>JARDYH010000001.1:5760000-8160000 GCA_029215795.1 Anniella stebbinsi | reverse complement strand
TTAAGCCTCATGTTAGGGTTGGGGAGGCATGGCTCCCTTGGGCAAGAACCGGGGTTGCGGAAGAGCCTAGCCATGCCAGACAGACTGAGTGGGCCACCAGGGTGGATTGCATCCTGACTTTTAGTGCCTGTGGGGAAGTCTCAGGGGCACGTGAACGTTAGGGTTCAGCCTCAGCTTAGGGTTAGGGTTGAGGAGGCAAGGTTCCCCAGGCAGGAACTAGGGCTGCGGAAGAACCTAGCCTGGCAGACTAAGAAGATCACCAGGACAGCTTGTCTACTCACTTTTAGTGGCTGGACGGAAGCCTCAGTGGCATGTGAGGATTAAGGATAAGTGTCAGGTTGGGGTTAGGGCTGGAGAAGCACGACTCCCTGGGCAGGAACCGGGGCCTCAGTAGAGCCTATCTGGGCCAGACCCATTGAGTGAGCCGCCAGGACAGCTTGCCTACTCACTCTGAGTGGCTGGAGGGAAGTCCCAGTGGCAACTCTGCTCCCTTAGCCCCAAAAGAGACACAGCTCAAGAGATGGGGGAGATGTGACCCTTGTCCAATCCATTTCTCCAGCCTTACTGATCTGGGGTTGCAGCAGATGGGGTGGGGGGGTGGGGGGGGCTGGTTGGCTTCCTTACTGGCATTTCCAAGGAAAGCAACCTGTGCTGGATGGATCCTGACAGCAGCCACGGCGTTTGCTGTGGCATCCCCATTTACTCCTGTTGCTGCTGTGACGGGTCTGTGACCGTAGAAAAAGGGCCGCTTGCCAGACTGGGCCTGATTTGGGACCTGGGAGCACCTTCCTCATGCCCTGTCTGGCTCCGCGGTGGGGTTGGCGATGAATCTGGTGCCCCCCCCCCCGGCGTTGGCCTGCATCAACAGGTGTGCCACTTGCACCAGCAGCGAAAAGGAGCTTGTATAGGCTTATATTTGATTGTTATGGTGCTTTCGTTAGTATTGGTTATTATAAGCCACCCTGTGAAGGTAGGGTATTAAACCTACCATTTAAATAAATGCATACATAAATGCGACCTCTCGGGATGAGGTTTTGAGCTGGACTAAGGCCTTGAAGGAAACAGCAAAGAAGTTAGTGTTCCCTCTGGCTTTCGCTCTGTGTGCCAGCCGTCCTGCTGCTTGAGGGAGGTTTTGGCTAAAAAAGGGTGGGTGGGCAGAGTCTCCTCCGTGATGAATGGCTTCTTTCCCTCCAGCTGCACACTAACCCCTCGCCTGCCGTGCCGCTCCCGATTTGTCCTCTGCTGCTGCTGGTTGGGCTAGTCCTGTCTCAAGGAGAGCCCCCCCCCCCCCCGGTCTTAGAAGCTGCAAGGATGCTGCCCGGGCTCAGACGAAATCAGCCCTCGAGAGTTGCCCAAAACCAAGCTCATGTCTAGGCCTGGGGAGGGGAGAAAACGTCAGCGAGCTGGTGCTGCCCTCCCTGTCTCCGGCGTTGGGTGGGCAGTGCTGTAAGACATGCTGCAGCCCCACAGTGTGCTCTCAAGCTGCTGCTGCTGCTGCCAGGAGGAAGGAGGGGGTGCTTTTGTCCTTCAAGCTCCACCTGCTCTTCCCGGGGAGGGAGCGACTCTGTGCCAACCTCTCCTCTGCTGCCGGAAATGCCAGGGTTGCTTCCCTATCCCACCGGCTGCCTCCCCAGCCTTTTCTTTCCCAGTCCCCCACTGAATCTCTCTCTCTCCGTGTCTCTCTGTGTGTCTGCCTGTCTGTCTGTCTGTCTGTCTGTCTGTCTGTCTCTCTCTCTCTCTCTCTCTCTGCAAGGGGCTGGCCACAGAATGTTCTTGCTGAGAAAAGCTATTAATAAGACTGGATTCCTTACAACCACCCGTTTCCCTGTCCGTCCTCCCAATTCTGGAGTAGTGCAGTCTGGGGGAGGTGGCATGCAGCCCACACCTCTTTTTGCATGTTGGAGTTGGCCAGGTCTTCGTGCTTCCTTGGCTTTCGAGCTCTGCTGGCCCTTGCAGGGAGGGGGGCAGCTGCCGGCCTGAGTCCAGGCTGCTCGGTCTCTGCTTTGTAAAGTGAATAGGAGGGACGGCAGCTGATTTGGCGGCCCAGAGCCAGCCCCTTCCTCCCTTCTTCTGCAGAAGAGGGTGTGTCTACGTGTTCTGGGCGGTGGTGCGGACTCTCTGTTGGAGATGGCTTGATTTCCACCCTGCAGAACTACATTTCCCAGAGAGCCTTGTGGGGAGGAACCACGGCAGCTTTAAATTTGTAGCCTGGACCTGCTTCTAGGGTGGGGGTCTCCTCCCCCTTGCAGCCTCGAAGGAACGAATCCTTCCCCCTGCTTAGTGTAACAAGATCTCTGTGTGTGTCTCCCGCGCTGCCTTCCTCTCCGCCTGGCCTCCGCTGCCCTTGCTGTGTCCCGCTTGGCAGGGCCGGTTTCTGCATTTCACTGGCGCCCTCCAGTGGAGGTCTCAGGCATTGCCTCTTCTCATGGCTCTTTCCGTCCGTCCTTCCTTCCTTCCTCTGCAGGCTGCAGGCTTTGGCCACGGCAAGGCTCTCTCCAAGATGAGTTCCTCGTCTCTGTTGGAGGACAGCTCCATTGAGCCGCCGGTGCTGCTGAGCGACATCAAGACGGAGCCCCCCGAGGAGCTGCTGGCCAGCGACTGCAACCAGCCCCAAGCGGAGCCGGTGGACTTGTCCCTCAACAAACCCAAGGCCTTTCTGCAGCCTTCCTCCTCTTCCTCGCTGCCTTCCTCCTTCCGCTCCTCTCCCATGCTGGCGACGCCTCCCATCTCGGCCCCCGTGGTGTCCATGTCGTCCACCGGGCTGGGCTCCTCCTCGGCCATCCCGGCGGTGCTCTCCCCTGGCTCCATCCTCGCCTCGACGCAGGGCAGCGGCGGGCAACAGATCTTGCATGTCATCCACACCATCCCTTCCGTCAACCTGCCCAGCAAGATGGGGAACCTGCAGACCATCCCGGTGGTGGTACAGTCCTTGCCGGTGGTGTACACTACCATGCCCAGCGATGGCGTCACCGCCGCCATCACGGTGCCGCTCATTGGCGGCGATGGCAAGAACGCCGGATCGGGTGAGGCCTGCTCCTTGGCGTTCCGATGGCGCAGAAGTGAGCGGCTGTGCTTTTTCCACCCTTCTTGCTTCCTCTGTTCCGGCCCTGATGCCTCCACCAGGGGCTTTGCAAAATTCCAGGCCTGCAGGACACTGACCAGCATGAAATTGTCACATTTATATACCGCTTTGGCTATGGGGCGGTGTAAATAATAATAATAATAATAATAATAATAATGATAATAATAATATGCCCATTCAGAAATCGTTGCTAGGATTCATTGAAATTCATTTCGTGCCTTTAATGGGTTTCTATACCGCCCAATAGGCAACGCTCTCCAGGCGGTTTACCAAGATGAAAAACCTTAAGAATTGTATAAAAAACCATTTGCGCATAAAGACATAAACAGAGAACATGCCCAGATTCATTTATCTAAACAATTTTAAACAAGCAACTCTAAGAACAATTTCACAGAAGGCAAAGCCAGACAATTAGTTCCCCATCCTAATCACACCAAATAAAATAAAAGACTTAATTGATTTGCTCCCCTCCCCCCCCCCCCCCCGATATCAGATCTTCCTAAATCCTGTTTGATTACAATTAATTTGGAACAGCTGTGAAGAGGTGTGAAAAAAATGCACAGGAAAAGAGTGGCTGGCAAAGTTTTTTTCATGAGCGCTTTCAAAAATAACACCCCCACCCCCCTGAATTAAACTGACAATAAAAGCTACCGCTGGCACCAATGAAAGACTTTTTCCTAAGTTTCATAGTCCGGGGGGGGGGTGTTTGGAGGGGTGTTGCAGCATGTGTGATTCACCTTGAAATTTGCCCCTTGCAAGGCAGAGGAAAAAGCCTTCCTGTAAGTGTTCATGGCTCTGGGTAAAATATCGGAGGCCCTGGTAAATAGGTTCAGGGGCCCAAGACTAGCCATGCCCCTGGCGCCCACCCTCTTTTTCTCTGGGTTTGCCAGCCCTCCTTAGGGGGTTGCTACTCCTTGCCTCCAGGATTGGGCTGGGAAGATCAGAGAGAGTCCCAAGTATTGCACAAAACTCCCAGCTGTCCATTTCCCATTTCCCTCTACGTTTGTGTTCCCAGTGGAGCGAAGGGGAGGCAGACATGATCCCTTCCTTTGTAACCAAAGGGTGATGTGGGTATCAAGATGCCCTGTGCGGATTGCGTGTACACAGCTGGCGGAGACCAGTTCAGGGGGCATGGATCTGCCTTTCCCTTGGAGCCAGGCCTGGACTGACAGAAAGAGTGGAGCTCTGACCTGGTAGAATGGTCTTGAACGCTTGCTGGTTTCACAACACTGATCACGCATTCTAATGCTTGTTGTAAAAAGACTCCCTGTAAGTAGAAAGCTAACTCAACAAGGAGTGGGCTAAGCTAAAGCCTTTCTTCCTGATATGCTAGATCTTACTTGCGGGGTGTTTTTTTAAAACAACAACAACAACAACATGTGGAGTATTCAGAACCGTACCTGCAGCCCATAATAGGACAGTCCACTCTGCCAGCTCATTTTGTACCCTGTCTAGAGCAGACATATTGTGGGTGTCCTCGAAGGGGGTGGAATTTTCCGGTGGGGGGGGGATCAGAAATGTGAGATGTTTGCCCTTCTTGACTGCCCGTGACCGTGCCTGGCACTGCTGTGGCTGGCAGTGCCCCTTTTGTCTGCTGTGATCCGGCGGCCTCTGCCCATCCACCCTCTTATTCGTGGCTTTTGGTCTTCCCTGTAGTGAAAGTCGACCCCAGTTCCATGTGCCCCGTTGAGATCAACAGCGACAGTGAGGACAGCAACTCAGAGAGCGGACCGGCCTCCTTCCCAGACCTGCAGAGAGAGTGAGTCCCAGGAGCTTTGCTTTATGCCAGCTGCCCTCCTTTTTAAAAGCGTCTATCTCTGTGTCATGGTCAGGGAAGAAAGTTCAGGCAGCACCAGGATGCTGAAAGCAGCCTGGATTCGGGGGAGAGGACGAAATGCCCCCTTGCACCCCCTTGCAGTTTGGACATACCAGGACCAATTTATATGCAGTTGCAAACGTGTTTATTTTGAGCGCACAAATTGACCATCTCTTGCTGAGATAATTTGTGGGGTGGGGAAGTGGAGAGGGAACCTGTGGCTCACAGTCGGCAGCATCTGAACCCAGCACGGGGCTGGCATCTGAGCTGGATGTGATCCTTGTGCCCTTCCGGTGGGAGTGGCATGGGGACGTCCTGCTGGGTAGGGCGGTTGCTGGCACAGGGGCCTTTGAATTGTGGGAGTGTGTGACCACCGCTTCCTTCTCCTGCTAGGCCTTCTGCGGGACGCATGCAGCGGGCCGAGTCCCCTGACCTAAAGAAGCGGCGGATTCACCAGTGCGACTTCGAGGGTTGCAACAAAGTTTACACAAAGAGCTCACACTTGAAAGCACACAGGAGGATACACACAGGTAGGTGCTGGGACGGTGTGTGTGTGTGTGTATGCCAAAAGCAATTCTCTGGCTCTAAGGTGCTTCAGCGACGGTTACATTTCAGGCAGCCCAAAGGGAAGGCATCTGCACTTGTATTGCCATTTGAATCATAGAATAGTAGAGTTGGAAGGGGCCCATAAGGCCATCAAGTCCAACCCCCTGCTCAATTCAGGAATCCACCTTAAAGCATGCCTGACAGGTGGTTGTCCAGCTTCCTCTTGAAGGTCTCTAGTGTGGGAGAGCCCACCACCTCCTTAGGTAATTGCTTCCATTGTCGTACTGCTCTAACTGTCAGGAAGTTTTTCCTGATGTCCAGCTGGAATCTGGCTTCCTGTAACTTGAGCCCATTATTCCGTGTCCTGCACTCTGGGAGGATCGAGAAGAGATCCTGGCCCTCCTCTGTGGGACAACCTTTCAAGTATTTCAAGAGTGCTGTCATGTCTCCCCTCAGTCTTCTCTCCTCAAGGCTAATCTTCTCCAGGCTCCATCTAGTTCACCAACATTTACCCTGAGTAGCATCCTTTTTGTTAAAAGCCCTCTTTTAACTGAAGATGCTGCAAACTCAACCTGGAGTTCATGCTAGGAGTGTCCAGATTTTATTAAATCTGTCCCATCTGTGTTTTGCGAATTGTCAGGCACCTTTCATTGCATCTTTCGCTCACTGAATAGTTTATCTATTTATTTATTTATTTATTACATCTTTATACTGTCCGATAGCAGAAGCTCTCTGGGCAGTGCAAAAGTACCATATAAAATCAGATAAATTACAGCCCAGGGAAAGCCTGTGTGAAGAGATATGTTTTTAGGAGGCATTTAAAAGCCATTACATTTTCCACCTCCTGAACCACACGAGGGAGGGTTTTCCAGGGCGTGGGTGCCGCTCTGGTTCACATATTGCCCTCTCCTTCATGGGTGTATTGCCCTCTCCTTCATTTGATGACCCTCTCGCTCCAAAAAAGAAAGCGATCAAGCAAGGCGCATTGTGTCCCTGCTGAAAATTTTAATCCCCCCTCTGCTCCTCATCAAGCCCAGCCCTAAAAGTTCCTATTGGTGGAACTGTGTTGTTGTGTAATCAGCTGTTCACTAGATGGCCCTCTTGAGACATGAAAGCAATAGACATGTTATCAGAATTCTGTTTTCATTCGCAAATCATGCAAACGTGTCCTGTTCGCAATCCCGAATGCGAATACGAACAGAAGTTCAGAAAGTGTTCCAAAAATGTGATTTTTTTTAAAAAAAAATGCACATGTCCCTAAATAAATAAATAAATACCCATTTTCACAGGTCCCCACTGCAAGAATTCGGTTTGACGCCTGATTGTCCGATTATGCGCATCTTCTCGCAATCGCTTTTACGGTTAATCGCTATATGCGGGAGGCGGTTAAGCGCATAACTGGTTGCCTTACCGGTTGTATGAAACGCATTTTAGAGGTGTTTAATGCGGAGAATCACTTGTTTACATGGTCATAAGGTGCTTTAACTGCCGCGGTAAATTAAAACTTGCTATTTAACATGCATTCGATAACGCGCATCATCGGACAGAAAAAGCGCCTCAACCCCCGATTTGCGCTCCGCTCTTGTAGAGGTCAAATTTTTAATGCGCCTTGAAAGAGCTTTAAATCGCTCTTGTAGAGGCACCCAGACTTTATTTAAAGGGGGAAACATGCGCACTTTTGAAAAACATGCTCAGAAAAGCACACTTTCCCCACTCGAACAAGTTGAAAACGAAAATGGGAGTGGGTCAAATCAAGCTTTGGAGTGATTTTCGGAGAATTTAGGCGAGCAGGAAAGGCGCCGGTGCTCCCTTCCCTTGCGTAGCAACAGATGAACCTCCTATCAGTCCTTTGTCGGAAACTAAAGGCTGCCCAGGACTCCGCTCTGTAGCCTCAATCCACCCCTGCCCGAAACACGCCCCCTTGCAGACATCTTGAGCTCCCATTTCTCCCCTTCCTTGGCAGTTCTGCTCCCATGTGGGTCAGCTGTGCCCCCTGCCGAAGCGTATTGGCTGCCAGCACTGGCAAAGCCACGCTAGTGGCAACCCCTTCCATCCTTGGGATCCTCCCACACAGGTCTCCTAGCAACCTGTCCCATCTTCCAGGCTGGAATCCACTCAGCCCTCCAGTATCCTAGCAACTCCTCCCCTCTTGGCCAGCCCACACGCTCTGCATCACCTTCTCTTTTCTTCCTCCACACCAGCAAAAATACCCCTTTGCAGATCTGTGGCTTCTGCTGCTGCCCCACGCAGCTGAGGAGCGAGCAGCCTTTGTTGCACTTCAAAAGACTAACAATGTGGGGGTCTCTTCTCCGCCACCCCTGGACTAGAGGCGCCTTCCTTCCTTCCCTCCCTCCCTGCCTAGCTGGTCCAGCTACGCGCTGTGATGGTTACATTTGACTTCAAGTTAGCGTCTGTGTTCCCCTCGGCTTAACATGGTGTGTGTGTGGGTGTGCAGATTGCGGGTGATAGGGGCAGCTTCAGCGCCGGAGGAACAGGAGTGCGCACACCCTACATTTGAGAAGGGGTGGGTGGGGAAATAGGCTTCTCCTTTTCAAAACAGAAGCCGCCGCCTTGTGTTTGAAAGAGGTGTGTTCTCATCCTAAATGGCAGCCCGGTATTTTAGCTTATTTCAAGGCTGTCCAAACTGGAGGCAGAGAAGGGGGCAGCGGGGGCCAGAGTGCAGAGTCAGCGGAGACCACGGCCCCTGCTTTGCATGCAGAAGGTCCCGGGTTCAGTCCTGAAAGCATCTGCAGGGAGGGCTAGGAAATATCCCTGCCTGAAACCCTGAGGAGCCGCTGCTGCCGGTCAGTGTCGACAATATTGGGCTAGATGAAAGCAGCAGAAGGCAGCGACCGATGGTCCCTGGTGCTCTGTGTTCGCGCTGTGCAGCCTGAGCCATTTAAAAATCGACACAGAAGTAGAGATTCTCAGGTTTGCTGGGCAGTCCCTGACTTTACCCTCCCCCTCTGTCGCCCCCTGCAGGAGAGAAGCCGTACAAATGCACCTGGGAGGGCTGCACCTGGAAGTTTGCTCGCTCCGACGAGTTGACCAGGCATTTCCGAAAGCACACGGGCATCAAGCCTTTCCGCTGCTCGGACTGTGACCGCAGCTTCTCGCGCTCCGACCATCTGGCTCTGCACCGCCGGAGGCATATCATGATGTGAGGGGGCTGCGCCTGCCCCCTCCGGCCACAAACGCAGGAGAGCTGCTTCCTCCCCCCCCCGTGGGCTGGATCCCTGCCTGGTCCTTGTGGCTGCCGCTGTGGACAGAGCGGACCCGGTCAAGAGCCACCCCTTCCCCTCCTGGTCCTTGCCATCCACAGAACTCCAGAGGAAGAGCCGCGGCCTTGTTCGGCTGCCCAGTGACGTGCCGAGAAAGCGCAGTCTCTTAGAAGAGGCCCAGGGGCTGGCATGTGCTGCCAGAGGCAAACGTCACAGCTGGATGGATGCCTCGCTGGCTGGAATGGGTGTTTTGGCTGGCGAGGTGGCTCCTGCAGTCCCGGCAAACCAAGCTGTGCGCCCCTTGTTTCTCTGCGGTGGAGTAAAGTGCCGGTCCGGAGGTTTGCCGGAACCCCGCGTCACATGACAAGTCCCTGCGGCAGTTTGGAGTCCTTGAGTCCTTCACACGGATTTCCTGGTTGCAGCACAGAAACAGGATTCCCTAAAGACCAGAAAGTTGCTGGGCGCAGGAGGAGGGGAGGGGGAGAGAACTTGAAAATAGATTGTTTTTAACAAAGTTTTAGCAAGCACTGAAACGAAGTCTCTATATTTGAAATTTCGCTTGGAACCTCTTATTTGATCTCCTAGATGTTCAGGATTGGATTTGTTCGACGTGATTCAAATACGGATTTCGGGGGGGTCAGCCTCTGATCCCTTGAAGTCTTGGCCTTGTAAACACCCACACCCCAAACCGGTAACCTCAGCTATCCCATGAAGAGACTAATTTCACCAAATGTTGCTGAAGGTGTTGTTTCCGAGATCTTTTTTAATTTTTAATTATGAAATTTCGATGAGTTTTGAAAAGTGTGTGCGTGTGAGTGAGTGTGAGTGAGATAGGGAGTACTTCTAATCTGCCCTCGTCAGTACATGGTGGGGCTGACACACCCATCATATGCAGGGTCTCTCCCCCCACCCCCACCATTGGTTGCATGGGTGACTTGTGACAGTGTGTGTGTGTGAAAGGGGGGGAATTGTTCCAGGGCAGATGACAATGGAGTAGGACAGCAACGAAGTCCAGGGAGGGAGGGGCTAAAAAAAAAGGAAAAGGTGTGTGGGGGAAATAGCGGAACGTGGAACTATGACAACTCAGTTGGAGTTTGGGCGTTCCTCATTCTGCCTCCAAGATTGTGGCAGAGAAGATGGACAAACCTTTCGAACTTGGTGACCGGCGCATGGATGGATTTGTGCGGACCCAGCCACCACTGCCGCCGCGTTGAAGCGCAAAACTGAACTTGGGGCAAGGTGGCCATTTGGTTGACAGACACAAGTTGGGATTTTTAGAACTTGTTTACCCTTTCTCTGCTCTTGGAGAAGTCAAATATGAACATGGTTTTCCAGAAACTCCTCTCTCTCTCTGCGTGTTTGTCTACGTCTCTCTCTCTCTCTCCCTCCAACTCCTGCCCCAAAAATACTTCCATTCTTCCCCTGCTATGGCAAATTCAGATTGGGGAAATTGCCTTGTATTTCCCAGCAGCTTCATAAGGTTTGTTCTACTATAAAGTCAGGATTCGGTTGGGGTCAGAGGTGAAAGAGAGGTGTGAGGGGCTTGCTTGGTGTGTCCACCTGCATCGGACTGATGTTAGCTTTGAGGTGTTAGAAACGGGGTATTGGGGATGCATGCAAACGTGATGCAACCAGTGCAGGAATGCATGGTGCATGCCATTTTTCTGAAAAGGTGATTTCTGGGCCAACCTTCACCTGAGCGAGTCATGCAAATTAGAGCATCTTCTTACGTTGTTTCTACTAATGGGAGCGTGTCTCTGAGTAATGTGGCATGTTCAACCTCAGCTCATCTGCCTCTGGTAGGTTCTGCCCAGCTCTCATTTAGCTTCAGAAATAATTTCACCAGCCATGGGTAATCTCTCTCCCACCCCCCGCCCCCTTCCAAAAAATCCTCTGCAGCTGGTTTCAAATGGTAAACTTCTGCTCCAAGCCGTGATCCTGGAAGTTATGTCTTCCAGGTCAGTCTAGTTTTTCCACTTAAGCTCATGGTGTGGTCCTTCCTGACGGGCAGAAGGTCTCAAGTCTTATACAACATTTTTTCCTAGACTTAGCTAATATTTATCATTTGTACAAAAATTCGCCATGTGCAAAACCCCGGGAAGTAGGTCTGCTATTCCCCCTCTGTAAGAGAAACTGAGGCAGAGAAGACAATGTGGAGGCTGAATGAGTCCCACGGCACAGGTGAGGTTTCCACCCCTGCTGGCCCATCGATAATCCTCTCTGTCTATTTAGCTGATTCAGCTTTAAGAGCATCTCTACGCAGCCCAAATTTTGAGGCCACCAAGTGAGGATACATTTCTCTTTACTAGATTGCAAAGTGAAAATTGTGTCCAGGAAATCCCATGTTGTGCACCATCCAGCTGTCATGGGAGTCGTGCCCCTCACGTCCCAGGATGCAGGAAATTCCCACTCTTTCACGCTGGAAGAATCATGGTCCTATTTAGCGCAGCTCCTGTTCTCTACGTGAGAATCTCCTGGCTTGATGTTTCATTTAAAGCCCACTGTGTTGAAACCTCAGTTAAGGACGGAATTAGAGGGTCATCGTATTGAACGTTTCCACGGTTGCAAACCACGCCTACTTTGACTCTCAATAGCTGTTAGGTCTTTATAGGTGTGTCTTACCTCCAGCATTGGAGGCAGTATGGCTCTGTATACCAGTTGCTGGGGAACTTGGGCGGGCCGGTGCTGTTGCGCTCATGTCCTACATGTGGGCTTCCCACTGGTATCTGGTTAGCCACTGGGACTGGATGGGCCCTTGGTTCTTACGTTTTTGTGTTTGTGCAGGGAATGTGCTATTCTTTTCTGCCAGCAGAGGGTGCTGCTGGATTCTAGTATGCAGTAAAACCTTTATTTTTTTTAAAAAAAACCTGAAATTGCTTGTAGAAATTACGATTACATCAGGCCTCTTGGGAAGCAAAACAGATGGATGCTGGAGCATCTCAAAGGAAAGAGCTCTGCCAGCAACATGAACTTTGCAAGTGGGATTGAGAAAAAGGCAGAGCCAAGCCAATTTAAAGGTATAGCTCTGGTCTGGCCATGGTCATGGATATGAAGTAGAAAGGGACGTGGGCTGTGGACTCCTCTAAGCAAGCGATTTATTGCATGCTTGTGATTGACGACTCATGAACATCTCTTACATGACATCAATGATGGTATCCCCTGGAAATTCCGCTGTGAAAAAAAAAGAACCACTTTTAAAGTGGTATCATCCTGAAAAAAAGTAGGATCTTCTGCCACTAGATGGCGCAGTCTCATTCAAATGAATGGAGGGGAAGTGTTCAATTCAAACCACATGCTAGTCCCCTCTGCCCATGTAATGCAGCTCATAACAATTGCGCCAAAAAGCAGGAAGCACAAAAGCCCCAGGTAAGCAACACGATTTCCCCTTCATGTAGAAATGCTCTGTAGCCACCTCTTTCTGAACTTCAGCTGTTGGAAACTCTTCCAGTTGTGAGCCGGGATAGTTTGAGTTGACAAACAAGCTGCTGTGACTTTGCATTGAATCACATCTAGGCTGTAATTAAGAAGCATACTTAAAAAGGTAAATGAGGGCATCAGGATCAGACATTGTGGTTTCACCTCCAGGAGCCAGTGTGGCAGCCCATAACTGAATAACAGCAGCCTGGGGTGTTTTGCAAGTCATTGCAACAGCGTAGACCTCCGGAAATTATGCAAATGAAATTCACCTAGGGATCAATCTCATTTTCTCTCTCTAAGCACAGCTGCATTTACTGGGTGAGGCAGATGCAGGACAGGATGGAATTAAGTCATCAGGGACTTAGAAGTATCGCAAGCTAGACCCATGAAGTACCTGAACTGCATAGCAGTGTTTAGGGCAGGGGTAGACAATGTGGTGTGTGTAGCACAAATGTACCCCCCACCTTCCTTGGCACATGTCAAGGTGCCCGACCCATATTTTCAAAGAAAATTAACACATTTTCTTACGGACAGCTGGGATCTCTGCAAAAAAAGTTTTGATTGGTGCTGAAAACGAGGTTCAAAGGAGTTATTTGGTGCTCAGACCCCCACCTCTGCCTTGTCCTCAGCCTTTGGGGCAGGTTACGTGCCCCTTGCCATGCCCCCTGTGGCAGCCATTTTGTGGTGGTGACCAGGGCAGTTTCCAAATGCACCCATGGACTAGGAAAGTTGCCTATGCCTAGTTTAGGTGAAGCTTAAAGGAGCTGCCCACTTTTTGGTCAGGAGATTAAGCACCCGCATCGGATAAAATGAGAGCACCAGAAAGATCATGAAAAGGGCGAAATAAGTGGGCCGCTGCTGGACAACCAGGAGATACATATTTAGAAAAGATGTAGAGGAGGGATGGAGGAGGCGTTGTCCTTTACTGGCTGGACTGTGACCTAGTGTAGCATTTTCATAGGGAGAAGCAGCCTTAGGAGCAGGCTCTCTGTCTAGCCCAGTATTTATTGCCTGCTGTATCTTGCAACCGCTTTCCGTGTTCTTGGGTGAGATCTCCTTTTGTGCTGCAGATGCCAGGGACTGAAGCGGCTACAAAATGCAATCACTCCTGCTCTACCTCCCTATCTTCCTCTGCACCAGAGGGGATGGAGTATGGAAACTACGCTGGGAAATCAAACTTGGCTCTCATAAAATAAAAGATTAAATGGGTGTTAATGACTGTAGGGTAGAATGAATGTGTTCTGACCAGCTTGGGAGGTTACGGCCCGGGTTAAAAACACAGTCCTTTAAAAAGAATGGAAGAGGAGTGCTAGTGGAGACACCAGTGGAGATTATGCCCCCTCTTCTCTCCTGGGGTGGTTCCAAGCAAGGCTTTTATTCTGCTATTACTCCGCCTCATTCACGGAATTTGATGGGGGGATCCAGATGGCAGCCACGTCTTCCAACTTGTAACTTGTGTTTTCCCGCTGCTCTTTCTGTCGTTTTTTCTAATTGCAGAAAAGCCATTAAGGAAAAAGGCTGCAGCATGTTGTTGGTGCTAGGAGCCCTTTGAAAGTACTCCCCCCCCCCCCAAAGGCAGACCTTCTGCGGGAAGGAAGGGGGATCCCAGATGAGGCTCTTACTGTACAATCATATTGGCTCATCCATGACGATGTGTTCATCCAGATGATGTTTTCTTCCACTAGCTGGTTCCCCGCCGCCCGTGTTTTCCCTCTGCTGCCCCCATATTTGTTCTTCCCACAAAAAGATCCATTAAGGGGGCAATGACTGAACCGCTGCGCAAGGCCTTTTGTCTGGTAGCGCTAGGAGTCCTCTGTCCAGACACACCCCAAAAAGATGGAAAAGCCGGCAGGATGACAAAGGGGTAATGACGTCGTGTGGTTCCCCTGTAAAATGTGAGTCAACAGGTCTTCGTGATTCCGCAATAAAGGCCTCATCTGGAAGCAACCCAAGTCATGTAACCCAGAGCTGCGAAATGTGGAGCACAAATATCTCCCAAGTCCATTGCTGCCTCCTTCCCTTATTTTGAGCTCTGTCGCGAATCTCTCACGCTTCACCTGTGACGCGTCATTAATGGTCTTTCTTGTCTCAAGAAACCAAATAGGGTATATAGAGTTGCCGAGGAAACAGGTAAACGGTTTGGGCCTAAGTCGACCTGTGAGTGCTGACTCCAGTTCTTTGGAAAAGGGAGATGATGTCAGCGTGCAGAAACTGAACCGGAGTCCTTGAACCCAAGTGTGTGTCATTGTTTGGGGAATTGGGTAGGGGAGCAGTGGCCAAATGGCTGAGCGTGGCCCTGATCCATAAAAAGAAAAAACACCCTCCAGGATCTTAATGTTTGTTGTGGCTTTTTAGCTGGTAAGACAGTTGAGGGAGGAGAAGACGGAGGTGTGGGGGGGGGGGTTTAAGCTGGGAAAATATAAATGGGGGTAGAAGACAGCACTTGCTGATCATATGAGTGCTGTGTAAAAAGTGAGACGTACCATGTTTTATTTTGTTTGAAAGTGGGGTCCTGCTCTAAAATTGGAGCCGACTGAGCCCAAAGAAGAGGAAAGCTGTCTTCCTATTCCGCATAATGGACTGGATGTGATTCATTGGCACAGCATCTTGGGAGGGTTACTGGCATCACCAGGTTTTCAAGAGGCTCGGCTGGTCCCACTCCAGGAGACTGAGCCCATGCAACCATTTAGCATCAAGAAAAGGCCCCCTACAATGCTAATGGCCCCCAAAACCCCTCCTAGGTTCTCAGAGTTAGCTCGCCACCCAGGTGTATTCAGCCTGTCGTCACTTGCAGAGCCATTCTAGAGATTGCTGAGATAGAATTGGAAGAGGCCTCAAAGGTCATCTAGTCGAACCCTTGCCAGTGCAGCACGTAGCATCTGTGATAGGCAGCCATCCAGGCTCTGCTTAAAAACGTTTAATGAAGGAGGCTTCACCACCTTCTGGAAGAGTATGTTCCGCTACTGGACAGCTTTGGTTCTTCCGGAGGTTGAGCCAAATAGACCCTCTCTTGTAGTTTGAACTGGCCAGTTCAGGTCCTGCCCTGTGGAGTAACAGAAAATAGATTTGCTCCATCTTCTCTGGATGCGATATAACCCTGCACATGTCTGAAGGCAGCCATTGTATTGCCTCTAAATTGTTTCTCTTGGAGGGTAAATATGCCCAACCCCTTTGACCTTTCCACATAGGAGTTCTTCTCCAGGGCCTTCTCTACCTTTGTCACCCTCCTCTGGACTCACCTGGGTGAAGTGTTTGAACAGGTAGAGTCAGCTGTACAAACTTCCCCAAGTTTAAAGGCACATCACATTCATTCGCTCACTAATTCTTATGACACCCCAGCAGAGTAGGCCAGGCTGACTGGAATAGTGCCATGTGCTAACGGGGGAGAGGGGGACCCCTTCCTCTGGGTGTGGCAGTGTTGATTGACAGAGATGCTACTAAGGTCTTGGAACCCGCCTGCAATTGCAGATGGCGGGAGCTGAGACCAAGAGAATTGTAGCTCCCCAAAAGTTAGTGAGTGAACTTGTAGCCACGGTGAGAGTTGAACCAGCAAATTTCCTGTTTCCTGCTTCCTAGCCTTGGACACAAAGTGACTCTACCATTCATGAAACCTCGTTTTTATTCAGTGGTCATGCAGCATTTGAGTCTCCACGTATGAAGGTACCACAGAGGCCTGTCTCTGTTTCTACTTCCACCAAGGGCAGGAGGCAAAAGTTCATGGAAATACCCGCTCTGCTTCTTTGCCCGTTTAGAGTTTGGCCTTCTGCCCTCCATTCCCTCAGGGTCTCTGCGCTGTCCTCAGATGGCATTTTCTGCCTTCCTGTGGAGGTGGAGGGGTCAAACCCTTGTCCGAGACCTCTGTGTGACCTTCCGGAAAGTTCCCAGCAGGCCCGCCCAAGGCTTGGAGCCAGCCACAGCTTGTCAGGTTGCTGCTGCAAACTTTTTACGATGATGATGATGATGATGATGATGATAATAATAATAATAATAATATATTTATAACCCGCCTCTCCCTCCGGATCGAGGCGGGGAACAACAATAAATATAAACACAAGAACCACAAAATAGATAAAATATTAAAACAAAAACTAATACATCATTAAAAACATCTTAAAATTCAAGTGGGTAGGCCTGCCGGAAGAGAGCAGTCCTCACGGCTTTCTTAAATTCCAGAAGACTGCTAATTTGTCGAATCTCCGGCAGGCCACTCCACAGTCTGGGAGCGGCAGAATAGAAAGTCCTCTGGGTAACACTCGTCAGCCTGGTTCTGGCTGATTGGAGTAAATTCTTCCCAGAGGACCTGAATGTGCGGGGCGTATTATATGGGAGAAGGCGATCCCGCAGGTAACCTGGACCCAAACCGTGTAGGGCTTTAAAGGTAATAACCAACACTTTATACTTCATCCAGAAATTGATTGGCAACCAATGAAGCGATTTTAAAATTGGAGTAATGTGGTCACCCCTAGGTGTACCGGTGACCAACCTGGCTGCCATATTTTGAACTAGTTGAAGTTTCTGGACTAGGCATAGAGGTAGCCCTATGTACAGCGCATTGCAGAAGCCGAGCCTCGAAGTTACCAGCACTTGCACAACCGTCTTTAGGTCTTCCAACTCTAGGAAGGGGCGCAGCTGGCGTATCAGCCGAAGCTGATAGTAGGCACTCCTGGCCGTCGCATCTGTCTGGGCTGTCATTTGGAGTAACTGATCCAGGAATACCCCCAAGCTGTGAACACAGTCTTTCAGGGGGAGTGAAGCACCATCCAGAACTGGTTGACACACCTCCAAACCCAGGTTGTGGTCTTTGACAGCAAGCACCTCCATCTTGCCTGGATTCAGCTTCAGTTTGTTTTTCCTCATCCAGCCCATTATTGCCTCCAAGAATTAATTCAGAGAAGACACACTATCCTTAGCTGACGATGTTGTCGAAGGCATAGAGAAATATATTTGGGTGCAGCGTATTGATAGCACCCCGCTCCATGCCTCCGGATGATCTCTCCCAGCAGTTTCATATAAATGTTAAACAGCATTGGGGAAAGGATGGCACCTTGTGGAATGTCACACAACAGCTCTTTTTTTGAGGAGCAACTATCCCCAAGCATCACCATCTGGAACTTGCCCAAGGGGTAGGACCGGAACCACTGAAGCACAGTGCCCCCGATTCCCAATTCCCCCAGGCGCTCCAGAAGGATACCATGTTCGATGGTATCGAAAGCCGCTGAGAGGTCCAGGAGTACCAACAGGGACACATTCCCCCTGTCAATACTCAGGTGTAGATCATCCACTAAGACGACCAAAGCGGTCTCAACTCCATATCCTGCTCTGAAGCCAGTTTGAAATGGGTCTAGAAAATCAGTGTCATCCAAAACTGCTTGGAGTTGGAAGGCAACCATCCTCTCGATCACCTTGCCCCAAAATGGAAGATTTGATACTGGCCTGTAGTTATTAAGGTCCAGGGGGTCCAGGGAAGGCTTTTCTAGAAGAGGCCGTACAACAAACAAATGTGTCCCGGCCCTGCGTGACTCATCTCGCAACTTGGCTCAAATGGCTTTTGAAGGCTCGGCTGGTACTCCGTTCATGCGCTTCGGTTCTCTTTATAGGGGAGCTTGAAACCTTTCTAGGCAAAGAGTGGGCAAGCTGCAGGAACACATCTAGTTTTACAAGACCTTGACAGGAAAGTACGGTGGTGTGTGTGTGTTACAATGCTGCTATGGCTGCTCGTTCCCGCAAACCACCGCAACATCACAGCTGCAGGGTGGGAACGGTAAATCCTGATGGTAACCGGGAGTGCAGGTTATCCCACCAAAAAAGCCGCAGCGCCGGTGGCCATTCAGCATGCTGAGCCCATCCTCTCTGCCCTGCTTTCCCGCACTTCCCACAACCTACGCTGGGCCTCAATCTGCCCCCGGGAATGCCCCCAGCCTTAACCCAAAGCAAGGTCACCACCATCAGAGGGAGGAAAGAAGGTGGTGACCTTGAAGCAAAGGAAAAAATCATGGTGTGTCAGCACTTTAAAAATGCACAGTTTCAGGGGTAAAGCCCATGGTAGTTGCGAGTTGGCGGCTGCATCATATAAACCACCTAGCGCCACTGCGCAGCCAGGAAGAGCTAAATGGGGTGTATAAACAAGCCCCAGGAGATGGTGCTCTGCATCAGAAGTCTTGTTGGGAGGATGGCAAAAAATAGGGGTAATGGAGGCGACTGTTGGAAGGGGAGACCCATCCACCCCATCTGTCCCTGGTCAACCACTGTTTGCCTTCTACAAATGCTTTGTTAATATCAGGGTTGCCATTTGTGAGGTGCGGCCCCCTCCCCAGAATTCTCAGGGTTGCTGGGCCCAGTCAGAGGGCACATGAAGCACCCAGCTGGCACTATCTAAGCAGGTTTGGGGTTGCTCAGAGCTTGGATTGGAGAGAGATGGAAACTCCGGAGTTCTTTGATGGGAGAAAGGCAAGTTATCAGCTGACTCAATAAGGAAATGCACCTCTTGAGTGGGAGGTGGGTGCATCTCACCTCCAATGCGTGGGTGCAATGGCACCATGCAGTACATGTGCCACCCTTTCTCTGGCTGGGAAAGGGTCATTTTGAACAGGTGTTAATTGCCCTTCAAGCTGCCATGTTTTTCTAGTACACCTTTAACGTAAAGCATAAATGCCTCATTCGCTTTTTGAACTGTGTAGGGCAGGTTTTTGCAGAGGAAATACATGCAGTGTACAGCTGTTGGCATCCTTTCAGCAGCGTGTACTGTGGAGGGGGGGCTTGGGCAGTGACCCTCCTTGGAGGGAGAATTGGGGTGTTATAAGCATGGCCCCATTTTACTCATGTTGTGTGGCATAGCGGGATCTGGCTGCTAGATAGAGCTGGGGAGGCATCGTAGGGTGTCCAGGTGTCCTCTTTTAAAAAGTTCAGTCCTCTATTTGAAGGTTTAAAGTTTAAAAATCAAGTCAGATTTAAAGATCAAGAAGCCTCTGAAAGAAGGGCTAAAGTGCCTTGACGTTGTCCATCAACAGCATCTGGATAGTCGCCTGAACGAGGCCACCTGGTCAGAGTTGTCCACATTATGGTAAGATGTACTGTATTTCTATTTAAGTTATAATAAGTATTTCTAAATTTGCAGCTATGTATATGTTAGCATATGCACATTTTATGCAAGTTGGTGTCTTCTTTCATCCTCTTTTTTGGTGACATGTGTCCTCTTTTTTGATGACGTGTGTCCTCTTTTTTGATGACGTGTGTCCCCTTTTTGATGACGTTTGTCCTCTTTTTTGGTAACGTGTGTCCTCTTTTTTTGGTGACGTGTGTCCCCTTTTTGGTGACGCATGTCCTCTTATTTGGTGACACGTGTCCTCTTATTTGGTGATGCGTGTCCTCTTTTTTTGGCAATTCACCAATTGGCCACCCTATCAGCAGCTGTCCTCCCCAGATTACCTGTACCACCCCCCTCCCCCAGCATCAAATAGTGTCCAGGTTTATTGTTTGTATTGGTGCTGGAGCCTGGCACTGGCCATGCCACAAACTCTTGCTTGACATTGTCCAGCCTCCTCCCTTCCCAAACACCCAGCACACACAACTCCTAAGGCATGAAATACACCTGTTTATTTCATTCCTATATATCTCCTCCAAAAGTGTGTATGGAGTTTAACTTCTGCACGAACCAAGAAGCCAAGACTATAGCCATTCTAAGTTTATTTTTTATTTATTTTTTTAAGACAACAGGAAGAGATTCATTCTTCCAATCTGCCTCCTTAGACCCCGTGGGCGCTGGGCGCCTTTTCCCTCTGGGCCCGCCTGCACCACATTTCTGCAACCTAGTTTAGCAGGGAAGCCAGCATGGAGAAAGGCATGTTGTTGAAATTGGGAGTGTCGCTTCTGAGCTCCACAGAACTCTTTGCTGGGCACCAGAGGGTGATTCCATTGTTCTCCATCCTGCCTGAGTTATGTGGAAGCCACAAGCTTGTGGAAATCTGTAATAGCTCAAGATAAGATAGCATTGTACCCATTCACCCTGACCAGAAGAGGTTAGAGATGCAATACGACAATGGAACCAATTATCTAGGGAGGTGGTGGGCTCTCCCACATTAGAGGCCTTCAAGAGGCAGCTGGACAACCATCTGTCAGGGATGCTTTAAGGTAGAGATTCCTGCATTGACCAGAGGGTTGGACTCGATGGCCTTATAGGCCCCTTCCAACTCTACTATACTATGATTCTGTGATTCTATGAAAACAAATCTTCCACAACTTGGTGCCCTCCAGATGTGATAATTAACTCATAGCTGGCTGGGGGATACTGGGAAGTGTAGTCCAACACATCTAGAGGAGACCAGGTTGAAGAAGGCTGCATTAAACCCATCACAGATGCTCAGTGAGGCTTGCCCCACCGAGCAAGAAAAAAAATACCCAAACCGTTGAACGGATTTGAAAACTTTGAGCCACAGAAAGGGGGTGTGGGTGTGTGTGTTTGGTGTGGGAGGAAAGTGATTGCAGCAAGAAATGGATCCAGGTATTTGAAAGGATGAATATCACCCCCTGTCACCTCTATGGTTTTATTACAAAATATCAGGTAAATTATATACATATATATTGAAAGAAGCAAATATAAACCTTCTACTCACTGCTGTTCTCCAGGTCCCGTTTTTTATGTTCACATTACGTGTGTGTGTGTGTGTGTATATATATATATATATATATATAAAGGAAAACATCATCCTTTAATGTTTCCATATACAAAATCCTATACAGCTATCCTTCCTATATACAGAGATGCCCCCAGTTTTTTTGGGGTACGGGGGTGGGGAGAAGGCGAGAGACATTTTGAGCCCTGGGTTTTGTTCCTTTCAAAACAGGGAGAGGTTAGACAATGTAGTGCCTCCCCGGCCTCCCCCTCAAAGGTTCCTGCAGAACTGTCTGCCTACATGAAAAGGGACTTCGATCCGCTTGGGAAAACTATAGATTCTGAGCTTGGCTACCGCTCTGTCCGGTTCACATGAAGTCCGTGTTTTTGGCTTGGGGAAAGGAGTTGTGTGTGACGCAGGGTGGGGTGGAGAGATTACAGATTCCATAAGAACAGCCCTGAAGGGCCCTCTAGTCCAGACTGACATCCTGTTTCGAACTGTGGGCAGCAGCCAGATGCCTCTGGGAAACCCGTCATTCTAAGCAACAACAGTCCTCTCTTGTGTGACCTGGAATCTGGTCCTGACAGAGACAGGGTGTGTATTTCTACACATGGAGCGAACCGGATGCCCTCCAGATGTTTTGAGCCACAGCACCCAGCATTCCTTGTGGTTCACCTTGCTGGCGGAGGTTGATAGAATTGATATCCAAAACACCTGGAGGCACCAGGTTGGGGAAGGGTGATTTAGTGCACTTGAGCATGGAATAATCTCAAACCTTGCAGGGAGAGAATACAAGTTCTATGACGGGACAGAATCCCCACCGCCCATCCTCTCCAGGTAGAGGTGGTCAAGGCCCCTCTGAGACCCTGAAAAGCCCCTGCCAGCAAACTGGATGAGCCAGTAGGTCCAACTCATTGCTGGGGAACACAAACAGGAGGCTACAAAATCGTGCTGTGTCCTGCTTGTGGACTTCCGAAAGGCATCTGGTTGACCACGCTGGAACCAGAATGCTGGACTAGATAGGCCTTGGGACTGATCCATTTTCAGGGCTCTTCTTACGTTCTTAATGCAATCCGCACCCACCTGCCAGTGCAATCTGGCACAGAAGAGGAGAGACAGAAGCAGACTTGGCACTAAACCCACCCACCCATGTGCCTGCATGCGCAAATTCTCATTCAGCCCTTTTTGAGAGATACGGTATGATGACTTGGGGGTAAAGACATTGGAGCAAAAGGTATTGCCTGGGCTGGAACTCCCCAGATCCATGGAGTTAGAGCAAGGCCATTGTCTTGGGGAAGCACACGCCCTGCTGAGCAAACATGGGCCAAAGGCTCTTACTGGTTGATTGATATGCAGAGCTGGGGTGGCAGCCCGTTGTCAGCATCAAAATCAAAGCATTACGGTGTGGAGCGGGCACATGCCACAAAAGGATGGCAATTAGTCCTTCTCAACAGAAGAGTCCAAAGCAAACCAAGGAATCTGCTGTCGTGAGCTCATGGTGGGGCGGTGGAACGGGATGGTGGACCACATAGCCAGCATCGCTCAATCCAGGTGGAACAGTTCAGCTAAAAGACGCATGAGAAGAATTCCACAAAACCATCTGAATCTGGGAGTGTTGGTTCCTTATTTTATTTACTCTTGTCCTTGCTGCAACTTAAAGTTGCAGTTTCAGTCTGTCCAAAACTCTCCATACGCCGTTTAGTAGGGCATACATTGCGTGGCTGCTTCAGAGAGACCAACACGAGTCCAGCCAAGGCCACGGATGTGTGAGGTAGGGAAAACACAATCAGACTCTTGGGATTAAAACTGACTGGGAGTTGTTTCCATGGCTGCTTTAAAAAAAAATGGGGGGGGGGGGAAATCCACACCTGGCTACAGGAACAAAAATGAAAGTGAAAAGAATCCGTTTTTTTTCTGCTTGGGTCAAGAGGGCAGATTTTCAGTGCATTCTGGGAAACCTAGTAATACAGAGTTTTACAGAATCGGTGTGTGTGTGTGTGTGTGTGTGTGTGTTACTGCTTCCTCGATAATCCAAACTGGTTCTTGTGAAGAGAGTAAAATCCAAAGCGGGAGCATTGTGAACATGCCTTCAGGAATATTTGGCAAAAGTAGCAAAATAACCCCACCTATAGAGCAAAATGGGCCATGGGGTGCGTCTCCTCCCGCCAAAGGATCATGGCAAGGCCCATGGTTTTACTTGCACCATCTTGATGTTTCAGGCAGGCCAAGGCCACTCAGGTTTCATTAGATTTTTGAACCTGTGGAGCAGGTAAAAAGTGACGTTTAGACAATGGCCAAAGATCCCAGTATTGTCCTGCTGCCATCCTGAGCCTGGCTATGCCCAAGGAGTTGCGGGGTTTCGTAGTTTTAGAGAAGCAGAAATAAATAGCGCGCTTTCTGAGCACAAGAAGCCCTTCTTGGGTAGGGAGAAGGATCTTTCCCCACCCGTGGCTTAATTTCTCTTCCAAAGAAGTCAAGTCAAGAGCATTGGCGGCGTCAACGAAGTGAAGCTGGGAGCCAGATGTGTGGTCTTTGATCACAGTGCAGTTGGGTTCGTCTGTACAAAGCGGGGGAGGGCACCCACAGCTGGAGGCAGGCGCTTCCGCTTTTAGTTCTGGTGCCTCTTCATGTGCAGAGCCAGATGGTCTGATCGGGAGAAACAGCGGCCGCAAGCGAGACACTTGAAAGGCTTGGCTCCCGTGTGTTTGCGGTAGTGCCGGGTGAGCTCGTCGGAGCGGGCAAAACGCCAGTCACAACCGTCCCATGTACACTTGTATGGCTTCTCACCTGGATGGAAGGTAAAAAAAAAAAAGGAATTCATCAGCACACCTGGTGGCAGCACCTAACCTTTCTTCCCCCAGGGTGGATTCAGGCAACTGCTATTTTCGTAGAAGTGATCTGCATGATAGCCCCCAAACGGGAGGGGGGGAACCCTCTCCTGTTAGAACTGCTACTAAACCTGCTAACAATTCCAGTGGGAACAGAAATTATGGGACAGATGGCAATGCATAATCCAGCGATTTGAGATTGCTAAAACTGTTGAACCCAGGAAATAGTGGGCCAGTACAAAAACTTGGGAGCAACAGGCAAGAAAGTTCAGGGAGATGGCAAGGGAGTTAATAGCTGAAAATCTATTCGATTCTGTTGCGTGAGCAGTGAACTCTCCCCAGATTTTGCCCACATGTTTTCAAGCCTTGCTGCTATCAAGGACAAACATTTCTGGGGTGGGGAAACAACAGCTATGCCGATAAGCTGATAAGATGCATTCTGCGCAAGGTACCAGATTCGGTGCTTACAGGGTGACTGTATGTAGCACATGGAAGACTTATTTAAGAGCTTCTGGTGCAAGCACAATTCATGGCGCCTTCATCTTGCCGTGTTCACCACACACAGCTCCCTGCGGCCGCCCCACTCTGATTAACTCCACTGGGGCGTGGCCCTCTCTGAAGGCTTGAGTGATCAGGCAGCATTTGAGGAAGTGCTGAATCCCCTGGCTGCAAATGTTCCATACCTCTCTCCAAACTAACCCGCAAAATCTTGCTGGCTGATGCCGAGTTGCTAATTGTGTTGCTGCTGCTTCGTGCGTGTGTCACGAAGAACCTCAACGGCGGGGCCTTCTCTGTAGTGGCACCCACCCTCTGGAAAACCCTCTCTCGTGCAGTTCGGGAGGCGGAAAATGCAATATCTTTCAAACGCCTCCTGAAAACACATATTTCTAGACACGTTTTCCCTAGACTGTACCTTATTCTGGTTTTATATGATATTTTTTAAATACTATGGTTTTAATCGTAAACTGCCCAGAGAGCCTTGGCTGTTGGGCAGTATAAATATGTAATAAATAAATGAATGTTTATGTCCTCTGCGAGGGAACGTTAGATGGTGAGACAGAGGGCTACCCAGGGGTCTTCATCCAGATGCATCTATACTTATAGATCACCACCACGGTGGTTGGTTTAGTACGTTTCCCTTCCAGCCCTTTCTCTAAGGAGCTCATGGCTTCCCCACCACCATTTTATTCTCAGAGCATCTCTGGGATGTAGGTTTTGGGGCATAAGGTCACCCAGGGAGCTTCGCAAATGAACAAAGATCTGAGCTGGGGTCTTCCCTGTCAAAGCTGGAAGGGCTCTCTACCCTACAGGACAGCCTGAGCATGCAAGGCATCTGCAGGCCTGGTAGTGCGCTCCTCATGGCCTCATTAGTACATAGCCTGGCAGGCGCATGCAGGAACGCCTCTTGCCACCCATGTGCACCCAGGCCAATGCAAAGCAGGTCACCGCCTGGTTCAGGCCAGAACAAAGAAGCACACCTTAGCCTTGGGTGGGGGAAATGTGCTTTTATGGCTCCATCCAACCCTTTCAGAGCAATTTATGAGTGCCTGCTGAGAATTTTACAGCCCTCACCCCCCTGTCCCCCCTCTCTTGGGATCACATGGGTTTGTGAAAAGCAGGTTATTTTCAGCGCCCCCACGGAGGCAAGGTTTGCCTTGCTCAGCCAGAGCCATTGTTCCAGGTGGAGTCACTCTCTGCTTCAAACAATAGCTGAGTTGACTTCCAGGATGGAAAGCATACGCTTTCCATTGTCCCCCAAACTGGTTCCTTCTCCCAGGGCAACACGGCAGGGCAGTTGCAAACAATGGTCCCAACCGCCACTCCAAGCCCCGGATGCTGGCGGAGTTACATATTTAACCTCACACAGCTGCTGGAGCAAGGAATGGGACCCCCTACAGATTAGCGGTACTGCTGGAGAAGGAAACCAGCAGACACCCCTTGCTCCCGGAGCCAGCTCTTTGGCGAGACAAGCACAACTGAAAAGTACCCTGGCAGACCCCCCCCCCCCCATTACAGCATTCTGGTGACCCTGACTTGGGGAGAGGGGTGGGGAAGACCCCTCCACAGCCGTCACCAACATGATAGTGGCCAGCTACAGCACCTGTCTCTAGGGCTGTGCATGCCCCCCCGATCCAATCCGGATCCCGATCTGTCAGGTCCGACTCAGATCCGAATCTGGGAGGCACGGATCAGCCCGATCTGCTCCGGATTTGGGATCCAGATCCGTGCACAGCCCTACCTGTCTCTGTCTGGAAGCCCGATTCAAGAACATTTGACTTGCTGCCAATCCTCTGGAGCATTTCCCTGAGGCCCTGCATAGTGGTCCCTATCCAGTGACTTATACAGGAGGACAGTGTTTTTTCAGGAACATGGCGCCTGGCTTTTGGGCCATTGGTTGCCCTGCTCCAGAGCACATGCTTTGCTGGATGCTCCAGAACTGGCACAGCTCCTTGTAGGGGCAGGAAAAAGCTCTCCCAGCTCCCTGGGAGCGACGCCAAGCATCAAGTGCCGCCCTTCCTGGGCCCGTCTCCATTTGCAGCTTTGTTGTGCAAGGAAAACCCAAGGACTTTCTTCATTGGGCAAAGTGACGTGTAAGTCGTCTATAAAGTGCATTTACGAGGGAATAAGGATATCAGGACCTGGCTGGCATCAGATGAACTGAATGTTCAGAAGAGGCTTTTGTTGTGCAATCGCCCAGCTGCGTTCACAGAATTTTACGGAGGGGTCCAGACACCCACGTCTTCCTGTTTGTGCCCCTCCCAGGTCTCCCCATGGCGTCTTCTGTCTCCCCCCCCCCTTCTTATCACATTCACAGAATTTTACAAGGGGTCCAGGTGACAATGTTTTCGATCTGTAACCCTCCTGTCTTTTCCCCATAGCTTCTTCCGTCTTTTCCTTACCCAAGAAATCCTGTTAAGGTGGGGAAAGACAGAATAGCAGCAGGAGGCCATTTGGGTCGGGATGCATTAGGAGTCCTCCATCTGCTGGAAGCCACCTTGCTTTTGTTCAAAGAGTTTTGAATGTCTGATTTTGATTTTATTACAAATCGCTCGGACATCTCCCGGTGGGTAATTTTGTGAATGAATGGGTTCCTGCAGGCACTTGGGCAGGCTTGGCCGGGGTGGGGGTGGGGGCAATTAAAGCAGGGCACAGAGCTGCTTTTGAATGCCTGCAGTGTGAAGGAACAAAGAATTATCCTGAGCATATGCAAAGAGCTCTCCCCATGCCATTGAATAACCAGAGCTGTCCCATATGCATCTGGGACTGGGTGGCCCATCTTCTGGATCAGAGGGTCTGATCTCTAGCTGTTCTGCAGGCTCCCTTTCTAGCCAGTTCTGACTTACAGTTGCCACAGGACATCCCAGTTTTTTTTGCTGCAGCAGTAAAATGCCACAATGTACCGTTCTGCACTGGCGTTGGAGCCCTTGCATGACAACGCTGCTACTGAACATTTAGAGCAGGGGTGAGAACTGTGTGGATCTCTGGATGTTGTTGGACTGCAAGCCCTATCATCCCCTCCCACTGGCTACGTTGGCTAGTTCCCCATCACTTTTGCAATGGCTCTGTAAGATTGGCCAGTGTTATTTACAAATCCTGTATTGGACTTGTGGGGCTAAGAGACAGTAGCTTCCCTATGCTGTATCATTCCCCAGGGTTGAACTGATGGAAGGGGCAAGATTTGAACTAGGGACCAATCCAGGTCAGTCTTCAGCTTTTTTGGCCTCTGTAACTATGGTAGCTTTCCACAGGTTTAGACCACAAATTGCGCAGCAATACTTGACAATTACAGAATCATTGATGGATATTAACTAAAAAATTGTTTTTTTAAAAAAAAATGCAGTTACATTTTTGTAAAAGATTTTCCCTTACAAGCAAATCCCCTCCCTGCCACCCTGATGTAACTCTAAACTGAACGTACCAGTGTGAGTCCTCTGATGTGCCTTCAGGTGTGAACTTTTGGTGTAAACCTTTGTGCAACCTGTAAAAAACCAAAACCAAGAGGATGAATCCATGGGGTGAGGCGCAGTCCCGTCTAGCACAGCGGCCGTCAATGCCTTTTCAAGTTACCAGACAACATGACTGGGCAAAGCCCAGAGGAGGGGGTGGACACCCTTTCAACCTCAAAAGGCAACCCTTTGGGGTTGTTGTTTTTATCACAAAGTTTAAAGCTCACCAAATGCAGCCATCAACTGCTCAGGGCATGTTGGCACTACACACACACACCAAAATAATGGAAGCCACCTGGAACAAACCAGATTCACCATTTCTCCAAATTCAAGCTTGCAGGGGAGTTCTCTTCAGGTTGTGGCCCACCCACCCACCCACGTACTGCAGTCTCAAATAGTTAAATCTCAGGGGGAGGGGGGAGATGCATCATGACTAGCGCCTTGTTCCCCGCCCCCCAAAATCCACCTATCCAGACTGAAAATGTTGATCTCTTTGAGTTTTTGCAACTGTTCCATAATAAAACACAACTCAAGATGTTATGAGAACGAAGCCTTCTCAAGGTTTAAAAGACAGTAAAGTGTTGGTGTCTTTACTAGCTCGTCCTTGATTCAGAAGCCAGTGCACACTGGATTCTTGCAGAGTGAATGAACACACTGGCTCAATTCGGACGACACAATAAACAACTGGTGTGGGGGAAACAATAATCAGTTGTATTGACTATCGTGTCATCCGAATGCTGCCATAGTCAAATCAGCGCTGATCCTCATCCACACCACAGTTGATTATTTATTACCATGTTGTGTGGGGAGTGCCCCCTAGGGTTAGTGTGAGGGTTAGGGTTAGTCAACCCACCATTGACTATCGTGTCGTCCGAATTGAGCCAGTGTGTGTGTGTGTGTGTGTGTGTTTGACAGTGATCTTTCAAGGGGGAATATATAGGAGCATTCTAGAAGTCTGCCCCTTTCCCCTAATCCTGAAAAGTTGGAGAATCTGCTAGTCTGACGAATTCAGGGGACTCTGATACAAAACTCCTGCTGCCTCGCTGGCCTTCACCCCTCCCCCCCGCACCTCACTTTGATGGGCTTTGCCACCTTTTCCATAGGACTGGGCTTCACCCAATTCTATCGCTCCACTTCACTTAGATCAGCTCTGTACTGGGAAAAGTGCTGGGTAGCATCGCTCTCAATGGAAAAAAATTGGTTTTTAAAGCCGGTGAAGCCAGCCTCAGACCTAGTCCAAATTCTTTCATCAATTTCTTAAAAACTTGGTGAAGGGCTTGCGTGATTGTATTGCATCACCGCACCCTGCTCTGCTCATAACCCGTGTTTAGGGTAGCCAGGGGGGTAGCCCGCAGACAGTTACGTGAGTGCTGCGGGGAGAGACGAGGGGTGCAATGCTATGCATGTTTAGACAGAAAAAGGCCCTAAGATTCCCAGTATTCCCCAGCCAGCAAAGGGTTCGTGACTGATGCATTTCTAAGCTTCACAGAATTTGAGAGACATGTGAGAGCTCAGGTATAAAAGCCAAGACAAAGAGCTCCCTGGTTCTACAATTCTTTTCTCTTGACTTTCATTCGGAAGTAGTTGATAGCAAGGCGTTGACTTCCCTACATCTATTAAATAAGCGCCCTTGCGGCGGGGGCTGTGAGGGACAAAGACCTCCCTCCTTTTAAGCCTATCCTGTGGTCTGTTGAGGTGGCAGTAACTGACTCGTGGTTGTTGGTGTCTCTGCATTCATAGCTACCTGTGAATAGCATTCGATGCATCTGGCAAAACAGACTGTGGCCCACAAGAGCTTATTCTGCTACGATCAACCTCAAGAGCCATTGTTGGTTTTGCTTGACCAGTTAACATGGCTGCCCCTCTTGATGACTCTGGTGGTTTCTCACGTGAGCAGCCATTTTATAGGCACAAAAGCAAAAATAGTGTCCATGGGCTTACCAGGGTAATCGCAGTGGTGGATCCGCCGCTTCTCCAGCTCCGGATTGTTCCTCCGGTTGTACTTGGGTGTCTGCAGGATGACGTGTCCCTGGGAGAGGGTCATGAGGCCGTTTGGAAGTGAAGGCATTTGGCCTGGGGGGGGCAGTTTCAGCCCGAACGTAGCGTCGTAGGGGGGCGGAGGGGAGATGGCGTTGATGAGCTCTGGCTGGTTCTCAGGGCTGCCGGGCTGTGAGTTGGGGGGCGAAGGGGGCAGGGTCACTCCCGGTACGGGGTAGAACTCTCCCGGCATGTTGAAATTGCCTTGCTCTGGGAATGGCTTAACCAGGCCGCTGGACCGGATGGGCCGGGGAAGAGCCCTGGAGTCCAGCAAGGAGCTGCCGGTGGACATGGCGACACCATTGATGGTGCTGATGGCTGTGGTGCCACACGTGGAATGTGCCATGGTGGTCATCTCCCCGCCGCTGCCGCTGATGGGCAACTGGTACAGCAGGCCCGAGGAGAGTGGGATTTCAGATGGCATCTCTTGCTTGACAAAGATGTTATTCGCTGCCACCGACTGTGGCATGCTGAAGACACTGGTGAAGTCTGGAAGAGTCTGGATTGCCCCGGCGGCAGAAGAGCAGGGTTGGGCGAAGCAGGTTCCGGGTTCCATTTTGACCTGGGGAAAGGGCATGAGGGGCTTGGCGGGCCGATAGAGACCTGTGCGCAGGTGCGTGGTGTCCGGCAGGATCACGTTGATGTTCACGCTGTAGGGGGCAGAAGAAGGCTTCTCGGTGGAGAAATACTCATCCACCACCGAGGCACTCTCCCGGCGGTACTTCTTGTCTGGCAGCATGGGCACTGGCAGCATTTGGCCGGAGAGGTACTTGTCCATTTCGGAACGTCCCTAAAGGGGAGATGCAGAAAAGGAATGTTGGGTGAGGAAAGGAATGGCTCATGCTCAGATCTCATAAACAGGGCACCTCCTGGGAAATGAACATCACATTTGCTCATGGGCCCATTGGCCAGCCCATTTGATACGGCTGCCCAGCCACCTTCATAGTGGTTCATGATGGAAATTAGTGTGAATGGTCAATTTGCAAGTGAAAAAGACAAAGGAGTTCAGGTGGATCAGAAGCAGCCTCAATAAGGCTTCCAATAAAATGACTCAGGGCCAAACCCTAAATGTCTAAAAGTATGACTTGAAGTTACACCTTTGACTTAGTTGTCAAGAGGCAGCTGGACAACCTTCTGTCAGGGATGCTTTAAGGTAGATTCCTGCATTGATCAGGGGGTTGGACTCGATGGCCTTATAGGTCCCTTCCAACTCTACTCTTCTATGATTCTATAATAGCCACAGTGGGAGGATGGGACTGGACCATTGTAAAAAGGGAGCAGGGATTTAACTTGTTTCTCCTTTTAGCCTCCCACCCGGAGGGCTTCGACTATGGGGCGGTATAGAAATGAAATAAATAGAAATTAAATTTTAATAATAGTCCTGAGCAAAATCCTTCCTCCCGCACCTCCTCTTTGGTGTCAATGAGAGCTGATCTCCTGGAGCTCATAGCAGGTGGGTGGGTCATGTTTTCATCAGGACCACAAGGGTCTGTACACCTTGATCCTAATAAAAACTGGGGACACCCATGGTTGCTGCTATTGATTAAAAGTCAAAAGATGCAGCTTTAGGGAACATGCCTAATTTGGCTCTAAAATGATTTAAGTATCCAGAAAAGCATAATAATAATAATAATAATAATAATAATAATAATAATATTTATTTGTAGCCCGCCTCTCCCTCCGGATCGAGGCGGGGAACAACAACAATATAAAACATAAAAATCACAACAGTTAAAATTTTTTTTAAAAAAAAAACAAGAGAAAAATACAACATGGCCTTTTGATAGCTTTTTTGTGTGTGTAAATAAGTCGGTATCTAAATGTTAATAATGATCAATGAAAAGACATAAGGAGAGCCATGCTGGATCAGACCAAACACCTCTCTATTCCAGGCTTCTGTTCCCAGGGTGGTTGACAACCGTTACCCAGAGGACCTTCTCTTCGGCCGCTCCCAGACCGTGGAATGGCCCGCCGGGAGAGATTCGCCAACTTAACAATCTTCCAGAATTTAAGAAAGCTATAAAGACTGATCTCTTCCAGCAGGCCTCCCCAGTTGAATTTTAAGATGTCTGACTGTTGTTTTAATAATGTATTAGTTTTAAATGTTTTTAATCGGTTTTATGTATTTTATAGTATTTTTGTATTCAATGTTGTTCCTTGCCTTGATCCAGAGGGAGAGGTGGGTAAGAAATAAATAAATAAATTTATGATGATGATGATGATGATGATGATGACAGTTGGGACCAATTGTAATTCTTGAGGGAACGCATTCCATAGTTTGGGAGCAATGCAGGGGAAAGGACTTCCATTTATGACTGAAAAAGAGGCCCGTGGGGGGAGGGTCATGGTGCCTTCAAAAAAGTATCTCCTAGGTCTTCATACTTTAAAAGCAGTAGAGGCTACAGGCTCCAATGTCAGTGACGCAGTTTATCCGCTCCAGGTTTTAGTCAGAACCAGTCAGAACTCTAAAGGAGTTCACATCTTGGATAGCTGCTTTAGAGTTCTGACTTATTCTGACTGAAACCCATAATGGATTTACACAGCCTCACAAATATTGGACCACCAGCCTCCATTGCATTTAAGTACGGCCTGGCAAAAGGCAGCTTTCCAAATTACATGCAAATTTATTTGGCCAAGGAATTTCAGGTGTCATAAAAAGACTTTTCACTGCCTTCAAAATTCTTCAGATCTTTTCCCCAAACCAACAGCAGCTTCCAAACTGGCTTTTAAATTTCAGTCTGTCATTTCATTAGCCAAGTTCAAAGCCTTATAGAACATCTTGAACTGAGCCTGAAAAGCAATTGGTAACCAATGCAGGCCTTTGAAGGCAGGTGTAATATGGTCCAGATACCATGCAAGTGTTTATTTATTTATTTGATTTGATTTGATTTGTATCCTGCCTTTCTACCAAAACAATGTGGCAAATAATATGTAGCCATTATAACTAGTTACCATTGATGGCCTTATCTTCCAAGAATTTGTCTGATCGTTTTTTTTAATGCCATCACATCTTGTGTTGGTACCCAGGCCATGTCACGCCACATCGCACCAAAAGCTCCTGAGGAAATGTAGCAGTCATGGGATGATAACTCTTCCACCTGGCGAAAGCTCTTCTGAAAACAGAGCATGCCTCAAAAATTCTACAAGAGCCGAATTTGCACACGTAAAGGGCTTCTGCTGTAATGGTCGATTTGTCAGTTACAGGGTTTTATAGGCACAGTAGCAAAAATGGTTACCTGATTCATGGGGTGGGGAACTATCAAAGATGGATTTGGCCATCTATTTGGATGCAAGCAGAGGGCATCCAAATAGATGACCATTTTCGCAAGTGTTGTATGTCATGTTTTGCCTTTCCTTGACTGCAAACGGAATGAAAAACAAGAACCCTGCACTTGATGAGCAGAATATACATTAGGTTTAGGAAAGGTCTCCCAGCTTTCCTAAGCGCACTCAAAAGTACTATCAACGTTGCTTGCCTTTACATGTGAGCATGCTTCTCTCTGTTTTCCTGCTTCTAACTGTGTTCTGTGCCTTTCCAGGCAGTTATTTTTAAACAGGAGCAAATCGCTGCTAGGCGGTACCAGGGTACCACCTAAGGCTTTAAAATGCCATGCATACCTAAGCTGTGAAATGTCCCGCTTGCTCGGCCATGGAGATGCACCCTTCAGGCTTCCAATACACTGTATTTCCAAGCTTCCATTGCCTCCCAACTTGGCCAAGGAAGATCCTCCCAGCCAGTCACACTCAGTAGGCTGTTCATCTTCTCCATTCAGGTGGTACCCAATGCCCACCTGCCCCCTTCATATATCTACCACCAACTGGATTTCTTCATTTTAGTTTCCTTCATAATTTTGAGGAGTGGAGTCTCTTGTCCCCCTTCCCAAAGGAGCACACAGACTTCTGAGCAGATGAGAACCTCTTGGGAGGTGGAGGATGCTTTCCTATCCCCAGTAGGGTGAGGAGCATTGCGATCATGCCCTGCTTGGAGCAGGGGGCTTCCCAGAAACCTCAGCTTGGCCAAAAGCAGACTAACGGGACCCTCACTCGTTCGACCAGTAAGGGTTCCTTGTCTGTCCGACACCCCATGTGATCTTCAAGAATAAACTCTGCATGTTTTCTCAAGGACACCTAAACCTCAATTTGATACAACCCAAATATGGCAGCCAATTCAGAAATGTCTCCACAGCCGCCAAGCAAACTTATCAGGCTCCTGGCCATGCCAAGCTCAGGGGAGACCAATCCCTCAGCACGCCTCATTCCCCAGAAACCCCCAAGAACCTCTCCGACCCCATCCTAAGGCTAGCCGTGGTTCCAGACTCTCCTCCCTCCACTCACGGCTCACTGGCGATGGACCAGCTAGGACTCTCACAGTCATCCTCAAAGCGCCTGCCTGGCTGCCAGAAGACCTTTTGCCCAGGTTCTACTCAGGAGCAAGGGTCTTCTCATGATGAAAAAGACCCAGCTGTAACCAGGGACAGCCAACATATAAGCTCTCAGTCTGGGCTGGACCTTTGCTGGGTTCCATAGAACTATGTTGCTCCAGTTATGGGCTCAGGTTCTAGCCATTGATTTGAGGCATGAGTTTTAACATTTTGCTTTGCCTTGGGGTGTTTAGATGTTTTGGGCTTTAAGCCTTAAGTCTGCATTTAACTAAGAGCTTTGGATCTACTCTGGCTATGAGCACATCACCACACAACCTAAGCCCCTAAGCTTCCATTTGGCAAACGGTTAAAGATTGTGAAGTCACTGTGGGGACTGGTTGTGGTTTGCGGATGGCATGGGGAACGCACTCTGCCCATATTCCAACGGACTCTGTGATGACAGATGTCTCCAGTTAGATTTATGAGGCCGCAGGTCAGCTTCATAGCTAGAGCAGTAGAAGAATCAGCTGCAGCTAGCGTCAGACCCCAAAATCCCTTCCAGGAGTCTCTGTTTAGTCCTGGAATGTGAGACCCATCTTGTGCTTAGCTGATGCTCACTCCCTGCCCTCTGCAGTTGGGGCAAATACTGGTTTAAATGCATCCATCAGCCAGCATTGCCTGGAATTTGAGCCTGATGGAAGTGAGGAAGGAGCCCTTGTGCATCACTGTCTGTTTCGTGTCAGGATAAATGACCGTGGAAACCATCAATGGCCTGATTTCAGATATGCTGATGTAGGCAGATTGCAGAATCAATTGCAAGGCCTTGGTGACATTGTATGCTAGGAATTTCCAAAACCTTTGAACAAAGTTCCTCACCAGAGGCTCCTGAGCGAACTCAGCAGTTGTGGGATAAGAGGACAGGTCCTCTTATGGAGCAGTAACTTGTGATATAATAGGAAGCAGAGAGTAGGAATGAAAGTAGGACAGTTCTTGTAAGAAGAGGGACGTAAGAAGTGGAGTCCTATTAACATCTGTTTTGGGACAGGTGCTTTTTAATGTTCATAAATGATCTGGGGTTAGGGGTGAGCAATGAGGTGGCCAAGTTTGCAGACAACATACAATTATTTAGGGTGGCTAAAATAAAAAAGGGATTTCAAAGAGCTCCGAACGGGTTTTCTAAATTGGGGAAATGGGCATTAAAATGGCAAATGCAGTTCAGGGTAAGCAAATTTTAAAAAATGATGCACGTCGGAGCAAAATACCCAACAGCCCAGCTTCACATAGGTTGATGGGGTCTGAGCTGGTGTTGACTGACCAGAAAAAAGATCTTGGGGGTTGTGGTGGGAGCTCAATGAAAATTTTTACCCAGGATGTGGCTGCTGTAGAAAAGGTGTTTACATGTTAGGGATCATTAGGAAATGAATCGAAAATAAAACTGCCGATATCAGGATGCCTTTCTGGAAATCTGTTCTAGAGCCCACTAGAAGCTGATTGGTGGGAGATTCAGGACTGATAAAAGAACTTCTTCACATAGCACTTCCAGGAATTCACTTCCACAGGATGCAGTGACGGCCACCAAGTTGGATGACTTTAAAGGGGGACTGGGCAAATTCATGGAGAAGGCTATCAATGGCTACCACTCTGGAGGGTTATATGCTACCTCCATGATCACCTACAGCATGGCTCTGAATATCAGTTGATGCGGAAGAACTTCAGGGGAGGGCTACTGCTCTCCTGTCCTTCCAGAGACATCTCTTTAGCCCCTGTTGGAAACAGAATGCTGGGTTGGTCCAATTCAGCTTTAGGGCTTTTTTTTAGGGCTTTTTTTATGTCCTTACCTAGGATGACCTCAGATAGTGAGTGGAGGCGTGTGGGTGGGCGAACCCAGTGGCATTCCCTGACCATGTGTAAACAATGCTCCCACGCTCTGACTGAATAACCTGCTCCGCTACAGCTTTTCTTGTGGGGAGGGAGTAGGAAGAAAGAGAAGGCAACAAATCAACTCAACAACAGAGGGGCTAGTAGGCCAAGCCAGGCATGAACCAAAACTTTGCAGCAGTCCAGAACTCCCGTCTATTTGGCACAAAGTTATTTCGGCACTACCTGAAAAAGCAGGGTGCTGAATGTTCTTTTCTAGGAATATCGAGTCCCTGAAGGATCTGAAGGCATCCCATGGCCCTCTTTGCAGTCTTGCTGTTCTCATCCAGATTGACCACAAGCAGAGAGGAGTCTGGATTCTGCCTGCAGAGTTGTCATTCTTTGGATTGCCTTCCTTTCTCTTGTGGGGAGGGCTGTTTCTATCCATTTGTTTCTTGGCCGGGAGCGTGCCATCTTAACACCTTGTCTCTAGGAGCCTCCCTGACCAAACATTCCTAATGGATTATCCCATATAATAGAAGATCATGTCCTTTGATCATCCTGATTACAACAAGCCACAGGCAGATAGAAGTACGGGCCGAAGTCCACCAGGTGGAGGGGCATGAAGGACAAAGAGGCTCATAGAAATGACAACCCTATAATGCAAGAAAGCTCCCCTGCTCTTAAACACATGCACACTCAAAGAGAGGGGAGAGGGGAGGGGAGGGAAAGAAACAATATTTTCAAGCTCCCCAAAAGCAATTGCAAAAAAACAAAAAAACAAAACTGGAGTAAAACCACAGATTAAAAGCTCCATCAACCACTTTGCTTGCATTCCTTCAAAAGATACTGCTTTTTAAAATAGAATGTACCCATAGACTTGTTTGGCTCAATGTCAATCTTTATTGTCTCTCTAGTAAAATATTGACCAAGGTAAATATTGGCTTCTCTGATCATTCAGTCTTGGTATTGACCTCAGGCTCAGCCAGTTTCTGTTTGTTGCCATTCTCTTTCTTCTAGAACTCTCTGAGGATAAGAGCTCAGGGACCGAAGGAGAGGCAGCCCGGCCTGAGGAGGAGGAGGAGGAGGGACTTCAAAAGCCCAGCCTGGCCGGCTCTATCTGATGCAGCATGCAGAGAGGCACACAGCCCACCCCCTCCCCTCAAGCTTCCCAAAGAAGCCAGCCAAATAGCTTAGCAAAAGGGAACTGAGGCTCCTTCTTCAGATCCAACTTGTGGATAATTATCCATTGGCCTGCCCTCCCTGTGCCCTTCTCAAGAGTTTTAAAAAAGCAGCCTTTTAGACTTGGCAACTTTCTCATTGTGGGCTGAAGCAGGGAGGAGGCAGGGCTATCAGAAATGCCCAGGCTGCATACTCCAGAAGAAGAAGGGAAACGTCTTCCTCTGGATTCCTCTACTCCAAAATCTTACAGGCCTTGGGTTCAGATCCAGAAGCATCTCGTTGCATTCTAAGAAGCCCCGCAGGGTGGCTGGCTGTGTTGTCTAGCCTCCCTGCTTAAAGCTTCCCGCAACATCACCCCTATACAAAGACCACTGCCAGTTTGTCAGGCACTTAGGTTGGAGAGGCTGCAGGTTCGATCCCCAGCAACATCTCCAGGTAGGGCTGGAAAAAGTCCTTCCTGAACCCTGGAGAGCTGCTGCTGCCAGTCAGTGTCGACAATACTGGGCTAGATGGACCAAGAGTCTGGCTCAGTAGAAGGCAGCTTCTGAAGTTCCCGTATATGTGAGCTGCACCCCCTTCCTCCAGCAACCCTTCCCTTTCCTCTGGAAAGCTGCCGTCTATGCATGCCACAAGATCACTGTAGCTGTTAGTAGCTCCTCCATCTTCCAGTGCAAATAGGGGGAAGTATCCAAAGTTAGTCCTATTTAGGCTAGGCTCACTGCAATGAATGGGACTTAAATTAGATTAACATTACAACCTGTTGAATACAACCCAAGATCTCAAATCCAGAGACTGGGTGGCCGGTTCCAGGGCTCCCCTGGTCTCCTTTAGTGTGTATATAATCTTTTCCTCTTCTGGAAATAGGCCTCTGCTTTGGAGGCTCATTTTCTTTGCATTGCGTTGACTTACCAGGAAGTAAGCAGTGACAATAGACCAGGCCAAACCTATCCCCCTTTCTTTCAAGTTGCAAAATCCGTTGCCAGTTTCCTGGCCAGTGACGCCAGCAGGGTGGTGTTTGGTGGCACGATGTGTTCTGTTCCTTGTGGAAAAGCACTGAGGACCCGCAAAGTCTCCAACTCCCAAGCAGAAGTTCCTGGGACTTGAAATAGTGTCCAACTGGAAACATCTGGATGGTGATAGGAGAGGTGTCTTTCCTCACCAATGGTGCCATATAGATCAGCCTTCCCTGACCTGGGACCCTCTGGGTGTATTTGTTTACAACTCTCCTCTGCCCCAGTGTGCATGGACAATGGCCATGAGGATTGTAGTCTTTGACATGTGGAGGGTGCACCAGGCAGGGGAAGGCGCAATCCAATAGCTACCCATGACAATTGTATCTAGTGCAGCCCAGGCAGCACTCTGAGTGGACAAGGACAGCATTGGTATGCAACAGAAACACTCCTTTGGGGGTGGAAGAAGAAGAACCACCATTTTTGGAAGAGCCACCATTTGGATCTCTCCAACAACAACAGAATTAAAAAAAGTGTTGTTTTTGGAAAGATATTTGGATGAGAATTTCTTTTTGGTCTAAAACAACCATGCGGACAAATCTCAAGAAAGATGTGTCTCTGGATGGGGGGGATGGACACCCCTTTCTGACCCAGTGGGTGAGCCCAGATGCTCTGGATCACCCGAATAACTGCTGGGTGATCATCTCAAGTCGCTCCATTCCACCCGTCCTCTCCATTGCTCTTCAAAAGATGTTATGCCGATAGAACATAGTGACGTCCTTCAAGACCAGCACCAATGTTCACGAAAGGGCAATCGGTGTGCATCCAGATCCATTGCCACATACAAACCGACAAGGGTCTTTTCAAGAGGGATGGGACAGCTTTCCCTCGGCTGGCATGGGAGATGTTAACCTCCGCCCGTACCTGCCACAGCTACGTGTTCATTTCCTCATGAAAGTGTTTGGAATCTGAGCTCTCCGTACATTATCTCATCCTTCTTGGCGCTTCTCCAGGAGTCGCCAATTCCATCACAGAAATGTTTGGGTCCAAGCACGGAACTGACGCACAATGGGATGAAGGGCCAAAGGTCAGCAGGAACCCACATAGGTGGGCCGGGAAGGGGCTTGTGCAATGCAAAGGCCAGACTTCACCTGGGAGATGCAGGGCTGACCGAACTTTGGGCTTTCCCAGCCAGCGTCCTGTTGGCACAAGCAAGAGTCACCCTTCAGGTGTTGCAGGGGATCCAAATGACCCCCTCCCTGCAGTTGCTGAAGCAACCAGGGAGCAGGCTAAAGGCAAACTAGATATTGTGTACTGTAATGTCTTGGTATTTATTGAGCTGCTCTATTTACAAGGAAACAAAAGACTCATATCTACAGTGCTTTGCTAATACAGCTTTCGGGGCAAATCAACAACAAAACCTTGAATTCCTATTAGCCGACCGTAACAACGACATTAACCGAAAAGATGGCTTTATTTGCCTTTGCAGCAGGATGCTTAATTTTTCCGTATCTGTGGTAGATTGTTTTAATAACCATCCACTGCCTAGATCTGGACTACTTGTATCCGGCTTATCTAATCACCATTCTTCTCATGACCTACGGTCTGAACAAATCTGTATATAAAATGTACCCGTTCTGATCCTCTTCATGGAGTTTATTTTGTATTGACATTTCAGTTCTTGTTATGGATTATGGCCAAATAATTAAAATCTACTTGTAATTATGTACATTAGTGTACAAAGCCCTAAAGAACTTGGGACCAAGATAACCAAAAGAGTGCCTTCTCCCTTACCCACCTGCCCAGTCACTGAGGTCATGTTCCTGGTGGTTCCACATCTAGAATCTAGACCTTTGGCCTGTTTGGAGTTCACCAGGAGAAGAGCCTTTAGCGTGGTGGCCCCTTCTCTTTGGAACTCCCTGGCGCTGGAGGTCAGGCAGGCATCAATCCTAGGCTGCTCCCGGCACCTCCTGAAAACAACTCTGTTCCAGGAAGCCTTCCTCAACTGACCAGCCATGGTCCTTTGTTTTAAATTAAAAAATTTCAATATGCTGTTTTTAATCTTTCTATTTACTGTTTTATTCCTATGAGCACCGCTTTGGAATCTGTTTTAGATATGGAGCGGTATATACATAATGTAAATAAATAAATATCCTCGGTTAGTGAAGGTCAAGTTGCAGGGCTCACAGGGTTTCCTGTGCCTTGGTGAATCAGGTCCCTGCTGCCAGCTCTTGTTCATCATAATTTACAAGGCTGATATCTATTACCTTCCAGGTACCAACTGATTTATACCCCAGCCAGGGAAGGGGAAATCTTGCTGAACGGAACATCGGTGCTGCATACAAATCCATTCCCTCCAGCTGCACCTATTTCTTGATACCATTTTCTCTCTGTCTGTCTACAGGTTGCCAGCGTGGACTGAATTTGTACCCAGCACTGAAGCGACTGGTCTTGCCCATATCTCACCACTTTACTGGTGGGAATCAGTATTTTTAAATGCTGAAAACATTAATAGTTTCGGGGTGACACATTGGCTGAATTCGGACGACACAATAAGCAACTGGGAGTGGGGGGAACAATCGTCAGTTGTATTGACTATCGTGTCGTCCGAATGCTGCCATAGTCAACTCAGCGCTGATCCTAATCCACACCACAGTTGATTATTTATTACCATGTTGTGTGGTGAGTACCCCCTAGATGAGCAACTGTAAAGTTGATTATTACCCCACCATTGAGTATCGTGTCGTCCGAATTGAGCCAGTGTGTCACAGCAGGGACGTACACCTGCTAGATTCTAGATGAGTAAACATGCTTCTTGGCTTTGGAGACACGTCTGTTTTGGAGTGCATTTTTTAAAGCCTTTTGGCAGGCCAGCAGACACCATGGGAGTGGCTTACTCATGACTGTACTATGAATCCCTTGTATACTTAACGGCAGGCACGTAGGCCAATTTGCGTTATCGTTGGGAGGCATGCAAATCTCTCCCATTGCGCTGCCTCCAGTGGGAAACCCATTTGCAGAGCTTCTTGTGGAATTATGTGGGTTACAAGGCTGGTGGTCGTGGAGGTGGTGGCAAGCAGCAGGAGTGGGCCAGGGGTACCAAGACCATAGGAATGGTGGGAGAAGTCTAGCGATCTCCCTCAAAAAAAACCAAGGTTCCCAAAAGTCATCAAAACAGTGCAGGCCGCTTTCTACTGAGACGCACCGCTGCTCCACTTAGCCAAGGACTGTCCATGCTGCTCTCCAGGGTCTTGGGCAGAGCATGGTCTTTCTCAGCCTTTCTATCTGAAATCCTTTAACTGAAGATGCTGGGACTGAACCAGAGACCATTGGCATGCAAAGCAGGGGATTTGCCCTCTCCCTCCATCAGTAGTAGCTCTCCCACGCCCTAAGAAGGACATGTCTGGGACTCCACAGATGAAGCTATGACTACGAATGTTTAATGTAGCCATGCTTTCCCCCCACAGCCTTCTTTATTCAGTCCTGCCACCCAGAATCTTATGCTATCAAGGAGTTCCCTTTGGCCTTGGAACCTGATTGCATCTCTTCTCTTGCAAATGTCTGTTACACCCTTGCCTTGTGAGGAAGGAGCAGCTGACCAGATCTGAGCAATATGGAATGATAAAATAAATAAAGAAATAAATAACCCAGCGCTGGAAGAAAGGTGAGGCACTTTCACATTATCCTCCATATAATCACACCAATGCAGGAGCTTACCTCTACATCTTACCTAGCCTAAAGGTAAACCCAGCTGTGAGTCTCCACTGAAACAAAACCAAGGAGACGCTCAATGTGGGAATCGATGAAAACAAACCATCACCCCCACCTCCACCCTAATTTCTACACTTTCCTAGCCACTGTTCCAGTCAGCTTTGCCTTCTGTGTGGATTCCTTGTAAAATGGCCAACTGTGAAAAATTGGCCAAGAACGGAGCTGCGCTTGCTCGATCAAAGACAAACTGGTCTGAGACACAATTCTGCTTCCCAGCTTGTTTTGCAAGCTGACTTTGCAAAGATCTTGCAAGCAGGGCTCATACTGAGGTTGAGGAAGGGGGTGGGGGAAATTAAGGTTTTGAGAGAGGAGCTTCAATTAATACAGTCTGGATTTCAAAAGTGGGAAGGCAATATACCTAGCTGGAGCCAGGAGATATGCTTGCCTCAGTGAGCCTCTAAGAGGCGCACCTTGATGTATTTTGTAAGAGAAAATCCAGCTGCCAATCCCCTAGGTTGGCAGGTAAAATAAACTCTTCACTACAGAGATCAAAGGAACAAGTGGATCTGCCCAGGATCTTGGCTTTGAAAGATGCTTTTGATTGTGCATTCTAGGAAATCCCAGGAATAAGGAATGGGGCAGAGAGAAGTCGCTCTTGCCACCTTCACTTGCAGAGTATGTCATAGCCTCAGATCTGCTGATGTCCTCCTAACCAAATGTTGTCCTCCACCTCCCATGGTCTTTTTGGACTCAGGAGTGTGTCGGGATTTGGGCTCACTCAGGGTCTTTATGGCCTTTCTGGCTTCTGCTTTGAGCTTCATTCAATGCCTAAGAATGCTTAATCTGTATTAATTCCTGCTGCTTGGTTTTATTCTGGTTGTGTTTTTATATTGTATGTTATTCTGTGTTTTTAGATTGTGCCTTGTTTTATATATTTTAAAATGATTTCATGGTTTTAATTTTTGTGAACCGCCCAGAGAGCTTCGGCTATGGGGCGGTATAAAAATGCAATAAATAAATAAATAAATTAGAAGTATTTTACTTCAAGTGGTGATCTACAGCAGGAATGTCCAAGAGGCTATTTGTGGTCTGGAAGGTTGCAGGGCTGGTGCCCTGGCCATAGGAACAGTTCTTCCTCCTCCACTACCGCTGGGGTAAGAAGGAAAAGTGAAGAGGAGGGTCCCACGTGGGAATGAAATGTTATGGACTAATGGACTCTTGGTAGTTTTGAAGCTGCCTTCCTTCTGAATGTCAACAGCAAACCATCTGCTCACTAGCTTTGAAAATGGCACCCCCTCTTTTACTTCTCCTCTGTGCTAAAGGGCCTGCCATATTTTCCGCCAACAAGATGGCGCCAGGGAGACTTGCACTTGAGGTTAATCATTAGCCGACCCACCGCATCGACTCAGCAAGAGAAAATGGAGGAAGGCTTTGAGATATGGAGGCACAAACTAAAGAATTCACCCAAGGTGAGGATTTTGCATTGCCACGAATAAGCTCAGCAAACGTGAAGCCGGAATTCGATTCTCTTGAAGTCTAAATCATCCATGACGTTATACAAAAGGAAAAGGAAAAATTGGCCAGCCAGAATTGGACCCCAAATGTAATTTCAGTATCATTGGAGAAGTCACACCTGGACTGGATTTGTTTCAGTTGGTTCCAGTTCCTCTCCCGAGGAGCTCTTTCCTGGAATGTCCATTACTGAAGGCGACAGACCGTCTATGACCTGTGTTTCCTGTCGGTGAGCACTCCCGAAGAAGTTTCCTGGCAGAGTGTTCATCACTGAACACAGCAGAAGCTCAGAAGGAGCAAGTGATAGCTACAGTGTCCTTCTGGCAACCCCTGCCTGGGCTGGGTGGAGAAGGGGGACAGAAGCCCAGGGTGAGCCAGACGTTTTTGTGGTGGAGAAGTACACATGTTCCGATGGCTTAAATGCAGAGGGCGCTTTGGATTGCTCCACACAGTGTCCGTCACAGCATGGCAAAGCCATTCATGTACACTGGGTCCCCATATGGGCCAAGGGATCTTCTCCACCCCTACGGCAAACATTTTGGTTTTTTTAATTTTTTTTTTAAAAAAATGTTTAAAAATGTTTTAAACATTTTTAAATTGTACTCTGTTTAATTATATTTTTTAATTTTTTGTATATCTCTATTTGTTTTAACTATACATGTTTTAATTTGTAAGCTGCCTTGAGTCCCAGTATTGGGAAAAAGGCAGGATATAAATAAATTAATAATAATCACAACAATAATAATAATAATAATTTCACTTGGTCGGCATGGGGAGCCACGTGGCGAGATCTTCCAGTGGATCAATTTAAAGCACTCACCAGAGATCAGTAGTAGCATAGGCTATGGCCTCATCTACAAGAATTCGCCTTTACGCCTGGTTAGGCGATTATGCGCATATTCGCAGAAGCGCATTTACACCTAATACCTCTGTACGAGAGGCGGCGAAGCGCATTACTGGACGACCGAAAGGCGATTTAAACTGTTGACATGCGGAGAATCGCTTGTTCACATAGTCAAATTGCACTTTAACGGCCAGAGCAAAATAAAACTCGCTATTTAACACGCATTCGATAATGCACATAATCGGACAGAAAACGCGCCTCTGCGCCCGATTTGCGCTCCGTTCTTGTAGAGGTAAATTTTTTAATGCGCCTTGAAAGAGCTTTAAATGCCTCTTGTAGAGGCAGCCTAAGACTCCAAATCGTATAAATCCTTCTTGAGGACAGGTGATCTCAGGTGGAGCCCTGCTACCACTAGAGACAGAAGACAGAGGAGGATCAGCCGTGGCGGCGATCTGATTTCATACATCTATGCACCCAGCTCAATCCATACACCAGACATCTCTGCGCTTAGCATCATTTCTGTCCTTATGGAGGGAACCACCAGCCCTCCCACCCCTCCAAGGCGGGTCATCTTGCTTTAAACAACTCGGAAAGACAAGGCCAGCGAGGGATTCCCCTTCCCTCTCCGCAAAAGCTCGAGCACTGACTTCAGCAGCCGCAGGAGGAGAGTCGCAGGCCCCAGGCTGGGGATGTTGCAACCTCCACCCTGACTCGAGCCTCGCCTTATGAAGAGCGAGGCCGCCTGCCTGTTTCCTCCACAGCCGCAATGGGAGCGGGAAGGGACAGGCAGCTCAATACAAAGGGCGAATGTGTGTAGCAATGTGTCCCTTGAAGTCTTTCACCTCCTTGTCCAGCACTTTATCTCTCTGGTTGGCGCTGCTCATGGGGAAGCCACAGAACTGGAGAATCTCAAGGAGAATTCCATTCGCGTGATTTGAGAAAAACACACACACACAAGAGCCTGAGCAGCAAGAACGGCATGTAATCTCACCTCTGAGCAATCGCTCTCCTCTGCCTCCGAAACACCCTCCAGGCGCCTTGCCAAAGCCCCTTCCTCTCCAGAAAGAAAGCAGAGCTGCCCTTCCCAAACATTTCTCAGCAATCAGCGAACAAAACAAGCCAAGCACATTTGGAGAGGCCGCCTTTCCGAACCTCCCTTTGATTCCATTGCTCCGGCTGGCTGTACCAAAAACATGACACCGCTTCTAGAACCTTTATAGCCCGAAGAGGCTTGAACAAGGCCAAAGCCCTAAAGCTGCACTTCTCAAAGCTAACCCCCTCACCTATTTTTCTCAATTGTTTGCTTCTGTCTGCAGGAAGTCGCTCCCATCACCCACTATGACAAAATAGTTGCCATTTCATTCAGGGGCGAACCTTGATCCGGCATGAATCACGTATAGCAACTTCAGCAAACTGCGTTCACTTAAAGCAGCCTAGAATCGAATGTGAACTGTTTTCCCAGCCCCACCTATGCAAAGACACCATAATTATGGCAAAAGGATGTGTTCCGTTTTCAAACTTTTATATCATTTCTTTCACCCACCTTTCCGATTAAAAAGACAGCGTCATCAAGCTCTTAAAAGAAATGCTCATCCAAACGGCAACCGTGGGTTTTTGTTGTTAGCAGGTCCAGAAATCTGCATTCAATGGGCTCACTTACCTGTGCCAAATCCTGTTGATTCTCCAGGATCCGTATAGGTGGTTTGATGTCTTCAAAGACCGCCGTGTCTTCAGATGGCTCCCTGGACATCGTGACGGGCTTGAGTAGCGTAAACGCCGTGCTTTCGTCTGAAATCGGGGTGCTTAAGACAAGCCCGCTGCTACTCATCCTGCCTGCGTTCCCCTACTCCCACCTGGCCAAGTTGCGAAACACAAATCAGAGAAGAAAAACAAGTTTTGGGACAATGTAGCAGTCAGGCACTCTGAAGCATGCCTGCCTGCCTGTTGCTGATCTTGAGGAATCCAGGTGCTCTGTAGCCTTAAGAATCCCAATCTGTTACAGAAAAACTTCACCTGTCCTGAAGGGGGAGGTACTCTAACCTGGCAAATGTCTGACACAGGCCTGCTGAGCCAATCGGGGAGGATGCTAGCTTTGTTCGGACCAATGAAAGAGCCAATTATCTCTTCCTTAAGGCAACACAAGATAGAATGAGTAGTGAAGAATGTGTCTGACTGCTGGAGCCATGGCCATCAGCCATGTTACAGGTACGGAAGAGAGAGAGAGGAGCACTCTGAGTTCCATGCAAGGTGCTTCCAGGATAAACAGTTCAGCTATGACTTTGCTGGATTGTTTATGACCCCTGGTTTATCTGGACCATCTCGCCACTTCAGCAGCCCTGCCTTTCCTTCCCAAGCCATGTGCCTTGGTCCAGATTCATGGTTGGCAGTCAGTTATAGAGAACTTGTGAATGGCTGTTTGGTCTTTCTGGTTATTATTATTATTATTATTATTATTATTATTATTTCTTACATTTCTATACCAACCAACAGCCAAAAGCTCTCTGGATGGTTCACAACAATTTAAACCATAAAATCCAACATGAAAAAATACAGTCTAAAATAGAGTCTAAAATGAAAATAACAACCAAATTATAACCTAGCAGCCATGCAAAGATGTAAAACACAGCAACAGACTTAAAACGACAGAAATGGAAAGACTAAAATCCCTGGGAAAGTGAGAAGGTCTTCACCTGCCGCTGGAAAGACCACAGTGTAGGTGCCAGGCGAAGCCTCTCTGGGTAGCTCACTCCACAACCAGGGTGCCACAACAGAAAAGGTCCCCTTCGTAGTGACCCATCTCACTTCCTTTGGTGGAGACTCCCGGAAAAGGACCACAACCCCTTGAGCCGGATATGGTCCTCATTACATTTTGTTAGTGGAAGGCCTAATGCTACAGAATGAGCAAGCTAACATATTAATCAAGTGCTTGATATTGCTAGGTACTGTACAGAAAGAACAGTTGCCCCAGGATGCTGCACCAAGCCTGCTTGAATCCAACCCCTGGACCACAGCGGATCTCCAGTAGAGGAGGATTTCCTGTCTGACCACACGTAGCTGATGAAGAACAAAGAAAGTTGCCTTATACCAAGTCAGATTGTCCATCCATTTGGCTCAGTATTGTTGACACTGACTGGCAGTGGATTTCCCAGGCTTTGGCAGAGGGGTCATTCCCATTTCTACCTGGAGAAGCTGAGGAGTGAAGCTAGGACCTTCTGCATGCAAGGCAGGGGCTCCAAAGCCTCTCTCCTAACATGCTCAATGAACGGTAGTTGCCATGTTATTCTCAGAAGAAGTAGTTGCTGTGTTACTCTTATACTCGCAGATATCTATCATCTATCTATCTATCTATCTATCTATCTATCTATCTATCTATCTATCATCTATCTATCTATCATCTATTAATTTTATTCATTGGTAAACTATAACCCAGAGTAATGTACAAAAATCGCACAAATTAAATAATAATGGGAGATATAGCCATGGTTTCTCTTCCTGCGCCAACTTCGGTGAGAGCAAAAGCATGCCAGCTTCTGGGTTGCACAGAACTCTCTAATCAAGGTGAATGGAAAGGTATACAGATAGGTTTGCCAGTTCTTGCAGTGGGGGGGGGATCACCGACAGAGAGGTGCTTGTGAACCATGCAGCATCACAAGGTAAGGTAATAAAGAACCAAGTTTCCTTCCTTCCTGCCAGGAAGATCGCAGATACAAATAGTAAAAATGATTACAAGAAAACAACACTAAAGTATACATAAACAAAGCTCTAGTAAAACAACATCAAGACAATTAACATCAGCAACGCAGGGGCCAAAGTTTCCTGGAGGACCTAAAGCATGAATGAATGACAATGGCCAGCTCTATACAGTGTCCCTTTGGCGCCTCGTTATCCAAAAGTCTGCATTTGCGCTCCTCTTGAGTAGTACACACTAAAAGGAGCGCCAGTGTGGGCTTTGGAACTTCACAGGGCACAGCCGCCCCTAGTCCCCTGTTGCTGCACCCCGAAGGCAAACTGCCATCCCATCCCATCCCACTGTGCCCCTGCTGGGGTCAAGCAGGTTCCTCAATTATTTCCACCCCATTACTCTTTAACTGTGTAATTTTGCAGATATAGAGGGGGTGGAGATGAACCACCACCTCCCCACTGTCTCAGTGAGCCCATGCCCCTTATTAGTATCTTTAAAATGGACAGCTGTTTATTCTTAAAAACTTTTTCAAGCTCTGCGGAGGCGACCCAGTGGCCATTCGACTCTCTGGCCTGCCCCATGTCCCTGTCCAGCCAATGCGACCAATCAGGGATAGGCATTGGCTGTGGCACTTCCCCGACGCAGCTCCGTCTCAATGGGACAGATGGCAGATGCGTCATCACCTTGAAGCAAGCCAAAAAAGTCGTGGTAAGTCCACGACTTTTTCAGTGCAGAGCTTCGAGGGGTTGCCCCTAGATGGCTTCGGGATGATGGCTGCGTCATCTGTCCGAAATGCCGTCGCTGGGCATTTACTGCGGAGCAAACAAGCCGTCTAGAGGCAGCCAATGATAGTTGTTAAGAGCCTCATATAACTCAGGATGCTCCCAGATTAGGCTTTTATGTAGCCATCACCCTCATTCACAGACATTTATGGGGGAATCCAAACAACAAGGTCTTCTACTTGCGACTCTACCAAGTTTTCTTACCACTTCTTCCATCTTTTTCCTTATAGCAGATATAAGATATAAGATATAAGATATAAGCCAAGGAGAAAACGATGGACCAGCTGCACGGTACCGTCTGATTGCTAGCGCTGGGAGCCCTCCGCCTGGAAGCTCCCTTGGGTGTTGGATAAAAGAAAAGAAGGCTTCCCACAAGCAGCTCAGAATCAGGCCTCTGTCCAGAAGAGTTCTGGACACACAAACCTGCTGCAGCTGCAAACACCTCATTTGATTTTGGTGCCATTCTGACTCTTCTGGGTCACGGTGAATTTGCCTTTGCTTGTTTGCATCTGGCTGGCTTCAGTGCTCATAGGCACACACCATCATGTTGGCTTCATTGGGGGATTTGCTTGTCTGCCTCTTTTCAAAATGCAAACTTTGTGGGCAAATGCTTCAATGCACATTCTGACCAATGCAGGGGACAAGACTGCACAATTGGACAAGGAGCAAGCAAGAAGAAGACAAAGATCCCTGCAGTCCAAAGAGACTTGGCATAAGGCACCTTTCCGTTTTGTGCTCTTAGGAATGGACAAAAAAGCAGCAAGGGGAAGTCAAGGCAGAACACAGGGGCAAGTGGCAAGGATTTTGCTTCTGTGGGTGCCTCTACAAGAGCGATTTAAAGCTCTTTCATGCCACATTAAACATTTTACCTCTACAAGAGCGGAGTGCAAATCGGGAGTTCAGGCGCTTTTTCTGTCCGATTGTGCGCATTATCGAATGTGTGTTAAATAGCGAGTTTTAATTTACCGCGGGAGTTAAAGCGCCTTATGACCATGTAAACATGCGATTCTCCGCATGTCAACAACTTTAAAGCGCGTTTCATGCAGCCGGTAATGCGCTTCACCGTCTGTCGTGTGTAGTTATTAGATGTAATTGCACTTCCGCGAAGATGCGCATAATCGGGCAACCAGGCGCCAAACCAAATTCTTCTAGAGGGGACCTGAGTCCAAATAGGGCTACTTGAACCATACTAGCACAACTTCCTGTGGTAGAGCCGGAATGATTTGGTTTTCAAAATTCTTCTCTGTGAATGTTAATGGTAAATACTTGCAGCATCACTATTTGACTTCCCAAGAGTTTGAAGCAGAATTCAACATTTGGCAACATTTGACAGAGAATGTGCAATAGCCATCAGTACCTGGCAGCTGACATGCAGAAGCAGTTTGCCTCCAGTCAACATTTGGCGATATCTCGCCCCTAGCATGCAGTGGTCATCAATATTTGACTGCATCTAACTTTCGACAGATTTTACTAAATTCTGCATTAACTTTGTTCATTGATTTCCAAGGTGATTTCCAAATTTCGACGTAAACATGTGATTCTGAAATTCAGAATTCAAACTTCAACATCAAAATCAAATTTCCAAGTTTCAAAATTGGTGACGGTTGTGAAATTTCCTTCCACTCTGGAGCACCAATTTCTACAGATATAGACACAAGAACAGGTCAGCATCTACAGGCCGAATCTCCTTCAAGCTGGCGATGTAGCACTTCAATCTCATTTTATTAAGGTTTTAACTTGGTGACTCTGGCTGCCTCTACACGAGACATTTAAAGCTCTTTGAAGTCTCATTAAAAAATTTACCTCTACAAGAGCGGAGTATAAATCGGGAGTTGAGGCGCTTTATCTCTCCGATTATGCGCATTATCGAATGTGCGTTAAATAGCGAGTTTTATTTTGCTCTGGCCGTTAAAGCGCATTTTGCCTATGTGAACAAGCGATTCTCCGCATTAACTACTTGTAAAGCGCATTTCAAACAACCAGTAAGGCCACCAGTTGTGCGCTCAATTACCTCTTGCGTACAAGCATTTATGATAAAGAGCTTCAGCGATTATGCGCATAATCGGCTAACCAGGCGTCAAACAGAATCCATCTAGAGGGGGTCATTGCCGGTTGAAAGGGCCCTGCAAAGACCTCACCCAGCCAGCAGTTCTCAAAATGTGGGAAGAACCGTGTGCTATGTTGCACGTCCAACACCATTCATCAGGCCAAGCGAGGGAAGGCATGGGCACAGACCTTCTGAGTTGCATCCCAAACAACTTTAGACAGCTGCACATTCCTCAAGAGTTGCACATTAGCTACTTTTCATTATTTTCACATTTTCTCCGAAGCTTGCCAACAGCGATGCTAACGGGAGCTATCCGAGCAAAAGATAATTCTTTCACGTATTTCATTTCTCCCTAATCAAGGCTGTACCCTTGCAGGCGAATCTGTAGACAGATAAGACGTTTATACATTGTTTTGCTTTCATGGCTGGAATCAGAAGATCCTTTTAGGCTTTCCTGAGAAATCATTTACAGAGTCAATATGGGGCTAAAGGAGAGAGGAGGCTGGATCTGGAGTACGAGTGGCTGGCATGGACTGCCAAGGCTGATAGCAGCTTGGAAATTCCCACAGTGATCTGGAAAGAGCAAACACTGAAAAACCCATTATGCCACTCAACCAAATATTATCCTACTCCGGCCTTGGAGAGTGATAGCAGCCCCCTATCCTGCAAGGGGCTGTTTCATTTGGCCAGTTTGCAGGCCTGCAGCCCCGAAGGACAAGGGAGTGCAGGGCCCTTCCCTGGACATGCAAATCAGTTGCTCTCCAATCTTTGCATCATCATAAGCAATCATAAGCTCATAGCTATCACATACGGCCTCCTCCACGAGGAAGTACCAAATGTCCACTAAGCACCCCAGTTACCCCAAATCTAACTATGACCTCCATCACACCAACGAGTTAGTGCACTCTTGCCATGCCTGGTGTGAGGATTTGCAGCACGGTACTCACAGGATGCCGTGCCTGTCCTGCTGACACCCCGCCTCTTCCCCAGCCTTTCCTAGAACACTAAAAGTCTGGATTATTTTCCCTAAGCGCATTTAATGCGCCTTTAAGCCTCCATGTAGTTTTAAAGGAACTGGGTGGGTGTGCTGTGATGGGAGTCTTGCAGTTGGCTTGAATGGATTGTATCAGGTCCTGGCAGGGAAAAGCAATCTCTCCCAGCAGCTGGCTCCAAGCCTCAGTATAAAACCCAAACCTTGCATCCCAGGCTCCAAAGCCTTTTTTAAAATCATACAAGGCCTGAATCTCTGCAGAGACAGGATTGTACTCCCTCGATGCCCCCAAATAGCCAGACTAAAGAGTCGTTCCATTTTTGCCCGGCCGAAAGGTGGTCTGGTTGAACTGCTCATCTGACAGGACCTGACTGGAGGGAGAAAGAAAAGGGGAGGGGAGGGGTGGAGTGGAAGAGCAAATGAGCGAAGGCGCAAAAGAGTGAAGGAGCAAAGGAGCAGCTCTTCAGGTGAAAGGGATCATAAACTTGACGTGCTTAGCATCAGAGGTAAAAAATAATGCGGAGGCAAACCAGTGGGGGAGGAATTAGGTGTGATGGAGCTTTATGTTTCTGCATTGTTTCTTAGGGTAAATTTTCCCAGGTGAATTCGTATTTCATAAAGGAAACCGCCTTCCCTTATATACCCAGCCAACCTTTAAGATCGTCAGAGGAGGCCTTGCCAGGCATTCCAAAATTAATGGAATATCGCCACACAATACCTCCTTGGTAGCAGCATCCACCGTCTGGAAAACCCTCCTCTGTGCAGGAAATGTGGCATATTTCAAATGCTTTCTGAAAATTTACTTGTTCACCCAGGCTTTCCTTCATATGTAATCGATTGAAATTAATAATATGCCACTCCATCTTACTGCTCCTTGTACTGACTGCTCTGTACTATTATTGTAACTGGAATTATTTTGTTTTTTAATAATGTCTTTTAAATACGATTTTAATATTTTTATGTGAACTACTTAGGGATTTGATCATATTAAGCAGTATAGAAGTATCACAAAAAAAATAAAGTAAACAAAAATCTTGGATTGACAAAAATGTAGATTTTGCTTGATTTTAAATTAATTGTGTACTTCCAGCCTGGTCCTAAAGAATTAGAGAGTGTGGCCTGTATGGATTGGAGGTGGCTGAGCAGGTGAGTCCTGCCCTGGAGGAGTTAAAATGCTTGACCCCGGGGTAAAATGGTCATACTATTCTCAGATATGCAAAACATGCTCACCGCCCCCTCCACTGCTGCCCTGCTCAGCTTGCCAGAATCACATGGGCCAGACCTACACCGAGCAGAATATAGCGGTATGAAAGCGGTATATAAAAGGCAGGAGCCACACCAAGCAGGATATAGTGATATATGGTATGTGTCAATGGGCCCCAACAGTTTGTCAGTGCACTTCAATACCACTATAAACATTATAGGCGTTTATTTTTTCCAATGCAAGTCTATGGGAAAATGACATATCTGAATAATTCGGAAATCCGGATCTCGATTTGGATTTGGATCCGAATCGAAGCAGACTGGGTCCGAATCGATCCAAAGTGAATCGGGCTAGATTCGGTAGGTCAGAATCAGCATCAGAAACAAATCGTGGGGAGCTGTGCACAGCCCTACTATAAAGCAAAAGTGTGGTTCCTGCCTTTTATATACCGCTTTCATACCGCTATATCCTGCTTGGTGTAGATCCGGCCTTACTGTGGCTAAAGGCAAGGGCCTGGGCTTCCTTTGCTCTCATAGATAGTGTTGTTACAGTACATGGTCAAACTGAAGAATGTGCCTGGATGCACAAGCCTGGAGATTTGACCACCAATGGCCAGCTTCATGGAGGTCCCAACCTTTATATTCGTATATAAACCAAATATTACCAAAAAAAACCCAAAACCCACCATCAGCCTTCACTGATCTCTCCCACTCCAAATGAAGCCAACCCTGTCCCCGCCCCCCGCAAGTAGAAGCAATACCCCTGGAACGTCTCATTGCTTGGGGAAGGGAGGAGTGCATCTCAGACTTTTTGCCTGCGGGGAACACCTTGTTAAAAAGGTGTTTATCGTTGTCAATCGTCAGGGTTCAGTCCCCTCCCCAAAGCCTCTCTAAGTTGAACCTCTGGCGGAGGCTGCGCGAAAGGTGCATCTTGTCTCTCGCGCACATGGATGTAAATGCACGGCACACGTAGAAACAGTGAGATGCTGTGTTGTGCATTCGTCATATGTTGGTGAGGCCTCCTTTTGCACAGTTGGTAACAGACGGTAGAGCAATTACAAGCTGGCTTGTTCTTTGCGCGTCCCGAAGCTGAAAGCACAAAGCCCCTTCCTGGATTTTAAAACACTGCCGTGGAGTAAAGCAATAGGGCAGGCGGAGTGGAGACTTCAGCGGTGTGTAACAGTGGCGGCAATTCTTCCTCAGTGTAAGAACAAGGCTCTTACAAGCATGTTCCTGTTTTCACCTGTCAAAACACACACACACACACACACCCTTACCAAACCAGTCTGCTCACTCTGGAAATCCACTCTCAATAGTAAAAGGAAGACAATGGAGACCGGTACATCTGATCTCCCTTGTGTATTAAGCCAGAATCGATGGGTGGAAGAAACACTCAGCTGGGTGATAGGGGGGAGAAGAGTAGTTGCGAGCCAGACCTCCGCTACCCCCTCCCCCACACCACACACACACACACGGACTCCCCCGATCTGAGCTGGCTGTGTAGGAAAGATTCCAAGAGCACGATCTCTCATTTTGATGCACCGGAATGCAAGCTCTGTTACTACAAGATGTAGTGATGGTAACCCATTTGGATGGCTTTAAAAGAGGGTTAGATAAATTCCTGGAAGAGGAGAAGGCTATCAATGGCTACTAGTCCTGATGGCTATGTGCTACCTCCAGTAGCAGAGGCAGTAAGCCTGTATACACCAGTTGCTGGGGAACATGGGCGGGGAGGGTGCTGTGGCACTTGTGTCCTGCTTGTGGGTCCCTGGTCAACAGCTGGTGAGCCACTGTGTGAACAGAATGCTGGACTAGATGGACCCTTGTTCTGATCCAGCAGGGCTCCTCTTATGTTCTTAAGCTTGGTTGGTTGTCCTAGCTGTGTGTGTGTGTGTGTCTTTATTCCTACTGGGCTCTTTCACCAAGGACCTCATTTTATTCCACGAAACGCCCTGCCATCTATGTTAGACTGGTGACGGATGCCATCCACGGACCTCCACGGCTGTGAACCTGAGTTGCCCGTGCCAAGCTCAGATGGGTGGGGGCTGGTTATGCTGTTTCACACGTCACTTGAGGGGGTGATCTCTGATGGGAGTGAAGCGACATTCAGCTGCTAGTAGAGAATCAGTTTGCAGAGGAGAGAAATAGGCACTCGTGATCTGAATGGATGTGATGTCAAACCACCCAGGGAGCTCCGTCTATTGGGCGGTATAGAAATAAAATGAAATAAATAATGCATGGGGGCATGCCCCTCCCTCAGGTCCCCTCTACAAGGATTCGCTTTTGCGCCCCGTTAGACGATTATGCGCATAATCGCTGAAGCGCATTTACACCTAATACCTCTGCACGAGAGGCGGCGAGAGGCGGCGAAGTGCATTAACGGATGACCAAAGTGCGCTTTACGAGTAGTTAATGCACATAAGCGCTTGTTCACACAGTCAAAATGCGCTTTAACGGACGATTTGCGCTCCGTTCTTGTAGAGGTAAATTTTTTAAAGCGCCTTGAAAGAGCTTTAAACCTCTCTTGTAGAGGCAGCCTCAGTCATAATTAAATGGCGCCCTTTCATGTTCAGGTGCCTAGAAGTACTCTTTTTTTTTTTTTTTTACTGCCCACAGTCTAGGGTGGAACCGTAGCTTTGGACACTGATTCTGCCCACATGGCTACAGAAAAACTGGGCCACCAGGCCAGATCCTGTGATCCTCAATATAGATTTAAGAAAAAACATGTCCATCTGTGTTTGAGCACCCCGCTCTGCTCCTTGGGCGCTTGAAACCTGGCTGGTGCATAAGGCTGGTGCATCCAAAGAGGATGCAAATTAGGATTTGAATATGATGCAAAGTATTCAGCTTGGATGAATAGGGGAGCAGAGGGATGAGATTTGACAGGCCTCCCCAGATCATGGTCTGACTCAGCCAAGCTTCCAGAAAGGCAGCATCCTGCCCTGGAGGTGGACACGTCCCTCGGTATCATTGTAAACGGAAGGGAAACGTTTGTTGATGCTGTTAGTCAGGGGCAGGGGGATGGAAGGGGAGAAAGAGAAAACCTAAATCAAGCTAAAGACAAATGCAAATTCCCCCCCAAATTTACAAAGCCTCTGAATGACACAACCAACATTTTTGGGGTAGAGGAGCAGTTATTCCAATTAGTTTATTTTTAAATTGATCGCTCATCTTTAAAATGGTCAAATGCAACAGGAACACGTTTAAGGAATGAAATGACATCCCAGTAGACTCAAACGACCAGGGGGAGACATTCATCCGAGAATGTTTCCCCCACCCCCATTTGTGTGGCTTTTATTTAGCACAGAGAACATCACGCATCATCACATCAATGTGTTTTTTTGGCGGGCGTTGCTGTGAGGTGGGCCCCCGCGTTGCTGTTGCTTGAGAAGCGCCTTTTGGCTGATGTTTTGGAGAAGGAGTGTGTCTTTGGCAGGGACAGGAAAAGAAAACTTCTGCTACTAGGACCAGACGGGACAAGTCGAGGCAGGATTCAGATGCGCACACGCAAAGGCAAAGAGAAGACCCGGCAGGTGTCAGCATCCCAAACCAATAAACGCCCTGCTTCAGCGGTAGCCACAGCATGGAAACAGTTAAACCTTCTCTGCGTGTGCGTGTGTGCGTGTGTGGCTGTGTTTGTGTGTCTCATGTTGCTGGAATGTGGCTATTATTCCTTTCACCTCTGGCCTCCTCTGTGAGGTGTGTTTGCAGAGCTGGTTTCTCATGGAAACGATTCTTTAAAAGCAATGAAGCTGCAAAACATGGCTAAATAACATTTACCTTGGCGATACGTCTTGACAACGACTGGCATGCTGGGGCAGAGCAGGGGGGAGTGAGCCTGCAGACTCGTACCATACCAAAGGCCTGGAGCCAAAACAGGTGATCTTTGAATCAATGTAGAAGTCAACACATACACATGCAGACACACACTACCCATCAGCTCCCTGCGCACAGGAGTCTGACTATCAGTCCCCACACACTCTCCTGCCGCCCGGGCTTTTGTATCTTTGGCTCTCGGAAATTCTGCCTTGGAGCCTCCTACAGCACACAGATCCTCCTGAACTCAGCACGTGTGACGAATTTTCAGCCTCCTTTTTCCGGCTACCTTGTTTCAAGTCCTCATACCCTCTAGCACATATTCCCTCCTCATCCCTGGGTGAGGCTCCCTCTGCTCCCTCCAAAACACCTTCTGTGAGATCAAGGCGGATGGGTGTTGGGACAGGGCCTTTTCAGCGGCGGCACTGAGATTGTGGAATTCCCTCATTCAGAGCTCCGTTGAGCCACTTCTCTTTTAACATTCACTGAAAAGCCGTGTGTTTCAGCAAGGCTTTGGCTCGTGAGTTTTTACGTGCTGTGCCCTCTTTTTATTTTGCTGTTTTGAATTTGGTTGTATCTGTCAAACTACACGTTACGTTATTCACACTTCTTTTTTTAATGCTTTTTTTAATGCTGCCACTTTTATTTTGAAGGAACTGCAGCGATGTGAGGACTTGATCCGGTGCCACATGCTCCAGACTGAGACCTCGTGCCAGTTTCCTGCTGAAAATGGCTCCCTCTGGTTGCTCTTTGTCCCTGGAGGCGCTGTTTGCAATAAACAGCAGATTCATGGACAAAGAGCAACTGGGTGGTAGGATGGGGGGGGGATTTTTGTCAGGAAAGCGACTTTGGGCCCCCAATCTGAATCAGGAAATACAGTACTAGATGGGGTTCTCCTGAACTGCTTTACCTGCAAAAGAAAATATCACCATTAAACATGCATTTGTGTATTTATTTTTAAAACATGAATAATGTAATGTATGATTTGGTTCTGAAACTGTTTGTTATCATGAAAATTGTTATTTATGTCTGAATGTCTTACTGTTGCTAAGCTAGTAAACCGCTTCCTATCCACACACTGAAATGCGGGTAAAAAGAATAAAGCAAAGCAGCCTTTCACGACCGCCACCTTTATGAATTGCTTACATTATAGACATTTCTAAGTGATGCACAGAAAAGAGGTCTTCCTACAGAGGACAGGATGACATTCCTGGGAAGGCCTGTTAGAAAAGGTATCTTTTCAGTAGGTGCCCAAAACAGGGAAGGGTTGTCGCCTGCCTAATTTGTAGTGGTCGCTGTGACTCTAAAGACCCTACCCCGAACCTTGAAGAACTGAACTTCCAAAATCTTGGAAAGCACCAGGAGGGCCTTTCCTGACGAACACAGGAGGTGAGCGGGCATGATTTCTTGCTCATGCCATAAAGAAATGCAGTGGCTGCTACCGGTGTGCTCATAGCCATGACGAATGATACTAATGATTCCTGGACATCAGGAAAAACTTCTTGACTGTTAGAGCAGTACGACAATGGAACCAATTGCCTAGGGAGGTCATGGGCTCTCCCACATTAGAAGCATTTAACATGCAGCTGGACAACCATCTGCAAGGTATGCTTTAAGGTGGATTCCTGCATTGGGCAGGGGGTTGGACCACAGGCGTGCTCACAGGGTGTGCTGGGTGTGCCCAGGCATATCTTAATTTCCCAGGGCACCTCTGCTTTCCTGCCCCCCCCCCCCCATGCTTGAATCAGCCATTAGAATCCCTGAGGGAACTACGCACTTTCCGGAGGCCCTGGAAAATGCGCTTTCTCATCCCCCACTGCTCCAATCGGAGCCTTAGGCCCCGATTGGAGCAGTGGAGGGGCGAGAAAATGCATTTTCCCCTCCTTTGCTCCAATCAGGGCCTTTAAGGTGCACACCCTAATGAAATGAGCTTTGCATGCCTATGGGTTGGACTTGATGGCTTTATAGGCCCCTTCCAACTCTACGATTCTATGATTCTATGAAGTTTGTAGTGAAAGATCTCAAGAAAACCAGTCAGGTGGGGCTGGCCTGTTGGGACAGACCTTCCCCACATCTGATTGGGGTAGTAATGACCTAGAAGATGGCAGAAGCCAGAAACTGCATCCATACATCCCACAGCGGGTGGGTGAGGGGCAATCAATTTCTTCCCAGCCCCTCAACGATGACCATTGGAGGAGTCCAAGTGATCCTCTGCATCACAAGGAAGTGAGCTGGCTCTGGGGTGCCCAGGTTGCAGCGCCATGGAGGAGTTAAGCTGCAGCGTGGGTTCGGCCTCCGACTTCCCTTCCAACAGTCGGAGTCACCTTTCCCACAGTTACTATCAAGTCCTCACTGTTCCCGCGTGATATCAACAGGAACCTCTGTGTTTGCAGAGCAGCCCTGGTGCCAGGTCAGTGAATGGGGGGGTGGGGGTGGGAGGGACACAGCCCACCTGGCAGCAGGAAGTGGCCACGCCTAAGACCGACGGCGAGCATGTCAGCATGTCGCCTCCGCTTTTCCACATCCTTTGCCACCTCCCGTTCAACAATCACTTGCCCAGCACAGCAAATAGGAAATGACTGAACACTGCCCCTCATTCCAGAACACTTCATCATATTCGTAGCCTTTGCCTTTGGATATGGCATTGGTTTGTTTTAATCCCACCCTTCTTCTACAGAACTCAAAGCAATGTACAACGTTCTCTCCAGGAACAGCAGGATTCGGCCTTCTGTGAATGTGCTTGCATTGTGGAGTTGCAGGTCATATAAAGTTGAGAGGTCAGAATTTAGGGTGACCGTCAGGATTTCCCCGGATTTGTCCTGTTTTTGTTCTATCCTGAGTGTCAGGGGGGATTTTCTGTAATTTTCTATAATGTCCTGGGATGACACACTTTCCCCTTTAAGACCACCATTAGCATGGTGGGAGGGCAGTGACGTGCTTCCTAGAGGTGTGTCATTTCCCTCCCACTGCTCCAATCAGGGCCTTAAAAGGGAAAGCGTGTCATTACCAGACATTATAGAAAAGGCCCCGAACGGGGGGGGGGGGGAGGGGGGAGGTGAGAATGACATGCTTTCTCCTCCTCCACTCCAATTAGGGCCTTTAAGGTGGTGGTGGGAATAACACGCTTTCCAGAGGCCCTGGAAAGCCACTTTCCACCCCCTGACACAGTGTCCTCTTTTTTGGTTTCCCAAATATGGTTACCCACTCTATGAGGATCTTCAACCTGTTGCTCACCTAGAAACAGGGATAGGGGGTACTGTGTGACAGGTTGGGAGAAGAGAGAAGTAGCAGCAGCTACTCTAAGCTGAAATACGCTGGCATTTTTGGTACTTTTTGCCTCACCTTTTTGCCTTCGGTCCCATCAACCACTGGATTGTGCCCCCCCCCAGAGCTTCTCCGAAAAGGATTTCAAATTTCGGGGTGAAAGAGGGTCGACCCCCCCCCCCCAGTGTAGACAGTGTTGAGGTAGATGGACTATGGGTCTGACTTTGTACAAGGCTGCTTCCCAGGAGAAGGCTATCAATGGCTGCTAGTCCTGATAGCCATGTGCTACCTCTAGTATCAGAGGCAGAAAGCCTACATACGCCCAGCTGGTGGGGAACATGGGTGGGAGGGTGCTGTAGCACCATGTCCTGCTTGTGGGTTGCTGGTCAACAGCTGGTTGGCCACTCTGTGAACAAAATGTTGGACTAGATGGACCTTGGTCTGATCCAGCAGGGCTCTTAGATTCTTATGATACACATAACCTCCAAGTGATGTTGGTGGATAAGAGTATTTCACACATTGAAGAATATGTAGCATCCAGGTGGAGAGCACATTTCTCAAATTCATTAGGAGACTCTGTATGTCAACCAGACAATCTGCAAAATCCCCAGTTATGCTGATTCAATGTACACATTCTCAGCCATGTCTTATGACAGTTCATAATGGGGCCTCCTTGCTTCATTCTGCTTACATTAACATATGTGATATAGGCTACGAACTGTCTGCCTCCTGTCTCCCTGCACGCCACTAACACACCCACTCCTGTTGTCATGGAATATTCATAAACATTCCAGCTGATGCGGGGAAGGTTCACATGATTGAAAATGGCAATTCAGTGCCTCAACCCTGGAGGAAACAGAAGGCCAGTGGCTGGTGGATTGTGCCCCAAACAAGCAGGACTCATTGCTATGTTATAAGTACACTGAGACTCTTTGCTACATTCTGTGCACTGCCAATCTTCCTTCTCTTGTATTAGGAAGAATAAGTTTATTTAACTTCCTGCTATTGAACCTACATTTGATGGATTTAATAGAAACTAGCTGTGAGACTTGATGATTCTCTCTCTTTTCTCCCCCTACTGTGCTTCTATACCTTGATTAGAAGTCTGGTGCAGAGAAATGGAGCAGGTGAGACTTTTCTTGGCCATAGAGATAAATCAATTGAGAAAAGCTTCATCTGCATAATTCCTTCCTTGCTGTTAAAGGCACAGGAGCGAAGGGAGAAAAGGAAGCTGGCAACCCTAGGCATCAGCAGCTAGAATGTTTATACAAGTTCCAGCCTTCTCTTTTCACTCCCAAAGGATGGCTTTGCCTTCTGTTGGAGAATGTTGTTTGGCTACAGTTGGGGAAAAGTTAGACATGCACACTGGAGCAAGGGTCCCGCTGAATGAGGAGTGTGGTGCCAGAAATGTTTCTCTCTCCAATATTATCAGGGCTCGGCCTTAGGACATGTGCAGTCATGATAGACATGAGGGTGCCCCTGAGCATGTGCAGGCTGCTCTTTCCCCCTTCCATGAGGAGCTGTCACACATCTGATATTAAGAGGGGAGGGAAAGCTTTCAGGGACCAGGGTGTGATTTGTGGGCAAGCTGAGCCCCCCAGAATTTAAGAGCTGAAACGAGTCAGCTTTCTCTCTAGGAACCTGCTGTAGCTGGCAGGCAGTGCTACGTCTCACCTATAACCACAGTTTTAATTGCTACCTATATTAACGCCCTCCTCCTCCATGTAGTCTCGTCTGCACTGCTGGAATGCTGACATCAGTGGAAAGAAATGAATACCACAGAACTGGGAGCCATGGATGGCGGCTTCTCCTATTACTCATACCATCCAACTGTGCTTGTTAAATCAGCAAAGAACCCAACTCCTCTATGATCTGATTTCTCACACAGAGGTATTCCTCGCTGGCAGAATATCAGCTACTCCATCCTAGGAACTGAATCTCCACCTCTTTTGCTAGTCTGTTCTTCTGAATGTTTAGAAATTTGAAAACTTTAGCAGAGTCGGATGAGAATATACACAGGTTGTTACAGGAAAATATCTAACGTGTCTTGAGGCCACCTGAGTAAGAACATAAGAAGAGCCCTGAAGTTGGATCTGACCAAAAGTCTTTCTAGTCCAACCAGCCAGAGTGCAGGCCACGGAATAATGGGCTGAAGTTACAGGAAGCCAGATTCCGGCTGGACATAGGAAAAACTTTCTGACTGTTAGAGAGGTACGACAATGGAACCAGTGAACTAGGGAGGTCGTGGGCTCTCCCACACTAGAGGCCTTCAAGAGGCAGCTGGACAGCCATCTGTCAAGTGTGCTTTAAGGTGGATTCCTGCATTGAGCAGGGGGTTGGACTCCATGGCCTTATAGGCCCCTTCCAGCTATACTATTCTATGATTCCCACCTCCTCCTCCTCATGAGTAAAGGTATAGTGATGAGCAAGGCTGTGCTCACAAGCAGACAATTCCTCAAGTGGCCCTGATGGCCTGCAGCTGTGCTCTGGGTGGGGCTGTGAAGGCTCAGGCTGAAAATCCTTCAGTTTTAAGCACAAAATACTGGAATAACGTCTGTGCATCGCTACCTGCAATTCCTGCCAAAGTTCCCAGAGTTTGGGGGGGAAACCAGCAGCTCAGCTTACAAACGCAAACCGAGCTGTGGAACTCCGTCGAGCCAAAAAAGAACTGCCTTTGTCAGCAATGGACATCCCTAGCACCTTTCCCCAGGACCATGAAGCAGGGGGCCAAATGGAATTCTCTGTGATACCAACAGGCAGGGTGAAAGGGATTTTCCTTTGATCATTCCCACCACGATGTGCTGCAAGGAGAAGAATGGATTTGGGAGTGGGGTAGAAGTGAGGAAGAGGTGGGGCATGGCATTTGAAATCAGTTTTGAACCAAGACTTTCAAATCAACTGGGGCAGTCAGGTAGAACTAAATCCTCGTAGGCGTAGGAAGGGAGAATAAAAAGTCAACAAGGCTTATGCAACGGTACACCGATCCACCTTTGATCCGTAAGGCAGGCTGGCTCAGCCTTGGGTTTGCTCTGCCAACCCTGGCCACAACTCACGCCTCTTGTCCTCACCTCGGCGTCTTCCGTGTGCTGCGTTTGTATCACTTCTGCCGGCCAGCTGTATCTGGGAAGCCAATGGGATTTCTGCCTTCTTGTCTTGCTGCTGCTGGGTCTCCCCACTTTGCTAGGGTGACCGTATGGAAAGGAGGACAGGGCTCCTGTATCTTTAACAGTTGCATAGAAAAGGGAATTTCAGCAGGTGTCATTTGTATGCATGCAGCACCTGGTGAAATCCTGTCTTCATCACAACAGTTAAAACTGCAGGAACCCTGCCCTTTTTTGTACCTGGTCACTCTAGTATAGCTCCTGTAGCTTTAACTGTTGTGATGAAGAGGGAATTTCACGAGGTGTTGCATGCATACAAATGACACTTGCTGAAATTCCCTTTTCTATGCAACTGTTAAAGATACAGGAGCCCTGTCCTCCTTTCCATATGGTCACCCTACACTTTGTTAGCATGCTCAAGTTTGAAATTCGCCCGATGACATTATTCGGGGGCTGAGCTTGGGTAATCAACAGAAGGAATATGCCCGTGTGTTTTGGTGGGTGGGCAGGAAGAGACGGCAGTCAAGTGTTTTCTCCTTGGAGTTGACTGGCTACTTTAACATTGCCAACATGATCTCCTGCCAAAACAATATTCCTCCGCCTCCTTCAGCAAAAGCACGGCAGCAACAAACTTACAGCACAGAAAAAGGCTGTGAGAGAAGAGCAGCGTAGGAGAGGTGGGAGCCCTTCCTTTGCCCAGCCTGCAGAAACTTGCTAGCTCAATTTCTTCATCAGTTGCCATGGTAAATATTTTTGCTTGGTTGCCACCCTCGGAGTGACAGCTGTTCTCAAGTCCTCTGTGCAGACTTGTTGCGCAAACCACCTTCCATGAACGGGGAAATTTCAGCATCTTGTGTGTAGTGCGCAGGCATTCTTCACATGCACTCTGACTGTGCCAATTCACCAGGAACAGTTCCTATTTTTCTGCCAATAATAATAATAATAATAATAATAATTCTTATTAAATACAAAACATTGTTATCTTTCCGGCACCAGGTCAAGACTTTCCTCTTCTCCCAGGCATTGAATAGCGTATGTTGAGGGTGTTGTTATTGTTGTTATTTATTTATTTATTTTATTACATTTGTATAGCGCCCCATAGCCGAAGCTCTCTGGGTGGTTTACATAAGATTAAAACAATTAAAAAATATATACAAAAATTAAAACAGCAAAAGCATACAATATACACATAATATACACATTTAAAACCACTGTAATAACTTTAAAAAGCTATAAACCTAAAAATAAAACAAACCCAGGCTCTCAGATATTGCTTAATGCCTGAGAGAAGAGGAAAGTCTTGACCTGGAGCACAGTTAAATTATGGAATTCACTACCAGAAGATGTAGTGATGGCCACTGACCACCAATCTGGATGGCTTTAAAAGGGGGGTGGATAAATTCCTGGATGAGAAGGCTATCAAGGGCTACTAGCCCTGATGGTTATGTGCCACCTCCAGTATCCGAGGCAGTAAGCCTATATACACCAGTTGCTGGGGAACATGGGTGGGAGGGTGCTGTTGCACCATGTCCTGCTTTGTTGGCCCCTGGTCGACAGCTGGTTGGCCACCTTGTGAACAGAGTGCTGGACTAGTTGGACCCTCAGTCTGATCCACCATGACACTTCTTATGTTCTTAAACTTTCCCCCCTTAGCACACTACTGGTTGTAAACCAAGGCAGAGAATTGGGATATATAAATCAATGATGTAAGTCCATGAGAAGAATGCTCCTCTTTGCATTTGTGAAATGTTTGGGAGGGGGGATGTTGCATTCTGTCTCTTTCCTCCTCCCTCCCAATCCCCTTTCCTTTTGTGTTGTGTCTTTTAAATTGTCAGCCTGTGGCAGGGACTGCCTTTTTTCTTATCTTTCTAAGCTGCTGTGGGAGCCTTTTTTTTTTGGCTGGAGGGTGGGATTAAAAGACTTTAAAGAGAGAAGTGAAAAACAATCAAACAGGCGAGAAGAAGCCGTGTGCATTGAAGGTAATGCAAAGGGGGAAGAGCAAAAGGTAAAAGGGAAAGCAAAGGAAAGTTGAAGTCTTGAGAGAGGTGTAAAAATTGGGAGCCAGAAGAAAGAAGAGGAAAAAAGTTTTAAAAAAAAGAGAGCAGAAGACAGGGGCCTGTTTCGGACGACACGCTAATCAACAGGCGGGGGGGGGGGGGAAGCAATCGTCCATTGTGTTGTTCATCGGCAGCATTCGGACAACATTTTAGGCAACGGAGGCAGCATTCAGACGACATGATAATCAACACAACTGATGATTGCTCCCTCCCCCCATTGATTAGTGTGTCGTCCGAAACAGGCCAGGGATAGAGCAAAGTCGAGAGACAGAAAACAACTCGGTGGTTTCTGGTTGATTTCCAGTCAAGTTTGAAATGAATCACTTTGATCAAATCCAGGAGGTACTTCACACAGGTAAGTGCTTGAGGGTTACAGGAACAGGATTAAACTGAGTCTTGACCATAATCCTGAGTGGCCCACCAAGACGGACTGCATACTGTCTTTTAGTGGCTGGAAGGAAGGCTCAAATGGCATGTGATAGTCAGTGTTAAACCTCAGGCTAGGGAGAGTGTTGGTTGGGGAGGCGTGGCTCCCCGAGCAGGAACTGGGGCCATGGTAGAACCTAACTGGGCCAGCCAGACAAGAGTGGGTCACCAGGATGGATTGACAGCTGTCTTTTATTAGCTGAAGGGAAGTCTCAGTGGCGCACAAGGGTTAGGGTTAAGTCTCAGGATAGGGTTAGAGTTGGGGAGACTCGGATCCCCCAGCAGGAACCAAGGCCGTGGAAGAGCCTAGCCAGGCCAGATGAACTGAGTGGGCAAACAGAAGAGCTTGCCTACTGGCTTTTAGTGACTGGAGGGAAGACTCTATAGCACGTGTGGGGTTAGGGTTGAGGAGGCCCGGCTCCCCAGGCAGAAACCGGGACTGCAGAAGAGCCTAGCCGGACTAGACAGACTGAATTGTCCACCAAGACAGCTTACCTAATGACTGGAGTTGGCCACCAATACTCTACTTTCTCTTCAAACGGCAGGTGCATGGGACACGCATCTCAGTTGGTGTGTAAGATGAGGTTTCAGTTCATGATAGATCTCTAGTCTTGTGGCACAATCCCCGTTGAAGTGTGAATTTTTTCCTTGCCTCAAGCACTGACAGAACCTTCACAGTCCGGACTGTAATCTCTCTTCCTTCTCCATCTCACTGGCTGCTCATCCCCTTGCTGCAGCTAAAGATGTTTATTTCGAGCAAAAGCCTCTTTTAATCCCTTTTTGACTGTTCATTCGTCGCATGCAAAATTGTTGGGCCCAGCAGGTGTGAAACGCAGGAGAAGCCAGAACAGGTGGCAGGGAGGCAAGTCAGGCCAGCCGGCTGCGCTTTCAATACGAAACGTTCTGTTTTTTAACAACAGGAGTTGGCACACTTGCAGGACCTAACTTCTTTTGTTCCCTTTTTAATTAGAATCCTGTGCAACTTCTGTTCCACAGTCACTGGTGGCCAAGGTGGCCAGGAGCACTTTTTATCAGCTTAGGCTGATATAGCAGCTATGGCCCTATCTGGACAGAGATAGCCTGGTGACAGTTGTCGGGCAACCTCCTGGTTAGATTACTGCAATGTGCTGTACGTGGGGCTACCTTTGAAGATGGTTCAGTAACTTCAGTTAGTTCAAATCAGTGCTGCTAGCTAACTCACTGGGACTAGCCAATATGATAGCGTGATGCAAATGCTTTGCCAGTTGCACTAACTTTCAGTCCATGTCTGAGCCCAGTTCAGTGTTGGAGTTGACCTTTAAAGCCCTAAATGGCTTGAGACCTGCTTGGACCCTTAGGTCATCTTCAGAGGCCCTCCTTTGGGTGCTCCCGCCGAAGGTAGCAAGGCGGGTGGCTACAAGAGGGAGGGCCTTTCTCAGTTGTGGCATCCCAATTATGGAATACCCTCCCCATAAAGATTTGCCTGGCTCCTTCATTGTGAATTTTTTTGGTGCCAGCCAAAGACCTTCCTTTTCTCCACGTAGTTCTAGATTTTCATGGCTGTTTTATCAATTCCGGTGCATATTATTGTTTGGCATTCTATTGTATTGTATTCTTTTAACTATACATTTAACGGTTCTATGGTATCTGGATATTTTAGTATGTTGGTAAATGAGCCAGAGAACATTGTTTATTAGGTGGGTTAAACATATAGTGAATTAATTAATCAATCAATCAATCACCAACTCAGGCTGCAAATTGGAGCACTGAACCGAGGAAGTCAGAATGGATAAGGAGGTGGCGGGGGATGGATGCTGAGAACAATGGCAGATAATTTCTACATTTGAGTAGGGGGGAAATCCTATTTGTTCTGGAATCCATGAACTTCCTCTATTTCACAGTGAATTCCTCCTATGTGTTCGATGACTTCATGCCAACCTGCCTAGACTTGCTCATTTGGGCTTCTCTTCAGGATCCACCAAATTGTTTAACTTGCCTTTTCTCAGAGCTGTGTTCCAGCTGTTCGTGAATTATTTCTGTCTCCCTTGTGTGCATACGTGACCTGGACCCTTTGTTCTTCCTGGAGTACTCAATGTTCCCACCTATAATCTCTTGCAAAGGAATCACCCTTTCTTTTACATTTGTTGCAAATGTTGGCCAAAGGTGGAACATGGCTGAGGCCTGATCCTGAGCCCCTTGCTCATTTCTGCTCTTCCCTGCTGTTTTCCATAAGCTTTGTCTTGCAGAACCCAGTGTGGGTTCTTCTCCTAAAATGTCCTGTTGTTTTGAGAACTGGTTCAAGACTCCACTGAACCAGCGTCTGCATGTTATATTTGGCTTTCTTGTTCAATCATAGGAGCGGTCTATTCATAAGAGCAACATCATGCCAGAGTCAAGCACCCACAGATCTCCGCTGCACTGGATTCTGTGATATTCAAGACTCCATTCACAAATGCTTATATTGTCCAACTAACGCACTGCAAGTAGACTCCTGAGCATGAAAAGACTGTTCTGAAAGTACCTCTGTACCAGTTCTGAGAGTCTATGTTCAGATGTGTTTTCCAGTGGCCTCTTCCTGACTGGACATCTTTGGTCTCCATTATGTTCTCATCTCCGTTGAAAGTATGTTTGAACATCCCATGTGTTAAAGAGGTGATTCAGTAGTCAGAGGCCCCCTCTACAAGAATTCGGCTTGACGCCTGGTTGCCCAATTATGCGCATCTTCTCACCATCGCTTTTACGCCTAATTCCTATAAACGACAGGCGGTGAAGAGCATTACCGGCAGTATGAAACGTGCTTTAAAGTGGTTGAAATGCAGAGAATCACTTGTTTACATGGTCATAAGGCGCTTTAGCTCCCGCAGAAAATTAAAACTCGCTATTTAACGCGCATTCAATAATGCGCATAATCGGAGAGAAAACGCGCCTCTACGCCCGATTTGCGCTCCGTTCTTGTAGAGGTAAAAATTTTAATGCGCCTTGAAAGAGCTTTAAGTTGCTCTTGTAGAGGCACCTTGAGAGGCATGACACATTTTTTTTTACAAGGTATACCCACATGCATACTCCCCCAGGGCCAGGTCGAATCTGGTGTTCTGCTTTTTGTCTAACTGTAAAACCATCAGAAGTGAAGCACGTTCGCGGAGGGGGAAAATGCTAAAGCAAAAGGACCTCGAGGTGGTTGATTTTGCCACATTCCCATTAACAGTGAGTGCTGTTGAGTTGAGGGTGTTTAGAAAAAGAGGCCGTAAAAGTACTTAATAATCAGACACATTTGTGTAATGCTCAGCATTCCTTCCTTAAGATGGAATTGTGGAAGTTTGAGGTTTATTAATGCCCCCCTCCAGCCGGCAACACACACATACACAAATGTCTCCACTGTTGGTTTAATTCTGAAACTCCTGGAGGCATCGGAGTTGGGGCGGCTTGTTTAAACATTCAGGGTGACTGACGGTTTCACAAGGGCATCTCAGGGCAAAAGCTCTGAATGCTGCAGGAAGACACTTGTCCTGGGTGAGACACACCCATGCTCAGCGCCTCTCGCTGCTGACTCAACAGCTGTTCGGAACATATATAGCTTCCTCCAACATTTCACAGAGGAAAACCGGGACATGCTTGGAACACCCCTAACCTCACACCCCTATCCTCATACCACTGTCTGAACCGCCCCCACCACCCACCACGTACATTATGACATATTGCTAAAGGCTCTTCACCTGGATGTTAGGATACTGTGTTCATTTAGTATGCACATCTACTGATTCAGGCTGGAGGGCTTTTGAGCACTACCAACCAGAAAGCACTTTGCAGCCCTTCTGTTTTTCCTTCCTGAATTGACGTTTTCTGGTACGAAATGGGGGGGGGGGAGAGACAGAAGAAGCAATGGGGGGGAAGGGAGGGTTATGAGTAGAAGATGTTGTTTGGAACCCTTCCCCACCCAGGTAAGCGACAGTGGCTTCGTCTGGGAACCCCCTGAGAAGCTAAGGTACCTTCTACAAGATTTCGGTTTGACGCCCGGTTGCCCAATTATGCGCATCTATGGAGAAGCGCATTTACTCCTAATAACTATTCACGAGAGGCGGTGAAGCGCATTACGGGCTATATGAAACGCGCTTTAAAGTTGTTTACATGTGGAGAGTCGCATGTTTACATGGCCATAAGGCACTTTAACTCCTGCGGCAAATTAAAACTCGCTATTTAACGCGCATTCAATAATGCGCATAATCGGAGATAAAAAGCACCTCAACCCCTGATTTGTGCTCCGCTCTTGTAGAGGTAAAATTTGTAATGCACCTTGAAAGAGCTTTAAATCGCTCTTGTAGAGGCACCCTAAGATGACAATGGTCCTTTTCATTAAAAACATACTAGAAAAAATTGTTATTGGTCCTACTGTTCATTATCAGCCAGTTCAAAGTAGTCCTCAGCAGCTGCAGGCTCTGTACACTGCGGCACAGTGCCTTGGCTTTCATGCATGTCCTACGTGTGCAAAAGAGTCAAAATCCAGTCCTCACTCTGAATTGTAATGTCTAGATCTCTGGCTGAACAAGTGGCTGGAATCTGCAGGAGGATAGACCAAGGCTTTCCCAAAAGACAAAAACTGGGCAAATGTGGGACAGTTGTTTTCAGGGTCGAGGACCCAGGGGCGCGTCAACATTGTCAGTGGAGCAGTAGCGTTGCATCCTTCCTTGAAGTTGTAGAGGATCAGAGAGGTCAAGTGCAAGGTGCTCAGGGTCTAGAATTGGAGACTCTGGCAACCAGATGGCAGGGGCGAACTCTCATCTTGACGGCAGCTGGGCTAGAAGAAGGGGTTTCTGGTCTGCTCTCTTCTGCTCTTCAGCGCCACCAGTACAGGTGTCCAGAGGGTGGTACTGCAGCTTCTCGTTCAACAACTGTCAGGTCACCCGAGGGAACCACTAAGTTTCTACTTGGCCCTATGAAGTCTCCAACCTTGGCTTGGCTTCCTTATGGAAGAAGAAGACCAAGTTGCCTTCAGGCTTGCTGTTGCCTGTTTTCACATCCTTGCTCAGTGCTTGCTTTGCCTCCTGCTCACCAGCCCTGTTGGAGGGATGAAATCCTGGCTTGCTAAGGAGGACTTGCAAAGTGTTTTCCAAATCAGGCTTGTTATGGAATGATGTCCAAACCAGTTTTGAGGCAAACCTGAGCAGGGGCTCAAAGGGTCACCTGGGATTCATGGAGGGCAGGGCTATCAGTGGATGCCAGTCCTGATGGCTAGATTATCTACTGGCAGAATCTGCACTACTGCTTTAAAATGGTTTATAACAGTAGTGACAACTGCTGGGGCCCAGGACACGCTCCATATACAGTTTTCAAAATGTTTTCAAAGTGTCTTATCCTGCTTAGTGTAGATCTGGCCCTAGTCTTAGAGGAAGTGTGCCTATGTACACCAGTTGCATGAGAGGATTTCTGAATTTAAAAACAAAACGGCCAACTCTAAAGACAGCTGCTTCTGTTGTGCTTCTGTCCTTCTTGTGGGTTTCCCATCGGGGCAGCTGGTTTGGTCGCTATGCAAACAGAATGCTGGACTAGAAGGACCCTTGTCCTGAACCAGCATGGCTCTTCTTACGTTCTTACGGATGGGGAAAGGAAAGAGGGAAAGAGAAATGGTAAACCAATGGGTCAGGTGGAATATGGGGTCACCTGGAGTTTGCTCCTGTCTTTTTTGTATTGTCCAAATCCCATGCTGTCTATTTTGGGGATGCTATTAGAGGCTGGAGCAGTTCAACTTTCTTTCTGTACCTGGCCTCCAGGTGAGAAGGGAACTTCCCCTTGGGAAGTTCCTTCACTGCTTCCCCTCATCTCTCCTTCACATGAGCTGATGCCTGTTTCAAGCCCCGACTCTCCGGTTCTTTCTTTACCCACCCACCCCTGCACTCCCCTCTGCACCCCCCCCACAAGCACTTCCTGATCCTTCACTTCCCTCTTAGAGTTGGCCATGCTGTTTTTCATTCAGAAATCCTCCCATTTTCCACTGCAAAATCTTGCGAAAAGGAAAGAGACAGAAATGGTTGAACACAACCAAAATTACGTTTGGATTTCAACAATGCAAAGACATTTCAGTTTTAAGCAGAAAATGAACAGAAGGGTGGTGGGGTGGTTAGCCAACAGTTGAAACTGCTCTTTAATTTGGCTTATTTATGATTAGCCAATTATCAATCATGAGACATGGCTAGTTGACTCATGTTCCGTCAAGATGTAGAGGATCTATTAGCAAACTAACTTTATCTGATGAAAAACCGTCCACGTCAGGAGAACAAACCTACTATAATCTTGTAAAGTCATTAATGGCAGAAGTTCGACAGTATATAAGGGAACTAAATCTCATAATAAAAGTCTTTAGAGAACCTTTTATTAGCAGCTCCAAGCTGTTTTTTTCAGGCCATGTAAGTACTTTGATATTTTTTCATACATTGCAAAATTTGTTTGCACTCTTCAAATACTTGAAAGGTTGTCACACAGAGGAGGGCCAGGATCTCTTCTTGATCCTCCCAGAGTGCAGGACGCAGAATAACGGGCTCAAGTTACAGGAAGCCAGATTCCGACTGGACATCAGGAAAAACTTCCTGACTGTTAGAGCAGTACAAAAATGCAACCAATGACCTAGGGCGGTGGTGGGCTCTCCCACCCTAGAGACCTTCAAGAGGCAACTGGACTACCATCTCTCAGGGATGCTTTAAGGTGGATTCCTGCATTGAGCCAGGGGGGTGGACTCGATGGCTTTATAGGCCGCTTCCAACTCTACTATTCTGTGATTCCATGTCTGTGGGCTTCCTGGAGGCATATCTGGTTGGCCACTAGAAACTGAAAGGATGCTAAACTAGTTGGACTCACTGTGGTCTGATCTGGCTCTGGACCTCTGTGGATTTCCTTATGGGATGCCAACTAACAAAATGCATAGCTCAAATGGGGGCATGCCATGAGACACATCTATACAGCCCCTTCTGCCAGAGGTGTACATTACTTTGGACCAGGACTGTCATGAAGGGTAAGCATGATTGAACACCTTGTCAAGGGTCCATATCCCAGCATAGGCCTTCTGACAAGGACCCCTGGACTTCCTCTTCCTCCTCTTCCTCCTCTTCCTCCTCTTCCTCCTCCTCCTCCTCTTCCTCCTTCACCATTGCCACCTGTTGGTCACCTGCCTCTCGCTCTGGTCCAGCCAAGGGCGATGGTGAGAAGGAGGAGCAGGAGATGCCATGGCTTCCTTGCTCCCTGGCTCTCTGCCTGCCAAGCAAGCCAGCAGTAGGTAGCAAGGATGAGAAAGAGGCTGAGGCGCAAGAGCAGCTGGAGAAAGTGGTGGTGAGAAGGTGGACTCACGGAGGGAGATGGTCCATGGAGGATGTCTTGGCCATGGGCTCTCTGAAACGTGGAGCCAGTATGGTTTTGGACATAAACCAGTGGGATGGTCATGGTCTCCTGCACAGGCCCTATTGAAATGAATGGAAGCTGCACTGGATCGTGCCCGAATTAACCTAGAGAAACCAGGAATGAACGGTGAGTCATAATAACTGGAGCAAAGTTCACCTGCTAAAACCCAAAACCAAACCTCATTTGGTTGCTCTTGTTGAAGCTCAGCCAGTCAGGAATCTTTGCGTGCCCAGGGCATCTGGAGTGAAGAGGGCAAGAGTCATGCCGCCTGAGTCAGAGACGTCATATGTTGGGTTTCCCTTTTATTGTGTGATACTATGAATGGTTTTCCCATCATGCCCTTCATTATAAGTGAAAGTGGGGTGGACCATCCCTATCATAGAATCATAGAATCATAGAAGAGTGGAGTTGGAAGGGGCCTATAAGGCCATCGAGTCCAACCCCCTGCTCAATGCAGGAATCCACCTGAAAGCATCCCTGACAGGTGGCTGTCCAGCTGCCTCTTCAAGGCCTCTAGTGTGGGAGAGCCCACAACCCCCCTAAGTAATTGGTTCCATTGTTGTACTGCTCTAACAGTCAGGAAGTTTTTCCTGATGTCCAGCCAGAATCTGGCTTCCTGTAACGTGAGCCCATTATTCCTCATCCTGCTCTCTGGGACGATTGAGAAGAGATCCTGGCCCTTCTCCATGTGACAATCTTTCAAGTATTTGAAGAGTGCTATCATGTCTCCCCTCAGTCTTCTCTTCTCCAGGCTAAACATGCCCGCTTCTTTCAGTCTCTCCTCATAGGGCTTTGTTTCCAGACCCCTGATCATCCTCGTAGTAGTGATGGGTTATGATTTCTGAAACCGGCTGGATTCATTCCCAGCCCCATTTTCCTAGACAAGACAGAGAGGTACTGCTGGTGTGTGGTTCAACTGTCCCAGCAAGTGGTGTTCAGACTGTTCTGGAAGGAGTTGCACTTCCCCTAAAGGATCAAATCCATAGCTTGGAGATACAGATAGATCAAACTTTGTCACTACGGGTACAATGTCTTCTGTGGTTCAGAGCGCCTTTTCCTAGCATAGACTGGTATGCCAGCTATGACCCTACCTGGAAAGTGACAGCCAGGCTTCAGTGATCCATGCCCCGGTGGTAACCTTTCGGTTGGACTACTGTAATGCATTGTATGTGGGACTGCCCTTGAAGACAATCCAGAAACTTCAGATAGTACAAAATATGACTATTAGGGTACTGACTGGAACTAGGTGTTATGACCATATTACGCCAGTGTTGTACCATCTTCACTGGCTCCCTGTTAGTTTCAAGGCCCAATTCAAAGTGCTCGTTTTAACCTTCAAAGCCCTTCACAGTATCTAAAGGGCCACCTCTTCCCATATGTTCCTTCCCATGCCCTGAGATCAAAATCTGCAGCCCTGCTTCACGTGCCACCACACACTTGAGATTCAGTGTGTGATTAATTTTCAGGAGGCCTTTTCAGTGGTGGCCCCTAAATTGTGGCATAGAGAGGTCTGCCTGGTGCCAACTTTGTTGTTGTTTTTCATGCCAGGCAAAGATGTTTTTCTTCTCTCAGGCCTTTTAAAAGTATTTAGCCTTGCTTTAATTTTAATATATGTAATGCTGCATTTTTATATCATTTTCTCTGTTTTCACCTACTAAGTTATTTATCTCGTTTAAACGCTGGATTTTTGTTGCTGCTTTTAGAATAATATTTCTAATGTGTTCTATTGTTCTTTTTATCATTGGCTTTAGTGGGTTTTTTTTCTTTTATTATGAATGTTGCCCTGAGAATTTTGGCTGTAGGGGGACTCATAAATTGAATAAATAAATGAATAAATGAATTGGCCCAAAGAACATCAGAAGAGCCTGGCTGCTGTATCAGGCCAAAGAAGTTCTTGTCTAGCCTGGCATCCTGATTCCACAGTGAGCAACCAGATGCCTCCAGGAAGGCAACCAACAGGGTGTGAAGGTTTGAAGCCTACAGACGCAAAGTTAAAAGGTCAGACCTTAGAGGCCTGGGTTTTCCTGCTGGGAGGGAGTATTCCTGAGAAGAATAGTTTCATTTCTCTGGTTAAGGTTGATTTCCCTGGTTCAGTTTCTTTTCTCCAGTTAAGCTCTATTTCTTTCTGTTTTGGGGGAAGAGGGTATAAAAAGAGAGGCGAAAGCTAGCCAGCGAGAGGGAGCAGGAAAAGATGAGCGCATGAGGAAGAAGCAGCTAGAAATGCCTAAATGCAGCTAGGGTAACAGAATGCCTAAATGCAGCTAGGGTAACAGAACTTGCATTGTGCAATTTTTATTTTCTTTTAATGCCTCTGTATCACTCAGCTCTATGAAATAAATTACCTTTATTTGTAATTTGGTTGTTTTAATATACGAGTAAACTCTTGTGTTAAACCACAGGTGCCTGGAGTGGCATTCACCCCACGTCTACAGCCCAAACCCCACGTTTCTCAAAACAACAAGACATTCCAGCGGAAGAACAAGCTTGGGTTCTGCAAGCCATAGCTTACGGGAAGCGACAAGGAAGAGCAGAAGCGAGCAAGAGGGAAATCTGCACACTGTGTGTTGTCACTTGCCCCCGGCGCCTGTGATTCAGCTGCACACTGCCTCTGAAGGAAAGCAGAAGAGCAAAGCAAATTGGTGCTTGAAAATACCTATTATATGAAGCTTGCCCAACACATTCCAACCCATCGTCTTCCTCAGAGGCAAAGGGATCATCTGGAGGCCAGATTAGGGCAGAGGTTCCACACCTCTGTGTTAAAACAACTCACTCAAAGGAGATGCGTTAATTCCAGCTTTAGTGTATGCATTGCCAGAGGAAGCACAAAGATAGTTATGAACATCAGAAGAGCTCTTGGGTTTTGGACGATGCTGAAAAGACAGAGACAAACTCCAGGTGCCCACCTTCCTTCCTTCCTTCCTTCCTTCCTTCCTTCCTTCCTTCCTCCCTCCCTCCCTCCCTCCCTCCCCACCCCATCTTCCATCTAACCACATGGTTTACCATTTCTTTTTTTCCCTTTCCCATCCATAAGAACATCAGAAGAGCCATGCTGAATCAGGCCAAGGGGCCACCTAATCCTGGGTTCTGTTCACACAGTGGCCAGCCAGATGCCCATGGGAAGCCCACAAGCAGGACATGAGTGCAACAGCACCCTCCCACCCATGTTCCCCAGCTGTACATAGGCACGCTGCCTTTGATACTGGACGTAGCATAGAGCCATCAGGACTGGTAGCCATTGATAGCTTTATCTTCCTTGCATTTGTCTAACCCCCTTTTAAAGCCATCCGAATTGGTGGCCATCACTACTTCATCTGGCAGTGAGGCAAGGCTTTTATGGTTGTCTGGTTTTTATATTTGCGATCTTGTATTTTGTGGAAGTGAATCCCAGATACGCCTCTCCTCTGTCTTTAAACCCCAGTTTGGCCTCTCCTCCAAGGCCTACCATCCCCACCCACCTCAGCTCTCCCTGCTCTGCCCCTCCCCTCAGTTCCCCTTGCTTCACCCCACTTTTGGCTGGTAATAAGACTCCAGCAGTCCCAGCCTCAGCCCCCTCCAGCCCGTCGCTGCGTCTTCTCTGATGGCCCTGAGGCTTGGCTCCCATGTCAGCTGGGAATGATGAATGGGCAATAATTCAAAACCTGACTTTTGGGTCTCGTTTTGAAATGGTGGTTATTATTATTATCATTATTATTTTGTTCCAGAAACCAAAATGCTGCGTGAAAGCAGAAAGAACAAATCTGGGCGGTGTCCGAGGCATGATGAGACTTGTGGAACTCCCAGCACGTTCAGACTCCAAACAGGCCCCGTAGCCAGAAATGTTGCATTCAAGGGGCTTAAAGTGACACCTGGAGGGGGGAACAGGAGGGGGGGGAGAGGAGGGGTTAGAATCGGTGTAAAACAGCCAGAGCCTACAGTTTCAGGTTCATTGCATTAAATATTAAAATGAAATGAAATTAAACTTCATTAAAAAAAATTAAGGAAATAATGTATGCATGCCAGTCATCCAAATGCCTCTGCATTCATTAGTCAGAATACTGGAAGGCAAATGGGCAGAATCCTGCATGCTTCCTTTTCCTTTCAAAGGGCTAGAAACTTGTTACTTTTTAAAAAGCCGAACTGGGAGTTCTCTACATTGAGTGGGGAAAAAACACATCGCTTTTTCTTCTTCTGCGGTCTTTCCGTGTTGACTATGGTTTCTTTACACGGTGACTAATAGCGACCACGTGTTTTGAAATGGAAAACTTCCCCTCTTGGCTTTGCTCCATAATGTTAAATGAAACAGCACTATCTAGTGGCCTGCAATATCTCACAATAATTTCAAATAGTCCATTATCTCTGATCTTTTTTAAGGAGAGTTTTCTGGGGCTGGGCATGGGAGACATCCTGGAGGTTAACGGCATCATGTAAAGGACCCACAAATGTCCATGAGAAGCCAGTCATAATCATACAATAAATTGCACATGTAGAGAAGCTCTGAGATTCAGGAAAGGGATCCTGCAGTCTACCTGAGGGGACCTCCCCCTCCCAGCTTCCCCTGTGGCTACAACCCTGGCTCCAAACTGCATTGATCTGCACTTTCTCACTTGCTGTGGTGCTTCTTCCTACCTGGATTTTGCGTCTTAGTCCTTCTAGTGCGCGCTTATGGGCAAAGTCAGTAACGGAGACAGAACCTGGAACCACAGAGAGGAATGATATGCAAGATGTGTCACAACTGCAAGAATCATTGACACAACACAGAGGCTGAATTCGGACAACACATTAGTCAGGTGGGTTGAGTAGCCAACTCACAGTTGGATTTTTTGTGGGTACTCCCCACACAACATATTCCTACACAACTGTGGGTACTTGGGGCTGGCATTGAGTGGATTAATAGTCAACCCAGCATTTGACTGACACAGCCCCCGCCCCTCTCCCCACCCTCCCTCCTCCCTCAGTCCTCCCAGTTCTATACCAACAGCCTCTGCAAGTTGCACCAGTTGTAGCAGAGTGGCATCCGCCGCTTTTGTCGCTCTTGCCGCCTGCCTCTATGGGCTTGTGTTTTAACCCACTCGCCAAATGCCATTAACACACTCACCCCTCCACACAACATTTTAAACAACTGGCTTCGAGCTAAACAACTTGCAAGCCAGTTGTTTCTCTCCGTTGCTTATTTGGGCGGAATAGCATACCATCAGTAGTTTGTGAGTGGTGTGTTACCCTCCACACAACACAATAAGCAACACAACTGACGATTGTTTCCCCCCCTCAGTTGCTTAATGTGCAAAACATTTCACTTACATGACAATCTCTGTGATCATGACACAACAGTCCTGTGAGGTAAACCAGTGTTGTTACCCACATTTTGCAGATGAGGAGGGGCTCAGAGAAGACCCAGAGAATTGCAGCTGCCCTAAGAAAGCTAACTCAGCCGTAACCGTGGTGGTACGTCTGTTGCAGCAAAATCCAAACAGGGTCTGGTTGGAGGTCTTTAAGGAGTTATCAGACTACTTGGAGGGGGTGAGTGAGTTTTCAGTCCGAGGTAAGATTTTGAACTGGAGCCTTCTAAGTTCACCACTTCTGTCACTTTCATCAACAACCTAAACTAGGTGCAGGAGCTATCACATTCCTGCTGTCTACTTAAAGAGGTAGTAGTGAGTATGAGGGGTGGGAGTGAGCTCATGCACAATGTGGCTTCATCCCCAGCCTGCTTGAGGATGGGATACTTACAGGTAAATTAAACTGTGCAAAACAACAACAAACTTCCACCCACCCCCAATTTCCATTAGTGGATCACATTCATAAAAAAAAAACTTCAGAAGCCACCAGCAGATGGAGAATGTCTCTCTGTCACCCATAATAATCAGAGTGCTTGGCTTAGACCAGCCTATCGGGCCCACCTTTATTCCTTTCCTGGGCCAAATCTCATTTATCAAGCCATAAATATCAGGCCCACACCCTTTTTCAAAACAAAGATTCTGAAAGATTCAAGTCAAAGCCAGACTGAAGCATGGCTTTCTTCCAAAACTGAATAAAAAATGTTTGGGGTTAGAGAAGATAAACAGTTTCCTTGCATTCTCAATTGTGCAAGGAACCAACAGCCCTTCTCAACTCCGGATCATTTATCAGACAGCCCTTAATACGTTGTTATTGTTGTTGTTGTTGTTGTTGTTGAGGATGAGGATGATGATGATAGGGATCTTTTGTCCCCCTCCCCAACAGACTATTTGTCTAACACAGATGAGGTTACCACCTGGATTGCCAGCTAGCATGTTCCTCTTGGGCTGTTCTCTTCACAGGAGAAGGAAATGGAAAGTGCACATATAGGTAGGGTTTCAAACTCCTGTATGAACCTATAAAGACACCTTACACTGGGCAAGAACATTGGTACATCCACCCCGGTTCTGTCTACTCTCTCTGGCAGGTGTTCTACAGGGTCTTCTCCAGCACTGCTGCCTAATATCTTTTTAGCTGGAATTATTGTCACAAAGATGATATTTCTATTTAATTTGTTACTTTTTCTTTATCTGTTACAGATCATGGATGCCTTCAGGAAGATGAGGTTCCATCGCTGTGTTGGTGTCTTTGATGGGGAACATATGTCCATAGTTGCTCCTATGAGGCAAGTAGACCAGTTCATCAACCATAAGAATTTATATTCCAACCTATTTCAAGGGATAATCAACTGTACCAGCTGATTTTGTGTCATTGGAGTAGAGTGGAGTGGAAGAAACCATGATGTGGTCATCTTCCATTACTCTGCATTGTCCCATGCCATGGTTGAGGATAGTTTAGTTCCAGGAACCCAATGACCAGTATCCAAAGTTTGCAGATTCTACTGCTAATACTGGCAGATGGACTCTCCCCTAACCCTCATATTGGGGATTAATAGGATAGGAATTAAAAATAACATTTCGAATATTGATAAGGGGCTGCTGCAGCAACTCAATTATGAAGAAAGGTTACAGTGTTTGGTGCTATTTAGTTTAGAACAATAACAAGGAAGTGGGGGCATGATAGTGGTGTATAAAATCACACATGTGTTGGAGAAAGTGGATAGTAAAACTTGGGCTCAGCTAATGAAGCAAAATGGTGGGATATTCAGGACAGATAAAGGGAAGTATTTCTTCACACAACTCATAATTAAATAAAGGAATTTGCTTCCATAAGGGAATTAGACAAATTCATGGAGAAGGATCGGGCTATCAACGGCTACTAGTCATGATGACTATCTGCTACCTCCAGGATCAGAGGCAGCATGTCCTGCCTCTGAATACCAATTGCTGGGGAACATGGGTGGGGTAACACAGGATGCTGGACTAAAGAGGCTTTTGATCCGCTCTAGTAGTTTCCTTAGTATGTTCTTATGTTGTCATCTGCCACAGGCATATCACTGTCCCCAGCCATAGACAACAACACATTGATGACTGCCCCCTGTGTCCTGCTGGGGGGGGGGTGCAGGGGTGTCCTGGGGCTCAGATGGTGCCCATGGAGCTGCATGCAGTTCACAAGGAGATGGGAACAATGCATAGGCCCAGACCATCATCATAGTTGTCCCTGGGCAGCAGCATCAAAGCCACCTTGCATGATCCCCTCTTTCTTGGAAGACCTCCGTCTGCCTTCAGCTGTTTCTGATCCCTGGGGCTTCTTAGCTGGCGCCAGCCATCGCATGAGACCGCAGCAGGGGCCGGGCAGTTAAAGTTAACGATTATCCAATGGGGCTTTTTAATTGGGGCAATAAAGGTCTCGGGAAAGTGGGGGAGAAAGGAGGAAAAAGCAGCCTTTATTTGGCGTTAGTGCCAGCTACGGGGCACCAGCCCTGCACTGTGGCCTCCCTCCGCCTGCTGCCCCCCCCCTCCCAGGTGCTTAAACAAGATTAATGTTTAAGTAATAGACAATAAACATCATGTTGGTGCTTTGGCTGAGTGCCTGCGGGCTGCTGCTGCTCTCTGGCGAGGGAGGGCATGTGGGAAGGAGGCCTTTGCTGCTGTCAAATGAGCAGAGAATTGAAGCCATTCTGGGGTACAGGGCCACGGGGGCCACAGATAGAAGCTCTCCAAGGAATCTGGGGCATGTGTGTCCCAGGGCTGGGAACCCCGGGAGTGTGTTTACAGCACAGAGTTTTTGACGGTGATAAAAATGGGCTGGGTCAATGCCTGCAATGGCATTGCTCTATCAGGGCCAGAACTGGCAGATTTTACAGCCCCTGAGCAACCGCAGGGCACAATCTGAGAGATTTCCCCAGGACACTTTGCAACATTGGCTGTTCGGTTTCCCAGCGGCACGTTGCTGACCACAGTCGAAGACAGGACGCAAGGGCAGTTCCTATGCAGAGAAAGCCGTGGCGAAACGTTGGGAGTCCGTTTTTAGAGGATTTTCATGTCTCTTACCCCATGGTTCCCGAGAGGCTTGGTCAGGCTTCTCTCAGCTGGCTACCCCGAGACATTAGAGCTGTTATCAAGGGTCGGCATAGTTGGGCACTAGCTGAGGGCCCCCACCCCAGCAGGGGGCTCACTGACAAGAGCCCCATGGATCTTCATCATGTCAACCTGTGTGTTCACCTGCTTCTTGCCCGGGCCCAAACAGTGATTCTGAGCAGGAGATGCCTTGCCTCCTTGTTCACTGGCTCTCTACCTGTCAGGCAAGCACATGGTCACAATGATGAGAGAGAAGAGGAGGATGCTGGCAACGGCCAATGAAAAGGTAGCCTCAGTCAGGGAGGAGGGCATTGCAGGTGTCTTACACAACCCCCCCCCCTCCAAAACCAAGAGCCAGCATTGCTGGAAATTACAGGAATCTCCTTCTTTGGAGGTTTTGAAGGCCTAGCGAGCATCTTCCAGTAGCATTCGAGGTCCAAGAGCATATCAGAAGGTGGTTACAACTCAGGAAACTGCCTTCTTCTGAATCGTGTCATTCGGCCATCTAGTCTACTATGGCCCACTCTGACTGGAAGAAGCTCTCCGGGGTCTTAGCAAAAGACCTTTTCCATCATCACCGGCTACCTGGTCCCGTTACCTGACCATGAATGAGCCTGAGGCTTCTGCCAGCAAAGCAGGGGCTCAACGGCTGAGCTTTTCTCCCTCTTCAAGGATGCTTTGCAGTTCTTCTCCCAATTCTAAAGACTCTTTCACAGAAGACAGAGCCGTGGATGTCATGTGTACCATCACTCTGGGACCGTCCCCTGTTTGCACCACAGATACACACTTCCCCTTGATTTTGTGGTACATGAAAAGGCCGGTGCTGGGAGGTGTGGGGTATGATCCAGGGGTGGAGACCCTCAACCTGTCCCTCCTGAATTCCCCAGGTAGTTTACCTTTTCAAAAAGGTGGAGATGCCTCTCCGAAGTCTTTGTTGCAGGCAGTAAGAGCTTTAAGCTGAAGTATGCTGGTATTTTTGCTCCTGCCCCTTTGCCTCACCCCCTGAATTCAGCTCCTGAAAGTTTCCCCAAAATAAAATTCAGCCTTCGGGCTGAAAGAAGTTCCCCAGCCCTGGTATAATGGAGAAATACCACCCAGCAAAAAGCTGAGGGAGACTGAGGGAAGGGCTCCATCAAGGAGAGCACTTGAGACAATGTCAGAAATGTTAGTCCAAGCCTGGACATTTGGTCTTCCAGTCCCATTGTTAAGCATCCACTGTAAACTCCAGATTTCTCTTGAGAAGCCATCTGAAGTTCCTGGGCGCACCAAGATGATGCATGACCCAACTCCGCCAACAGTAAGAGGCCAATGTTCCCCATCTCTCTAGTAACTGAAAAGCATGCAACAGCACACTCCATGGAAGGAGCCTCGTAATCCCACCTAAGCTGTTGCTGAGGAGACTCCAGCAGTGACATTATTTGCTGTCTAAGGAGGAGGAAGAAGAGGAATAGTGGGCCAAAAGTTGCTAAACCGGTTCCTGTTTCCAGTACAAGATCCTTTCACTTTTCAGACCAGCCTTCTGGCTCAACTGGGACTGTCTCCCCTTTCTGAGGGTGGGGGCACAATTGCGTGAAAACAACAGGCCTCCCTCTTGGGGTATGGCTGTGTGAGAGCGAGCCCTCTGCTTTACGTTGCTTTTCAACGTTGGCATTCAAATCCAGTTACATTTCATTTCTTCGAGATCAAGACAGTACTTTCATTGGGGGGGGGGAAGAGGGGATAAAAGGATTGAGAGAGAGGGAAGACCAGACAACAAGGAGAGAGCAGAAAGATGCAACTTGAAGAAGTCTAGGTGCAGTCACAGTGTAGGGTAAAAGAGCATGCATTTGTGCAACTTTTATTTTCTTTAAATGCCTTTTGTATCGCAGTTCTATTGACTAAATACCTTTCTTGCAATTTGGTTGTTTTACTTGACCAGTAAACTGTTATGTTAGCCACAAGTGTCTGGAATGTCACTCACCCCACATCTACAGCCTAAACTCCATGTTGCTGGGAAGGGGAGTGGGGTAAAAGACGGAAGGTGGGACCCAGGGGGGTGGGGCAGGTCAGAGAAGGAACCCTGACAGCTGCTCTACCCCATGACCCCAACCAACCCAGAGGCAAGAGGGCTGGCAGGAGACGTGGCAGTTACTGCATGAGAAGAGCCTCTGATGCAGCTGAGTGCCTCTCTCTCACGTTGCAAGGGCCTCTGTCTCGGAGCCAGGGAATGTTCTCATGAACGAAGCAAAGCCACAAGCCTTTGTGCGGCGAAATCCGCCACTTGAACTGTGTGTCCCTACAAGAATGTGAGCCACAATAGAAAGAGGGCGGAGTTCCCTGCCCTCTCCACCACTCCGTCGCCGTGTGCCAGGAACAGCCTCTCGTTGCTGCGAATGAAAAGGCGGATTTATAGACGGGTCTTTCCACTTCCAGGGCTGCGTCTCTCTTTCATATTCCAGGGCATTTCTTTCCACAGTCTCTGAAATCATGACCCATCCACCATATTCGAACAAGCACCATCTCCTGCAAGTGAAGCTTCTCCAATAATAGTGCGATACTCTTTGCAGGGGGAGTGGCAGAGCAGGAGAGAACAGCTCTTTCTCAAAATCCCGCAAGGGGTGACGTTCCCCAACACATGGAGCGGTGGAGTGTGCAATCTCCAAGGTTCGGTAAATGCAACCGCTGAATGCAAATATCTGTGTCCTGTATCAGAAATTTGCAGCCATATATTTTAACATGGAATGTTATTTTCAAATTATTATTATTATTATTATTATTGTTGTTATTATTTATTACATTTATATACCACCCCATAGCCGAAGCTCTCTGAGCGGTTTACGAAGATGAAAAACACTGAATGTTAAAAAATTATAGACAAAAATTTAAAACTATAAAAAAAAGCATAAAAACAGATTGCATACAATATCCATTTAAAAACAACTGATGTTAAAAATACAGACAACAAAAAGGAACATGCATAGCAATAAAGCAAGACCACAAGATTGCGATAGAAAGGAAATCTTGGCTGTAAAGTAAAACTATCTTGGCCAGCTCAGCTTGTATCAGGTGAAACGGTTAAATTACGTTTGCCAGCATAGGGTTTCAAAACATACGCATATCAAAACATTCCCCGTTGATTCTAATCGTAGCTAGAACGTCAATATTTCTTCAACGAGCCTCTTTATTTCATCTGCATGTTATTTTGCCCAATGTTCATTTTATTTATTTAGTTAGTTAATATATTTCTACCCTGCCATTTAGGGTGAGCAATCAGATGGGGCAGAGGAGATTCAACCCTGGAACGTCTCTCTCAAATCCTGTGGAAACCTCTGCATCCCTTACCTCCCTGTGGCCAGAGCTTCAACATCGGGAAAGGTAAATAAAGGGCAAATTTGGGCCTTGGCAGAAGTAGGTTGTGGAAGAATTTGTGTCTGGATTTGTGGCCACCAATAAAAAGGCCCTGTCTCTTGAACCCGCTGACATGAGAGCAGGGAAACTCCAGAAAACCCCTTATGGTTGGTGCTGTTCTACAAGTATTCTGACAAACTCCAGACTTCCGCCTGTTGAGTCACTGTTATTACAGATTAGGTTGAACTGAGAAAAACTCTACTGGCTGATGCAGAGATTGGACTCCTGATCTCAAATAAACACTATTGATAAAACACTGGACTTTGGTTTATAACACTCAATTTAGCCCTGTCCAGTAACATTCACTATCGGTGCTACAGCACTGTACTCATTAGAATGCCTGGGGGAGGGCCGTGGCTCAGTGGTAGAACCTCTGCTCTGCATGCTGAAGGTCCCAGGTTCGAATCCTGCCATCTCCAGGTACGGAAGCCAGGAAGGGCACAATGCAACCTGTTGGAGCTTACTTGTAAAGCTCTAAAGGGGTTGGGGTCATGATGTTTGAAAGACTGCCTCCTCCCACATGAACCTGCCTGGAGTTTAAGACCTTTGGATGTCCTTCTGTATGTTCCACCGCCAAGAGAGGCTGGGTTGGTGGGAACATGTGACAAGGCCTTCTCTATGGCAGCAGTGCTCCACCTGTGGAACTCTCTCCCAAAGGAAGTTAACCTGGCCCCTTCTTTGTTCAGTTTTATATGGGCTGTTAAAACATGTTTGTTCTGCATGGCTTTTAGTATATTATTATTATTATTATTATTATTATTACTATTATTATTATTAGAGCCACACACTCTTTTAAAGAGTCCCCCCTGCTGTTAATTTTTGCCGCTGGTGATGTTTTTAAAGGGTTTAAATTATTTTTAAAGTTTCCAAACTGTTTTTAAAAATTTTAAATTGCTCTAAATGTAAATCGCCTTGGGCGCTTTCTCTGGGCCGAAAGGCGATTCATGCATTCATAACTGAAATACCTAAAACATATAATGACTTCTAATTGGTATCTCTAAGAACTTTCCTTCATGAAGCACCACAAATGCAAATGCTAATTTGTTCCTCAGTTTGGTTAAGTTTGTGGAAGGCTTTGGTTATTAAAAGGAAAAAAAAAATTTGCAGCCAAAGGCTGTGCTGGCTGGGGATACTGGGGATTGTAGTCCAACAAATTTGGAGTTTAGGGAAGTGCTACCACCAGATGTTCTGTGGGATTTACATAGGTTGACGCCTTTTCTTTGGAAGGCATTTCATGCTGCACATGGCAGCTTTGACACTGAACTTTCTAGTCTCCTGCACCATCTACTGGAAAGCTGAACACACTTATCTGTTGAATTCCCCAAGTAACATATTTCCCAAAGAATTGGTGACATCAAACCAATTCACAAACCTGTGTTTGTCTCCCGCCTATTTTAATATAAACTCCGGGTGATTTACCAAGATGCTAGTAGATTACTTGTGTTAACACTTATTACTAACAATTAAGGTTGTATTTTTCCATCAGGAGCGATTAAAACAATCAAGGAGGGGCATTAGAAACTAGTGAAATAGACAAGTTGTTATATAAAGTTCAACAAATAAAAGGATCCAGACTTCCATTTGAACTGGATGAAAAATAATACTTCTCTTCATTTCACATTTTAATTATAAAGGAAAATGAAGAAAAAATATTTTGTAATGTCATTTTGATTTTTTTTAAAACCATGGGTTTAAAAACGACGGCAAACTTAATGTAAATCTTAACTGAGCTAAAAGCACCCTAAAATATTTATTATATCAATACCATTAAAAAAACATTAAAACGGTACAAAAGGGTTGCAGAATGTTTCTTAAAATGATCCAGCATGGTGTAGAAGTAGTTAGAGTGTTGGACTGGGACTTGGGAGATCCGGGTTATAGTCCCCACTTGGCTGTGAAGTTCACTGGGTGTCTTTGGGCCAGACACTGACTCTCAGTCTAACCTACCTCACAGGGTTGTTGTGCGGCTAAAATGGAGAGGAGGAGGAGGACTGTGTAAGCTGCCTTTGGTTCCTTGCAAGAGGGGGAAAGGAATAAAGGTAGTAATAATAATAACAACCAGTCCAGATGTGTTCAGCTATGGCTCGAAAGGAAGCCGGTTTCTTGTTGTGCGGGAAAGGGGGACTGCAAAGGAAGAGACCCAGCAGAGCCCCCCTGGACAAGATCCCTCTGGAGTTCTTCCTCCTCTACTCCATTGGAGCCTGCTGGTTCACCTGCCTCTTGCTCTGGCCCAGACAACAATGGTGGTGAGAAGGAAGAGAGGAGATGCCACAATCGACTTGCTTTCTGGCTGCCGAGCAAGCAAGGGGCAGCAATGAAGAGAGAGAGGAGGAGGGGCAATAGAAGCTGGTGTAGGGTGACCCTATGAAAAGGAGGACGGAGCTCCTGCATCTTTAACAGTGGTATTGAAAGGGGAATTTCAGCAGGTGTCATTTGTATACATGCAGTTCCTGGTGAAATCCCCTCTTCATCACAACAGTTAAAGCTGCAGGAGCTATATTAGAGTGACTAGATACAAAAGAGGGCAGCTTTAACTGTTGTGATGAAGAGGGGATTCCACCAGGTGCTGCATGCATACCAGTGACACCTGCTGAAATTCCCCTTTCAAGGCCACTGTTAAAGATACAGGAGCCCAGTCCTCCTTTCCATAGGGTCACCCTAAGCTGGTGACCATGGTGATGAGAAGGCAGACCCACTGAGGGAGGGGACCCACGGAGGACGCCTTGTCCAAGAGTCCCCACAAGTCTGGAGCTGACACTGCTAGTTCTTTCCTTCTAAAAAACAGCCATGGGGAACTCAATCAAAATCAGGACCCTGGTATGGAGGGTAGTGTTTTGTTTCGTTTCCTCTCTCCTCAGTCCCAATAAAAATCGTCCCTCTCCTGCCTGATGCTGCCATAAGCCCTGGAGGTTAGCTTCCGTTGGTGCCAATGGAAGCCTCAGAAAGGGCCGGCCCTGCCATTAGGGAGGGTGAGGCAGTTGCCTCAGGCAGCAGATGCTGGGAGGCAGCAGCAAAGTGGCCAAGAGACAGCTGTGTGCCTAGCAGCTTACGCTGCTAAGTTAGCTTGCTGCCTTCCAGGTTAGTGGATAACGTTGCCCCATCATCAGTGTTGAAGTCAGATTCATCTGCCGGTCCAGTCAGCTTTCATACGTGATGTTGGAAGCATGGGCGCAACTCAGCTGGCTTCAAAGGGAAAGGGAAAACAAAGAGAATAGATAGAGGACCTTCAAACTTCCTAGACTGCCTGATACTCTTAGGGTTGCTGATCTCACTTCCTACTTTTTCATGCCTCTCAGAGAGGAGACATCCTTTGGGTCTCCCTCCATTCTGGGTTGGGGACCCTCCTATCCAACATGTTTTTCCTACAATAAAATGCAACCTTTCTTATTCCTTTGACCTAGAGTCTCCAGTGTGATTCATCCAGGGTAAAGCAGGCTCCTTCAGCCAGGATTTCACACAGTTCAACCTCATCAGGTTCTTGCTGTTCTGCTATCACATGGAATGGTCAGAGGGCACCATCTTGTTCTTCACTTCAGGCAGCAAAATGTCTTGGGATAGCCCTAACTTCAGATGTTGCATACATACCTCCGAATTCCAGCTGCTTCCTGGGAGGTGGTCAGGCCTGGAAACATCTGGTTGACCGCTGTGAGCAGTGGGATGCTGACCTAGAAGGACAAACCTTGGTCTGATGCAGCTTCAGGCCTTTTCTGATGTTCTTCTGTGCCTAGCCCAGTCATGGAGGGGCATCTTTTTAAGCCTCAGTGAGCCATCAAGAAGAACCTGCATGTTGAATTATGGAGGTTTGGCCCATCCTAGGAATTCTGCAAACCATCTCACTTCTTGGTTGTGGCATCTCACCTCCTGCTTTTTGCTGGCAGTGCTGAGGTCGAGGTATGGGGCTGCCCCCACAGCACACCGGCTCAGCTGCTCCCCATCGGAGGGAGCCATTAATCACGAGGTTGGCCAGGTTGCCACAGGAGTGATGAGGTTGTGCATTGTGTGGATGAGCTTGGAAGCTGGGCCCCCTTTTGAAAAATAGTCCCGTCACCAGGAATCCGAAATGTTTTAATTGGAAATTAAGCATGATGGATAATCCTTTCGGAGCTGATAGATTCCCCTCCACTGAGCACCTGAAGGAACAACAGAATCATAGTTAGATAATGATTCCCACGCCAAGCATCTTCTACCTCCCTGCCTCACCTAGCGTGCGCAACAGTGATGCACATCAACTCCACATGGATTTCTCTCAAAGTAACATCCCGGATTCTTGGTTTGCATGCAGCATTTCCCAAGGACAGCCTCCCTTTAACTGTAAATCCATTAGGCTGGATGGTCCACGGAGGTGCTGTGCCATCTCTCCTCCAAGAAGATGCATGATCTCCACTGCGCTCTGGAGGAAGCAAGTGCCCTGTCATTTGCTACCACCCACTGGGCAGACAGCTTGCAATTAATAATATTTAAGCTGACAGAAGGTTGGCTGGGCTGTGTTTGCGAGAGCTTAACCGGAGGCCCATCAGTGGCAAAGCAGAGGGCTGCTGTCTCACCTCTGTCCACTAGGGGTCTCCCTTATCCCAGATCATGGGATCTCCAAAGTTCAAAAGACGCCCCCAAACTTTTCTCTCTCTGTTACTGGGAGCAGAAGATCCAGACGTTTGGCTCAGCCTGCCACATCCAAGCACTTTCTCTTCCTCTGTGCACATTAGCACAGGTGTATACGACCACATCCCCAATTCAAAGTGTGAATGGCCCACACACACACTGTCCTTATCTTGCAATTCTGCATTTGTCAGACTCAGAGGATGGGAGAAAGTTCAACAAAAGCATGCTTGCTTCGCCTTCCTTCCTTCCTGTCTGCTCTGGAGTGGGCAAAAACAGACCAAGGTCTTCAGCATCGACTTCAAAAGCCTGCTCTAACAGGTGTTCCATTTGTGCAATGAATCCGTTGATCCTGGCTTAACCTGGACTTAGAGCTGCCTTCCCCAAGTTGGTGTCCTCCAGGTGTGTTAGACAGGGCTGTGCAGAGCTGGTCATATGCCCAGGCCAGATGAGAAGTGTGTGCCCCCTCCCCCATTTCAAACTGCCCATTAAGTATTTTTTAATCAGTGGCACTGAATCAGTGCTAAACATATATATGAACTAGAACGATTTCTAAAAAAGGTAATGGGAAGCACTTTTATTCAAGATGTAAGACATGACTTCTTCACATTCAGAATTTCACGACGGGCGGCTTCTGCGCTGTTTCCGCAAGGCGGGCTCCTCGCTTCTCGATGGGCTGCTTACGGATGCTCAAAATCGTGGGCCCCGGGCTAACTGGCCCCCCTGCCCCCCCCCCCCCCGCACAGCACTGGTGTTAGAGTGCAACTCCCGTTGGCTGTTCTGGCTGGGAACAATGGTTACAGCAGTCCAACAGATCTAGAAGACACTACACCAAGCAGGATATTGCACTATGCAAGTGGTATGAAAGTGGTATATCGAAGGCAGGAACCACGCCACTGCTTTAGAGCGGTATTGAAGTGCTCTGACAACTGTTGGGGCCCATAGACACAGACCATATAGCACTTTCATAGTGCTATAACCTGCTTGGTGTGGCTCCTGCCTTTTACATACCACTTTCGTAGTGCAATATCCTGCTTGGTGTGGATGAGGCCCAAGTTGGAGAAAGCTGCCTGAAATGCTGAGCAGGCACCTCGAGAGAATAATCAAACCGTCGGTGTTCATTTTGTCTCTCCTTGTGCACCGTCAGCTGGGAAGCAGCTATGTGCAAAGCCCCTCTGGAATGAAGGGATCGTGTGCAAGGACAGGGATGGGCTCTTGAATGTGGCATACCCGTAGCGCTGCACAGGAGGTTTCTTGCACATTGTGCCTGACAATATTCAGGTGCAAGGTGTGCTCAGTTAGATGGACTCTCAGTCACATACACTGTTCCCCCTCCCCCTTAGTGGATGCTCTGGATGGTGATGATGATGATGATGATGATGATATCCTGCCTTTTTCCCAGGGTTCAAAGCGGTTCACAAAGTTAAAACATGTACAATAAAACATATAAATATACGTTTACAAAAGTTAAAATAGAATTAAACCTCCAGTAAAATTAAAACATTTTTTAAAAAAATTAAAAGCAGTAACAAATTTTAAAAACCAAACCAAATCATACATTAACATAGGTCCAGCGTATTTCAAAAAGACTGCTTATAAATATATAGTGAGTTTCTCTTGCCGCTCCGTGGAAAGGAAAAGTTGTTTGAGCCGGATACTTGTTGGATAATTGCAGGTCTCCAAGAATAGCCATTGTTTCCTTTTTATTTATACTCGGCAAAGGAACAGAGCTTGCATTACCTGCGCTGAGAGCCCCCAGCCAAGCAGGCAGAAGCCACAATATCAAACCAAGCATGTCAGCCCAGGAATGTCACCATGAAGGAGAATATTGATGCCGGGCTGTGCTCCCACTGGAGAGCTGTTAATGCAAAGCTGGAGCGGTGTTGCAAAATATCACGGAGGAAGTGGCGCTGGCCGCTTTCCCTTCCTTTTGAAATCTAGAGCTGGGGGTGGGTGGGATTGCTTCCCTGTTGCCCAGTTTTTATGCTGCGGTTGCTCTTCGCCTTGATCGCTGTGCCTTCAATGTATGTATTTATCTTGTGATAAGCTTTTGTTGCAGGCCAACTTTACCGTCTGGCTATGGTGGGTCTGTTTGCTTTTAATTTATTGCAATTATACGGGCATACCCAAATACTTGGAATGTCAATAAATGACACTGAGGAGAGACTGAACGAACTGGGCATGTTAGCCTTGAGAAAAGCAGTCTTCAAGGTCTTGAAAGGTTGCCACACAGAGGAGGGCCAGGATCTCTTCTTGATCATCCCAGAGTACAGGATGCGGAATAATGAACTCAAGTGACAGGAAACCAGATTCTGGCTGGACATCAAGAAAAACTTCCTGAGTGTTAGAACAGTACGACAATGGAACCCATGACCTAGGGAGGTGGTGGGCTCTCCCACACTAGAGACCTTCAAGAGGAAGCTGGACAACCACCTGTCAGGCATGCTTTAAGGTGGATTCCTGCATTGAGCAGGGGGTTGGACTCGATGGCCTTATAGGCCCCATCCAACTTTACAATTCTATGATTCTAAGCCATCCGTCAGCCTGTGCAGTATCTGTATCAGGCTGGCTGCTGGCTGAGTGGGCCCCTTAGACAGGAGTGGAGTGTCGCTAGATGATCTCCAGCTGCTGTTCACAAGAGGCACATGAAGGTGACCTCTCTCTTCCCTTTTCATCCTTGAACTGCCAGTCAGCTGAGCAGAATCATCCTTACAATATGGAGAATTCGGGAATGAACAGAGTTGCCTCAAGTGCTATATGGCTCTTCATGAGGTGGGAACACCAGAGAGGGTGTCTTTCTGAGCACATTGACTCGCATCCCCCTTTTAATTATCATGGCTATCAATTTTAGTCCTAGGGATATTTTGCTCCAGTTCAGTTTTGTTGTATTGCTTTTAGCCATAGGCCATTGCAAAAAACAAAATTAGGTGGAAATTAATTACATAATTAGTTGACAGTCTGTGGAAATCCTGTTTGCAAGTGTTTGAAGCAGGCATTGAACAGCAAGGCGGAACAGCAAAATGGTCATTGCTTATATGCATGCATCTGATAAAGCAGACTCTTTAAATAAAAGTTGCCTTATGCCGTAATAAATGTGTCCGACTTCAACCCTACCCATGCTTACTGGGAAGTAAGTCCCATTCAACTCAATGGGGCTTACTTTTGAGTAGCTATTTATAGGATTCTATTGTCTGTCTTCAAGATGCTACAAGAGTTCGGCCAATGCTCGGGAATTCCAAGGAAAGGAAGGAAGGAGGGAGAGAGGGAGAGATAAATGAGGGAATTGGGAAGGTAGTATTTTATGAAAAGAAGAAAAACATAGAGATTTGTGAAGACAATAAAGAGTCTTGTGGCATCGTACAGAAAGACAGATTTATTACGGCATAAGCTCAAGGCCTCTGGTAGCAGATCCTGATCTGCGCCCATTTGAAGGTAAAAAGAGGCATTTTCTCAGAGCCATGGAGAGGCACAGACTGAAGTTTTCCAACATTTAAAACTGGATTCATAGATGCAATGCATCCTGGTGGCTCCGATTTCGGTTGGGGCTGTGTATCCATCTTGGGTTTCAGTCAGTATCAGTCAGAACTCTAAAGGAGCTATCCAAGGTCCTGAAGCATGTCTCCAAAATAGCTTTAGTAGGGTGACCAGATTTTGAGAATCAAAATCCCGGACCCCCCCCCCCGCCACCCTCCCCACCCAAAACAACCCCCCCACCCATGCCACCCCCCCGCCCCGCGCACCCGCGCATCCGCACCATGCCACCCACCCCCGCGCCGCGCCGCCCACCCCGCGCTCCTTACCTGCTGCTGCTGGGTTGTCCGCTTCCCTCTGGTGCTCGGAATCTACTGAGAAACAGGCTTCCTGGCCTGTTTCTCAGTAGCGCGCCGAGTGATGACGTCATCACCCGGCGCGCTACTGAGGGACAGGCCGCAAAGCCTGTTTCTCAGTAGATTCCGAGCACCGGAGGGAAGCGGACGCCCCAGTAAGTGCCTCACACTGCCAGCCTCCCGCCACCGCCGCGTGACCCCCCGCCGCCCCGGTTTGCCCCCGCCGCCCCCCGGTTGGCCCGGATCGCCCCAGGGCCATCTGGTCACTCTTTTGGGGGGGTAAATTTCCGGATTTGGCCCCCCAAAACAGTTTTGCCACCCGGATGCTGATTTGCTCCCCATTTCCCGGGCATGTCCGGACAAATCCAGGTGTCTAGTCACCCTAGTTTTAGTTCCTCGGATAGTCCTTTAGAAAGCCAGAGTGGATTCACAGCCCCTCCGAAATCGGAGGCGCCAGATTTTCATGAGCCACTTGCTTGCTACAGGTGAATGGAGCGGCAAGAGGCTGGGTTCAGGTCTGCATTTTGTGGGGGTTGGCTTGGCCCATCAGCCTTGTTGAATTGCTCATCGTGGGACATGATCACTGCCAGCTTTCTCTTTCTGTTGGTCCCCTGACAGGCCGCGGCTTGCTGCTTGGGCCGTGCGCCTAGAAGAACAGGTAGGAGGGGGTAAAGGGAGACCTTTTGCATGTGTCTCTAGGTGCCCATCAGGGGAAACAGTCCAGAAGGACAAAGAGCCAGCAGGGTCTGATGACCTTTGCGTCTGGGAGGAGGGGGCAATGGGGAGTGAAATGCCAGCGACAGCAGGCTGCTCCCTGTCCCCCTCCTCTACCAGGCCCACCTGCTGCCTTTCAAAGGCCCCTGTGTGGCCACCTTGCCTTTGATACCCACTGGCTGGAAAGTGCTTCTTAAGGGCAAACCCTGAGCCCCACCTGGATTCTGCAGCTCCTCCCTTGCAAGCCGGGAGCTCTCTGGAGAAGCAGGAAAGATTCTGACCCTTGCAGGGTTGAGTGGAGCTGCTGTGGAATTCGCTACCACAAGATGTAGTGATGACCACCGGTTTGGATAGGGTGACCCTATGGAAAGGAGGACAGGGCTCCTGTGTCTTTAACAGTTGAATAGAAAAGGGAATTTCAGCAGGTGTCCTTTGTATGCATGCAGCACCTGGTGAAATCCCCTCTTCATCGCAACAGTTAAAGATGCAGGAGTCTTGCCCTCTTTTGTATCTGGTCGCTCTAGTTGAAGGGGCGGGGCTCTTGCAGCTGTAATTGTTGTGATGAAGAGGGGATTTCACCAGGTGCTGCATGCATACAAAGGACACCTGCTGATATCCCCTTTACTATTCAACTGTTAAAGATACAGGAGCCCTGTCCTCCATTTCATAGGGTCACCCTAAGTTTGGATGGCTTTAAGAGGGGGCTGCATAAATTCCTGGAGGAGAAGGCTATTAATGGCTACTAGTCATGATGGCTATAGGCTACCTCCAGTAGCAGAGGCAGTATGCCTATGCACACCAGTTGCTGGGGAACATGGGTGGAGGGTGCTGTTGCACTCATGTCCTACCTGTGGTTTTCCCACAGGAGCTGGTTGGCCACTATGTGAACAGGATGCTGGACTAGATAGACCCTTGGTCTGATCCAGCGGGGCTCTTATGTTCTTATGTCTTGCAGAATGGATGGGTCATGGAGGGCCCTTCCACACCTACTCAGGTATCCATGGCTTAAGTATCCATGACCATAGCTCAATGGTAGAGCTCCTGCTTAGCATGCAGAAGGTTCCAGCTTGAATCCCCAGCAGCATCTCCAGGTAATGCTGGAAAAACTCCTGCCTGATCCCCTGGAGAGTCACTGCTGCCAGCCAATGCCGGCAATACTGGATTAGTTGGACCAAGGATCTTTCTTGAGATAGGGCAGTTTCCTATGCCCCTAACCCTTCTTGCATGCTTTATAAAAAGCCAAACTCTACCAGTTGCTGACGGGGGAGGCAGCTGCAGAAGAATGCTGTTGCACTGAAGCCCAGCTTGTGAGCTTCTCGGCAGCATCTGGCTGCTGTCCACCGCTGGAAACAGGATCCTAGGTTAAATGAACCACTTCGGATTGATCCTGAAGGACTCTTTTCATGTTCTGCATTTTCTCCCTAGCGACTTGTTCATGTGAAGCAGCAATAGTCCCCCCCTCCCGAACCTCCTGTACACCCTTCTATCCCATTTGTCCCTAATTCCTCCACTTCTTGTGTTCCAGGCTTTGATGCCAAGAGACTGGCATATCCCGGCTATGTCATTTATGCTGAACGAGTGCCAAGCAGGAGCAGTAGAGAGACATAACGGGAGGGAAGAAATTGCTTTGCAAACGCTGTCAGCGAAAGGGCTCCTCACGGCTCATCTCTGGCCACCCTTATTAAATCGTTCCGTCTCATTAATAGTTAAAGCCTCCCTCGGCTAACGATGCACACACATTCATTCCAGAACAACTGATGGAGACACAAAGAGAAAGTTTCCTAATTACAGTGGCTCTGGGGGCCTATAAATTGTTCACCGCCCAGCGAAATCACCGGCCTGGTGGCCAAAATAGGGAGTGATTAACTCTCTCTCTCTCCAAAGGTCTGGTCTGTGGGGAGTCTGTCCATTTGCAAATGGCACCCTGGATGGGAAGCCCACCCCGGCCCCCACCCCACCCTTCAGGGGGGATGGGCTGACTGTGGATGGAAGCAGGAACACAAGGGAACAGCAATGGGCCGAGTGATTCCTGCGCATCTCTGAGACTGATCTATCTTTGCAGGGATGAGTGTCGCTCTTCTGTGACAGCAGGTCATCTTCTACAACTCTCATGGGGCTAGAAACTGGAGTGGGGCATCACCCAATGAGACTGATCGGTAGCTGATACAGTTAGGGTTGACGGAAGTAAATGCTTCTTTATGCAATGCACCACTGACCTATGGAACTCACTGCTGCAAGACAGGATGATGTGCACCAGAGTAGCTGTCTTTTTAAAAGATTAGACCAATTCATGCAGGGTAGCCCGAGAGGGATGTCCAGGTCAGAGGTGCAGAACCTTGGGGATAAATCTGGGTTCCCCATATAGCCATTCCCCTTCCCCTGACCACGCCCCTTTCCTCCAATGCTGAATCATTCCGTAGTTTTTCCATTTTTGTGTAGTTTTCCCCATTCTGATAGGCTGAGATATCTCTCCTAAAGCTTAATTATTGGCAGGAAGATCTTTAAGCTAAGACATGTGAGTGTTTGGCCCCGCCCCTTTGCTGCCAGCCCTGCCCACCAATAGAATGTGGCCTTCCAAAGCTTCTCTGAAATGGAATTTGGCCCTCTGGCTGGAATAGGTTCTGCACTTCTGTTCTGGGTGCTGGGTCAGCAGCCAGGCAGCCTAGGATGACTAACTGTCAGGATTTTCCCAGATTTATCCTGGATTTTGTTCTATCCTGGGTGTCAGGGGGCATTTTCTGCAATTTTCTATAATGTCCTGGAAAGACGTACTTTCCCCATTAAGACTGCCATTAGTATGGCAGGGCTATGATGCGCTTTCCATTGACCCTATTGGGGCAGTGTGGGGGAAGGAATGACACGTTTTCCCCTCCCTCTCTCCAATCGGGGCCCTTAAAGTGCGCTTTCTGGGACCTCTGGAAAGCATGTCATTCACAGCCACCATGGCAGCTGCCAATAGCTTGGCAGAGGGAATGACGTGCTTTCCGGAGGCCCTGGAAAGAGCACTTTCCCACCTCCTGCCCCACTGGGTGTCCTCCTTTTTGGTTTCTCAAACATGGTCACCCTAAGCCAGCCATTCCAGGCGCACAGAGGAGCTGTTGCCAAAGTGTCTGCTTCAAGGCTACAGCACTGGCGTCAAGGGCAGGCATGGCTGGACCCCAGCTGAGGGTCCACACACCCCAGCGGGGTCCCACTGACAAGAGCCCCCCCAATGCAATTGTTCCTTGTCTCCACCATTGCCACCTGCTCCTTCACCTGCCTCTCGCTCTGGCCCAGACAACGGTGGTGGTGAGAAGGAGGAGCGGAAGACGCCCCAGCCTACATGCTCCCTGTTTCTCTGCCTGGCAAGCAAGCAAGTGGGAGCCATGATGAGGAAGAGGAGGAGGAGCCAGAGCAGCTGGTGACCATGGTGGGGAGAAGGTGGACTCACTGAGTTCTCAGCGCTGGGTTCTCAGAACAAGAGTGATGCGAAAGAAAACACTCTACTGAAAAGGAGAATGAGTTTTCCAAACCCTCCTCTGAGAACCCAATTCTCCTGAGGGTTTCTGGGCTGGTCTCCGAGTCCTTGAAACCTTGGCATCGTTGGGGTGTGTGTGTCCCTTTGGCACACAAGTACAGCAACGCCCCCCCCCCTCCCTTTATGCAGCGTAGGAGTGTACCTTTCTGAAACCAGCAGGGGAATAATTGTATGTACCCAATGCAACAAAGGCTTAATTTATGGCTGTCATTAATAGGGCCCCATAGAAGTGGGATGAAATACAAAACGCATGTGCGTTTTGAAGATCTATTAATGAGTGGTAAGCCACATTACTGAAGCAAAGGCTGCCTGCCCTGGCATGCAGTGAGAAGGAAAAAGGGGGGTGTCGCACACCCACCCCATTACGCTTAACCAGGAGTTCTTTGTGCACACACAGTCTCCACTTAGCCATACGTTGTGCAGAGCAACAGAGGTAAACAGATGAAATCCACTCAAATCTGCACTCTTTGGCTCAATCGGGTGGCATTCAGCCTGCAAGCTGCCCAGGAGTGAGGTCTATTTATGTACGCAGGCAGGTACTGGGAAGAACCACCATCGCCCGTCTCTGCTGTATTATGGGCTGCCTTTCTTTTCTTCCCTTTTTTAATGTATATTTGCAATGGTAATGACATTTTGCAAGCAGGACCATCCTCCATAACACAAATGGGCCATAATCAAAACGTTGTACGACTATTTAAAAAATAAATTAAAAATATAGAAAAAGCCCAACTCCAATTTCCTGCCCTTGGCTGGAGGCTGACTTTTAATATGCCTCTAATTTACAAATAGATGGAAAGCTCTAGACCTGCAGGGCCCTTTGGCAGCTGAGCTTTATGGCATGTTCCAGGCCGACGGAACATCAGCCCAGAGGGAGAGCTTTATTTCTCTCAAGAGGGCTCTGTTTTCTGGAGGCCTGCCTTGTTTCCTGGTAAATGCGGCTCCAGATTCTCATCTGAGCCAAAGCAGTATGGGTAGGGGTACTGCTCCGAGGCAAGACACCCCTACCCAGAGCTTTAGGCCTTGTCCATAATTTTCACATAAAATTATCGCCCTCTGAATTGTTCCCTGGATTTTCAAGTTCCCTGGACTTGTTTCTGGAGTGAGATCAATGGTTTAGAACCCACATTATTATTATTATTATTATTATTATTATTATTATTATTATTATTATTTCCAAATTTTGTACAGAGTGCTATGTGTGTGCCGTTTGCCACAGCTCTCAGTTCCTTCAGCTAGAAACACAAGAAGCTGTCTTATACTGAGTCAGACCCTTGGTCCATCTAGCCCAGTATTGTCAACACTGGCTGGCAGCTCTCTTTCAGGCAGGATCCTTTCCTACCTGGAAATACCAGGAACAGAAACAGAATGGAATTCAAGGGGAGTGAAATGCAAGGCAGCGCGAACCAGAGGGAGGGACAATAAACAAATGGAACATGGAAATCCACTCTCCCGATTTCCATGTATGTACATTTAAAATTGCCCGTTGCCTAGTACAGAAGCTGAGCTAACTAAAACCAGAACAATGGCAAATAAGTGAATGGAAGGCCTAAGTGGGACCTCCTACAAAATGTTGCCATGTGGGGTGCTCCTATCACACCCTCCAACAGGATGTTCCACTCTATCCCCCTCCCAACTGGTTTTCCTCACACACACGCCACTTCAAATACTGAGCATTCTGTGGCAGTTGTGCATGCTAAGTCCTCATTGGGATGTTTTGGGGTTCTTTCCCCCCACCTCTAGGGTTTTTCCCCCTTCCCCTAACGGTTCCCTCAAGCCTGCGGATTCTGCCCTTTTGTGCATGGTTGGTGCCATCTTGGCTAAATAATGAACCAATCCTTGATCTCGGAAAATCATATCTTTAAAGAGACTCTCTGGGCTTTTCTACATGAAGCATTTATTTTGTGCTCGTTATTCCCTATTCACAGTTTTGAGGTTTGTTAGATGACATCGTGACCCTCCAGTTTCTGTAGCTAAAGAGAACTTTCCGGCAGGTTTTTTATTTTAGAGCAGGGAAAATGTGGTATTCCATTGTTAAAGCGAAAGAAAACATTTTCCCACTTGTGTAATTGCAGCACTCTGCTATGCCACAGTGCCACCTAGAGGTCATATGTGGAAACGCAGTAAAGGAAATACTCCTTGTATAGTGCTTAGATCTCAGTTTTGTGACGAACCTCAAAATAGATACAGCAGATTAGCAATGTAGTGTAGAAACTCTTCAAGAGATTGCTCCAGACTCCCAGTCCAGAGAATAGAGCCGCACCTTGTTTTGGGGTCTGTCCACTTTACTGAGCCTTAGCAGATAATTTGACCTTGGCAAATTTCACAGGAGCATTTCCTGGGTCTGTCCCCACCTGGTGATAACAAGACGTTTGTATCATGTGCCTCTGATTTGAGAACTGAGAGCTGGTTCATGCAAGTCCCATGTGTTTCCCTTGCATCTACTAGAAGCCATCATGGTTTTAGGCCTTGATGTAATATTTGCTACCGCAAAGGAAGCAGAAAAAAAATGTTTTTGAATGTTTTAAAACTGTTTTTAAAAGGATGTTTTGGAAGATTTGCAATGGTGCATTAGAAAGGAAAACACAGAAAATGAATCACAGGCTTGGATGGTACAGAAATGCTTTTTTTGGAGGCATTAGGTGGGTGTGTAGATCCTTTTTTAAAGTGATATTGTGATGAGCCCTGGACTTGGGAAGAATACTGTGCCTAGAATACTCCATGAGTAATTTCGCCTGCGCCTCCCAAGATATAACCTTCATGCCTTGGCCCTGTCCTTATTCATTTTTACAGAAGACTTTTTATCGGTACAATATGAAGCTGTCAAACTGATGGCCCAGAACATTTGCCGGCCACTTGGCTTTTACTCTCCAATGATAAAGATCTCTGGCAACTCGCAGAAAAAAAACCTCAGAGGTTTGCAAAGCGAATTGGACAGAACTGCAGGGTGGGCACTGGGTAATGGTTCCCCCCGGCCCAAGTACCGTATTTCTTCGATTCTAAGATGCCATCGATTGTAAGATGCACCTTAATTTCAGTACCACCAACAGGGAAAAAGCTTTGATTCTAAGTGTGGGGAAATCGCCATCAATTCTAAGACGCACCCCATTTTTAGAGACGTTTATATGGGGGAAAAGTGTGTCTTAGGCTGCCTCTACACGAGACGTTTAAAGCTCTTTGAAGTCTCATTAAAAATTTTACCTCTACAAAAGCGGAGCGTAAATCGGGAGTTGAGGCGCATTATCTATTCGATTATGCGCATTATCGAATGCGTGTTAAATAGTGAGTTTTATTTTCCTCCGGCCGTTAAAGCGCATTTTGCCTATGTGAACAAGCGGTTCTCCGCATTAACTACTTGTAAAGCGCATTTCAAACAACCGGTAAGGCTACCAGTTGTGCGCTCAATTACAAGCATTTACGATAAAGCGCTTCTGCGATTATGCGCATAATTGGCTAACCAGGTGTCAAACGGAACCCATCTAGAGGGGGTCTTACAATCGAAGAAATAGGGTAGTAATTTTTGCCTTCCTCAAAAGAGGAAAGACGTTGTTTTGATTCCTGAGCATCAAACCCTCTTTGAGTTTTCAGAAGCATTTCTACTTGCAAGACCTAAGCATTCACAATACTTTTCTGTTTTGTTTTCTGCTGGGGAAAATGGCAGGATGCAAGTAGAAAAACTATCCCCGTCTTTTGGGTTGGATGTATCAAAAACTGAATTGCTAGCGACAGAAATTACCCAGCGCGTGGGATGTTCTTTGGACACGGAAATGCATAAAAACAAGAGAACCACACCCTCGTTGTAACAAGTCAATCTCCTGAACAATTGGTATTTCCTCTCCAATGTGTATGCTTCTGTCGCAGTTCAGGAGATCAACGCCAACCTGGAGGTGACTGCTAACCTTTAACATTAAAACTCTAGCCCAAAGGGTGCTCCTCCAGAGCCTTCAACACTTGTTGGACAAGAAGAACGCCCTGACAAGCTGCTCCAGATCAAACAATAGAATGGGAGTTCAGTTTCGGAGCTTTTAACTGTACCGTAGGAATAGAAGCACCTATGTGCTTATCTCGAAGGCAGTTTAATTGCCAAATCATGCATTCCTGCTTTGCTGTGTTGGGGGATGAAGGCTCCCAAAGCACTAAATGAATTAGCCCTTTCCCTGGGCTGCATTACTGTGCTTTCATGAAGGATAATCCAAAGAAGGCAAGAGAGATTTGGAGAGTGGATCCACTCAGTTCCCGATGCGGCTGAAGAGTGTCAGCTCGGTTGCCAAAAGTGCCGCACTCTACATGTGCGTCGCAGTTGAAGTGCATGGTGCGCAAGTTTTCTAGAGTAAGCTGAGGGGAGTACAATACTCAGATGTCAACACCAATATGACCAATGCTAACAGGGTTTTTTATAGTGCACAATGTGTTAGGGAGAAGCGTTGTAATGGTTAGGTTTCAAGTGCACATGCTCCTCACGACAGTCCCCCATAGCCTCACTCCCTAGGAACATCAGAAGCTGCCTTTTCCTGAGTCGGATCCCTTGGTCCATCTAGCCCAGTATTGTTGGCACTGACTGGCAGCAGCGGCTCTCCAGGATTTCAGGCAGGAATTTTTCCAGCCCAACATAGAGATGTTGGGGATCGAACCTGGGATCCTCCGTATGCAAGATGGCTGCCCCACCATTGAGCTATGGCCTCTTCTCACCCTTGTTCAGAAGGGTGGCTTGAAGTCTTTGGTGATCCTTGTGTTGCAAATGCTCTTCGGAGACTGGGCATCTGTCCCTTTGTTTCACTCAAAGGAGAGGTTTGGAATGCCCAATTCCTCCTGTCGTGGTCCAGTTATCTTTGGCATGGGGAACCTTGCCCTGTTCAGAGTGCTGCAATTCAAGGTGATGCCATTCCTAATAGCTGCAAAGGAGGCAGTCTTGGATGATAAAAAAAATCAATTTTTAAAAGGATGGGACTATGGCCAAGGTGAGGGAAAGTTGAAAGGAGAAGATGGGGATCCAGAAACAGCCCAGCTTAATTTTGGGGTCTCTCCTGTGGCCCCCATTCCCAGCCCCCTTGGTCTAGACCTGCATCATTCCTGGTACTAGCCCAGAAACGGGAGGTCTAACCATCTGTCAGGGATACTTTAAGGTGGATTCCTGCATTGAGCAGGGGGTTGGACTTGGTGGCCTTACAGGCCCCTTCCAACTCTACTATTCTATGGTTCTTTGATTCTATGATTCTGTTTCTCTGCGCCCAAGATGTTCGGAGAGCCCCCTAGGGGCTTAGCGTTAAAATTTCCTGTGCGGCGAAAAATAAATAAAGAAGAGCAAAGTGTTCTCGCTCCAAATTAGCCTTGCTCCTAGCCTTCTAGGAGCTCAAATGTCAGCTGGCAGTAAAAGCCACCCCCATAAATACTGTTTATGAAGAGGTGAGACATTTAGAGCCAATGGACGTGCTGTGCTTCACCAAGGCAATTGCTGGAATATTAGCGGCGTGATGGCTTGATCAAGGTTGGGAGGCTCAAGAATTCTACCTGCTGATTAAAAGAGAGAGACTCCGGACCTCCATGCCCTGGATCCTCCCTCCAGCTTGCAAAAATGAGAACTATAATGACTCCCGGAGGAGGAGGAGGAGGAGGAGGAGGAGGAGGAGGAGGAGGAGGAGGAAGGTGCAACTCCTCCTACACCATGGGTGTAGGGTGACCATATTTGGGAAACCAAAAAGAGAACACCCCATGTTGGGGGGGGGGGGAATGCGGCTTTCTGGGGCCTCCGGAAATGACGTCATTCCCCCTGCTGCCTTAAAAGGCCCCAATTGGAGGGGAAAGCAAGTTGTCAGATGTTTTGCCCAAAACATTTCAGTTGATGTCTGCCTGTAATTCTTTTTCCTTCCATTTCCTTATTCTTCGTGGGGATCTTATTTTTACAGATTGCAAGCTGTTGCCAGGTACATATTTTCTTTACTGAGGCTGCCTCTACAAGAGGCATTTAAAGCTCTTCCAAGGCGCATTAAAAAATTTACCTCTACAAGAATGGAGCGCAAATCAGGCGTAGAGGCGAGTTTTCTCTCCGATTATGCGCATTATTGAACGCGCGTTAAATAGCGAGTTTTATTTTGCTCCGGCCGTTAAAGCGCATTTTGACTATGTGAACAAGCGATTCTCCGCATTAACTACTTGTAAAGCGCATTTGAAACAACCGGTAAGGTCACCTGTTGAGTGCTCAATTACCTCCTGCATACAAGCATTTACGATAAAGCGCTTCCGAGAAGATGCGCATAATCGGAGGAACAGGCGTCAAACGGAATCCATCTAGAGGGGGTCTTAGACTGGGTGGAATCTAGTGCAATGTAAGGTGCTTTGCTGATGACAATCATGTTTACGCGAGGCACCCTCCTTCAAAACAGGCCAGGTGCTGGGGGGGGGGGGAGGAGGCTCCCAACCTCAGCTGGGATTACAACGGCTGGGATTGTTCAGCTCGGAAAAAAAGGAGGCTAAGGGGAGACATGATAAAGACGTACAAAATTATGCACGGTGTGGAGAATGTGGCTAGAGAGACATTTTTTTCTCCTTCTCCCATAATACTAGAACCCAAAGGGGTCAAGCTGATTGGTGGGAGAATCAGGACACAGAAAAGGAAGGACTTCTTCACACAGCGCAGAGTTAAACTATGGAACTTGCTACCACAAGATGTAGTGAAGGCCACCAATTTGGATGGCTTTAAAAGGGGGTTGAATAAATTCCTGAGGAGAAGGCTATCAGTGGCTACTAGTCCTGACGGCTATGTGCAACCTCCAGTAACAGAGGCAGTAAGCCTATATACATTAGTTGTTGAGGAACATAGGTGGGAGGGTGCTGTTGTATTCGTATCCTGCATGTGGTTCCCTGGTCAACAGCTGGTTGGCCACTACGTGAACAGAATGCTGGACTAGATGGACCCTTGGTCTGATCCAGCATGGCTCTTCTGTCCTTAACCATGTTTTCCCAGAGTTTCCCTTTTAGAACCATGGCCAACATGTTCACTCCTTGGATGGTGGGGTGGTCAGGAGGGGTGAAAGGCAAATCCAGCACCAGTTTTCTGGGAGGTGGTCCTTCTCTGTGGTGGCCCCCCAATTGTGGAACGACCTCCCGGACCAGGCCCGCCTCGCGCCAACATTGTTATCTTTTCAGCGCCAGGTCAAGACATTCCTCTTCTCTCAGGTATTTGGCAATATCTGAAGAGCCTGGGTTTGTTTTGGTTTTTGTAGCTTTTTAGAGTGTTGTAGTGGTTTTAAATGTACAGATTGTGTGTATGTTGTATGTTTTTGCTGTTTACATTTTTGTATATTGTTTTTAATTGTTTTTAATCCCATGTAAACCGCCCAGAGAGCTTCGGCTATGGGGTAGTATACAAATGTAATAAATAAATAAATAATAAATTACACCTCCCTGCTTCCGTCTCTGGCTTCATTTTCTCCACAGTATTTTCACTGTAATTCCATCCCTTCCCCTTCCCCCATGGTGTCCTCGCTGCAACCGAAACATAGGGCAGGCCAGCATGTCACCTCCTGTAATTTTACCTTTCCTGCTGCTAGAACATCTGGGAAGGATTACAGCTCTTTGGCACCCAGCCTGCCTCTCCCTCTCCTTTTTCCCTCTCTCTGCCAAAGAGAGAAAGAGGGTGGGGGGGAGGGAGAGGGGGAGAGAGAGAGAGAGACTGCATCCTGATCCACCTCATGAGCAACGCTGCCATGCCCTGCTCTGGATTCCCCGTTCTGCTTTTGATCTCTCCTACCTGGAGCACAAAACTCTCCTGGATCCCAGATTAGGCCTCGCCGATAATCACTTTGTTGAGCTCCCTTCCTTCCCTGGAGGTGGATTTTGCTTTGGGCTTGTGTGATTTATCCCCCTTTACTGGCAAATGTTCACTTACATTCAGCTTCCAGGGGTGCGGAACAACAGACAAAAGGTTTTCTCTTTTAACTCATACCCCATGCGCAGTTCTACCTTTCAGATTCAGTGTGTGCGCATGTACGTATATGATGAAGAATGCTGAACCAAAGCGACGCCATCTTGTATATCTCTTGATACGCAATGCTATTTGATGTTTCTGTTTGATTCATTTTGGCTGTGTGACCTATTTTGGTGACCTACTTTGGTCGAGGACCAAACTTTGTACCCGCTCTTTGGTTTCTTCCCCTCCCCTCATCCGATGGATATGCGACAAAGGAAGTTTGGGTAAGTAAAGACCCACATCTTCCTGGCAAGCAGCCAGGTGTTGGCTCTGTACTCTGCCTCACAACAGCGATCTGCGCAAGTGTGAAAACTTTGTTTTACTGCTCTGTATTAATATGCCTGCCACATCGCTGGCTCAGGGGAACTTGTTGTCTTCAGCGGCTGCCCCAAGAGCACTCTGTTTGGGATAAAGGTTTCAGCTCTCCGAGGGTCTCCTGGGCGGATCTACACTGCTGTTTTAAAGCGCTTTAAAGCAGTTTATAACAGTAGTGACAACTGTTTTGGAGTGTGTCCTGGGCCCCAACAGTTGTCGCTACTGCTATAAAGCGCTTTAAAGCAGTTTATAACAGTACTGACAACTGTTGGGGCCCAGAACACACTACAAAACAGTTGCCACTACTGTTATAAAGCGCTTTAAAACAGCAGTGTAGATCCTGCCCTGGTCTTGTGGCTGTATACACAAGTTCACAACTTTGCAGGCAACTATCGTTTTTCAGAATGCTCAAACATTGACTTCTTTTCTCCTGCAAACTGCCTTCGGTCCAGGCACCCCCATCTTAGCGAGCAGTGGTTGAGGCAAGTGTACTGATACAGTCCCCTATGTGCCGGTACATAGGAACATAGGATGCTGCCTTCTACTGAGTCAGGTCCCCTCTACAAGGATTCGCTTTTGCGCCCGGTTAGGCGATTATGCGCATAATCGCTGAAGCGCATTTACACCTAATACCTCTGCACGAGAGGCGGTGAGAGGCGGTGAGAGGCGGCGAAGCGCATTAATGGATGACCAAAATGCACTTTACAAGTAGTTAATGCGCATAAGCGCTTGTTCACATAGTCAAAATGCGCTTTAACGGCTGGAGCAAAATAAAACTCGCGATTTAATGCGCATTCGATAATGCGCATAATCGGAGAGATAACGCGCCTCTACGCCCGATTTGCGCTCCGTTCTTGTAGAGGTAAAAAATTTTAAGCGCCTTGAAAGAGCTTTAAATGCCTCTTGTAGAGGCAGCCTCAGACTACTGGTCCATCTAGACCAGTATTGTCAACACTGACTGGCAGCATCAGCTCTAGGTTTCACGCAGGGGGTTTCCTCCCACCCTACCTGGAGATGCTTGGGATAAAACCTGTGAGGACCTTCTGCATGCAACGCATGTGCTCTATCACACTAAGCTATGGCCCCTCTCCTGGTGACGGTGTGGGGCAGCTCTCTCCCTCCCAGTATTAAAATGTGCAAAGGTAAGCAAGGCTCCCAGCTGCTACAGTACCAGTGATTACAAACTGGACACCTAAGTTGGGAGGCACAAAACCTAATCCAAAGAGGAGCAGAAACAACCTCCATACTTGCATACTTTGTACCCTATTTGGAAAGCAAAGGTCAGCCTCTGAAACTGCTAGCCCTAGGTCTGCTCCACATCCTTGCAAAGAACGACTCTCATAACACGGATCTTGTTTTAATTGGATTTTATTGTTTTAAAATTTCATACTGGTTTTAACATATTAATGGTATCATTTGTTTGAGAATTGTATATTTATTCTATTTTATCTGTATGGTTTTATCTGTATGGTCCTTGTGATATAGGACGAGGTATAAATGTTTTAAATAAGTAAATAAATAAATAAATAAAATGGCACTTCAGGAGTGACCATGTCTACTTTCCTCCCTAAATGGAGGTCATTTGTACCATGTGTACATGAAGTGGTCCTCTGTACCCTGCAATATTTGGGAGAAGAATTGATTCTCTTGCTTTCACGGTTTGGCTAGCATGTATTGATTTGAGGGGTGTTGGTAGTGATGCTGCAGAAATTCAAGACAGACTGAAATGAGTTTGGATTTGTAAGAATCTGACTGGTGGAATTCGCTGCGACCTGGGCCCCTGAGGCCATGCAGAGTCTGTGGACTTTTGGGTCTATTTTTTAAAATTTTTATTTCCCCAAAATTGACACAAATTTATTCATAGGAAAATATGCATGTTTCTGTTTCATATGCCGTCCTGGAAAATATATGCAGGGAAAAGTTGGATGGGATGGGGGACATTGCGCTAAAATGTTACATACTAACATAAATTACGTAAATGATTGCGGAACCATTTCGGAATTATTTGCATATTTGTTCCGCCTACGGGGGAATAAAAATTAGAATCAGTCTGTGAACGCACAAGCCGGAATGAATGACGCAGCACAATCCACGAAACACACGGGACGGCTTTCACAAAATCCTGACAGGCCTAGGTGTTAGTGGTTGATTTTGAAGAGGAGGGTTAAGGGCGATGGCTGTTCAGGTCCCTTCCGGCTCCATGATTTAAAGGCTATCAGCAAAGAAAGGCATCCACATTTGTAGCAGGGAAGATGCGAGTGAGGGAATGCGAGTGTGCAAGGCGCATGAATAAGTAAAAGCTTTTGTGCCTGCTGAGGGGGCCCTTGAGACCGCAAAGCTGTTTATCCCTAGCGAGGGAGCACGGAAAAAGCATTAAACAAACAGGAACGGAGCTTAACTTCCTTGCAGTGTTTAGAAAGGGACCTGCCTGTGACTAATGGTGGGTTAAGTTATAGGCCGCCACATGTTTTCCGCCTTCTGCAGCTCAAACAGGACCCCTGGGCGGCTCCCATGCTTTTAATACAGGGGGAGTGGATTGGTTTGGCCTTGGCAAGCAACAGCGGACAGGGCAGCAGCGGAGGCGGCAGTGCGCCGCTTTGCCATCTCTCCATGCAGAGCGCATCCGTCATTTCCCACGCATGACTGCTGGCGCCATATCGCAGCCTGCATGTTTGTTACAGCTTGGAACTCGGTGACCATTGCAGTGACATCGGGCAGAATCGCAGCTGCCTAGTGCAAGTTACGTTGTGTGCCCCCACCTTCCTCTCTGCTTCTTCCCATTGTTGTTTGAGGTTAAGAGGACTCCCCCACCCCAGACAGGATTGTCTAGCGATCCTTGGATGGGATTGGTTTTGGTGTAGGGTGACCCTATGGAAAGGAGGACAGGGCTCCTGTGTCTTTAACAGTTGGATTGAAAAGGGAATTTCAGCAGGTGTCATTTGTATGCATGCCGTACCTGGTGAAATTCCCTCTTCATTGCAACAGTTAAAACTGCAGGAGCTATATTAGTGTGACTAGGTACAAAAGAGGGCAAGGTTCCTGCAGCTTTAACTGTTGTGATGAAGAGGGAATTGCACCAGGTGCTGCCTGCATGCAAATGTCACCTGCTGAAATTCCCTTTTCAATACAACTGTTAAAGATACAGGAGTCTGGTCCTCTTTTCCATAGGGTCACCCTATTTTGATGGTACTTTGGGGTAGGGTTGTTCACTTGTAGCAGGCTGGCTGATGAGTACCTGCTCCTTGGAGTTACTGACTCTGCAAGCAAAATGTCAGTAAAAGAGGAAAGGGGATGCTTTTTGCATAGTTAATACATGATTATTCTGGAAGCGTGTTAACAGATCAACCCACCGAATCAGACCACTGGCCCATCAAGTTCAGTACTGTCTCCTCTGAGAGGTGGGGGCTCTCTGAGGGCTCAAGCAGGGGGCTTTTTCCAGACACATGACCTGAGATCAGTGGTGTAATGGCACATTCATCATCGCAGTCCCCATAGACACTAGGGCTGTGCATGGATCCGGATCCGGATCCCAAATCCAGAGCGGATCAGGATGATCTGGGCCTCCCGGATCTGGACCCGAGTCAGATCGGATCGGGCCCGATCCGGACCTGACAGATCAGGATCAGGATCAGATCAGGCGGTCCATGCACAGCCCTAATAGACACACTCCTGAGGAGAGTCTTAAAATGCAATCAGCTGTGTTGATCCATATATCAAGAAACTTGTTCTAACAGTTCTCATCTCCGCCACTTGGAGGTCTTTTGTAGATCTAATGGGTCTTAATTGCCCATTCAAAACCAAACCATTCCAAAATACTTTGCATTACAACAGGGATAGCTCACAACAATCTCATGGTGCTGGGAAAATCCATTTCCCTTCTAACTACTGGGAGGATTGCAGCTGAACTCACTGGAAAGGAGGGAATCTGAGGTGGGCGGATGGGTGGGGGTGGCAGGTGACATCATCAACCCTGCTCATCAAGAGTTCCTGGGGCTTTCCTTCATGCTGGGGTAGAAGTGCAGGCCAGGAACCTTCCGCGTGCAAAGCAGAAGGCTGTCTTTCCTCTCAGCTACAGGCCCTCCCTTATGAGGATGGGACCACACACTGATCTCTCCTTTCCTCCCAGGCTTTTACAAATTCTTTCGCCACCACCCATGAAATGTGCAGGGGCACTTTTCTTTTGGACATAAGGGTTCTACACACACACACACACACACACAAAAGGCCGACCACCTTCACACGATCCATTCCTATATTAAAAGAGAAGCTGAATAATATTGCCAAAGAAACACTATCCCAATCCTGGATAGTGGGCTACCCTAATTTCCATGCAGCTTGAGGCACAGAAATCCTACGAATTCCTAGAACTAGGGAGAAGAGGCCGTCCCTTGGGCACATGGCCTGGCAATGAGGCCAGCTGCCCGCTAATTAAAGGGATTTGGTTTCTGTATGCAGCAACGTAATATTAAACATGCAGGAGCTCCGAGGCCATGACGGGACTGGTGCAGCCCCTCAGCACCAGCACCAGAACCACTTTCCCCCCCCCCCCACGCTCTCACTGGATCTGTCCTTGTTTCTATCTGGTTGCTCTCAAAAAGGGGAAGGGGGAGCGAATTGGAAGCACATTCAATACAAGCCGCAGTGTGTGCTGAGAAATATGATTAATTTATGTGCAGGGGCGGGGGGTTGGGGAAAGGAAGAGATCCTGCCTTCCTCTAGCCTTTAAACCTGCTCCTCTGTCTGAGGAGGATGCGACTCTTAAAGGACCAGAGCTCCCCTGTAATGCAGGCAAATAACAGGTTGCAAAGGGGAGTTGGAATCTGGAAGCAAATGAAGACCATCACCTCCCTTTCCCCAGGATGGTGAATTTTACCCCCTGCACAGCTCAGGGATGCAATTCTAAGCTGGTGCTCTTTACTAAAAAGCCGTGATGCTCTAAATGCCCTCCCGCAAATCCCACTTTGCAACCCCCAGAAGCGTTCTCAGCCTTTTCCCTTGGCAGAACTCCTGTGCCTTTAACACCTGTGTGGTAGGCTGAAATACAACTGGTGCAGCAGCTTTCCCCAGCATGGTAATCCAGGCCCTGTCTTCATGGTGCTGAGTTGGCGCTGTCTTCCACCAACCCCCGTGGTTTTCCTTACCCGGGGTGACGTCGGGTAATCCCGACGCAAAGGAGTGAGTGAGGGGTTTCTGGTGGTCATCTGGGTACCGGAGCCTCTGCCCCGCCCTCTTCCTGGGGGAAGGTGACCAATCGCCAGTCGCTTTCCACCAGGACTGCCCCCCAGATCAGCCTCAGAGCGAGGTCAGATGGTGGAAGAGCTGTTCTTTCTTCGCTCCCACTGAAAAAGTAGGGGTAAGTCCCTGACTTTTTCAATGCGCAGCTTCGCAGGAAAGCCCCACCGTGGCTGCAAATCTGACACAGCGCAGCCACCGTGGGGCTTTCCCCATGCATAGACAGCCCCTAGTGATGGAAGAAGGCTTCCTCTGTTGAATATTATCATGGTAACAAGCAGTCTCCTGCTCACAGGGCAGTTAACCTCTGTGACAGGAGGAGGAGGGGCTCAGGCCTTGGTGAGGATGCCTCCCAAAATGACTGTGTGAGCAATTTCTTACGATGGGGCTACTATCAATCAGTTACACTTTAGTAGTTTTTTTTTTTAAAATGCTTATTACATGTTCCAGGACTTCCTCCCAGATTTATGTTGGATATTATTTTCTAGTGGGGAATTTGTCTGTGTATATGAAAGCAATCTGGAAGAGCTCAAATCCAGAGGAAAGATGAGGAGCGGCACCAGTAACCGACCAGCTCCACCCCATTGAGAACTCCCACCCCACCCCACAGGCCTGCTAATGTGCCATGCTGGTGAATCTCTCTCTCTCTCTCTCTCAGCATTTCCACCGTGATGTGTCACCTTACCTGGAGATGCTGCCCGTACCTATCCAAGTGCAGTCTGCGATGCAGGGTCTGGGGCTAGGGCTGGGTCAGGTCAGGTAAGTAGCAGCTCATTTATCTCTGCTTGGGCGGCATTGGCAGGTGCTCAGAGCTTGCAGCATCTTACGCAGCTTCAAAGGCTCTGCTGTGGGCCTGGGAGCAGAAGTCCCTGTCTGGCTCATTGCCATTTGAGAAGCCTGGGACCGCGGCTTTTGTGGTTGGGGGAGGGATGCTGCTGATCTGAGGAAGTCTGCAAAGCCTCCCACCCCCACCCCCAAGAGCCATCCCCCAAGGAACTGTCTGGCACGCTCCTCCGTTGAACTCTTCATGAAGACGGACGAGAGGAAGGCCAGGTGAGCGCAGCCTGCGTCAAACTGGCAAGCCTCAGCTCTTTGAGCGATGGGGCCATCTGCAGCTTGGAGCCAAGCAGCCTGTGCAGAGAATCAGGGTGACGCACATGCAAACTTCAGCCAGATCCATCACTACGACGTTGCCTTCCTGCTTCCAGGCCGCTCAGGGGTTTGCAACGACTCTTTCTATCGGGCAGATTTTTTTAATAAAGGAAGGGGAATCCAGCTGGAAGGAGGAACCTTCTCTCTGGATTCTGACCGCGCCAATTCCTCCCTCTGCTTGATGTCCCCAGGGGAGAATAACGCCGCAAACCAGACCAGGGAAATTTGAGATTATTTTGGGCTGGCTGGAACACATGATCCTTTGTTGTGCTGCAAAGAGCCTCTGGAGCTGCGTAGCAAAGTTTGACCTCACTTTATGAATCATCCCCTTGCAGTGGGGGTAATAAAGTCTTAGTACAAGTAAACAGATAGACGTTTGAAAAGTGAGCTCTGAGCCATATGCAGTCCTGCTTGTTTGCCAAATATGTCGGACCCCGGGCCTAGCAAAACCCCGGGTGGAGTTAGTTGCAAAGCCTGTGGAACAACCAGAGATGGCCCAATATATAGCGTAGATTTTTACCTGCTCTGGCTTCCTCATTCTGCAGGACCGGAACAAAGCGGTATACAGCCTCCAGCCGCCCTGAGATCAGCAGAACAGATTGTTTGTGCTCTGGCTGAGGGAGAACCTTCTTAGCAACGTGGTCAGAGCTGGAGGCCATCAAGACTGGGTCTACAACACGGCGGGCACGTTGGAGACCCCAGACTTGGTGGCCCACCATCCCCGCAGTCACATCTCTTGGCGCCTGCCAGGCTTCCTGTCCCTCCTGATTTTTATTTTATCTCTTAAGATTTTTTAAAATAAAATAAAATAAAACATAACCAGGTCCTGCAAAGCAAATTGTGGTCTTCTAATACCATCTTGATTTGGGTTCAATGAATGGTCTTGTGTTTGGGAGCTCAGCCCCCCACCCCCCCCCCAGGGCCCCTCTGCCTTGTAGTTAGGTTGATGGACACATTACTCTTCTTTGAGTCTCACCAGTTTGGCTTCTGGGAAATTAAGTGTTCTGTTACTGGCCATGGCCACAATGGCAGCCATTTCTGAATGGACAGACCACCCCTGTGGCAGCCATTTTGTGACAGTACTCGCAAAACTCCCATAAAATTCCAGATGTGCCCACTGACCAAAAAGGGTTGGGGACTCCTTACCCCTGCCTGCCCAGTTTTAGATGGCAGGTGAGCAAAAGCCTCTTTTGAGGTCACCCTGGCTTCCTAATTCCATGCACCAAGTTATTCTGCTGGCAATTTCAGTGGGGTGGAGGGGGATCTCTGCTGCTGCTGCTTTGTGTACTTGGAATGTGTCGATTCTTTGATGTAGTTGCCTATTTTTTTTTTATTTTTTTTACTGCATTTCTATACCGCCCAATAGCCGAAGCTCTCTGGGCGGTTTACAAAAATTAAAACCATAAAAACCATTCAAGATATAAAACAACAACAGTATAAAAACATAATTTAAAATACAGTCTAAAAGCGCAAAGAGTTATTTTTTTCATTCTCCTGTTTTATTATTTTATTTTGCACCTTACCCTTTCAGAACTGCAGAGTAGAAAGGCGGTTAAGGAAGAGTTACAAATAAATCATGATCATTCCAGGTTAGGTAAGGTATACACTACTCATGTTGATATGCGTTGTCCCGGCAACATCCATGAGCCATCCACACACACCTGACCCTTGGCTTGCATCCCAGGTGTGCCGGGGACAAGGCAGCTGATGCTATAAATCCTCCCCTTTCTTTTCATACAGTTGTTCGTCCCGGCCAATGACGGGTCGTGGATTCTACCCCTCTCTCCTCTCGTGTCAGGGTGTCCTATAGTGAGAGCAAGTCCAACGGCAGTGGTGCCTCCCCCATTACTTTTGATCCGGTGGGGCCGGTTGGGCCCTAGGTTCCGTCACGAATGCTTCCAAACATTACCAACACAGCCTCCCACAGCCTGGTGCCCGCCGGATAAATTGGCCTGCAACTCGAACAGCCAGGCCAGCTGGGGATGGTGGGAGTTGCAGTCCAACACACCTGGAGGGCACCAGGTTGGGGGAAGGCTGAACTAACGAATATAAGAGGAGCCAGCAGCTCTTGTCAAGTCTATCTCATGCAGCATCCTACTTCCCACAAGGGCCAACCAAGTGACTCTGGGAAGATGGCAATGGCTTGTCCCGTTGTCTTATTTAGACCAGAACAAGGCCTTGGTCTCTACATCAATCAAGCCCTCAATGAATGCACCTTTTAATTCCTCCTACCTGCTCCTCTCGCCCTACTCAGAGGCAGAGGGCCAAGGTGTTCCTTATTCTATGGGACCACAAGAAAGCTGAACACAACCTCCCCGCACCCTGAGATTAGCAGTAGGGCCCTTGCTCTGGGTGACATCCTTCAGGAGGTTCAAAATAGCACCACCGAGGGCAGGGCCTTTTCAGTGTTGGTACCAGCGCTGTAGAAGGCCCTCCCCATCAAGGAAGCTGCCAAGCCGGTGAGACGTGCCTTAGTTCTGGGACGTTCTAAATCCTCAGAGCTGGTATTTCTTCAGCAGCTCATTTTGCCACTGGCGCGTCTTCTTGGGGAAAGAGATGGGGATCTTGATTTTCCGGAAGTCTTCGATACATTTGCCCAGTTCTGATTGAAGGGCTCTCCGCTCCTCGTTGACACGAAGAGCCTCAGGGCAACTCTCCAGGCCATTCTCCTTGATGTTGGCGTGGTCGCTGTTCCTCCTCTGCCCCATCTGCTTCACCTCTTCCAATTTCTTGAGGGGCTTAGAGAAGTCCAAGGTGGTGGGCCGCAGCGGGCCACACTCCTCGGGAGCATCTGGCCATGGCAACGATGCCAAGGATCCAGCCTGAGAAGGGGGGCCTTTATCCAGAGGAGGAGGAGGAGGAGGAGGAGGCAGAGCCAGTTCTGAGTCACACTCACCAGCAATGGTGGCTGAGCTGGAACTCCTATCCGAGAGTGGTCCTTCCTTGCTTTGAGACAGGTCTCGCTTTGGGGCACCTTCAACTGTGACCATGGGAGCTCTCTCCACAGTGGCTACTGGTGCACACTCCATGGCGGTCAGTGGGGTGATTTCAGTGGTGCTCATTGGGGCGCCATCCACTGGAGGAAGGAACGAGAAACCCAGGTGAGTTGCCTCTTGGAGGCAAATTTTGTTAGAAGGGGAAGAAGAGAGAAGTTTTTTCTATTAGGCATGACATACCTTCCCAAAAGTTTCCAGCTAGGCCTTTTCCCCCATCTTCTAGCCTTGTCAAGGCCAGAGCTGTTTGGGAATTGAGAGAGGCAGGCAGGAACTAAGTCTAGCAAAACCTTCTCGCTTTAGCTAGGGTGGCCATATGGAAAGGAGGACGGGGCTCCTGTATCTTTGTATTGAGGAGGGGATTTCAGCAGGTGTCATTGTTATGCATGCATAGGCTGACCATCTGAAAAGGAGGACAGGGCTCATATAACTTTAACAGTTGTAGAGGAAAGGGAATTTCAGCAGGTGTCATTTGTATGCAATTAGTTCCTGGTGAAATTCCCTCTTCGTCACAACTGTTAAAGGTGCAGGCACTATACTAGAGTGACCATATACAAAAGAAGGAAGGGCCCCTGCAACTTTAACTGTTGTGATGAAGAGGGAATATCACTAGGAACTAATTGTATACAAATGACACTGGCTGAAATTCCCTTTTCTCTACAACTGTTAAAGTTATATGAGCCCTGTCCTCCTTTTCAGATGGTCAGCCTATGCATGCAGCACCTGGTGCAATTCCCTCTTCATCACAACAGTTAAAGCTGCAAGAGCCCTGCCCTCTTTTTATCTGGTCACTGTGACTGTTGTGATGAAGCTTTAACTGTTGCGATGAAGAGGGAATTTCACCAGGTGCTGCATGCATTCAAATGACACCTGCTGAAATCCCCTTTTCAATACAACTGTTAAAGATGCAGGAGCCTGGTCCTCCTTTCCATAGGGTCACCCTATTGTAGGCTGTTATTGGACTGTACTGTTTTTGTTGTTTTATCATTGTTAGCCACCTTGGACACTTTTTATGGAGAGGTAGGATAGAACTCTCCTCCATAAATCAATGCTAAAGATTACAGCTGAGGTCCTTCTGTTGGAGGTGGGGGAGGGAGAGAGCACCATTAATCCCTGGGAGCAATTCCAATTGATAAAGTGGTCATTTCACCATTTCAAACGATGCCTCCAGATTTATTGGGGCTCGTCTCTGCTCAGGGCCATTCGGTGAGACTGAAGATTTGGGAAGAAGCCCAAGGTTTTCAAAGGGCCAAGCACAACAGTCTCTTTCAGTCACGCTGCACAGAGCCACAGAGGAGAAAGCCAAAATATATTCCAAAGACAACCTCCACACATGCTTACAAACTGCCTTTGCCTTTAAAGAAACTGCAGAATGAAGGCAAAAGTGTGAACACAGATTTTGGGTAAGCATTCCAGGTTAGGTCTGGAAACAAAGCCCTATGAGGAGAGACGGAAAAAACTGGGCATGTTTAGCCTGGAGAAGGGGAGATGGAGGGGAGACATGATAGCACTCTTCAAAGACTTGAAAGGTTGTCACACAGAGGAGGGCCAGGATCGCTTCTCGATCGTGCAGGACACGAAATAATGGGCTCAAGTTACATGGAAGCCAGATTCTGGCTGGACATCAGGAAAAACTTCCTGACTGTTAGAACAGTATGACAATGGAACCAATTCCCTAGGGAGGTGGTGGGTTCTCCCACACTAGAGGCATTCTAGAGGCAGCTGGACAGCTGTCTTTCAGGTATGCTTTAAAGTGAATTCCTGCATAGAGCAGGGGGTTGATGGCTTTATAGGCCCCTTACAACTCTCTTACTCTGTGATTCTATGATTCCCCCAAAGCCTCTCTCTGTCTTAGCTCCTGCGGGTCCAGGAGGAACCACTGGTGAAATCCACAATCCAGGCTACAATGTGGGCCAGATGAACAGCCGTCATGTCAACCAAGACTTGGGTCGGCTGACAGCATTGAGGCTTTCACTGAGTTCCAGGCTCAAAAACCTGCCTTGACTATTTAAAACGTGTTTATTACGGCGTTCATTTAGCACAGCGATTATTTTTTGAAGAAGCGGTGAGTGACATTTTAGCCTAATATAGCTTATCTCCATATATGTTTTCCCCCCCACTGGTCAGCCTCAAATGGAAGGGTCATATCCAACAGCTACCACTCTATTTAGAGGCTCTTAGCTTTGGGAACTAGTTTCATCCAGAGAAACTGTGGAATCGTCTTCCCAAAAAGGCACACTTAATTAGTATATTTTTAAAAAGTCAATAAAGATGCCCCCTTTTATATTTGCCTTAGATTTATCCTAAATACTGCCTTTTTTTAATGTGTTTATCATGATACACCACTACATCTCCCAGTATTATTCTATTTTTGTTTCTATTATGCCATTAGAATTTCTTGCTACTCTGGGCATGGGCTTTTCATGGGAACAGTGTGCATTCTGGTCTGCGGAATGTGCCCTTCGTTAACATTTATTGCAAGTGTCCATCTCTCACCAACTGCAAACCTAAAGTGGCACAGATTGCAAAATTTGGCATCTCAAATTCGCATTGAATGCACATGGAACTCGTTTTTTTGTGAACAGGTCCACTGTAGACTTCTGTTAAGAAAATAAGAAGTGCCATTCCAGATCAGACCGAGGGTCCATCTAGTCCAGCACTCAACCAGGGACCAACAAAGCAGGACATGGTGCAACAGCTCCCTCCCACCCATGTTCCCCAGCAACTGGTGCACAAAGGCTTACTGCCTCGGATACTGGAGGTGGCCCATAACCAACAAGGCTTTAGACCATAACTACAGCTGCCATAAAACCTCCTACTCCAACTTAATTCTGCTGATTTCTCTCAGTAACCTGCATACCCACACTCCTATTTGAATAATCCAGTTTTGGGATTCTCCCCAATTATCCTCAACCCCAAGCTATGATCCCTTCAGATGAAGCTCCCAGCGCAGGGAAACAGTCCTCGACTTTATTATCCTGACTGCTTTAACTTCAAACTCATTTCAGTCCTGAGTCCTGCCCCAAGAGATGGGACGTGGTGCAAATTCGGAGGGTGAGTCTAGCCAGCGGCTCCTGGTCCCACATTCCTCCTAAATGCCCCTGGCTGGTTGTCATCAGAGCTGCAGCATTGAAGTGCCAAAAGCCAGAGTCCTTGAAAGAGGAAGCGATGCTGAGTTTAAATAATCATCTGTATTTTCCATGCCACTCAGCTTGTCCTTCGCTGTCAGTCGAACATGTCCGGGGTTCTTCTGACGCGCAGGAGCAGATTAGTGAGGGGCCAGAGGCCAGGCAGAATTGGGCGGAATTAAAATCACCAAGCAGCTGTCATCAGCAAAGCAAGGGTCCAGCAGTTTTAATTAGGAAAGGAAAAAAATGGAGGTGAGGGAGCACCCCTGCAACCTCCCTCTTGAAGGCATCTTTGTGTTTGGAGTGGCAGAGGGGGCAGACACAGCTGCTGTGACATGCCAAGGACAGTGGGAGGGGGAGAGACCCTGGACATTTGAAGATCTTCTTGGGAAAATCTACAATGACAGGGTTGTCTCTGAATCCCATCCAAAATGGAACCTGGCTGGCAGCAGATTTCAGACACAAGCATGGGATTCTGGAGATGTTCGAAAACACAGTGGGGAAAATGAGTGCTTGAGATGATTGCCTTTAAATTGTATTAGCAAGAGCTGAGAATCAGGTTTAACTTTGTTTATTTTTAAAGTCCCTCTGAAACTGATTTTTTAAAACCTGTTTCAAAATTCGAAGTTGTCAGATTTGAATCTCGACATGTTGCTGAATTTCTAATTTTGTGCCTGTCTTCCTAGCCTAGGGAGTGCCCAATACTGCTGTTTGGAGGGACTCTGTTTTTTTCACCAGGCACCTCCTCTTGTCGTTCCACATTAAGGGAAAAACCCCACACCCTTACTGGGGTTTCTTCTTCTGGAGTCTTTCCATTAGGACGGGTTCCTTTAGATGACAACCACATGATTTTGAATTGAAAACTTCCCCTCTAGACAGTGCCATTATGTTGAATGAAACAGCACTTTCTAGTGGCGGAATTATAGCACTATGTTGGCATTACACACTGGGGATATTCCGCGACAATTTTAAGTTCTGCATTCTCTAGGGGTGTGTGTGTGTGTGTGTGTGTTTTAAAAGCAGGATTACCCAGGGTAAATGCAGGAGACATCCTGCAGGTTGACGACATCATGTAAAGGACGGGCAAACTTCCATTAGTGGCCAATCATGAGCATGCAATAAATAACTCATGTAAAGAAGCTGCAGGTCTCCTCTGCAGGTGAAAGAGAAGCCCAAAGAGACAAGCCTGATTCTCACCTAGAAGCACAGCTGCAGTTTCTGTCTTGAGGTCCAGGATAGGCTCCGAAGAGGAGGTGAGATGTTTTCGGATGTTCTGTTCCAGTTCTGCTTGTGTGGGAGCTGCCACACTGAGCCAGAGGCTTCCTAGAGTAGCCAAAGACAAAGATAAAAAGTGGTGATGAGAAGTTTGTTTCTGCAAATCTATTCAAGCCAAACCAAATTTTGGGAAAGGAATTCTTAAGTGTGTTTCTTGAGGCTCAAACCTGAATGAGCAATCATCCAAATTTATCTTCTGCTCATCTCAGTTCCTTTCAACATTCCCAATTATGGATGCTGCTGGGTTTGGGGTTTTAGGGGAGAAAGCGATGCATAACAATATGTAACATTTCTAGAATCCTAGAATAGTAGAGTTGGAAGGGGCCTATGAGACCATTGAGTTCAACCCTCTGCTCAATGCAAGAATCCACCTTAAAGCATCCCTGACAGATGGCTGTCCAGCTGCCTCTTGAAGGCCTTGAGTGTAGGAGAGCCCACGACCTCCCTAGGGAATTGGTTCCATTGTCGTACTGCTCTAACTGTCAGGAAGTTTTTCCTGATGTCCAGCTGGAATCTGGCTTCCTGTAACTTGAGCCCCTGATTCCGTGTCCTGCACTCTGGGATGATCGAGAAAAGATCCTGGCCCTCCTCTGTGTGACAACCTTTCAAGTACTTGAAGAGTGCTATCATGTCCCCCCTCAGTCTTCTCTTCTCCAGGCTAAACTTCTCCAGGCCTTAAAACTTATCAAGACTAAAGGATACTTTTAAAAAACTAAACTTTCAAATGTAAAACTGGGGGTGGGGGAACCATGTGAAATTCAAAAAGTCGCACTCAAGTGAACAAAGCATTCAGTCATTTGACTAATAGAACAGCAACTGCCTTGCTTGGCCATTATGTCTAGCAGTTTTACCAGTTACATACTGGGTTTGCTGTCCCCAAATTTGTGTTTTCTAGGTGGGCAGGAAAAGTAGTTCTTTCACAGAGCCTTTAGCAGAATGTGCCACCCACTAGACCTATAAAAGAAAGTAGATGCAAATATTTACACTTGTCTGCAGTACTAATGCACAATAACATCCGCACATCAGAACCATACAACTCCCTACATGGGAATAACATCCTTGCAGAATTTCATCATGTGTGAAATAGGACTGTGTGCTGGAAGCACCGGCACAAAGGTTGAAGTTCATCTTGATCCGACCATCGTCCCATGGAGACTCGCCATCTATGGACACGCACACCACTGAGGCATTTCACCCACATCAAAGAGGAGCAAATATCTTCCAGCATCTGTAGCCAGCTAGTTCCTTAGGAAGTCAGGGAACCGTTGCAAAAATCCTGATAATACACATTGTTATCTCAGGACTTCAAAGCCAGGACTGAAAATTACCCAGAGTACACCAGGGCAGGGATATAGCAAGAGACAAGAGACCTTAATCTTGACACCTGAGGTTGCAAACTCTCAATGTGCCTGTCAGCAGAAAGAGAGTCCTAGCCTCCAGCATGTGCAGGTTTGATACATTTATGTGGCAGAGAGGAAGGAAATCTATGAACCAGTCTTTGCCGGAGAAAAATCCTTGCAAAAAGTCGAAGAAAGGCCAGTGTATATAAACATGGTATGTTCATCAAAGGAGGGGGGAGGAAACATTACTTGTTCTTTGTGTTGTTGTTATTGTTTGCATTAGCATTATTATTAGCATTATTATAAAATATTTTAACCCAACTTTCAAAGTACACTACCCTCACAAAGCAGCTTACATGAAATAAAACATGAAATACAATTACAGTTAAATGCACAAACATCCGTACCAGCCACTGCTAATCATTTCTAAGCACCGAATGTAGCCTGGAACGTTTGGTTTTTTTTTAAGTCAGCAATGATGAAGCCATATTTATCTCCCTGGAGAGAAAGTTCCAAAAGTTTGGGGGCACCACCAAGAAGCTCTGACCTTCGTAACTGCCAGACTAATGGCTCTGGTGCTGATCTCAGTGCTTGGGCATTCTCACACACGTATAGATGGTTTTTCAGATAACGTAGTCCCAAATCATTGCGGGCTTTAAAGGCCCAAAACTGGCACCTTAAATTGGGCCCAGAAACTAACAAGATACAGAATAAGAGTAATATGATCCAAACACCAAGCTCCCACAAGCTCTCTCCATTTAAAACAAAGATATCCCCAGTTGCTGGGGAACATGGGTGGGAGAGTGCTGTTGCTTGTGGGTCCCTAGTCAACAGCTGGTTGGCCACTGTGTGAACAGAGTGCTGGACTAGATGGACCCTCGGTCTGATAGCTCTTCTTATGTTCTGATATCTCTGTGTTGGATGATCTTTTGCATAATGTTTGCCTTATTTTACTTATTCATTTGTTTGTTACATTTATATCCCACTTCCAAGGCATGTGCACACAATCCTCCTCCTCCTCTCCATGTTATTCTCACAACAACCCTGTGAGGTAGGATAGCTTGAGAGTTAGGGACTGGCTCAAAATCGCCCAATGAGTTTCATGGCCGAGTGGGGACTAGAACCCGGATTTCCTGAGTTCCAGCCCAACACTCTAACCACTATATCACACTGGCTCTCTTACTTTAGGTATGCTTAGGTACAGTGGTTTTTTTCTCAAATGTATCTTTTTATTGCTTAACGGAGGAAGAGAACTGTCCCTCCTCCATCAGTAGAAAGGTAGCTAAAAAGAATAGGCTACAACAGGAAGGTTGGGCTACTGAATAATAGGGGAATTGGGGTCTACAGGAAAGCAATAAGGTTTCTGTACCTTTACAAAATATTCACCCATAGTTGAGTGGGATGACTGATGTCATATTTTCAGGGGGCTGCCTTTTGGCTGTCGTGCTTTGGCATTTTTTTGCTGTTTCACTGCAATTTTACAACAACAAAGAAATTATAAAAAGGCTCAACTTCTTGGGAATTGCAATCCCAGCCAATCAGAGATCATGTGTTAAATGCAATGATGTCAAAAACGATAGCTGGCCAGTCAGATTTGGCTAAGCAATAGTTTCACAAAGCTAACAGAGAGAGAGGGAAATGCTTCCTAGACCAGCATTGCCATTACTCTGAATGGGCATATAGTTTATCTCCTTCTGGGACAGCCACCCCAAAATTCGCACGGGTGGGAGGACTTTTAGCCACCATTGAAATTGCCTGCCTCTTGGCTCAGCCCTTGTGCGGAAGAGGAAATTTTGCCAAATGCGGTTTGTCTTTGTTTATTTAGCACTTAAAAGTCAACTAGGTGTTATAAAGAATTAAAAACATAAATTAGACTGATCTCTATCAGACTAGCTTCCCGTCAAAAGGAAGAAGGGATTGGGAGAAGGAAGAGGAAATCCAAGTCCATTCAGGTTAATCAGTGACCAGGTGGATTGACCATTAATGGAGGAAGGAGCTGAATGGCAGTTGGCCCCACCCAGCAAGACTATGAGCATCTCCACATTAAGGGAAATATCACATTGTCTTACTGGGGCTTCCTGCTTCTTTTGCGCGATTGTTATGGGATACATTACACAGATGGAGAGGGGCAACCATGTGGTTTGAATTGAATACTTCCCCTCTCTATACGCTCCATTCACTTCATTGAGACATCGCCATCTAGTGGTGGAATTATTGCGCAACACCAGAGCTACGCACTGGAGAGCCTGCTTTTCCCCCCTAGATATTACATCATCTGTGGAACTTTTACTAATGGGATTTCCAGGGCATAGTGCGGGAGACATCCTGGTCATTGACGACGACGTGTAATGGACCCCCAAACTTCCAAGTGTGGCCAATCACGAGCGTGCAATAAATTGCTTGTTTAGAGGGGCCCTGTATCAAGCAGGAAGGAGAAACGTTGCCGCTGCTGACGTTCCCTGCTGTCCCAGATAGAAGGACGTAAATGCCCACCGTTGCCTCCTCTGCTCTCATCTCCCCTACACATTTTTCACCCCCCACATCCATCTGGACCAGCCATGCACCCCTGCCTGCAAGCAGCAACTACTGAAGTCTCTCAGCAAGCCCCCTCACCCTCTGGACTTCCTATTCCCAGCTAATTGGCACAGGATGACTTCAGTACACAGCACATTAGCAGCCAATTATAGGGCCAGCCTGGAGGGTCAGGATTCTGGCTGTGAGCTAATGAGTTGGAGGTGGTGTAAGAGAGAGACTGCTTGTTGCAGAGCACCGCTCACTCGCTGAGATGCCCCCTGCCTTGTCTGTGTGCATACCGAAAGAGATCGAGTCTTGCAAAAACTCTCTGTCACCCAGTACAGCTCTCTCTTCCATTTGATATTGCATTCTTATTCTCTCTCTCTCTGACCCCCTCTAGAAGGATTCACTTTGGCGCCTGGCTGCCCGATTATGCGCATATTCGCAGAAGCGCATTTACTCCTCATACCTCTGTACGAGAGGCGGCGAAGCACATTACGGGATGACTGAAACGCGCTTTAAACTTGTTGACATGCGGAGAATCGCATGTTTACACGGGGGTAAGGCGCTTTAACTGCTGCCGCAAATTAAAACTCGCGGTTTAACGCGCATTCGATAATGCGCATAATCGGAAGTTTAAAGCGCCTCAGCCCCCAATTTGCCCTCCTCTCTTGTAGAGGTAAAAATTTTAATCAGCCTTGAAAGAGCTTTAAACCTCTCTTGTAGAGGCAGCCTCTCTCTCTCTCTCTCTCTCTCTCTCTCCATTCAGCTCACATTTGACAGCCAGAAAGCTAAGGAAGATGCATTGACACACAATCCTGCTCATGTCCCCCAGCAACTGGTATTGAGAGGCATACTGCTTCTGATACTGGAGTACTACTAGTACTAGCCACAGATAGCCTTAGCGGTTCAGCAGACAGGGGGAAAACTGGATTCCCTTACCTGAGCTTTCCCCCCCCCCATTTCTGTCCCACAATACTTCCTCTTTCTTTACATGGGGAAAAAGAGGAAGTAAACACTGACCATGTGGCCCATTCAGCGGGCGTTTTTATCCCGCTGCTTCTCCTGCACGCACAGGAAATGGCAGGATGTTTTGCTACAGCCAGAAAAGTCGGATTTTCTGGTTCTTTTTTTGTGAAGGGAAAACGAGCAGGAGGGGTGGGAGACATGTGGGAGGCACACGGGAAGCAGATGGTGGCGTCAAAAGGACCCGCAAAAAACCATGTGCGCGCAGTAACTAGTGTGTGATAAAACGCTCATCTGATGACGCTCTTATTCTCCAGGGATTTGTCTATTCCTCTTTTAAAGCCCTTCAAGTTTGCCACTATATTTCGTAGCGTGTTGTGTATAGAAACATGTCGTTTTGTCTGTCCTGAAACTCTCACTATTCCGGATATTGTGAGAGAGGCGGGGAAATGCCTCCACTTCCTCCACACCAGGCATGATTTTGTGCACTTCTATCATGTCTTCCACCTTACTTGCTTTTTTTTTTTTTTTAAGCTAAAAAGTCCCAAACCCTTTCTCACCCTTTGATCATTCTGGTTGCTCTTTTCTGCACCTTTTCCGGTTCTACAATTCTCTTTTTGAGATGCAGTGACCAAAACTGTACACCAGAGATGAGCCAACCTTTCGTGAAGGACTTCATCCAAGGCTTTTTGAAAGTTCAAGGAAACTGTTTTAAGATTTTCTCCTGCTCTGCTGCTTGTGATGTTTTACAGTTTTTTAATTGTTTTATATTAAGTTTTTACATAGTTTTTACGTTTTCATTGTAAATCACCTTGGGGGACCGTATTTGGGGGACATTTAAAATCAAATAAATACAAATAAAATAAACACTATCGACTGAACCTTTCCCTATCACATACTTGTGGATACTCTCAAAGAACTCCAAAAGGTTAGTGAGCCAGAACTTAATAGCTCCATCACACCAGCGATTTAGTGCATTCTCGCCATACCAGGTGTGCAGATTTGCAGCACAGTACTCACATGACGCCATGCCTGTCCTGGGCCTCATCTACAAGAATTCGCCTTTACGCCTGGTTAAGCGATTATGTGCATATTCGCAGAAGCGCATGTATGGCTAATACCTCTGTACGAGAGGTGGCGAAGCGCATTACTGGATGACCGAAACACGATTTAAACTGTTGACATGCGGAGAATCGCTTGTTCACATAGTCAAAATGCGCTTTAACGGCCAGAGCAAAATAAAACTCGCTATTTAACACGCATTCGATAATGCGCATAATCGGAGAGAAAACGCACCTCTACGCCCGATTTGCGCTCCGTTCTTGTAGAGGTAAAAATTTTAATGCGCCTTGAAAGTGCTTTAAATGCCTTTTGTAGAGGCAGCCCTGGTGACATCCGCCTCTTCCCCAGCCTTTCCTAGAATGCTAAAAGTCTGGATTATTTTCCCTAAGTGCATTTGATGCACCCGAAGAATCCGTGTAGTTTTAAAGGAACTGGGGGCTTGAATGGATTGCATCAAGTCCTGGCAGGGAAAAGCCATCTCTCCCAGCAGCCGGTTCCAAGCCTCAATATAAAACCCAAACCTTGCATCCCAGGCTCGAAAGCGTTTTTTTTAAATCATACAATGCCTGAATCTCTGCAGAGACAGGATTGTACTCCCTCGATGCCCCCAAAGAGTCAGACTAAAGGCTCGTTCCATTTTTGCCTGGCAGAAAGGCGGTCTGGTTGAAGTGCTCATCTGACAGGACCTGACTGGAGGGAGAAAGAGAAGGCGAGGGGTGGGGTGGAGCAGAAGAGCGAAAGAGCAGCTATTCAGGTGAAAGGCATCATAAGCTTGATGCGCTGGTAAAAAAAACGTGGCGGCAAACCAGGGGAGGAGGAAATTAGGTGTGATGGAGCTCTAACTTAGCAGCAGCATTTGACACTGTTTAGGAGGGTAATAACAATGCAATGCATGAAACACGGGGTTTACTTTGAAATTGTAAAGTTTTTTCTTTTCTTTTTCTGTGTTCTTTAGTTTGAGGTGTTTTATTCCTTTTATTTATACATTGCCTCAACTGTTCATCGAGGGGCATGCCAAAAACGTATGAAACAGATGGTGCAGACACATCAGCAGGTCAAAACTAAGGCAGTGAGATTGCTAACAGGGACTGGTTGGTACAACCATATTACACCATGCTCTTTACACACAGTTCCCCCCCCCCATCCCAGTGAAGAGAGAAGCAGCACCTGGAGGAATGTTCTCTTTACAGGTACAGAAGTCCTTCTGGCATCTGCCCTAGGCCAACCCTAAGGGTGTCTCTATATTTGGGTGGGGGGACCCACACTCTTACTGGGGTTTCTTCTTCTTGTATCTTTCTGCATTTACAACAGGCTCCTTTAGGCGGCAACCACGTGATTTTGAATTGAAAACTTCCCCTCTCGGCAACGCTATTCTGTTCAATGAAACGTCTTCATCTAGTGGCAGAATTATAGTACTACACCGGCATTACGCACTGGGGACATCCCACGATAATTTTAAATACTGCATGATCTCCCATTTCTTAAAAAGCAAGGTTATCAGGGGAAAGTGTGGGAGACGTCCTGGAGGTTGACACCGTCATGTAATGGACCCACAAATTTCTGTGAGTGGCCAGTCATGAGTGTGCGATAAATCACTTGTGTAGAGAAGCTCTAAGTCTGAGTCACCTGAGGCTAGTCTGCTTCCTTCCCAGCCAGGATCCAAGGCTAGGGTGTGGCTTCTCCATCCATCACAAGCCACAAGGACGGCCAGAAGGGGCAGCTGAGAGACGGCAATCCTTTGCTGTCGTGAGCCTCGTGAGCCGTTTCAGACTGCTGGGCCTGTTTCCAAGCTGCCCCCACCTGCTTTTCCTTCTGCTCAGGCAGCTCCTCGGCAGGGCCAAGGAGCCGGGCATCCTCCTGCGGCTCTCCCCCTGCAGATCAGAGCTGCTGCTGAAGCTAATGCTTATTAAAGATTTAAAAGGCAAGCTGTCAGCAGTGCTGCTAAAGAGAGGGGCTTCCCCCCCACCCGTTATAGCTCTCACCATTCTCTTAGACTAATAGGATTACAGGAAGGGAGGAGAAGAGGTGGCCCCACAGAAACTGAGATGACCTACTAAGCACGCAGTGGGGGGCGGGGTCTTATTTCCTCCATGGCAGGTGCCTGGCGTCAGGCACTTGTGGAAGAAGAGAGAGAGAAATCGAGAGGGAGGGAGGGAGATGTGGCCTGGAATCCCTTCTCTTCTCTGCATTTCGGTCAGAAGCTGCCTTGGATGGAGTGAGACCCTTGTTCCATCTAACCCAGTATAGTAAACCCTGACCGGCTGCAGCAGCTCTCTGGGGTTTTAGGCTGGAGTTTTTGCCCCACCCCACCCAACCAGGAGATGTTAGGGATTCAACCTTGAACTTTTGACATGCAAAGCACATGCTCTACCATTGAACTTCGGCCCTCCCCTGACGGAAGGAGAGAGACAGAGTGATAGAGAACCATGCGGCAGGGAAGACTCCGAGAGGAACGGCCCATGGACAGCTTGGAAGCAAGTAGTCAGGAAAGTAGATAGATGGGTGACCGTATCCAGGAGATTCATGAACCCTCCAAGGAGCTAGCCCCTCCCTCACTGAGCATAGCAGTAAATGTGTCTTCCGGCCTCAGACGTCTGCCACCTGGTGGAGTGCATCAAGTCTGCTCACAAAGACACCGTAAAAAAAGAAAAAAACCCAACACCCCGAAAATCTGCACGTCTTGCACTGAAGTGCCTTTGTTTCGCAAACACATGCATGTGGCTGTATAATGTGAATTAATATCCTATTACTTTGTGCCATGGTTTGGAGAGGCCACTGCCTGTGACCGGCTGCGAGCTCGTTCTGGAGGTTTCACAGGAGGTTGTAAGTCACCTCATCCGCCCACCCTCGCCGGGTTGGGTGCCACAAGAACCCAGGGTAATTACGCGAATTCGGCAGCTCGCAACCAGCATGCAGGGAGAGGGAAAATAAACCATGGTGGAAAATAAGCCGTGATCAGGTGAGCCCATCCCGTGTGGGTGTTCCATCCTAACAACAGTAAGTGGGTAGCTTGGCCAAAGCCCTTGGGACATATTCCGAGAGAGAGAGAGAGAGAGAGAGAGAGAGAGAGAGAGAGAGGATTAGCAGTGGCACTAACATTAATTCTTCTCTATGGACTTTAGAGCCAAAAGGACAGGACATTGACAGAGCGTCGTTGGTTGCAACAGAAAACTAGGAGATTGCACTCCTTTCGTTGGAGCAGCCTTCCCCGACCTGCTGCCCTCCAAATCTGTTGGACTACAACTCCCATCCCATAGGCTGTGCTGGCTGAGGGTGATGGGTCTTGTAGTCCCGTTACACAAAAACAGAAGGCAGCAGTTGACAAACTGAATGAAAAAATGATGCACAAGGCACACAGCTGCCTTGCTGCAGGAGCAGCTTTAGTATAGCCAGAGTGAGCAGATACAAAAGAGGGCAGGGCTCCTGCAGCTGTAACTGTTGTGATGGAGAGGGAATTTCACCAGGTGCTGCACGCCTACAAATGACACCTGCTGAAATCCCCTTTGCTACACAACTGTTAAAGATACAGGAACCCTGTCCTCCTTTCTAGGCTATGTGCTACCTCCTGTATCAGAGGCAGTATGCCTTTGTGCACCAGTTGCTGGGGAACATGGGTGGGAGGGTGCTGTTGCACCATGTCCAGCTTGTGGTTCCCTGGTCGACATCTGGTCAGCCAATGTATGACAGAATGCTGGACTAGATGGACCCTTGCTCTGATCCAGCAGGGCTCTTCTGTTTTTCTTATTTTCTAAGATAACAAACAGAGTCCTTGATTTGTGACCATTGGTGCTGTATTCCAGGGCTGAGCAGGAAGTCGATCTCCAGATGTTTTGGCCTTCATCTCCCAACAATCCTGACCCTTGGCCATGCTGGTAGAGGCTTCTGGGAGTTTAGCCCAAAACATCTGGAGAGCTATCTTCTACCCACACAGCCTAGGAAAGCCCATGCCATATTTTGCAACATTCTTTCTATAAAAATAACTCACAGTGGAGGCTACTTTCAAAACATGAACTCCCTCTCAGGAAACATAGGTGCACTTTTAAGACCATTCCTTTTGTGTTGGCCCTTGACAACCCAAAGAATTGGTCTTTGGCACTCCGGCAGCCCTAGGTAAGACTCTCCAAAACCCCTGCTCGGTCCAGCCTGTCTCATACAAGTCATGCTGGATCTGACCAAGAGTCCATCTGGTCCAGCATTTTGTTCACATAGTGGCCAACCAGCTGTTGATGGGAAACCCACAAGCAGGGCTTGAGTGCAACTGCACCCTCCCATCCATGTTCCCCAGCAACTGGTGTACACAAGTTTACTGACCCTGGTGCTGGAGATAGTGTCATGGGATCTTCATCTTCCACTTTTAATGAATGCCTTACCTGGGAAATTTGGGTGGTCTGAGCTCTTCTGTGGGCCCTGGCCGCAAGCTGAAGGACCTAGAGAAAAAACCCAAAAGAAGTATTAACTTGTTATTGCCTTTCCTGAGTACAGCAAGCCACACTTCTTTTATTTTTAAAAAAAGGATCTCGGGATAGAGGCATATTTTCAGAATATGAATTCCCTCCCGGAAAGTACATGGACATATTTAAATATCACAACAAGCATGGTTGTGTTGCCACATAACTCATTCCCAAAATAACATGAGCCTGACTGTTTTTATAAAATTCGACGCACACTAGAAAACCTAGATCCATTTGCCAGCTGTAAATAGCACACTGATTCTCAGCACACTATTTGGAAGAAACTGACACAGGTTATCAATTGTCTGCTTGTTTTGTTTGTTATCATTTTTCTTATCTACAGTCATCCATGCTCTGATAACCTCTTGTCTGGATTACTGGAATGCACTGTACATGGGGCTACCCTTGAAAACGGTTCTGAAACTTGCTGCCAAAATAGGGCAGCAAGATTGTTAATGGAGACTGGCCAACATGCCAGTACATTTCTATCTGCACTGGCAGACAGTCCATGTTCAGAACTGATTCAAAGTGCTGGTATTAACATTCAAAGCCCTAAATGGCTTGGGGCCAGGTTACCTGACAGATCATCAGATATACCTGCCCAGACCCTAAGATTGTCTTCAGCAGTCCTTCTCAGGGAGCCCCCACCAAAGGATGTGAAGTAGGCTACCAAGAAGAGGGCCTTTTCAGTTGTGGCACCCAGGTTGTGGAATGAGCTTCCCAGAGAGGTTCACCTTAGGGTGACCACATTTGGGAAACCAAAAAAGAGGACCCTCAGTGGGGTGGGAGGTGACATGCTTTCCAGGGCCTCTGGAAAGCATGTCATTCACCCCCACTGCTTTAAAGGACCCAATTGGAGCGGAGGAGGGGAAAGTGTGTCATTCCCGCCCTCCACTGCTCCAATCGGGTTCTTTTCTATAATGTCCAGGAATGACATACTTTCCCCTGTAAGGTCCTGATTGGAGCAGTGGGAGGGAAATAACTAGGGGTGTGCACGGACCCCCCGGATCGGATCGGGACCCGGATCGGGACCTCCAATTTTGTCACGGATCAGTTCGAACAAAATCGGAGGCCCCCCAGACCGGATCGAGTATGATCCCGATCCAAAAATCGTAAATTTTTGGATCGGCCGCCATTTTTTTCCCCATAGACTTGCATTGCAATGCAAGTCTATGAGGAAAAAATGGCGGCGGGTGGGTGAGGGGGGCCTAACTCCCTCCCCCCCGGGGCCCTCCACTGTGGACGGCCCCGACAGGTAAGCCCCCTCCCCCGCGCTCCCTACCCCCCCGGGGCCGTCCGTTTCCATCCGCTGGCGCCCGCGGGCACCAGCGGATAGAAGCAGATTGCTCCGGGGGGGGTAAGCCCCCTTCCCCGCCACTGCTTACCTTTTAGGGCCATTCGCTCCTGTCCGGCGCCGGCGGCTACTGCCAGCCGGCTTTGCGGCTTGCTCTAGAGTAGGGCGCCGGGTGATCACCCGGCGTGCCACCCTGGAGCAGGCCGCGGAGCCCGCTGGTAGTAGCCACCGGCGCCGGACGGGCGTCCCTAAAAGGTAAGCACCCCCCCTCCCCTCCGCGCGCCCCCTCCTCACCTTTCCGGGCCGTTCCCTACCGTCCGGCGCCGGCGGCTACTGCCAGTCGGCTTTGCGGCTTGCTCTCGAGTAGCGCGCTGGGTAATCACCCGGCGCACCACCCTGGAGCAGGCCGCGGAGCCCGCTGGTAGTAGCCGCCGGCGCCGGACGGGAGCGGACGGGCCGGAAAGGTAAGGCCCCCCTCCCCCCCTCCGCGCGCCCCCTCCTCCCCTCCACGCACCCCCTGCTTACCTTCCCGGCCCGTCCGCTCCCGTCCAGCGCCGGCGGCTACTACCAGCGGGCTCCGCGGCCTACTCTCGAGTAGTGCGCCGGGTGATGACATCACCCGGCGCGCCACCCTGGAGCAGGCCGCGGAGCCCGCTGGTAGTAGCCGCCGGCGCCGGACGGGAGCGGACGGGCCGGGAAGGTAAGGGCCCCCCCCCGCTGTCCACTTTCATCGGCGGGCGCCCGCTGGCGCCCGCCAATGGAAGTGGCGGTGGGCACCAGTGGGCGCCCGCCGATCCGCCGAACCGGTTCGGAGCCTTTTCGGATCGGTTCGGACTGGATCGGCAGATCCAGCTGTTGGATCGGAAATCGGATAATTTATCCGATTTCCCACTGGACCGGACTCGGATCGTGGATCGGGTCCGATCCAGTGCACATCCCTAGAAATAACCCACCTCCAGAAAGCTCGTCATTCCCTCCAACCATGCTAATGTGGCCTTAAAGGGGAAAGCTTGTCTTTCCAGGACATTATAGAAAATTACAGAAAATCCCCCCTGACACCCAGGAAAGAACAAAAACCAGGACAAATCCGGGGAAATCCTGACAGTTGGTCACCCTAGTTCACCTGGCACCTACATTATGCTTTTTTTCAGTGCCCGGTGAAGACCTTTTTATTTTCCCAGGGATTTGGGTTGTTCAGTTTCTGTTTTAAAATCTGGTACTTTAAATCTTTGCACTCCTACTAGGTTCAGTTTGGTTATTATTTTGATTTGATACTGTAGTTTTAAAGTTTTATATTGTACTTTATCGTCTCATATTTTATGGTTCTAATTGTTGTGAACTGCCCAGAGAGCTTAGGCTAATGGGCAGTATAGAAATGTAATACCTAAAATAAAAATATTAAATAAATGAGAGATGGTACCTGGCCCAAGATCACCTAGAGAGAGTTTCCTGGCTGAGTGGGGGCTTGAACCTGGGTATCCCCAGTCCTAGCTCAACAGTCCAACACTAGCTGGGAATGATGGGAATTGTATTCCAACACACTTTGACAAAGGCTGCTCTTATCATGCCTTCTACGCCTCTTTTGTCTGTCTCCATTGGTGAGTTAAAGTTTTTGGCGCCTCTGACAGCGGTCTGCTTCTCACCAAGCAAGTCCCCACCTGAGCCATTTACAACAGCCTGTGAAATCTCCTCTAATGGGCTGAAAGGGTAAATATTATTGCTTCAGAAAAACTCTGTGTCTTCTCCAAGAGGCCTCAGCTGCAGCAATCCAGCTGGCTGCTAATCCTTGCTTCAAACAAAACCTTCACTGAATAATCCACGCTCTAAATGCTGTTAATATTTCGTGGGGCTTGGGAAATCTGTGTGCAAACGTTCTGGGTCCTTGATGTAGTCTCAGCGCTTTTGCTCTCTGTCATGGGGCTGACTCAAGCTGTTGCTGTTCTGGCCTCACGCAACTAAGACAACCATCTGCCTTACGAGGATGGTTTCATTGCCACAACTACTAATAATAACTCAGCGGCCTTCCCCAGAGCAATGGAAACTATAAGATCTTAAAGTGCGGGACCAGTAATTATTTGGCATGGAGGGCCGGGGGTGGAGAGATGCTTGGCTGTCCCAGAAGATGCAAAGTGCGGTGCTGAAGAGGCCTCGATAAGTCCTCCAGTGAACTTGGATTAAATCTGTACTAATTTTCTTGAAAACAGAACAAATTTAGTAGGATGTGCAGTGCAATCCTGTGCATGTTGGAAGGATTATCACACAGGGCAGAGCAGTGGCTTTTTATGCAGAAGATCCCAGGTTCCATCTCCCCATCAGGTAGCAGGTAGCAGGTAGTCTGGCCTTGACATGGGAGAGGGATTTCTCTGTTATAGCACCCCAGCTGTGGAATGACCTCTCCTTGGAGGCCCGCCTGGTGCCGGCGCTAACTTCATTTCGGCGCCAAGTTAAAACACAGCTTTTTAACAAAGGCTTTGATGGCTAAATTCCCCAAGGTTGCATATCGTTTTAATTGTTTTAATTATTTCTATTGCTAATGTCTATACTGGTTTTAGCTTGATCCATGGTTTAATTTGTTTTTAGCTACCTATATTTACTGTTTTACACTGTTTGTATGATTTTATCTGTACGCTGCCCTGAGATCTCAGTGAGATAGGGTGGGATGCAGATGTTTTAATAAATAAATATAAATGAATAATGAGGCAGTGTCCTGTATTTATGTGGAAGTCTCTGCCTGGGGTAAATCCAAGGAGCCTCATCATATCCGTGTGATATGAATCTGCAGTGGTGAAATCCCAATTTCCCTTTGTTTGGAGAGAAATTAATCAGCAAATAGCAACCCGTCCAGCTTAGGACAGGAGATAAATCTCTATATAGTCATCTCTTCTGCTGACTCCAGTGAGCTGCGATTATTTAAATAATGGCTTGATTGTGATTTTAGGATTTCCTTTGTTGTTGGCTTTAAATGTCCCTGGATTTTGCTCCGATAGAGGCTCATAGTAATATTAATCACAGATGACACCCTCAAAAGGGGGGAGGGGAGATGACATGGAGCAGCAAGCAATCTGGAGGGAAGCCAAATCTGCGGCCGCTTTCAAGCACTTGAATAACAGGATTCTCTTTGGAACTCCATCCCTCACATTGTTTGGAAGCTGTTATCTAGCATCAGGATGCAACAAATAATCCGTAACAGAGAATAGAGTTCTTGTATTCAAGTGAAATACACCCCACCTGCCCTGCTGCCAAACCTGAACGTATGTAAGTAGTATTCAAGGCTAGTACACATTTTGCAGCTTCTCATAACAATTCCAATTCCAAATGTATAAGAAGAGCCCTGCTGGATCAGACCAAGGGTCAATCTAGCCCAGCATTCTGTCCATACAGTGGCCAGCTAGCTTCCCATGGAAAACCCACAAGCAGGACAAGAGTGTGACAGCACCGTCCTGCTCATGTTCCCCAGAAACTGGTGTACATAGACATGCTGCCTCTGAACATGGAGGTCGCACATAGCCATCAGGACTAGTAGCCATTGATAGCCCTCTCCTCCAGGAATGTGTCCAATCCCCTTTTAAAGCCATCCAAATTTTTAACCATCACTACATCTTGTAGAAATGAATTCCATCATTTAACTCTCACTTGTGCAAAAAAAAAAAAGTACTTCCTTTTCTGTGTCCCAACTCTCCCATCAATCAGCTTCATGGGATGATCCCACTGGGTTCTAGCATTATGAAAAAGGGAGAAACTGGTCTCCCTATCCACTTTTTCCACTCCATGCATAATTTTGCACACCTCTATTATGTCTCCCTTTGCTCACCTTTCTTCTAAGCTATGACTGGTTTTGCTGCTGCAACAGATGTGTATATATTTTGTTGTGACTATTATGTAGCTGCTTATCGGATAGTGTCTGTGAGAAGTACCAAACTTCTCCACCAATACCCAGATCAATTCTGAATCTATTTTTAAAAACAAGATGCGGGCTTTTCTTGCATGAGCATTTCTGTAGCCGAAAATAGTAGGGCTGTGCACGGACCTCCAGATCCGTGCACAGCACTCCCTCCCGCTCTCCCCACTTTCCCCCTCCCTCCCCCCACTCTCCCTGCTTACCTGCTGCCTCCTCCGCATTGTCCTGCCATCGTCCTCTCTCCTCGCTGTGTGCCGCAGCATTTCCCGCTCGCGTCAGGTGATGATGCGAGCGGGAAATGTGGCGGTACGCAGCAAGGAGAGAGGACAACGGGGGACGTCGCAGAGGAGGCAGCAGGTAAGCAGGGAGAGTGGGGGGGAGGAAGGGGAGAGCAGGAAGGAGTGATGTGACTGGATCCAAATCAGATCTGGATCATGGATCTGATCTGGCCCGATCCGGGCCCAATCTGATCCAGTTCGGGTCCAGATCTGGGAGGCCCGGATCAGCCCGATCGGCTCCGGATTCGGGATCTAGATCCGTGCACAGCCCTAAAAAATAGTGCCAGGCAGCCTCTTTTTAAAATAATAATAATAATAATAATAATAATAATAATAATAATACTGTCTTCATTTCCACATACCCCCTTCCAGTTTCCCATTAGAAGTGAAATTGACTAGACCAGATGGTGCTTGTGATATAGTCTAGTCAATTTCAACAGTTCACTGGTTTGCCTAGTTTTTGGAGAAGTGGCTACAGTTGGGATCATGGAGCAAACAGCCTTCCCATCCTTCTCCAGAAAGCACTCCCCAAACTTTAGCACCTAAGTAAATATTTGGGGATGGGGCAAACGACATACCCTCCACCTTCCAGATGACTACACCAGGCCAATCCCAAGGTACGTTACTATGAAGAGCTCCCAGTTCAGAGTGTGACTTCCAGTGGTGGAAGAAGAAAAATCCCACATTTTCCAGGTACTGTTGGTGTGGTCTCATAGCGCCACCCTTTTCAGCCATGCCCCCTTTGGCCCATCCAGTCTTTAGCCCCACAAACAGAAGCTCAGCCCAAAGGACAGGGAACAGTATGTCCTCCTGGGGCTTCATAGGGCTCAGGATTTTTCCATGAATCTGTTTCCAGCACTAAGATCCTGGAATATTTAAGGGAAAGTTCCTTAGAGAAGAAATATATTTCCCTTACCGCCATGCTACTGCAACTTCTTCATTCCCCATGCCCCAACCTGGTGTCCCCCAGATGTTTGGGACTACAAACCCCAGCATTCCTGACCATTAGCCATGCTGGCTGTGATTTTTGGGAATTGAAGTCCAAAACTCCCAAAGGACACCTGGTTGGGAGGGCAGCCAGTTGCCTTAGGGTGAAGGAAAATGGCAGCGGTGGCTGAAAAAACCAATCTTACTATATCTTTGCTATATTTTATACTGGGACTCAGAACCAGATAGTAGAGTCTTACTTGCACCACTGCTGACCTCCAAAGAAGGCTTGAGAAACTCCCCTCGCTGTACCTTTTAATTTAGATTGTCAGCATTGTAACGGTGCAGTGAGCAGCAACCCTGATTTCCTTCTTAGATTGTTGTTGTTATTATTATTATTATAAATACAGGATTCTTTTTGGTCAGTGTTCTGGTTTCTATACCTTCTGGAAGCCTGACCTTCTGGCTAGATTTTGATGAACCCAGACCAATGCAACAGAGTGATACCTTGCCTACAGAATGGCCTCGGGCCTTAAAACAACCTCCTGAAATAGATGTGTGGGGTTTGCGGCGCATGTCCCCCAAGTCACAGCCCTACATGGTGACTGTGACTGTTCGGTTGCCATGGGGAAAGGTCCAACTTGGGGGGGCCCATTTGCGAGCCCCTGCTGCAGCGGCTTCTGCTTGCCTCCCTCCAGGGAGCAGATAATTTCCGACAGAGCCGTGGCCGTTTCAGTATTTAAGGTATAAATTTAGCTCTGCTTTACATCTCTCCCCCACCCCCTGCCACCGCACAACCTTTGTGTAATTCCATTTGCCTTCCCCGTGGTTTGGCAGAGAGCCCAAGCCTGGCGAAAGCTTACAAGGAACACCGCAAGCAGTGAGGAAGTGCTGCAGAGCGACTCAGGGGCGGGTTAGACCAGCAGCCTGCGGTCGCCTCTAGCCCAAGGTAGATATTTTTGGAAGTCCAGGGAGGGAGGCAGGGCGAGTGCAGGATGTCCTAAAATAGTGCATCACATGTCCCCCTGAGCCATGAACTGGAGACGTTGGGAACCCCTGACAAACATTGCTGGTTTTTCAAATCATCGGAATTCTTTTCAGTTCTCCCTAAATACCGAAAGATGTGGCACCGTGGCAGCGTCCTCTCAATGCACCTGGAATTTCACTTTAGGGCAAGAGAGATGTGGAGCACCGTGGGAGGAGAAACCTGAGAAATTTCATTCATTTATCAAAATCCCTTTGACTTCCCTCTAAATTCCAACACATGTTTTGCCTGATCTGGGTTTTCCAAATTCACCTTGCTTTTGCTTTAGGTGAAATGTGGTGGCAACTCTATTTTTATCCGTTAATAATCCATAGGTACCCTGAACCCTGATGGGCAAGACAGGAACCCAATGTTGTTCTAGCTCCACTGGTCTTTTATAGCCACTCTGCCCATAGGCGTGCGCAAGGGGTGTGCAGGGTGTGCCCAGGCACACCCTAATGTTTCAAGCAATAATGTCTCTCTGCCAGAAGCCATGTTTCAAAGAGGCCAGGAAGAGGGGCCCCTAAGGCTAATATCCTGAACTTGGTCATTTCTATTAGATCCTCCATGACTAAATTGTCTGTAATAGCTAAATGTATGCTCAGTCATTTTTATGTAACTTTTGGTGTGCTGGAATGGTCTATTGACTGCAATAAAAGTTGTTATTGTTGTTGTTGGCCTTGTAAGATCCTCCTCTGGCCAAGGTCACTGCAAAGCCCCACCAATGCAGGGGCCTTAGGAATGTCTTCTCATTCTCACCCCCCTCACCTGCAAAGGCCCTCCATTCATGTTGAATGAATGAATGAATGAATGAGAATAATGTCCTTTATGATTGAGTATTCAACAAATGTTTGCCTTCAAAAAATAAAACAATGAAATTCCCTGGGTGCTCATCCTAATGAAATGTGCTGCACATACCTCTGCCTCTGCCAAGCTCTGGGTTGGGAACTTAGCTACCCTTTCAGCTGCCTTCCCCCAGAGTAGTCCTCACAAACAGTTTCTGGCTGAATTCGGATGACACAATAAGCAACTTATTGGGGGCGGGAAACTGGGGGCGGGAAACAATTGTTAGTTGTACTGACTATTGTGTCATCCGAATGCTGCCATAGTCAACTCAGCGCTGATCCTAATCCACACCACGGTTGATTATTTATTACCAGGTTGTGTGGGGAGTACCCCCTAGATGAACAACTGTAAAGTTGATTATTACCCCACCATTGACTATCATGTTGTCCAAATGCAGTCTCTGTCACCCAATGTCCACAAACCTGACCATCGGCATTTGACTTCTTTCTACAAGTGCAAATCATTTGAGTGACTTCTGGTTACTGAAGTTTAAAATTAAAATGAGTTAAAATGGGGCATAAAATGAATTTAAAATAGTGCATTAAACATATCTACTCCCCCCCTCTGCTTCTGGCTTATTATTATGAGCCACCAGAATCCAGAACTCAGTTAGTACATTCCTGCCAACGGCTCACAGCCTCTTTTGACCATAAGCTCTTTATGCTGACAGTTCATCTCTCGAGCAGTTAGAATGGTTGTAATCATTCCACAACAGCTCAGCCAATAGTTGTGGTGATGGTGGGGGAAGAACTGGAATAATTTCAAGAAGCTGAAGTCAGGATTCTTTCAGTCAACAGCTAGGAACGATTTAAAAACTGCTGCTTGTGTTAACCGCAGAATTTTCTTCTTTTGAAAAAGGGTTCCATTTTAGTCATCTTAGCAAATACAAATCTGCCCAATTTGCACATCACAATAACCCAGATTTTTTTTCTTTAAAAAAATTGGGTTATTGTGAACGAGGCAGCATGCTGATCACTGTCACTTCTGCTGCAACAAACGACTTCTGTCCATTGGTTTGTTTAGCATTACATGCGAACCAGGAACTCTGGCTTGCCTTTCACCTGACAAGAGAAATAACCCATGGCTTGTTCTTCATTGCTTTGTTTAGACAATTCTGTTTGCAGTAGGAGCGATCAGGCAGCATGCACTATCACAGTGCCTTGTTCACATTTTTTAAAAAAGATCTGAGCTATTATGATGTGCAAACCGAGTTGTGTTTCTGCAACATGTCATTACTATCTCTGCCATAGCAAAGGGCTTCGATAGTCCATCCAAAAGTGTTGACTTTGCATAAAGTCTGTCCATTCCTGCTCCTTATAGTTAGGGTAACCAGATAAAATCCAGGTCAGGGCTCATGTAACTTTAACAGTTGTAGAGAAGAGGGAATTTCAGCCAGGTGTCATTTGTATGCAATTAGTTCCTGGTGTATTGGTTTGTATACAAATGACACTGGCTGAAATTCCCTTTTCTCTACAACTGTTAAAGTTACATGAGCCCTGACCTGGATTTTATCTGGTCAGCCTACTTACAGTGTTTGTGTTTTTGTTTTACAGACCACTCCAAAGCAGTTGGCATCCTTATAGTTTGCTCTGAGCTGCATTCAGCTGGGGCTATGGCTAAGGCCAGATTACAGCCTGCGTAGGCCCTAGGCACTTTTATGATCACTGAGCCCCAAAATGGATCTATAGAGAAATATTTAGAATCATAGAATAGTAGAGCTGGAAGGGGCCTATAAGGCCATTGAGTCCAACCTCCTGCTCAATGGAGGAGTCCACCTTAAAGCATCCCTGACAGATGGTAGTCCAGCTGCCTCTTGAAGGCCTCTAGGGTGAAAATGCCCACGACAATTCCATTGTCGTACTGCTCTAACAGTTAGGAATTTTTTCCTGATGTCCAGCTGGGATCTGGCTTCCTATAACTTGAGCCCATTATTCCGTGTCTTGCACTCTGGGATGACCGAGAAGAGATCCTGGCCCTCCTCTGTGTGACAACCTTTCAAGTAGAGTACTATCATGTCTCCCCTCAGTCTTCTCTTCTCCAGGTTAAAATGCCCAGTTCTTTCAGTCTCTCCTCATAGGGCTTTGTTTCTAGACCCCTGATCATCCTCATTGCCCTCCTCTGAACACACTCCAGCTTGTCTGCATCCTTCTTGAACTGTGGTGCCCAGAACTGGACACAATACTCAAGATGAGGCCTAACCAGTGTCGAATAGAGGGGAACCAATACCTTGCACGATTTGGAAGCTATACTTCTACTAATGTAGCCCCAACCTTTACTTTGTATAGGTCCCATAATCATAGATCTATACTCAGGGCCAATATGTGTCCATGTTATCTTAGGCTAGTGAGTCACTGGCCTGGGAAGATTCTAGCATGCAAAAATATCCACAGGGAGCTGCAAAACAATAGACCACTGTGTTTATTGTGCCTAATAGATAATACAGCCCTGGCTATGACTTTGCTACGAATGGTATTTAATAAACATGGGGCCAGAGAAAACACATTTGCCTCCTGTGCCAAGTCTAAAGATGAAGACCAGATACGTTGCTGGGGACTAGACTGAGAAGTTTTACCTCCTACTCTGAGCTTACATCATAACCAGTGGCTTTCCCTCCCCAGCACTCCCTGCTCCAACGGCAAAAACTGTAAGACTGAGCAATCATTCTTCCTGCTATCGGTATTATTTAGCAGAGCCCACCGCAAATAAACCATCTCTCCGTGATCTTCAATTACTAGTTTGCCGTCGTCTGCAACGGAAGATCCAGAGACAAGTCAAGCCGCAGATGTCAGCGTAGACAAGAAGTCTGTTTTTGCTTCACCATCTTTGGATAAACAGAGAATCAAAACACCAAGAATGTCTTCTGTTTGTTTACCCTCCGTTTCAGGCATCTCCACAAGCCTCGTTTGGAGCCGGTTACACACAATTGGCTGCAAAGTTGGATTTTATAGGAGGGGGTTGTTGGATTATCCCTGTCCGAGCCAAAATGTGCAGTCGGAAAAGCCAAGCCAAGGCCAACGCAAACAAGATTCCCCTGTGACATTACTTGTCTGGGACATAGGACAGGAAAATGAATCACGGGCGACAGGTGAACTTTGGTTGACCCTGATGGGTCCAAATTCTTTGATGCATAGCAGAGATCATGGTTTACCTTGGAATTGTCTGACACTCGACGCCTCATGTGAAACAGGAACTGGCTGACTTGGGCTATTAATCGTGGCTGTCAGAGCCATTCCAGTGTTAACAACCAGTCCTCTGGAGCAGTTGCTTGGCAATATGAACACTGATGATTCTCAAATGTTCCTGGAAGCCACCTCGACTTTCTTGCCAGCCAGAACTCAGGGCTCAGGACCCAGACTATGATGGCTTTTTCACAAAGAAGGCACTATGTATGTGTTAATTGCAAATAGACAATTGACTCCTGGCCAGGTGCTGATGGGTATCAAGGAAGAGGATGGTGGAAGAAGACCATAGGAAGAACCACGTTAATTTAGCCATTGCCTGCACTCCTGGTGGGCAGTTAGCTCAAAAGAAAGTGGGAAAGACTAGGCTAGGCTGACCATATGAAAAGGAGGACAGGGCTCATGTAACTTTAACAGTTGTAGAGAAAAGGCGATTTCAGCCAGTGTCATTTGTATGCAATTAGTCCCTGGTGAAATTCCCTCTTCATCACAACAGTTAAAGTTGCAGGCACTATACTAGAGTGACCATATACAAAAGAAGGCAGGGCCCCTGCAACTTTTAACTGTTGTGATGAAGAGGGAATTTCACCAGGAACTAATTGCATACAAATGACACTGGCTGAAATTCCCTTTTCTTTACAACTGTTAAAGTTACATGAGCCCTGTCCTCCTTTTCATAGGGTCAGCCTAGGAAAGACAAACATGATGAGGAGGCTACCCAGGGCCTGCAGCCAGGAGGTTCCCAGAGGGAAACTGGGCACATTCCTCTCATAAATGTTCACTCCCACTCTTGCCTACTCCATTTTGAGCATCATCACACGGGGGAAATCACATTTCCTTACCGTCGCTTCTCTGCCCCCACTTTTGTCTCTCATTACATCCTCTCTCCGCCCAGGGGAGAAAGAGGAAGTAAACAAAGTCCATGAGGTTCATTCCAGGATCTTTTGTATCGTGTGGCTTTTCCTGCACACAGCAGGAGATCGCTGCAGATTTCTTTTTCTTTTTTTTAAGTTGGATTAAAAGGGATCTATTTTGCAACAGAAAATGAGCGGGAGGCATGGGAGGCGCACGTCGTCATCTAAAGGACGCACACACATCTTTAAGTGGGCAGTAGAAAGCATGCGATAAAACGCTCGTCCAATGAACCTCTAAATGTATTCCACTGATATCCCATCTTTTCTCCAAGATGTTCATGGCAGCATACACGGTCTACACACACACACACACACACACACACACACACACACACACTTTATTTTCACAGCAACCCTGTGAGGTAGGCTAAGAGATGGCAAGTCTTTGCAGAGCACTCTGTCTAAGCTAACGACACCCCGTGGAGATTTTTGAAACTCCTCAAAAGGGGAACAAGGCACTTCCTGGGGGCTTCACAGGTCAAAGTGTATGTGCATGATGGAAAAATGAAAACAGATGTTGCGGTAAAATGCGATTCAAAAGGCTTCAATCAGCCACAGCAGCATCCAAAGATTCAGCAGTCAGGCCTCGGCACCATATTGCATCGCAGAATGGAGGTCCCAGATGGCTCCTGTGTTCTCCAAGCCTTAAGCAAATGAAGCTTCCGGAGGCTCTCCTGCAGTTTATGGAGATGCCACACACACAAAGGATCTTTCTAAAGGAAAGGGTCACAGGATCCCTGGCTTGCTTCTCGGGGCTTGTGGGATGGCGCAGGGATGCGGGAGGCTGCTTCCTTCTGAGGTCCACTGACTTGGGATGAACCTCCTCAGTGAAGAATGTGTTGCAATGCTCTCGAAAGAGGTAACACCCACCCTACCCGCACTGCCTTGCAGATGCTGGGCTAGGACAAAGAGTCGAGCTCACTTCTGCTTCCTCCTTCAGTGGCCAGAAGAACACGTGACGCATAACTGTTATTCAAGTGTGGGGAGGGGGCGCATGGAGTCCTTGTTCTGTGAAACTGGGCTCCTTTGAAAACATGAGAACGGGCTCATTCAAAGAAGAGGAGACCCAAGGATTTTAAAAAATAATAAAGCATCTTGCGGCCCCTGAAAGATAAAACGCTTTGTTGTGGCATAATATTCCGTGGTGTTGTAATGAGAGACGATGGGGCTGCATTTTAAATCTTCACTAAAAGTGGACTATAGCCAACTTCATCAGATGCTGGGCAGTCCCTGCAAGCTTCTGCCATAATGAAGTCATTAGTCTTTGCCTTGCCATGAGAGTCTTTGTTATTTTTGCTGCAGCAGTCTTAGACTGCTACCCCTCTGGCAAGTATTTCAGTTATTCGTTGTTTCATTTAGTTGCTTTTCTGCATCTGATGAAGCCGGCTATAGTCCAAAAAGGGTCCTGCCAGAATAAATTTGATCTTCTTTTAGGTGTCGCAAGATTCCTTCATTTCTTGGCATGGCACCCTCTGGAAATTAGTTATTCTTGTCCCCTTTGGAGGTCAGACAGGGGTGTTTACCCTACACACAAGTTGTTCGTTTGGCATGCAGTGTGTACGCAGCTGTGCTCTCAGTCCATGTGCTTTGTCTGTGTGGGGATTGCACACCATTCCTTACACCCAAGCGCTTTAAGTGGAGGGGGGGGTCTGTCACATTTGGAGGCAGCTGCGGGGAAAGGAAGGAAATGCAATTGTTTTCCAGGTTGCTGCGGATGTGCTCTCCGCATGGGGAATGCAGAGGCCTCGTTGCAGCTGGGAGCAATCCGTTGCACGGCTCAGTTAGGCAGGAACGCAGCTGGCATCCAAGCTCTGAATGATTTCTGGCCCCTTCCACATCCCAGGGAGGGACACCCCAGCAGACTTGCCAGAAAACAGAAAGTCCAGATGGCACTGTGGAAGAATGGCACGGGATGCGTTGGAATGTGAACGCATGCAAGCCCCCCCCCCCTTTCCATCCAGGCCATGGGAAGAGGAAAGGAATGGAGGCCTTGCGGCTGGCAATTTTCTGCTCCCCTTGGCGATTTCTCTTGCTGTGCCTGTCTTATGTTAGGCCCACAGATGCTGGGGTGGCCCTGCAATTGCTGTGGTACAAAATTCCACCTCATTCAGGGTCTCGTTGGAGCCAGCTCAGGGCCAGTCTTATCATGAGGCAGGCAGAACGGTGCCATATCAGGTGATGAAGTTGTGCCTCAATTTAAGGGTGCGGGAGTAACGCTGAATCAATTTTGCTCAAACACGCTATCGGCCCCATTCTCTCCCTCGAGCCTCTCTAAGTTGGCTGTGTGTGGTTGCTCTTTCTCTTCCTGGGCAAGCATTTAATCCCAGAGCTGGCCAAGGAGGGATGGCTCTCTGGCTTACAGATTGAAAACGTGTTTATTTTTTTAATGGCTTTTTTAACGTTTACAGTTTTACTGCTGCCAGTTTTTGTAATGATCAAGATTCCTGCTTTTAATTTATTTATAGTAGCGTGGTGTTTAAAAAAAAGAAAAGAAAGATTGGATTTGTTTGGCGAGATGCATTTTTGATTTTGCATTTCTCATGCTGTGAAGGCGCTGTGGGTAGAAGAGTAGGGTGCAAATAATAAAAGCATTAATTTACCTACTTATGGGGAGCCATGGTCTGCTTGCCCCACACATCTGGAATTGGGAGGGCCCTTGAATTGGCACAGCCAGGGCTGGTTCCAGATTTGGAAAGAGGTCTTTGGGCAAGACGTACCCGGCTGAGACCCTGAAGCTGGATGCAGGAGGCGCACTGCAAGATATTTCTTGCAGGCTGGCTCTGACCTTCTCAGGTGCCCCATGCAAACTTGGACGGGGGTTCTGTTGGTCTTGGGGCCCCAGTGAATCCCAAATGGCGCCACTTGTAGGAGTCAACCATGCTTGCACCAGATTTGCAACCCCCCTTGGGGGCACCTGATGGGCTACAATCAAACACAAATATAAATTAATTACAATGAGATGCAGAAAATTCTGCAGGTGACGCTGCCCTAGGAGTATGTCCAGGTGAAGCTTTTATGGTGCAATCAAGTGTGGAATTTCACCAGATTTGGGGGAGGGGGTGTCCAGAAGATGCCATCTCCTATTTCTACAAACAAACAAAAAAAAGTTTCCCTAGAAGTCCCCCCCCCCTTGTTTTCCTTCCCACAAAGAGTGCTTCCAGATGGAGGGCTCCTAGCGCTAGCAATCAGAAGGTATTTTGCCGCCGTTCCATCTTTTTCTCCGTAATGGATGTTTGATGTTTAGGAAAAAGATGAAAGACTCAGTAAGAAAACACAGGAGGTTCACAAGTAGATGATGTCATCTGGACGCACCACATACATACTAAATTTCCAAGAAATAGGCTAAGCAATGCCCAAAAACCCAGTTAAGGGAAAGACTAAAGAGCTTCCTAAGGCCTTTTTAGTGCTAGTGGAGAAAGCACCCTAGGAAACGTGCTAGTGGAGAAAGCTCAGCCAGCTATTTTTCTATGTTTCTCATGCAGCCTTTAAATTCACAGATGCCCTGTTAGGCCCCCAAAATGGTGACGTACTTGAGATTCCAGTAAGGTGATGTGGGGATGGGAAGGTGCTCCTCACCAGCCACCAACAAAACCTTCCAGTCCTTGAGCTCAGCTTGTAAACCATCTTCCCGGACACTCCCCCCGCCCCCATTCCCAGCCTCCTTCCAGCTCTTCCATCTTGGGTTGGGAAGAGGACTTGCCGGCAATAACAAGCACAAGGTTAGCACAACAAAGAGCCTGATTAAAGTACCCTGGTGATCTCTTGACGTCAAGCCACAAATCCCAGCCGCAGCTCTTCTGGAGCCACCGGCCGGCCTGCGGACTCTGATTCTCTAGCGTTTGGAGGAACCGGCCCGGCATCTGGTGGCTTCACCAGTAGAATGGCTTCCAGAAGTCTGGGAATTCTTCCAAATGGGGGCCTGGGGAATACTTTTATTCCACTGCAAAATGAAAATGTTTGAGAACTGCAGCTCTCATCCCTTCTGCTCTTCTGGCAAAAGCAAAGCTACCAGAGAGAAAACGGAGTGGGAATTTCTTGAAAACGGCAGGGAGGACACTCCCTTTGTCTAAGGCCAATGGCGGTGGTAGTTACTACCTGCTGGTGAAAAGCATCAGACGAAAGTCCTCCTTGTTAATGATGAATACTGTCCCTATTCTTATATGAGGCACTATGTTATACTACAAGTCTCTTATAAGCAGAGCTGTTTGTATCTCCAGGCATGAAATGGGGGATACAGGGCAAAATCCAGCATCCTGAGATAATCTCCACTTCCATTTTCTCTTCTTTTCCCCAGAGCACATTCTGAGCCCCTGAAACTGCACTGTTAGGCTTCAAACTGCGCGGAGCTATTTCAAAGCCCCTCCTGAGAGAACTCAGGTGGAACAGGCCTTGCCAGGAGGTGGGTGGACTTCCTTCAGAGCTCTGTGTATCTCATAGCCTGTAAGTACCACAGAAGAAGGCCACAACCAGTTCTCTCTTATCCAAGGCTGTAGGACACGAAATAACGGGCTGAAGTTACAGGAAGGCCGATTTCAGTTGGAACGTCAAGAAAAACTTCCTAACAGTCAGAGCAGTCAGACAATGGAAGCAGTTGCTTGAAGTGGTGGTGGGCTGGAAGCCACCTGTCTGGGATGCTTTAAGCTGAATTCCTGCACTGAGCAGAGGGGTGGACACAATGGCCTAGATAGTCCCTTCCAACTCTAGGATTCTATGTGCAGCAGAAGCGGGTGGGAGGGGGGAGGATGCAAAATATAAATATTCACAGGTCCACACACTTCCCTGAATTGCACATCTTGTCCAGGTTGAGATAATAAAAACACCACGGCCAAACAGCTTCCTGTGGGAAACCCACAAGCAGGACACGAGTGCAATAGCACTCTCCCGCCCATGTTCCCCAGCAACTGGTGCACATAGGCTTGCTGCCTCAGATACTGCAGGGAGCACATAACCACCAGGACTAGCAGCCCTCGATAACCTTCTCCTTCAGGAATTTACCTAACCCTCTTTTAAAGCCTTCCAAATTGGTGGCCATTCCTACATCATCTGGTAGTGAGACAAGACTTTTATGCTCGTCTGGTTTTTGTCTGCCATCTTGTATTTGCCTAATCGCATGAAGTAAGCTGCTGTGGTTGTTTTTAAACAGGAAAGTGGGTTATAAATAAACGCAAACTCAGCCCAATGCTGCCGGCCTTCTCCAGCTTGAGTTCATAAAAACACAGTGGCACTTCGTTGCTCTTCACACGATGAATCAGAAGGAATCGAGGCAGGAGAGGAAAAAGGGGCTGGATAGCACCTGCTCCCCGCCGCCCCTGCATGCCTGTTGATGTCTTCTGTACATGCCCAAGTTCAGAGGAACCCATGGAAGTTGGAGCAGGAGCAGCAGACACCACCCCCATGCGCCACCTCCCACAGGCATAAGCTCTGGCTGCAGCTTCGGATAAGCAGAGCCAGTGGGTGCAATCCGGACCCCCTGCGTGCGTTCACTCGCCCTGCAGTGCTGTGCGGAAAGAGGGGATCTCTTCGAGGGCCTCCCCAAAGAAGGCTGGGCGGGGAAGGTTGGAGTCATTCGGACGTAAAGCAAAGGAAACAAGTCACCTATTCCGAGCCTGAGAAACAAACAGAAGCCAATGTATTTGCAGAGCATCAGACACTTCCTCAGTGTGGCTTGGTGGCCTGCCAAATATCGGCTCCTACCCAAGGGGAACACGTCAGCAGTCAGCCACCATGGATGGGTATACCGGCTGCACTTGCGAAAGTGGCCACCATCACATGTATCAACCCTGCCCAAATTCAGCCCGGAGTTTATCTGGCCTGGAAGGGAAGCTCATTCGCCCCACCTTGCTGCACTTTACTGACTCCATTATCGGCTGCTTCCTCCGCTCAACATGTGAGGTTTGCCCTTTTGTGCCGAGTGCGAAAAAGTGTCTTGTGATCAGCCCGGCGGCGCACAGGAATTTCCTGTTTGCATAACTGACTTACCGCACTCCCACCCCACCTGGGTCAATCCACAGCTCTTGGGGAGGGAACGTACGAGGATAGCTACTCTGGACCGCGACACATACGGGGGCTTCTCTGCAGAGCCTGAAATCCTGGAATAGGAAGATCAGTGGAAAACAAGAAGAACTCTGCCCAGGGATGTGTAAAATACAAGCCATGTTGGCTGCTTAGTTCTGTGCAGTTGCGCAGCTGTGTAAGAAGCCACACAGGGTTGATGTGCATATTGCCTGAAGGCCTCTTTGACCACGGGGTGAATCCTAAAAGTATTAGAAGCAGGGTCATTTCATCAATCCTGCTGAAAATCCTCCTCCATCAAGCTCCGCCCTTAGCTGTCACCAAGAGCAGACATTCCAGCAGGCTGAAGCAGAGGGAGAGGAGACAAGAAGCAAGGCCATTCCACCTGCCCTGCTGAAAGACCATTTGCTTTCTCTCCTCTTCCTCCCCTGTGCATTTTTCCTTTTGTGTCGTGACTTTTTAGATGAAAGATTGTCTTGTTTATATGGATTGTATGCAAGCTGCTCCTTAAGCCTTTTGCCTGAAGAACAGGCAAAAAATGCTTTAAATAAACAAAAAAGTAAATGAAAAAGTAAATAAACAAAAAGGGCCTTCTGTTGACCCAAGGCACCATTCCGCTGGAGGACAGGCCTTCCAGACTCGGACATTAGCTTTCTCCACAGAACATTTCTTTCCATAGGGAGGGCCTGATTGAAAATGTGACATCAGCCAAACTGAAAACTAAGATGAATAGCAGATATTTTGTGGCTTTCAGCATTGTTCCCTGAGCTATTGGACTGTTTATGGACATTCCATAACATCATGCCATTTGCCGAAATAAGCATAATACAGTCTGATTTATATTTTACATCCTCCTAAAACACAGCCCGTTCTCAACACAGAGAGCTTGGTCTGTGCGCTTCGGATATTTAGCACGGCATGAAGCAGGGAGTACCTGCTTGCCAGCGGTTCCTGCAACGCACATCTGCTTCCTCCACACAAACAGGGTCATGTTCTAGGCAGGAATACCAACACCATACTATGGGGCAAGCCGCTCTCCTTGATCCATTAACAAGGAGACAAAGGGGGCGGGAGGAAAACCCTCTGTTTTTGTTCCTTTATTACACATGGTCCCCCAGGCCTGCTAAAGCATCAGCCAGTCACCACTCCAGGCCCATAAATACACAGTGTCGTGCTACACTTAGAAAGAGGCTCTTTGAAAAAGTTGCTGCTGAAGTCGAAAAATCTGCTCCTTGGCTCCCCTCCCCCTCCCCCTCCCCCCCATATATATAGATATATTTAAAAGCCATAGCTCTGGGCACATGAAAATGCCACCCATTGTCGCAATCAAAGCCAGCCTTTTAAAAGCCAGGATATTTCTGCATCCTTGAATATGGCCCTTTCTTCCTACTCTAAGTGAAGGACAGGTTTGGACATGAAACGTTCCTAACAACCTAACATGACACCTTCCGTGCGGGACTCCCGTCGAGGCCTCTGTTCCCAGCCCACCCTAGCCCACCCCAGCTGCATCTACAGAGCCGCTGCTCCACTTGTGCATTGAGCCGCGAGGGCACGCCCAAAACATCCCTCTTACAACCGAAAGCAAAGATGGCCTCTGATGACCTAACTATTCTGCTACAGATCTGGGAGCCCACTAGCCACGATGGATCTATGGAGCCTCCATAGTCAGAAGCACTCTGTCCCTGAATGCCCACTGGGGGAACTGCCTTCATGTCCAAGCTTCTCCTCTAGGCATCTGGTTAGGGTTCTTCTGCAAGTAAAGCAGGATCTCAGTCTCTGAGCTGCAGCCTTTCCCCCTAACCTACACGTCTGTTGATGTATTTTACTTTATTGAATGCCTCCTTCAAATAACTCTCTCAGGGCGTCTTACCATTTCCAAACGTAAACTGCCCTCTACAGAGTCAGACCACTGGCCCGTCCTCTTGCCCAGTATGTTCTGCTCTTTGTGGTAGCTCCTCTCCCAGGCCTGAGACAAAGAAGGCATCTCTCCCATCACCTACCACCTTGAATCCTTTGAACTAGAGGCGGTGGGGATCGAACCTGGCCGCCTTCTACAATGCACAGCGAGGGCTCTTCCTTCCCCCGCCATGCTGGGTACCCAGCTGTCTGCCATACATCTAGTTCATCGCCCCGAGCGATGGAAACGTGTTGAATTCAGTTTTGTGTTGTGTCGGTGGGGCACAGTGATACGGGATACTGTGCTCAGTCACTCGCCTCTCAAAAGTACTGGCAGTCTAAGCACTAAGCTGCTTACAGAGGCTATTGCTAATATGTCTGCGGCAGGATGGTTCTCTTGGCCCTATTCGTCCACCCTTCTGCCAAACCAGGATCTGACCACCAGACCCCTTTAGCGCCAGTAGAAGCAAATCCCTCCCACCCAGGCAGCGCAAACGGCAAGAAGCAGCCTGCAGCGTGGAATGAGATCTCAGCCCATCTGAACTCCGCATAAAGTTGCATATCTGGTTAATACTGGCAGAGCACCTCTCCCCAGATACAGAGACATAAGCTACCCCACCCCCACCCCACCCCCACAGTGTCCAAGTCCGTGTTCCAGGAAAAGCTGCGAGCCGCTCTAGGGAAGAAGGGTCGGCGTGACTCAGGAACCGGCACAGGGAAGTGGCAGAGAGGGATCAGTTTGGAAAGTGAGGGAGGAGAGGAGGCTTCAGGTTCGAGGGACGGACGGACGGCGGCATCTACGTTCTAAAGTGAACAGCTGCACGGGGAGGATCAAGGGAGAATTGGCTTTCGGTGCATTTGGGTTTGGTTTTGGTTTAAGCGTCACTCACGGTAGAAAACATATTCGGTGTAAGAGGTCCAGATCTTGTCATCCGTCTGTTCATGGGCAAAGGCGCAGGTCCCGGTGGAGTTGCAAGCCACCATGTGGAACCCGGCGTCGGCCAGTTTGTCAAAGGCCTGCTCCAGAAAGGTGAATTTGAGGTAGTACCTGGAGGTGTAGCGTTCCGGTGGGCGGTCAGGGTCCCTGCTCTCGTTCAAGGTCTCCCCAAAGACTTCCTTGGCAAGGGAGGTCTTACCGCACACCATGATCCTCGCCACCCGGCGGAATTTGGCATCAGTTTGGCTGTCTCTGCCCAGGGTGTACGAGCCCCGGTAGCCAATGGTGATGTAGCCTGACCTCCGGATATCTTGTCCGGAGCCGGCACTGGCTGCAGCCATGTTGGACGCTGCAGGGGTCCCTGCCAAAGCTGCGCTGGCCGCAGCCAGGTTGCGGGCAGTGTCCACGCTGGGCGACAGCTCCTCAGGGTCACTTTGGCAGGGCTCATCCCCAAAAGAATTCTGCTTGCTAATCTTTGGGGCCAGCGTCTTGACCAGTTCAGGCAGCTTGAAGTACTCTGCTTCTCGCTGCAAACGGCCCCGCTCCGGAAAGTGTTCAGGAAGCACCAGCTGCTGGTCCCTCATATAGTCCAAGATGTAGCGGAACAAGAAGCCGTCCCTGTCCAGAAAGAACCTGCCCTTGCTGTCCCGAGCTAAGGACTGGCCATTCTTCTGAGTAAACATTTCCCAGAGCAAGGAGCCAGGAACGCTGACCAGAGTGTTGTGGCGAGTGATGTAGACCTGCCCGCCCACGTTCAGCTCTACGATCTCCGGGAAAACCAAGTCCTCGCTGGGTTTGGCACAGCCTGCGTTGTCCGCCAAGGCCATTGCAAGTTCTCTGCTCCTGCCCACCTGTAGAAGAAACAGGCAAAAAGATGTTAAGCTCACCAGATGGCCAATCAATCACTGCTTAGGCACAGGGTGTGCATTCCAAGACATGTCTACACTGCAAACGTAAGCTAGTTCCACCTCAATTAAGCCACCATTACTCCCAAACTAAGGAAATCTGGGAGCTGTATTTTTTATTTTAATTGGCTTGGGATTATTGCAACGGCCATCCCACTCGCAAGGAAATTTACCCATTTTTGGCCTCTCTCACATGCTGATTTTTTTGGAGCAAGAATCTGACCTCTGCTTGGAGCTGGAGCCAAAGAAGTTTACTTTGTGGGGTGAGAGAAAGGAAATTGGAAATACCTGGAAAATTCAGTGGGGAGGGGTGTGAAAACTAGGAACGTCAATCAATATAAGAAACTTCAGTCAATTAACTGCCTGGCCTTTCGTTGATTAATCAGATTTGCATGTGAGTCAATACAAATATTCCAAGCTAACAGCAGCCTTCATTTTTCAATGACGCACGTGTCTTAGGCCCCCTCTACAAGATTTCGGTTTGACGCCCGGTTGCCCAATTATGTGCATATACGGAGAAGCGCATTTACTCCTAATACCAATTCATGAGAGGCAGCGAAGTGCATTACGGGCTATATGAAACGCGCTTTAAAGTTGTTTACATGCGGAGAATCACATGTTTACATGACCATAAGGCGCTTTAACTCCCGCGGCAAATTAAAACTCGCTATTTAACGGACATTTTAAAATGCGAATAATCGGAGATAAAAAGCACCTCGACCCCCGATTTGCACTCCGCTCTTGTAGAGGTAAAATTTGTAATGCGCCTTGAAAGAGCTTTAAATCGCTCTTGTAGAGGCACCCTTAGAAGAGGTATTCCTCCCCCACACCTCTGTGAGAGACAATAGGGAATGCCTCTTTTAAAATGCTGCTGTTGCCATCTGCAAGTTGATAGAAGCGCTTGTATTGAAAACATTTGGTCTCATTGATTTCAGTGCATCTGGATCTGACCTTCTAAATTTAGACAACAAAAGAAGAGGGGTTCATGTTCTTGCCAGTTTGCCTCCTTCTAAACTAATAGTTTAGGGAGGGAGTTTTGGGGACCCCCCTCATTCTGCTCATTCTATGCACATGTTAGGTCATTAATACTGTTCAACTGAAAACTTAATGGAGATCAAATTTAAAGGAAAGGCTTGCGCAGAGACGCTTTCCCCTCGTATCCTGCCAGCTTCTCAAAGGGTTATTCCGATGCTTTTTCACAGCTGGGCGACAGCTCTGTCTGTTTGCCTAGGATGGGCAACCCCGATCAAAAGGATCCGGGGGGCAGCCAAAAACAGGAAGCGCCATGGAATTGAAGATGTTGCAATTGCTTACCTTGGAGGTTTGCATCCTGGCTAACTCAGAACAGGACTTGCAGCTGCCGCCCCAGTGAAGAAGAGAGTTTTGTGGCTTTAACCAGCACCACACTGCTTATTGTTTGGGCTGCAGCAGCTGGGTTGGGGGGGGGGGGGAGTTGGGTGTTCAACTTACTGCAGCTGCCTATGTCTTCAACCTAGCCAACTCCTCTACGTACTTCCCGGACCCTTTTCTCCTCTTGCTTTGCTCCCGAGCCACCATGCAATAAGGACAGAATCCCCAACTGAGCATAGCTGACATTTCCTCAGTCTGTTAGCACATCTGTTGAGTGTTATCCACGTCCAATAAATCAAAAGTTGATGCAAATAAACCAGGCGTATCTGAGTCATTGGTTCCTCTCCTGGAGCACCGACTGGATTTCTGGCTGTGGAATTTTAAGCTAAGTACATTGTTCTTGAACTTCGCCATGAAATTGCGGGAGCTGAGGGGCTGTTGCCGGTGGCGTAGTGGAGAGGGAACACGAAGTGCTGGGCAGGGGGAGCATAGCTCCAGAACTTCTTTTTTTCAGAGCAGAAGCAATAACATCACCTGCTGTAGTGCCAAGGGCAAGTGAAGGCTTCTCTTTGCTCCAGCAAGTGAATGAGGCGATAACAAGGCTTTCAAGTTGCATGACTGTTATTATTTATTACATTTTTACACTGCCCCCTAGCCAAAGCTCTCTGGGCGATTTGCGACAGATTGGCATACAGCAAGGATGGGGAACATGTGGCGCTCCAGATGTAGCTGGACTGCTCTCTCAGCATCCCTTGCCATTGGCTATGCTGGCTAGGGCTGATGGGCGTTGTAGTCCAACAGCATCTAGAGTTCCACATGTTCCTCACCACTGGTAGAGAGGAAGCCACGGCCGATTCTCCCATTTCGGCAAATATAAAATCCAATTATTACTTTTGCCTCTAACAGGAGAAATACACCCATTCCTTGGTAGGTAGCTGAAACTTGCAAAACATCTAGTGGAGCCAGATTCATGTAGTCTCTGCCTCCTCTTCTTCCAGTCCATCTGAAGACTTTGACCATGCTGACTTCATAATTTCAAGACCAAGTCAGCCTTTTTTTCCCCACCCCACCACCCCCAGCTTTTTAAACTTCTTGGAGAGATCCAGAGATCTCAACAGCTTGCCCACAATTTTGTGCATTTTTGGTTGGTTCTAATAAACACCTTGTCTGACTGTGCGTTTTGGGATTTTAGGTGAGTTATTCAGTGCTTCACCTCCTGCTTTTGCCCTGTGTTCTTTCAATGTATAGATCAATTGTTTGGGATTTTTGCTGTTTATAGACAGATTGGCTAGAAGCCACTTTAAGGGCCTTAGAGAACTAGGAGAAATTTTCAGATGAAATAAATAGTTTGGCATGCTGCTAACAGGGTTGGGATTTAAGTACCTCTGTTATCCATTACTATTATGCATTGGTCCTCTGTATTGTCTTGCTCCATTCCCAGACATTTGATGGCACACGAGAGGCATTTTAATGCATCAGGGGTTGTCGCTGATGTTTTAGTTGTTTATGGGGTCATGATATTTCAGTGTTGCTTGTTTTTAGCCGTTTTAAATGTTGCATGTTTTAATCTTGTAAGTTTCCTTGAATCTTTTTTTAAAAAAAGAGATAATCAGCTAAGAAATCCAATGAATAAATAAATGAATAAATAAAGTGTGTCGCTCTCTAAAAACAGCTAAATTAACACTCTTTCCACTCTGACTGCAGGGCGAGTCCTTTCCCAGGTTGAAGATGCTCCAGAATGAAAATCAGGTGGCTATTACTAATTGATACACAAAAAAGGAGTGGGCAGGTGAGAGGAGCTCAAACCCCTCTCGGCGCTTCTTTGTTTCGTGTAAAGGGAGGGTGCTGTAGCTCAGTGGTAGAGCTCCTGCTCAGCATGCAGAAGCTCCCAGGTTTGATCCCTGACAGCGTCTCCAGGCAGAGCTAGGAAGAAACCCTGCCTGAAACCCTGTGAAGAAAACTGCTGCCAGTCAGTGTTGACAATACTGGGCTAGATGGACCAAGGGTCTGACTCAGTGGCTACATTCGGACAACACATTAAGCAACTGAGGGGAAGGGAAACAATCGTCAGTTGTGTTGTTTATTGTGTTGTGTGGAGGGTAACGCGCTGCTCACAAACTACTGACGGTATGCTATTCCGCCCAAATAAGCAACGGAGAGAAACAACTGGCTTGCAAGTTGTTTAGCTTGAAGCCAGTTGTTTAAAGTGTTATGTGGAGGGGTGAGTAGGTTAATGGCGTGCGGTGAGTGGGTTAAAATGCAAGCCCATAGACGCAGGTGGCAAGAGCGACCAAAGCGGCAGCTGCCACTCTGCTACAACTGGTGCAACTTGCAGAGGCTGCTGGGTTAGAACTGGGAGGACTGAGGGAGGCGGGAGGGTGGGGAGAGGGGCGGGGGCTGTATCAGTCAAATGCCGGGTTGACTATTAGTCCATTCAACGCCAGCCCGAACCACCCACAGTTCTGTAGGAATATGTTGTGTGGGGAGTACCCACAAAATAACCAACTGTGAGTTGGCTACTCAACCCATCATTGACTAATGTGTTGTCCGAATGCAGCCAGTATATGGGCAGCTTCTGGTGTTCCTAAGTTACTTCTCTCTGCACGCTGGTTCACTCCTGATGTTGGAGCTGAGCTTGGCAAAAAGCGCTTTGGATAAAGGAGCCCAGCAAGCAAAGTGTTGCACCCCTGACCCACGCGCTCCTTTTCATGCAAAATGAAAAACGGAATCCGATCCTGTCTTGATGTGACTGGGGCAGAGGTGTGAACGCCTCTGAGTCTAACGCCTCTGAAAAGAGTCTCAAAAGAAGCTTCTAATAGGATATGGGGTGCAGGGAGAGCAAGTGAGCAGGGACTGCTGTTCAGATCACATAAAAATCGTCTCCAGGTACCCATGACGCCTTGGGTGTGACTGAAGCCAAACTTTTAAATCCTCGGACTGCATGAATTAATCTGAATTCCTCTGGGTGCCCCCCTGAGTCATTCCAATAAATACAATTGCACCAGATTGTTAAATAGGAAAAACATTTTTCAGAGGCCAAATCTGTGCGCACGCACACAGACACACAAACGAAGTGGAAGTGGTTTCTCTAGGAATGTGAATGACTTCCAGAAGTCACTTTCCCTCTGGATACAAATCATGTCCGTCTGCTCTGCTTGCCTGTTCCAGCTCTGGTTCGAGTCCACAAAGTATTACGCCTACAGCAGGGAGAAGAATTGGTTTGAGAAGTGGGCTTCTTTGCTCCCAGACACTTTGAAACGTGCCAGTCTCTGAAACATAACACTCTCCTCCTCCTGGCTGGTAAGAGTTTCTTCTGAACATTTTGGGGGCTCTCTTGATCCTTAAAAGACTTGGGAAGGAGGGAACAAAGTCACCCCAACCTCAGCTGGCTACAGTACAGTTGCTCCATTTCCAGAGATCAGCATGCAGATAACCTCAGAACACCACCCAAAGGAGCTTTCCCTTTGTCCATCCTTATTCACACACATGTAGACACATCTTTTCCTGTCCCACTAGTCATAGAATCACAGAATTGTTGAGTTGGAAGGGACCACAAAGATCATCTAGTCCAACCCTCTACAATGTGCAGGAAAGCCAATTAAACCATCCATGAGAGATTCCAGCCTCTTCTTAAAAACCTTGAGAGATGGAGAACACACAACCTCCGTAGGTAGACTGTGCCACTGTTGTACAGATCTTACCGTCACAAAGATTTTCTTCATATTTAATCGGAATCTGGGTAGCTGTAACTTATACCCATTATTTCGGGTCCTGCTTTCTGTGGCCATGAAAAATAGTTTTTGACCATCTTCACTGTGGCATCCTTTTAGGTACCTGAACACTGCTAACACGTCTCCCCTCAGTCTTCTCTTCTCCCAAATTCTCCCAAAGATCCCAAATTCCTTCAGCCTGCCCTCATAGGACACGTCTTCAAGTCCCTGCATCATCTGTAGTAACGGCTCTCTCATGCACAGATATACAAGGGCTACAGTCACCCCAGGCCAGCCACAGTAGCCTGGTAAGGGGATACCTACAAAAAGATTTAAAAAGCCACGCGAACAGCAGTGGTCACGCATGCTGTGCCCATTCCTTCCAGTTCCAGAAGTAGGAACATTTTTGTAGGCGCGAAGTGGTCTTCGGTTTATTACCGCAGCACGACAGCTAACTCTGCACAGGCGATGAAGTTCCTGCAGAGAACACGTCTGTTCGTGGGAATGAGAGTCCACGTGGCTTCCCCCTCTTAAGCGCACGGGTGCCAGAAGCGCGCAGGCGGCGGCGGCGGCTTTGGCTCGGAGCGGAAGATTCTCTCTCTAGGAATCGGTTCGCAGCGCAGGCTTGGTGCGGCCATGCGAGAGCGCCCCGCGGAGCCAAGGGAGCAGCTGGCTACCCGCAAGGGGCTTCTGCCAGCCGAGCCCTCCTTTCCCCCCCCCCGCCCCAATCCTGCGCCTCTCTTGTGTGAAAGATCCCTCCCGAGCAGCCCCTGCCCGCCTGCCGGCAATCTCCGCTCTTCGGGGCCTTTGGCACAGGAAAGGCCACGCTCCTCATCACCCCCCACCCAGAAGCCGAAGCGGCCCCGAGTGGCATTCACACGCGCACAGCCCGCGCTCCGGATCCTCGCCTTCTCCAACTCCACCACCACCACCACCACGGCGCGCGCACTGCGCCAAATGCTCGCCCCGCGTCCGCTCCCACCTCTCGGGCGGCTCCTCTCCAAAGCGAGCGAAGAGGAGGGCGAGGGATCCGGCCCCAGCAGCAGCGGCGCGACGCCCGGGAAAGAGCCGCTTGCCTCCTCCGCAGCCCGGGGGGGGGGGGGAGGTTCGGGTCCTCCTGCGCGCCGCCCGCCTCGGGTTGCAGCGTCGCCCCCCTCGGAGCCGGGCGCATCCAGGCAGGCGAGCGAACGAGAAGCCCCGCAGAAACCGGGATCCGGAGAGCGGCTACCTCGCCAAGGGGGGGGGGGGGCTGCTGTCGCCTCCTCTTCCTCGCCTTGTTCCCCCAGCGGCGGCGGCTCTTCTGCAGGCCCCGCTGCCTGGCGCTGGCCCTCCGGTCCTCCCTCGCCGGCGGATCCCGCGAGCGCGCGCGCTTCCTTCGAGGTCACCCTCGGGCCACCTTTGCGCAAAGACGCCGCGGCTCCTCTCCTCGCCGCCCGCCTGGCCTGGCTCGCTTTTTATCCGCGGGAAGCCTCGGCAGGCCCGCCCCCGCTCGCTGACGACACGCTCCGGCTCCCGCCCTCGGCGGCGGCGGCGGCGGCGACAGCAGCAACACTTGCAACGTTGGTCGCTGCCTCTCCGCGCTAGAACTTCGGTCTTCCTACGGCAGAGGGGGCGGACGGCCCGGCCCGGCCCCCAACGCAGGCCTTGGCAGAGCTCCGTCTTCGGCACCGTGTGGGGCCCACGAGCGTGCCTCCCCACGGAAATACACACACGGACGCGCCGGGGTGTGCCCGGCGCTCTGGAGGCGTCTCGCCCTGACAGCTCCGCGCCCCGCTCCTGGCACGGCTGCGTCGCCATCTCCCTCCAAGGGAGTTTGCCAGGGTAGCAAACGCCCGATCCCGCGCCGAGCCTGCCCGGGGCAAATGCAAAGCAAGGCGGGTGGGGGTGGGTGGGGGGTGTCCCCTGCTAGAGAAACTGAGGCACAGCCAGCTTCGGTTAACCCGGCGGCACAGCGCAGCGGCACTCGCGCCAAGTGCGGGCACTGTTGGGCCTGGGGCTCCGCCTCCTTCCCGTCCTTCATCTCCTCCTCTGGGCAGCGGTGGATTTTAGACCCTGGACTGAACGGCGTCATGCAGGGGGCCGTTAAGATGGCCGTGGGGATTGCTTCTTTTGTGAAGCACACAGGTCTCAGGGTCTCTTCCCCCCCCTCCAACTGCCAGTCCGTGCTTTCAAACTGCATCCACATCCCTTATACGTTAGAACAGCAGCAAAATGATTTCTCCTGATTTTTTTTAAAGAATCCTCTGAGCATGTGCAGTTTTGCATTTTAAACTCACTTCACTCAATAGCACCATCGCGTGATGACAAGGATCAGATGCCGTTTGGTTCTGCACCTGCCGCTTTCTGAGTGTTCATTTGCGACCCCTCTCCGCTGGGGGGGCTCTGGACTTCAGCCCCAAAGTCCAACCCTAGCTGCCCTATTGTTGACCGCAGCCACCTCCCAACCCTTTGCATTCGCACTCCTGGGTCATCAGAAGACGAGCCCATGTCCAGGGCCGGCCTTACCCTGAAGAAACATGAGTCGCCGTTTCAGGCAGCAGATTACAGAGTAACCCCTTCGCTTCCCTCGTTCCTCTTCCCCAAAATCTGGCTGTCGGTTTTTAAAATCCCAAAATGTGGACCTTCCAGTCCTGTGTGGGGAAGGTGTGCATCAGCTGCGCTTTTCAGTGCCAGCAGGGAACGGATTGCTCAGGCTGCCCTCCTGTCATGAGCTCAGCTCTGACTGCCCCCTTCTTTGCAGCTTCCACCAGACCCTTCCTTGCAGCTGTCCCCAACCTGCCATGCACCAGATCTGCTGGACCACTTCTCCCATCATCCACAGCCAACGGCCAGGTTGGGGAAACTGACGTCCTTGCCTCCTCAGGGTCCCCATCTTCGCTTCTCCCGCTGCGGTCAATAGGGCAGCAGAAGAGCTGCTCTGACAATCCGTTACAGCAAAAGTGCTGACCCCCCCCCCCCCATAAAGTACAGGGCAGAGTGTCTGCCACTGGATTCCCCTGGGATTTAGCCCACTGGTTGACTGGCCCCACAATTGGAAGCCAAAAGGCAGATGGGGGAGGCGGAGGGAGCCGTATCTGTGACAACAGTAACCTTCCAGTGGATGGGGTTTAGGGCCTGAGTGGCCCGGCAGTGAAAGAAGCTGCTGACTGAAGAAGAGAGAGATGATAATGATGCCTTTGCGACTTTTTCTTTTCCCAGAGTATGGAGTAGAGCTCTTCTCTTGCCCTTCTCCATTTCTGTTTCTGGTCAAACATGCAACGGGCGTCATCTCCACGAATCTCCCTTTCTCCCCCGGATCGACTCAACAAAAGTTCAAGCAACCCCACTGCAATTGACCCCAGAGCCGTCTCAAACTAACTAACGCCCCATGACTCCCATCTGGACCCATCCCATTGTGTTCTGATGCTGGGGAGCACTCACTGGCCCCTTTGGAATTGTGCTGGGCCTTCGTGCCTTCTGTAGTGTGGGGTCTTGGAGTAGAAAATGAGAAAGAGGAGGGTAGCTATTATAGGGAAGCTGCTCAGCTGTGGCATAACACAAGTGTATGAACAGTGCAGAGGCAGGATGAAGCCTTTTGCATTGTTTCTACTGGTGTACCCAGCCCTTTTGGCATCTCTTCACATGAGCAGAGCCTTGGAAGCTGGAGTCGGGACATTGGGTGAGAAACCCATACAGATGGCACAAAAAACAACCCCCCTGGAGAAGCAGTAGAGCCCCCCTGCTTTGCATGCAGAAGGTCCCAGGTTTCATCCCCGGCTTCTCCAGGTAGGGCTGGAAAGAATTCTGCCTGAAACCCTGGAGAGTCATTGCTGCCAGTCAGTGTCGACAATATTCGGCTAGATGGACCCAAGTGTCAGACATAGAAAAAGTTAAACCATGGAATCACTACCACAAGATGTAGGGATGGCCACCAATTTGGGTGGCTTTACAAGGGGATTGGATGAATTCCTGGAGAAGGCTATCAATGGCTACTAGTCCTGATGGCTATGCATTAGCTCCAGTATACAAAGCAGCAAGCCTATATGCACCAGTTGCTGGGGAACATGGGTGAGAGGGTGCTGTTGCACCATGTCCTGCTTTGTTGGTCCCTGGTCGACAGCTGCTTGGCCACTGTGTGAACGGAGTGCTGGACTAGATGGACCTTCAGTCTGATCCAGCATGGCACTCCTTATGTTCTTATGTTGGCTTCTTAGGTTCCTCTGTACCTGGCGTGGCCATCCCTTGGGGACTCGGGTAGGACAGCAGTTTTAGCAGCATCGGCCTCTACGGTCTGCAGCAGTTCATTTATGTCTGCTCTGAAGCCTCTCTTGCAAAACACCGGCTGGGTCTCCTTGAGCTCCTCCAATATTATATAAAGGAAATGCTGATGCTCATTGTAACAAGGGGCTCCTGTTTCCTGCTCTGGCCAGCTGGCCAGCATGTGCTCCTGGCCCAAGGCCAAGCCTGGCTTGATCAAAGTCAATTTTGGGTGGAGACGGCTTTGGAGTGGAGGTAGGCTCTGGCACCCTGCAAAAGCTGGATCCGTGAAGCCATGGAAAAGTCTAGCTGGAAGGGAGGTGGCTATCTTGCAGTTCTCTCTTTGGGCCATTGAGCGAGGTTTTAAAAGGGTAACGACCAAAGCAACAGGAGTCTCCTGGTTTCAAATTCAGCACTGCACCCATTAGGTCATATTTTGGGAGTAGATCATCTTTGAAATTCAACTTGGCGGTGCATTTTCTTTTAAGTAAATCTTAACTCTTGTTAATGAGATTGAAGGTCTCTCTGTTAAGAATCAGCTTGTCAAATACATGACGTTTTGGCCATGATTAGTTTTTTTTTTAAAACTCTGGATGCATCTCACCATTTCTCATTGGGAAAGACTGGGGGGAATTAAGTCAGGCTGTTTTGTGCCAAATGCTCCCTTTGCATGCAAAGTGCTGTTTTTCCAGAGAATCCCATCACCAGAGAGCCCCTTTTTGAACTCTTAGCATGTGTAACAGAAGACCAAAGAGATACAGCCCCATCCTGTACAACTTATCATCTGAATTGTGGCGGTGAGATGCTGTGACTGAGTCCTATGCCACACCATATCCTATGCTTCATTGTTGCAATGTGGACAGTAAAGTCATAGATGAAAGGGCAGCTTTTTTAATTCTCCCCCCTTCCCATTGAAAGCATTCAGAGCCAGTGTGGGAATTGGGAATCCGGTTTCTAGTACCCACTCGGCCATGGAAGCCCACTGGGTGACTTTGGGCCAGTTACAGACTCTCTCTCAGCCCAACCTACCTCACAGGGTTGTTGTTGTGAGGATAAGAGGGGGGAGGAATACATACATTGCCTTGGGTTCCTTGGAGGAAAAAAGGTGGGATAAAAATGCAATAAATACAATAAATTATTTTGCACCAGGTCCAGGGCTGGCGTGAAGTTGCACCATCGATGGGAGTGTGTAGGCATATATTGAAAGGATGTGGGATATGGCATCCCCTGTGTCACCCAAACTCTGCCACATTTTGGCTGTTGAAGCAGCCTATCTTCATGGATGGAAATGCTCCACTGACAGAGTGCTCTAACGGCATATCTGTCCTGGATAGTGGCATAGCTTGATTTCTGCAGGTACAGCAGGTGCTTCTACCAGATCCTAGAGCCATTCAGTTGGCAGATCCAAAGTATAGGATTGCTGTTATTTGATTGTGTGTTTTGTTTGTTCAATTTATATCAATTGATACAAAATTGGGGAGCTGGGGGGGGGGGGTCATGGGCAGGAACTTGGGCACCTGCACAGACCATGAAGGCCTCCTAGACCCACAGGTTGCTCACATGTAATTGGTGGGAGTGTTATTAGGCATTTTAGAGGACCAGGCCAACCACTGGCATATGGACACCAGCACTGAAGAAGTCAGGCACTGGGTAAATGAACCGAGTGATGGCACATGGATTAAGAGGCCCAGAAGCAATAAATGATGAAGATCACTGTCCCTAGTGGTTTGTCCTCAGCATATGGTACTCAGAGGCATAGTGCCTCTGACCCTGGAGGCTCCATTTAGCTATCATGGCAAACAGGCATTCTTAGACCTCTTCTCCATGAATTTGTCCCCTTCCTTCTGTCTTTCATGGTCCAAGCTTGGGGCTGTCTCTGCATCCTGCAGTAGTGAATTCCATAAACTCATGTGTTCTGTGAATAAATATTTTCTTTTGCCTGTCCTGGATATACTGCCCATTGATTTCAATTTCAGATTTCTACTATGAGGAGCAAAATGTACCTCCCTCCGCTCTCTCCGCATCATTCACATTGCATAAAGCTCTGTCGGGTCCCAAATTAGTAGTCAAGTATTTCTAAGCGAAGACACCCTGAATGCTTTTGCTTCTCCCTATCAGGTCTGGAGCATCTTGCTTGCCCGTTCCTTTATCACAGGTGAGAGGGGGGGTGGGGGTGGGGGGGTGGAGAAGGTAGCAGAAATGGTGAGGCTCATGGCTCAGTGGCAGAGCAGGTGCTGTGTGCATGCATTGCATCCCAGGTCCAACCCATAGCACCTCCACCGCAGATGAAGGATGGTCTCACCTAGCAGGACTGCAGCGGTGGGCGGAAGGGAACTCTGCTGCAAACCTTGGGCACCACATTGAATAGCAGGCACTGCTGGGCTAGATGGACTGACAGAGCTTCATTTGAACTAGTGCAGATGTAGGGAAGGTGCCCAGGAAGGGAAAATAGGTCTGGGAGCGATGCAGAATGCAATTTTTCAAATGAGATTTCCCTACATAAACCAGGATGAGTCTAACTTTGTCACAGGCAAGGAAGACAAGATGGGGACTCGGTGGTTCTGCCATTGGGACTGATTCAGAGTTACTCTCTGCTACAGAACAAAGATGAAGATGCACAGCTAGCCCTCCTCCTCCTCCTCCCCCCCCTCCCCGTGGCCCTGTCACCCTCCTCCCTCTCCCAACCTGTAACATCTGCCTGCTCCGCTCTGCCTCAATCCTTTTAAGGATTCGCCGTGTCTGAAAACAGCAGCCAAGAACACTCAGCTGCTGCTATTGCAGGCTTCAGCAAAAAAGTGATTAATCCCGGTTGCCTAAGAATGCAAATGGCTTCCAAGCACTTGGCAGGAGCGAGGAGGTACAGCCGCCTGCCCACTGCTGACCCAAATGTTGCTATCCCATTGACTGCAGACCAGCCATGCTCCACGTTGGACATGGCTGCTATTCATGTTCATGTTTGATTTTCTCATTCTTCACAGCACCTGCAGGAAGAGGCATAGAGAAAAGCGCAGCTGTACAAACCATAACAGGGGTGCTGTCCTTGTCCAATAGACCATATCATGCAGGACCCATGATGAGAGGAGCTTTTGAACCAGTTGCAATATGCGTCTTGCAGGCATATTTTTGTAAGGCATTTTTGGAAATAGGGTCCCCGGAAGAAGGCCCAATTATTTATAGCAGAACATGCTGGACAAGTTCAAGGAATGAAACACGAGATAGGCTTTGTGTCTTCATCCCATTGGGTTATTTTGGATGTTCTCCAGTTCTGTTCACATCCCCTGGAACACCATTGTAGGAAATTGTGCCATGAAATCACTGGGTGCTTCCAAATGACAGTTTCATCACACCCTTGCCTCGTCTCATTCATGGAATTTTATGGGGATGCAGGCGATGATTTTGTCTCCCATTTGCAAACAGACATACACTCTGGATTTCCCCAGTAGTTATTCCATCTTTTTCCTTTCTGCAAAACACACACACACACACATTCAGGGGGGGGGGGGGAAGATGAAACAGCTGCAGACTGCCTTTCTGACTGGTAGCGCTAGGAACTGTCCACTTGGAAGCAATCACTGTGCTGCGAAAGTTACATGGAACCCAATGTCACATGTCACCTAAGAAGGGAAGGTCATGCCCATTACAACTACCACTTACAATATTCCAGTGGTCATTCAGTCCAACCCTGACATTGGCAAGTCTTGGAGTGGGATAAAGAGGAGGTCTGAGCTCTATTCCTTCTAGAAACCTTAGCCATTTTCCAGTCTCTACTACATTTTTGTCCTATTTGGTCCTACTTGATAAGATATATAGGAGTGTAAAAACAACAACACCCTGTTGGTCTGCAAGACCTGACCAATGCCAGCATTCATGGCAATCTTACTTGGGCAAGATTCCTTTGAAGGGATCATAGAATCATAGAATAATAGAGTTGGAAGGGGCCTATAAGGCCATTGAGTCCAACCCTCTGCTCAGTGTAGGAATCCACCTTAAAGCATCCCTGACGGATGGCTGTCCAGCTACATCTTGAAGGCCTCTAGTGTGGGAGAGCCCATGACCTCCCTAGGTCATGGGTTCCATTGTCATACCTCTCTAACAGTCAGGAAGGTTTTCCTGATGTCCAGACAGAATCTAGCTTCCTGTAACTTGAGCCCATTATTTAGTAGCCTGCACTCTGGGGTGATTGAGAAGAGATCCTGGCCCTCCTCTGTGTGACAACTTTTCAAGTACTTGAAGAATACTATTTGTTTATTTAGGAATGCACAGGTTGGACAGATATTAATGGGGCACCCAAGCAACACTCAGGCAGCACCAGATGCACAGAAACATCTGTCCAGTTTCCCCAGATCCAATCATCTAATTGCAGGGTAGATGCTGATGATGGTGATACCATCAATGTTCGCAGTTCTTTGCAAAGTAGAAGAGGGCAGGTCCCTGCCCCTAGAGGCTTACAAACTAAACTCTAACAGAGGATCCATACTGCTGGTCCAGTGCCATGCCTCCCACTCTGAGGCGGATGGGATTCAAGGTACATTCCAAGATAGCTTTAGAGAAGGGCAGCCAAATGGATCATGTTTCCCATGGTTCCCAACCAATACCCAATCCATTTCAAACTTGTACTGTTTTTGCCCCTTTTCTGCTGCTGCCAAATTAGAATGAAAACCTGCCTTTATGTGATGCCTCTTTCTCCACCACCCTCCTCTGTCACAACCAGCACTCCCAAATCTGTGCAGAACCAATCAAATCAAGAAGGCCGTTGCATATTTCCATGCATTGCTGCGTCACTCAGAAATGTTCCTCAGAAACAAATCCAACAGGACAATTCACAATTCCTATTGAAGATTGTTCTGCTCCGTCTGCACAAACAGTAGTCATACGAAGTCTATGGCTATGCACATTAGGCGAATGAATGCTGGTTTTGTAAATGAGGCCTCCCACCTTCGTCATTTGGGAGATATCATAAGACTGTGCTCTGGACACAAACAAGCCACTGGGAGTATTAAGAGAGAATGAGAGTCTGAGACAAGATTATTAGATGAGAAGAGTGTTTAATTGAGAGATTGAGATAAGATTTTAGAGCATAGATTAAATAAAGAACAGTTTGTTAAAATATAAGAGTTCTGAGTGAAACCAATAAGCATTGAAACTTTGTAACCGATACGCAATTGAACGGAAGTAACCATTAAGCTTGTTGACACGCAATTTCTTATTAATAAATTCTTGTTAATTCCATCTTCTAGTGTGTTCTGTGGGTGTACCTGAGAAGGTACCGGTAGCAGCAGAACAGAGAAGTTATCTGGAAGCCAGGTTGCTGGGCTGTGGGGCTGTGGGGCCTAAATAGTAAAGTCGAGAGAGGGGGCAGCAGCAGCAAGTGATCGAGGATAACATCACAACCCCCACCCTGCAAATTCCCACACACCCCAACAATCCTGAAGCCTTTGGACCAAGGCATGATACAACAGGCTCACAGATCTCTATGCCAGTTGCCTGGTTTCCTGGCTGGCTCTTGGACTGGCTCATCATGCCCAGGAACACAGGAACACAGGAGAAGGCATGTGAAGCATTTAGCTGCAAATCAGTCTACTCGAGAGGAGGGGAAGTTCATGCAAGCATTGCCCAGATCGGGGTAGGACCTTCAGTTCCTATATAAGCTGTTAGCTTGAACTGGAGCATTGTTGTAGCAACAGCTCCAAGCTGCAGCGCAAAGCCTTCTGGATTTGGGGGACAGTCCCTCTGGGCAATACAGAGTTACATGGACCTATGGGATTGGATCTGGTATAACTTTAGGCATTTTCCTCTGTTCCTAGAGATGTTGATGAACTGCAGGGGGTTCCAGTTCAATATATATAACTGACAAGAAACCTATATGGGCTGCAAAAGCATAGTAGGGCAATCTCTCTCCTCTTTGTGGAGATTCTCTGAAGGAAGGAATAGTAACCCTGGACCTGTTCAGACAACATACTAAGCCATGGCTAGGTCACTAACCCTTTTGCAGCAAATGGTCAGTGAGCGGGTTTAAACCATGATTATGTAGCCACCATGGTTAGGAATGGTTCACACGGCATGCTAAGTCATGGTTCACATGACACTCTAGCCCATAATATTTAGCTCAAAATACTTCAGGTGGCGGACTTCTTCTGGTCAGGCTGTTAAATAGGGATGCCTCGAAAGAGTCTTCAGAGGCTCCAGGGTCATCATTGCGCTACTGATGGAGCTTGCATTTGTCTGAAGCTATAAGAAAGCAAGAAACTCAGACTTGCCCTGTTTTCTCTGACACGCTGGGCAGAAGTTCTAAACTCCTTTCCCAGAGAGATAAATTACAGGCGAAGGGAGGACATTCTGCAAAGTACTCTGGAAACTCCTGCTGAAGGGGAAACCGTCACACCCACCCACAGACACATGGCTCTGTGTGTGTGTGTGTGTGTGTGTGTGTGTGTGTGTGTGTGTGTGTGTGTGACTACAGCAATCTGGCCCCCTCAAGTGGATCCTGGGAGTAATAGCTCTTTGGGACATTTGTAGCTCCAAAAAAAAAGCATCTTTGGGGAATCCCTTGGGTGGGTTCCCCACAGCAAAGCTGTAATGAGGGCACTTGGGATTTTGCAGTAGGAAGGAAATTTTGCCATGAGGCAGGTATTTGCAGTGCTTGCAGATGTATCATTTTCTTGGCATGGGCAGAATAAGGAATTTCTGGGCTTCAGTGCTTTTGGTCTGGTGACTTTTGTTAGCAAGTCAAAGATAAATGCCAAACTTTGGAATCTTCCAGGGACCCCAAGCAATCCCTGGGGAGTCAGGGAGGGCCCCCCGTTTTGAAATAAAAACAACCACGAGTGTTGTGGTACCTCAAAGGCTGACACATTTATTTTGGCATACGCTTTCATGCCCTATAGCCCACTTCATCAGATGCCTTTTGAAATAGGTTCTGATTCACACTGAAGTGCTCAAAACTTCACACGCAAGGGCATTTCCCCAAAAGTGAATCTTGTCACCTGCAGAACCAGAGAGCCTGGATTTAAAAGAACAACATCAACCAGTTCTCATAACCAAAGAAGTATAATGAAGGAATAAAAATCCAGGCACGTGAGAATAACGTTGAACCCAATACTTGCTCTTTAGCAATAAGCCCAAACAGGTTTGTGTGCATACTGGCAAAACAGGGTGAGGTATGGGGTGGAGTAGGAATGGAGTTGCTGACCCAATGATGGCATTTATCCACATGGCCCTCCATCACACCTAATTTTCCCCCTGGTTTGCCTCTGCGTTTTTTTAACAGCGCATGAAGCTTATGATCCCTTTCACCTCAACAGCTGCTCTTTCGCTCCTTCGCTCGTTTGCTCTTCCACTCCACTCCACTCTACCCCTCCTTTTCTCTTTCTCCCTCCAGTCAGGTCCTGTCAGATGAGCACTTCAACCAGAGTGCCTTTCTGCCGGGCAAAAATGGAACGACCCCTTAGTCTGGCTCTTTGGGGACATTGAGGGAGTACAATCCTGTCTCTGCAGAGATTCAGGCTTTCAAGGCTGGGATGCAAGGTTTGGGTTTTATATTGAGGCTTGGAGTCGGCTGCTGGGAGAGATGGCTTTTCCCTGCCAGGACATGATGCAATCCATTCAAGCCCTCAGTTCCTTTAAAACTACTTAGGATGCATTAAATGCACTTAGGGAAAAGAATCCAGTCTTTTAGCGTTCTAGGAAAGGCTGGGGAAGAGGCGGGGTGTCAGCAGGACAGGCGCGGCGTCATGTGAGTACCATGATGCAAATCTGCACACCAGACATGGAGAGAGTGCACTAAATCACTGGTGTGATGGAGCTCTAAATCAGCCACAAACCCCATTGTTTAGCAAGGTCATTTTGACCAAGGTCATATCTGGAGGGGAGACATGTATAGAATGAATCTACTGCTAACTCATAGATCTGGGGTGTCCTGCAGACTGTATCTCTTCGACCAGTCCTGCTATTTGCAGCTGAGATGCCACCGTTGATGGACAGAGGTTCCACACATGGGTTTGGAAGTAAATCCAAAAGGCAAGCAAAGGCCCATCCAACAGCCCTTGAAGAGGGCTTTCCATTTCAGTCCTCATTTTGCCTTTGAGCTGTGCAGCAGTGGCTGAAGGCCAGAGGCAGGAGGGCGCTGGCTCCCCTGAAACCGAAATAACTCCTTCCCAGAGTCCTCCAGTGCAACATACTCCTCGTTCGACCCACGAGCCAAATTCCATTTGGAAGACATTATCGGGGGCCATAAGAGGCAGGGCTAAAAGTAGCTGCATATTTTCGCTTGGCCTTTCATCCACTTAGAATGGGGGTGGGGGGTGGCAAAACTGCGCTACACCCAGGGAACCACAAACAATTGGGGGTGGGGAAAAGGGCATGGGGTCGAGGGAACAAGTGTGTGGCAATCTGGGGAAACCTGGAAGGCCGGATCGGGGCCCTGGGTTTGGAATCCTGCAACCCTGCACTAAGTCAATAGGCCAGGAAATCCTGCAGGTACATCTAGGAGTCTAAGCCTTGGGAAATTGTGTTCCCCTGGTCTTAGTTCTTTTTGCAGAAGGGTGTGTATGTGTATCTATATGAGAGAGAGATTTATCACTCCACAAGAGAGAGGTAGAGACACAGCGCCTTCTTGATTTACCAATGCGACTGAAAGGCGGGTTAGCAGAGCGTGCTGGAAAGCCTTTATAAAAAATGGAGGAGAAGGAAGGAGGGTGGGAGGACGGAAGAGGCCAAGGAGATTATGTTGAGTGAATTATCTGGGGCATGTAAGAGAATCATCTGGCCAGGAAAAAAAAAAGGTCCGAGAGCATAGCAGGGGATGGGGGAATACATCACGAAGAACCATCCATTGGGCACAGTCTGTTGTTCTCTTTTGCAACACTATTTCAGTGGTGCTTGTGCAAACGAAGGTGATCCCGGCGCAAGCGGATGGGTCACATTGTTTGTTAGGGATTTTGTGAAATCCGCCCAGTGTGTGTTTTGTGGATTGTGTGGTGTCATTCATTCTGGCGTCCGTTTGCAGGCAGATTCGGGGTTTTTCCCATTATGCGGAAAAATACGCAAACAACTCCGTAAGAAGCTTTGCAACCATTTATATTAGTATGTAACATTTAGCTTATTGTCCCCCATTCCGTTCAACGCTTCTCCACGTATATTTTCCAGAACAGGATATGTCCCAGCAGAAAGCTGCATATTTTCCTACAAATAAATTTGCGTAAATTTGGGGGAAGCCCACGGATTCTGCACAGTCTGAGGAGACTGGTTCTCAGCAAACTCCGCAGGTCAGATTCTTAGAAATCCAAACTCATTTTAGTCTGTCTCAAATTTCTCCAACATCCCTACTGTTTGTCCATCCAGCCCAGTTATTGCCTGTTCTCACAGGGTCTCAGCATCACTTCCTACCTGATCCTTTTAACTAGAGATGCATCTGGGAGTGACCGTCTGCATGCAATGCATGCCCTCTCTGATACTATTAGGCGATGGTCTTTCCTTCAATAGATTTGCCCTGCTGTGATCATGCATCTGCGATACAATCTTGCCATCATGCAATGCGCTTTGTAATCCTCATCGTTTAATCAATCTGAGCCCGCACGTGCCGTGATTTCCTCCATGGCTTTGGAGTCCCTTCAGCAGCAGTCAAGCTAGGCAGGAATGGTTGTCCACCCCTTAAGAATCCTGCCAGCTGCCCAGAGCAAATAGGCAATGACTCCTGGGGGCCATGCCAAGGCACTTGGCTTTGGAAAGCATTTTACAAGCCCAAATCTTCAGCGTTTCTGCCTCAGAACTTTGCTGTAGCCACAACATTGTTTTGTAAAGGGAGAAGGGAGCCTTTGGAAGAAAACAGATGGAAATCCACATGTGATCAACCAGCCACCGCCAGCTCTGTGCGCCCTGGTTTTTTGCAGCCATCTTTTGGAACCTGCTTCAGCATTTGTGAGTATTTCACCACTGACTGTGCCTGTGCTACTTTTCCTTTTCATTTTTCTTCAATAGATGCAACCAGATAACCTCCCTCCACTACCGAAGTAAAGGGTAGGTCCCACGGGTCTCCCCTCCAACATGTGTCATAAGAAATTAGGTCACCTTCTTTTCTTTCTTGCGAGGGAATTGCTCACCAGAGCAGGGCAATGTTCAGGCTGGTTTATGGCGGATCTGCTGGCGGCCAGACAAGCACATGATCTTAAAGAACTCTGGAAGCAAAAATGCACAGTACTTTGTCACACCGGGGCGGGGGGGGGGGGGGGGAACCACATTCAGTGTAGTCCAAGGAGAGACAGGTTTTCCGGACCAATGGGGCTCCAGGAATTTTAACTGTAAAATTGAGTCCCATTGCATCCAACCGAATTTTAAGAAGTAAGCATCACTTTCTTTGGATTGAATCTATATTAAATACTGCTGATCCATGCACCACACCTCCCCAGTGTGGTGGTAGCATTGAAGTTACACAATTATGGATTTTATCAGTGCCTAGATAGGACACTGCTTGCAAAACCATATAAGCCTAATACTGACAAGTAGAACTGGGTATCATCAACGTAGCGATGACACCACACTCCAAATTGGTGGATTATCTCACCTAGCAGCTTCATCTTGATGATCTCACCTAGTAGCTTCCATGAAGCTTCCATCAGGTGGCAGAGCGGGAGGAGTGGCAAATCATCAAGCCCCCAGACCCAACTCTCAGAATCAATCTAACAAGATATTCCAGGGTTGATGGTTTTGAAGGTCTCCGAGAGAGCAAGAAGAATCAACAGGGCTGTACTCCCCCTGTCATTCTCCCAACAGAATTCATCCATCAGAGAAACCAAGGCTAAACAAAGATTGAAATGGGACTAGATCATCTATTTAACCCAACAGCACCTGGAGCTGGACCATCATCCCCTTCTCAAACACCTTGCTGAAAAGGGGATATTTGCGACTGGGCAATAGCCTTCATCTATACTCTACCTGTACATTTGTAAATAAACACACATATTACAAAAACGTCAATAAGGCACTAGGGAGCCCCTTCCAAAGGGAACCAAACCTGGGTAAGTGCTGCACCCCTGGAACTTCCACACCACTCGGGGAAGTGGGGTGAGCATAACATTACCAGGGCCCTGCCTTGACAACAACATTCATTGCTGCTGCTTTCCTGCTAAACCCCACAGTTTCACAGCTGCGGGATGGCAGCAAGTAATCCCGATGGCTGGAGGCAGCATGGGCTTTCCGGCAGCTGTTAAGCTTGCGGGGCCTGCCCTCTGCCCTCTGCCCAATTTCCAGCGACCAATCAGGGGGTCGCACCCACCTAAATGCTGGAGCAAGGTCAGGTGGTGGAGGGGCCATGATGACCTCACTTCAGTGGTGGATGTCAGGGTAAGGGCCTGACTTTTTAAATATGCAGCTTTGTGGGAAAGCCCTGCATTGGCTGCAAATCAGCAGCTGCATCGCATAACCGATCTGCAGCACCGATTCGCAGCCAAGGCGGAGCTTAGAAGACATATAGACAGCCCCCAGGGTTGCCTCCTGCTTTATTCTGAAATGCTCCAGAAGAGTCCCCCTCCCCCCTCAGCACTGCACCATGGGCCTTGTCCTTCCTTATACCTCTTGACTGTCTCCTTGACCTCTGCTGTTGCTGAGGACCTGCTGCTGAGCCTGTCCCTGGGTTGGGGTGGGCGCGAATTTGTTGTCTTCTTATTTCTGAGTCTGGACGAATAGTTCATGCATATGGCTTGAGCCGAGAGGCCCGGAGCCTGCCTCTGAGGGAAGTGATTTATTGGAAGGAGGCACACTTAATCCTGAGCCTCGGCCCTGCAGAAGCAGCAGCAGCAGCAACAGTAGCCTTGCTCTCCAGCACTAAATCACTCGGGCTTAATGCATTCCTGCCGCACGCAGGAGCTGATCGCAAGCCCCGAGTAATTTACACTCCACTGTGCATGTAATGCCCAGAGTGCTGCTAGTGAGCTAAATATGTTATTTGTCCAGGGCTGCGAGAGCGGCAGCTGCGGGGCTACGGCTGCCTTCAATCACATGCTCCGTTTCATGCCACAGAGGCCTCCCCGCCCCCATCTCAGGAGGACTGCATACTAATGTCCTCCCCCGCAAACCATGCGCATTTGCATTTTATCTTAGTTTTTGCATAATATTAAGTTTCAGAATCCCATATATCGTTATGGCTGCTGTCTGGTTGTTCATCTTCTTGGAAGATGGATAGCCAACAGCCCCGGAGGCAGTGGAGGCTGATGACTCCAATGTCAGTGGGGCAGTGGATTCGCTCTAGGTTTCAGTCAGAACTCTAAAGGAGATATCCAAGGTGCGGAAGCAACTTGGATATTTCCTTTGGAGTTCTGACTGGTTCTGACTGAAACCCGGAGCGGATTCACCACCCCACTAACATCAGAGCCACCAGCCTCCACTGCCTGAAAGGTCCTCTGTTCAGAGGTAAATTGTTAAGAGACGATCTTTGGATACTAGGCTACAGCCTCTCTTGAGCGCAGGCCATCAGAACATGTGTAAGGTGACTTCCAGGGGGAGGAAGAAACAGACATTTAGGACAGAAGGAGACAGAGAGATCACAGAGAGTTGGATGAAGGCACCTTGGCAAGCAATGCCAGGCATCTCTCTCTCCGGGGATCTGTCATGGCAGAGCGGATCCACTGTCTTGTAGGAGTACCTGCTAGTCCTTGCCTCCCATGGCTGGCCGGCTCGTCTATAAGCAACAATTGCAAAGATGCCATGAGTTGCTGGCGTGCTCTGATCTAATGGATGCCAAACCTGAGTGGCCCCACACCTGAAACGTCTCTCACCACCAGGTCTATGGCCTGTAGGCAAAAACATCCAGAGGACACCAGGTTGGGTAAGGCTACCTTAAATACGATATTCCTGGCAGGAACCAGAGCCTGGTATCTCCACTGGAGACTCAGTGTGGCTGTTTTAATTAAATCCCAAAGACGTTCTGTGTCCTTTGCAAGGATGACGGAGAACAGATGCATTCGGGGTGGCCTCAGGTTCCATCTAGATATTCTCTGCTTCTCTTTGCTTGCTGATTAGGTTAATGATAGATGACTTAGCAAGTTCCAAAGCAATAGCAGATGCACGCCGCCTGCTTCCCAGGCCTGGGATATTGAATCTCATTTAAAAAGGAAGTACATTGAAATGCTATTGAGAATGCAAGAGGGGACGGATGGCTATCCGGTGGAAAAGGAAGCAGCGGCTGCCTGGAATTAAAGCAAATTAAAGACCGCTGCAAAGACCTCCTTGGTCCTGCAGGGATTCAATCTGAAAAATCACCTTTGGTCTTTGCTGGCTCCTGGGCAGCTACATGCATTTGAGGGAAGCAAGCAAGAGGAACCGGACAGAGGGCGTTCGTCTTCTTTGATGGATTTTTATTTATTATATTTACCTCTCATCATGGAGTTACAGGGAGTACGTGACTCCCTTGTTACAGCAGCTTCACTGGCCACTAGCGGTCTGTTTCCATGCCCAATCTAAAGAGCTAGTTATGACCTACAAGGTCCTTTATGACTTGGGACCAAAGATTGCCAATGGAGGCTGGTGGCTCTCAAATCAGCACAGCAGCAAATCTGCTCTGGGTTTCAGTCAGAGCCAGGCAGAACTCTAGAGGAGCTATGCAAGGTACAAAGCAGAGGGCATGCTTTGAACACAGGTCCTGGATTCAATTCCTGGCATCTCCTTTTTTTAAAAGGTTCTCGGGCATGATGTAGCAGGGATGGAAAGACTCCTTGGAAATGGTGACACTAATCGGAGTAGGGTAGGAGGCAATACTGGCTGAGGGAGACTAATTGTCTGACCCAGGACCAAGAAGTATCCAAAAGAGGGAAATACAAGTGGCAGACGGTATTTCTGCAGGGAAACAGATGCCGTGCTGGGGTAGAGAAGCTTTTCTGCATGAGGCTGTTAATCCGCTGTATCTACTTTCGGTTTTGTTGCAGAATTGAGACAAAGGCCCCCTCCACAAGAATGCGCCTTTGCGCCTGGTTCCACGATTATGCGCATTATCGCGGAGGCGCATTTACTCACAATCCCTCTGCACGGGAGGCGGCGAGAAGCGGCGAAGCGCATTAAAAGATGCCCAAAAAGCGCTTTCCAGGTAGTTAATGCGCATAATCGCTTGTTCACACAGCGAAAATGCGCTTTAACGGCCGGAGCAAAATAAAAGTCGCTATTTAACGCGCGTTCGAAAATGCGCATTATCGGGGAGATAACGCGCCTGTACGCCCGTTTTGCGCTCCGCTCGTGTGTAGGTAAAATTTATAATGAGCCTTCAAGGCTCATTAAACGCCCCGTGTGGAGGAGGCCCCAAGCACTACAGAATGAGTATTTCCTTCCTTGTGTTTGCACTATATAACCTCTAGGTAGCACTGTGGTATAGTGGCATTGTGCAAATACACAAGAGGAAATTGTTCGTTCTTTCACTTTCACAATTAAATGCCATATTTTCCAGGCTTTTCTACATGAGGCATTTATCATGAGCTCATTCTTCCCTAATCACGGTTGTTTATAGATTCTTTAGAGGATGACGTGACCTTCACGTCTGTGTCATACCAGCACTTTCAGCAAGTTTTTTTTTTTAGTGCAGGGGAAATCCTCTTGTGCATTTGTGCTATGTTGCTATACCACAGTGCCACCTAGAGGTTATGTAGCAGAAAAGCAGGAAAGGAAGTACTCCTTGTCTAGTGCTGGGATCTCAAATTCTGTGACGAAACCAAAAGTAGATACAGTGGATTGAGAGCAGATTAACAGCCGTGTGTAGAAAAGCTCAGAAGCGAAACTGGAGTGTGATGACAATGTTTAAAGAACCTGTAAAGGAAATAACTATTACTAGAGGAGTCAGACAAGGGTGTGTCCTTGCCCCCACCCTGTTTAACCTATTTTTGGCAGAACTCCCCCCTAAATTGACATTTTTACCATTTCATTCACCAAAGATCGGCCAAACTAAAGTCCCCATTCTCTTATATGCAGACGATGCTATTCTGATATCTCAGACACGGCTGGGATTTAAGAGATTATTAAGTAGCTTTGCTGAGTATTGTAAAATAAACTCCCTTACAATTAATTACATCAAGACAAAAGTGCTGGTTTTCTCAAGAAGGAAATTAAGATTTACTTGGTCCATGGCAGGAAATAGAATTGAACAAGTAGATTCATTTAAGTATCTCGGTATCTGGCTCCACGAAACGCTCAGATGGAAGTTGCATGAGAAACATATTAAGATTAAAGCAGAACAGAGTATCGGAGCATTAGCTCGATTCTTTTTTTTACCAAGGGAGGGAATTTTATACCTGCAGCTACCAGAGTATACAAAGCCAGTATCGTGCCTCAAGTCCTGTTCGGTTCGCCGATATGGTCCCCACAATCAACATTTGAAGGAATTCAACATCTTTTCCTTAGGACAACCTTAGACATCCCTAGAAGTGTACCAAGCGCAGCCCTGAATCTAGAGGCCGGTCTCAACTCGCTAAAATATTTAGCTTGGATTTATTCAACTCACTATTGGCTTTGTTGCCGCCTTGCAATATCTTCTAACTCTCTGGTTTACAATTCCGATTTTCCGATTCGGTTGTATCCCCCTGGAGAAAAGCTGTGGAAGGGAAAATAACTACTATAGGGCTCTCACCTCCCTATTTGGTAATGCTAGGACTTGGAAATGCTAGCGCAATCGTTAAACAAAGACTAGTGGATATAGATAACCAGGTACTTCTAGGAGCGGCCTGGGGATCTTGTTCGCCACAGTCTTTGGGACTGACACTCCAACCCAGCAGGGATGGAATGTTATATCTGAGGTGGCTATCAATTCCCAAGTATAGAAAGGCGTTCTCCCTAGCCAGATTCAGTTCCCTTCCCTCTAGGTTACTGGAGGGTCGTCACAAAAAAAATCCCTTGGCATAAAAGGTCCCCTCTACAAGGATTCGCTTTTGCGCCCGGTTAGGCGATTATGCGCATAACCGCAGAAGCGCATTTCCGCCCAATCCCTCTGCACGAGAGGCGGCGAAGCGCATTACCGGATGTCCAAAATGTGGTTTACAAGTAGTTAATGCGCATAAGCGCATATTCACACAGTCAAAATGCGCTTTAACGGAGGGAGCAAAATAAAACTCGCGATTTAACGCGCATTTGATAATGCGCATAATCGGAAAGATAACGCGCCTCTACGCCCCATTTGCGCTCCGCTGGTGTGGAAGTAAATTTTTTAATGAGACTTCAAAGAGCATTAAACCTCTTGTGAAGAGGCAGCCAAAGATGCTGTTCCTGCAGCGATTTAGAGGTAGAGACTATTGCTCATGTTCTATTCTCATGCAAATATTACCAACTGGCAAGAGCTGACTTAATCTGGCCAATCCCACAGCCCTACCCAGGTCACTCTATCGAGTCCCTTCTAATAATTCTGTTGCAGGGCACACACAAATCCATAAAACTGAACAGGTGGCAAAGTTCCTGAATTTGGCTGTTCTCACCAGATCATCTGCGAATGACTGAGTTAGCGTGAATGAGAATTTCTTCTATACTCATCAACATAAATTATTGAAGATGTTTATCCCTAGTAGTCAAGCTGTATTGTTTTGATGATTTTATATGTAACGTACAATTTTAACTGCATTGATTTGATATACCTTTGGTCCGTAGACTGGAAATAAAGGATGGTGGATGGATGACTATGAGTAGGGAAAGATGAACACATGGAAAATGCATCATATAGAAAAGCCCCTCCCTGGTCCATCAGCATTTTATTTCTATGGTGTTAAACAGAGTAGACGACGTGCCCTCCCTATAAGGCAGGAGTGGGCAGAAGGCAGATCTGGGCAAGTTGCCGTAGATCAGCAAGGATTCCCGGATCCCAATTGTCTCACAGTGGCAACAGCGAAAAAGCTTTCCCTCCTTCTTGCTAAATTTGGCTGCTGGATCTCAGGGTTCTAGTAAAAAACAAAACAGTAGATCCCACAGTCCTGAAGTCTCCACAGCTGCTGTATAGCACATATGAGGAGGTGAGGCTCATCATCTGAAAAACAGCAGAAGGGGAGTGTGGCGCCCTAAGGGTTCATTTCCTGCTGCGCAGGAAATGATTACTGGTTTTCATATCATAAAAGGTGCTGCCTCCCTGCCCAGGGGTGCTCTGGTGATAAAGTCAAGCAGCAGCATAGCTGTCTTGCTTTTCAGAGTTCAAGGGGATGCCTAGCTACCTCCTACAAGGTCTAGAAGAGTAAGGGGGAAAAGCGATGAGGAAAGAAGTTTAAGTTCTTCAAAGGACACAGTAACTGGGGGGTCAGGGAGCGGGAGGCGAGGAAAGTTTCTTGGTCCTTTTCACACTGTCAGGGGTTGCTAATGTGCCGTCCACTTTGTTATAATCATTACTTCATTAGCGGCCTCAAAGTGCCAAAGGCCCAGCTGGCGCGTGGCCATGTTTGTTCAAAAGCAGATAGAGCTTGGGGGGGGGGGGGATGGAGGGAGCAAAGGAGGAGGGGATTTCTGTCTGTTCCTCCTGGGTTGCTCAAATATGAGAAGGGATGTCAAAGGGGGAGCTTGCCAAGTTTCCAGAGATCGCTTCCGGAACGCCAGGTCGGCTTTCAGACTGCGCTACGGATGAAAAGGCCCTGTGCAGCTGTGCAATCTTTTCTTTTTATTAATGGATTATTTGTGGTAAGAAAAAAGACAGAGAAGCAATGAGAAAACACGGGAGGGCTACAAGTTGAAGACGTTGAGCTCCATCACACCAGCGATTTGGTCCACTCTTGCCATGCCTGGTGTGCGGATTTGCAGCAGGGTACTCACATGATGCCGTGCCTGTCCTGCTGCCACCCCGCCTCTTCCCCAGCCTTTCCTAAAACACTAAAAGTCTGGATTATTTTCCCTAAGTGCATTTAATGCGCCTTTAAGCCTCTGTGTAGTTTTAAAGGAACTGGGGGCTTGCATGGATTGCATCAGGTCCTGGCAGGGAAAAGCCACCTCTCCCAGCAGCTGGCTCCAAGCCTCAATATAAAACCCAAACCTTGCATCCCAGGCTCCAAAGCCTTTTTTAAAATCATGCAAGGCCTGAATCTCTGCAGAAACAGGATTGTACTCCCTCGATGCCCCCAAAGAGCCAGACTAAAGGGTCGTTCCATTTTTGCCCGGCAGAAAGGTGGTCTGGTTGAAGTGCTCATCTGATAGGACCTGACTGGAGGCAGAAAGAGAAGGGGAGGGGTGGAGTGGAGCGGAAGAGCGAAAGAGCGAAGGAGCAGCTCTTCAGGTGAAAGAGATCATAAGCTTTACGCGCTTCTGCCTCAGAGGTAAAAAAAAACAAAAACGTGGAGGCAAACCGGGGGGTGGAGTTAGGTGTGATGGAGGTTGTTATCTGGACCCCAGCTTGGTAACATTCCACAAATGAAGCAGGGTTGAAAGGTGGTGAAGGAAGAGGCAACTACGTTCTTGAGGACAGGACGAACCCCGCATTCGCGCTCCTTGTTGTCGGGATACCACTGGAGGGGGGAATATGCGGGATGACGAATCACGAGGCGCCAATGCGACCTCATCTAGACATGGCCCTCGTCATATGTCCCACTAGCTCCCAGTGCATGCATGCACCCTTCGAGCCCTTTCCGTCACCTCTAGAGACCTGACTCTGCAAGACTTCAACCTTGAGCTTCCTCAATGAAACCTGTATTAATATTTATGAAGCGATTACCGGGTAGTCCCTTTCCTTAACAGCTCCCTATAAGGCATCCCATAAAACATGCGGGCTATAAATCCCATGCTGACAGCTCTCTCCCAAGCTGTTCTGGGGGCCACTATCCAGCCTATAAAGTGGTGTTGGGGGGCAAGATGTATCACTCTGGGATGTTTAGAAAAGGTACTGTAAAATGCCAGAGGACTGAATAAATTGCTATCAAGTCCAACGCTATTATTTTTATTGGTCTTGATAACAATAAGTGCAGGCTTCAAACCCTCCCCAAAGACTTTTAATGCAGTGTAAAATTGCGGCAGCCGGCTTCTCATTAAGAGGCAGGCCTGGCGGAATGTTCCAGCCTCAACGCAGCTAATCCGCAGGAGAAATTTTGCTGCAGCAGACATCTCTGTCAGTGTCACCAGGAATGAGCCACCCCAGTCATGACATATTTTGCTGTATAGAGTTGAGAGCAAGCCCTGCCTCCTCACCCCCACCCCCTGCAGCTATTGGCTGAATCACTGTGATGTCACGGAACGTTCATCACCATTGTAACTGCTCAGGGGAAAGAAGACAGAGTGTTTACAGAGATAATGGCTTCTTTGCCGCATGGAAAGTTCATTGCACCCATGTCTGTGTCTAAAGTCCGTATTATTCCCTTCTTCCCTATGGATAAATATCTATGCTTCAGGGAGAATTGAAATAATTTTACTTCCTTCACCTTTATACATATATATATATATATATATATATATATATATATATATATATATAGATCACACAATGCAAGAAAAAACAAAAAGGTTTTGTTTCCTCTCTGTCCTCATAGGAGTGGAAGCAGAGAAGGGAATGGACAAATTTGAGAGTGCTCATTTCTTATAAGATCATAAGAACATAAGAAGTGTTGTGCTGAATCAGACCAAGGGTCCATCTAATCCAGCACTTTGTTCACACATTATCCAACCAGCCATCAGCCAGGGACCAACAAAGCAGGACATGGTGCAACAGCACCCTCCCACCCATGTTCCCCAGCAACTGGTGCACAGAAACTTACTAGATGGAGCACATAGCCATCAGGGCTGGTAGCCATTGATAGCCTTCTTCTCCAGGAGTTTATTCAACTCCCTTTTAAAGCCATCCAAATTGGTGACCATCAACACCATCTTGTGGAAGTGAATTCCATAGTTAACTCTGAGTGGTGTCCTTCCTTTTATCTGTCCTGAATCTCCCACCAATCAGCTTCATGGGATGACTGCATTGGGTTCTAGTATTATGAGAGAAGGAGAAAAATGTCTCCCTATCGACATTCCCCACATGGTGCATAATTCCTGCAAGAACCCCTGTCCCAATATCACAGAGTAAAAGCACTGCACCATCTTTAAGGAAGCAACGCTCTCATCTTGGCTTCCCTTGCCAGTTGTCTGTAGTAGCTGCAGATGCCTGATAGAATTTCTAGTCCTCAAAAAGAGCAAGAGTTCGCATCCATCCAGACCATCTGGTGTGGGGAGAGAATGTTTCCCTCCCAGCTAGAGCATCGGTTGTAAGGGAACTGCATTTTCCTAGCACTGAAACAGCGATTTGCTATTGCTGAGAAATTAGATCCTTCTCTGCTACAAATACTGCTTCCCTTGCTGTTTGGTGAATTCAACGGAATGAAGTTGAGCACCTATTGGCCCTGGCCTAGAGCGTCATATGCCTGTTTCAAGGGATATTACAGCTGAGTAAAATTGCTGGCCACAGAGTCAGGAGGTGCCTTGTCCAGAGAGGAACGGTGGTTTCTGTAATGCAAAACACCATTGGTGTGAAGAGCAACTCTTATGAATTTAGTCTTGGGTTTTTTTAAAAAAGCAATAGATTAATTTCAAAGAACCTGAAAGGCTGCTGATTTCTTTTGATATACTCTGGATGGGCTCTGGAACACTCTCCACTGGGATGTCATGGAAGCTACTTCAGATGAAGTGAACACAGTATTGGATTGGCTCTAAGGTGGATTCCTGCATTGAGCAGGAAGTTGGACCAATGGCCTTATAGGCCCCTTCCAACTCTACTATTCTATGATTCTATGATTCTGTTTCCTTTTGCATGGACTGCAGAGTCTTTGGTGGAGAAAGCTGTACAGCTCTTCCTTCCTTTCATTCTGTTCCACTCTCAGGACTGGAGCAAGGAGGAGGATCACAGCTCCATCATTTGAGATCCACCACCAGAGATGTCGGCTGTGACGTCACCTGTGCTGCATCATTTCATTTCCTAAAAGCCCACCCATGGATGCAGTTATTAGTGGCAGAAAGTTGCTTTGAAAGCCCCATCAATGCAGAGGGAAATAGCAGACCACAGACCTCAAACCACGCAGGCACGTTGTCTATTGATTGTCTGGTTTGATATCCAACAGGCTCCTTACTCTGGGGGATGGGAGGCAATTAACATTTTGAGAGCAGTTAATCTCTAATGGATCTTGTCAGCAATGCTTAACAAGCAATTACCTCTCCTCCGTCCTGTCAAGGCAAATTTCTACGGCTTCCTGAGGCAAAGAGCATTCGATTCCCTTTCGATATATATAAACGTATATTCTGCGCATGATTTAACTCTTCATTAACGCTGCCACCGAAGCATGGAAAGAAGCCGCAGCAGCACTGGCGGTTCTGGACCCTGACACATTGCACCTGCCATCGGCCATAGAAGGCAAAGGAACTGGGCAGGTGGTGGCGCAAAGCCCCTTGAACCAGAGAGTCACTGTGAGCTGTGCTGCAATACTGATGCTGCAGCAGCTCAAGAATGTGCAAGTGCTCCATGCAAGTCCTTGCGTGAGACCAACATATTCTGAGTGGAAACCTTAACTTCATATGCCAGGTCAGGGTCTCATACACAGACACACCCGCCCACCTTGCATGGAGACCAGAGCAACATTGCAGCCATAAACCTCCAAAACAGCCCCATTGGGCTCCTGTGAATAAGCGAATTATTGCACGCTTGTAATTGGCTGCTCACGGACGTTTTTGGATCCGTTACATGATGTCATCAACGACCTGGACGTCTCCCACGGTATCCACCGGAAATCCCGCTAGGAAAAGAAACACTTGTAATATGGCAATAACCGGGATAGCGGGTTTTTCCACCACAGATGATGCTGTCTCAATAGAAGTGAAAGGAGGGGAAGTATTTAATTCAAAGCATGTGGTCGCTGCACTCCGCCCACGTAATGCAGCCCATAACAATCACGCGAAAGAACCAGGAAGCACAAAGCCCTGGGTAAGAAATGCTAGTTCCCCTTACTGTAGAGATGCTCATTAAAAAGATCGGAGGTGCCCTTCAGTGTTTGAAAATGGGCAGCTCCATGACACATGAGGGAAGGGGGCAGAAAATGGAAGGGGTACCACTGAGCAAAGAGGCAAGGCTTTAGTTAAAGGGAAGATTACAAGGAAGCCCAGCCCACTCTTTCTCTCTCTAGCATCCCAAAGCATGTAGCCCAACCCCCTACTGATACCAGAAACCCATTGCTATAGCATCGCTACCTAAAAACCTCTAACAAAAGAGAGTCCACAGCCTTCCGAGGCAAGTCTGGTCTACAATCAGAGTCCTTAATAGTAAGGATGAAAAGACAGCTTCATGTGCATCCCCATCCCAAGCAAATATCTGAGTGCAGCTACCCTCTGCCCACATCCCCCAAAGCATAGGGCCAGCAAGGCCTGTAGCCATGATATCCATTCAATTAACATGGCTCTTCTGCCTCCTGGTTGGCAACCTAGGGCAAGAGGAGGTGCCTATTCTTGTAGGGCTGTATTGAGCCCCCGGACCCTCTGGTCGCTAATCTCTGTTGTGTGCCAAGACCGGACAAAAGGGAATTCCCTGATCCACTGCCCATCTTTGGGCCTTGATCCACTCTTTCATAAAGCATCTGTCAGTAGGCACAGCTGGCTGACATGAGCTGTGGATGGATCACTGCTCTGAGTCAGCACATCAATACGTACAACTTCTAATCAGGGAAGTTGTCTTATAGCGACATCTTCTAGGGAATTAATTCATCCCGGCACTAGTTAGTTCCGATGCTTGTGTGTGCGTGTGGGTGTGCGCTTTTGCTTAATAAGGGGGCAGTATTAATAACAGCTTAATGAGACTGTGTGCCTTTGTTGCCAAGAGGTTAAGTGGTGCTTAACAAGATGGTAAATGGGGTGGCCGTATTTGCTCCTGTCTTTTAATCTAGAAGTTTTCAAAGATTTATGGGAAAGAAAAATCATCACCAAATTGCCTCCCTCTCTCCCTCTCTTTTTAATCTCTTTCTTTTTATTTAGTGCATTGATGGATTTGGAAATGGCCTTGCTAAAGATCATATATCCAGGCTTCTCCCCTCCAAAAGGAGACAGAAGCAATTTAAGGCTACAAAGCCATCATGCCACAGTGGCAAGCCTGAGAGATGGCCAGGAATGGCCAGAAGTCTTGAGTTTACCTGCTGTTTCTGCATCTGAATTTACAACATGAAATACCATTTCTAACATGGAACTATTGACAATAATAGATTGGGGCATAAGGGCTTGGGGACACAAGTTTTGTGGGTCCATTACATGACGTTGTCAACTGCCAGGACATGTCCTAAGCTACCCCCTGGAAATCGCACATGGGGGGGGGGGGGAAGGGGAGGGAAACATAGATAATGTAGTATTATGCAGACATTGCGGGATCGCTCCACCACTAGATGGCACTGTCTCATTAAAACACAATGGGGCCGTTCCGAGAAGGGAACAAATCACATGGCCGCGTGTGAAGGAGCGCATCGCAATGGTGGGATTACCGTGAGGACGAAAGCCACAGTAACGCACGGGATTTTTCCTGTGTATAGAGAAACTCTCTGTCTCAGAAGGAAAATGGGTCCCTCTGAAGTGCCGGAGTGAAATCATCATTCACTGGGGAAATAATAAAAAGAGAAAAATCACCTTAAATGTTTGAAACAAGCTACAATTTGACTTGGGAATTGATGTGGGGGAAACAGGTACTACAAAGCACTGTTGCTGGTCAAAGTACATCATGCTGCTTTTTAAGCAATCCTGGAGTACTCCACATTTCATTCACATTAGACTTGTCTCTCAGGCATTTCTGTTCCACTGGGGATCTGCAGCCCCCAGGCTCATCCTTACGCTAAAACTGCGCCAAAAGTCTCATCATACAAACCCTGTAGCTGGATGGTTCCTAATCTCCACCAGATCTTGTAGCAATGAATTCTTCAGCTTGATTTCCTGCTCCACGAAGAATTACTTCCCCCCCCCAACACTCTCCATTCAAAATTTACTGCCCTCAAGCATCTCCTCTCTCTATTCAGCAGAGAAATAGACTCTATTGCTTTGGTGGAAGGTGGAACAGTTTTGGGACTTATGAGTAGTACAGGCACGTCTTTGACCTATTCCTGGCTAAAATTGACGGCCTGTGGCGACTTCTTTTGGATGAGCTGGCAAAGCATCATTTCTTCTTTACTGTCCCAGCATAAAGGGCAGGAGCACAACATTTATGCCATGGCTGATTTAAGCTCTGCAGGTGGACTTGCAGGGCACTGTATCCAGTTCTGGGCACCACACTTCAAGAAGGATGCAGACAAACTGGAGCGTGTTCAGAGGAGGGCAACGAGGATGATCAGGGGTCTGGAAACAAAGCCCTGTGAAGAGAGACTGAAAGAACTGGGCATGTTTAGCCTGGGGAAGAGAAGATTGAGGGGAGACATGATAGCATTTCAAATACTTGAAAAGTTGTCACAAAAAGGAGGGCCGGGATCTCTTCTCAGTCATCCCAGAGTGCAGGATGCGGAATAATGGGCTCAAGTTACAGGAAGCCAGATTCCGGCTGGACATCAGGAAAAACTTCCTGAGTGTTAGAGCAGTACGACAATGGAACCAGTGAACTAGGGAGGTCGTGGGCTCTCCCACACTACAGGCCTTCAAGAGGCAGCTGGACAGCCATCTGTCAGGGATGCTTTAAGGTGGATTCTTGCATTGAGCAGGGGTTTGGACTCGATGGCCTTATAGGCCCCTTCCAACTCTACCATTCTATGATTCTATGATTCTTCTCAGGAAGAAAGGGTGGGCCATTCCTTGGCCATGAATACTGAGTTGTCAAAGACGAGCTAGCAAACGTGAGCCAAATTTAGCAGCAAACATTCATGGTTGCTTGTAATGCATGGCTCTGAGGTTAAAGTCTGAACACGTCAAATACATACAGCATTCACTTGCAGAACAGTTTGGAAGAGATGGCTCCATTTGGGCTCATTGCTTCCAACAGTCAAAGTTAATTGCTTTGGGCTCCGTCCAAGGGCCTCTCCACCTGTTCATTTCATTGGGACTTGCTGAGAAGACCTAGCAGAGAGCAGGTGTTCTTTACACATCCAAAGATGCACAGGCTTCCCCCCCTCCCCAAACAGCTGCAGCAGGCCTTGCATTCCAGTGGCATCTGCAGGAGAGGACTCATATTTCCTGGCTCAGCTGTGCCATGCCTGCGCTGTTCGCTGAGAAGCTGGTTCCTTCACCCTGATCGTGTCCAACAGACTGCTATTTCAGATGTTCCATGTATCGATTCTGCTGCGGGAAGTGTTTAGAAATAAAAGAGCGTATTCAAGCAACCTTGTGGCTCTGAATATTCCTGAGAAAGCGCTTTCTCCCCTATCAACCTGCCCGGTCACTGAGGTCATCAGAAGGCATGGTCCTGGTGGTTCCACATGGGACCTATAGCCCAACTGGAGTCCACCTGGAGAAGAGCCTTCAGTGTGGTGACCCCCTTTCTATGGAACTCCCTTCCTCTGGAGGTCAGGCAGACGCCAATGTTGTATTGCTTCCAGCACCTCCCGAAAACAGCTTTATTCCAGGGAACCTTGACTGACCAGCCACGGTTTTTATCAGTACTTTGTTTTTAAAAATAAACAATGTTTAATTTGGTATTTTATTTCTTTTATCTTTATATCATTTCATCTCTGATTGTTCACTGCTCCGGAATCTGACTAGATGTGGAGCGGTATATAAATACTGTAAAGAAAGGAAGTAAGACATTCCTGAAATGGTTCTCATGAACCATCCCTGTTCTTCCTTCATGGCAGGTAGCTAATTGTTGTTCCCCAGGCTCTGATCCATGTCGGTGAATCTTTTATTCCAGGAGGGAGCGAGAGGGGAGGACATACTGTGCACTCGCACCCAAGCCTGGTTACCCTGGGAAGTTTTCCATTCCACTCCAAAGGGACAAACAAACCTGCCAGGCTCAGAACTCCACCTCCTCAGTCCAGGAAATGCTGAGCCAGCGCTTCCGCCAGTTCCTGACTCCCAAACAGCTCTGCAGAGCATCCTCCTTACCTGTTCAGGTACTTGCTGGTTCCCTCACACTTGCAGGCAAATTATTTAGAGGATGGGACACTTAAATACGGACTCTGAAGGCAACTGGGGGGAGGGATGCAGAACTTGGGCAGAGCTGGGTGCACAAGACGGCAAAAGCCCTGAACAGCTGTTGCTTCTGCAAAGAGGTGCGGCACAGGGGTCATGCAGAGGCCTGCTGGTGCATAAGCACAGGAGGGGAGGGGAGGGGAGGTAGAAATGGGCAGGGAGGGAGGAGAACAGACACCCCGGCCTCGGGCATTGTACAGATGCATGCAGGGACACGCACGCTTGCAACACTTAGCTCTTTCTTGCACCAAAGATCATCTTATGTGCTCTCTCCTATTAAATGTGACTGAGGGCCCTTCTTCGCCCCCTGGCCATGATTATAATGTGCAGATTTATTCCACCAAGCTACTGATTTAAAAGCCAAGAGAGTGGCAATGGTTAAAGATATACCAGCAAAACACAATATGTTATCAAAAGTTGCTTCCCATTAGACTTGGGGATAAGCCACCTTCCCCCTAGATTCTGTGGCAAGAAAAGCAGAATTCTGTGAGTTGTGTTTTAATCATGAAAATGAAGAAGTGGCTTGGCAAATGATAAATAGAGGATTAGATAGATAGATAGATAGATAGATAGATAGATAGATAGATAGATAGATAGATATCCTTAATTTGTTCCTCTGCTGGCTATGGGGAAGACCTACCTGGTGTGATCGTGGAAACTCTCTTGGGTCCTCCATGGCTTTGGAGACACCACTACGTTTCACAACATGCACCCACATGTGTTTGAGTCTGTCTGTGCATCCATAAGGACTAGCTGCTTACTTTCTGTTTTCGAATAAAAGAAGCTAGTCTTCTTAGGAGTCTCTTCCCAGTAAGTAATCCGCCTGAATTGGTGCGATCAAGGAAAACACGCAAACCTAGTGATCTATTATTCTTTGCATTGTGTAATTATACCTTCCTGTGTGCCTTTCAGGTTCAAGGCTCTCAGGCAATGTCTTGGGGGAAGGGAAGTGGTGATACAGCCCCACGGCAGGGTTTCATCTGCCGCCTGGATCACCTGGTGATGACTGTGAGGAGCATCGTGGACACGTCTGCCTTCTACTCTCGGGTCCTAGGCATGGAAGTCATCTCCTTCAAGGTGCTGCTGGGGATGGGGATGGCAAATCAGATCATGGCCCAGTGTTGAAACAGATGTGTTAGCATCTGTCAGGAGGGGGTTCTGGCACCAGGGAGAGGCGGGGGGGGGGGGGGGGGGAGAAAAACTTCTAATTTCAAAATGCAAAATGCAAAGCCAAGAAATGGAGACTGTGATGCTTTTCTTGAGCCTGTGAACACAATATGTTTTTAGTCCTTGGTAGCTGTACCAAGAGGGAAATTCTGCACTTATTTCTAGCTCCTGATTTATCTCTAGTGTTATTTATTAGACTTTACCAAGTATCTCTTTGGGGGCAACTGCATCATGTCATATGCGTGACCCAAGGACAACACCTCCATAGTTCTGTGATTAGCTAGGGCAGAACAAATTTTGGAAAATAAGCAAATATCTAGAATTTTGCTGCATAAATGTTAGATCATGGCAGAAATATGCCTTGATTGTTTTTTCATGTAGGATATACACTGCCCTTCTCCCACTGTAGACTTCATGAGGCTTTATCCCGCAACTTTAATGAGGCTTCTGCTTCCAGGTCCTTTAAGGAATTAAGATCAGCTCCTTTACATGTGTTTTTCCCCAGTTTTTTCTTTCTTTCTCTGGTTTTCTATAAGTTTCAGTATACAACCACTAGATGGTGCTGTGGTGAGTGGAATTGTGTAACTAGAAGAGACTCTCATTCTGCCATTTCTAAATAATACCAGATTTTCCTCGTTAGGAAAAAAAACTGTAATAATGGTTGCAAAACATGGAAGAAGCCAAGCCAAACATTAGATAGATTAGATAGATAGATGATAGATAGATAGATAGATAGATAGATAGATAGATAGATAGATAGATCCGCAAGTGCATGTGCATATATAAATGATATTAAACTGAAAGGAGCCTTGGGCTCCATTGCTGATATGTAATTGTAAGAAAGGCCTCTACGAAAGGCAAGGAACTGCAGTAGTTAGGCTGACCAGTTAAAATCCAGGTCAGGGCTCATGTAACTTTAACAGTTGTAGAGAAAAGGGAATTTCAGCCAGTGTCATTTGTATGCAATTAGTTCCTGGTGAAATTCCCCCTTCATCACAACAGTTAAAGGTGCAGGCACTATACTAGAGTGACCATATACAAAAGAAGGCAGGGGCCCTGCAACTTTAACTGTTGTGATGAAGAGGGAATTTCACCAGGAACTAATTGCATACAAATGACACTGTCTGAAATTCCCTTTTCTTTACAACTGTTAAAGTTACATGAGCCCTAGCAGTAGTCATATACCAAAAGGTTAACCTAAAAATGAATGAGATCACCCAAGAGGCTTTCCTACTAGGAACTTACAAGTTGTTAGCTTACTATGTTAATTCAACGTCAATTAATCTATAAAACAAAACAGCAACAATAATAAGCCAACCATCATAGCAAAATGGTATTTGACGTGCTCTTAAGGTCTGCCTACCTATACATGGGAGGAGATGATGCTTTAGGTTACTTGGCCTGAAGTTGCCCTTGAGCTCCATTTAAAGGTGAACACCAGCATTTTGAGTTGGTTAAACTTTGTTTTTAATCTTGCATTTGCCAGTCCTTACTTTGGCAACTGCCCAACATCCCTCCCCACCCTGAACCTGCATTCCCTTTGCTTTGTTAACAGGGAAACCGCACGGCTCTACGTTTTGGGAACCAGAAGTTTAACCTCCATGAGGTGGGGAAGGAGTTTGAACCTAAGGCCCACAGGCCCGTTCCTGGTTCTTTGGACCTCTGCCTCGTCACGGAGACGCCACTGGGACAGCTAGCAGAACACCTGAAGGTCAGGTACTGCAAGATGATCCAAGGTGGCGCCGCTCTGGTGCATGCTGCCCTGGTTACCCTGCAAGAGCTTGGAGGCACGGCCACCCTTCCCTGGCTTTGGTGAAGGGGGCAGATGGTACATAGCCCAGCCCAAGTCCCATAAGAGAGGCCAGTCAAGTGCTCCATGTCCAATCAGAGCATGGGGAACATTCGACCCCAGCATGAACCACACCCACCCAGGCAACCAGCCTCTCCTTTCCCCAACCTGGTTCCCTCCAGGTGTGTCAGTCTCAACATCCACCATTGCCAGCCAGACAATGGCCATGCTGTCTCAGAATTATGGGAGTTGCAGTCCAGCGCATCTCCACATCCCCAGGTTTGGGAAGGCTGGTCTAATGGAGAGCCCACAGATATGCCTTCAAGCAATGTGATGTGACCCAGAGGTGTACAAAATGATGCATGGTGTGGAAAATGTGGATAGGGAGACATTTTTCTCCCTCTCCCATAATACTGGAACCCAAGGGGGTCACATCCCATGAAGCTGATTGGTGGGAGATTCAGGACAGATAAAAGGAAGAACTTCTTTACACAGCGCAGAGTTGAACTATGGAATTTGCTACCGCAAGATGTAGTGCTGACCACCAATTTGGAGGGCTTTAAAGGGGGATTGGATAAATTCCTAGAGGAGAAGGCTATCAATGGCTACTAGCCCTGATGGCTCTACGTTACCTCCAGTATCAGAGGCAGTATGTTGATGTACACCAGTTGCTGGGGAACATGGGTGGGAGGGTGCTGTTGCACTCACGCCCTGCTTGTGGGCTCTTGGTCAACAGCTGATGATCCACTGTATGAACAGAGTGCTGGATTAGATGGACCCTTGATCCAGTAGGGCTCTTCTTATGGTCTTATATTCAGAGAGTGTTCTGTTGCCCATTATGCTCTTGATGGAGAGGGCAGGGGAGGGGCTCTTCTTGGAACTTTAGATCTACTCATTCATTCCCACCTCCCCTTTCTTTCAGGCCTGCGGGGTGAGAATTGAAGAAGGCCCCGTATCCAGGACTGGTGCAGTTGGCCCAATAACGTCTATTTACTTCCGTGACCCAGACCAAAATCTGCTTGAGATCTGCAATTATAGCAATCAGTTAGAACAGGAGTTGTCCACCTCTCAGCCTACAAAGGCCACCATTTAAATTTGGAAGAAACAGCTATTGGGATCATAGATGTGCGCAAGGGGTGTGCCGGGTATGCCCAGGCACACACTAATGTCTCAAGCAATAAGCGTTGAATTGAGGGTGGCATTGAGTAGGGATCCAGAGGGGGATCCAGATGCAGCAGGAATGGTCCTCCAGCTGTCCTGCCACCATACCGAAGAACTATTGCCTCCGAGAAAGCACCATTGCTCCTGGCAGCAGATCAAAATGGAATCCCTCTGCTGGGAGCCTCTCTGCCAGGAGCCACACTTCGAAGAGTCCAGGAGGAGGGCCCCGAAGGCTAATATTGCCTCGCAAGCCCCTCCTCCAGCAAGTGCCACCACAAAGCCCCACCAATCCCCCCTGCTCACCTGCAATGGCCCTCCCATGGTCAGGCAAGCTGAACGTGCCGTAGGGCATCAGTGTCTACAGTGTTTAATTAATAAATGAATAAAAATAATGTCCTTTATGTTAACCTTTAAAAAAAAAATCCCTGGGAGCACACCCTAATGAAATGTGCTGCGCACGCCTATGATTGTGTGTGTGGAAAGCGATAGAGGAGAGCATACTTCAAATTCACCTCCCCGTGCTTCAAATCATCTCTCCCCATTGTATTAAACTGGCAATCCATCTTTCACACATGGGCCAGCCACCATATTGTTCTGTCCTGTGTATCTGAAAACGCTTAAAAAGCCAAGCCAGCCAAATGCACCTATGAGACCCCTCTCCTCAATCCACCGTCAGGTAAGACCTTTATAAGGACCAACCAAGCTATCACAAAGTCGTGAGAGCAAGTTTTTGAAAAACCCAGAACACTTCATCAGGCTGGATGTCAAATAGGGCTGTGCACAGATCTGGATCCAGATCTTGAATTTGGAGTGGATCGGGCTGATCCAGGCCTCCCAGATCCGAATTGGATTGGCCAGATCGGATCCACGATCCAATCCGGATCCATGCACAGCACTCCCTCCCTCTCTCCCCCTCCCTCCCCTCACACTCCCTGCTTACCTGCTGCCTCCTCCGTGACGTCCCCCGTCGTGCTCTCTCCTTGCTGTGCCACCACATTTCCCGCTCGCATCGGGTGATGATGTCACTTGCCATGACCGGCAAATGCAGCTCTCTAATTGACAGATCTGGATCCAGATCGGATTGGGGGGTCCATGCACAGACCTAATGTCAAGCAATGCAGAGCCAAGGGGGACAGAGAGAGAGAGAAAGAGAAAGGGAGAAAGAGAAAAGTTGGCAGCATGTTGAAGCTACAAATTCTGCATCAATCACAGTCATTGTGTGACAGAATGTCGGAGGAGCCCAGTGGACCTGCCATAAAATGTTGTGGCATGTGGATTGCTCCTGCTCCATGTTCCTGCCAGCCATGTCTGTTTTCAAAAGATTCCATTCCATTCCCTCCCAAAAGTCCTAGACCTTGCCTTCACGGTGCTGTGTTGGTGCTGCTGCTCTGCCATCAAACCCCATGCTATCACTGCTGCGGGGTTGCGGCGAGTAATCTTAACTGGAGGAGGAAGCGTGGGCTTTCTGGTGGCCATTTGGCTCGCCGGGCCCATTCCCGGCTCCTTGCCCAGCTTCCAGTGACCAATCAGAGGTTGCCTTCCACCCAGGATCGCCCCCTTTGCAACGCGAGAGTGAAGCCAGACAGCGGACGAGCCATAGTGACCTCACTCCGGTGGGAAAAGTCAGGATATGACCCTGACTTTTCCAATGCGCAGCTTCACAGGAAAGCCCAGCAGTGGCTGCGAGGTGGCTGCTGCATCGTATAACCGATGCAGCAGCACCACAATCCTTTTAAAATGTATAGATAGCCCACTAATCAGTATTCTGTGGCCAAGGAGCCTCCTTGCCCCTCCTTGGACTATTTTAGACTGGAATCCTATACCCACTTAATTGGAAGTAAGTGCCATTGAACTCACTGGGATTTACTTCTGAGTAGACATGGACAGGATTGCATTGGTAGGGTTTTTCCTCACCAACTTTTTGTATTTCTGCTAAACTAGAGGTTCCTTCAAGCCTGCAGGGGGAACTTGAAGCCTCCTTCTTGTGTGTGGATGGCACTGTTTTGGCTAATAAAGATCAGCAGTGTACGAGTTTTCTATTTGTAGATAGGCTAGCAGACTTAACTGGTTTAGGCTCTACTACGTGCTATGATGGTTTAAGGCTGCACCAAGGACTGCTCAGACACAGAAACACACAACGCTAGAAATTAATTTTAGATGGCGTAATGGGTTAAGAAGTCAGTAGGAGCCAAATTAGGTAGCATCACCTAGTGGTTGGAGGGAATGCAAACCTCAATAAGTAAAGCCGCACCTTTAGCTGTGTTAGATTCGTCACTAGATGGCAGCCTTGCTTTTCTCAAAAGAACACAAACGAAGAGACTCCAGTCCTGCTCTGCCTGTGGCTGAACCAACTTGCAGGCAAAGGGTATTCTTGCAACCCTCTCAGCAAGGAGTCAATGCAGGGCAGGCATGAGTGGAAGCTCACATGTGTTATTGCAGGGATGCTCTTAGGAACAGCAAGCACTTTTTCCGCAGGGTGGGTTATTGTGTTGTCTGAACGCAGTGGTTTTTCTGCAGGGTTGGTTATTGTGTTGACATGTTTAATAGATCCCACAAGTTTAATCACAGTTGCTGAAAATGACACTTCCTAAGTTGGATAATAATTTATAACTGAGATCTATAGGAATAGCTGAGGAAGGCCTCATCTGGTTGAAACGGAGATACACTAAGTTTCTCTAGTAATAAAGAGATTAGAAATAACTGTCAAAGTTGTTGTTAAATAGACCAGCATGATGATACAATTGTTTTGAAACTGTGACGGATTGTGTACATATGTAAAGCAACTGGTACAATTGTACTTGTGAGTAAATTTGGCAATTTGTAAGTCTCTTACACTAGGAATGTTTATATAGATATCATTATTGGGGACCCAATGTTTCATTGGGCTAAAATACTTAATACCAATTTCCAGGAATTCCCCGGGGCATTGAAATTCTGGGTATATTCAGATTTCCTGGTTGCTTTGCTTTAAGCTAATAAGGAGGGAATTAATTCAGTGCGTAGGATTCACAATTTGGATCTTTTTCCTCCTTATGTGATACAGGCACCCATTTATGAGATTTTTACTGTTTTTTTTTTGCTTTGCTTTTAAACATTTGAAGTATTTTGCGTTTATTTTATCAAGTTGGGTTTTATGGTTTTAATTTTTGGGACTATTGGGTGGTATAAAAATGTAATAAATAACTTAAATATATATAAACCAAGAAGATCTGCTAAGAAATGCACTCCATTCATCCCAAGACATAGGGTGCCCAGCTGTGCTTCTTAAAGCAACAGTGTTATGTGATGCCAAATACTGGAGTAAAATGGCAACTCTGCCCTCATAGAATCACAGAATAGTAGAGTTGGAAGGGGCCTATAAGGCCATCGAGTCCAACCCTCTGCTCAATGCAGGAATCCACCTTAAAGCATACCTGACAGGTGGTTATCCAGCTTCCTCTTGAATGCCTCTAGTGTGGGAGAGCCCACAACCTCCCTAGGGAATTGGTTCCATTGTCGTACTGCTCTAACAGTCAGGAAGTTTTTCCTGATCTCCAGCCGGAATCTGGCTTCCTGTAACTTGAGCCCACTATTCCGTGTCCTGTACTCTGGGATGATTGAGAAGAGATCCTGGCCCTCCTCTGTGTGACAACCTTTCAAGTATTTGAAGACTGCTATCATGTCTCCCCTCAGTCTTCTCTTCTCCAGGCTAAACATGCCCCGTTCATTCAGTCTCTCCTCATAGGGCTTTGTTTCCAGAACCCTGATAATCCTTGTTGCCCTCCTCTGAACGCGCACACCTGTGCTAAGCAGATTGCAAACACCACCTTCTAGCAAGTATGATGGAAAACTTGGAGCTGGGGAAGGGATCAGAGGATCATCCCAAATGACATGGTGTGGAAGTGTAGTACAAGTTCGGGGACAATACCCAAGAGTCCTGTTGACTACACATTTTTAATTGACTATGCCAGCCAAACTTTCTGGAGAACCCGGTCTTGCTGTTAAATGCTGCATTACAGAAATGAGGCTCAAAATATTATTCATATGTATGTTTTTAACTGTGCCATGGTATCCCTGCCCCTTCCATACATTTGTTGCCATTTATCAAAACGGAAGTGGGGAATCTGGAGCTGGAATTATGAAGTAGGTTTAGCTTCTGCCAAAAAACATTCGCAACCAAACCAACAAGGGAAACGTATGTGCAAATGAATGCACAGTGAACACTGACTGTTTAAAATCACAATCTTTTGTGCAAAAGAAAAAGAAATCCAAGGCAGGCATCGCAATCAATAGTGGATCACAGGAGCCAGGGTAAATTCTACAACATCCTATTGATAACTGCTGGTGTGGCTGTATCCTGAGGATACGGGAAATTAATCCAGGTCACTGAGGGAGAAAAGGAAACAAGATACAAAAAAGGAGTCTGGAGGCAACCTGATAGTCAACGTTGCCTAATTTGGCTGGGAGGAATGCTGTCATTCATCACACTCAGAAGATGAAGTCTGAAGGCATCCAAACATCTGCAGTATTGAGAATGAGTGGGCTGCTTTCACTGATTCTTTGCCTACCATTTTCACACACACCCCGGGGCATCCCATCACAGTCCAGGCACAGAAGAACATGCTGGGTGACATTCTGAGCCTACAGACTTTACAGCCAAAAGCTGGTCTATTTCCCTCAATGTCCAGGAAGTCAGCAACCCACAAGCTGATGCATGAGAAGTCATTTCTGCCTACGTCTTGCCCTCCTGCCTCCTGTTCTTCAGTTTACTCTGGATATAAGTGTGACAATCCAGAATTTGGAACTGGATAGAGTAATTTCTTGGGAGTAGATTTTTCAACAGGGCCCTTCCATGTTTGCTCACTAAAGAATATGCCACATGTTTATAGGCAATAAGCCTATATGCACCAGTTGCTGGGGAACATGGGTGGGAGGGTACTGTTGCACCCATATCCTGCTTGTGGGTTCCTGAGCTGGTTGACCACTGTGTGAACAGAGTGCTGGACTAGATGGACCCTCGGTCTGATCCAGCAAGGCTCTTCTGATGTTCTTATGCCTCCTTAATCCTTTAAAATGTAACATTTGACTTTGATAGTTTTACAAATGCTCCCACTAGGTAGCCTTCTGCTACCTGAGTTATATCTCTGTTTCATTATTCGTTTGTTTGTTGGCTGATTGCATTTCTGTACTGCCTTTCTGTAAAACCAAGGGGCTTTACAAAAAATTCAGAGCATAAAACCATAATCATATATATATATATATATATATATATATATATATCCACACACACCTTAAAAGCATCCTTTAAAATAACCATAGCAGTAATTTTAAAAGCCAAGTTTTTTAAAAAAAGACATTTCTTATACACTTTGCTTGCATCGTTGTTATTGTTGTTGTTGATTTTAGATTATAATTGCTTTTAAGTACAAGGCAAAATTGATGTCAAAGAACGAGCTTTTATGACCAGGAGGTATGACAGAGTGCACACAAAACTGAGAGTGACTGTGATTTTGAGGACCTCTGAAATGGGAAAGCCACTGATGTAGGTTGACTTGGAAAGGGTGGTGGTGTTGAGTTGCTCCAGCAGGGCTCAGGTCTTCAAACCTCTCCTGGGGTGGTCCAGAGCTGCTGAGCTCTATCAGCAGTATGCCAAGTTGAAACACCCCTACCTTTCATCACCATGGACAGCTCCCAGGGCTATTTTTCCAATTGATCCTAGGCCTGAAAACTGGAGCAGAGTTCAACCCCATCCTGTCTGGGAGGACATGAGACACTTGCAGGATCCGCAGTTGCTGGAACGGTGAGATGGAATGCAGCTGGGGAGGGGGGCTTGTATGGGCTACAGACATTGGAATCAGTAATCCAGTAATGGAATCCAGTCCTTGGTTCAATTCATCAAAGTGGTTTGGAGCCCAGCAAGAGAGCGGCGGTGGCAGCTAAAAGCATCATTCATATCCTCAGATCTTCAAGGAGGGCCAAGCATCAGTCCCGGCTTCCCTTTTCTATTTGCCTGTGGTAGACACAACCCCTTGGCAATCTTAAACCAGTGCTTCTCAAACTTTGGGCCTACAGAGTATTCTGGGGCATCTGGAAAGGTTGTGCAATTCCAGGGGGGGAACAGGGGTCTTGAGACAGGGAATTCTTCAGATGAGCATTTGATCGCACGCTCGTGACTGGCCACTCACGGTTCTTCGCGGGGCATTTTGATGACGCAGCGATCCTCCGGCGCATCTCCCGCTCCTTCTGCTATTTTTCCCGCCACAAAATAAGACCCAGAAAATCCGATTTGGGGGCTATAACAAAACTTGCCACCATTTCCTGCTGTGCGTAGGAGATGCTGCATGATAAAAAAAAAATGCCCGCTGAATGAGCCACGTGCCATTTGCTTGCTTCCTCTTTCTTCCCCGTGTGAAGAAAGAGGACGCTGCTCGTCCCTATTGTGGGACAGAAACAGGAGGCAAAATGACGGTAGAGAAATGCCATTTTCCCCCATCTGATTGTCTACAGGTGCTCCCTTCTGTCCTCCGCGCACCCCAGACCTGGGCAGGTGGGATGTACCCAGGCTCTTGCTCCCCAGTGATCCTCTCCGGGCTTCTGGGGCATGACTACACCAACTGTCTCCCATCATCCCAAGGTGTTGCGGGGGAGAAAGCACTGTAGAAAGGGCCACAGCTTTGTCACTGTTTCTTATGGTGTCACTAACCAGCCAAAAGACTTTTGCTGCCTCAAAGGCCTCCTTTGCACCCCTTACACCAGAGGTGTTGACTACTTTCAATCCAAGGGCCAAATTCCGTTTCAGAGAAGATCTCAGAGGCCACATTTCAGTGCTGGCCGAGGCCCGAAATACCAACATATTTTCCGCACTATACATATATTTCCACCAGCATATTTTAGTTTAAACCTCTTATTGCTGGAAACTATGCTTTAGGAGAGGCATTTCAGCCCTTTAGAATGGGGGGAAACTGCTCAAAAGCTAGGAAAGCACCAAATATTCAGCACTCAGGGGAAAGGGGTGGTCCCATCCCATCTGTCCTGCTTGTGGATTCTTGGTTGGCCACTGTGTTGGCTCTGCTTGTGTTCTTATGTTCTAACCTCTAGAGATCTGGATTGAGGCCCCAGCTGGATAGGATTTGAGACAAGGCCTGAATTACCGCACCTGTGCCCTTCGCTTTTCTACTATTCAGTCAGGAACACAGAAATGGTGCGTGGAAGCAAATCAATTCTTGCTTCTCTCCTTGGCTTGGAATTGGAGACCAGCAACCCCACCCGGTATGTACCTGAAGGCTTCATGCCAGGAAAAGTTGTGCCTGTTGGATTTTTTTTCTGCCAGCCATGCAACTCCCTGCTATAAAGTTGTTTGCAAGGAAACACCTGCAAGGGAAGTCTCTGTTGGCTGTGGAACGTGGGACAAGAGCCTCTTTCTTGAGGTTGTTTACGACTGCAAACAAGGGGCTTTGGTGAGTTGCTTGTGAAGTCCTAGCTATTTTCAACCTCATATTAGCCAGGTTACTGTGGTTTTGTTCCAGGAATGTTATTTACCAGCCTGTCTCAAGTCTCCTTTTCTTTCCACAATTTCCTTTTCTAACAGCGATTCTCCTTGTCAGCTTCGAGTGTATGATATCTGGGGTGCAAAATATGCCACGAGCCTTTGCAACTGTCCTGTGACCCATAACCACATGCTCAGGAATGCAATGTTCCTGATACAAGCTTCTTTTGCAGAGTAAAACATCTGTAGTGTAAAAGTGCCCTCAGATAACAGGCGGAACCCTGAACATGGGATGTTACTCATGAGCAAGTGGGGTGACATTCCTCTAAGGACCAATTCTGAACCCAATTCTCTCTCTCGCATAGATCTCTAGGGAGCAGAGTAATGTGGCGCAGAGAGAGAGAGAGAGAGAGAGAGAGAGAGAAGAATCAGGGAAGCCAGTGTGGTGTAGTGGCTAAAGTATTGGCCTGGGAGCCAGGAGATCCAGGTTCTAGTCCCCACTCTGCCATGGAAACCCACTGGGTGACTTTGGGCCAATCACAGACTCTCAGCTCAACCTACCTCACAGGGTTGTTGTTGTGAGGATAAAGTGGAGAGGAGGGGGATTATGTATGGCACCTTGGGTTCCTTGGAGGGAAAAAGGCGGGATATAAATGTAATAAATAAAAAAATAAACAAAGCATGGGGAAGGGCATCAAGATATCGATCAGACTAGCTTTGCAGTTGCAGAATTGCTGACAAAGGTATTGAATAGTGCTAATGCCGAAAGAGTTGCAGCTGCATTCCTGAGAAGTGGGGGGGGGGCATTTACTTAAGGGTTCAGCTGACTGCAGAGACCATATATAGAGCAGGGTTGTTCAACCTCTTCCAGTCTGAGGGCTGAATTAAATTTTGCTCTCGGGGGTCGCATTCCAGCAGTGGGCGGAGCCAACGATATAAGGGGTGGGACCAAAATATCAGCAAATGTTAGCTTAAAGCTCTTACGGCCAGTAATTGAGTTTTAGAAGAGGCATGTCAACCTTTTAGAATGGAGGAAAATTGTGGGAAAGCCCCCCAAAAGACCCCACCATACAGTTGGTGATTGGGAGAAAAGGACAGGGACAAGGTCATGTGGGAAAGGCCAGGTTAGCCCACAGGTCTGAGCTTCAATATCCCTGATACAGAAGGGTGGTCTGCAGGGAGGGGGCGCCTCATTTTTGGGGTCCCCGGTCAGCCTCATCAACACAGCTGAAAGACTAGGGGAATTGCAAGAACCAGGTTTCCCTATGGAAAACAGACTCCAACTTTAAAATCTTTTATATAGAATTTTCCCATACAAATCAGCTTTTTAGGCTGTGTAACAATGTAGATCATCAGCAATGCAAGGAACTGAAAAAGGTGTGTGTGACATTTTGAAGAGTTCTTCAAGGCGGTGGAGGCCGGTCCTGGATCTCAGACCTAAGGGATGCCTGTGGCTATAGCTAGAGATCCAAGCAGCCTCACAGTTCTTTGGCATCTTCATTGTACTATCACAATGTAAGTAGACTTTCTGGAAAATATTTGGTGTTTTTTTAAGAGCAAATGCATTAAATATTTGAAGGCTTAAAAAATCTGGTCTTGTAACCAAAACCATGATCACCATAACCGATGGTTTTAAAGGTGAACATTTGTGTAATAATGTCAAACTAGAACATGTGATTTTAAATTCATAAAACAAGATTTTCATTGCAGACTCTAAGAACCTACTTTCTGTCTGTCCAGCAGAACAATAAAAATTCAATCATATGAAAGCAGAAGGAAATAAGGTATCTGCGTGAGAAATGGCACCCAACAGATTTTGTTTCGTACTGATCACTCTGTAGGAAAGATTTGGCAATTTGTTTTAAACAAAACCTTTGCCATTTTTCTCTTGCTCTCCTTCTGGATGAGATGATAACCAAATGGCACCATGAATACACTTTTTCCTGGTGGGAAGATGGGATATCTATCAAGCAAATAAATAAATGATATCTCTTCCCAGAAAGAACTCTCATGTGTTTTATCCCCAAAGTTCAATCAGAATCTTTAATCAGGGGTGGATCTTAGGTGTGCAGGCATCTAGACTGACACACCAAGGAGACCCAAACTCTGCAACCAGAAGACAGAGACTTTGAACAAGTAATAAATAATGAACAATCACATTCCTAAGATATTCTCATTACTCAAGGTTGTTTTTCAGATGGGTGAGGGAGTTCTACATAATTTGGAAACTAGCTTGTTCCCTTTTTGTTGCTATTGTGGTGGAGTTTTAGAGACTCCCTAGTATCCTCAGCATTACAGGTAAGAAGCCAAGAAAGAACTATCTGAGAGATGCTCCAGGTTGTTCACCATTTTGACAATGCTGTCCACGTTGTCACCTGGAAGCACTCGAGATGCATTGGATCGAAACTTCCTCAGGAGCGCTCCTCTGCTCAGGGGTTTCCTCCAGTGCCCGTAGAAGGTATCACATCGGCCGGTCAGGATGTCTCCATTCTGCAGGATCAGCACCACCTCCGCGTACATCTTGTCGAAGTTGGCCACATTGTCCTCCGGGTGTTCCACCACCACCTTGGAGAGCAGCTGCGTTAGCTGCTGGCGGTGGATGTTGTCGGCGCTGAAAGAAGAGATGCTCAGTCGGCCATCCAAGAGGGCCGAGCAGGCGTTGAACTGGAACGAGTGCCTGGCCTCGTGTTCAGATGCAGGGAAGGGCCTGTTGATGTACTTCGATACTGGAACTCTCAGTATGATGGTGTGGATCGCAGAGGGCGAGAGAGAGCCAGAATCGTTGAGTAAAAGGTTCCTGGCTGAAAGGGCCGCCTCCACCACCCAGTGCATTCCCAAATGGGCCGGGTAGCTCTTGAATGCAATGTCCTGTCTCTCCAGAAGGAATTCAAAGTTGTTTGTTGACAGGCTGAGTGGCCTGGGTTGGTAGTCGCCGTAGAAAGCACTGAAGCCCGCACAGCCGGGGACATCGTCCAAGATGAGCGGATTGGCCTCCAGCCCACGGGCCGCTAGGAGCGCCGCCTCTAGGCCGAGGCGGGTGGCGTTGCCGATATGCAAGGGTTTGGCCGAGGTGGCAGCATTCGCCATGGGTGCCCCTGCCAGGGAAGCTGCGATCGCCAAAGCGTGGCCGCACTGGGTTGCGTTGAGGGACAGCAGCTTGGCTGAGGCAGCGGCACTGCCCATTGTGCCAACTACTGAGGGAGGGTGGAACCTAGAAAGGAAAGCCCAGAGGTGGTTAGGATGGCATGAAAGGCGGTGGGGTGAGTGCTTTAGATGAAAGACGTCGTTGTGAGGCTTTGATGGAAGACGTTTGAGCCAGGGAGGCCTTGCTTATATTTTATAATACTGTAACCCACCCTGAGCCATTCTGATGGTAGCATCTAAAAACCCGCAGGTGTCTTCAAAGGGACCAGAAGCTTTTTGTGTCCCCTGCCTAAATTGGAGGAGGGGAGAGGAGCCCACCCTCCTGGTTAAAAATATCTTTCAAATATATTAAGAAATGCAAATGAGCAATGCTCAGGGTTTTGATGTTGTTCCCCGCCTCGATCCAGAGGGAGAGGTGGGTAAGAAATAAATATGTTATTTTTATTATTTTTAGTAGTAGTAGTAGTAGTAGCTTGTTCCCCTCTGAGAGGCAGAAGAGACAGAAACTAGGAGCTCCATCGCACCAGCGATTTAGTGCACTCTCGCCATGCCTGGCGTGCAAATTTGCATCACGGGACTCACAGGACGCTGTGCCTGTCCTGCTGACACCCCGCTTCTTCCCCAGCTTCTCCTAGAATGCTAAAAGTCTGGATTATTTTCCCTAAGCGCATTTAATGCGCCCTAAGCCTCCGTGTAGTTTTAAAAGAACTGGGGGCTTGAATGGATTGCATCAGGTCCTTGCAGGGAAAAGTGATCTCTCCCAGCAGCTGGCTCCAAGCCTCAATAGAAAACCCAAACCTTGCATCCCAGGCTCGAAAGCATTTTTTAAAATCATATAATGCCTGAATCTCTGAAGAGACAAGATTGTACTCCCTCGATGCCTCCAAAGAGCCAGACTAAAGGGTTGTTCCATTTTTGTCCGGCAGAAAGGCGGTCTAGTTGAAGTGCTGACTGGAGGGAGAAAGAGAAGGGGAGGGGTGGAGTGGATGGAAGAGCGAAAGAGCGAAAGAACAGCTATTTAGGTGAAAGGGATCATAAGCTTGATGCACTTCTAAAAAAAAACATGGAAGCAAACCAAGGGGGGGTGAAAATAGATGTGATGGAGGTCTAGATCTACACTTCTGCTTTATAGTGGCATTGAAGTGCCCTGATAACTGTTGGGGCACAATCCACATTCCATATACCGCTTTCATAGTGTTATTTCCTGCTTTTTATTCCATATTAATCATGATTTGACACAAGGTGGAGATCTGGCCAGAATTTCAAAAAAGACAGGTAAGCAAACAGGACAGTAAAGCAAACTGGACCTAACCAACCTCAGCTGATCAAAAGGCATACAAGTTTGTGAGTTACACAAAAGCACTTGTCAGGCTGCTGCTCTTCTCTGTATTTTATTTCTCTTGAATTGTGCCTCTGATTGTTTTAAATTGTATTTTATCGTTGCATTCCGTGTATATTTTGTTAGCCATTCAGATTATGATTGTAGAAGAGTGTGATATAAATAATGACGTTGTTGTTGTTGTTGTTGTTGTTAATCCACAAATACCAGAGCTAAAGTTGCTGAGTTTTCTTCTGTAATACCCAGTGTCTCTGTTCAAGTCATCCTCCTTAGTTTCCGCTGGGGCCAAAATGACAAAGAATCCCATCATGTAACACAAACACTTTTGTGCTCACCCACCCACCGAGAACAGCTGCTTGCTAACCAACCACAGAGGAGCTGGAAAAAAACATTACCTCTTGGGAATGTTGTGCGCTTCATGAGAGAAGTGCAGCAGCCTCCCTTGTACCTCGATGCCCACGTTAAAAGCCAAGAGGAAGTCAAGGCCGCTGGGTCTGGAGGCCATCGGCAACATCTGGGAAGCCGCCAGGAGAGCAGGCACGACAGCCCCTGACGGGTGAGTGGCTGGGTGCCAGGTGTCATCAAAGTCCATTGAATGAGCCTGCAAGGGAGGATCCATTATGATCTCTGCGTTTGGCAGTGGCTGAAAGTACGACTTGCTTTCAATTCTGGAATGGGATCCGAAGGAGAAAGGGCTTGAATCCTTCTTTTGGAAGGGCAGCAGGAAGGAGAGAGAGAGACAGAGAGACAGAGAGACAGAGAGAGAGATTGAGAGAGAGAGAGAGAGAGAGAGAGAGAGAAGGAAGGAAGGAAGGAAGGAAGGAAGGAAGGAAGGAAGGAGAAAGAGGATAAGAAAAGGAAAGAAAGAGAATGAGAGAGACAGAGTGAGAGAAGAGAGAGAATGAATGAATGAATGAATGAATGAATGAATGAATGAATGAGAGACTCTCATTGAATGAGAGGGGGGAAAGAAGGAAGGAAGGAAAAAGAGAGTAAGAAAAACAAAAAAGAAAGATAGTGAAAGAGAGAGAGAGAGAGAGAGAGAGAGTTCAAAGCCTTCATGAAAATGAGAAGCTGGGTGAGACTATATTGGTGGTTCTGCTGACACCCTGGTTCTATAAATCTACTTTGGACACAGTGGCACAACAGAAGCAAAACCGGTGGAGGGAAATGATCTCCTCTCTTAGGCCAATGTGAATAAAGAGCCCACACCTAGTTCCCCTCTACAAGGATTCGCTTTTGCGCCTGGTTAGGCGATTATGCGCATAATCGCTGAAGCGCATTTACACCTAATCCCTCTGCACGAGAGGCGGCGAAGCGCATTAACGGATGACCAAAATGCGCTTTACAAGTAGTTAATGTGCATAAGCGCTTGTTCACATGGTCAAAATGCGCTTTAACGGCCGGAGCAAAATAAAACTCGCGATTTAACGCGCATTCGATAATGCGCATAATCGGAGAGATAACGCGCCTCTACGCCCGATTTGCACTCCATTCTTGTAGAGGTAAAAAAATTTAAGCGCCTTGAAAGAGCTTTAAACTTTTCTTGTAGAGGCAGCCCTACACAAGTGGTTCCAGTGATGGCTGCCCACCCCCACACCCTTCCCACATTCCTCTCTCCAGAAGGTCTAGAGGAGGGGAAATGACTTACCGCCACGCCATTGACAAACGCCGCCAGAGGAGGAGACAGCTTCAGGCCTTTCCTTCCGTAGACAGAGCTAATGGGGCTGGATGAGTAAGTTTCCTGATCATGGGAAAGGAGAACCCAGTGAGAGAAGCAGGGGACATTTGGGGCATTACCTTTCTAGGGGAATTCTGATCCTCCGACCAAGATGCAGGACTAGGGGCAGCTAGGGGGGAAATTAACCCGGTGTTGAAAGCAGCACTAAATTTCATTTAAGGCAGGGATAGGGGAATGTGTAGCCCTCTAGATGTTGCTGGAGTACAACTCCCATGGGCTACAACAACCCAAAAAAGTTATTGCCAAGTTTGGAAAAAGTGCAGAAAAGAGCAAATGGAATGGTCAAGGGGCTGGAGGAAATGTTACAAAAGCTAGGAGGATTGTTTAGCTTAGAAAAAAGGTAAATAAGGGGAGGCATGAGAGAGGTGTACAACATTGTGCGTGGTATGGAGATTGAGGAGAGGGAGACATTTTTCTCCTTCTCTCATAATGACAGAACCCAATGGGATCATCCCATAAAGCAGATTGGTGGGAGAGTCAGGACAGATAAAAGGAAGGACGGCTTCACCCAGCGCAGAGTTAAACTGTGCAAATCATTTGCGCAAGCCGTAGGGACGGCCACCACTTTGGTTGGCTTTCGAAGGGGGTTGGATAAATTCCTGGAGGAAAGGACTATTGATGGCCACTAGTCCTGATGGCTCTATGGGTACCTCTAGGCCAGGGCTCCCAACCCCCGAGCCACGGACCAGTACCGGTCCGTGGCCTGTTAGGAACCAGGCCGCGTTCTCACCAGTAGGGTGCCCAGGTCGCCCGTGGTTTCCAGGTCCTGGCTGGGAAAACTGGGGCGATCCGGTCAGATTGGGGGGTGGCGGGGGCAAACCGGGGCTGCAGTGGGTCACGCGGTGGTAGCAGAGGAGGACGGCGGCGGCAGCGAGCAGTGGCGGAGGAGGAGAGCGGCTAACCTGGTAGGTCCGGGCTGGGTTTTTTGGGGGGTGGATGGCTTGGTGGTGGGGTTTGTTTTGGGTGGGGGGCAACCTGCCACCCCCCCACCCAAAACAAACCCCACCACCAAGCCACCCCCCCCCCAAAAAAACCCAGCCCAAACCACCAAAAAACCCCTGGTCCGTGGAAAAATTGTCTTCCACAAACCAGTCCCTGGTGCCAAAAAGGTTGGGGACCACTGCTCTAGACGGTCACTTTCTGTCGTGCTGGGTTCAGAGTGGCGGTGGGTGGATTACATGACGCTGCCACCAATCTGAAGCCATCTAGGGGCAAAGCCCCAAAGCTCCGCACTAAAAAAGTTGAGCATTTAGCCTGACTTTTCTAGCTTTAAGTGACGTGACGACGGCTTTTGCTGTTTGTCGCTGTTGCTCCAGCGCTTCTGTGAGGCGTGCCCAGTCTACTGTCCTCTTCCGACAGGCCTATCCAGATGAATTTTAAGATGTTTTTAATGTTGTATTTTTCTCTTGCTTTTTAAAATTTTAACTGTTGTGATTTTTGTGTTTTATATTGTTGCTGTTCACCGCCTCGATCCGGAGGGAGAGGCGGGTTAAAAATAAATATTATTATTATTATTATTATGTTGACCACTGATTGGTTACCATGGGCCTGGCAGGGAAGGGGGTGGGACAGTGAGCCATAAGCTCGCTGCACCACCTCTGCACCTCCAGAGTCCTCCCCCGCCCATTTTACAAATTAAAAAAATAAAAAACTAACTTCCGTGCCTCTGGAAAAGCCGCCATGACGCTCCCTCCAGTGTAGATGGCTGGAAGGAGCATCAATGCGCAGCACACCACTGGGCATTGCCACTGTGCAGCGCACCTGGCACCGTGAAGAGGAGGGCCATGCTCCCTCAGGTATCAGAGGCAGTAAGCCTGTGCACACCAGTTGCTGGAGAACATGGGCAGGAGGGAGCTTTCACACTCCTGCCGGGTCTCCTGTCGACAGCTGGTGGGCCCCTGTGTGAACAGAATGCTAGAGTAGGTGGACCCTTGGTCTGATCCAGCAGGGCTCTTCTGATGTTCTCATGTCCCCCTCATCCCTCTCCATCGGCTATGCTGGCTAGGGCTGATGGGTATTGCAGCCCAACAACCTTGCAGACCTTACATTTCCCATCCCTGATTTAAGACATGCCTCCCTATTGTAAGAGTTCGTGCAAAGATGTGCATAAAATGCTTTAAACAAAAATAAATTAAATAAATAAATACATGTTTATACACTAGAGTCCAGTCCAAGGACAACCTTCATCCTGGAGAAAAGATCTGTGCAGAAATAACATGGGAAGGAGGATGGACCATTCCTGACTTGCTCTTGTGATGACCAATGGGTTTTAGCAAATACATTTGATGGATTGACTTGCTCAGAACAACCTTTGCTAGTTCAATCCCTCTTTGGTCTTGTAAGAGCAGCAGTGGAGTTCCTTGCCTTGTGCCCTTGGCTTGGGTAGTACCTGCAATCGCAATAATAGCTGGTGCTGTACGTCTTACCTGGCCATACTGCAGCGCAATCTCAAATACGTGGGTCGTGCTGCCCACCAGTCCCACCCCAATGCTGTCGAGGATCATCCGCTTGCTCCTGTGACGGACCACATCAGGGAGGTGATCAGGGCGGATGCCGTGGATGAAGGAAGCAAAGCTGCCGGTGACCGTCTCTTCCAGCGGGCTCTTCTCCAGGGCTGCTAAGGTAAGACAGGGCAGGTGAATGACTGGGAAGGCGCTTGCGTGGTGAATAGTACAGAAGGTCTGCCCAAGCACCCTGAATAGCACCATTCTGCTCAGCCAGTCTAGACTCTGTTGGTGCCTCTCTCTCTCTCTCTCTCCCTCTCTCTCTCTCTCCCTCTCTCTCCCTCTCTCTCTCTCTCCCTCTCTCTCCCTCTCTCTCTCTCTCCCTCTCTCTAATTTCTCACCCACCTCTCCCTTTGGATCGAGGCGAGGAACAACATTAATATAACAATACAATAAAAATCAAATATATAAAATTAATTAAAAGAGCAGATAAACCAATACATTATCAAGACAACAATCAACACATCTTAAAACTCTTGGTTCAAAATTCATCTGGGTAGGCCTGCCGGGAGAAGCTAGTCTTTATAGCTATCTTAAACTCGGAGAGAGAGCTAAGTTGACGACTCTCCTCCGGCAGGGTCATTCCACAGTCTGGGGGTGACAGAAGAAAAGGTCCTCTGGGTAACGGCTGTCAACCTAGTTTTGGCTTACTGAAATAAGTTCCCCCCAGAGGACCTGAGCGTGCGGGGCGGATTGTACAGGAGGAGGCGATCCCCCAAGTCTATAGAAGTATGGCAGTCAGAAGTTAACTAGAAGGGGAGTTAATAGCACCATGAAGCGCTTTCCATATGCCATATCCGACCTACGAAAGAGGCAATGGGGCAAACTGTGTGTCCTTCTGCTAGGGTGCATGATCAGATCACTGAATGGTCACACCAACTGTGTGAGTTTCCGCTCCCCTCCTTTCCCCGCCTGCTGCGATCCCCACAACAGCCTCCAAGCAGCTGCTATTTGCATTTTTGGGGTTTTAAAAAAAGAAATGCACATTAAGTGCCATGAGTTATTTAATGTCATATCTAGCTCAGCATAAATGGCATTCGTTATAATATTTGAGGAGGGTTGCAAAGACTTTGCGAAAGAAAGGGACAAACCTTTAGCAGCCACCTTGTGCAGATGCCTGGATGCAGCAAAGATCTTTTGGGAGTTCTAGGAGAGAAGCAGAAGGCATTCCTGTCACTTAAATAGATGGTGTTTCTGGAGGAACATTTCCCCCGTTGCTCTATTAGTGCTCCTGGTCTGGTAAGAGACTAGCAAATCAATACATAAAGGGAAAGTTACTTCTCTATGTGAGTACGTTTGGGTGTGGAGGGAAAACTGCCAGGAAGGGGGAAAAACTTCTCAAAACTCCCAACTGGCTGTCCAGGAAGGTTAGCTTTGAAATTAGAAAAAGCATCATAGACGAATATTCACAGTACACTCAGATGGTCAAGGCTCAGGAATAGGTGATTGTGACAATATTAGTTTCCCATAAAACAGCTAAGCTAAACCCACAACATACTTTTTAAAAAATCATTATTACTTATTTCATTTTTACAGCCAGAGCTGTCTGGGCTGTTTACAACCATTCGTATGACAATAAAATATAGCATAAAAATACGGCATAGAATACAGCATAAAAAGTTTAATGTATAAAATGTAAAAGAATTCAGACAGGTAAAAACAGCCCAAAGAGGCTGAATTGCAGAACGGAATGGAACGTGAGAAGCCATGGCAACAATCCAATCAAAATCTCTTTGTCCTTCATGAAAACAAAACAATATTAGAAAGGAAGGCTTAGGCTGCAAATAATTATTTCCAAGGTGACAGACTGCCTTCACCTGCATGGTGGTATAGACCATCCTGGCAGCTGGTTCTGCTTCTTGAGTCCTGGGACGTTGCTAGAGACATGCGATGCTGCATCTGATGTGTCTGAAGGACTCCTCGGTGTCAGGCTTTATATCTCCCTTGCAAATGGGTTTCAGAGGTGGTGACATCAGCTACAAGGTGGGTAGGGGCTCTGTGTGGGTGTGTTTCCTGTTGAGGGACAATTAATTGAAGGGAAACCCCTTTCTTCACCGGAAACCATGGGGGAAAATAGGTGAGGACAATACCTGGGGGGCAGAATTTAAGGAACCCACTGCGAGAAAAATACCACGGGTGCCACTGCCAAGAAATGACACCACCCCACCTACACACCTAGAGCTCCTCCCATTTTCTTAAGGGGATCATAAAGACTGGTACTTATCAGGAAATGACAGGGAGAAGGAGCGACCATGTGGCACTCAGTCCAAAGGTCTCTCAGAGCAGGTAACTTGTACGTAAGAGACTTTACAGCCTGTACCCTGTTATATCCATTGTCCGTTGCTTTATGTTGTTCGGTTTTGTTACTTACATGACTCAACTTCCTATTGTTCCTTGAATGTTGGGCCCTCACGGTCCAGCAAGTTTGTCTTCATAAGCTCATGAGAAGGAACCAAATCTATGTTGTAGCCAGTTTCCTACAGGTGTTTTGAATTGCTCGGTGTTGGGCAAACTCAGTCTTTGGTCAACATATTGTGTACACTGCATGTTGTCTTTCAGGCATGTGATTATGGCATTGAAGATTACGGTACATATGAAGTGGTAATTCAAACCAATAACCAAACTTGCACAACAGGCTTATGGGTATTGACATGTGGCAAATTTATGGGTGTAGCATTACTCCAATCTGGTATTACCAATCGGTAAAGAGAAGATGTTCCACCAAATTCAAAGATACTCATTGAATATTTCAGATCTCTCTACCATTGTCTTGCTGCTATTGTTGAATCCCCAACGTAGATTTTTCTAGAAGTGGTTGGATTCAGAGTCTTACATGATATATCTCTCTTTGCTGCCAGTCTCTTCAAACTAACAATGATATTTACACAGGTGTTAAAATAATATAAACCAGAAGTGAGAATTAATGCCCTGCGTTTAAACATTGAACTAAAACTATGACTGTTGGTATCTCATACTCTCCCATTCATGATGACAAATGGGTGCCATTCTGTATGGAGATCTGCATGATGGCAGCAGTCTTGGGACTGAAACTGGTGGGACTTACTTCTGAGTAAACATGCTTAAGCTTGCACTGGAAATTAGACTGCCACCATTTTGTGTCAGTTGGGTTAAATTATCTGGCACCTCTAAATCATATTATCTGACACTCCTAAATAAGGAGTAAGCTGTTGCTTCTTTAATTTATCTATTAGGAAGTGCACGTCCAGTGCTGGGAATCAGAGGCTGAAACAAGGATAAATTAAAGCTTTAAAAAGCTAGCATTGAAGCATCATATAACCAAGTTTTCAAAATCTTGTACTTACAAACATCTATCTATCTATCTATCTATCTATCATCTATCATCTACTGTGTGCAGCTGCAAGAGCAATACAATACAAGCAGTCCCACATACTTTTTGGGCTACAACTTACATATTTAACTTCAGGTTGTGAGAGACTGTATTAAATATCCTTCCCTGAAAGTTGGGAACTGCCATAGAAAATGGGCAGGAAGGGACAGGTATATTGTTCTGGGAAAACAGTACAGTTCACAAGCAATCCCATCCCTCCCTCACTCCAGCCCACACACATACACACACCACTAAGCTTAGCAAATGGGTAGTTCTGGGTTCAAATTCTGCCATTTCTAATGTTGGAAGGTGAGGCTAAAGTCATCACAAGCAGCCAAACAGAACCTAGTCATGTATATTATGACGGCTGGTCAATTTTCCTGCTCTACACCTTCCAGGGTGTGGGGACTTGTGAATATGCCTTGCCTGAGAGATGCCAAAGTCCTGGAGTACCCCTTACACCAGCTTTTCCCAACCTGCTGCCCTCTAGAAGTTTTGAATTACAACTCCCATCTTTCCTGATCATTGGTCATACTAGCTGGGGCTTATGGTAGTCGTTGAAAACCCAAACATCTGGAAGGCTCCAGATTGTGGAAGGCTGAGTGGGCCAGGGAGTGTCACAATCTAGCCCAAACATTGGACTACCTGGAGATCCTAGGGATTGGACTTAGGACCTTTTGCATTCAAAGACTGTCCTCTACCATTGAGCAATAACACTTCCCTATCATGAGGCACTTGACTGAAAATTAGAAGATCCCAAGGTTCAGCCCAATGAAAAGAAACATGGGGGGAAATGCTACCTTCCCCCACTTTGTTCTGATTCTCACAACAGATTTGGTCAAATTGGTTCAATTGGTCTTTGGAGTGATTGGGCTCCTTCAGATGAGGGTAAATCATGTTTCCTTACCATGGCTCTACTTCCTGTTTCTCTTCTGCATTTGCAACAAGCTGAAATTACATGAGGAAGAGAGCAGCGAACACGTGGCCCATACATTTCAGTGGGAATAGTTCCTTCTAGTGGGTGTTTTATAGCGCAACTTCGCCTACGCATGGCAGGAAATCCCGACAAATCCCGACTTATTTCATGAGAGTCATTTTTTTCTGTAGCTTAATTTATAACGCTAAAACCAGGAAATGGAGCAGGAGATGCGCAAGAGGCTGATGGTGTCATCAAAATGAACCGTGAACATCCGTGAGTGGCCAGTCACTAGCATGCTATCAACTCTCGTTTAAAGAAGCTCGTTGTCCAGATCAACATACCTTTTGTATCAACAACGTTGACTTGAACTCAGGACACTAAACCATCCATAAGAACAGGGGAAATGGCTGCAAATCCACTGGTAAGATTTAACTTGAGCAGACATGTAAGTCCTGCTTGTATAAGCAGCAAAACTGAACGATAACCAAGGATGTCACTGAGAGATCTAGTTCAGAGAGAAAACGGTGAGTGCCAAAAAATGAAGGAATGCCTCTGGGGACAATAGATGTCCAAAGCGCCTCAAGCTTATCAGATGCTGTGAACTTTTTGATGCCTTCATGTTTCCACAAAGACCTGTTCTTTTGCTGCAGGCTCACAGCCCAATGTCTTAGAAATAATGCACAAACGAAAGAGGGAGAAGCCAAAATAGTCAGACAATGCTGTGCTGAGGAAGCCCTGACTCAGAAAAATCCTAAGAGGGATAAGTAAATAAATGGCCCCTTTGAAAAGGAATCACAGGAACATCTTTAGCAATCACAGTAGGTGAAAATTACGTTAAGATACACGAAGTCAAGTGTCATTTGTATCTGTCCGCCTGTAGGAATTTTGCCACACTGGAAAGAAGAACCAAAATTTTATTCTGTTGTGTTTCTTTTGATTTTTTTTAGCAGACATAAGCACCCTTGTTGAATTTTTAAAAGGTAACAACAGCAACAACACAGCAGAACAGTTGCTAGGCATAATGGGTGTGTGTTTGTGCATTTTGGTTAACTTCTCTTGTTGTGATTTGGGCCACTTCCTTGAATTGAGGTGGGGGAATCCCCTGGTTTGGTGATGCCTCTGGTTCATTCTTTGATCTGGATGTTGTGAGGGAACCAGTGAAGTGGGGACTAGACATGTGTGAAGGATTCTGCTTAAAGTTCAGATGCCAATGGGATTACCCCCGGGCATCTTCCTGTAATCTTGTTATCCTAATTTGGGCAAATTGGGGAAAAGGAAAATGGAAAGTCACTATGTGGAGCTTGGCTTTTCCATGGTTATGCAATGGGATAAAGGCCCCAGCTGTGTGATATGATAACATTTATGATTTACCGAGTGCCTAAAAGGCCTAATACTGAGCATCTTGAAAGTGTCATAAGGTTTGATTTGTTAAAAAAAAAAAGTTGTGTTAGGTGGTCTGCAGGTCCCCTGCAAAGACTACTTGAATAAGGTTCCCCCTCTAGACTTTCCTCCACTGACCCATGGCTCATACATCTCGTTTATCTACCGGGGCCATGGCGGAGCCTGAAATTAGCACATTTTACCAGCACCAGTTTGAATGCGTCATTGCTTCCTTTGTCTGTCAGACTGTCCCATTTTATTCCCCAACAGGCAACTTTGGGTGCTGTTGGGATTTGCTTCCCGTCCCCTTGTCCAGCAGCCAACTCCTAAAGAAGCATTGGCTTCTGTCGAACGTTAATTTTAGCCTTTTGTGGTCTAAGGAAAAGTCTGGCCTAGAAGAAGACAAACCCTTGTGTGCGCATAATTGTGAGGTTGGTGGCACATGAATGGGATTTTTGTTGTTTTCAAATGTCCATTTCAGAACCTAGTAAGATCTGGAAAATCCCAGCTGGACAAAAGGGAGAAGGCAGAACCATTGATATGTAAAGGAAGCAGGAGCTCAGGGAAATGACATGGAGGGAAAGTCTTTTGTGGAAAGTCCACTCTGATCTGGACCGGATGCTGCCCAAAGCAGGTGGACAATTGTTAACCTGTCATCCCACTGAGTGCTCCCCTTAGCTCTTCAACATCTAAGGTTGTCCCCATCCCCTTTTTGATGGGCTTCAAATAAATATGGAGATGTTAGGCAAAACTAACAGGAGAATAACACACATGCCCAACAGAAGAGACTTCTCCATGTTGTTGTGTTTCTAAGCCTGTGAAGAAAGTCAGCAAAACAGAATGTTGATCCCACAGGGTCCTTTTTTATATTCTTAAGGCAAAGGCATATTTGCAAACATCCCTAGATTTGTCTTTCCGAGGTCCAGATTCTAGAAAGATGATGAGTGCAACCTGAACAAGGAACATCACCTGAGCAAGCTGTGTTGCAATGAATGGGAGATGTTCACGAGCACATTTGTGCAACTTCCACCCATTTTGATTTGGTTGCACAGAGCAGTGTCCCAGTGGATTGTGGCCCTGTCTACAAGAATTCGGCTTGACGCCCGGTTGCCCGATTATGCGCATCTTCTCACCATCGCTTTTACACCTAATTCCGATAAACGACAGGTGGTGAAGCGCATTACCGGCTGGGTGAAACGCCCTTTAAAGTTGTTGAGATGCGGAGAATCGCTTGTTTACATGGTCATAATGCGCTTTAACGTCCGCGGTCAATTAAAACTCGCTATTTAACGCGAATGCGAAGATGCGCATAATCGGAGAGAAAACGCGCCTCTACCCCTGATTTGCGCTCCGTTCATGTGGAGGTAAAAAATTTAATGCACATTGAAAGAGCTTTATATCGCTCTTGTAGAAGCACCCTTAATCTCAAGATTCTTTAGATGGTGAGAGCAAAATTAGGAGGAGATTGTTCCCACAAGGTTTTACTCAAGAGCTGCCTAACTCTCTCTCTCTCTCTCTCTCTCTCTCTCTCTCTCTCTCTCTCTCTCTCTTTCTCTCCCTTTTAAATGCTGTGTTCTTGAGAAATGTGAAATAAATTCTAGACAATTCACTGCTCTTTTTTTTACTTGTCACAGTCATATATCTGGGCAGAAGTTGGAGATCACCAAAGAAAGTTGTAATTTCTGAAGAGGATCCACCATTGAGCTTTCTTATTCAATTGACTGATTACAGATGATCAAATATCCCTTGATCTGAAACCCATTTAAGACTGCCCTGTCTTTCCTCCTGACATCACTGCCCCTGCAGCAGCACACTCCTTTCAGAAGCAGCACCTTTCCCCCTATATCTCCCTTTCTGTCTCCTGCAGTCCCTTGTTTAAAAACAGCATCTTCTTGCATCTGGAAGAGTGTGGGAAGCCATGGCAAGCAGTGAAGGCTTTGCTGCTGTGTTCTACAGTGAACCCTCAGTCCTTGGACTCCTGGCAAATGTTGTCAGTGCCTTCCTTGTGTGCCTGCAGAATTTCTCCTCTGCTCAGAGCCATGTCCAGCCAATAGGGGTGGAAAACATCCTTGCAGGTGAGTAGGGGGTCAGCCTCCCCTTTTCTCAACACAGGTGAAGCCGACCACTTGTCAGTGAGCATCGTTCCATAGTGGAAAGGCACAAGAGGAGGAGGACTCACTGGGGGAAGTTCTGCTCTTAGTGCTACCAAATCCCCTCTAGTGCACAATGACTCTCAAGTAATTAACATAAACAAGGACGGGCCTGTTCAGACAACACGCTAAGCCATGGTTAGGCCGCTAACCTTTTTGCATATAGTTAGTGAGGGTGTTTAAACTGTGGTTATGTAGCCACCAAGATTAGGAATGTTCACACGACACATTGTCATGGTTCACATGACACGTTAAGCCATAACGTTTAGCTCAAAATGCTTAACCACTGTGGCTTAGCATGTCATCTGAACAGGGTGAATGAGGGATGATATCTAGAGATGAACTCATGGAAGTCATTGCGAAATTCAAAGTCAGGGAAGGAGATGCCATTTATTAATTTATCTGCAGCATTTTTACCGCATTCTTCAGCCAAAAACTTCTCCCAGCACAGCTTACAAAGGTGAATAATAAGTCAGTTACCATCCTAAGGCTTACCAACTAAAAGACGCAACACAAAAGGAAAAGAGATGGGGCGGGAGGAGGAAAACAAGTATACGAACATTAGAAGGGCCCTGCTGGATCAGACCAAGGGCCTGTGTAGTCCAGTATTCTGTTCACACAGTGGCCACAGGGAACCCTCAAGCAGGGCATGAGTGTAACAGCACCCTCCTGCCCATGTTCCCCAGCAACTGGTTGAGACTGGAGGTAGTATAGAGCCATAAGGACTATCAGACTAGAAGCCTATGGGAGGGACCAGGGTCCCCAATCCAGCCACCCCCCAAGTGGATGACACCCCCTTTCCAATGTCTCATCCTGTTAATTTTGCACTCAAGGTCCTGGGGGGAGGGTAGCACCACCCACCTTTTATACATGTTCATCCACTCCAGAATCTGTCACTAGTCTGGAATTTCTTTTGATAGAGACCAATATATGAATGTTGTAAATAAATGAATTGTACATAATACGTTCTATCGCTGCATCTGAGCTCACCCAGAGAGGCCTGTTTGAACCCTGAGCCCCCCTGTCCTTTTAACAGCCCTTCTCACGCATTCTGCTTGGTTCTCTGCCTAGGAGTCCACCTCATCTTAATTGGAGGCCTGTCTCAGCTCTTGGCCGGGCTGCTCACCTTCCGGAAGTACGATCACTTGGGTGGCACAGCTTTCCTGGCTTTTGCAGGGCTGTGGAGCAGTTACGGAGCCACGCGCATCATTTTGGGGGTGTACCCCTCCACAGAGAATGTAACATTCAGCCCCAGCAATGCCTCTTTCTTTCCGTCCCTTGAGTCCATCTATCCTTCCATCAGCGAGGCCACTGTAGCTGGCTTAGTGGCCTATATTTCCATTTCGCTCATCCTGTCCTTTTGTTCCGCTACTGTGAACTACATCATGCCTTTTGTCTTTGGAGCCATCATGTTGGCATTGGTATTTGAAGCCGTGGGACTCTTTGCCCCATGGGCTCTGGTGGTGTCAGGATTCCTGGAGTTGGCCATTGTAGCCTGCGGCCTCTATGGTGCAATAGCGCTCCTTTTCAAAGGCATCACCCAAAGGTACGTCCTCCCGGGCTTTGGGAACCCTCTCTTCAATGTCCTTCTGCTCGGCTCAGCCAGCAGACATTCTTCCAAGAACACGGGGGAAGAGAAGAAGAATACCAAATACGCTGAACCCATGGCCCTGGGCAACCTGTGTGACTCCATTTCTGCCTTCATCTTCGCCTTCTATTTTTTCGGATACGTGAAGAACTTCTATGTAGGAGCCGTGTGGGTGAGCATCAACTCCATTGGCCAGATTTTCTCCAGCTACTATGGCTACCTGCGAGATGATGCCTATTACACCACCAAGTCAGGGGTCCACAGCCTTTACTGGTTGATGATCTCATGGGAAGAGTTCACTGTGACGGTGTTTGTCCAGACTGAGAATGTGCAGTTGAGCCGGGCGGGGATGGTTGGCAGCTGGTTCTTCCTGGCCACTGCTTGCATCCTGCTGATCGTGTCCTTGAACAGAGATGTTCTGGAGGTGGCACACAATTCCCTCTTCATCCTTCTGACAGTCTCCAGCATCCAGCAGATCCCTATTGGAGGGGCCTACATCTTCCTCGGGGTCACGTGCAGCCTCTACACTGCCATCTCTCTCTATGCCACTTTTGCCAGCCTCATTAACTCAGTTGCGGAGAAAGCTTTGATTCCTATTGGGATTCAAGTGATGTCCAGCTCAATGCTCCAGAAAATACTGATGAGCATCAAAAGCTGCCTGCCAAAGTCAAAAGACTCCCAAGAGCCCCCCAAGAGAGTCTCAGAGGTCCCCAGTGCCTTGTTCTATATCTGCAATGGATTGGCTGCCTTTTCAGCCCTCCAGGGGACTCTGAATGACCCCATCAGGCAGCACCTTTGCATCCCCCTGGTGTTAATCCCAGGAACCATATTCCAACTCTACGTGTGCAGGATGCAAGTGCAGAAGGGAAGAAGATTTGGACCAGTCCTGCCATTCTGCTATGCAGCAGTTTGGGCAACTTGGACCTGGCTCCGATTTGCAGGTAATAAAACACTGGTTCCCTGTTTCATTTTTACTCACCTTGATTGTGTGGGATAATTCTCCTGGGTCAACATCCTGCCTTCGGACATACAGATAACACAAGCTGCAGGAGTGGTTCCCCACCTGCCCATCTGAATTAGTGCAACTAATAACCAAGAAAAGTCCTGTGCAGGGAACTCAGGAGGCCGAATCAGGCAAGGGATCCCTTACTTCAAACACAAAGCCTACCTAGTCTGGTTCTGGCATGTAGACACGGAGGAATGACTCTGGCCATTAGCTGTTCCAGCCAAGTGTTGGGGATGTAAGTCATACGTGCCTCCCTGGGTGGGGCTGAAAACCATAGTGGGTTTTATCCTGAGGGGAAAGGAGATGTGTTGGGAGGAGGCCTGAAGGTTGCACCATGTAGGGATCTGGGTCTGGTTTGGGTTACTAGCAAGTTCCTGGCTGAGAGGCAATTTTGGAGGTCTGAGACTGAGCACTGCCTGCCAGCGGGCTTGCGTCTGTGCCTTCGTCATACCTAATGAACCTGTAATATTTAGAAATACATTATGACAAAGGCGCCGTAAGTGTCCAATCCGCCCTCATCCAGAAGATGCCCCACCCATACCAGTAAAGGCTACTTAAGAACAGCGGGCTGCAACCTGATACTGCAAACCATCCTCTTCCTCTGTCCTCATTCAACCTACTTGCAGCAATCAACTCGGCTTCTCCTTTCAGGGAATTTGCTGAACATCGACCCAAGAAGCGACAGAGGTTTCACAGCAGGAGCTGCAGCCTTTTTGGTCGTCAATGTGTTCCTGGTGATTTTGGGTAAGCCACCGTGCCGTGCGCAACTGCTGGCTGTGTGCCTGCGGAGCTGCGATTCTCCAGTTTGCCAGGCAGCTCATTGTGTAGACATCCAAGAGGAAAGTCGTCAGACAAAAGAGCAGTTGACCTCCCTACACAAATGGCAGATATCTGGGCAATGCCATGGCCGGTGGCAACATAAACCTGATAAGCCTATGAAGCTGCCTTAGACTGAATTAGACGACTGATCCATTGGATACGATCCAGCCCAATGCTGTCTACTCCATGCAGTAGACAGCATTGGGTTACTCTCCAAGACCTCCAGCAGAGAGGGGGCTTACCAAGCCCTGGGATGATGCCAGGGACTGAGCCAGGGACATTCTACATGCAAAGTGCAAACTGTGCTGCTGCATCATGGGTCCTTCCCACAGATCTCCAAGAGCAGCAGTGGAAACATCAGACGCCAACAAAGTTGGCCTGCCTCTGTCCAAGTATTGCCATCAAATGGTTGCATGGGACAAAGGGCAGCCCCCAAAGTACATATGCTTGTGCATAAACATTGCAGACACTCTAGTGGGCTAGCAGATCTGCAAACCCACCGGACAGGAAAGCCTATGGCGGTGGCAATGTGTGTATGACAGGGATATTTCCATAAGCCACAGTAAGAGCAAGCACATCCTCTCTCTCATTCTCTCTCTTTCCTCTCTTGTCCACAGCCTCCTACTTAAACGTGGTGCTTCTCTGCTTGACCACCGTGATGGAAGTGCTGGCCATTTGCTTTCTCCTCTTCACAGTGGGAAGCCTCCCTGTGCCTCTTGAGAGTAAGTCTTGGGATCAGCTAGCAAGCAAAGAGCAGCGCAGCAATGTGCATGTGTCCAGGTAGGTGTCTCGGTCTGATAAGAGTTCTCCAAGATACCTCCAGTGTGACTCTGTGTGCCTTCTTTCCCTTTGCAGTCATGATGTTGACCCTCTTCAGCCTCATCTGCATCTATGGGGCGACGGCATCCCTTGCAAACTGTGTCTATGGCAAAGAGCTCATCCTGATGGGATCCCCTCTTCTCAGGGTAAGAGGCAACTCATTTCTCTGTGGAGCCAAAGATGGACTAGAATTTTCTCTTTTTCTTTCTCTCTCTCTCTCAATCACTTCCTTTTTTCCTCTTTCTTTCTTTCTTTCTTTCTCTCTCTCTCTCTCTCTCTCTTCCTCTTTCTTTCTTTTCATCATCTCTCCTCCTCCCTCCCACTCTCTTCCCCTCTCTTGCTTGCACTTTCTTTCTTTCCTTCCTTCCACTATCAAGAAAATCTATACAGTCCAAACCTTAGGGTATCCACTTTGGGGTATTTCCCTTGTGCTTAGCAGGCACAGCACTCAGTGTCTCAGGCCCCCTCTACAAGAATTCGGTTTGACGCCCAGTTGGCCAATTAAGCACATCTTCTCGCAATCGCTTTTACGCCTAATCCCTATACACGGGAGGTGGTGAAGCGCATCACTGGTTGTATGAAATGCGCTTTAAAGGTGTTTACATGCGAAGAATCGCTTGTTTACACGGTCATAAGGCGCTTTAACTCCCGCGGAAAATTGAAACTCGTTATTTAATGCACATTCGATAATGCGCATAATCGGACAGAAAAAGCGCCTTGACCCCCGATTTGCGCTCCGCTCTTGTAGAGGTAAAAAATTTAATGCGCCTTGAAAGAGCTTAAATCACTCTTGTAGAGGCACCCCCAGTGTGTCCCTTTAGCATCAGCAGCCACTGTTTTCTTTATTGCTTGCAGGCTGAGACCGCAGTAAAGGGATCCGAGCCCCCATCTCTTTGCATCTGTCCTCCTTCCCACCGAACCAGCGGTCTGAGGAGCATTGCTGACAAGCTGAATGCTGGCGGGGTGTGTGGAGTTCCCACGGACACAGTTTATGCTCTAGCCGCCTCCAGCAAACACCCAGAAGCCATTGAGAAGATCTACAGGATCAAGGTATGAATGATGGACAGCCCACACCCTAAGAGCATTGTACGGCAACCTCAGAACCCATATGCATGTACTAATATTGAACTTAATGGGAAGGATTTGTCTGGAGGGCATTTCCCCCTAAATATCCTGGCATTTGCTGCCATCACATCGTCAGGCTGCCTCGTAGGCATGAGGGCTAGGAACATACTTTTAAAACTGGAGGGTGGAATTATCAGGATCCTAGCAGCAGTGTGTGGACCTAGGGCAGTTCTGTATCATAGTATTAATTGCTGCAGAGCTTGTACATAAGAACATAAGAAGTGCCACACTGGATCAGACCGAGGGTCCATCTAGTCCAGCACTCTGTTCACACAGTGGCCAACCAGCTGTTGACCAGGGACCCACAAAGTAGGACACGGTGCAAAGCACCCTCCCGCCCATGTTCCCCAACAACTGGTGCACACAGGCTTACTGCCTCAGATACTGGAGGTAGCACATAACTATCTGGGCTAGTAGCCATTGATAGCCTTCTCATCCAGGAATTTGTCCCACCCCCTTTTAAATCCATCCAAATTGGTGGCCATCACTACATCTTGTGGTAGTGAATTCCATGTATCACTGGGGAATCAGGAACCTGTGCTCCCCTCCCTTGTCTCTGAAGTATATGCAAGCCCCATTGGCTTCATGTTCTTCCATGGGGCTTTGCTGCATGCACCAAACATATCTCAGGTCAGAGGCTCAACATCATAGGAGACACTTGTGATCTATGGAAATACCTTTAAAAATAAAAACAAGGGTGAAAAAGCACTACATTTTTATGTGGCCTGGGAAAATCTGGCATTGCCTTCTATGTATTGCTGAACCAGGATCAGAGTGATCTCACCCAGACTTTGGAGAAATTCAAAACAGGATCCATTCAGGTCCAAGCCCTTCCTTCAACCCTTGTGTTTATTTGCCTTAGAGCAGCCTCTGTTAAACTATTTCCTGGTGAAGGAAACATACCTTAGACTAGGTTTCCTATCCAGGCATCCTAAATAAGGTTTGGCATTAATAAAGGCTTTCTCTTTAACTTCTTCATTAAGTGCCAAGTCTAAGAGTTCACCATCAACAGGAGAGGATAAACACCTGAGTACATTCCTGGCAGGTCAGAGCCAGCAACTCAGGCACCACCGAAAGCCTGAGAAGACACAGTAACACGTTGGCTTTGATAAAGCCACAAGAACTGGACTGGAGAGCCCTAAAAACAAGTCCCATTCCTCTGGGGTCCATAGTGTTGCTTTTATCCCCCTCCCTACAATTCTGTCTTCTTCTGGTCCACACAGGACAGGCCTCAGGAGAATCCCATCTGCATCTTCATCTCGAACCTGGACCAGCTCCGAGCAGCCATTCCACCCTTCAGCCCATTGCTCTGGGATTTTATGGAGAACGTTTACCCCGGAGGCATCGGGTGTATTGTCCAGAAAGGAGAATGGCTGAAGAAGTTAGGTTGGTGGGCTGAGCACCCTCCGTTCCTTGTTGACTTCATTAGTCCTTTCTGAGTTCTTCTGTTTTGCAATAACCATGGTGTCTTAGAAGATCATCCAAGCCACCAATCAAAGTGAACAAGTTATGTACTTTAATGGGGAAGAGGGGCCATTGCCCCATGGCAAAGTACATGGTTATGCACGCAAGGGATCCTTGGTCCAATCCATAGCATCTCCAGCTGAAAGGATCCTGGGTAGCAGGGCTCAAAAGACTCTTAGAAACTGCTGCCGGCTGGAACAGAAATAGATTAAGGACGTAACTCTGAAGCTGACCAGACCGAGAGCCAGCCAGTGCCTCGGTGGGATATTGACTGGAACACCATTCCCATCTTCTTGTAGAAACAAGAGGCTACAGAAATGTTAGTTTAATTTGAGACAATAGTCATGGTCCATGCAAAGATATGGCTCCTGCTAACTTGGAATGGTTTCCCTTTTTCCAGGGGTGGGAGCTGGATATGACCAAGTGGGGACGAAGGAGAGCATCATGATCCGAGTCCCTGACCAGACAGTCACTGTCCACCTGATAGACATGACAGGCCCATTGGCAATCACCTCTGCCAATCCCAGTGGAGAAACGGACAGCACCCACCATGACATGGTCATCGCGTGAGTTCTCCTGCCTGCGCATGCTACGCACAGCCTTTTGCTTGGGGTGAAGGGGCATGCAATGTCATACCCGGGAGGAATGTGCTTTTGCACTAAAGTACTGGCCAATAGGCACTTACTCTCCTTTTCACCCTCAGGCGCCTGGGACACAAACTAGAAGGAGTTCTCTGCGATGGGGAGTCAAATGAGGTGGTGGCATCCACAGTGGTCAACTGCACAAAGATAGACGAAGGTGAGCCCTGGGTTCAGGTCCAGACACACTCAAGGCGCTGTTTTAGCACAGCAATGTTTGTATAGCTGCATGGCAATTGCCATTAAGCAATTCCCTGGTGATTTTTTTGGAGAGTGCGCCTTCTCCCTTACCAGCCTACCTGGCCACTGAGGTCACCAGGTGAGGCATGCCAGGTGGTTCAGAATGGACCTGTAGTCCATTTGGAGTCCATTCAGAGTAAAGCTTCTCGTGTATTGGCTCCCTCTCTGCGGAACTCCCTGCCTGTTTTAATTCTGTATTTCAATTATGATTATTTACCCTTTATTGTTCACTGTTCAGATATTTTATTGGATGTTAGAGTGGAGCATAAATTGTGCGAATAACTGAATAAATTCAGCAGTCGGTCTTGGAAAATGCCCAGCTCTGCTCAGCACTAGGCTCTTGCCTGTCTCCACCGTAGCCTCTGAATCGCTCAGCAGAGACTGACATCCTGGCAGCCTCCATGGGACAGGAATGTAATGGGGTTGCATGGTGGAGATGTGACCCTAAACTGGGAAACCGGCAAGCTTGAGACACCGGTGTCTGCTAAAGGAAGGGGTGCAGCAACTCAGAGACATGGAGCAGATCCAACGAGAGAGTATCTTATGCATCAGAGCCCTGCAGAATCAGTCCAGTCACATTCCCCAGCATACTGCCTCAGGTACAGGAGGTAGTAGATATCCATCATGAGTAATAGCCATTGATAGCCTTATCCTCCATGAATTTGTCTAATGCCCTAATGCCATCCAAATAGGGAGGGAGGGGGATCCTTCTGAGGTCTCATCTACACCAAGCAGGATATTGCACTGTGAAAGCAGTATGAAAATGGTATATAAAAGGCAGGAGCCACACCAAGCAGGATACAGCGGTATGAAAGCGGTAAAAGCTTTGTGTCTATGAGCCCAAACAGTTCAAGACCGCTATAAAGCAGTAATGTGGCTCCTGCCTTTTATATACCGCTTTCATAGTGCAATATCCTGCTTGATGTAGATTAGGCGAGAGTCATCATTATTCTGTGCTACTGAAAGTTCTTGAAAAGGGATCAGGATAGAGCCAGCATTTCTAATCAGTTTGCCTTCACGATGGTTTCCCCCCCAGCTCTCTGATTGTTCCGGCTCAGTGATCTGGCATTCAGCTCTCTTTCCATTGCGTTCTCTCCTAGCTGGCATCATCATACTGAGGGAAGGATGTGTCCCAGCAGCCCAGGTGATGCAAATCTTTGAGAAGGTGAAGAACCAAACAGCATGAAACCCAGGAGAGCTATTTCAGTCTAAGAAGAAATGAAAGTCTCATTTCAAAGACTCCCCCATCAGGCCTCTTCTGGTTTATTTTCTTTATTTGTTGTATTTCTATACATAAGAACACGGTCTGCCTTCAATCAGCAGAAAATGGTACAACCCTGTGCCTGCAGGATCAGGCCACAGAGGTGTTAACTCTGCAATAAGCATCACACCAACAGCTTGTACTTTCTATTCTGTTCTATTAAGTCTTAGGCTGCCTCTACAAGAGGCATTTAAAGCTCTTTCAAGGCGCATTAAAATTTTTACCTCTACAAGAACGGAGCGCAAATCGGGCGTAGAGGCGCGTTTTCTCTCCGATTATGCGCATTATCGAATGCGCGTTAAATAGCGAGTTTTATTTTGCTCCGGCCGTTAAAGTGCATTTTGACTATGTGAACAAGCGATTCTCCGCATTAACTACTTGTAAAGCGCATTTGAAACAACCGGTAAGGTCACCGGTTGAGTGCTCAATTACTTCCTGCATGCAAGCATTTACGATAAAGCGCTTCAGCAATTATGCGCATAATCGGCTAACCAGGCATCAAACGGACTCCATCTAGAGGGGGTCTTAGAAGAAGCTTTGTTATATATATATATATATATATATATATATATATAATGTTTGTTTGTGTACATAACTACTGTCTTGATGCTTTGAACCGTTATTTATCAACGCGCTAATAATAAAGTCTGTTGGGATGGAAAGAAACATATTTCATTTCTTTGGACCAATCTACACCAAGCAGGATACAACTCTTTGAAAACGTTTTGAAAACTGTATATGGAGTGTGTCCTGGGCCCCAACAGTTGTCACTACTGTTATAAACCATTTTAAACCGTTTTAAAGCAGTAGTGTAGATCCTGCCTTGGTGCCGTTACCTAGGCTGACCATATGAAAAGGAGGACAGGGCTCCTGTAACTTTAACAGTTGTAGAGAAAAGGAAATTTCAGCCAGTGTCATTTACATGCAATTAGTTCCTGGTGAAATTCCCTCGTCATCACAACAGTTAAAGTTGCAGGCACTATACTAGAGTGACCACATACAAAAGAAGGCAGGGCCCCTGCAACTTTAACAGTTGGGTTGAAGAGGGAATTTCACCAGGAACTAATTGCATACAAATGACACTGGCTGAAATTCCCTTTTCTCTACAACTCTTAAAGTTACAGGAGCCCTGTCCTCCTTTTCATATGGTCAGCCTACCGTTACCTATTCCTCTCCCATCACTTCATGGTACTGAAATTGGGAGTGAAGTAAATGGCCTCATCCAATGAATAAAATCTGTGGGCAGAAATGGGTTTCCACAGGCAGATCTTTCTCTTACTGCATGTTTGAATAAGGCCTCAAAGAAGATGGGGCTATAATGACTTTAACCAAGCCTGGAAGGCATACAACATGAGAGAAACCTGGAAGAAATGAGCCCATTTGGCCCGGTAAAGGGAATAGGGGGGTATTTTAAGTACCGACAATGAAGCAGAGGGAAGAAGAAGTTTGAGGATAGGTTTAAAAAATTAGGACTGATTTGATTTCATCCCTGCCATTCTAGCAAGAAAAAATGGCACTTAAGACAGCTTGCAATCCTAAATAAAACTTGATTAAAACAAGTTAAATACATTAAAACACAATTAAAAACACAACAAATTGGATCCATCTCCCCCACACACACATCTCCCAGAGAATCCTGGGAATATTAGTTTGTGAAGACTGAGGATTCTATGTCAGCAGTATCTAGCCCTTTGAAAGAACTACAGTTCCCAGAGTTCATTGGATGGGAGCCATGACAGTTAAACAACCTGGGAAACTGGTTTCAATTTGTAGGGTAAATATTAGACCAAGGGTGGTAGAACATGTTCCCTAGCATGATGACAGTACTGCTGTGCCCCTTCCCACCCTATAACTCTGTGATCTATCCGTTTGGCCTTTGGCGGCTCTTCCTGAGTAGCAAATAGTTCCAGACAGTAAACAAAACTGAAGGTTGGCTGTCCGTCTGCTGACCCTTGGTGGATCTTTGACTTGATTTGCTAAGGTTCCTTTGAGGAAAAGGGTGCCCTTAAAATGGAAATGCTTATTTAAGTATTCCAGCTGTGGCCACAGCTCCAGTGGTCGCATCCGCTCCATGTCTGCTCCTGCTCAGGTTTACACAACCCCAATTTGATAAACAGGGTTTGTTTTCCACAGAGTCAAGATCCAGTCCTGTTCATTGGAGTCAGAACATGGAAATCTCCTTGGTCAACCCAAGCAAAACAACAAACTGCAAACATACATTGCAGTAATGTTCTCTTTGTTGCATGGTTTGAAGGTGTTCTGTTGTTTACAATCTACTACCACCCAACTTATTGTTATCTTCTGGGGCATCTGAAAGTATTCTTAGGGCGCCTCTACAAGAGCGATTTAAAGCTCTTTCAAAGCGCATTACCAATTTTACCTCCACATGAACAGAGCGCAAATTGGGGGTTGAGACGCGTTTTCTCTTCGATTATGCGCATTATCGAATGCGTATTAAATAGTGAGTTTTAATTTTCCGCGGGAGTTAAAGCACCTTATGACCATGTAAACAAGCGATTCTCGTCATGTCAACAAGTTTAAAGAGCGTTTCATACAGCCGGTAATGCGCTTCACCGCCTGTCGTGTATAGGAACTAGGCGTAAAAGCGATTGTGAGAAGATGCGCATAATCGGGCAACCGGGCGTCAAGCCGAATTCTTGTGGAGGGGGCCTTAGTCATGCCTGCTCTTGTGAGATTCTCAAAATTTCTACCCAAATTGAGCAGAGTTGGTTCACCTGGCGCCTCCATAGCATGGAACACACTCCGAACTTGGGACTAAAAATAATGTAGTTCCCTTCAGGGGCAGTTGGAGCTCTTTGAGGGACACAGGAGCACCAGAAGGGAGTGCTGGACTATTGCTTCACTGACCTTTTTTGTGTCGGGAAGATGCAGCCTGAGGGTGGATTTGGAGTGTTCTGTGATTGATGTGATGACTGCAATTATCCTACAGAAGCATGCCTATTGGAACTTGTCACCATGAAATAAACTCATCAAGGGGGAATCCACACAGTCCTTTGGAACGTTTTAAAAAGTATTTTAAAACGTTCCAAATAGGTGCGTTCTAAAACGTCTTAGGCCACATTACTGAGTACTCACGTTACAGGAGAACAGTCTTCCATCTTTAAAGCGGTGTGTGCAGTCACACGCTGTTCTGCCCTGTCTCTTTCTCTTCTGTTTTTACAATGAATTTAGGGCAAGGCATTGTGGGGGTTGTAGTTCAGTTACACACTTCCTTCTTAGTTCCTCTGTCATTCCCTAGCGAGTATAGGGCTAAGAATTGTGGGTGTTGTAGTTCACTGGTCCACTTCCTTTTTCTTCCCCACCAATCAACTGCTAAACATTTGGGCACCAGTAAAGGAAGCACTGCCCCCAGGAATCTCAAATGGTAAGGAAGGACACATTATTTTACTTAAAACGATTTATTAAAAGTGAAACCTTTGTATATACCTGAAGTGAGTTTTAAAAAACCTCAGATATACAACGTTATAGGGAGTGCGTCATGTGGCCCAAAGAGTTTTCATAACCCTTATAAAACGTCAAAAAACTCGTGTGTAGATAGGCTCCAACTCATTGAGATAGGAGCCCCAGGGAGGGAGTGGAGGGCTGAAAGTAGGGATCATAGCTCAGAAACAGAAGCCAAAAGTCCAGGTTCAAGCTCTGGCAGCATTTCTAATTTTAAAAAGGATCGAGAAGCAGGTGATGGAAACAACCCATCCTTTGCACTGAGACCCTGGAGAGAGGAGCCAGTTCTGCATTGGATGGACAAATAGTCTGACCTGGTAAAAGTCAGCATCCTGTGTTCCTAACTTGAATCATAGTCCACTGGTACCCTGTTGGCCAATTTTTTGAGGACCACCTAGTGCCTGCTGGTTACTGGCATTCTTGCAAAGAATGCTGCACAAGGTGGGCCTTTGCATGATCCAGGAAAGCACTCTGCTCCTTCTCCTCCTTGCAAGATCTGCATTTTATTTTATTACAAGTTTTAGATCATGCAGACAATTAAGAAATGATAAATCATTCATATTCCACTTTACAAGTAAAAAGAAATGTGTCCACTTGTCAGATATGAAATGCAGTCTATACAACCTCATAATATCCCTAATAGGGGATGTGGATTAGCACTTTCTTTGACTAGTACATAATAAAGAAGGTCCATTTTTCAACAAAAGAATCGTATCACTGGCAGGATCTACACTACTGCTTTATAGCGGTATTGAAGTGCACTGACAAATGTTAGGGCCCATGACGCATTCCATACACTGTTTTCAAACCGCTTTCAAAGTGTTACATTCTGCTTGGTGTAGATCTAGTCTGCCCTCCCTAATTCTTTACAAGTTTGTAATTTTTACCATAAACACTATAAAGTTCTTGTCTTCTTAAGCAAAGCTGTATCCTCTGGGTCACTTACAGAATCATGGAATAGTAGAGTGGGAAGGGGCCTATAAGGCCACTGCTTTGTAAGTTCAATTAGTGGACCATGGGGAACCCAGTTGAAAAAGGGAAGGTAGATCACACAGGACTGAAGCCAGCTCACCTCTGCAGTAGTCTTACGCATGAAGAGAGCTGGCACACTGTGAGATTCATCACATGATGGGTGGAGGAAAATGGTCCTCTGAATAACAAGAGCAACAACACATTCACATGGGAAATATGGTAATTCATGGCACCAAACTGCATTTCAGCATCAGAATTATAGCACAACTAAAACAAGTAAGTGTCTTTTTTGGATGGAATGGACATTCCTAACACAAGAGCCCACTGGTGTCTTAGGGTGCCTCTACAAGAGCAATTTAAAGCTCTTTCAAGGCGCATTAAAAATTTGACCTCTACAAGAGTGGAGCGCAAATCGGGGGTCAAGGCGCTTTTTCTATGCGATTATGCACATTATCGAATGCACGTTAAATAGCGAGTTTTAATTTACCGCAGCCGTTAAAGCGCCTTATGACCATGTAAACAAGTGATTCTCCGCATTAAACACCTCTAAAGCGTGTTTCGTACAACCGGTAAGGCAACCTGTTATGTGCTTAACCGCCTCCCGCGTACAGTGATTTGCCGTAAAAGCAATTGCGAGAAGATGCGCATAATTAGACAACCAGGCGTCAAACTGAATTCTTGTAGAGGGGACCTTAAAAACAACAATATCCCACACTCAAGGCAGTTTACAAACATGATACTTAGGCAATAGTTCATAAAAATATAAAACAACAAACCACTTTTAAAAATAATCAGTGTCAACTGATATTTTCAATTTTGGCTATTTGGTGCTAACATCATCTGTTTGCTTTGGATTTTAATCATGGAAGCCATCCATCACCAAAGTAAATGGGAGTCTAGACTTCCTGAATAAGTCGCCTTCTGTTTGGACTGGTTTATTTCAGTCCTCAACGTAACGAGTTGCAAAGGTCTTGGCAAACAGCACCGTAAGAAAACAGGAATACAAAAATAAACCATGGAAGAGTGTGGATTGAGGTGGCCCATCAGATGTTATTGGATTGCAACTCCCATCAGCTTAACCAGCATAGCCAATGGTGAGGGATGATGGGAGTTGCAGTCCAATAATATTTGGAGAGCCACATGTTCCCCATCCCTGCTCCAGTGAATGGGGTTCGATAGTGCAGAATGGACACCTGCTTGGAGTTTGCATTCAAAGGACCTTAATGCATAGGTGTGCATCACCTCTGACTTAAACAAGATCCACTCCTGCTCCAGATCAATTTGATTACTGGGAAACACTTCTGTTTACACAGCAGAATTTAAGTATCGGGGTGAGGGGGGAGCAAAACCTGTATATAGCAGTTTCTCCCATGGGCTCAGTGAACAGAACAGATGTCCATACTAAGCCAACACACAAGCTGGCACTTATCATGGAAACTAGTGCTACCACCATCAATCCAACCACCACTTAATGGGAAAAGCAGTTTCCCACTGGACAGCTTCAAATCCAGATGATGTCAATCCTTGTATCCAAAATAACTTTGCTTGAAATAGATAGGAAAATCTTAAAGAGAGAGAGAGACACACACACACACTCACACACACACACACAGAGAATCTAGCCCTTGTCCATGCAAACTGAAGCAAAACAAGAGCCCTCAATTACTAGGAAAATAGCCCATGTTGCTTTTGGAATCGCCCTCCAATTACCAAAGTTCCCAAATAAAAGACAGTTGTTAATCATGGTGCTTCCAGAAGAATTTCTTTCTCCAAGGACCATTTCATCAGCACTTGCCTCTATAAGAAGTCAAGGAGAGTCCTGCTAGATTGGGACAAAAGCATCCTGTTTCCAGCCAGGTGTTTCTGGGATATCCGCAAGTAAGGCCTGAAACAACAGCCCTCGCCCCCAGTAGCTAGTATTCAGATAAACTTGCTTGTGAACATGGAGGTTCCATTTAGTTCTCACGGCCAAGTAATAAGTACCTAGGAACAACCCTGCTCACCAGACCCAAGTTCCATCTAATCCAGCATGTTCCTCCCCACAGTGGCCAGCAGGGCCAGCCTTGCCATTGGGCAGAGTGAGGTGGTTGCCCCAGATGGCAGGTACTGGGAGTGAATATGGGCAAAGTGTTGGAGGACCGGGCTGAACTAGCCTGTTGTCCTCAGGTGTGGCAGAGGATGCTGTCCCCTTGCCAGGGGCCAAGTAAGATTCAGTGGCTAGTCTGGGCAGCTTCTGTAAATGGGATTGGGGAAAGTGCAGCAATTTGGGCTTCATCTCAGGAGAGACATTTCTTCTGGCAATGAGTCTCTTTCCTGCAAACATTTTTTTTATTTTTGTCATGTTTTTTTATAGTACATCACCATGAGACCTATCACCTGTAGTGTGAGTAATAAACCTTAGTAAAATTATTGTCATTGCTCCTTTTGTTATTACATTTCTATTATTATTATTATCATTATCATTATTATTATATACATTATTACATTTCTATTATTATTATTATTTACATTTCTATACCCCCCCAATAGCACTCTAGGTGGTTTACAAAAAATAATGTTGTATATGGACTGAGTCCAGCATTAAACAAGATTGGTAAATAAAAAATAGAATAACATAAAAGAAATAAAATAAAATAAAAATAATGACCAACACTCAGAACTGTGTCCAGAATTGGTCATAAGCAGGTAAATCTTGTTAGAACGTGATGCTTCTAAGTGCTTAGACTATTGGCGCTGTTGTATAAACCAGATGACCACTCTTGTGTTTTCAGCATGAAAGTGTTTTGCAACATTGTATCTTGTTTTAAGGATAAATTCTAATTGGCTATAAAGTCTAATCAGAAAGAGTAGTTGCCATTGAAGTAAGTCTCCTTTCCCAGCCTGTATAATTGTTCTGATGACTTCACTAATAAGACTGGCTTGTCATCAACCGGGGGAGGAGAAGAGTTGTTCCTAAGTAGCACTCTTGTGAGTAAGCAGTACTGACACCATTTTGAGGCGGCCAAAAAGCCAAGGCATCTTCATCCCCACTTGGGAGAAAAGCACAGGGATATGGTTGAGAGCAACCACGTAAGCCTAAATTAGACAATTCAGTTTCCAATAGACCTCTTGCAGGATAGCAAGGCTGATAATTAATAATACACCTGGTCAGCCTGGACACCTGTCTTTAAGTCAGTCATTAGCATGTTAGGTCAGCTTTTTGTTAAAAGAATAGAAATGGTAAGAAAGGCCAAGTAGTAGGGTGACCAGATAAAATCCAGGTCAGGGCTCATGTAACTTTAACAGTTGTAGAGAAAAGGTAATTTCAGCCAGTGTCATTTGTATGCAGTTAGTTCCTGGTGAACTTCCCTCTTCATCACAACAGTTAAAGTTGCAGGCACTATACTAGAGTGACCATATACAAAAGAAGGCAGGGCCCCTGCAACTTTAACTGTTCCTAGTTTCACCAGGAACTAATTGCATACAAATGACACTGGCTGAAATTCCCTTTTGGTTAAAGTTACATGAGCCCTGACCTGGATTTTATCTGGTCACCCTACCAAGTAGAACTTTTGTTTCTGGCAGGTACACCCATCATCCCCATGCACCCTCTTTGGTTACATGGGATGAACGGCCAGCTTAGTCTTTCTCCCATAGCAAGTAGCATCTTTATCAGTGCTTATGAGCAGAGATGTCAATAATTTTCTCTAAACTGTACCCTGACTTTAGGAGAGTCCAGGGTTTCCCTCTTCCCAGAGGCATGGGGCCAAATCAACAAGTGCCCCCCCAATAACGTAGGGTGACCACATGAAAAGAATGACAGGGCTTGGGTATCTTTAACAGTTGCGTAGAAAGGGAATTTCAGCAGGTGTCATTCATATGCAGGCAGCACCTGTCAAAATTCCTTCTTCGTCGCAACAGTTAAAGCTGCGGGAGCCCTGCCTAGCATGACCAGATATAAAAGAGGGCAAGGCTCCTGCAGCTTCAACTGTTGTGATGAAGAGGGAATTTCACCAAGTGCTGCATGTATAACAATGACTCCTGCTGAAATTCCCTTTTCTATACAAAGCGCATTACAGATTTTACCTCTACAAGAGCAGAGCGCAAATCGGGGGTTGAGGCGCTTTTTAATCTCCGATTATGCGCATTATCGAATGCACGTTAAATAGCGAATTTTAATTTACCACTGGAGTTAAGCGCCTTATGGCCATGTAAACATGCGATTCCCCACATGTAAACAACTTTAAAGTGCGTTTCATACATCCCGTAATGCGCTTCGCCGCCTCTCGTGAATAGGTATTAGGAGTAAATACGCTTATCCGAATATGCGCATAATCGGGCAACCAGGCATCAAAGCAAAATCTTGTAGAGGGGACCAAAGATACAGAAGCCCTGTACTCATTTTCATATATTCACCCCACAAAAACAGTTGTATTTGTACATGGGTGCACTTTGGTTTAGCACCTTGCTGTTTGGTGCTGCCATCAGAAGAGAAACGTTCAGGGTTAGTAATATTTGGATTCACAGAGTCAGGTTTTTGCAAGCCTCTGAACTGCTAAGGACTTCTGGCAACTGAAAGAAGCCCTCCCAGGGAATACAGGCACACTTGGAACCAGTACAGGCTGTAACTTCTGCCAACACTGAAGCCCATTCCTCAGTTATCCCCAAGCAAGGCAGAGGTCTCAAACCTTGGGCCAGTTACCAAGGGCCCTGGTCAGCAAACCCTGCTGAGCAACAGTGTCCCCAGGCAGTTGGAAGCAGCAGAACAGGCTCCCTCAGAAAGAAAAATAGACCCATACAGATTTTTCCTATGGAATGAACTCAGTTCTTTAGGGAAAGACAGGGACAAGTATGACCAGCAGCCAACCACACTCTTCTCTGAGGTTTGCGCATTATCAAAAGAACAAAGGCGGCTCTAGTCACTGATGCCAACTCCTGGACCCCCGAACAAAGGCAGGTCTTGAGAGAAGCGTGTGCAGCCATAGGGATGCCCGGTTCCCCGTGGACACCCTCAAGTGAGTATTATGCCTCAGTGTAATACTCAGAGGATGCCCCCTGACAGGGCTACAGTGGGGAACCAGGGATGCTTAGCCCAGCCAACAGCAACAGTAAGAACAGGCAATCTAAAGCCTCAAGGAAGAGACTTCCTAAAGCAGCAAACAGAAATCCAGAATCTCCCTAAAACCCTAGCCATGGGGGGAGGCAATGCTTTAACTAGCAAAGAAACCTCTCCCGGACAACCTCTTGTTGAGTCTGGTTTAAAATGCACAAGGGAAATTTCCCCTCAGCTAGAGAAGTGGAGGCTTCCCTTCCAAGTTTTGAAAGCTCCCCCAGTTCAGTCTCAAGTACAAAGGGGTGAGCAAACCCAGTCTAAAGTTTCTGCCATGCCAAGTTGTAAACAAAATCCTATGGCATTTTTGAAAATAGATATTACTTTCAAGTATAAAGCCTGTTGAGGAATGCTGTGTAGCACAGAAGGAAAGTTCTCAAGAGAGTGAAGCAGCACTTACTTTGTCTCCTGAAAAGGTGGCAAAGTCTCCCTGTGTTTGTTAACCAGCTTTTGCTTCCTAATAATGCAGGAAAGACTTCAAAGGTAGATAGAGCCTCCATCAGCAGAAATGTCTACCTGGAACACAAATTCAGTTTAAAAATTAATTCTGTGCCTAGTGTGACCAGATGCAAAAGTGGGCAGGGCTCCTGCAGCTTTTACTGTTGTGATGAAGAGGGGATTTCACCAAGTGCTGCATACATTCATGAAGCCCTTTCCTGTAGTCAGCAAATAATGTGTGTCGCAGCTCCTGGTCTCAACGAAAAGGAAGGAAAACTGGGGGCTTTGACTGGGAGAGGCAAGGCATCCACTAATGGCACCTTGCTATGGCAAGCAGGAAGCCAAGTGACTGCAGAAGGAGCCTTTCCTCTGGGAGGAGAGACTCAGTGATTTCAACAGCAGCAATTTCAGAGGGATGGCCCCATGCCTTGGGGAAGTGGGGTCTCTCCCAAACTCAGGGTACTTATACACTTTGGAGAATTCCTATAGGCATTTGCTATAAATAAGAAACCCCATAGACAGTAGCAGTGCTGGGGAGATGAAATCCCCCCAAAACAAAAGGAGCTATAACTCCTAACAGACCAGTTTCCAGACAAAGAAATCAGAATGCGATTTTAAAAAGCTGACTGCAGTCTGTCTAACAAACTTTAGGGGTGACAGGAAGGGTGTACCCATGAGGTGGACTTGGGTGTGGCTGCTGAGGGTGAAGGTTTAGTAGTCTGACCATATGAAAAGGAGGACAGGGCTCATGTAACTTTAACAGTTGTAGAGAAAAGGGAATTTCAGCTAGAGTCATTTGTATGCAATTGGTTCCTGGTGAACTTCCCTCTTCATCACAACTGTTAAAGTTGCAGGAGCTATACTAGAGTGACCAGATACAAAAGAAGGCAGGGGCCCTGCAACTTTAACTGTTGTGACAAAGAGGGAATTTCACCAGGAACTAATTGCATACAAATGACAATGGCTGAAATCCCCTTTTCTCTACAACTGTTAAAGTTACATGAGCCCTGTGCTCCTTTTCATCTGGTCAGCCTAACTGGTTTAGGGAATTTGGCCTGAGGTAAAAAGAAGTCAGTAAGAAGCTTGCTGCAGCAGCTGTGTTTCTTGAGTCCTTCAGAATGGTCACCAAGCAATCTTAAAAACCCCAAAGTAAATGTTAGTATTCCCTTATGTCTGGAATTCTTACTGCCCCTCCCCCGCTCTTCAGTCCTTCATCTCCTCACTTCCAGCCCCCCACCCTTCCATGCCCCCGTTCAAGAAAACCTTGTGCCACAAATCACCCAGGAAGGAAGCATAAGCCATGGGTTCCCTCAATCTAGACCTTTCAGCTACGGAAGGCGTCCATTGCCCCCTTCCCATACACAGAGTACCGGGGACATTGCTCGATAGGAAAGCACCTGCTTTGCATGAGAAACTCAGCATGGGAAGAGCCAGTTCCCCACTGTTTTACTTTTCCATATATATATTTTAATGCCACCTTTTAGCATGACAGAACACTGAAAGGCTCAAAGTTGGATATTTCTACTCAGGAGGAGAAAGTTCCTGCAGGAACTTTTAAAGTTTCTTTCTCTCCCTTTTTTTTTTTTAGAGCGGCTTTCAAGTGCAGCAAAGCAGCAAAAGGGTGGGGACTGGAGAGGGCTACCCAAGGGAAGGAAGACCCAGCTGTGACTACTAACGAGTCAGACTCCATTCAGCTGCCTCTACAGAGCCACAGTCCATATAAACTCTCAGGTCCCCTCTACAAGGATTCGCTTTTGCGCCTGGTTAGGCGATTATGCGCATAATCACAGAAGCGCATTTACGCCTAATACCTCTGCACGAGAGGCAGCGAGAGGCGGCGAAGCGCATTAACAGATGACCAAAATGCGCTTTACAAGTAGTTAATGCGCATAAGCGCTTGTTCACATAGCCAAAATGCGCTTTAACGGCCGGAGCAAAATAAAACTCGCTGTTTAACGCGCATTCGATAATGCGCATAATCGGAGGGATAGCGCGCCTCTACGCCCGATTTGCGCTCCGTTCTTGTAGAGGTAAATTTTTTAATGCGCCTTGAAAGAGCTTTAAATGCCTCTTGTAGAGGCAGCCTCAGTCCTCCCAATACCTCAGTTAGGTAAAAAGTTTGCACAGGGGAGACACTCAAACAAGAACCAGCCTTAATGTGGCCTGCCTGGGAGCAGCGCAAAAGCCCAACTGGCACCATGGGGCTGACTGGACCACAAGAAATGCCTAGCCCTCCACCTCAATTGCATTTTACCTGCTAGCAAGAGCAGCTTCTTGCTTGGCCTGCCTGCTTCCCTGGACTGTTTCAATCTGCAGTGTGCCAGTAAGGGTTTGCCATGGGGGACTGTGGGGTGGGGCCTCACCTGGCAGTGGCTCATAGAAGAACCAGCCCTGCTGATGACTTCATTCCTGGGTGCAGCACAAAGGAGCAGCATGGGGCTTCCTGGGCCACAGGAAACATCTAGTCCTTTGCTTCAACTGCATTTTATCTGCTAGCAAGAGCAGCTTCTGGCTTGGCCGGCCTGCTTCCCTGGACTGTTTCAATCTGCAGTGTGCCAGTAAGGGTTTGCCATGGGGGACTGTGGGGTGGTTGGATTGGACCAGAGCCTCACCTGGCAGTGGTTCATAGAAGAACCAGCCCTGCAGAGGACTTCATTCCTGGGAGCAGCGTGGGGCTTCCTGGGCCACAGGAAACTTCCAGTCCTTTGCTTCAACTGCATTTTATCTACTAGCAAGAGCAGCTTCTCGCTTGGCCGGCCTGCTTCCCTGGACTGTTTTAATCTGCAGCTTTGCTGGTAAGGGTTTGCCACTGGGGCTTGTGTGGTGGGTGGATTGGGCCAGAGCCTCACCTGGAAGAGGCTTGAAAAACAAAAATTAGCCCTGCCTTGGGGGCAAGCCACCCTTGGGGGCAAGCCGCCTTCCAACTTCCAAACCAATGGGGTATGGGCTTACCCATCTTGTGCCCAAGTGGCAGCTTGCCTTCCACCCTGGCTCTCAAGCCCTCACCCTATATTGCTTAGCAAGGTGGGTTTAGGAAAACATAAAGGTGCTGAAACCTCATGAGGAGCTCTGAGTGGGACTAGCCAGTCATCTGCTGCAAAGCCTATTTTAATTAGGGTCAAACTTTGTGTGATGCTAAACACACCAGTTAAAAGCATCCTTTTTTCTTTTCTTTTTTTAAAGGAAGGCATCACAGTTTGCAGGGAGGGGGGGTGACTTAACTATTTCCTTTCCACCACCACCTCAATGAAAATGCCTTCCCCAGAGCTGCTACTAGCCCCAGAAAGAATGCTCCCAAGAGGGTCTGTCTTGCAAAGGGCATTGTGGTCATATCAAATCCTGACAAACGAAAAGGGAAAGGCAGCCGGGGGAGGGGGGGGGACCTTTAAAAGGAAAGGCTCTAAGGGATGGTGAAATAGCTCTGAATGCACAAAATCAGAACCAAAGTGAACACCGCTGAGCTGGACTTCCTCAAAAGGGGTGAAGAGGTAGATGCATGCACCCACAAATGATGTTTTTAAAGTACCCTTTGGGATGGCGTGACCATATGAAAGATGTTGTTTATATGCATGTAGCAACTGGTGAAATTCCCCCTTCATCCCAACAGTTAAAGCTGCAGGAGCCCTGCCTACCACGATCAGATACAAAAGGGGGCAGGGCTCCTCCTTTTCCATATGGTCACCCTAGGAAGCGTTGTTCATCGGTTTAGGCTGGTATACCGGGTACAACCCAGCAACAGAGGAAGCTGGCTCACTTTACCCCAAGTCAAATCCTTAATCCATCTGGCTCAATACTGTTTACACCAGGGGAGGGGATGATGTGGTCACTGAGGCCCCCTCCACAAGGATGCGCTTTTGTGCCGGGTTCCGCGATTATGCGCATTATCGCGGAGGCGCATTTACTCCTAATCCCTCTGCACGGGAGGCGGCGAGAGGTGGCAAAGCGCATTAATTCATGTCCAAAAAGCGCTTTAGAAGACTTTAATGCGCATAATCGCTTGTTCACATGGCGAAAATGCGCTTTAACGGCCGGAGCAAAATAAAAGTCGCTATTTAACGCGCATTCGAAAATGCGCATTATCGGGGAGATAACGCGCCTGTACGCCCGTTTTGCGCTCCGCTGGTGTGGAGGTAAAATTTATAATGAGCCTTCAAGGCTCATTAAACGTCTCGTGTGGAGGAGGCCTGATATACCTACACAGTGCAGGAAACCAATGGGTATGCATGCGCTGCAGAGGAATATTGTCCCCAGTCCAGGGATTGTTACCTCTAGGCAGTGCGTGCATCCCTGTTAGTTTTGGAGCTGAGGGCGGAGAGAGCTGGGGAAATTCCCTCTTCATCACAACAGTTAAAGCTGCAGGAGCCCTGCCCTCTTTTGTATGTGGGCATGCTGGTATAGCTCCTGCAACATTAACTGTAGGGATGAAGAGGGAATTTCACAGGGTGCTGCATGCTTACAAATGACACCTGCTGAAATTCCCTTTCCGATGCAACTGTCCTCCTTTTCCACATGGTCACCCTGGGAAGCGTTGTTCATCGGTTTAGGCTGGTACACTGGGTGCAACCCATCCTAGACAGAGATAGCCTTAGCAACACAGGAAGCTGGCTCACTTTATCCCAAGTCAAATCCTTAATCCATCTGGCTCAATGCTGTTTACACCAGGGGAGGGGAACATGTGGCTCATGACCTGCAGCTGGCCACTGCTTCCCCCCCCCCCTTTGTGGCCTTGGCTTTCTCCCAGCATTCCCTCATGCCCTCCCAATGAAAAAAAATCCAAATAAAAGGTAGACTCTGTAGCTGCTACAGAGCACTCTAACAGCAGAGTTTCACTTGTTTGCAAGCGTAATCTAGCCCTTTTGGTGCTGAAATTCAGTGACAAATTGGGGATTTGGGGACTTCCTTCTTTTCAGGGGGCACCCCACAAACTACATGGGGCCCTGCAGACTGCGGCGTGGGATGATATCTCTATGTAGTCTGTGCATCCCCCTTAGTTTTGGGGCTGAAGGCTGGGAGAGGCGCTGTCAGCTGTCCCCATGCTCAGCCATGAAACAAATGGGTATCAAAGCATGGCACATCCTTGGGTCTCCCCTGCCTCCTTCTGGCTGCAGGTGGGTGCAGCTGCAGCAAGGAGGAGGCAGGGGCGTTTCTCTCCCCACCTCCTCACAGAATGGCAGTGTCCCGATCGGGTAAGAGGGAACCAGCGCAACCATTTGGGGGGGGGGGGGGGAGAGTAGAGAACATTAGCCAACCCTACCCTTATAACCACCTCAACGGATGACTACTGCATGTCGCCCAAGTGCGACATGCAGGTAGTCATCCATGGAGTGGACTCTGAGGGTGGGGTTGGCTAATGTGTTGTCTGAACCCACCCTTAGACTAAGGAACCAAGTTCTCACTCTGCACGTGCTCTTGGTTTGGCTGCCGAGGGCTAATTAAAACTTGAGTGAAACTTTAAATTAGGGGGCTTGGTGGGTGGCAGCATTGCCTGGTTCCCAAAAGTACCCACGTGGCTGGCCAAAATAAAGAAAACTAAAGCAATTACTTTCAAAGTTACTGGTGCTCTGTGTGCAAATCATGACGGAATAACTGCATTTGGAAGAGGCCCACAGTCAGGGGGCTTCACTTTCCACTCTTTATACTGCAAGGCGTGACGCTCCTGGCCTTAGTGAAGCAAGTACCCTGCTCTGTCATTGTGCTTTGAAGGGTTTCCCCCTGTACCTTAGCAGGGCCTATCAAATGCCTGTAACCTTTGTAGGTGCCTGCTTTCCAATCACCTTTCCATTCCTGGGTTATTAATGCAAGGTTATTAATGCACAAAAATACAACCATTTCACTGCCTGCTTAGCACCTGTTGTGAATAATTTTTACATGTGCTGTTGGGAACCAAAACTTTTAGCGTGTCCATATGAAAAGGATGACAGGGCTTTGACGGTTGTATAGAAATGGGAACTTCTGTCTAATTTAATGGGAAGAGTATTAAATATAATTAGTATTATAAAAAAAAGGAATTTAAAAGCAGGCTTGCTAGCATTGGACATATTCAAGGCCTTTGATTGTGTGGAATGGCCAGCACTTAAAACAATATTAAAAACATTTGGGTTTGGAGACAAATTTATGGGAGTGATGGATAAGTTGTATAAAAACAATAAAGCGGAAATAATGGTTAATGATGGGTTAACACAACAGATTACACTAGCCCGAGGAACTAGGCAGGGATGTCCTCTTTCACCGATCTTATTTGCAATAGTAATAGAAATGTTGGCAAATGTAATAAGGGAAGATGAAAGAGTGAAGGGGATAGGAAGAAAAGAGAAGATTAAAATGAATATGTTTGCGGACGATACTTTACTGACCGTAGAAGATCCCCTAGGAAGTGCAGAGGTGATTAAGAAACATTTAAGAGAATTTGGAGAAATTACGGGATTAAAAGTAAATTGGGGGAAGTCAGAAATGATGTTATTTAATTATAATAAGGAAGAGTTGGAAGAAGGTAAGGTTAAGTTGGGTCTTATACTTAAAAATATAGTACGTTACTTAGGGATTAATATTGATAGAGATTTAGAAAGGCTAGAGGAACTTAATTTGGTAGCTTTAAAAAAACAAGTAGGGGAGAAATTAGAAGTATATAAGAAGTTAAAACATTCTTGGTTTGGTAGAATAGCAATTATTAAAATGAAGATTTTACCTAAGATTAATTTTTTGTTTAGAATGTTACCAATTAAAATATCAGATGTAGAATTGAAAAGTTGGCAAAATATAATTAATGCATATTGTAATGGGGATAAGAAAGCTAGGATTAATAAAGGGTTATGGTATAAGGCTCAAAAGAAGGGAGGTTTAGGACTTCCAAATATTAAGTATTATTATATAGCTAATCAGTTAAGATATGTTATAAGTGGTATTCTAGGGGAGGAAGACTTGGAGTGGTTGGAGACGCAAACTAGGGAAATAGATTATAAATTGAAAAATATTTTTTTTAAAAAAATTCAAAAGAAAGAATTAAAGGGACTGGACAACCCTTTGTTGGTAAATATAGTGGAGATCTGGGAGAAATTTAGGGGGAAATTGATACCAGGAGATTCACCACTTGCCCCAGTGGTAGTAGTGGAGAATTTCCCAAGAGTGTTAAAAGTGGAGATTGAAGAGAGATTGAAAGATAAGGAAATAATTAAGTTAAGGAAGTGGATGGAAAATTTGAAGGATAATGAGCAAATTAAAGAGCTATTGATAGGTCAAAAATCAGTATGGTTTAAATGTATACAATTAGGGAAATGGACTCAGGAATGGAAACTGAAAAATAACAAGTGTAGAAATAATACAAGATTTGAAGATTTAATAGAGTCAAAAGGTAGGAAAGAAGAAAAGAAAATTAAGAAAGGGTTGACTAGTGAGATATATAAATTATTGATAGAGGAGGAGTTTCAAAATTCACTTAAAGCAATAAAAAAGGTTTGGGAAGAGGATGTGAATGGAGAAATTAAGGAATACAACTGGGAGAGGTTGTGGAATGCAAGAATGTTAAAATTGTTATCGATCAGAATTAAGGAGAATTTTTATAAGGTATTGTGGAGATGGTATCTAACACCGGTTAGATTTCACCAGATAGATAAAAAAATATCTAAAAATTGTTGGAGGGGATGCCAGGAGGTTGGAACTTATTACCATATGTGGTGGAGCTGTGAATATGTACAAAAATTTTGGAAAAGGGTATTTAAAGAAATAAGTGAAATAATTGGAAGTAAAGTGGAATTAAACCCGAAGCTTGCTCTACTAGCAATATGGGATAGAGGGGAAGAGGACAAAAATAAGAGAGAATTGATAAACAACCTCCTGACACCTGTTAGACTAATGATTGCAAAAAATTGGAAAGGACAAGGAAGCTATACAATAGAAGAATGGTATAAAGAAATATGGGATATGGCTTTGAATGATATGCTGACTTGTAAAATGAAATTAAAGAGGGGAATGTCCGGTAAAAATGATTTTGGGGAAATATGGAGTCCCCTATTGGAATATGTATTAAGATTGGGGAAGGGACAAACACCTTCAAAAGAGTCGATAAATTTCTGGATAGAATAAAGATTAAGAGAAGGTCTCATGGTGTGGGGGTGCACGGGGGGATTGTCATGGATTATGTATGTATTTTATGTTACTTTTATGTTACTATTATGTTGAAATTAATAAAATTATTTCAAAAAAAAAAAGAAATGGGAACTTCAGCAGGAGACATTGTTATGCATGCATGGACCTGGTGAAATTCCCTCTTCATCAAAACAGTTAAAGCTGCAGGAGCCCTGCCCCCTTTTGTATCTGGTCATGAGAGGCAGAGCTCCTGCAGTTTTAACTGTTGTGATGAAAAAGGACTTTCACCAGGTTCTGCATGCATACAAATGACACCAGCGGAAATTCCATTTTCAATACAACTGTTAAAGATACAGGAGCTTTGTCCTCCTTTCCATATAGACACCCTTCAAAAACTTTAGTATTTGTGCACCCATGTCATGGGTGCAGTTTGGTTTAGCACCGTGCTGTTTGGTGCCGCCATCAAAAAGGAAAAGTTCAGTGTTAGTAATATTTGGATTCACACAGTCAGGTTTTTGCAAGCCTCTGAACTGCTAAGGACTTCTGGCAACTGAAAGAAGCCCTCCCAGGGAATACAGGCACACTTGGAACCAGTGCAGGCTGTAACATCTGCCAACACTGGAGCCCATTGCTCAGTTATCCCCAAGCAAGGCAGGGGTCTCAAACCTCGTGCCAGTTACCAAGGGCCCTGGTCAGCAAACCCTGTTGAGCAACAGTGTCCCCAGGCAGCTGGAGGCAGCAGCAACAGGCTCCCCCAGAAAGAAAAATAGACCCATACAGATTTTTCCTACGGAACGAGCTCAGTTTTTTAGGGGAAGACAGGAAGAAGTATGAGCAGCAGCCAACCACACTCTTCACTGAGCTTTGGGTATTATTAAAAGAGCAAAGGCGGCTCTAGTCACTGATGCCAACTCCTGGACCCCTGAGCAAAGGCAGGTCTTGAGAGAAGCGTGTGCAGCTATAGGGATGCCAGGTTCCCTGTGGAGACCCTCAAGTGAGCATTAAGCCTCAGTGTAATGCTCAGAGGATGCCCCTTGACAGGGCTACAGTGGGGAACCAGGGATGCTTTGCCCAGCCAATAGAAACTGTAAGAACAGGCAGTGAGAGTTCACCATTGTTGCCAGAGAGAGAATCTAAAGCGTCAGGAAGAGACTTCCCAAAGCAGCAAACAGAAATCCAGACTCTCCCTAAAACCCTAGCTAAGGGGGGAGGCAATGCTTTAACTGCCAAGGAAACCTCTCCCAAACAACCTCTTGTTGAGTGTGTGTGTGTGTGTGTGTGTGGCTGCTGAGGGTGAAGGTTTAGGGAATTTGGCCTGGGGTGAAAAGTAGTCATTAAGAGGCTTGCTGCAGCAGCTGTGTTTCTTGAGTCCTCCAGAATTGTCACCAAGCAATCTTGAAAACCCCAAAGTAAATATTAGTAATCCCTTATGTCTGGGGCTGCCTCTACAAGAGATGTTTAAAGCTCTTTCAAGGCGCTTAAAATTGTTTACCTCGACAAGAACGGAGCGCAAATCGGGCGTTGAGGCGCGTTATCTCTCCGATTATGCGCATTATCGAATGCGCGTTAAATCGCGAGTTTTATTTTGCTCCGGCCGTTAAAGTGCATTTTGCCTATGTGAACAAGCGCTTATGCGCATTAACTACTTGGAAAGCGCATTTTGGACATCCATTAATGCGCTTCACCGCCTCTCGCCACCTCTTGTGCAGAGGTATTAGGTGTAAATGCGCTTCAGCGATGATGCGCATAATCGCCTAACCGGGCGCAAAAGCGAATCCTTGTGGAGGGGACCTGGGATTCTTACTGCCCCCCCACCGCTTCTCTTCAGTCTTTAATCTCACTTCCAGCCCCCCACCCTTCCATGCCCCCATTCAAGAAAACCTCGTTCCACAAATCACCCAGCCAATGCACCACTCACGGTAGGACTGGAAGGGGCTACTCAAGAGAAGGCAGAACCAGTTGTGACTACTAACGAGCCAGACTCCATTCAGCTGCAGCTGCAGAGCCACAGTGCATATAAACTCTCAGTCCTCCCAGTACCTCAGTTAGGTAAAACGTTTGCACAGGGGAGAGGCTCAAGTAAGAACCAGCCTTGAGTGACTTTCCTTCCTGAGAGCAGCGCAAAGGCCCAACTGGCACCATGGGGCTTACTGGACCACACGAAACACCTTGCCCTCTGCCTCAACTGTGCTTTACCTTCTAGCAAGAGTTCCTGCCCACTTGGCCTGCCTGCTTACCTGGACTGTGTGCAAGTAGTGGTTTGCAGCAGGGGTGTGTATGGTGGCTGGATTGGATCAGAGCCTCATAAAAGAACCAACCCTGCCGAGAGCTTCCTTCCTGGGAGAAGCACAAAGGGCCAGCTGGCAGCATGGGGCTTCCTGGGCCACAAAAAACACCTTGCCCCCTCTCTGCCTCAGTTGTGTTTTACCTGCCGGCACAAGTGTATTCTTGCTTCTCCAAACTCTGTTTGGTGGCCTGCGCGCTTACCTGGACTGCTTTAATCTGCGGCTTTGCTGGTAAGGGTTTGCCACTGGGGATTGTGTGGTGGGTGGATTGGGCCAGAGCTTCACTTGGAAGAGGCCCATGAAAAAAAAACTACCTCTGCCTTGTGGGCATAGCCAAGCATGGCCGCTGCCTCTCCCCCCATTGATTTGGATATTGGCAGCAGTCTCTCCCTGCAGAGGTAGGTGGACCCATTAAGATGGTCCGTCTCAAGAGACTTACGGAATCCAACTGTTTCCTGAATGCTTTGGAGGAATTTTCAGTAGCCAAAGCCAGAGCAGGTCTGTAGTTTGGGGGTGCTCCTGTATCCACCTTTGTCACTGGTGGCCCGGAGCACCCATTATCATCTCTGACCCCCTCTAGAAGGATTCGCTTTGGCGCCTGCCTGCCCGATTATGCGCATATTCGCAGTAGCGCATTTATTCCTAATCCTTCTGTACAAGAGGCGGCGAAGCGCATTACAGGACGACCGAAACGCGCTTTAAACTTGTTGACATGCGGAGAATCGCATGTTTACACGGCGGTAAGGCGCTTTAACTGTCACCACAAATTAAAACTCACGGTTTAATGTGCATTCGATAATGTGCATAATCGGATGTTTAAAGCGCCTCAGCCCCCAATTTGCACTCCTCTCTTGTAGAGGTAAAAAATTTAATCAGCCTTGAAAGAGCTTTAAACCTCTCTTATAGAGGCAGCCTCTGGTAGGCATGCCAGATATGCCTGTTCCTGGATAGGGATAGCCTAGCCACAGTCATTCATGCACTGGTAACCTCACAATTAGACTACTGTAATGCGCTCTATGTGGGGCTACCCATGTATGTGGTTCGGAAGCTGCAGCTTGTGCAGAACGCAGCAGCTAGGATGCTCACTGGGACGCCTAGCTCTGCCCACATAAAACCTGTGCTAAAAGAATTGCACTGGCTGCCTGTTAGCTACCGAGCCACATGCAAGGTTATGTTATTATCCTATAAAGCCCTAAACAGCTTGGGACATCATACCTAGCAGACCACCTTCCCTTATATACACCCTGATGACATTTACAATCATCAGAGGAGGTCCTGCTCATCATTCCAAGGCAAACAGAATGTCGTCATGAAGAACCTCAATGGCGGGGCCTTCTCTGTAGCAGCACCCACCCTCTGGAAAACCCTTCCTCCTGTGGTCCGGGAGGCAGAAAATGTAGCAGCCTTCAAATGCCTCCTGAAAACATATCATTTTAGACAAGCTTCCCCTGGACTATAACTTATTTTGGTTTTGTATGACGTTTTTAAATTTTTGAAGTTTTCAGTCTTGAGTTTTGTATATTATGATTTTAATTGTAAACTGCCCAGAGAGCCCTGGCTATTGGGCAGTATAAATATGTAATAAATAAATTAAATTAAATTAAAGCTCTGCTTCCTTGGCTAGTCTGCTGTAGTGATGGCCAGGATGGTCAAAAAGTTATTTGGGCACTTGCTTTACTCCCCCTCTCCTCCTGGCTGTCCTAAACAGCAAATGAGCAAACAAACCCTATTGAAATGCAGCTTCCGTTTGAGGGACATCCGAAAACTAAGGCGTCTCTTTGGGTATTGCAGTTAGTAAGTTTTATTTTGTTTTAGTCTTAGTGTATTGTTTGTTCTTGTGTATAATTGTACATTTTCACTTCTCTTTCCAGCTTGTCTGTCTGCTTGATCTACTTGCTTCAAAGAAAGGTAAGTGTCTGGGATTTTATTTCGTAATGTATTTGTGGTTTGAATTGTTGTGAATTGGCCAAAGAGCTACATTGTGCCCTTTTTAGGGTTTATCGCGCAATCTTACATGGTTTAGAGGAATGGTTGGCAGGGTTAAACACCTCTTACCAAGATTCCTTCCTTGCTTCCTAATTGCAAGATAAAATGTAAAACCAAGGTTCCTTCCTTGCATCCTAATTGCAATATAACAAGTAAAAGCGCATTTTGTTATGTATTTTGTGGTTTAAATTGCTGTGAATGGCCCAAAGAGATTGGTTGTAAGAGTTTGTTTGTGCCACCTTTTATGATTCATCACACAACGTTCAGTTCCCAATTAGGTTTTCTGCAAGGTAAGTGTTTATAGGAATGATGAATGCTGTGAGGATCATTAGCATTGACTGAAGACTGAGGACCAGGCCCACTCCCATCACTTCTCACAAGGTAAGTGTATAATTTGTACATGTGTGAGAGCAGAAGCATAACAACTCAACTTAGTTCGATGTAGCACTGGTCAGTTGCAAGCATGGCTGGCGCCTCCTTCATGAAGAACATTATTCCTGAAGTTCAGGGACTTAGTAGAATTGCTTACCTCCTCCTCATGGGGATGGCCCACTTAGGACTGTGTTACACACAACCAGCATCCCTTCATGGGAATGTCTCAGGTTAGTGAAGGTGGTCTAGCAAGCATGGCCAGCTCCTCCTTCATGCTTATTGGGGGTTTTAATTGTTGCATTATTACATGTCTTTTGTGGTTTAAATACTTGTGTATTGCATTTTATTTTACTTTATTTTTTTATTTGCAAATATACAACTTAAATATCAACATACTACAGAAACCTTACATGCAAGGAATAAGTAATAAATTGCATATACTTTTTTAAAGAAAAAAACTGCTGCACAATCCAACTCAGTAAATAGACAATACAAATTTCACATTGGTTAATTGGTAGATTTAAAATATCATTAATTAATTAAAGGGAGGATAGATCCTAATTCAAAAAGAAGGCTGTTTTTAGTTATGTATATTCATTCTTTTCTCCTGAGAAACTATTGTAACTATAAGCTATTAAAGGCAATTGAAAATCTGTGTTGGTGCAATTCTTTTGATTGTGCGTATTTTGTCTTAATACTCTCAAATGTTGAGAAAATTTCTGAGTGCTATTTCTCATACTGTATTGTACCATGTTCTTATATTTAAACCTTTTGCATCCTTCAAAGATTTGGCTATCTGTATTTTATTTTGTAATAAGTTTTGAGGGATTTAATTGTTGTGAATTGTGTTTTATTTAATAAAATGTTTTGTGGGTTTAATTGTTGTGTATTGCATTTTATTTCATTATGCATTTTGTGATTTTAATTGTTGTGAACTGCCCAGAGAGTTTCATTGTAAGAGTTGGTTTGTGTCCTTTTTTAAAGTTTATCACACAATCGTTGTGTATTTACTCAGAAGTAAATCCCAATGTCTTTAATTGTGAAATGGGAGGGCACCAGGTTGGTGAAGGGTGGTTTGAAGGAAGAATGGCTGGCAGTGATAGGGTTAAACATCCCTTACCAAGGTTTTTTCCTTGATTCCTAATTGTGCTTTTACTTCTTATATTGCATTTTAATTCATAAAGCATTTTGTGGTTTAATTGTAGTGAATTGCATTTTATTTCGCAATGCATTTTGTGGTTTTAGTTGTGAATTGCAAAGAGAGCTTTGTGAGAGTTGGTTTCTGTCCTTTTTAGGGTTTATCACACTATCCTACGTGTGATTAATTAGAAGTAAATCCCATTGTCTTTACCTGTGAAATGGGAGGGCACCAGGTTGGGGAAGGGTGGTTAAGAGGAAGTCTGGTTGGCAGTGATAGGGCTAAACACCCCTTACCAAGATTCCTTTCTGGCTTCCTAATTTATATTTTTTTATTGCATTTCCTTTCCAATGCATTTTATGGTTTGAATTGTTGCATATTGCATTTTACTTGATAATACATTTTGTGGTTTGAACTTTTGCATATTACATTTTATTTGATCATGCATTTTGTGGTATGAATTGTTGCACATTGCATTTGACTTGATAATGCATTTTGTGGTTTGAATTATTGTGACCTGCCTGCAGAGCTTTGTGAGGGTTGGTTTGTGTCATTTTTAGGGTTTAGCACACAATCCTACGTGTGTTTAGAAGTAAATCCCAACGTCTTTAACTGTGAAATGGGAGGGCACCAGGTTGGGGAAGGGTGGTTCAGATGAAGAATGGCTGGCAGTGATAGGCTAAAGATCGCTTTCCAAGTTTCTTTCCTTGCTTCCTAATTGAGCGTTTTCATTTTTTTAATTGCATTTTCTTTACAATGAATTTTGTGGTTTGAATTGTTGTGTATTGCATTTTATTTGATAGTGTATTTTGTGGTTTGAATTGTTGTGAACTGCCCAGAGAGCTTTGTGAGAGTTGGTTTGTGACATTTTTAGGGTTTCGCACACAATCCTACGTGTGTTTAATCAGAAGTAAATCTCAACAACTTTAACTGTGAAATGGGAGGGCACCAGGTTGGGGAAGGATTGGGGAAGGGTGGTTAACAGGAAAAATGGTTGGCAGTGATCGAGCTAAACACCCCTTACCAAGATTCCTTCCTGGCTTCCTAATTGTGCTTTTACATTATATTTTGCTTTTTTTTTTTGGAAAACGCATTTTGTGGTTTGAATGGCTGTGTATTGCATTTTATTTTACTTCATTTGCAAATATTATACTTAAATATCAACACAATACAGAAACCATAAATGCAAAGAATAAGTAATTAATTTCATAAACTTTTTTTAAAGAAAGACAATGCTGTAGTCCAACACTATACATACGCGGTACAAATTTAACATTAGTTATTAGGCAAGGTTAAAATCTAATTAACTAATGGGAGGATAGGTCCCAAATCAAAAGGAGGGCTGTTAATTTATTATGTATTTTAATGTTATTCCTGAGAAACTATTGTAACTATGAGCTATTAAAGGCATGTCAAAAATGTGTTGGTGCTCTACTTTCATTCGTGCGTCTAATAAAACACCGGCGTTCCGTTACAAACATGTTACTTTTCTTTACTCCTCTTCATACTCTCAAAAAGTTGAGAAAGTTTCTTTCAGGGTGCTATTGCCCATACTATATTGTTTAAACCTTTTCTTCCTTCCAGCATCAGGCTCTTTGCATTAAATTTTATAACATCTTTTGCGGGTTTAATTCAACTTAGCCATAGTGGCTTTGCAAGCATGCCCTTTTCCTCCTTCATGGAGGACGTTATGCTTCACGTTCAGGACTTCAACCTACCCTGCCCCCTCCTTATCGGGTTGGCTTGACTTTGAACTGTCTTACGCACAGCCAGCATCCCGTTCATCGGAATGTCTTAATTTAGTCATAGTGGCTTTGCAAGCATGCTCTGCTCCTCCTTCATGGGGGACATTATGCTTGAAGTTCAGGACTTAAACCTACCCCACCGCCTCCTTATGAGGTTGGCTTTACTTGGAACTGCCTCATAGACAGACAGCATCCCGTTCATCGGGATGTCTCAACTTAGCCATAGTGGCTTTGAATGCATGCCCTGTTCCTCCGTCATGGAGGACGTTAAGATTGCAGTTCAGGACTTAAACCTCCCCGCCGCGTCCTTATGAGGTTTCCTTGACTTAGGCCTGCCTTACACACAGGCAGCATCCCGTTCATCGGGATGTCTCAACTTAGCCATAGTGGCTTTGAAAGCATGCCCTGTTCCTCCTTCATGGGGGAACGTCATGATTGAAGTTCAGGACTTCAACCTACCCCGCCTCCTCCTTATAAGGTTGGCTTGACTTAGAACTGCCAAGCACAGGCAGCATCCCGTTCATTGGGATGTCTCAACTTAGCCATACTAGCTTTGTAAGCATGCCCTGTTCCTCCTTCATGGAGGACGTTATGCTTGAAGTTCAGGACTTCGACCTACCCCGCCGCCTCCTTATCAGGTTGGCTTGACTTAGGCCTGCCTTACGCACAGGCAGCATCCCATTCATCGGGATGTCTCAATTTACCCATAGTGTCTTTGAAAGAATGCCCTGTTCCTCCTCCATGGAGGACGTTATGCTTGAAGTTCAGGACTTAAACCTACTGCGCCGCCTCCTTATGAGGTTGGCTTGACTTCGGCCTGCCTCACGCACAGCCAGCATCCCGTTCATCGGGATGTCTCATTTTAGCCATAGTGTCTTTGAAAGCATGCCCTGTTCCTCCTTCATGGGGGATGTTATGCTTGAAGTTCAGGACTTCAACCTACCCCGCCGCATCCTTATGAGGTTGGCTTGACTTCGGCCTGCCTTACACACAGACACCATCCCGTTCATCGGGATGTCTCAACTTAGCCATAGTGTCTTTGAAAGAATGCCCTGTTCCTCCTTCATGGACGACGTTATGCTTGCAGTTCAGAACTTAAACCTACGCGCCGCCGCCTTATGAGGTTGGCTTGATTTAGGCCTGCCTTACACACAGACACCATCCCGTTCATCGGGATGTCTCAACTTAGCCATATTGGCTTTGAAAGCATGCCCTGTTCCTCCTTCATGGGGGACGTTATGCTTGAAGTTCACCGCGCTGCCTCCTTATGAGGTTGGCTTGACTTAGGCCTGCCTTACGCACAGGCAGCATCCCGTTTATCGGAATGTCTCAATTCAGCCATAGTGGCTTTGAAAGCATGCCCTGTTCCTCCTTCATGGAGAACGTTATGCTTGAAGTTCAGGATGTAAACCTCCCCGCCGCGTCCTTATGACGTTTGCTTGACTTAGGCCTGCCTTACGCACAGGCAGCATCCCGTTCATCGGGATGTCTCAACTTAGCCATAGTGGCTTTGAAAGCATGCCCTGTTCCTCCTCCATGGAGGACGTTATGCTTGAAGTTCAGGACTTCGACCTACCCCACCGCCTCCTTATCAGGTTGGCTTGACTTAGGCCTGCCTTACGCACAGGCAACATCCAGTTCATCGGGATGTCTCAATTCAGCTATAGTGTCTTTGAAAGCATGCCCTGTTCCTCCTTCATGGGGGACGTTATGCTTGAATTTCAGAACTTAAACCTACCGCGCCGCCGCCTTATGAGGTTGGCTTGATTTAGGCCTGCCTTACACACAGATACTATCCCGTTCATCGGGATGTCTCAACTTAGCCATAGTGGCTTTGAAAGCATGCCCTGTTCCTCCTTCATGGGGGACGTTATGCTTGAAGTTTAGGACTTAAACCTACCGCGCCGCCTCCTTAGGAGGTTTGCTTGACTTAGGCCTGCCTTATGCACAGGCAGCATCCCGTTCATCGGGATGTCTCAATTTAGCCATAGTGACTTTGAAAGCATGCCCTGTTCCTCCTTCATGGACGATGTTTTGCTTGAAGTTCAGGACTTAAACCTACAGCGCCGCCTCCTTATGAGGTTGGCTTGACTTCGGCCTGCCTCACGCACAGCCAGCATCCCGTTCATCGGAATGTCTCAATTTAGCCATAGTGTCTTTGAAAGCATGCCCTGTTCCTCCTTCATGGACGACGTTATGCTTGCAGTTCAGAACTTAAACCTACGCGCCGCCGCCTTATGAGGTTGGCTTGATTTAGGCCTGCCTTACACACAGACACCATCCCGTTCATCGGGATGTCTCAATTTAGCCATAGTGTCTTTGAAAGCATGCCCTGTTCCTCCTTCATGGGGGACGTTATGCTTGAAGTTCAGGACTTCGACCTACCCCGCCGCCTCCTTATCAGGTTGGCTTGACTTAGGCCTGCCTTACGCACAGGCAACATCCAGTTCATCGGGATGTCTCAATTCAGCTATAGTGTCTTTGAAAGCATGCCCTGTTCCTCCTTCATGGGTGACGTTATGCTTGAATTTCAGAACTTAAACCTACCGCGCCGCCGCCTTAAGAGGTTAGCTTGATTTAGGCCTGCCTTACACACAGATACTATCCCGTTCATCGGGATGTCTCAACTTAGCCATAGTGGCTTTGAAAGCATGCCCTGTTCCTCCTTCATGGGGGAACGTCATGATTGAAGTTCAGGACTTCAACCTACCCCGCCTCCTCCTTATAAGGTTGGCTTGACTTAGAACTGCCAAGCACAGGCAGCATCCCGTTCATTGGGATGTCTCAACTTAGCCATACTAGCTTTGTAAGCATGCCCTGTTCCTCCTTCATGGAGGACGTTATGCTTGAAGTTCAGGACTTCGACCTACCCCGCCGCCTCCTTATCAGGTTGGCTTGACTTAGGCCTGCCTTACGCACAGGCAGCATCCCATTCATCGGGATGTCTCAATTTACCCATAGTGTCTTTGAAAGAATGCCCTGTTCCTCCTCCATGGAGGACGTTATGCTTGAAGTTCAGGACTTAAACCTACTGCGCCGCCTCCTTATGAGGTTGGCTTGACTTCGGCCTGCCTCACGCACAGCCAGCATCCCGTTCATCGGGATGTCTCATTTTAGCCATAGTGTCTTTGAAAGCATGCCCTGTTCCTCCTTCATGGGGGATGTTATGCTTGAAGTTCAGGACTTCAACCTACCCCGCCGCATCCTTATGAGGTTGGCTTGACTTCGGCCTGCCTTACACACAGACACCATCCCGTTCATCGGGATGTCTCAACTTAGCCATAGTGTCTTTGAAAGAATGCCCTGTTCCTCCTTCATGGACGACGTTATGCTTGCAGTTCAGAACTTAAACCTACGCGCCGCCGCCTTATGAGGTTGGCTTGATTTAGGCCTGCCTTACACACAGACACCATCCCGTTCATCGGGATGTCTCAACTTAGCCATATTGGCTTTGAAAGCATGCCCTGTTCCTCCTTCATGGGGGACGTTATGCTTGAAGTTCACCGCGCTGCCTCCTTATGAGGTTGGCTTGACTTAGGCCTGCCTTACGCACAGGCAGCATCCCGTTTATCGGAATGTCTCAATTCAGCCATAGTGGCTTTGAAAGCATGCCCTGTTCCTCCTTCATGGAGAACGTTATGCTTGAAGTTCAGGATGTAAACCTCCCCGCCGCGTCCTTATGACGTTTGCTTGACTTAGGCCTGCCTTACGCACAGGCAGCATCCCGTTCATCGGGATGTCTCAACTTAGCCATAGTGGCTTTGAAAGCATGCCCTGTTCCTCCTCCATGGAGGACGTTATGCTTGAAGTTCAGGACTTCGACCTACCCCACCGCCTCCTTATCAGGTTGGCTTGACTTAGGCCTGCCTTACGCACAGGCAACATCCAGTTCATCGGGATGTCTCAATTCAGCTATAGTGTCTTTGAAAGCATGCCCTGTTCCTCCTTCATGGGGGACGTTATGCTTGAATTTCAGAACTTAAACCTACCGCGCCGCCGCCTTATGAGGTTGGCTTGATTTAGGCCTGCCTTACACACAGATACTATCCCGTTCATCGGGATGTCTCAACTTAGCCATAGTGGCTTTGAAAGCATGCCCTGTTCCTCCTTCATGGGGGACGTTATGCTTGAAGTTTAGGACTTAAACCTACCGCGCCGCCTCCTTAGGAGGTTTGCTTGACTTAGGCCTGCCTTATGCACAGGCAGCATCCCGTTCATCGGAATGTCTCAATTTAGCCATAGTGTCTTTGAAAGCATGCCCTGTTCCTCCTTCATGGACGACGTTATGCTTGCAGTTCAGAACTTAAACCTACGCGCCGCCGCCTTATGAGGTTGGCTTGATTTAGGCCTGCCTTACACACAGACACCATCCCGTTCATCGGGATGTCTCAATTTAGCCATAGTGTCTTTGAAAGCATGCCCTGTTCCTCCTTCATGGGGGACGTTATGCTTGAAGTTCAGGACTTCGACCTACCCCGCCGCCTCCTTATCAGGTTGGCTTGACTTAGGCCTGCCTTACGCACAGGCAACATCCAGTTCATCGGGATGTCTCAATTCAGCTATAGTGTCTTTGAAAGCATGCCCTGTTCCTCCTTCATGGGTGACGTTATGCTTGAATTTCAGAACTTAAACCTACCGCGCCGCCGCCTTAAGAGGTTAGCTTGATTTAGGCCTGCCTTACACACAGATACTATCCCGTTCATCGGGATGTCTCAACTTAGCCATAGTGGCTTTGAAAGCATGCCCTGTTCCTCCTTCATGGGGGAACGTCATGATTGAAGTTCAGGACTTCAACCTACCCCGCCTCCTCCTTATAAGGTTGGCTTGACTTAGAACTGCCAAGCACAGGCAGCATCCCGTTCATTGGGATGTCTCAACTTAGCCATACTAGCTTTGTAAGCATGCCCTGTTCCTCCTTCATGGAGGACGTTATGCTTGAAGTTCAGGACTTCGACCTACCCCGCCGCCTCCTTATCAGGTTGGCTTGACTTAGGCCTGCCTTACGCACAGGCAGCATCCCATTCATCGGGATGTCTCAATTTACCCATAGTGTCTTTGAAAGAATGCCCTGTTCCTCCTCCATGGAGGACGTTATGCTTGAAGTTCAGGACTTAAACCTACTGCGCCGCCTCCTTATGAGGTTGGCTTGACTTCGGCCTGCCTCACGCACAGCCAGCATCCCGTTCATCGGGATGTCTCATTTTAGCCATAGTGTCTTTGAAAGCATGCCCTGTTCCTCCTTCATGGGGGATGTTATGCTTGAAGTTCAGGACTTCAACCTACCCCGCCGCATCCTTATGAGGTTGGCTTGACTTCGGCCTGCCTTACACACAGACACCATCCCGTTCATCGGGATGTCTCAACTTAGCCATAGTGTCTTTGAAAGAATGCCCTGTTCCTCCTTCATGGACGACGTTATGCTTGCAGTTCAGAACTTAAACCTACGCGCCGCCGCCTTATGAGGTTGGCTTGATTTAGGCCTGCCTTACACACAGACACCATCCCGTTCATCGGGATGTCTCAACTTAGCCATATTGGCTTTGAAAGCATGCCCTGTTCCTCCTTCATGGGGGACGTTATGCTTGAAGTTCACCGCGCTGCCTCCTTATGAGGTTGGCTTGACTTAGGCCTGCCTTACGCACAGGCAGCATCCCGTTTATCGGAATGTCTCAATTCAGCCATAGTGGCTTTGAAAGCATGCCCTGTTCCTCCTTCATGGAGAACGTTATGCTTGAAGTTCAGGATGTAAACCTCCCCGCCGCGTCCTTATGACGTTTGCTTGACTTAGGCCTGCCTTACGCACAGGCAGCATCCCGTTCATCGGGATGTCTCAACTTAGCCATAGTGGCTTTGAAAGCATGCCCTGTTCCTCCTCCATGGAGGACGTTATGCTTGAAGTTCAGGTCTTCGACCTACCCCACCGCCTCCTTATCAGGTTGGCTTGACTTAGGCCTGCCTTACGCACAGGCAACATCCAGTTCATCGGGATGTCTCAATTCAGCTATAGTGTCTTTGAAAGCATGCCCTGTTCCTCCTTCATGGGGGACGTTATGCTTGAATTTCAGAACTTAAACCTACCGCGCCGCCGCCTTATGAGGTTGGCTTGATTTAGGCCTGCCTTACACACAGATACTATCCCGTTCATCGGGATGTGTCAACTTAGCCATAGTGGCTTTGAAAGCATGCCCTGTTCCTCCTTCATGGGGGACGTTATGCTTGAAGTTTAGGACTTAAACCTACCGCGCCGCCTCCTTAGGAGGTTTGCTTGACTTAGGCCTGCCTTATGCACAGGCAGCATCCCGTTCATCGGGATGTCTCAATTTAGCCATAGTGACTTTGAAAGCATGCCCTGTTCCTCCTTCATGGACGATGTTTTGCTTGAAGTTCAGGACTTAAACCTACAGCGCCGCCTCCTTATGAGGTTGGCTTGACTTCGGCCTGCCTCACGCACAGCCAGCATCCCGTTCATCGGAATGTCTCAATTTAGCCATAGTGTCTTTGAAAGCATGCCCTGTTCCTCCTTCATGGACGACGTTATGCTTGCAGTTCAGAACTTAAACCTACGCGCCGCCGCCTTATGAGGTTGGCTTGATTTAGGCCTGCCTTACACACAGACACCATCCCGTTCATCGGGATGTCTCAATTTAGCCATAGTGTCTTTGAAAGCATGCCCTGTTCCTCCTTCATGGGGGACGTTATGCTTGAAGTTCAGGACTTCGACCTACCCCGCCGCCTCCTTATCAGGTTGGCTTGACTTAGGCCTGCCTTACGCACAGGCAACATCCAGTTCATCGGGATGTCTCAATTCAGCTATAGTGTCTTTGAAAGCATGCCCTGTTCCTCCTTCATGGGTGACGTTATGCTTGAATTTCAGAACTTAAACCTACCGCGCCGCCGCCTTAAGAGGTTAGCTTGATTTAGGCCTGCCTTACACACAGATACTATCCCGTTCATCGTGATGTCTCAACTTAGCCATAGTGGCTTTGAAAGCATGCCCTGTTCCTCCTTCATGGGGGACGTTATGCTTGAAGTTTAGGACTTAAACCTACCGCACCGCCTCCTTAGGAGGTTGGCTTGACTTAGGCCTGCCTTACGCACAGGCAACATCCCGTTCATCGGGATGTCTCAATTTAGCCATAGTGACTTTGAAAGCATGCCCTGTTCCTCCTTCATGGAGAACGTTATGCTTGAAGTTCAGGACTTAAACCTCCCCGCCTCCTCCTTATGAGGTTAGCTTGACTTAGGCCTGCCTTACACACAGGCAGCATCCCGTTCATCGGGATGTCTCAACTTAGCCATAGTGTCTTTGAAAGCATGCCCTGTTCCTCCTTCATGGGGGACGTTATACTTGAGGTTCAGGACTTAAACCTACCCCACTGCCTCCTTATGAGGTTGGCTTTACTTGGAACTGCCTTACACACAGGCAGCATCCCGTTCATCGGGATGTCTCAATTTAGCCATAGTGGCTTTGAAAGCATGCCCTGTTCCTCCTTCATGGAGGACCTCATGATTGAAGTTCAGGACTTCAACCTACCCCGCCTCCTCAGTATGAGGTTGGCTTGACTTAGAACTGCCTCACGCACAGCCAGCATCCTGTTCATCGGGATGTCTCAACTTAGCCATAGTGGCTTTGAAAGAATGTCCTGTTCCTCCTTCATGGAGGACGTTATGCTTGAAGTTCAGGACTTAAACGTACCACGCTGCCTCCTTATGAGGGTGGCTTGACTTCGGCCTGCCTTACGTACAGGCAGCATCCCGTTCATCGGGATGTCTCAACTTAGTCATAGTGGCTTTGAATGCATGCCCTGTTCCTCCGTCATGGAGGACGTTAAGATTGCAGTTCAGGACTTAAACCTCCCCGCCGCGTCCTTCTGAGGTTTCCTTGACTTAGGCCTCCCTTACACACAGGCAGCATCCCGTTCATCGGGATGTCTCAACTTAGCCATAGTGGCTTTGAAAGCATGCCCTGTTCCTCCTTCATGGGGGAACGTCATGATTGAAGTTCAGGACTTCAACCTACCCCGCCTCCTCCTTATGAGGTTGGCTTGACTTAGAACTGCCAAGCACAGGCAGCATCCCGTTCATTGGGATGTCTCAACTTAGCCATACTGGCTTTGTAAGCATGCCCTGTTCCTCCTTCATGGAGGACGTTATGCTTGAAGTTCAGGACTTCGACCTACCCCGCCGCCTCCTTATGAGGTTGGCTTGACTTCGGCCTGCCTCACACACAGCCAGCATCCCGTTCATCGGGATGTCTCAATTTAGCCATAGTGTCTTTGAAAGCATGCCCTGTTCCTCCTTCATGGGGGACGTTATGCTTGAAGTTCAGGACTTCAACCTACCCCGCCGCATCCTTATGAGGTTGGCTTGACTTCGGCCTGCCTTACACACAGACACCATCCCGTTCATCGGGATGTCTCAACTTAGCCATATTGGCTTTGAAAGCATGCCCTGTTCCTCCTTCATGGGGGACGTTATGCTTGAAGTTCACCGCGCTGCCTCCTTATGAGGTTGGCTTGACTTAGGCCTGCCTTACGCACAGGCAGCATCCCGTTTATCGGAATGTCTCAATTCAGCCATAGTGGCTTTGAAAGCATGCCCTGTTCCTCCTTCATGGAGAATGTTATGCTTGAAGTTCAGGATGTAAACCTCCCCGCCGCGTCCTTATGACGTTTGCTTGACTTAGAACTGCCTCACGCACAGCCAGCATCCTGTTCATCGGGATGTCTCAACTTAGCCATAGTGTCTTTGAAAGAATGCCCTGTTCCTCCTTCATGGACGACGTTATGCTTGCAGTTCAGAACTTAAACCTACGCGCCGCCGCCTTATGAGGTTGGCTTGATTTAGGCCTGCCTTACACACAGACACCATCCCGTTCATCGGGATGTCTCAACTTAGCCATATTGGCTTTGAAAGCATGCCCTGTTCCTCCTTCATGGGGGACGTTATGCTTGAAGTTCACCGCGCTGCCTCCTTATGAGGTTGGCTTGACTTAGGCCTGCCTTACGCACAGGCAGCATCCCGTTTATCGGAATGTCTCAATTCAGCCGTAGTGGCTTTGAAAGCATGCCCTGTTCCTCCTTCATGGAGAACGTTATGCTTGAAGTTCAGGATGTAAACCTCCCCGCCGCGTCCTTATGACGTTTGCTTGACTTAGGCCTGCCTTACGCACAGGCAGCATCCCGTTCATCGGGATGTCTCAACTTAGCCATAGTGGCTTTGAAAGCATGCCCTGTTCCTTCTCCATGGAGGACGTTATGCTTGAAGTTCAGGACTTCGACCTACCCCACCGCCTCCTTATCAGGTTGGCTTGACTTAGGCCTGCCTTACGCACAGGCAACATCCAGTTCATCGGGATATCTCAATTCAGCTATAGTGTCTTTGAAATCATGCCCTGTTCCTCCTTCATGGGGGACGTTATGCTTGAATTTCAGAACTTAAACCTACCGCGCCGCCGCCTTATAAGGTTGGCTTGATTTAGGCCTGCCTTACACACAGATACTATCCCGTTCATCGGGATGTCTCAACTTAGCCATAGTGGCTTTGAAAGCATGCCCTGTTCCTCCTTCATGGGGGACGTTATGCTTGAAGTTTAGGACTTAAACCTACCGCGCCGCCTCCTTAGGAGGTTTGCTTGACTTAGGCCTGCCTTATGCACAGGCAGCATCCCGTTCATCGGGATGTCTCAATTTAGCCATAGTGACTTTGAAAGCATGCCCTGTTCCTCCTTCATGGACGATGTTTTGCTTGAAGTTCAGGACTTAAACCTACAGCGCCGCCTCCTTATGAGGTTGGCTTGACTTCGGCCTGCCTCACGCACAGCCAGCATCCCGTTCATTGGAATGTCTCAATTTAGCCATAGTGTCTTTGAATGCATGCCCTGTTCCTCCTTCATGGACGACGTTATGCTTGCAGTTCAGAACTTAAACCTACGCGCCGCCGCCTTATGAGGTTGGCTTGATTTAGGCCTGCCTTACACACAGACACCATCCCGTTCATCGGGATGTCTCAATTTAGCCATAGTGTCTTTGAAAGCATGCCCTGTTCCTCCTTCATGGGGGACGTTATGCTTGAAGTTCAGGACTTCGACCTACCCCGCCGCCTCCTTATCAGGTTGGCTTGACTTAGGCCTGCCTTACGCACAGGCAACATCCAGTTCATCGGGATGTCTCAATTCAGCTATAGTGTCTTTGAAAGCATGCCCTGTTCCTCCTTCATGGGGGACGTTATGCTTGAATTTCAGAACTTAAACCTACCGCGCCGCCGCCTTAAGAGGTTGGCTTGATTTAGGCCTGCCTTACACACAGATACTATCCCATTCATCGGGATGTCTCAACTTAGCCATAGTGGCTTTGAAAGCATGCCCTGTTCCTCCTTCATGGGGGACGTTATGCTTGAAGTTTAGGACTTAAACCTACCGCACCGCCTCCTTAGGAGGTTGGCTTGACTTAGGCCTGCCTTACGCACAGGCAACATCCCGTTCATCGGGATGTCTCAATTTAGCCATAGTGACTTTGAAAGCATGCCCTGTTCCTCCTTCATGGAGAACGTTATGCTTGAAGTTCAGGACTTAAACCTCCCCGCCTCCTCCTTATGAGGTTAGCTTGACTTAGGCCTGCCTTACACACAGGCAGCATCCCGTTCATCGGGATGTCTCAACTTAGCCATAGTGTCTTTGAAAGCATGCCCTGTTCCTCCTTCATGGGGGACGTAATACTTGAGGTTCAGGACTTAAACCTACCCCACTGCCTCCTTATGAGGTTGGCTTTACTTGGAACTGCCTTACACACAGGCAGCATCCCGTTCATCGGGATGTCTCAATTTAGCCATAGTGGCTTTGAAAGCATGCCCTGTTCCTCCTTCATGGAGGACCTCATGATTGAAGTTCAGGACTTCAACCTACCCCGCCTCCTCAGTATGAGGTTGGCTTGACTTAGAACTGCCTCACGCACAGCCAGCATCCTGTTCATCGGGATGTCTCAACTTAGCCATACTGGCTTTGTAAGCATGCCCTGTTCCTCCTTCATGGAGGACGTTATGCTTGAAGTTCAGGACTTCGACCTACCCCGAAGCCTCCTTATGAGGTTGGCTTGACTTCGGCCTGCCTCACGCACAGCCAGCATCCCGTTCATCGGGATGTCTCAATTTAGCCATAGTGTCTTTGAAAGCATGCCCTGTTCCTCCTTCATGGGGGACGTTATGCTTGAAGTTCAGGACTTCAACCTACCCCGCCGCATCCTTATGAGGTTGGCTTGACTTCGGCCTGCCTTACACACAGACACCATCCCGTTCATCGGGATGTCTCAACTTAGCCATATTGGCTTTGAAAGCATGCCCTGTTCCTCCTTCATGGGGGACGTTATGCTTGAAGTTCACCGCACTGCCTCCTTATGAGGTTGGCTTGACTTAGGCCTGCCTTACGCACAGGCAGCATCCCGTTTATCGGAATGTCTCAATTCAGCCATAGTGGCTTTGAAAGCATGCCCTGTTCCTCCTTCATGGAGAACGTTATGCTTGAAGTTCAGGATGTAAACCTCCCCGCCGCGTCCTTATGACGTTTGCTTGACTTAGAACTGCCTCACGCACAGGCAGCATCCCGTTCATCGGGATGTCTCAACTTAGCCATAGTGGCTTTGAAAGCATGCCCTGTTCCTCCTCCATGGAGGACGTTATGCTTGAAGTTCAGGACTTCGACCTACCCCACCGCCTCCTTATCAGGTTGGCTTGACTTAGGCCTGCCTTACGCACAGGCAACATCCAGTTCATCGGGATGTCTCAATTCAGCTATAGTGTCTTTGAAAGCATGCCCTGTTCCTCCTTCATGGGGGACGTTATGCTTGAATTTCAGAACTTAAACCTACCGCGCCGCCGCCTTATGAGGTTGGCTTGATTTAGGCCTGCCTTACACACAGATACTATCCCGTTCATCGGGATGTCTCAATTTAGCCATAGTGACTTTGAAAGCATGCCCTGTTCCTCCTTCATGGACGAAGTTTTGCTTGAAGTTCAGGACTTAAACCTACAGCGCCGCCTCCTTATGAGGTTGGCTTGACTTCGGCCTGCCTCACGCACAGCCAGCATCCCGTTCATCGGAATGTCTCAATTTAGCCATAGTGTCTTTGAAAGCATGCCCTGTTCCTCCTTCATGGACGACGTTATGCTTGCAGTTCAGAACTTAAACCTACGCGCCGCCGCCTTATGAGGTTGGCTTGATTTAGGCCTGCCTTACACACAGACACCATCCCGTTCATCGGGATGTCTCAATTTAGCCATAGTGTCTTTGAAAGCATGCCCTGTTCCTCCTTCATGGGGGATGTTATGCTTTCAGTTCAGGACTTAAACCTACAGCGCCGCCTCCTTATCAGGTTGGCTTGACTTAGGCCTGCCTTACGCACAGGCAACATCCAGTTCATCGGGATGTCTCAATTCAGCTATAGTGTCTTTGAAAGCATGCCCTGTTCCTCCTTCATGGGGGACGTTATGCTTGAATTTCAGAACTTAAACCTACCGCGCCGCCGCCTTATGAGGTTGGCTTGATTTAGGCCTGCCTTACACACAGATACTATCCCGTTCATCGGGATGTCTCAACTTAGCCATAGTGGCTTTGAAAGCATGCCCTGTTCCTCCTTCATGGGGGACGTTATGCTTGAAGTTTAGGACTTAAACCTACCGCACCGCCTCCTTAGGAGGTTGGCTTGACTTAGGCCTGCCTTACGCACAGGCAACATCCCGTTCATCGGGATGTCTCAATTTAGCCATAGTGACTTTGAAAGCATGCCCTGTTCCTCCTTCATGGAGAACGTTATGCTTGAAGTTCAGGACTTAAACCTCCCCGCCTCCTCCTTATGAGGTTAGCTTGACTTAGGCCTGCCTTACACACAGGCAGCATCCCGTTCATCGGGATGTCTCAACTTAGCCATAGTGTCTTTGAAAGCATGCCCTGTTCCTCCTTCATGGGGGACGTTATACTTGAGGTTCAGGACTTAAACCTACCCCACTGCCTCCTTATGAGGTTGGCTTTACTTGGAACTGCCTTACACACAGGCAGCATCCCGTTCATCGGGATGTCTCAATTTAGCCATAGTGGCTTTGAAAGCATGCCCTGTTCCTCCTTCATGGAGGACCTCATGATTGAAGTTCAGGACTTCAACCTACCCCGCCTCCTCAGTATGAGGTTGGCTTGACTTAGAACTGCCTCACGCACAGCCAGCATCCTGTTCATCGGGATGTCTCAACTTAGCCATAGTGGCTTTGAAAGAATGTCCTGTTCCTCCTTCATGGAGAACGTTATGCTTGAAGTTCAGGACTTAAACCTACCACGCTGCCTCCTTATGAGGGTGGCTTGACTTCGGCCTGCCTTACGTACAGGCAGCATCCCGTTCATCGGGATGTCTCAACTTAGTCATAGTGGCTTTGAATGCATGCCCTGTTCCTCCGTCATGGAGGACGTTAAGATTGCAGTTCAGGGGGCGGAGCATCGGTCATGGAGTGAGCAGACGGACTTTCACTCTCTCCGAGATGACGGATAAGTAAAAGCATGTTATTCTAATTAATAGATCTTCAAAGCGTAAGTCAAGATAAATGTTGGCAAGGGGAATAATTACAGAAGCTAAAAAAGTGGAAGGGAGGCGCTGAATCATCGGTGGGACACTGGAAACTCGGGGGAGTCGACGGGACTAGAACTGTGCTTTGCTGATATAAACTGCAATAAATTTAAAAGAATTACTTCTTACCTTGCCTTAGAGACATTTTATTGGAATTAGCTGTTAACAAATGCCTGGATAAAACTAGTAATAGCCGTCAAGCTGTACTGTAGGCTGAATATCTAATGTCAGACAGAGGGGGGAAAAAGAAAAGATTGAATGGTAAAAAGTGGGTGAGAGTTAAGAAGCACCCCTCTGACAGTAGTTGGACTCGCCTGTCTCGCAAGAATTCAGAGAATTCGGCCGCAGATATGGCGGACGGCAAGGCTGCGCAGCAGGCTTCGGCCGCTGGCATTATCAAAGATGGCTCTAAGCCAGGAGCGGTTCCCAAGGCAACTAAGCAACAAACAGAAGCACTGTCCCTGGAGATGCTTCAAGCTAATCTCTTAGGTCTGATGGAGCGCCATAAGCAGGAAATGTTGGTGGAGGTCAAAAAGATTCAGTCTTCACAAGTGGAATTGCAAACAAGTATTCAAAAGATCAGTGACAGATATGAATAGTTGGAGCAACAGGTTGTGCAAAACAGTGTTAAATTGGAGCACAATGAAGAACGAATAATAGATTTGGATCTACGGCTAATCTCTATGGAGGATAAAGATCGGAGGAGGAATATTCGCATTAGAAAATACGCGGAACAGCAAGCAGAAAATCCAAAGAGTTTGAGAGCAAATGTCATGCAATGGATAAAAGGATTAGACCCTCACGGATCGTGGGTTGAAGAGGATCTGGATGGGGTCCACAGGGTGGGCCCCAAAAGAAGTGGGACGCTTCCAAGAGATGTAATCGTGAGATTTGCCAGCTTTTACAAAAAAGAGAAATTAATGCAGATTATCAGAAGTGCTGGGCAAGTGATGTTTCAATCTTCACCAATTCAGATATTTCAAGATTTGTGTTTCCAGACCATCCAGTGGAGGAAGAGTGTGAAGCTTTGTACAACCATTCTGCGCAAGAACTCAATTGTTTACAGTTGGGGGTATCCGGTCTTCTTGAGATTCATCTACAAAGGGAAACAACAGAGAATAAATTCTTGTGAGCAAGGGCTGGAATTGCTTAAGTCCCTGGGGCTGATGGAGGAAGATGCAGAGAAAGAAGAAGGAGGGGCAGCTGGAGGAAGTGTTGTATGACTGAGACAAATAGTAAGAAGGATAACAACGGAAGAAAAGGAGAGGGGGTTCTGTTTGGGTTCCATGTCGGGTGTTTCCCGTTCCCCCCCCCCCAACGGGTTCTAAGAAGAGGGGAAGAAGAAGAACCTTGGCTCAGGGCGACCTGGGACTGGAAGGGGGGAAGTGGGGGGTACATGTGGGGGAGGGGGGGAGGGGGAGGAGGGTTAAATGTGTCACAGAACGAGACCTGAAGGGGGAACCAAAAATGGAGATATGGGAAGCAAATTAAGATTAGTAACTTTAAATGTAAATGGGCTGGGTAGTGTTGTTAAAAGGAAGAGAATTGAAGGGCTTTTGAGAAAAAAGAAAGCTGATATAATATTTTTACAAGAAACGCATCAGAAAGAAGATGGAAGAAATCAATTAAAATTGGGGGATATGGGCATATATGAGAAAGCATATGGAACTTCAAAAGCAAGAGGGGTTGCAATAATAATTTCTAAAAAATGTGCATTTAATGTTGTTAAGGTGGTAAAGGATGTAGAGGGAAGATTTATTATATTACAGGGTCTCCTGGGGGTAGAAAAATATATCTTGATTAATGTATATGCGCCAAATGTAAAGCAAGTGGAATTTTATGATAAAGTGTTTAGAATTATTGGGAATCTAGGGAACATAAATATGGTAATGGCAGGGGATTTTAATATGGTGATGGATAGAAGTAAAGATAAAGATAATTCAAAAGGTACAGGGAAAACAGGTTTAGCAAGAGTAATGGAGCATAAAGAAATAAAGGATGTCTGGAGAGAAATAAAAGGGGACGAAACAAAATACACCTTTTATTCACCAAAATATAAGAGTTTCTCTAGGATTGATTATATATTCGTGACAAAGAATATGCTTTCGAAGATTATGGATTGTGAAATTGATGTAATCAAAGTTTCAGATCATGCAGTAATGACTATGGATATTAAAGTAAAGAAAGATTATAGAGAGGCAAAAAGATGGAGATTAGATACTAGGATTTTAAATTATAAAAATATTGTTGAGAAAATGAAAAAGGAGATTAAGAGTATTTGGGAAATAAACGAAGTAGGGATAATCTCGCAGGGGATGGTTTGGGACACGATGAAAGCAGTAGTGAGGGGTATTTGTATTAGAGAAACGTGTAAACTAAGAAGACAACAAGAGGCACATAGTAAAAAGATTGAAGAAGATATTAAGGAATTAGAGCAACAATTTAGGAGTAAGAAGGATATGCGTATATATGCCCAGCTCCAAGCAAAAAAAAAGGAATTAGAGGGGGAGGACATAGAAAGAGTTCAAAAAGAATTAATATATATGAAAAGGAATTTTTTTGAGTATAGTAACAGAAATTCTAGGATGCTGGCAAGATCAACGCAATCAAAGAAGGAGAAAAATATAATAGGTACAATTAAAGACAAAATGGGGAAAAAATGTAATTTAATGAGGGATAAATTAAAAATTTTTGAAGGATTCTATCGGGAATTATATACTTCAGATGCGATTCCACAAATGAGAATACAAGAATATGTAGAGAAAAATTGGAAGGTAAAATTAAAAGATAAGGATAGGGATTATATGGAAGCTTTGGTGACGGAAAAAGAAATAGAGGAGAGTATTGATAAATTGAAAGGAGGTAAATCTCCAGGAGTCGATGGACTGGGGCCGGAGTATTATAAGATATTTAAGGAAATTTTAGTATCAAAAATGGAGAAATTATTTAATAATATTATAAAGGGTGAGAAGACCCCGCCGTCGTGGGAACATTCCTTGATAATTTTAATTCCGAAAGTGGATAAGGACTTGATGGATCCAGCTTCGTATAGACCTATATCGTTAATTAATCAGGATGCTAAGATTTTCACAGCGATTATGGCAAAAAGATTAAATACCTTTATAAATGATTATATTAAAAAGGATCAATGTGGATTTATTCCAGGGAGGCAGATGCCAAATTTAATAGGGAGGGTTTTAAACATAATAAATAGTATTAAAAGAAGAAATTTAAAAGCAGGATTGATAGCATTGGATATTTTTAAAGCCTTTGATTGCGTGGAATGGCCGGCGTTAAAAACTATTGTAAAAATATTTGGCTTTGGAGAAAGATTTGTGGGGGTGATTAATCAGTTGTATGCAAATAACAAGGCAGAGGTGTTGGTAAATGATGGCCTAACACAACAGATTACCTTAGCCCGGGGTACTAGACAAGGGTGTCCTCTCTCCCCGATATTATTTGCAATTGTGATTGAAATGTTAGCAAATTGTATTAGGGAAGATGAGAAATTAAAAGGGATAGGAGAACAGGATAAAATAAAAATTAATATGTTTGCGGATGACACTTTATTGACACTAGAAAATCCGGGGGGGAATATAGAAGGACTCCAAAAACATTTGAGGGAATTTGGAGAGGTTACGGGGTTGCAGATAAATTGGGGGAAATCTAATATGATGCTTTTTAACTATGATAAGGTAGAAGAGGATGAGTTAAGTTTAAGGTTAGGTTTGAAGGTTAAAAATATATTGAGTTACTTAGGAGTTTTTATTTCTAAAGAGTTAGAAAAGTTAGAAGAAATAAATTTTAGTAGATTGAAAATTAAAATATTACAGAAGTTAGAGGCTTATAGGAAGGTTAAGCTGTCGTGGTTTGGTAGAATAGCGGTAATTAAAATGAAGATACTACCAATGATTAACTTTTTGTTTAGGATGTTACCAATTCAGATATCGGAAGTAGAAATTAAGAGCTGGCAGTCTATGATAAATAATTATTGTAATGGGGATAAGAAGCCAAGAATAAATAAAATAAATTGGTATAAGAATCAAAGGGAAGGAGGCTTAGGTTTACCTAATATAAAGATGTATTATATTGCTAACCAATTAAGGTATGTTATAAGTAGTATAGTAGGGGATGAGGATTTAGAATGGCTAGAACCGCAGACAAAGAAACTAGAGTTTAAGTTACAGAATGTTTTCTTTAGTAATATAAAAAAGATTCAGCTGAAAGAAATAATTAATCCCATCTTAAGAAATATTAGAGATATTTGGGGGAAGTATAAGAAGAAATTGATGCCGGGAATTTCTCCTCTGTCCCCAGTGGTTATAATGGATAACTTCCCAGGTAATTTGAGAGGAGAATTGGAGGGATTATTAAGGGGGAAAAAAATAATTAAATTGAAAGATTGGGTAATGAAAATGACCAATAAAAAACAAATAGAAGAAATATTAATGGGTCAGGAAAATTTATGGTTTAAGAGTATGCAATTGGAACAGTGGACAGTTAAATGGAAGAAGCAAAATAAGGAGTGTAGAAAGGAAACAAGCTTTGAAAAGTTAATTGAGGTTAGACAGAAGATGGGAGGAAATAAAATGGACAGTAGAAGTAAAAAAGGTTTAATGAGTGAGATTTATAAGATATTAGTGGATGAGGATAAGGGGTATGAAAGCTTGAAAATGATCTGGGAAGAGGATTTGGGAATTCAGATCAGTGGGGACAGCTGGAGAAAGATCTGGGAATCAAGAAATTTAAAGTTATTTTCTATAAGGATAAAAGAAAATCAGTATAAAATTATTTGGAGATGGTATCTCACTCCGGTAAGATTACATCAGATAGATAAGAAGGCGTCAAGTTATTGTTGGAGGGGTTGTCAGGAACTGGGGACATATTACCATATGTGGTGGACTTGTGAACATGTTAAAAAATTTTGGGAGAGAGTTTTTAAGGAGATAAATGAGATACTGGACAAAAAGGTAGAGGCAAGTCCGAAGATAGCTTTATTGGGTTTATTTGATAAAGAATATGGTAATAATAATATTAAAGAATTAATAAATAATCTCCTGACTCAGGCAAGACTTATGATAGCCAAAAACTGGAAAACACAAGGGGATTATTGTATGGAAGAGTGGTATAAAGGAGTGTGGGATATTGCTATTAATGACAGATTAACTTGTGCAATGAAAGTAAAGATGGGATTAACTAAAAAGAATGATTTTGGAAGGATTTGGGCTATGTTTTTAGAATATGTTTTAGAAAAGGGGAGAGGATATACACCATCTAAAGAATCAATGCAGTTTTGGGGAATTTATAAGCAATAGGGTTAGAAGGTCTCGGGGGGTAGGGAGCACGGGGGGCTGTTGAGGCTTTTGTATTGTGTATTGTTTTGTTATATGTAGAAATCAATAAAATCATTTTAAAAAAAAAAAAAAAAGATTGCAGTTCAGGACTTAAACCTCCCCGCCGCGTCCTTATGAGGTTGGCTTGACTTAGGCCTGCCTTACACACAGGCAGCATCCCGTTCATCGGGATGTCTCAACTTAGCCATAGTGGCTTTGTAAGCATGCCCTGTTCCTCCTTCATGGGGGACGTTATGCTTGAAGTTCAGGACTTCGACCTACCCCGCCGCCTCCTTATGAGGTTGGCTTGACTTCGGCCTGCCTCACGCACAGCCAGCATCCCGTTCATCGGGATGTCTCAATTTAGTCATAGTGTCTTTGAAAGCATGCCCTGTTCCTCCTTCATGGGGGACGTTATGCTTGAAGTTCAGGACTTCAACCTACCCCGCCGCATCCTTATGAGGTTGGCTTGACTTCGGCCTGCCTTACACACAGACACCATCCCGTTCATCGGGATGTCTCAACTTAGCCATATTGGCTTTGAAAGCATGCCCTGTTCCTCCTTCATGGGGGACGTTATGCTTGAAGTTCACCGCGCTGCCTCCTTATGAGGTTGGCTTGACTTAGGCCTGCCTTACGCACAGGCAGCATCCCGTTTATCGGAATGTCTCAATTCAGCCATAGTGGCTTTGAAAGCATGCCCTGTTCCTCCTTCATGGAGAACGTTATGCTTGAAGTTCAGGATGTAAACCTCCCCGCCGCGTCCTTATGACGTTTGCTTGACTTAGGCCTGCCTTACGCACAGGCAGCATCCCGTTCATCGGGATGTCTCAACTTAGCCATAGTGGCTTTGAAAGCATGCCCTGTTCCTCCTCCATGGAGGACGTTATGCTTGAAGTTCAGGACTTCGACCTACCCCACCGCCTCCTTATCAGGTTGGCTTGACTTAGGCCTGCCTTACGCACAGGCAACATCCAGTTCATCAGGATGTCTCAATTCAGCTATAGTGTCTTTGAAAGCATGCCCTGTTCCTCCTTCATGGGGGACGTTATGCTTGAATTTCAGAACTTAAACCTACCGCGCCGCCGCCTTATGAGGTTGGCTTGATTTAGGCCTGCCTTACACACAGATACTATCCCGTTCATCGGGATGTCTCAACTTAGCCATAGTGGCTTTGAAAGCATGCCCTGTTCCTCCTTCATGGGGGACGTTATGCTTGAAGTTTAGGACTTAAACCTACCGCGCCGCCTCCTTAGGAGGTTTGCTTGACTTAGGCCTGCCTTATGCACAGGCAGCATCCCGTTCATCGGGATGTCTCAATTTAGCCATAGTGACTTTGAAAGCATGCCCTGTTCCTCCTTCATGGATGATGTTTTGCTTGAAGTTCAGGACTTAAACCTACAGCGCCGCCTCCTTATGAGGTTGGCTTGACTTCGGCCTGCCTCACGCACAGCCAGCATCCCGTTCATCGGAATGTCTCAATTTAGCCATAGTGTCTTTGAAAGCATGCCCTGTTCCTCCTTCATGGACGACGTTATGCTTGCAGTTCAGAACTTAAACCTACGCGCCGCCGCCTTATGAGGTTGGCTTGATTTAGGCCTGCCTTACACACAGACACCATCCCGTTCATCGGGATGTCTCAATTTAGCCATAGTGTCTTTGAAAGCATGCCCTGTTCCTCCTTCATGGGGGACGTTATGCTTGAAGTTCAGGACTTCGACCTACCCCGCCGCCTCCTTATCAGGTTGGCTTGACTTAGGCCTGCCTTATGCACAGGCAACATCCAGTTCATCGGGATGTCTCAATTCAGCTATAGTGTCTTTGAAAGCATGCCCTGTTCCTCCTTCATGGGGGACGTTATGCTTGAATTTCAGAACTTAAACCTACCGCGCCGCCGCCTTATGAGGTTGGCTTGATTTAGGCCTGCCTTACACACAGATACTATCCCGTTCATCGTGATGTCTCAACTTAGCCATAGTGGCTTTGAAAGCATGCCCTGTTCCTCCTTCATGGGGGACGTTATGCTTGAAGTTTAGGACTTAAACCTACCGCACCGCCTCCTTAGGAGGTTGGCTTGACTTAGGCCTGCCTTACGCACAGGCAACATCCCGTTCATCGGGATGTCTCAATTTAGCCATAGTGACTTTGAAAGCATGCCCTGTTCCTCCTTCATGGAGAACGTTATGCTTGAAGTTCAGGACTTAAACCTCCCCGCCTCCTCCTTATGAGGTTAGCTTGACTTAGGCCTGCCTTACACACAGGCAGCATCCCGTTCATCGGGATGTCTCAACTTAGCCATAGTGTCTTTGAAAGCATGCCCTGTTCCTCCTTCATGGGGGACGTTATACTTGAGGTTCAGGACTTAAACCTACCCCACTGCCTCCTTATGAGGTTGGCTTTACTTGGAACTGCCTTACACACAGGCAGCATCCCGTTCATCGGGATGTCTCAATTTAGCCATAGTGGCTTTGAAAGCATGCCCTGTTCCTCCTTCATGGAGGACCTCATGATTGAAGTTCAGGACTTCAACCTACCCCGCCTCCTCAGTATGAGGTTGGCTTGACTTAGAACTGCCTCACGCACAGCCAGCATCCTGTTCATCGGGATGTCTCAACTTAGCCATAGTGGCTTTGAAAGAATGTCCTGTTCCTCCTTCATGGAGGACGTTATGCTTGAAGTTCAGGACTTAAACCTACCACGCTGCCTCCTTATGAGGGTGGCTTGACTTCGGCCTGCCTTACGTACAGGCAGCATCCCGTTCATCGGGATGTCTCAACTTAGTCATAGTGGCTTTGAATGCATGCCCTGTTCCTCCGTCATGGAGGACGTTAAGATTGCAGTTCAGGACTTAAACCTCCCCGCCGCGTCCTTATGAGGTTTCCTTGACTTAGGCCTGCCTTACACACAGGCAGCATCCCGTTCATCGGGATGTCTCAACTTAGCCATAGTGGCTTTGAAAGCATGCCCTGTTCCTCCTTCATGGAGGACGTTATGCTTGAAGTTCAGGACTTCGACCTACCCCGCCGCCTCCTTATGAGGTTGGCTTGACTTCGGCCTGCCTCACGCACAGCCAGCATCCCGTTCATCGGGATGTCTCAACTTAGCCATATTGGCTTTGAAAGCATGCCCTGTTCCTCCTTCATGGGGGACGTTATGCTTGAAGTTCACCGCGCTGCCTCCTTATGAGGTTGGCTTGACTTAGGCCTGCCTTACGCACAGGCAGCATCCCGTTTATCGGAATGTCTCAATTCAGCCATAGTGGCTTTGAAAGCATGCCCTGTTCCTCCTTCATGGAGAACGTTATGTTTGAAGTTCAGGATGTAAACCTCCCCGCCGCGTCCTTATGACGTTTGCTTGACTTAGGCCTGCCTTACGCACAGGCAGCATCCCGTTCATCGGGATATCTCAACTTAGCCATAGTGGCTTTGAAAGCATGCCCTGTTCCTCCTCCATGGAGGACGTTATGCTTGAAGTTCAGGACTTCGACCTACCCCACCGCCTCCTTATCAGGTTGGCTTGACTTAGGCCTGCCTTACGCACAGGCAACATCCAGTTCATCGGGATGTCTCAATTCAGCTATAGTGTCTTTGAAAGCATGCCCTGTTCCTCCTTCATGGGGGACGTTATGCTTGAATTTCAGAACTTAAACCTACCGCGCCGCCGCCTTATGAGGTTGGCTTGATTTAGGCCTGCCTTACACACAGATACTATCCCGTTCATCGGGATGTCTCAACTTAGCCATAGTGGCTTTGAAAGCATGCCCTGTTCCTCCTTCATGGGGGACGTTATGCTTGAAGTTTAGGACTTAAACCTACCGCGCCGCCTCCTTATGAGGTTAGCTTGACTTAGGCCTGCCTTACACACAGGCAGCATCCCATTCATCGGGATGTCTCAATTTAGCCATAGTGTCTTTGAAAGCATGCCCTGTTCCTCTTTCGTGGACGATGTTTTGCTTGAAGTTCAGGACTTAAACCTACAGCGCCGCCTCCTTATGAGGTTGGCTTGACTTCGGCCTGCCTCACGCACAGCCAGCATCCCGTTCATCGGGATGTCTCAATTTAGCCATAGTGTCTTTGAAAGCATGCCCTGTTCCTCCTTCATGGACGACGTTATGCTTGCAGTTCAGAACTTAAACCTACGCGCCGCCGCCTTATGAGGTTGGCTTGATTTAGGCCTGCCTTACACACAGACACCATCCCGTTCATCGGGATGTCTCAATTTAGCCATAGTGTCTTTGAAAGCATGCCCTGTTCCTCCTTCATGGGGGACGTTATGCTTGAAGTTCAGGACTTCGACCTACCCCGCCGCCTCCTTATCAGGTTGGCTTGACTTAGGCCTGCCTTACGCACAGGCAACATCCAGTTCATCGGGATGTCTCAATTCAGCTATAGTGTCTTTGAAAGCATGCCTTGTTCCTCCTTCATGGGGGACGTTATGCTTGAAGTTTAGGACTTAAACCTACCCCGCCGCCTCCTTATGAGGTTGGGTTTACTTAGAACTGCCTCACAGACAGACAGCATCCCGTTCATCGGGATGTCTCAACTTAGTCATAGTAGCTTTGAAAGCATGCCCTGTTCCTCCTTCATGGGGGACGTTATGCTTGAAGTTCAGGACTTAAACCTACCGCGCCGCCTCCTGATGATGTTGGCTTGACGTAGGCCTGCCTTACCCACAGGCAGCATCCCGTTCATCGGGATGTCTCAATGTAGCCATAGTGTCTTTGAAAGCATGCCCTGTTTCTCCTTCATGGGGGACATTATGCTTGAAGTTCAGGACTTAAACCTACCCCACTGCCTCCTTATGAGGTTGGCTTTACTTGGAACTGCCTTACACACAGGCAGCATCCCGTTCATCGGGATGTCTCAGTTTAGCCATAGTGGCTTTGAAAGCATGCCCTGTTCCTCCTTCATGGAGGACCTCATGATTGAAGTTCAGGACTTCAACCTACCCCGCCTCCTCAGTATGAGGTTGGCTTGACTTAGAACTGCCTCACGCACAGCCAGCATCCTGTTCATCGGGATGTCTCAACTTAGCCATAGTGGCTTTGAAAGAATGTCCTGTTCCTCCTTCATGGAGGACGTTATGCTTGAAGTTCAGGACTTAAACCTACCACGCTGCCTCCTTATGAGGGTGGCTTGACTTCGGCCTGCCTTACGCACAGGCAGCATCCCGTTCATCGGGATGTCTCAATTTAGCCATAGTGTCTTTGAAAGCATGCCCTGTTCCTCCTTCGTGGAGGATGTTATGCTTGAAATTCAGGACTTCAACCTACCCCGCTTCCTCAGTATGAGGTTGGCTTGACTTAGAACTGGCTTACGCACAGCCAGCATCCCGTTCATCGGGATGTCTCAATTTAGCCATAGTGTCTTTGCAAGCATGCCCTGTTCCTCCTTCATGGGGGACGTTATGCTTGAAGTTCAGGGTTTTAGCTACCCTGACACCTCTTTAAGAGGCTGCCTTGACGTAGAACTGTGTTACACACAGCCTACATCCTCTTTATGGGTGTCATGCCTTTATTTGAAGAAGGATTCATCTCCAGAGCAAGAGCAGGGATCCAGTATAGCTGGCCCTAGGCGGAGAGCTGGAGCTCCACTGACAGCACTCCCTGGAAATATTGGAAGAGTCACTTGGCTACTCCCATTTCATGATGCTTCATCCCTTCAAAACACTGTAGGCTCAGATGCGAGCAGCAGAGATGGAAGAAGTTGGCCGCAGTGTGGGTCCTCACTTAGTAGCAATATGCTGGCCTAATTAGCCCACTTTGCTTCTTAACGACCAGCCATATATCAGCTTAGCCAGAACCAGATCTCTGCTGCAGTCAACTGTGAGTTCACCTCATCATGTCGCCTTGCTTCTCTGGACCCTGTAGACTCCTGGACCCTCAACACCCATCCCGACCACCCTCCTTGACACCAGCTGACTGGAAGTAATGGAACACAGGTTTCTTATCTTGAAGGATGAGTTCTTAATGTTTTCAGTTAGTTCTCATGGAAAAGAGACACGCACACTGAGATTCTTTACTCTGTGTTATAATAAGCCTGCTGTAACTGTTCTCTGCTCCTCCCCTCTCCTATTGGGGTTCAGCCCAGAACTGGGCTAACTCTGTTTTGCTGCCCAAAGTAATGCTGCTGCTTGTGTCTCACTAGTCTCTTTGTCAGTGCCTTGGAAATCCACAATGATACCTGGGATCCCCGTCTGGGATTCAACAACACTCATCAGGACCACATCGGTAGAAGCCCTTTGGAGACTGCCATCCTAGCGTTCACCAAGGTAAGGGACCTTTTGAAATCCCTGTTGGCTTGGCCTCCCCTTTGGGTGAAACTGTGGGTCTGGAGCACACTCGAATCCCAACGCAGGACCTCTGTGAGTCCCAGCAAAACAGATTTAGAAAAGTGGACCTTACCGCCTCTGTAAGTACAAAATGTAAAGCTTATTACTCACCACATAGAGTATTTCTTGATACCCTAAATGTGTTGTGACTTTGTTGCAAGGTATTGCTGTGGCTTTTTTCTCCTCCGGAGGCTGGTTGAGTTTCCTGACTCCTCATTAAATCCCAACTTCCAGCCTGATCACCTGGGGGTCTTGGAATTTAATGAAATCCCTTTTTGCAGTTAAGAAAAGGGAACATAAAGGATAGAAGGGCACACCATGTCTTGGATGAGAGGAAAACCCATCCCTTCTGTGTATTCTGAGCCATATGCAGGGTACAATGCCCTGATTAACAGCATAATTACACTGGTTTGCCAGGCTGAGCTAGCCGATGAACTGCGCTATGACTTTTGCAAGAACCTAACGAAGTGTGTTTAAGCTTCTCATTCACAGGTAGCTGAAAGATTGTGTCAACCACTGGAGAAAAACAAAAGCAGCCATTTCCTCCAACCTAGAGACCGGATCTACATCAAATCGTTTCAAAGGAAGAACGTCCTGCAACGAAGGTGGAAAGGTCCATATCAGGTGCTTCTTGTGACCAACGGCGCTGTTAATCGTGGGGTCCTGCAACAGCTGGGACCACGCCTCGCACTGCAGAAGAGTGACTGCCGACGCCAGTGAAGAGATGACAACAAGGGACAGAGACAGCGATCCCCAACGGAGCAACGCAGGCTGCCCAGCCCAGAAAAAGCTGACTGCAGCCGCGGACATCTTTCCCAAGACCGCCCAATAGACTGCTACCCTTTCAGGAGACCTAAAAATGAAGTTGAAGTGACTGAACTGACCGGGCTTGCCCCCAACGAAACCTTTGGTTTAGAAACCAGTTACACGTGGGTTCAGCCATGCTGGCCTTACTGAGCGTATTTGCTTTTCATAGTTGTTACTATTGTTATAATAGTTCTGTTGATAGAATTTTCATGATGAGAGAAATCCTGCTATTCGTCTTCCCGTTAGTAACCCCTGTGGGTCCCCTCTACTCAGGCAACACTTTTCTCCATCATGTAGATAGAACAAGACACAAAACAAGACCCACTCCTGGGTCTGTTCTCACGGGCCCAAAGATACTGGAAGTGGCCTACCCATATTTTCAGTCCCGGCCAATCATGAGTGGGATGGGGGAAATGTCTCCCGGATGTAGGCCCCAAGTAATGAAACCCTGAAGAATCACGGGTGGCCAATTAAGTCTTTACCCAGTGTACTTCGCAAGGTCTAAACAGGGGATGAGACGTTGCGCATGTGGATACAAAGGTGGGGGGTGCATCTGGCAGAGACTGGGCACCCAATATATGCTCAGCTGAGCCAGAGAATCATGCTTGTTCAAGGGAAAAGTCTGGCAAATCCCTTCCAAGAGAGTCTGGCCAATGCGCAGATCATATTTGTCTATGTATATGAGTCCTGGAGCATGTTGGCAGTGTGGAGAGAGTGTCCATAAAATGCTTCTATATAATGACACTGGCCTGTGTTCCCTCTCATATATTTCCTCCTCTGGGAGAATCCTGAAATCCTTCCTGCTCACCAGATTCGCAATTATCTCAATGCTAAGGGAGGAGCAAAAAAGAAACGTACCTCAGAGGAGCTGTTCCCTTTTATGGGACAGGAGCCGATTCCATGGATATTTTTAAATTATCCACAGCCCTAGAAGAACTGGGGAATTCTCCTGCCAAAGCCAATGGGGCAAGTAAGGAAATTGTCCCTACAAAATAGAATGGTCGAGGGATCCCAATGGAACTTTTTGGGACCACTATGGAATTAATTAAATAGTTTGGGGAAGAAGATACTCGTGTATGGGGCTATAGCTTTGGGGTTTATATTTATGTGTTTTGCTTGCTTCCAAATGTTTGTATGCTGCTTCAAGTTATATGTTGGGAAGGCTGCCAAGGCCATGAGCACATGGCTGACTTAGAACTGAGTTACACACAGCCAGCATCCCTTTCATGAGGATGTCTCAGCTTAGTGATGGTGCCCTGATAGAAGGGGGCTTAATGATACTTTCACTGGCATCCTGATGGATCCTTCCTGGAGATGGAGCTGAGTGTGGGGAAATCTCCAAGGTCAAAAGCCCATACACATTGAATGAGATTTCATATTAAATGAGAACTCTTGTTTGAGCGAACCTGGGTAAATTCAGGAATACAGGAAAAAAGCAAACAAATTCAACCAATTCACCTGAAGCACATTTGCCCATCACTAAGTTTATATAGCACAACCTTCTCCAACCTGATGTCCTCCAGAGGCTTTGGACTACCACCCCCAGCATTTCTGACCATTGGCCATATTGGCAAGGGCTGATGGGAGTTGAAGTCAAAAACGTCAGGAAGGTACCAGGTTGGGAATTGCTGATATATCACTATCATTGTATCTGGAATTTTATGGAGAAGTAGCTATCAGGTTTATCAGGTTCCAATGAAGGTGAGCAATTGCACCTGCCTAGGCTTCCTTTCAGGTGCAAATGTGGATGGCAGAGGGCAGGTACCTCACATTGGGATTGCGTAATAGGCAGGCAGAAAGAAGCACAAGTTGTTTATAATTGTTTTTAGATGTATGTTCTTGCGTATACTGTATGTTTTTATGGCCAGTTGAATTTTAAGGTGTTTTTAATAATGTATCAGTTTGATTTGTTTTTAATGTTTTATCTATTTTATGGTCTTTGTATTATATTTATTGTTGTTCCCTGCCTCGATCCAGAGGGAGAGGCAGGTTAGAAATAAATAAATTTATTATTATTATTATTATTATTATTATTATTATTATTTTAAATTAATCTTATGTAAAATGCCCAGAAAGCTTTGACTGTGGGGCAGTAGAGAAATGTAGATGATTGATGATGATGACGAAGAAGCAAGAAGGGCTGTAGCAGAAGGTTGTTGTGTCATGTTATCCTACCCCTTCAGTATACAAAAAATTCAGCCCATGTACGCCTTCACCTTCTCACCAAGAATGTAGATATTACTGAAGAAGGCGGAGATGCTTCAGAGGGGATGAGCCAAATTCCTGCTCTGCAGTCCACCTTCAAAAGTGTGGCTGGCTAGGATGCAAAATTCGGTTTGTTCTGCAACACTCAGGTTATGCACTTCCCTCCTTGGTTCCTTCCCTTTGAAGTTTTAGCCATTCTGTTAAGACTTCTTTAATTATTTCACCCACCTTAGGCAGAGCAACGTAAGTTAAAATTATGTCCAAGGAAGGAGATATGCTGCTGCCCCCTTGGCAGATGGACTGCCATAACCTCAGCCTGGGAAAGGAAAAGGAAAGCATGCTGTGTAGTCTCTGGCCTGCCCTGTTTGCCACAGCCAGCCATCTGCTGCCAATGTGGAAACTGGCACTAGACACTTCCAGGGTAGTGGTGCCAGGGCTCACAGGGAGGCTGTGCTGTCACATTGTTAATTAGCTGGCATGCTGACAATACCTTCCACCATCACCACCCTTCAGAATGTCCTATTCCCCTTGAGCTTAGCTCCAGTCCTCACAGTAACTGGGGCTGAAATGGATTTCCCCAAAAGCACTGCATTACAACAGGGCCTGGAACTCTCCTGAGCACCCCTGTAAGAGTACAGCTTCATGTGGAATGATGCATCTTTGGGGGGGTTGGCACTTAGCTCCAATGTAGCCATTCATTTCCTTCAGGTCAGGAAGTTCTTTGAGGTTGCTCTCAACAGTTTATTTGTTTTGATATTTTGAGCCGCACACCGAACAGAACGGCTCCAGCAAAGGTATATGAAATTACCATGAAGGAAACATAAATCATGTCAATAGAAGTGTCGACTGGTAGAATTAAAAACAGATTTAGAAAACACTCACTTGAAAACAACCCCAGCTAGCCCAGCCACACAATAGCCATCCAAAAGAGGAAGGTTTAGCAGCTTGCAAAAGAAGCCACCAGGTAGACAATTCTCCCTGGAGAGAATGGAAGAGGGCCAGGTCACCACAACAGGGCTGGGGAATCTATGGCCTTCCAGATGTTGCTGGATTTCAGATCCCATCAATTCCTTCCAATTTGAGAGGGGAAGGTTACAAGAGCTGGGATTGTTTAGCTTAGAAAAAAGGAGGCTGAGGGGAGACCTGATAGAGGTGTACAAAATCAAACATGGTGTGGCAAGGGAGACATTTTTCTCCCTCTCCCATAATACTAGAAACCAATGAGTCATCCCTTGAAGCTGATTGGTGGGAGATTCAGGACAAAAGTACTTTTTTTCCATACAGTGCAGTTTTAAAACTATGGAATTAGCTACCACAAACTGTAGTGATGGCCACCAATTTGGATGGCTTTAAAAAGGTGGTTGGACAAATTCCTGGAGGAGAAGACTATCGATGGCTACTGGTCCTGATGGCTATGTGCTACCTCCAATATCCGAGGCAGTAAGTCTATGTGCACCAGTTGCTGGGGAACATGGGTGGGAGGGTGTTGTTGCACCATGTCCTGCTTTATTGGTCTCTGGCCCACAGCTGGTTGGCCACTGTGTGAACAGATTGCTGGACTATGTGGACCCTCGATCTGATCCAGCATGGCTCTTCTTATATTCTTAATTACTACTGGGAAGCAGGCCTTCCCTCTTCGTCCCTCTATCCTGACTAGCCAAAGAAATGCCCTCCTCTGATTGCACTAGGTGTACAGAACAGCTATAAGAAATCTCAGATCTCCAGTATGAAGATGGTCCTAAAAGATCAATGGTAGCTGTGCTTGACTTTCTAAAATAGAAATGACCTCTTCAGAGGGTGTGTGTGTGTGTGTATACACACACACACACACACACATATATGTGTGTGTGTGTGTTAAAAAGAAAAGTTATAACAAACTGTTACAGCTTAGAATGCAGCAAAATACATCAGTACTTGTTACTATTTATATAGCCACATTGTTCAAATTAGTTTGCCCCAAAAGAGCTCAGTGAAGTAGATTGTTACTCTTAATTTCCAGGTGCCTAACTGAGAAACACAAAGCGTGATGTACAATGACATAGCAAGCTTGGGGAACTCAGCTTCCCAATTCTGCCTTGCATTTTTTTTTTTTTAGTGCTGAGTCCCAAGTGGCAGACACCATTGGGGTGGTTTACAATAATTAAAAACCTCAAAACAATTTTTAAAAATCCAACGAAAATATTAAAACATTAAAAATATTTAAAAGTGAGCAGTAAAGTTAATAATTAGAACCACAGATTAAATGCTTGTTGGAGGAGGAAGGGCTTGCTCTAGCATCTAAATGTGTACAATGAAGATGCCAGGCACATCTCCCAGGGTAGGGCATTCCACAGAGGGAGGCCGCTACAGAGAAGGCTCTATCTATGGTAACCATCTGTCCCACCATTGTGAGCTGTGGCACACAGAAAAGAGCTTTCAATGACGATCCTAATAATCGGGTAGGAACATACGGAAGACAGTGCTGCTTCTGGTAGATGGATCCTAAGCAGTTTAGGGCTTTCAAGGTCAGCACCAACACTTTGAATCAGGCCCAGAAACTGACTAGCATCCAGTGCAATTGACGCAACTCTGGAGTCATATGTTTTCAATGGCCAGTCCCAGCAAGCCGCCTAGCTGCTCTATTTTGCACTAACAGAAATTTCTAGACTGTCTTCAGAGGTGGACCCATGTAGAACACATTGCAATGAATTTGCTCCTTCTGGGGGAGAGCAACCCCATTAGAGCAGATTGAACGCCACTTCCCTGGACAGATGCACCACCTACTTACAGCAGCACCATCTTGTCCAGCTTGAGTCTCAGCTTATTGGCACCCATCCAGCCTATTACTGAGTCCATGCACCATAATATGATTTTGGTGGGAGCAAGCTGGTGCATTCCAATCATCAAAAGCAAAACCATGCAGATTTAATGCCCATGGAATGGCATAAAGGGGGAGAGAGGTCGTCATCCAGGAGGCAACTGGATGAAGCCCTTTCTCCTGTGACCGACAGAATAGGACCTTCTTTGAGAAGAGCCCCTCACTCCTCAAGCAGCTGGGACAGTTTTGCTCATGGAGATGGCACTGTCTCCACAGAACTGAATCCTTCATTGGTATAGATTGCTGGCGAGTTTCCTTGCGCATGGATACCATGAGTCTCACTGGGGCCAGTGTATGACAGGTTCTGGTGCTCATTCTTGCTCTCTATGTTCATGGTGTTGCTGGCCTGGCCTGGCAGGTGTTTTCTCTGGACCTGCTCCAGTATTTGTAGGACCTGGGGAAGGAGACAAAGACTCAATGAATGGGTGGGCATTCTGTGAATTTGGGCCCCTCCCTTACAAGTTGTGTTATGTCAGAAAGAAAGAAAGAAAGAAAGAAAGAAAGAAAGGCCTCATCTACAAGAATTCGCCTTTACACCTGGTTAGGCGATTATGCGCATATTCGCAGAAGCGCATTTACGCCTAATACTTCTGTACGAGAGGCGGCGAAGCGCATTACTGGACAACCAAAAGGCGATTTAAACTGTTGACATGCAGAGAATCGCATGTTCACATAGTCAAAATGGGCTTTAACAGCCGGAGCAAAATAAAACTCGCTATTTAACGCGCATTCGATAATGCGCATAATCGGAGAGAAAACGCGCCTGTACGCCCGATTTGCGCTCCGTTCTTGTAGAGGTACATTTTTTAATGCACCTTGAAAGAGCTTTAAAAGCCTCTTGTAGAGGCAGCCAAAGAAAGAAAGAAAGAAGAATTAGAACTTCCTGCATTGAATTCCCTTCTGTCCTCACAGTTTATCATTCTTTCCCCATCACTATACGTACTATATAAACACACCTGAACTGTTGATAATGCGCCATCACCTGATGCCATGACCTATATAGTCCACGAAAGCTTAAGCCAAAATGAATGTTAGAGAAACAGAAGAGAAGCAATTATAATAATAACAACTTTTTAATAAAAGACTTTTGATCTTTTCCCAAGCATTTAGCAATATGTGATGAGCTTCACTGATCCTGGATCTGTTTTTAGGTTTGGCTGACAGCTTAAAGTTGTTTGTAGTTATATATAGTTGTTTTTAGATGTATGTTTTTTGTGTATGTTGCAAGTTTTTATGGTTTTAAATTTTGTATATCATCATCATCATCCTTTATTTCCAGTCAACAGACCAAAGGTAATTTTGCATATAATTTTTAATTGTTTTAATCTTATGTAAACCATCCACAGAGCTTCAGCTATGGAGCGTTTTATAAATAATAATAATAATAATAATAATAATAATAATATATACTGGGACAGAACAATTCATACCAACAAGAAAATACCCTGCAACCGACCAGACATAACGGTGATAAACAAAAAAGAAAAAAACACATACCTCATTGACATAGCAATACCAAATGACAAAAATGTTATTGAAAAGGAAGAGGAAAAGAGAGAAAAATATACACAACTGGCCATAGAAGTGAAAGAACTATGGCAACAGGAAAAGGTCCAATTATTCCATTAGTCACATCAGTCACCAGCATCACATCAAAAAAACTATACAGAAAACCGTCAGAAACTGGGCCTACTAAAATACATCCACACCAACATCCAGAAAGCAGTCATAATTAAAACATGCCCAATTGGGGGGGCGTGGCCTAGCAAATCATGGGGTAGGTCGTAAATCCTTCATCCTCCGAAAGAAGCAGTGAATTAACTGTAAATTCCCTATCTTAAAAGAGCGATTTGTTACATATAAGTCTGCTAAGGAGAGGGGAAAGCTTGCTGAAGAGGCTGCAGCTGGAAGAAGATTTATGCTTTTAAAATCGGCTTGGCAGAGGGAGGCGACGGACCGACAGCTTTGAAGTGCGGTGAAGGTAAATAAAGGCGTATTTACGACGCTGGCTGATTGAATGGACGGTAGAACGATTGCTAACTTTCAAAAAAGAGATTTTTAAGCTTTGGAAAGCTTTTAAGCTTTCAAGCGTGGAAAGACTGCTGGTTGTATAACAGTTGTATCACTGAGTGGTTGGAGGAGGGGCTAGCTCTGCCCGAGGAGAAACGAAACTAAAAGTTTCAGCCTGGCAATTAAAAGAACAATTAAAAGATATATGTGATTAAAAGGCTGTTCGGGAGACAGAGAAACCAGAGGGAGTGACTGAGGGAAAGAGACTTTGATTTCTGGCTTGAAGTGGCTGTGTGCTTATTGGATAGGCTTGAATAGTTCATGATTTATGAGCAAGAAGAAAATAACTTCTTGGAGTCGACCTAAGGGAGATCATCCGTCCGATAGAAGCTACAGGCTACTACGTACTGATAATATGTCAGATAAGGATTCTGAAAAGACAAAGAAGCAATCCCCTAGTCATTCCGGAAATGCCAGTGCTAAGACTGGAACTAAGCCAGGTGCAATTCCTAAAACAACCACAGGGAGGCAAGCTGACCCAACAGATGAGCTGATTCAGACTATCCAAAAGATGCTGGATCGAGCCATTTTAAAGCAAGATGGCAATTTTGAGCAGGCTTTGCTGAAGCAAGAAGAAAGATTGGCCAAAAGGATTACAGATTCGCAACAGCAACTTTTGGCAGGACTTCAAAAGGTGGAGAAAGAGGTTGGAGCTTTGCAGGAAGAAACTGGAGAACTAAAGGTTCTATATAAGAAACAAGAGGAACAGCTAACGCATCAGGATTTACGGCTTATCGCGATGGAAGACAGAGATCGAAGAGCAAATATACGCATAAGGTCTTTTGGGGAGCAGCAAGGGGAGACCCTTAATAGTATAAGAGAATTAATCTTGGCATGGGTCAAACAGCTGGTGCCACAGGAAGATTGGAGAATGGAAGATATTGAGCGGGCCCATAGAGTGGGATATGGAAAGACAAGAGTGTTCCCAAGAGACATTATTGTGAAATTTGCAAATTATTACAAAAAAGAAAAATTAATGCAAGCTGTCAGAAGTCAAGGTCAACCAACGCTTCAAGCAACACCAATTGAGGTCTTCCAGGATTTGTGCCCCCAAACGGTGCAGTGGAGGAAGAGCGTTAGAATCTGTACAGGGGCATTGAAGAAGAAATCGATCTCATATAATTGGGGATACCCAGTTTTCTTGAGATTTAGCTGGAACGGGAAGCAGCAAAGAATTACATCTTGTGAGCAAGGAATCGAGCTACTGGAGAAGCTGGGCATAATGGATGCCACATCGGTTGGAGAAGAGAAACAAGACGAAGGCGCGGCAGGAGGGAGTAATGAATAGAAGATACGGAGGGAGGGTAGACGTTATCCTGGAATGTTGGGCCGAGTTCCCCCCCCCCCTAAGAGTTCTAAGAAGATTGGGACCAATGCCCAGGAAGCTGGTGAGGAGGGGGGTGAAAATGGGGGTGAATGTGGGGGGGAGGGTTAGGGAGGGGGGGGATTGTGTTACACAGAGGGAGACCGACTTAAAGATGTGTGTGAAAGTGAGAGATGGAAAATAAACTTAGATTGGCAACATTGAATGTTAAAGGGCTAGGAACAGTAATTAAAAGAAAAAGAATTGAAATGTTATTAAAGAACAAAAAAATAGATGTAATTTTTTTGCAGGAAACTCATCAGGCCAAAGATGGAGTTAATGAGCTTCGAATGAGGGAGGTGGGCGTTTACGAGAAGGCATATGGAACTTCGAAATCGAGAGGGGTGGCAATAATAATTTCAAAAACATGTGGTATGACTATTCAAAGTGTAAAGAAAGATAAAAACGGAAGGTTTCTTATTATGTTCTGCAGGTTGGGAGAAGAGGAATATGTATTGGTGAATGTCTATGCTCCAAATGGAAAACAAATGGATTTTATTGATGAAGTATTTAACGTGTTGGGAGAAGTGGGTAAAAAGCACATTGTGATGGCAGGTGACTTTAATATGGTACTAGATATAGGGAAAGATAGGGATAACATATTAAAAGATACTAAGAGGGTGGGGAAGACAGAGTTAAGCAAATTAATGGAAGGGAAAGAATTAATGGATGTGTGGAGAGTTATAAGAGGGGAAGAAAGGAAGTATACCTTTTACTCACAGAGATTTAAGAGTTATTCAAGGATAGATTATATTTTTGTATCAAAAAATATGTTACCCAAAATTATAGACTGTGATATTGGAGTTATTAAGGTTACTGACCACGCGTTAATGATAATGGACATGGAAACAAAAAAAGATTATAGACAAGCGAAGAGATGGAGATTGGATGTAAGGTTGCTGAATAAAAAAGAAATAATGGAGAAGATAAAGAAAGAATTGCAGGAAATATGGGAGATTAATGAAAAAGAGAATAACCGGCAGGACATATTGTGGGATACGATGAAAGCTGTGGTAAGAGGGATTTGTATTAGGGAAAGTTGTACATTAAAAAAACAACAGGAAGCCCAAAATAAAAAGATTGAAGAGGAGGTAAGGAGTTTGGAAGAAAAGTTAAAGGAGACAAAAGATAAACGCCTAATTGCCCAAATTCAAGCTAAGAAAAAGGAATTAGAGAAAGAAGAATTAGAACAAGTACAAAAAATTTGTTGTATTTAAAAAGAGATTTTTTTGAATATAGCAATAGGAATTCAAAGATGCTAGCCAGGTCCACACAGTTAGAAAAGGCTAAGAATATGATAGGGACAATAAAGGATAAGTCAGGGAATAGTTGTAATTTAATGAAAGATAAATTAAATATATTTAAAGATTTTTATAGTGAATTATATACATCAGGGTCGGGACCGCAAGATAAGGTATTGGAATATGTAGAAAGGAATTGGAAAATAAAATTACAGGAGCAGGATAGGGAATATATGGAAGCTTTAGTTACTGAAAAAGAGATAGAGGGAGTTATTGATAAACTGAAAGGAGGAAAATCACCAGGGATGGATGGTTTGGGGTCGGAGTATTACAAGCTTTTTAAAGGAATTTTATTACCAAGATTAAAGAAATTATTTAACAACATAATAGAGGGGGGGAAGACTCCGCCATCATGGGATTATTCCCTGATTATATTAATTCCAAAACCAGGTAAGGACTTAACGGATCCCGCATCATATAGACCAATATCCTTAATAAATCAAGATTCAAAGATATTTACAGCAATATTGGCAAAAAGAATGGCCACATTTATTTGTAAATATATTAAAAAAGATCAGTGTGGATTTATTCCGGGTAGGCAAATGTCTAACTTAATGGGAAGAGTACTAAATATAATTAATATTATAAAAAAAAGGAATTTAAAAGCAGGCTTGTTAGCATTGGACATATTCAAAGCCTTTGATTGTGTGGAATGGCCAGCACTTAAAACAATATTAAAAATCTTTGGGTTTGGAGATAAATTTACGGGAGTGATGGATAAGTTGTATAAAAACAATAAAGCGGAAATAATGGTTAATGATGGGTTAACACAACAGATTACACTAGCCCGAGGAACTAGGCAGGGATGTCCTCTTTCACCGATCTTATTCGCAATAGTAATAGAAATTTTGGCAAATGTAATAAGGGAAGATGAAAGAGTAAAGGGGATAGGAAGAAAAGAGAAGATTAAAATGAATATGTTTGCGGACGATACTTTATTGACCGTAGAAGATCCCTTAGGGAGTGCAGAAGTGATTAAGAAACATTTAAGAGAATTTGGAGAAATTACGGGATTAAAAGTAAATTGGGGGAAGTCAGAAATGATGTTATTTAATTATAATAAGGAAGAACTGGAAGAAGGTAAGGTTAAGTTGGGTCTTATACTTAAAAATATAGTACGTTACTTAGGGATTAATATTGATAGAGATTTAGAAAGGCTAGAGGAACTTAATTTGGTAGCTTTAAAAAAACAAGTAGGGGAGAAATTAGAAGTATATAAGAAATTAAAACATTCTTGGTTTGGTAGAATAGCAATTATTAAAATGAAGATTTTACCTAAGATTAATTTTTTGTTTAGAATGTTACCAATTAAAATATCAGACGTAGAGTTGAAAAGTTGGCAAAATATAATTAATGCATATTGTAATGGGGATAAGAAAGCTAGGATTAATAAAGGGTTATGGTATAAGGCTCAAAAGAAGGGAGGTTTAGGACTTCCAAATATTAAGTATTATTATATAGCTAATCAGTTAAGATATGTTATAAGTGGTATTCTAGGGGAGGAAGATTTGGAGTGGTTGGAGACGCAAACTAGGGAAATAGATTATAAACTGGAAAATATTTTTTTAAAAAAAATTCAAAAGAAAGAATTAAAGGAACTGGACAACCCTTTGTTGGTAAATATAGTGGAGATCTGGGAGAAATTTAGGGGGAAGTTGATACCAGGAGATTCACCACTTGCCCCAGTGGTAGTAGTGGAGAATTTCCCAAGAGTGTTAAAAGTGGAGATTGAAGCGAGATTGAAAGATAAGGAAATAATTAAGTTAAGGAAGTGGATGGAAAATTTGAAGGATAATGAGCAAATTAAAGAGCTATTGATAGGTCAAAAATTAGCATGGTTTAAAAGTATACAATTAGGGAAATGGACTCAGGAATGGAAACTGAAAAATAATAAGTGTAGAAATAATACAAGATTTGAAGACTTAATAGAGTCAAAAGGTAGGAGAGAAGGAAAAAAAATTAAGAAAGGGTTGACTAGTGAGATATATAAAGTATTGATAGAGGAGGAGTTTCAAAATTCACTTAAAGCAATAAAAAAGGTTTGGGAAGAGGATCTGAATGGAGAAATTAAGGAATACAACTGGGAGAGGTTGTGGAATGTAAGAATGTTAAAAATGTTATCGATCAGAATTAAGGAGAATTTTTATAAGGTATTGTGGAGATGGTATCTAACACCGGTTAGATTTCACCAGATAGATAAAAAAATATCTAAAAATTGTTGGAGGGGATGCCAGGAGGTTGGAACTTATTACCATATGTGGTGGAGCTGTGAATATGTACAAAAATTTTGGAAAAGGGTATTTAAAGAAATAAGTGAAATAATTGGAACTAAAGTGGAATTAAACCTGAAGCTTGCTCTACTAGCAATATGGGATAGAGGGGAAGAGGACAAAAATAAGAGAGAATTGATAAACAACCTCCTGACACCTGTTAGACTAATGATTGCAAGAAATTGGAAAGGACAAGGAAGCTATACAATAGAAGAATGGTATAAAGAAATATGGGATATGGCTTTGAATGATATGCTGACTTGTAAAATGAAATTAAAGAGGGGAATGTCCGGTAAAAATGATTTTGGGGAAATATGGAGTCCCCTATTGGAATATGTATTAAGATTGGGGAAGGGACAAACACCTTCAAAAGAGTCGATAAATTTTTGGATAGAATAAAAGATTAAGAGAAGGTCTCATGGTGTGGGGGTGCACGGGGGTGATTATCGTGGATTATGTATGTATTTTATGTTGTTTTATGTTATTTTATGTTATTAATATGTTGAAATTAATAAAATTATTTCAAAAAAAAAAAAAAAACATGCCCAATTGTCAGGAAATTCCTGAATCTGTAAAAGACAGCATGACTTGGCAAAGCCCGTCATGTCCATCCAGAAAAACTGCTTTGAGTGAGAAAGAGATACATCATCATCATAATACTGACCTGGGATTTGGGGACAATGCCAACTCTGAAGAACCCTACGTTTCCACTCTCAATCTTTGTGCAGTCCACCACGGTTGAGGCAATGTTCTCCGGAGAAGGCCCATCGCACAGGACTGCATCCACCTACAGAGGAAACATCATATGTAATTGCTGTCCCCTCCTCAGCCATTTGCATGGAGGGAAGATCTTCCACCCCATAGGTCTTGTGGTGAGCTATCCAAGGACCAGGGCCTGCCTTACGGCCAGAAATTTTCACCCTTTCCATTTTCAGGGTAATTCTTTGGCACTTCTAATCCAAACTGGGGTACCATGAGAACCTTTAAGGCCGAGTGGGGAATTTGTGGTCCTTTAGATGTTGTTGGACTAGAAGTCCCAGCATCCCTCACTATGGGCTATGATGACTAAGGCTGCTGGGAAATTGAGTCCAACAACACCAGAATGGCCACAGGTTATCCACATCTGCTTCAAGGGATAAAAAAGTAAAGAGATAATTTGCTTCAGGAATGACACTTTCAATGACCTCCAGGTTTAGGGGAAATAAATGGCTCCAGCCTGCTTTCTCCCTTTCTTTCCCTCCCCGCATCTTTCCTTGAGGCAAACATGAAGAGGAAAGGAGGACAATGGTCAGAAGGGGGAGACTGTCTAAACTTCCATTATTTTCACAACAGCAGCCATTATTCTAAGCATGTCCAAGACTGTACAGTCAGAAATATTTAAGCTGCTGGTCTCTTCAGAAGCCTGAAGCTCAAACGTTCTACCAACGAGACATGCAAGGGCTTCCAGTTACCTTGTCTCCCAGCCTGGCGTACACCTGGTTGTGGTGAGTCGTGTCTGCTTCTCCCGTAGGGTTGGCCGAGGTGACTGTAATGGGGCCCACCTGGTGACGGAGAAAGAAAAAAGAAGAAATGGGGCAACCAGCCGGCTGAACAGAGCAAGATTCGGAAAGAACGAAGTCAGTTGGTTTGAAACAGGCCTCGAGGGAGTGGCCGTCGTTTCCCCTGCAGTATTGCTGAGAGCCAACCCAAGAATTAGGTAGCTCCTTGCAGACAGAATTCCACGCTATGTCCAGCACAGAGTTCAGATTAAATGACAGCCCTGCTGTGCCTTCTGTCCTTCCTTCCTAGCTCGCTTCAAGTCCTCTTGGAGGGGATTATTTGAAAAGATGTCGTTGGATCTGTATTTGTTCTGTGGGTCGATCTGTGCCTCCTTCCCACCTTCCAGTCATACACTTCTACTCTGCACTAGCCCTTTGGCAAAGATTCAATCCCTTCTGAGACTGAGAGGCCTGATTTCAGAATACGCCATTCAACCTGGATAAGGACAATCCCAGCAAATTTCAGATACATTTTCTTTTAAGCCATCACCGGAGTCTCCAGTGACGTGTCCGTGAGCATCACTGTGCCCAAAGACATCTCCTCTCTTGGCAATCGCCAAGCTGCCTGTCCCTTCTGATTTTTATCTTATTTCCTAAGATCTTTTGTTTGTTTTTATTTTAGTAATTAAAAGAAAATAACTGGGAGGATGAAATGCTTCAAAGTGAAGTGTTTCCCTTTGGCGCCATCGAAAGGGTGATTTTGTGTTTCGGAACTCAGACCTCACCTTTTTTTAGGTTCTTGGGCGAATCACTTTTCTTTTAGTCTCGCCACTTTGCCTTCTGGGAAATGAGTTTTTTTCCAACTGGCCATGCCCACCATGCAGCCATTTTGTGAGAGCACCCACAACACTCCCTCAAAATTCCAAATGTGCCCCACCAGCCCAAAATAGGTTGGGAATCTCCCATTTAGGTATACACCAAGTAACTCTCAGGATAGCTTGGCCAGCTCTTCACACTGATTTGCAACTATAACGACGGACACAAATGGAGACAATGGATTCTGCTCACCAAGTCAATGAGATGGGTGGCGACTGAGCAATCTGGGATGCGGATGGCAATGCTCTGAGGGGTGCCAACGTACTTGGCAGAGTCTTTCATGCCCAGGTAGTCCACCCATTCCCCTAAGATCGAAGAAGCAAGAGCTGCATCAAAGCTTATTCAGCTGGTAGAGGTTGGGAGCAATAGCCCCTTGCGTAGGAACGCACACAGTCGGGGCTGCAAAGGAGAGGCCTCCTTACCTCGTGGAACCACCAAGCTGATGGGTGAGGGCCAAGCAGTATCCATGAAGTCCCAGAGGATGGAGCTGAACAGATGCTTGGCAGGTTCCAGCTGTTTCATACCTGAAATCCAGAGGGACATGGGACGGTCTTGAGCCTGGTGCTTCGTGCTAGAGGAGAGGCAGAAGATCGAGTGGCTTAATAGCAATGATCCAAGAGTGGGTAGGGGGCATTAGCCTTACCTTAGTGGTCACAGTAGCCACACCTACACACACACACAAACACACACATACATATAGACTCCTATCTCCCCTGCTGGACTCTCCCAACACTTATTTCTGGGCAGGTCTTTCAAAGTAGAAGTGCACATGACAATACGTGAGTGTGGAAGGGGAGCAGTGGCAGGCCAGCATTACATGAAATTGGCAGATTATTTCAACACCCCTTGGGTAGGGTGACCCTATGGAATGGAGGACAAGGCTCCTGTATCTTTAACAGTTGCATAGAAAAGGGAATTTCAACAGGTGTCATTTGTAGGCATGCAGCACCTGGTGGAATTCTCTCTTAATCACAACAGTTAGAGCAGAAGGAGCCCTGCCCTCTTTTGTATCTGGTCACGCTAGGCAGGGCTCCTGCTGCTTGAACTGTTGTGATGAAGAGGGAATTTCACCAGGTGTTGCATGTATTCAAACGACACCTACTGAAATTCCCTTTTCATTTTTTTAAAAAATAATTTTATTTCAGCTCTTAACTACAATTATACCATTCTTTTCCATTCTTTATACACCAAGTGCCCCCCTCACCAGGACCAATTCTTCTTCATTACATTTTCCAAAATTGTGATACGTATTGCACAGGTTTGTGTCCTTTCCCTCTCTACAATACATGCTCTAAAAATAATTTCCATAGATTTTCAAATTTATTTCTATTACATATTCCCTTTTCTACTTTAATATTACATGTTAGTTTGTCATCAATAGCAATATCCCATACCTCTTTATACCACTCAACCATTTGATAGTTATCCTTCATCTTCCATTTCCTTGCTATTATTAATCTTGCTGCAGTTAGTAACATAGTAATTAAATCCTTAGTATTCTGATTACATTTCATGAAATTCCCTTTTCTATACAACTGTTAAAGATACAGGAGCCCTGTCCTCCTTTCCATATGGTCACCCCACACTGGGAGGGGAGCTGGGCATATGTGTGCTCATTGGGTTCTGCTGCACTCATATCCTGCTTATTGGTTTCCCACTGGTGTATCGGGTTGACCACTGTGTGATCAGAATGCTGGACTAGATTGATACTTGGTCTGATCCAGGACAGCTCTTCCTGTGTTCCGATATATGTGTGTATAGATGCACACTTGCAAAATAAGCTCTGGGGAAGAAGGGTGGGAACCCATAGAGGAGTGTGTCCGAGATCTGTGCAGCTGGTTACCATCGGCTGCAAAGATTTCTGTCAATAACTTTGGAGCATAAACAGTGATCATTGAGGAACCCCTATCTTGGGGCTGCATCCACACATCCACCCCTTACTTGTAAGCCTTCTCCACAGCATCAGGCCGGTTGCAGGCTGCGGCAAGTACATACACCGTGTCCGTGGGGATCCCACAGGCCCCTCCCATCTTCATTATATCTGCAACAAGAGCCAGGGGTCAAGAAATAACCATGGCAGGCCATAGACACATGGGAGCCACGATGGTGCTCCTTATGGTTTTATTATTTTGCTGATCTAGGCATCCCCTGCGTAGCTAGTTGGTAAATGATTTCCAAGACACATCTGAACCCAACTAAGTGCAGATATTAACGTCTGTTTTATATCAAGCTAAATAATTAGGGTTTGGATGACTGTGGAAAGATTAGGTTCCCACAAAATATAAAAGAAGTTGGGTGTTTTCCAGGACGATGGGAATTCCTAATCGGAGAAGGGAAAAACAGAGTTGCCTGCTAAAAGGTCACCTTCGACCAAGGGGCTGTCTACACACTCGGAAAGCCCCAGGGTGGATGATCGATATTATTTGTATTATTCTTTGTTTTAATATTATGTTCTCTGCACATGCTTGGCTTCACTTGTGTTCTTATGTTTTATTCAATAAATGTTACATGCATGGTGTTTACCACAAATCCCTTGTGATATTTCTCATTTCCATCTAAAAAGACCTTGGGATTTGTAATAACTGTAATTTCCCATCAAGCTGGGACTAATTTAAGTAATTTGGTTTAACGTCTCTAAATTAACACAACACAACAAAAGTGAGTGGAAGAATGAAAGAGGCTTTGTGATGGTGTGAGTGTTGAGAGCTAAGCTAGTTTCTTCTGATACTGACTTGTACATAAAAGGATTAGCCTATATCGGAAGAGAAATAATATCATAATTAGGTCAATAAAGCCACTCATTTCTGTAGATAAAGAAAGGTTACTTTACCTGGTGGCAGTGCCCAAGAACCCGAATGGTTTTTAACCATAACATAACCACTGCACCACATTGCCTCTCAAGCCCTCATCCTATATTGCTTAGCATAGGGTGACCAGATAAAATCCAGGTCAGGGCTCCTGTAACTTTAACAGTTGTGTAGAAAAGGGAATTTCAGTCGGTGTCATTTGTATGCAATTAGTCCCTGGTGAAATTCCCTCTTCATCACAACTGTAAAAGTTGCAGGGGCCCTGTCTTCTTTTGTATATGGTCACTCTAGTATAGTGCCTGCACCTTTAACTGTTGTGATGAAGAGGGAATTTCACCAGGAACTAATTGCATACAAATGACACTGGCTGAAATTCCCTTTTCTCTATAACTGTTAAAGTTACATGAGCCCTGACCTGGATTTTATCTGGTCACCCTAGCTTAGCAATGTGGGTTTAGGAAAACATAAAGGCGCTGAAACCACATGAGGAGCTCTGAGTGGGACCAGCCAATCTTCCGCTGCAAAGCCTATTTTAATTAGGGCCAAACTTTGTGTGATGCTAAACCTTGCAAGCATGCCTTTTTTGAATGGGAAGGCCTGAGCAGGATCAGTAAACAGAGTGTGCTGGGGGGCAGGGTTAACTTAACTCTTTCCTCCCCCACCACAATCCCAATGAAAACTGCCTCCCACAGAGCTGCATTTAGCCCCAGAAGGAATGCTCGCATGGGTACCAAGATAAGCTGGGCCTGTTCAGATGATACTTCAGGCTCTGTGATCAGTGAAAATGTGGTTCTCAGGGTTAGCACTAACCACGAGCAGTGCTATCGCACACAACACTTTAAGCCATGGTTAGAGCCACTAACCCCGCTGCAGATGGTCCGACTGTGGTTAGTGAGTGAGCAGGGTGTAGCAAAATGCATCACACAAGACACCTTAAACCCTGCTGCTTAACCAAAAGCCTTAACCAACAGGGTTTAAGGTGTCTTCTGAACAGGCCCACTATCTTGCAAGGGGCATTGTGGTCATATCAAATCCTGACAAACAAAGGGGGAAAGGCAACATCAGAAGGGAGGGCGATCTCTAAAAGGAAAAGTTCTAAGGGATGGTGAAATAGGTCTGAATGCACAAAATCAGACCCAAAGTGAACGCTGCTGACCTGAACTTTCTCAAAAGTGGTGAACAGGCAGATGCACACACTCTCAAATAATTTTTTAAGATATCCCTTGAGATACGGGGACCATGTGAAAAGGAGGACAGGGCTCTTGTATCTTTAACAGTTGTATTGAAAAAGGAATTTCAGCAGGGGTCATTTGTATACACGCAGCACCTGGTAAAATTCCCTCTTCATCACAAACAGTTAAAGCTGCAGGAGCCCTGTTTCTTGACCAGATGCAAAAGAGGGCAGGGCTCCTGCAGCTTTAACTGTTTGTGATGAAGAGGGAATTTCACCAGGTGCTGCGTGTATACAAATGACCCCTGCTGAAATTCCTTTTTCAATACAACTGTTAAAGATACAAGAGCCCTGTCCTCTTTTCCATATGGTCACCTTACCTTGAGAACAGTTTGAGAGCCTTTTCATAACCAAAGCCGTGAATCAGCCCTGCCTCACAGTAGGCAATACGGCTTCCTCACCTGCCACTTTCTTGACTGAAGCAGCTTTCCTGGCCGGCAAGTGGAGGCAGTTGGCACTTCCTCCCCCAAAGCCGCTGAGCCTCACAATGGGACGTCCCGTGGGCAGCTGGGGGCTTTCGAAAGTCTTGTTGACCAGGGCAGACAAGAAGCAGTAGAAGCTAACCAGGCCAAAGATGAAGGTGACGGCAATATCGTAGCCAGCTGAGGTGGCACCGAGAGCATCTAACAGGAAGCTAATGAGGATGAGCTCGAAGGTGAGGGAGTAAACAAACCAGGAGATGCTCAGGAAGAGGGTGCAGAGGACAAGGAAGGCATTGAAGAGCATGAGGGAGGCAATGCCCACAGCAACCTGGAATCCCCGGGCAGAGCTGTACAGCCCTCCATATCTGGCGAAGCCCCAGATGATCCACATGAACCCATAGAGGGTGAAGGCGCTGCTCTCCAAGGTCTTGCCACGGGAGAAGGCCACAGAGCCACACAAAAGCTTCAAGATCCCTCCAGCCACCACCAGCCACGGTATGACTACTGTAGCAAGCAGGGACTTTGGCTCGGCTGCCACAGTGATGGCAAAAGAAGCAAGCACACTGCACGCGTAGCCCAGCGCCTCGGCATCAGCGTACTTCGAGTAGCCCAGGTAAGGGGCGTGGAGGCCTTTCCCCTCCCGGAGCCTGCAACCACGGAGGCGCGAGAGCAAGGCCCGGAGTGCCCGTTCCCCCCGTGGGATTTGGATGCTCGCATTCCCGTTGTAGAGCTGAACGAAGGCCAGGAGGGCCGAGGCCACAAAAATGGCCACGGCCATACCCTGAGGACCACCTGCAAAAAAGCCTCGCGGGTGGGATGCTAGCGAAATGCACCAGGCCACATAGAAGAGCACATAGAGGCCATCAGCCAGGCTGCCAATAGCGGCAAAAAGTGCCAAGGCAGCTAGGAGAACAGCGAAGGCCACCCAGAAGGGAACAGGGAACGTGGGCTCCTCGGGCAACCAGAGTAAGATCAAGAGGGAATAGCCTCCCCCAAACTTCAGGAGGGCGGTGAAACCAAAGAATGTGGCAGTCAGGGCATCCAGAGTGCGATAGGAGGAGATGGAGACCCCGAGTTGGTAGAGCCCTCCCGCCCATAGCCAGGGGACCTGCCCTACAAAGAGATCCCCGGTCACCCCTAGGATCCGGCAGCCAAAGACGCTGGCCATCAGCATGTTCAGGATCAAGCCAACTGGAGTGAAATCATTTATGCCTGTACCACTGGCCAGCTTCTGGCTATTCTTGGGTTTTCTTTTTGCCAAGTCAGTGCCGGGCAGGTGGACGGTGTCTTTGCTGAGGAAGAAGAGGCACCTGCCCATCACGACGTAGCCGCCCACGAGACAGGCAACCATGTAATAGCAAGCCACAGCAGCAGAGCCAAAGGCCGCATCGTAGAATGCAGCAATTTCATGGGCGCAGGCGAGAGAGATGGCGGAAGCCACCATGCCCAGGGGGACGTCTCTCTGGACAAAGCCCACCAGGCCGATAAGGAGCAGCCCCAGACAAAAGGCCACTAGCCCCGGAACCGTTGCGTTGCGCAAGTCAACAGCATCATGGAGGACCTCTTGCCCGGCGAGGATCTGGATCACTCCGTAGCCACACCAGAGCACCGAGATGGTCAGGCAGAGGGACACAAACAGGGAGGCATTTCGGAGGCTCTTCCGCACCCCTGTCAGAAGAGAAAAGGCAACACTTGGGTGAAGTGAAGTCGGATGACCACATGGAAAGGAGGACTGGGCTCCTGTATCCTGAACAGTTGCACAGAAAAGGGAATTTCAGCAGGTGTCATTTGCATGCAGGCAGCACCTGGTGAAATTCCCTCTTCATCACAACAGTTAAAGCTGCAAGAGCCCTGCCCTCTTTTGTATCTGGCCAGGAGGGCAGGGCTCTTGCAGCTTTAACTGTTGTGATGAAGAGGGAATTTCACCAGGTGCTGCCTGCATGCAAATGACACCTGCTGAAATTCCCTTTTCTGTGTGACCGTTAAAGATACAGGCGCCCTATCCTCCTTTGCATATGGTCACCCTAACCGTGAAGGCTTTCCAGAACTCTAGGGCTGCAAATTTTAATCAGTATCATGAATGGATAATATCCTCACAGGTTAAAATGTACTTCCTGTCAGGCCTAATGAGATTTCTTAGCATCTACAGTTTAGATTCTAAACAAACCCAGCCGACATTACTTCTTAACCAAGTTTGCTTTGGAGCAATGATAGTTTCGCCTCTGTATGGCAGTTGACGAGGAACACGAGCAGGAAATGGGTCCTGCTGCCCTCCTGTCCTGCTTGTGGACTTCCCGTTGGGGCAGCTGGCTGGCCCCATGTGAACAGGATGCTGGGCTAGGTGGGCCATTGCTCTGAACCAGTGTACTATCTCACACGTCCTCCATTATATAAACAGTAACTTATGTCATGTATGGGCAACCTGATGCCTGTCTGTGGTGACTCGCAGGGGCCCTCCTATCACCTGGCTGTGGTCCCTAGCCTGCTAATCAGCTATTTAAGTAGCGGGGGGGGCACCATTTTCAGGCAGAGGATGGCAACCAGAGAGGGTCATCCCATGCATCTTCTTCCCCATCCTTCATGTTCCCACAGCACGCCAAATAACTACTTGCTAAGCTATGAGGATCACTGCTTAAATCCAGCAGGGACTGAAGAACACTTTGTAATGTGCAGATCTTCCCGGACTGCTGCTTTCCAAAGTTTTCCTGCCTGGGCAGGGAGCCAATGAGGTGTTGAATGAGTGTTGTGAATGGAGGGGATGTGATGTGGGCATGTGGAGTGCACGAGTGTGTGTGTGTGTGTGTGTGTGTGTGTGTTTAGCGCGGTTATCAGCAGTGCAAATTGTTCTTCTTTTAAGATAATCACTAACCCACTCTGATTGTTTCTCTCTCTCTCTCTCTCTCTCTCTCTCTCTTTCTTTATTCCTTCCTTCCTTCCTTCCTTCTAAAAGAGAAACAGAGATGCAAACAGGTCAAGGTGGTGATGATCAAGAAAGCAAGAGAATATGCCAGGTGGGTCTGGCCAGGCCCACCACTGTCTCTGGTACCCTTCCTGCTGCATGCAGCCCCTACCATATTCCCTTCTAGTGGAAGCAGAACTGAAGGGGGGTGGGGGAAGGTATCCAACCCTGGTTTCTATAAATGCTAGGATTCCCAGTGATTTCAGTGCTAGGACTGGGTTTGGGTTCTTAAGAAGCATCAAGGGTCTGTCGAAGATCAGTTAAGCTTGTATGAATATATATATATATATGAAGCGGATCAGACAGAGAGCCATCTTCTGAAAGATGCGCTCCTAGAGATAAGAGTCTGCAATTTTCTTACCTACATATCCCACGAGAAGTGATACAAGGACCAGGAGGACCCCCAGAGCCGTGCTGGAGAGTAGAGGGGTCAGCCTCGTGGAGCTGTAGAAGTGGACTGCGAGTAAAAGAGAGCCTGCAATGAAAGAGCGGAGAGGGGGGGATGCTCTGAAACCGATATTAGGAAAACCGGAGAGCTCTGCAGGCCCTTCCCAGAGTTGCTGGCCCTTTATGCGGTTGCAAAGAACAGGGAAACTGAGATCAGGATGAAAATGGAAATTAAATAAACAAAGGAAAGGTGACAGAGCAGGTTGAGTAAGCAAGGCCTGCCCAAGACATTTTCCTGTCTGAGATGGAGCAGGAATTGATATCTCCCACCCACCCAAGTCATGGTGCAGAGAGTACCCAAGGCCAGCCCAGTTCTTTTGGTGCAGAATGCAGAATATCCCACAAGTACCTCTCTCCATCTCTGGGAAGAAAAATGCAGTCACAATAAATTACAATCCTTCACAGGTCTAAACAGAATAAAAGCCCTACCACTCCCAGTATTCTCCAGCCAGCATGATTGGCTAGTGAAAGCCGGGCATCATTTGGACTTCTTTCTGTCTAAACCTGCATAGGATCGCACAGTAAATAACCAACATTTTGCTGGCCTTCCATGACGCCTAAAATCAGCTGCCCAAAGCAGCTACCTCTACCTGCCTAATGGTAGGGCCAGCTCTAAGGGAAGCTGAGCAGCATAAAAGGAAAATAAACAGGTAGTGAATAGGACAGGGCAAAGGGCTGTGCCTTGGAAAAAATGGACTATAAAGACAAATTTCCCCAGACTTTCCCCACCTAATGGAGGAGACAGAAGCCTCCCTGCAGAAAGATGCAGCGAATTTGTGTTTTGTATAATGGGGTTATCCCACCCCTCCTTAAAACAAGACAGTCCCTGCCTAGGACGCCTGTAGTGTTCTAAAAAGACCCCACATACAAAGGAAAAAGGGCTGGGAAGAAACAAAAAACCCTCCTCACAAAGTAGGGAACAAAATTACCCCCTCCCAAAAGTCACCAACACACTTGCCTGCCCTGTCCCTCCACTGAAAACGTCCCAGCCACCTGGAATACTAATAAAATAGCATATAGACTACCTGCAAAGGATAAACCAACTGTCCCAGCGGTTCCTTGCTGGGGGACATTCTTGGGATGTGACATTATTATCTCTCTTTTCTGATTCCTGGCGGTTTTTCTAGACGGACATGGCGCGGCCCCTACTTCGAAGCAACCCTGGCCCCGGGGGGACCCCGCGCAGCGCCTGCGGGGCCCCGCTCCCCGCCACCCCCAGGACACAGGGAAGAGCGCGCCGGCTGCTGCTCGCTCGCTCACCGGCGGCGATGCTCAGGAGCCCCACGGACTGGTGCAGCGACTCCCCGCGCGCCCCGTCGGCTGTCATCGCCTGGCCGGCCCGGCCACGAGCCCCGGCGAACTGGACGCGCAGGAGGCTCGCTCGGAGGCCCCGGGACTGCCTTGGAGCGCGGGCTGCCTCTTGCCTTTCGCCGGCTGCACGCGCCCTTTTGAAGGAGAGAGGCCGGGGAGGCTGGAACCTGGGAGGAGGAGGAAGGAGGACCGGCCGTGGGAGGGCAGGTGGGCGTGCGGGGGGGGGGGGCAGACGCGCCTCCCACCCACGGAGTTCCTGCCCCCAGCCGCCATCCACACCCTGCACTGCCTTAGGCAGGGTCAGACTACTGACTTGCATTGTCTTCCCGTAATGAGACAGACCTTCCCTTACAGGGTGAGATAAGGGTGACATCTGGATAAGGTATCGGAAGCTCTTTGAACACTTGAAAGTACTATGCCAATATTAGGGGGCATTATTATTATTATTATTATTATTATTATTATTAGTGTTCTTTGAGAGTGTCAGTGAGCACTGGTTACTTCTGTAGAAAGAGTGTGTCACTTTGCCGTACGTGTGGACTTCCCAATAGAGTATCTGGCTGGTCACTGTTCGGAAGAACTAGAGAACCCATTGCGGTTGGAATGTGGCAGAGGATGTGCGGGTGAAAATCCTGGCTTGCACACACACACCATATAGCATTGCATAGGGTGACCACATGGAAAGGCGGACAGGGCTCCTGTATCTTTAATAGTTGCATAGAAAAGGGAATTTCACCAGGTGCTGCATGCCTACAAATGACACCTGCTGAAATTCCCTTTTCTATGCAACTGTTGAAGATACAGGAGCCCTGTCCTCTTTTCCATATGGTCACCCTACGTGTTGCAAGTGTTCCTGGAAAGCACCCCTTGGGCTGTGAGGTTCAGCAACACCAGGACCCCAAGGGCTCATGCTGGCTGGTCTGGAATGAGCTGAGCCACAGCTGGTTTCTGTGTCATAAATGAGCTCAAGCCAGCCGGGATGTCCCCAGGCCAGGAAAGAGAGGAAGCCATTTGCGGAACCAGTCTAGAGACATCTGCAGCCTCTACCTGGCTGGAGGGGATGGAAATTTTCCTGCCAGTAAAGGCCATGCCCAGACCAGCCTGGGGCGGGACTTTAGCCTATAAAGGCTTCCAGGAAGATCAGCCCAACACCACTTGTAGCTGCTGAGTTCTCATCCTCTCTGACTATGGGCAAGAAAGTGGCTGTGATCCTCTCCGGCTGTGGCGTCTACGACGGGAGCGAAATCCACGAATCTTCTGCTGTCATGGTGCATCTCAGCAGGGAAAGGGCAGAGGTAAGCCCCCTCCCCATTCCCCAGACTCTTAGAGACTCTGCTTTTTACTTCTTGTTGAATGCAAACCTTATTGAAGAACTAAATATTCTGCCTGCCTGAAAGCAACAGTCTCTTTCTCTCCTTCTGCTTTCAGATTTTACACCATTCCCTTCCTGGAAACTCTCCTCTCTCTTTCTTACAAAAGTATCCCTGACCTGTAAACCTTCCTTTTACCTGGTAGAAGAACAGATTCTGCTGGAAGTTTGGTTCATCCAGCCTGGTTGCCCAAATCCTTCTTTCATTCCCATTTTATTTATACTGCAGGACTAAAGAAGATGCAAGGGGTCTGGATTCTTCTTTAGAGCAGATCATCTCATTGGTATCTGTAAGCCATTTGGCCATGTGGATACTTCTGCTCCACTCTTCATCTGTGGGGGGGGGGGGAAGAGGAGCAGAAAGCAGAAAGACATTCTGCAATATCCCCATTGGTCTTTCCTGGATGTGATCTTCTTTGCAAGTGATGCACAGCTATACATAGCTATACATAAATAGTATAGAGTGACCATATACAAAAGAGGGCAGGGCTCCCGCAGCTTTAACTGTTGTGATGAAGAGGAAATTTCACCAGGTGCTGCATGCATACAAATGACACCTGCTGAAATTCCCTTTTCTATACAATTATAAAAGATACAGGAGCCCTGTCCTAGGGTGACCATATGAAAAGGAGAACAGGGCTCCTGTATCTTTCACAGTTTTTTTGTATATTTTTAATATGGTCAAGAGGGCAGGGCTCCTGCAGCTTTAACTGTTGTGATGAAGGGGGAATTTCACCAGGTGTTGCATGCATACAAATGACACCCATAGAAATTCCCTTTTCTATACAATTGTTAAAGATACAGGAGCCCTGTCCTCCTTTCCATATGGTCGCCCTATACATAAAGCATGTGAGAACAACGTATAAGTAAAGCTTCTGGATCTCTCCTGCAAGACATCTTTCCTGTCAATACATGCAAAGTTGCAGTCCAGGCTGATGGCATCACAGGAGGGGTTTCCACCCCTCCTGCTTTCCAAACGCCAGTGCTGCCCCGCTCCCCAGCTTCCTTCTGTTTTCGGTGCATAATTCATAATGAAGGGTAACATTACCTTCATTTAATTTCCATTCATCTGTGAATGGGCAAAACCTCCTTTGCCAACCAATAAACTATATTAAAACTATTATCCCAATTCACTCCTCTCTGTGGGACTCTTCACAAGACTGCATTCAGAGGTAGCCTGTCCCAAAAGCGGGAGGTTTCATTTAGCTGTTAGCACCAACAGCTGCAGGTAGGTCAACCCACCTCCCTGGATATTTGCTCACCAAAAGCAGCACACTCAGCTGAACAGAGCATGCCTTACTTCTGAGTACACAGGATCGGGCTGTACTACAGTAATTTTCATCTGTAAAGTATAAATGCCTTTATAAGTTCAGATACTTCTTTTTTAAAAAAAAAGTTTTAAAATTACTCCTAATTTCCCTTGTTTGTTGCATGCTGTATATATACAACCCTTTTGGAATATTCCACAAACCCTGCAAACTTGTCACCTTGACAAACATTCAGGCTTTTTTTTATGGCTATCCTAACCTCCTTTTTTATTCTTGGGAGTCCCTCTTGTGGGGAAAGGCAATACTGCTGTGCCAAAAACCACTTTGGCTCAACCAGATACAGGTGTTCTTTAAACGAGGCAGGATGACAACAGGATCTCTTACTTAACCAAGCAAGCTGCCAGTTTCTTTGCAGAATCCCTTCCCTTCCTCACCACAACCCCACATACCTTGTTTGAGAATATCTTAATAGAACCGGCATGATCTCTGGAAACTAAGGTGACCATATGGAAAAGGAGCACAGGGCTCCTGCGTCTTTACCATTTACGTAGAAAAGGGAATTTTAGCAGGTGTTGTTTGTATGCATGTAGCAATTGGTGAAATTCCCTCTTCATCACAACAGTTAAAGCTGCAGGAGCCCTGCCCTCTTTTGTATCTAGTATAGTTCTAGTACAGGAGCCCTGGGACCAGTGAGTTTTTCATGGGTCAAGGTTCTGTGCCTGGCCATCATTTGCAAGTTTTTCCCACTGCAGCCTCTGTGTGTAGCTAAGAAGACACAAACACTTGACTCCTCGCCCGTGACCGCTGCAAAGCGTGACTGCAAAGCCCAGCATGAAGCACGTGACATTGTGTCTCTGTCTCGCTTTCCTCTCCAGGTTGAGTTCTATGCCCCGGATATGGACCAAATGCACGTCGTGAACCACATGAAGGGGCAGCCCACAGAAGAGAAGCGCAACGTCTTGGCGGAGAGTGCCAGGATCGCCCGAGGCAATGTGAAAGACCTGGCCGCACTGAAGGTGAAGGAGCTGGATGCTCTCATCATCCCAGGTAGGAGGCTCGCCCTGGGACCTCATCAGAGAAGCTCCCAGGTAGCTGGACACCCACTGAAGGACCTTTCCCTGCCCAATTTCCTTTTGATTTGACACATTTTCTGAGCAGCATTTTTCAAAACAGGATGTGGGTCTCCAGATGTGGCCATCTTCCTTTCCCATGGATGCCTCTGAGACACTTGTGGGGCTCAGAGACATGCTGAGTAAGTAGGGTGACCCTATGAAAAGGAAGACAGGGCTCCTGTAGCTTTAACAGTTGCATTGAGAAGGGAATTTCAGCAGGGGTCATTTGTATGAATGCAGCACCTGGTGAAATCCCCTCTTCATCACCACAGTTAAAGCTGCAGGAGCCCTGCCCTCTTTTGCATCTGGTCACACTAGGCAGGGCTCCTGCAACTTTAACTGTGGTGATGAAGGGGGGATTTCACCTGGTGCTGCATGCATAACAGTGACACCTGCTGAAATTCCCTTTTCAATACAACTGTTAAAGACACAGGAGCCCGGTCCTCCTTTCTGTAGGGTCACTCTAGAGGAAGTGAAGATTGCAGGCCGATGCTTTCCTCTACAGGGTGCCCAGCCATCAAGAACAATGGATTCCTGTGCGAGAGAAAAAGAAGTAGGGGCAAATGAGTTGGCTGGCAGAGGGTTGGGGTAGGAGGAAGGAAGGAAGGCTTTGCCTTCAGGTTTCTGTTGGCACTGAAAACTGGGTGCAAAGGAGTTGCTTCCTGTGTTGGGGCTCAGGCTCCCCCCTCTGCCTTATACTCAGCTGGGTCAGTTACACGGCCTGAAATGATTAGCCATGCTTCCCATGGCAGCCATTTTGTGATGATGATGCCGCCAATTCCAGTTTCACAAGGTTACCTACCTCTGCCTTGGCTAATAATAGCCAAATCTAAGGGGCTCCCATAGGCCACCAGAAATAAGGTTAGCTTAACTACAGAGCCATGCTTTTTCCTGGCATCAACCAAGTTGACATCTGAAATACCCCTTTGTTCTCGTTACGGGGGTGGTGGGTGGGGACTCTGTCTGAAATGATGTCCTGCTCCCAGGTGGCTTCGGAGTGGCCAAAAACCTTTGCACTTGGGCCGTGGATGGGAAGAATTGCACTGTCTCCAAACACGTGGAGGAGACCATCAAGGCTTTCCACTCCGCCAAGAAACCCATCGGCCTGTGTTGCATCTCTCCAGTGCTGGCTGCCAAAATCCTCCCAGGCTGCGAGCTCACCGTCGGGCAAGACACAGAGTGCAAGATGTGAGTCAGCCCCACAGCAGGATAAGGGGCTGGGCTGCCTTTATTCTGTCATTGTTCCCTGCAAACTCAAATGGATTGGGGGGGGGGGGGGAAGGGGCGGGGAAGGGGGCAGAACTCCTGAGAATTTTGCTTTTGATTTCATAAAGCATGTTTCTAGCTCCTAAGGCGGGGGGGGGGGGGGGAATAAGTTTGAAAGTGTGTGCAGAATGCAGATGGAAATCTCAGGAGATGCTGGAGGGGCTCAGCGTGTGGCCCGTTAAGGGGATGGGGAGCGTGCATGGCCTACATAACTCTCTTGACTGTTCCCCATTGCTAGCAAAAGTAAATTCTGTTATACAAAAGGATAGATGAATGAATTGGCTGTTATGGCTAATAAATCAATAAAATGACCATGGATGTATTTAAGCCGTTCTTAAAAAGCCATCCAAGTTAATTATGAATATGAATTGCGTGAGCAGCAGCCCGTCTCCATCCCCCAAGTCTTACGTGAGAAGCAATGTTGGACGGATGCAATTCCAGTCCTGACAGCTTCCTCTCTGGTTGTACCAGACCCTGATCTCACACACACCCCAAACCCCACACTGAAAGCTCTCCTCTGCTTCCCTGCCTCACAGCTGGCCCTATGCCAAGACGGCCGAGGCCATGAAGGAGCTGGGCTGCAAACATGTGAACAAGAACGTCGACGAGATCCACGTGGATGTAAAGAACAAGCTGGTGACCACGGGTGCTTTCATGTGCAATGCCCCCGTCCATGAAATCTACGACGGCGTTGGAAAGATGGTCAAGGAGGTGCTCAAGCTGGCCTGAGACTTGTCGGGTAGTGGGGGACCATGGGCTGGAGAAAGGCAGGGGGTGTGGCGGTCATGTGTGCGCTCTGCCTCAAAAGCGACCCTCTGCGAATGCCTCCTGTGCGAGACCTGCTGAAAGGCTCACGGGCCAGTCAGCGTTGCTTCAGGGGTCTTTGTGGAAGAGGAATTTACAGAAGATTGCGCCTGCAGAGAACAAAAGGCACACAAGCCCAAAACGGAGCATGCATTTCGCTTCACTCCAGCCTGGGCTCAAGGCTCATTGCTCAGAGGCAGAAGCCTGTGAGATGTCCTTGGTGGGGTGGTAGTTGTTCGAGGTGAAGGGACAGGTCCGGCCTCTCTTCCATTACTGCCCAGCCTCCATCCACCCCAAATCTGCCTCCCTTCCCAAACCAACTCCTAGGAGTGTGGGACATCCACAGGCTTCCTTCTGCTGTCCCCCAATCCGATCCCATTTCAGGTGGGGCAAGGAGACAGCTATTTGCCCCTGATGCATGGTGTAGCCCCACCTTACCCAACTAGCTCTCGCTCAACATGTTGAGAATTGGTTGAAATCTAGAAATATGACATGGTGCGTGCTAATGGAGATGGCACCTGGGGTGGTTCACCTGGGTGATTGTATCAGATGTTGATTGTCCTGTGAAAAGCAGACTGCCTCTTCAATGTCTCCTGCCCCAAATAAAGCTGGAACCAAGTTTTACTGGCTGTCATGTGTGATTGCTACTCAATGCGAACAGGAGACATAGGGCTTGTCTAAACGAGTGATTTATTGCACGCTCATGATTGACCACTTATGGAAGTTTGCAGGTCCGTTACACGATGTCAGCAACCAGGACATCTCCCATGCTATACCTAGCTGTGGACCAGAGACCCACAAGCAGGACATGAGTGCAATAACACCCATGTTCCCCAGCAACTGGTGTATATAAGCTTACTGCCTCTGATACTGGTGGTAGCACATAGCTATCAAGGCTAGTAGCCATTGATAGCCTTCTCCTCCAGGAATTTATCCAACCCCCTTTTAAAGCCATCCAAATTGGTGGCCATCATTACATCTTGCGGTGGTGAATTCCATAGTTCAAGTCTGTGCTGTGTGAAGAGGTCCTTCCTTTTATCTGTCAAGAACCTCCCACCCATCAGCTTCATGGGATGAGCCTGGGTTCTATTATTTTGGAAGAGAGAAAAATGTCTCCCTCTCCACATTCTCCACACCATGCATAATTTTGTACGCTTCTAATACGGGGTTGTAGATGGGATAATAAGGCGTTATTGTTGAGACGTGCCTGAATTGATGGAACAGAATGTCCCTAAATACCAATTCTGCTTTGCTGTAAATCAGTCTTCTCCATCCTGATGTCCTCCAAACGTATTGACTACAACCCCCATCATCCCAAGCCAGCCTGGGGATGATGGGGTTTGTAGTACAACACTTCTGGAATTCACCAGGTTGGAGAAGACTGGTTAAAATAACGGCTGTCCTGTATGGGTTCTGTGTCACGAAGAACTCTGCAATGTCTAACCGATAAAGGGAAGAGTTTTTGCCACCAGGAGAGATGGCAGCCCTTGGTGACTCAAGCAACACGGTTTGCCCCCGTCTGCTCCCATATCCTGTAGCAGAGAAAGAGGTGCTTGAACACAAAACAGACTCACAACCAACTAATCCTGAAATAGTGCAAGGCACATTTAATGTCCCTGGCAGTGGAATAAGGAGCTAAAAACCTCCACAGCCCCCCGTATAGCCCATTTGCAACTCTCTTCTTGAATATCCCAGGGGCCTCTTCCTTCATCTATTTGAAGAACAAGAAAATGATGAGCTTCCCAGTTCTATGTGCAGCTGCGCTCAGGAGGCAAATGGCAGGGCGGAGGGAAGAGAAAGAAATTCGGCTACTAGTCGTGCCTCTTCATAATCTTCACAAACTCCTGCTCGTTCACTTCCCCGTCTCCGTCCAGATCGGCTTCGTCAATCATTTCCTGCAGGGCAGAAAAAGGTTCCGAGATCAACTGGGCGTTTGTGGAGGCGGCCCCCGAAATAGGTTTATGTAGGGAGCCGGTGTGTGCGTGGGGGGAAAGAATACCTCGCAAAGGTGCAAAGCCAACGCTTAGGGAGGGACTGCAGCTCGGCACAAGGTTTGCCTGCAGAAGGTCCCTGGTTTAATCCTTGGCTGCAAAGATCAGTGCTGGGAAAGAGGCCACTCTTTGCCCAGGACCTGGGAAACGCATTGCTGCCATAAAAGTGCCCTGGGCTAGACAGCCCGATGGGTCCGAGTGTAAGGCAGCTTCTGACGTTCCCCCATTCAGCAGAAACCCTGGAAGACCCCTCCCCAACCACCCCCTGCAAGAAGTCACCAATGGGAAGGAGGCACCTGCACCTCTCCACTCCCCCATCACAAGGGGACGGGGCCCTCCAAATACAGCCGCCAGCTAAGTTTATTTATACTCGATTCAAGCGTGTTCTTCAGTGCCTCCAGGCAAACATCTCATCAAGATAAACCGCAGCCTCAAACCTCATCCCAGTGTTGCAGTCCTGGGCAAAGTGCTTGAAAGCCCCGACTGCATTAACCACTGGGGTCTCTTTCACAATTCCTGTCCCCCAATTCCATTTTAACATGCAGCACAAAGGCTAGGGATTTCAGCACTGCCCCCGCCCTCTGCTCTGGGTCAGAGACGTTGTAGTCTTCCTACTCTACCCACTTCTCTAAATCCACTAACCAACCAGTTCTATCCTTTTCGGTGAATTTATCAGGGCAAAATCAGAGCCAAATTTAAGCTGAGTCTCTTACTCTCACACAGTTATTTCCCTCTGTTTCATAAGAATAACTTTCTCCATATTGTCCTCCAGATGTTTTAGACTACAACTCCCAGCATTCCCTGCCATGCAGATGGGGGCGATGGGAGTTAACATCCTAAAGAACTGGAAGGCACCAGGCTGGGAAGGCTGCAGTAGAGGTATTTATTTTATTCAGTTATTACATTTCTATACCACCCCATAGCCAAAGCTCTCTGGGCAGTTCACCAAAAACTAACACCTCAAGGTACAGTATGAAACAATGTAATATATAAAAGCTTTAAAAGATAGGCTGGATTCCCCCAGCCCATCATCCCCGGTAAGACTCTGGCTGCCCAGATTCGCGGCCTCCAAGCACCAACATGATACCTAACTCACCTGCAGTTCCTCGTCCGTGAGGTGTTCCCCAATCTCGCTGGCGATGCGCTTGAGGTTTTTAAAGGAGATTTTGCCGCTTTCCTGGTCCTCAAAGAGCTTGAAGGCTTTCAGGATTTCCTCTTTGGGATCTGTTTCTGACTTTACAAAGACACGCAACAACAAAAGTCTCACTTGGGCTCTGCCATCAAGGAGGTTTTCATTGTTTTATGGCCACCACTTTTATCCTTGCCAAGGTCACAGGCAAGCATTCCTGGGCTCAAGTCTTGCTACTGGTCCCCTCACACCTAAAAATGGGAAGAGAACAGCCCCCACCCCCATCTCAGGACCCAGCAAGGACAAAGCTTCCTTTGGGAACCACAGCACTTCTTTTTCCGAGCTGAGGCCGACTGCTATGGTGCAACGGCATTTTTGAGAATGTTCTCAGAGTCAGCTACATTGAATTAGTTTGCAAACGTTTCAATTCCAATTCTCTCAATTCATTCTTTTAAAAACACAGAAATGTCTATGCCACTAACAAATTACAACAGACATTGCATAGATACATCAGAGAACTGCAATACATTTTGTAACTCACAGCTTTTTGGCTCCTCGGTCTATATTTCCCCCCCCCCCCCCTCTGTATTCATAACGTGTATAGATTTACTGACTGAGGACAACATTTCACACACCTGACAGAGAGGACTCCTTACGCCACCATCAATCTTTCCGTGTCTAAACAAACCATCCTACACTCAAGATAAGCTGGCTGAGGGTCTCTAGGCCTGTACAATATGGCAGAAGCCCTGCTACGCCAGCAGAATGCAAGCTTCGTGACAAATATGCTGGCAGACCATTCCGCCAAGGCAGCTCTTCCGCCGGCAAAGAGACGCAGGTGGAACAGCTAGAATGGAGCAGAGCCATGGGCAGAACAAGGGACTTGCAAGGTCGATTTGCGTCCTGGGAGCAAAAGGTGAGGGGGGGGTATTTCTCCGCTTCCTCTTGCTGGGCTTGAAACCCCATCTCTCGCTTCCTAACCCCATGCCCTATGGCGTGACCCTCAGGAGGTTGCTGTTGCGTGTCCTGCCTTTTCCCTTTGGCGGCTTGGCACCAGGGTTGCTTCCTGCCTGGGCAAGTCTTGAACTCTTGCCCCGGGAGGCTGCGCTCTTTGCGGGCCTCCTACCCAGAAGGCCATGTGCTTGGTGTGCAGCGAGCCCTCTCCTTCCTTCCCTCCTTCCCTAAATTTAATGCGTTCAAAAAGAGTGCTTGTCAGCAGCATAAGGGGATTCAAACCCTGCCAGCAGGGACACCACAAACTTTACAAGGGTCAGCCTGGCATGTCCCATTGGGACTCATGGAGTGGAGGCACTGTGGGTGGTGATGCCGGGAGATGTGTTGGAGATACTCCCTTATGGCCGTGAGTTCATTGGCTCCCTCTGTGTGAGGATGGGTCGTTGTCCCCAACACAGCTCCTGATTGGTGGGTTCTGGCAGTATTTCTATGGACACTGGGGGTTGTGGCTGCCATTTCAACACTCTTGGGGATTTCCCTAGTGGCGTGCTTCCCCTTCCCTTCCTAGAGGACTATGCATGGCAGCTGTGCCACCAGTATACTAGTGGCATACCTAGCGTGACCCTATGGAAAGGAGGACTGGGCTCCTGTATCTTTTAACAGTTGTATTGCAAAGGGAATTTCAGCCGGTGTCATTGGTATGCATGCAGCACCTGGTGAAATTCCCTCTTCATCACAACAGTTAAAGCTGCAGGAGCCCTGCCCTCTTTTGTAACTGGTCACTGGAGTATAGCCCCTGCAGCTTTTACTGTTGTGATGAGGAGCCCTGTCCTCCTTTCCATATGGCCACCCTAGGCATATCCCACCGCACTGCACCCCAGCATTATTAGGATGCAGGATAGTTCTGCAAGATGCCATTACTATTTTTTTTAAAAAGTCCAATCTCAGTTGCTGATCCTTTTTTTCCCCTTCTTCTTTAAGGTGCAACATACCATTTTCTGAGTCATCACAGAGTAAAAGGCATCAAAGCCAATCTTTCCTGAGCCTTCTTTATCCACGTCAAACACAATTCTCTTGAGTTCTTCCTTCGACGGTTCAAACCCCAGAGCCCGAATGGACACCTTTGAACATTAAAAAAACAGGCAAGTGTCAAAAGGGGAGGAAAACAAGGAACAGGAGACAAGCAGAAGTTAGCAGAGCAGAGGAGCAGCGCCTGGCTGTCATTTGAAATAGGAAGTGTGTACCCTTTGCAATGCAGGAGAACAGAACGCTGAGATTTGGGGTCAAGACTAGCCTTTCAAGGGGGAAGAAGCAAAGATCATCTGAGAAGGCAGAGGAAGGGGGACAGGGCTTTTTGTGGGACCCCAGCACCACCTTGCCTTTCTTTCTCACAGATAGTCCGTCTTTTAGAGCAGCCTCCCCCAGCCTGGCACAGACACAAACACACAAAATGTCTTGGACTACAACACTTATTATCCCCAGCCAGCATGGTGGGAGTTGTAGTCCAACACATCTGGAGGGCACCAGGTTGGGGAGGGTGGTTTAGAGTATGACCCCCCCCCTCTGTGCCAGAGATGTATTTCTTGTTCTCTTTTTATTTTACCCTTAAGAGAAAAAAAAAATCTCATTTTTCAAAATAAGTCCACAAATAATAAAACACAAATATACAACAATAAGAACGTTAACCTTCACTGCCTTTAGTCGTGTTTCTTTTGCTATTATCGATAAAGGACACCAAAGGGGCGAGTGGGAGATTTTCTGTAATTATCCCATCCACCTAATCGTGAGAAAATGCAGAGATTCCCAATTGCATTAACAATAAATATGGTGGGAAAGTGTTGCCTTTTCCCTCTTGTCTGCAAATCTAAAACTGAGGTTCTAAATGCCTGTCGTTCAGCCTGAGCTCTGGGGCCAAGAGGGGTTCGTCTCCCTTCTACATCAATCCAAGCAAGGGACTCACCTTCAGGTCTTTCACATCGATGGTCCCGGTGCCGTCAGAATCCAGCAGGTCAAACGCTTCCCGCATTTGCTGCTTTTGAGCGGTGCTCAGTTCAAGCTTAGGACCGGTCCTTTTCCGTTGGCCCGATCCTCCTGCTGATCTCCTGCCCCTGAAAGCCTAGAGACAGACAATCAACGCCAAAGCAAACAACAACAACCCACTGAGATGCCTTCCATTTGCCCGGAGAACCCCGAAAAGGCAGCTCTGCCCACCCCACTCACAGCATGGTCCCACCTGCAGGTAGAAGCCTAGCACATCAAGGGAGAAGGCAGGTTGCAGCCCCAGGCACTCCCTGCTCTGCTGGCTTGCCTAATTGCAGGCAGACCTTTCAAGCAGGAGGGCATTCCAAAGTGCAGCTTAAATCACCACAGGCCGCTCTCCTGCAGGTAGAGCCTGGTTTGTGATTAGCAGGAGCAAAAGGAGTCCAGACTTCAGTGAGCCTCGCTCCATCCCTTTTAAAAGCTACGCGGGATACAAAGACAGGAATTCAACAGGTCAAGCGGCACTAAGAGGGGCTCTACCTGTTGGATTTCCTTCTGATAGCGGAGCCTGCTCAGCACCCTGGCTAACATGGCCAGCCCCCTGCTGGCTGACTGCTGCAAAAGCACCCTCAATCGGACCAAAGGGTCACGTCAATCATCCCCGCTCACGTAGTCGCATAGCCCCGCCCACACAATGGCGGCCATACCGCCGCTTCGGGTGGGAAACTGAGGGGGGGGAAGAGACGAGACCAGCCGCTAGTCATGGGGCCCTACGCCCTCCCCGAGGTCGTTCGACCGGCAACCCCGCCGCCTGTCCGCCATTACCATCACCCTGTCTCGGGCTTCTCCTAACGCTCGGGCCTCTCCTAACTGCCGAAGGGGCGGGACCTCAAACAGTTCCAGCAGCTCCCATTGGCCACTTCTGCAGCATCCCTATGGCAACCCCCTGTGGGATTAGAGGGGGAAACGCCCCTACCGCGCAGCTATTGGCTGAATTGCGCGAGAAGTGGGCGGTGCTAAGACTGGGATAGTGCTTTCCGATTGGCCAAGTGCACGTGGGCGGCGAGGGATGCCTTGAGCCCCGCCCGCCACGGCTCAAGGTGGGCGCCGGCATGCCAATCAGTCCCTAGCAAGACAAACCCTCAGAGTGACACAACGCTGCGAGCGAGCTTGGTTGCGCACAAGGCCTCTGCAGGCTGGATAAGCGGGGCGGCAGAACGGAAGAGGCCCAGAGGCGTGGAGACCATAAACAATATCATGCCCACCTTCCTTGCACCTTTTATCTTGCCCAGGAAGCAATTTATTGGTGGTCAACCATCCTGAAGCTATTTTGAGAAAATGATTAAAGAGACCTGGCTTGTTTGATCTTAAAAGTAGCTTCTCAGAACTCTAAGCACTGGTAGACTATAAGTTGCACTACTATAGTAGCTGTGCAGGAAATTAGAAGATCATACTGTTACTATTTAGGTCAGCAGTAGACTACACAATCCTCACATTGTTCAGGCACTCTACACTACACAGGCCCTATTACATTCACCTCAAATAAAAAAGCAGCTCAGTTCCAAGTTAGAGGAACCTTCCAAAAAGCTATTTTCTTTATTAATCACACTATATTTCACAACAAGGACTCAAAACAAATGCAGAAGACACTTAAAAATAAATTAAGTGATTCTCATTGTTAAATATACAAGCTTTGGAGGGAGACAGGGAAGTGTTCAGACAGCCCCTCCAGCTGCTGCCCTCCATATAACATTCTACTCATGTTAATTGTATTGGGGGGGGGGGGGGGGTTGTGCTGATGGTGAGAAGCAGCTTTGTGTGGAAGGTGAAGCGGCTAAAAGAAATAAGCCCCACTGTTCCTTGCATGCCACAGAGAACCAAACCCAAAGGCCAATTCCTGCAGGATCTTATCAGCAATCTACTACTCCCTCAGAAGCACGCCACAATACTTTCTCAGTGGTATACTTACCTGTTTTAGTGCAATGAATAGGTAATTCACTATGTAAACAGTTTGCCCACTCCCAATATCCTAACCTATTCCACCCCCTTTTTCTTCCTTTTCCAGCATAGGAGCAACCTTAGCCATGCATATCTGATGTGAACTGGCAAGTACTGGTGCGTAAAGAAAGCAAGGACACAATGGACGCCAGTGATTTTCAGCTGTATTTGTCAGACACTTATCTGGAAACAAAAGCTGTTACAGTGAGCAAGCAGAAGGAAAAACAGCTATACTCTCACAACAGGAGGGGGGGTTCCCTTCTTCCCTCCTGCTAGTCAACTACACACAGTGGTTAATCTGTTCAGGAGGACATAAAACTGCTTCTAACAGGAGAAAGTTAAAAAGTCTCTACTCCAAATTTATTCCGTGTGTGTGGGTGTATCCATCTGTAATCTCTTAATAAAAAGGTGAGATTGAGAGGTTCCCTCCATGCATCAAAAGACAAATTGTTGCTACTGCAGATGGGCCCATTCTACAGTGGGGTTTGGGACTAAGGCTCCTCGCTTAATCTAGCCCAGAGTATAAGCCACTGCCAAAAACGAAAGACAACTGCCACTGCAAAGATTTAAGCACGCCTCAGAGCAACAATACCTGAGCATCAACTGAGACTAATAAAGGGCGTTGTTATACCAGCCACATGTAGGAAACGTTCTCAAACAATTATCTACCGGGGATCCATGTGCAGCACAACCAACCACAACAACACTAATTTGTTTTTTTAACCTGCAGGCATAAAGAAGATTGGAAGTTTGGAACGTAACGTCTTATTCAACATCTCACCCACTTAACCTTGCTCCCTCCAATCACTGTACGGGTTTAGAAGCCAATAAGCTGACTCATCACAAAGTGTCTTAAGGGGGGGGAGGGAATGAGTTCTGCCAAAATTAACACGGGCCCTTTCAACCTTTAGACACACTGTGGTCTTTCAAAAAAAGCTGTTTAAACTGGAGGCAGACACTGAGAAGAAAATCCATACTTACCTGGGATTGCATTTCTGCTGAAGTGAACAGAAGAGCTGCAATTTAAAAAGGAAGCCTAGAAAGGCTTGCCAAGAGATCAGCAGCCCGGCACATAATTGCTTTGAGAAGGAGGGACGGTGAAACACATGTCCAATGGGCCAACCTGGGCAAACCAAGGCTTTATTTATTTAAGTCTTTGCTACAGTGGCTAGACCTGCATCTCCGTACATAATTAACATAATTCCTGAAGGATATGCATTTGGCACCAGGTTGTGTTTGCTCCATATATTTCAGGGAGAGTTTACATTTTAAACTGAATTTACTTTTTCTGCAGAGGTGTGCCATCTTGAAGTTATTTGGTGAAGCTTTTTAAGCCAACACAGCACAGGGGGAAAAAAAACCCAAGACAGAAGTCAGATGTTAATGAGGCTGATGTAGGCTCTAGTGGTTTATAAAACCCATAAAAACAGCTTCACCAGCACAGGTGCCCTTTCATTTTGTAGAGCTCAGAAAACTGACTTTGGGAGGAGCAACACGCACTAGCTGGAAATCTCATCAGAGAAGACCCACTTATGTACCAACAGGGATACCTGAAAACCAAATATTTAAAAAAGCTCCAATTCCAAATCCTTGGAGGAGAAAACTCTTAACTCACAGGAAAACTGAATCAATCCATGAAATCACAATCGCCTGGCCATTTCACACCTTCCCCTGTAAACCAGGTCCCGCAGAGACACAGCAGGGGGTCACACAGCTCAACTGCAAGTTCTTCATGGAATACAAAGTCCCTCATCTCCCCATCATGCAGGAGACAAGTCCAGCTGTGCTCTTCGATTGCTACCATAGATCACATCTGCTACTAAGTACCAGGCAGACTAAGCAGAGATGGAGTCCTTGGCTCCCCCATGGCCTCTGCTCAGGAATCGGGGATACTTCCTGAAAGGTTTCTCTCATGGCTTCAGGGGGGGGGGGGGGGTTTAGGCAGATTCGCCACTTTCTATAGCCTTAACGATGTGGTCTGGTTTGCCGCCAGCTGCACAGTGATCCCACATCTGAAGATAAAGCCGCTCCAGTTCCATTGTGTACTGCTTCGTGTTGAAAAGGGGGCTGGATATTCTCTGCTTCCAGACTTTGCCACGTATTTTCTTTAGGCTACAAGAAGACAAACGTTTATTAAACTACCATTGTCCTTGAATTCACCAGCCTGCCACCAATTTCCACTCCCATTAAGTGACACTATCTATGCCACTCTCCAAAGGCTCTACACCGTGTATTCCTGATGAAGTCAACACACAACACCAGTCTTCTCCAAGTGATACATTCTGAGCTTACAGACCATCCTTTCTATTCCAGGAAGTTCTAAGGGAAAGGGCCTGCTTAATGCTCATTAGCAGGTTTCCTTTTAACTTCACATCTAGCGCTGTTCCCTTAACCCCTCCGACACACATTTACTTACTATTCTAGATCGGTTCCCAGTTTTACAGCAGTGTCTTCATATTCCTGTCTACTCTTTGCAATGAGCTCGGGGCAACCCAGGCAAGTCAGCTGGGAGGCAGCAACTCGTGAAGCGAGAGTCTCTCCTGGAAAGGAAAAAAGGGGGGGGGGGGGTGGAATATCAGTACATACGCCGCCTTGAGGAGGTTCTGCCCTAAAAGGTGGCCTAAAAATTACTTTAAAATAAATTACTAAATTATGACATTCAAATCTCAAGCACATTCATTCAAGAAAGGCCTTCTTGGGTTAAAGGAAGGTTTGAAATAGCATGGCCCAACCCACCACCCAAAACTTGACAATGAAGTCAATGTCCCCTCCCTCCTGCTACCATTGCCAGCAGGTTCACAACTGACCCCTCTTGGTCTACTGTCAGCAGCCTGACTACACCCCCACCAGACTATGTGGGAATCACTGCCACAACTCAACAAAGAACATCTCAGAACCCAACACCAGCGCAGTGGATAAATAATCTAGCCAAGTACTCTAAAGCGACGATCTTACCTGGCATGGTAACCATTGGGGTCCCAGCCCAGAGAACATCCATCCCTGTCGTGTGGCCATTGCAAAGGGGAGTGTCTAGGCAAACATCAGCCAGTTGGCCCCTCCTGACATGCTCTTCTTTAGGGGCAACTGGAGAGAAAATTATGCGGTTCTGGGGAAGGCCCATGTTCTGTGCATACTGCTGAATATTTGGTTCTCCCACAGCAGGGAAACGCAGTAGCCACAAGACACTGTTCGGTACACGTTTCAAGATCTGCAAGCAAATCAGGAGACAGAGTGAAGTTCAAGGCATTCCTATCAAGGATATACAGCAAAGCTGGAAGAGAGCACTGCATGTTCCAAGCCTGTGCTTTAGGAAGGTATACTTGACCAGAGTTACTCACATTTGCCCACATCTGTAGAGTGGCAGGATCAATCTTATAAAGCTGATTGAAGTTACAATACACAACAGAATCTTCTGGCAGACCGTACTGGGAGCGAGTGGTGACGATAATTGTGCGTGGGACCTCCTCACCAGTTGCTGCTTTGTTATTGATCTAAAAACAACAACGAGTGAAGAGATATAAAACTTGTCATAATCAAAACAAGGTGGCCTTTATCTTAACCTGGTTTTAGAGCCTTTTTAAGCACCTGACCACCACAGCAGCTTTAACTTTGTCCATACCTAAAAACTGCTTTCTCCCAAGGTCAGACCCCCCCCCCTTTCCTGTACTGTTCCTCAAAACAAAAACAAAAAGAAGATCCATAGCTACATGAGCTCTGCCTCTTTAGAATTCCAGGCAAGCAGTGGCTTCTAGATCATTTTAGCCGCGTGGCTCGTTTGGATGCCACTCCTCTCCTCTCACTCCTCTCACCTGGGTAGTTGCCAGTCCATTGCTAATGTTGAACCCATTGATGGTTATCTGAATTTGTCCACGATTTATCATGTCAATCACAGCTTCTGCAATTGTATTCATGGGAATGACAGGCATACTGAGACTGACGTTGCTGTCAGCATTGTCTCCCCCATCAGGACATTTCATCTAGGAGGAAAATATATATATTAATTGCAGCCATCCGAATAAGATAAAGGAAAGAAGCAAGAGACCTCTCCAAAATAGTCAGGGTCCAGCAGAAACCGAAGTCATCCAGCCACCCAGTTAACAATCAATCAACTGACGTCTTTATGCCGCACCCCCAACCTCACTCTGCTCCAGCAGCTCCCTTTTCAGTCTTCTGCAAAAAGGCAACCGAGTGTTTGTATATTCTACAAGCTCCTGAACTTGTCTCACCTTCACTATTTTCACATCAGGCAGGCTGTCAAGGAATGCCTTCAGATCAATGCCATTCAAAACAATTCTATTGTCATAAATATGCCCGTTGGATTTGAAGTCAATGACCGCTTTTTTCTGAAAGAGAAAATAAATGCAAGTTTGAGAATGCTAGAATTTGTGTTTTAATGTTTTCTTGTTCATTTGTTTTCAAATTCAGTGCAAAAAGAAAAGACAGCAACAAAAAGCAGGCCTTTCCTGCTTGCTATGTGCCACTAGTTTGCCAAGTACCTTCAGGTGTGGGAACATGTTAGCATGATCTCCAATGAAGAATGTATTTGGCATGTAAGCCAGTTTCTCAGAGTACTGTTCAGCCACTTCTATGGGTGAAGTTTCTTTGTCTGTGATGATGTAATCCATGAATAACGCCCCGCTGGTCCCAGGATAGCCCAGCCACATTGCCTAGAAGTCAAGCAAAGTAGTATTTCGGTGCATGCAACATGTCGCAGGTCTTAAGGTGACTACAAAGATCTAGTGACCCCTTCTGTGCAAGTTCTCATAGTCAGGCATTTGGGCTCACAATGGCAACAGGTTAACTGTCATCAGAGTCAGGGAGAAATCTGACAAGCACCCAAGAGCTGCCAAAGAGTGGTTTTCACATGGTTAGGAATCTCTGAGGTTTTTGGGAGGGGGGCTGAGGGGGTACTTTGCCAAGGATCTGACTATAACAACACTTTTACATCCTTTAAATCAGTAATCAATTATAAAAGTATCACTTGTAAAGTAGATCAGAATTAGCCCCATACTGCAAATGGGGGGACTGAAGGACTAGTATGTCCTTAGCAGAGATTTTTGCCTTTCACAGGTAGCCAACTTAAGATGGCACAATTAGCAACACACCAGAGGCTGCTTTATTCCTTGATAAGATTGTAAGCAAAGTACACCTGCCCGTTAGCTTTTCAAATGCAGAGAGATTGTGATTGAGTGGGTTCAACTAAGCAATCCCCAGGGTGCATTTTTAGGCAAACTGTATCATGTACAAGTGTGAACATTTGAACCGACTTTCGGGATCACTTCCTTTACCTGTATTGGGGCTGGTCTGAGGGCAAATAGCTCATTACGGGCTCCTTTGGTGTAGCCATTCATGTTGATGAGAATGTGTATCCCATCCTGGTGGATGCGGTCAGCTGCCTTTCCATTGCATGGGACCTACGGCACAAGAATTAGAAACCACAGATAAAGCCTCTCTTACGTTTCTCTCAACAGCCCAACTAAGGTGTCACAGTAAAACCCTAGAGTCCTTCTAACCATCTCGCTTTCTGGTACAGGAACGGAAGCACCACAGCTACATTGGTCTTTATTGTCTCAAAATAATAAACCTTGCAGAAAGGCACCCAATATGGCCAAGATACCTGGCACTCAGGTGTACATGCACACGCAGCAAGAAACGTAGACCGACCGCCCAAAGCACTGCTCTGCAATCTTTACTTGACCACATCCAGGAAGCATTTAGAGCTGCATCCCTAGAACCAAGGGAGTTGGCCACAGTTGCCACCATGGCCTCTCTAAGTGAGAAGTATCTTCTTCTGACAACCAACTCAACTCTGAGGTCACCCCATGGTAATGCCGGAAGTACAACAATATTTCCCATCTCAAGCAAGCTCAAGATGACACACTCATATCCAAGCCAGGTTATTTTTGATATTTGCATATGATTTCATTGTCATTTTAGTTCAGAAGCTGCCAATGGCATCCAAGAGGCAAACTGAGCTTGCAACTGTTACTTCTTCTAGAGCAGGTAACGGACAGCCTTTAGCTAAGCGTAAGAACAGAGAATACTCTAACGGCTCCACTTCTAGAAAAGCATACTAAGCATGGATAGACAGATCACTCTTACCTGAGATAAATCATTGAAGTGATTTGCTTCAGCCATCACCTTTACCCGGAAATTTGTGCCATCATCAGGGCTAAGGGCGTAGCAGAACACCTAGGAAAGAGTAGTGCAAAAATACACAGGGTAACGAGAGTCATTTCAAGAAAGCAAATACTTGACAGAACAGGTCTTTCCCAATGATTTATGAGAAAAGCCCAGCTTTTGAGGGCCCAGAACTGTGCACTTCCAAATAAAATAACCAAACAGTACTCATTAGCTGCCATGTTAATCATTTTGATGCATTACCTCAAATTTCTCAGGGTTGTGCATGCCAGGGATCGACTGCATGAGATGGGAGGTGGGATGATTCCCGAAATCGGAGCTCACGTAGCCCACGCGGAGCCGACCTTCACTGGCCTTCAAGTCCTTGGGATGCTCGTATGGTGGCTTGTGAAGCACATTGATCTAGCAATGTAATTCAGGAAGATATTCTATCGTCAATAACAGGGTCTCCCAAAACTACAGAAGCTGACATTACCTACAAACTGAAATGAATGGTGTGAAGTTTCTTTGCAGCATGCCTTACTTTGTCCAAGCACAGGTTCCCATGTCTCTCAGCAATAGCCTTTCGGAAACCATGAGACAACGGATACAGCATGCTGTGATGAGGGTGGACAGAAGGAAGCCTGTTCTTCTCCAACTGGTCAGCAACTATGCTGACCAGCTTCTTCATTCTTTCATCGTAATCGGTCCAATCACAAACTATCTGAAAGAGTAAAGCAATACACAAAAATAGGACAAACCTTCAGCAGCAGCAGCACTTGAAATAGGACAGGATTTTGAGAATTTTGGAGCATTTCTCCCCCAGAGGGGCTTCCCCATATGCTATATATGGCTACAGTCTTGAGACTTTGGGCACTTTCATTAACAGATCTTGACCCTAAGACAAGCCTTGGCCTGGTTTGCACATGTTAGCCCGTGGTTTATTTAACCCATGGCTTGTTGCCCTACCCAGTGTTTGTCTGGCAGACCATCAAACGAACTGTGGTTTGTTTTCTCAATCCCCAGTTTGCTTGTATTCATCCTCATTCACCCACTCCTTGCCTGTATCACAAATGCCTTTGTGGCGCTGTAGTACTGGCATTTAGATTGGCTGGGTCCCCCCCCCCCCCCCCCCCGCTCTCGCCCACTGCCTCTGTAACCTGGTGGAACAACCCATGTACAACTCACAGTTCTGTGTTCACATGTAACCACAACCCATGGTTTCCACAATCCAGAGTTCACAACGAACTATGGGTTCTCTTTCTGGGTTGCTCACAGTTAGTTAGCACAGCCACATTCACACATCAATGCAACTCAGAATTCAACATAGCAGGAGCTAGCATTATGAGAGAACCAGGCCAGTGAAAGGCCCCTCCTCTTCTCACCTGCAAGCAGTGTGCCAAGTTGCAATAGGCATCAGGGAAATCAGGCTTCAGTTTCAGGGCAGTGCGATACGAAGCAATGGCCTCTGGTATGTTCCCTGAATCCTAGAAAGAGAGGAATAATTAAGCAAGGGCAGTTGGCTTGCTACCTCACCCAGCATGTCGAATATGAGCCACAGACACAGAAGTACCTTATGGATGGAAGCTAGATTACTGTGGGCATCAGCGAAGGCAGGGTTTATCTGGATGGCCCGCGTGTAGCACTGTAAAGCTCCCTGAACATCCTGCATTTCCTTCAACGTGTTCCCCATGTTGGAATAGGCATCTGCAAATGTGGGGCTGATTCTGAAATGTAGAAACAGAGCCCCGGGGGGGGGGGGGGGGGAGGAGAGAGAGAATCTGGTCAGAGGCTAATCAAGGCTCCTGCACCCAGCAAACACATGCACACACCCCTTCCTCTTCATGTTCATAGTGAATTACTCAACTGCAAATTTTTGAATAACTGTTTACAATCTTACCGGATAGCTTCCTTGTAATGCATGAGTGCCTCCTGCAGCTTTCCTTGTTGTTGCAAGACGCTTGCTAAATTGGAATGGGCAGCTGCAAATTCTGGGAAAACCTGCAGGAAACAAAGTGCTTTTAGTTCTCCCAGGGATCCCACTCCATTATAGCCTAAGGGAGGTGGAGGGATCAGCACTTGTACTACTATACTACACAAGCACTTGTACTACTATACTACACAGAACTAGCCCTGATGGAATGGCTTGCATAAATTTAGTGGCATGTGGAATACCTTTCTGCAGCATTTTCACCATACAATATGCCCAACACCACCACTTCCTGTAAACCAACTCTTCGCTCAGCTGACATACAGCAACATATACATATCACATAGGCTCCTCCTCTCCTTCCCATCTCTTGTCTCCTTCTATATTGTTCCCTTATCTTCCTACTTTCCTGATCAAAAGCAAAAGACAGGTTTTCAAGAATTCCACAGAAGCCCAGAATTGTAACAGGGACACACATTATCAAAAGCCTCTCTTCCTAATATTTATGCAAAAATCAAAAGGATATCTGTTTTTCAGAATATATATTTTTTGTTCTTATTTGAATTTTAATTCTTAGCCTTTTTTATACTGATCACAGCAACAGGTCTTCCTTACAGTTTTTTTTAAAAAACCCGAGCTTACCCACTGTTGAACTTCTGCCCAAATCTTACAGAGAATAGTTCACAAACATACCTCAAGAGCTTTGCGGTACAGGCGAACGGCCTCCTCAATATTTCCTTGTTCCCGCTTGATGTTTGCCAGATTATTGAGTGAATCCGCATGAGTGGGACACAGACGAAGAGCTGTGTTGTAACATTCCTCTGCTTCGGCAACCTTTTTAATACAAAAAACAGTTTACGCTAATATTAGTGAGAAAATCTCAAGTTGCACGACAATGGCACCAATTCATTTGACAGCCTCTGCCATGAAAAACCAATTTATTCTGCCAAGCTTCTGACAACTCACGGGTTGGGAGGAGCATAGAAAGAAGGTCTGGTTTCTTACACTGCCTTTCTCCTTGAGTGCATTGGCCAGGTTGCAGTAAGCATCAGGGAAGTGTGGCTGCAATTCAATGGCGCGCTTGTATGTATCTATTGCCAAGTCAATCAGCCCCTGTTCGTAATACACACAGGCCAGGTTGCCGTGAACAACCGCATGGTTTGGACTCAGACTCAGGGCCCGTAGGTAGGCTGCAACAGCTCTAAAATAAGAGGCATTGTTCTTTAGGTTAATGTTCACACGGAGCAAAAGAAAACAAAACAGCACTGAATCAAAAATCTGCTGAAAAGCAGCGATTTAAGTTTTAACGCTTACACTTTAATACAACTAGAAGACACTAATATATAAAATGCACACTTAACAGGACTGCCAAAGGAAAAACACAGTCCCTCATATTACAGAACCAGAATTATATTTGCAATCCTATGCAAGTTACCCGGGAGCAAGCCCTATTGAATACAGTGGGATTTGCTTCTGAGTAATCATGCACAGGATTATGGTGACTATCATTTAAAAGCAAAGCAGCAAGTGACCTGACAAATATTTCCCTATCCGCAATCGTGGTAAGTGTGGGCAGGAAGCCAACTGCTGGACTGAAAAGTAAAGTGTTCTATTTGCATACCTGTCAAAGATGCGTGCTTCTTTCAAGACATTCCCCAGATTAATGTAAGCATCCAGGAAGTTTGGATCAAGGGTGACCGCCTTAGGATATTTAAGACAACACATTCATTTTGATTACTATTGTACATAACAGGTGTCTTATATTTAACTGTAAACTTTGACATGCTCTGCCTCCTACTGGGTGAGCAGGGACTATCAACTATAGGAGAACACTAGTTGTACCAAAACGGCAATTGAGGGGTTTTGTTCCTTAAGGTATTTATCCCATCTTATTCTCAGGGATAAGAGTATGTTACAAATATACATACAACCTTATGGTAAAGGGAAAGGGGAATCGGAGGAGTTCTCAAACTAAAATTATAAATGGTATAAGGAATAAGCATTTTAAAGAATAGTGGTTCCCATAAAAATCCCATCCACAATTTCCCTTTGCAGGATGTCCTTCATCCACTTACAGGAGTCCTTCCCTCTTAACTATATCTACTGATAAAATGAAAGTTCTTTCCAAGGATTAGAAACTTCAATTTAGAAACGATAAACTCTGTTTCACCCTCGCCTTTATTACACATCATGTCATTGTACACAAGTTGCTGGGGAACAAGGATGGGAGGGTGCTGCTGCACCATGTCCTGCTTGTGGGTTCCTGGTCAACAGCTGGTCAGCCACTGTGCGAACTGAATGCTGGACTAGATGAACCCTTGTTCTGATCCCAGCATAGCTCTTCTTACGTTATTAAGTTCTTACTGTACTCAAGTCCTGCTGTTGGGCTTCCCAAAAGTATCTGGTGGGCAACCAAGGGAACAGAATGCTGGATTAGATAGGCCCTTGGTCAGATCCAGAAGGGCTTCTATGTTAAAGCATGTTTACATATGCCCCACAGGATATAAAAACCCATTAAATAGTAGTAGTTGTTGTTATATTTATATCCCGCCTTTTTCCCAATACTGGGACTCAAGGCATCTTAAAACATGTACAGTTGAAACAGACAATATACAAAAAAATTTAAAAAATAATTCACATAAAGAGAGGTCCAGACTATTCTCCAAAGGTCAGCCGGAACAAAAGAAGTTTGCACCTGCCTCCGGAAGCACACCAGGGAGGGAACCAGCCTAGCTTCCCTAGGAAGGGAGTTCCAGAGTCCCAGGGCAGCCACCAAGAAGGCCCTCTCCCACGTTCCCACCAGGTGTGCCTGTGATGGCAGTGGGACCAAGAGAAGGGCCTCCCCTGACAATTGCAGAAGATGGGCAGGCTCGTAAGGGAGAATGCGGTCTTTCAGATAACCAGTACCCGAGTTACCTTTTCAAAGTGATGAATGGCAAGCCAGATTTCTCCTTGAGCATTGAACACACAGCCAAGGTTACTCCATGCTACTGCAAAATTGGGTTGAGTCTCAATTGCCTTCAAATAACAGGCCTTGGAAGGGTTAAAGATAGGTAGATACAAGGGAAGGGAATATTTGCACAAAAGAAAAGTGAGAGAGAAATCCGTTAGTATTCCTTCTCTAACCAGCCAAAAGTGACCCTGCAGTATAGGCTTGCTTGCGCCAAAACTAACGTGCTGTATACTGCTGGCTGATCCTGCGCCGGCGCAAACCAAAACCCAAGTGCAAATCCACCATTGTCAGTTATGTCGATCCTTACATAACACTTTCCAGGCTATTCCTCCCTTTGAGACGTTTCAAGTTCTTCGTTTCCTTCCCCATCAGAAGTCCTGTTGAATCCATGACATACTTCAGATACAACAAGGTTTTCGCAGTGGTTTGGATAGCGAGCTGGTTAAAGGCTAGCAACTATTGAGATGATCCTCAGCCCATCTCTCTCCAGTCTACTACAGAAAATGGAAATTCTATAGAAACTGCACAGTAGCAAAGGAAAACAGATCCAAAACCCTAGTCTGGGGAAGGTTTTATTGTTTTTAACAACCCTATCCTGAACTCACATTTCTACCACCCAACGCTAACATTACCTTCAGCCTCCAAAACCTCAAATAACAGGTTTGCACAAAGGTTCAGGTCCCTGTAATGCAAGCGCAAGAAGTCGCTAGCGCACCCTAACAGCACGCCGCTGCGCTATCGCTGCAAACTGCTGCGCTTTGTTGAACACCCCTGGAGACTGTGAACGGCCAATCAGATTGATTAATCTACCAGACAGGCTCACATGGAAACGTGCACATTAAATTTGTGTCTGAAATCTAAATGCATTGCAACCCAATTATATTGAAAATCATATAGTATAGAGCTCAGGGAGCCACCCAGTTAAGAGATGAATCATCTAGTCAACCATTCACAAGGGCTCAATCGCACGCAATGCGCATTTCCGCTGCGCAGCCTTTGCGCTACTGCAGGATCACAGCGCATCATCAGAAGAGCAGAACGCTGCAATCCAAACAAAGAAGAAAAAGGAAAAAAAATGAACAACCAGGAAGAGTTAGAAGCTTTAACTATAAAGTATCTCCAATTATTTCTTTTATATCTTAAGTTACTTTTACTTTATTTCTTTGAAAGAAATTGTGGCTAGGACTATAAAATATTCTCTAACATTACTTGCTTGTACATAAAATACTTAAGCTGTTTCTGAAGCCACAAGACAGAAGATTCAGGCATGGAGGCAAATGGTTTTGCTGTGGCAGTTACAAACCCGTTACCATATTTCTCATGTGAGTTTTCGGTGCGTTCCTTGCTGGAAGAGGAGGAGGAGGAGTGTGTCTGCCCTAGATCCAGGCCTCGAGCTCCCTTCAGCGAGGCACCTTACGCATGGAATAGGAGGTTTCACCCACCTGAAACCTTCTAAATACAATATCAATGGTGAAAAACCAAAAACAAGAGAGAAAATAAAACAAGATCATTAGTAAAAAGTTCAACAAAGCAATTGAAAATCTCTGGAAATGTCTAACACATGGGATTGAGGACGGTCTGTAACATGGGAGACATGCAGAAGGGAAAGGATTAATCAGGGCAACTGCAAACAGCAGGACTTATTGGAAGAAAGGCTCTGAAACTTCCACAAAAATTAAATTTCACATCAAATAGCAAATGTTGTTGTTGTTTTTCTGGTTTGATCTTACAAATGCACTGATAGCCAAAGAAATACATTGCAATTTATTCCACGTATATATTTGTTTATTTTCCCCTTGTTTAGTGGAGTTCTCACAAAAACGGAATCACACTTTCAAACTAGGTGTCTCCAGAGCTCTGAAATAAAGAAGTCAGCAACCTAAGGCAGGCGCAGTGTCTTGGCCTATACCAGTCACACTAAAAGCTGCAGTGAAGTGCAATTCATGTTAGCTGTCCACCTGATGGGCTGAAATTGACGGGTCTTTTCAAAAAGACATTTCAAGGCCACCAACATCCATTCCCAATCTTGCGAATCTGGAGTCACGCTGCCCAGGGCAGCTACTTATCCAATTTGTGCTTTGAAAGTCCATTCCCAAAGCCCAGTAACTGATTCTCCTGAAAAGCAGCCTTCCTCCTCCCCCATTAGTGCAGCCACCAGCCAGACAGCTACACTGTTCATACACTCCACTTGGTAGCATGCGCGTGGGGCTTGAAGTGAAGGACTCGGAGGTCCTTCTGGTTCCTCCACACTCCTCACCCCTGCTGCGCAGATGCGTAAGGTGGCTTGTAACAAGACAATTTCAGGTTTTTGTTTTTTTTTGCAATCCAAGTTTGGTGTGTGCCTTGAGTTTTGAAACCCATACTGGAGTTCAAATTCTTGGTTGGAAACCAGACTGCTAGAAGCCACCTTTTCACTTACTGTAGCAAGTTTTTCTTTGATCAGTTCATTTTCCAAACAAACCAGCCATGTCATTTAGCCTTTGGGGCAAAACGGATTGTTTGAAGGAACCCAACTGTAAACTATGTCTGTTTGCTAGCCTTTCTTCCATTATAAAGATAGGGGGAAAGGTTAAAGAATAATAAGATCTTTTTTAAATGCCATATTCACAGGGTAACATTCGATAAGGTTCTTCTCCACTTACAAGCCACAAAGGACTTTAGAAGAGCACCTGCTTCTCACAGGAACCACGAACTAAGTCACTGGCTTGGCATCAGCAGGCAAGCCTCAGTTTGGAAGGAATGTTATTTCCAGACCAGAGAATGGTGGCGCCCCTGCCAGGCACTTCACAATATTGGATAGTCTACTTCTGCAGCAAGACTCAGTGTTCAATTTCTCGTCTTAAATCAAGTGTTAACACGGGCATGCCATATCTTGCCCTTCAACTACTCTGGGGCAATTCGGGGCCTTCAGCTCTCAGCGGTTTCTTGGGGCTCTTGCAGGTCAACGGAGAATTGAAGACTTGGCGCAAGCGTTCACATTTTCAAAAGACTGAGGTTTAAAACTCATTCTACAGAACACCTACCTTGGCTTCTTCCAAGCGACCCAGGGCTTTGAGCAGATTCCCCAGGTCACTACGCACACAGTACAAGTCCTGAAAAGCAAATGAATTGTGTCATTCCCAATAGAGCCAACGGACACTTCAAAAGGTAACGTACAAATCTCTACCACCTGAGCTTCTGGTATGCTTTTCACAAGTTTAAAAATCAGCACCTTCTGTAATCTGACAGGGCTAGAGAATATCACTGCAAATGATGCAGCAGCTAGTCAGACAGCACTTCTTGGCAGAACTTATAGTAAGTACTCGAGACGTAAAGCAATCCCCACATAGAGCCTTCACAGCATTACCCGTTTAATACAGGTGGCTGTTTGAGCGCGGCCTTTCCTGGACTGGTGCAGCCTCACAGCAACTGGAAGTAGGAGAGCAGAGACAGCAGCAGCAGAATTGGAATGGAAGGGGAAGAGTGGCATTGTCGGACAGAGTAAGGATGAGCAACTAAATTTAAGACACCCTATCGAATGGTCAGGGCAACAGTTTGCATAACCAAATGCAAATCAAGTAAATGGCAGAGCAGAACTGTAGGCAGGTACACAGACCAGGGATGCTCTGAATGTCCACTGCTACCAATGACTCTAAACCCTGGGTGGGGAAACGACGACACAAAACTGTGCTTGCACCTCAGCCCGTGTCTGTCTCTCTCATCAGGAAATACTACAGTAAGCATCTACCTCCAGGTACCTGCCTGCATCAACACAGGACCAAACAGCCCTTCCCCCAAAGCAGGATAAGGAGCTGTGCCTGCATAGGAGGTGAAGTCTATTCTGCAGTAAAAGATCAGACAAGAGAGTGGCAATGAGTTTTCACAGCAGCCTTACTGTGTGCCTGCAACTGAAGCAGTTCCCCCCCCCCCACACACCCTTTGGACCGTAAAACTCACTCTGCTGTCTGTAGCCATGGCGTACGCCTACTCAGACGAATACTGCAGCAGATGTTGGCAGTGGCATTACAACCAAATCCGCCTTTTGTTTGTTCAGGCAGTTTCAGAGGCAAACTAGGTGGACAGGACTTCCTTGAGAGGATACCAATGTGGATCAGAAGAGACATGGGTTTGCATGATTCCCAAAGACCTGAACCTTGCTTTTTATGGTTTTAAATTTTGTGTATTGGTTTTTTAATGCTCAATGTTTTTAATTTTTGTAAACCGCCCAGAGAGCTTCAGCTATGGGGCGGTACATAAATGGAATAAATATAATAATAATTATTATTATTATTATTATAGTATGAGTGACTCACAACACAACCCTAACACGCGCCTATTCAGAAATCAGCCTCATTTAAGTTGGTGGTGCTTCCTTTCAGGTAAAAGTGTCTAGGACTGCAGTTCAAAGCTGTTATTTATATCTCTTAAAAGTACTGTGCCATCCGGCAGAATTCAACTTACAGGATTGTACTGCAGGGCAGATACATATGCCTGCACTGCCCCTTCCATATCACCTGCAGCTACTAAAGCAGCTGCTAGGTTAATATATCCATCAATGAAGTCTGGTTTGAGGCGCAGGGCGTGCCGATAGTGTTCAATTGCTTCCTGCAGTTGCCCACGCTCCTTGTACACATTCCCCAGATTCGAGTAGGCTTCTGCCAGCAGCGGATTCTGCTTGATTGCCAAAGTGCTGAAGTGAGCAGACCTAGAGAAAACACAAGATCATTTGAAGTTTAATCTGCTATGATATCATCAACGCAGTATCATTTGATCTGCTTGTTAAAACTTTCATGAATCAGTAGAATTTATGGTAATTAAAGGTTAGAAAAAGCAGGCTGTTAGTAGCAGATCAAATGAGACACAATGCACCTTCTAATTGTTAGGACATCTTGCTTGAATATAGCAGGAATGGTACAAGCACAAAGAACGTATACAACAGAACTATTTCTCAACTGATTCAAGCTAATTCTGTTTAGGCAGAGGATGAGGCAACTTACATTTTGAGCAATCTGACCTACAATATCATCTATTTTGATTCGGACTCATTTTTACACTTCTGAATAGTTACATTACCAGTTCAGGAATATTCTCCATTAAGCTTAATTTTTTTACGTTATTCTGTTCTCTGCAAGATCCATCTACATTTGCAATCCTACTGTAAAAGCCTTCCAAATAACAGAATTATAGTATTAAACACAAACTATGCATTGCAACGTCTTCTACACCTAACACAAGAACTGGGGGGATAAAGGAAAAGGTGTTCAACATTTCTTGTCGTATTTATAATGCTAAGTTGAATATATGATGAAAATGTAATGTAGGTTTTCTACCTATTCTATGTATATTCAAAATAACCTTACTCAGCAAAATTTAAGCAACACAGAGACCTGCTGGGAAGCACCCAGCTCTTAAAAGCACTTCACGTTACTTGCACAAGGTCAGTAATTTCATCCAGGCAGCCAAGTTCCTATGTCTGCAGGCAATATTCTAGAACTCTACAGCAAGGGGAAATTGCCATTTTATTCCAATGCAACGTTCGCATGCCCACATACAGCCAACCTCTAAGCAGCAAGAAACTCCACTGTGTGTAATGCAATGCATACAGTAAAAGATCAACCCAAATAAAAAAAAACAAAAACCTAGCAATGCTTATCATGTCTCAATAGCTTTTTCTTTCTGAGACAGAACCCTATGCAGAGGGCAAAAGGCCTTTAGCCTCCTACCTGTCCAGCCTGCGACACTGGAAGTGAATAGATGAGAGCAACAACAGCACGCCAGTGTTGTCGGGCTCTTGTCGCCAAAGCTGCATGCAGTGTCTCTCAGCTGCTTCGAAGTCTCCGGCTTGATACTCCCGGTGAGCCAACTCCGCTAGCCCTTGGAAGGAAAGCATACGTTTCGTTGGTTCTGAAGAATCACCAAAACATTTAGGGGGGGAAAACAAAAAGTTAGAAAATGGGAACAAAAACTGACAAACTGTGGTGTACAAATTAAAAGGTGAAATGTTTGATATAATGAAAAAACTGGGGGTATTGGGTGATTAAACACAAACAAAGACCTATTCTAGCAAAATAACGTTTTTAGCAGAGGCTCACTAGCTTGGTGATGAACTATATAACCTTGTCAGTTTTGAAAGAACTTGTTACTTTCAGTCACTGCTCCCTGATCCCCTTTCTTAGCATACCATACACTCAAATTTAGTTAGGCCATGAGACTTGAATATCAGCACCTGAAAATCTATCTAGGGAAATATCCACAGCTACCTTCACCTTAACGCATACTTATTATTCACCAAAGACCTTATCACAATACAAGGCTCAGTCTATCTCACAATCTAGGAGTAAATCTTGTCACAAAGTGTTCAGTTTTTGTGAAGTCAGGTGAAGGAATGCAACAAACTAATAACATGGGTTTCATGCAATGAAATGAAAAAGTACAGCAAGCAAAGGTCACCTGCTACATACACATCTCCTAGAAGATGTAAATCAAAGAAAGGTGTTAAATCATTGTTTACCTACAAAATCAACATCTGTGTCTAAGCTATGCAGAAAGATTAATAAATAAAACCTCCCAGATACATCTGAATTTGAGAAGAGCTTCTGGAATGAAAACATTTTGCTGCAACTACCACAGTGGGCAGGGAAGATGACAAAACTCAATTACGCTTGTTGAACTAGGAACCATAACATTACTTGTGAAAGACACCTGCTAGCAAAAACTCACTACAAGGTTGAACAAATGGAACCCCACCAAATTAACTCTGTTTAGGCCCGAGAAAACAGCACTACCCACGGAGGCCAACAAAGGCTAACAGACCACTATTTGCAATTGCCACTGGTTAGGCCCATTCTCTCCCCCTGCATGTGTTAGCTTAGAGGGCGTGGGGAGTTGGAAGGAGCTGAGGTCTTGCTTCATTTCAAGAGAGGCTCTGCAGAAGCAGCCCAATTCATGCTGCTTCTACCTTCAGCAAACATCTCATGGGAAATGAAAGAAGCCTCTACCCACTGCCCAGCCTTCTGAAGCATCAGTAACCAATCGACTCACCAGCCCTACTAGTCAGCAGCCTATGCAATTTCCTCCAGATGCTGAATTTGATATAGTGGGACTGACCTACAGGGTAGGGAATCCTTTGAGCCAAGCGTAGGAAGGAGGCAACTACTCCCAAAAAGGATAGGCAACAGAACAAGCAGCTGACATCTAACCCCATAAGGTGCGCTGTGACAACAGAGAAGTGGCACCTTGCTTGCTTGGAACAAGGAAAAGGAGAGGGAAAGTGCTGAGCCCAAATGAAGATGCAGAGGAGACCAAGTTAATTGTAGAAAATAAGAGAACTGCAAAGCAGGGGGGGAGGAGAGGCAGATTAATGCCGGAGAAGAGGGCACAGAGCCAGCATGGCATAGCAGCACATCAGACTAGAACAAGGAAGATTCAGGTTCACATCCCCACTCAGCCATAATGTTCGCAGGATGACCTTGGGCCAGCAACTACCACACCACTTAACCTACCTCATAAGGTTGCTGTGAGGCTACAATGAGCAGCAGAAGAATGATGCGTACCACTTTAAACTCCTCAGAGCAGCCTCCCCCAAAATGGTGCCCTCCCAATATTTTCATCTACAACTCCCAATAGCCCTGGCCAGCATGGTAAATGATAATAAGAAGGTGAAGTCTAAAACACCTGGGAGCACCAGGATGGGGAAGGCTGCCTCAGAGGAAGGGCAGCATACACAGGAAATAAATAAATAAAAGACCCTGATTGGTCAATGAAGAATTAGGGCAGACTAGTCACTTCCCCTTTACCAGGAAGGGATAAATTGTGAGGGGGGGGGTCTGATCTGACCCATCCCATAAGAACTCTGTGCAGACAGCCAAGGACAGCAGGCGAGTAGAGTTTAGGGTACGGTTATCATTCACTGCCCCAGGGATGAGGAGCAAAGATGCTGCTCTGAACACTTTATACCGCTTTTCCACAAAGTTCAAAGTGGTTTGCACAGACACACAAATATACCACCACCAAGAGTGCAAAGGGACACAGATACCTCCCTTTGCCCGTATCCTCTGTTACTCAAGGGAGGTGCACTTGCCACTGGTGAGGGGATTTATAGGCTTGACTGCAAGTGTGCCCTTATCACTAAAGTTCTAATCCACGAGAATAATTTGTTACACATTTTTAAAATGTCGGCTTCATTTTTTTTATTTTCACAAAAGAACCCAAGTGGTATCAGAAGCCTGCATATGGCTTCTGATTGGGGGGGGGGGGGGGGGGGGGGGAGGAGAAAGGAGATTTAAGTCTTCACCAAAGACTGTGCTGACCATGCTTGGTGTAAGCTTACACAACAACTACTTCTCTGTAACTTTCCCTTTCAAACTGACAGTTTATTGTAAGTTTAGCAAACAAACTCTGTGGATCAGGTTGAAGCTTGTTTTGTTTTAATTTAAAGAATAGCTCAATTTCAACTGTGTAGTACCATTTTATTTTAGAAACAGCTGCTACCTCTGCTGCAGTGGCCAATTGTAGCCCCCAAGGGGCATGGACCCTGCTTCCCACCTTAATATATGTACACTCTCAGGAGTTGCGGCGTGGATACTGAAAATTTGACATCGCAACGTATTTTTTTTTACCTTACTGCTTTAGCTATTTCATTTTAATGTTTTGCCAGCTCCCCAGAACCATTCTGAATGAGTCACTATTACTACTAGCAACTAGATATTCCAATTTTACCGATGGTCACTTGCTCCACACACATTTCAGCCCACAATAATGACATGGTTTTCCTGGAATTTTTTGAAGTGGAAAGTTTCCCAATGCCAAAATCTACTGGGATCTGATTTAGCATGTTTAGATTATGTGCAATGTTAATTTTAATTACATCGTCTCCCTCCCACCCACCCTCTTTTACCAATAGACTTTCTGCCAACATTAGTGTGAGTTTTAATATATAAGCTTGCTATAGATGGTTACCTGAAAAAACTGGCTTTGAACTGCCCAATCTGACCATTATGTATCTATTTGTTATGACACTAATTGGTCCTATGACAATACATTTTTAGAAGTGAGGATTTCATCAAGGAAATACAGTAGCAGAAAAATTTGCACCCCACTTCACCAGTCCACAACAGAGGTAGGAAATGATCACAAGCATCCCAAATCCAAGTTCAACTTTCTAGTCACTGGCTTATGCAGGCTAAATGAATTAAAACCTATTACCAGAAGGAAGGGAAACCACTGATTTTATATGAAAAACCCTTCCATTATTTCATTTTTGTGAACATCAAGACACAGATGCACCTCCTTATACTCAATATGACACATTTATATTGTGAAATTAACATAGGAAGGATTCTTTAACTGAAATTATACCATCTGAATTTCTTGAAGAATGATAAAAAGGGATTCAGATTATCTTTTCCTTTTTAAAAAAGGTGAATTGGATATCTGCAGTAGATGCTGCCACAGCTAAACAATGGCCTTGTTTAAATAAGCTATGCGCATCATAATCTGGTTTGCATTTAAGACATCTTCTAAGTATACTGAAACATGTTTTAAACAATATGTTTACACATTTAATATAATTTAAGATCATCCAATGAGATCACACAAGGGCGCTGGGTACAGCTTTGGGGTAGAAAATGAGCTAAATTATATGAATCCTATTTATTCCATTTCTATGCCACTCAAGCCTCAGAATAACTTATATAAATAAACCAACAGCCCTCAGCCGAACAGACACACCCTCGACTCAGCACACACAAAGAATTCTGTAGATTCAGATTAGAACCATGTTAGGGAAATAGCAACAATCCAATTAATATGTGCAGGTTTAGGAAAAGATCCATGTCTGGTTATCACAAGCTGCCAAGTTTTAACCCTTAAAACATGTGCATCTTTCCAACTAATGAAATGCCCACTTAGCGTATGTCACTGGGTTAGGGCCCTTATTGGTTTATCTACCGGCCACAGTGCTGAGGGCTGGGTCCATCTCCTTGCACTATCAGCAGGCCTGAAACTCAGCTGAGCCAAACACCCCCCCACCCCCTCCTCCTGGCCTAACAAACAGCTGCTGTCTTGTCTCTCTACATGGAGGCAGATGGGGGTGCTAATACTCTGCATTACAAAACATGGGTTCATCCATTTTGTTATGAGAGAGGATGCAAAGGTTTGAGAACAGGAACTCTTAAAACATGTGCATCTTTCCAATTATGAAATGTCCACTTAGTGTATGTCACTGGGTTAGGGCTCCTTCCATCCCCAAATAATTATAGCCTCTGGAGAAAGCTAACTGTCAATTGCTTCCATCAGTAATAGCCTGTACAGAGCAGTGGAAAAACACTGTCCAGCAGAATTCTGGTATATCCTCTCTGCCCCCACCCCGTGACTTCACTAAAGATGCCCCAATTTAAGAGTATAGTAGAAAATTGCCTATGAAAAATAAGCAGTACAGCAATAACACTCTTTGCCTCCAGACATAATTTATAAGACTGTCTCTCAAGTTTTGGAGAAAAAAACATTACTCAGTTGTACCCATACACCCTATCTAGGACACCAAACATGTATGTCCGTCCAGTTCTATCAACATTCCCACCCACACAACCCCTTTCCCCAGTGCAACTTCCACTTCTGGATTCACAGTATGCAAGGACTTGCAATCTTATTTCATGTTGGGAAAACCTCAACTCCAAGGAGTGGGGAAGCAGAGCCCAGTGGTAGAGCACATGATTTGCATACAGAAGGTCTCAGGTTCGGTCCCCAGCATCACCAGGCAGGGCTAGAACATTTTCTGTCCGAAACCCTGGAGAGCTGCTGTAGGTCAAGTGTTGACAATACTGAGTTAGATGGACCAAGGTACTGACTATCTTCCTAGGATTCTGCCCAGCGTAAACCATTAACAATGTATCATCTCTACTTTAAATTTGTAGCATGGCTTTGAAGGAGCAGTTTCAAGGGGATTGTTTTGCTCATCTTCTAGGATGACCTCACTAATTCTCCCTTACAGCTCTTTGTCTCCCCTTGGTCCAGCAGGTCTAAAGTATAAACCACTCCGTACCCAATCCACCAGGAAAGTACCTTGTATCAAGTCAGAACACTGGGTCATTTAACCCAGGACGAGCCACTGTGTGAACAGAGTATTGGGCTAGATGAATCGTTGGACTGATCCAGCTCTTACGTTCTTATGCCATTTATGTAATCTTATGTAATCTGCACAGAGAGCTTCAGCTATGGGGCGGCATAGAAATGTAATTAATAACAATAATAATTTTCTAAATACCGTGTGCTTTAACCGTTAATGCAGGAGAGACCATCCTACTCCATGAGGATGCTTTCCTACAGAGACAGGACCTTGGTCCCTGCCCAACTCATCCCCATCTGCTGACTAACAATGCCTCTCCAAGACCCCAGGCGCGGGTTTTTTTCCACGGGTCCTTTTAAATGGAAAAAGATGCGAGGATTGAACTTTTGACCCTCTTACCTGCAAAGCAGGTGCTCTGCCGCCACGTTAGGCGCCCGACCCCTCTCCCCCCCCCTCAATCGAGGCCACACGCGCCGCCTCTCCAACCCACCCGTCTCTCTCTCTCTCCGTGTTAAGGCTCTCCTGCCGTCTAAAAAGGGCTGTGGCACGTGTACATCCAAAGAGCATCTCCCGGGTACACCTCAAGGAGATCTGCCACCAGGGATGCTTTCAAGCGGGGGGGGGGGGGGGTCGCAACAGGGACCGTCCTGGCACGTGCTCGACCCCCGAGGCGCGCCCCTCTAAACACCACCCTGGGGGAAGGGGGGGAACCCAGCATTGGGGTCTTAGGCGCATCATGCGCTACTCAAGAGTCCCTCTCGACCGGCCATGCCGGGGAATCATGCACACCCACAAGCCCTTCCCCCTTTCCAAACACAGCGGCCCATCCAAGCCTCCTCATCCAGCTCCACGGCATTATTAAGAGCCCGTGCTTTTTTTCAATCGAGGGAGGGGGCGCGAGGCAGGTGCTCCTCTGAGCAGCAGCAGCAGCAGCAGCGCCCCGGACGAGGAAGCGGGCCGGGAACGCGCCGCGCGCTCACGCCTCTTGGCTGCGCGCGGCCTCGCCCCACAGATCCCCCCCTTCCCCTCCTCTCCTTTTCCCTTCCACGTCCCGCCGGGACTGAGGCCCAGGCTCGCGAAAAGCCGAGCGCGGAAGCCCTGAGCAGTCAAGAGGCGCCTAGCCCACAGGTACCTGTGCTGTCGGCTACGTTCCCCACAGACGTGGCCGCCATGGCTCCGGCTGCTCCTCCCGCAGCCAACGCCGGGCTGTGGCTGACTCGCTGTGCTCGCGTCAGGCGGCGGCTCCCGAAATGGCGGCTGAGGGGGCGGAAGGAGACGGACGGCTAGGTGGAGCGCCGCCGCCGGATCTTCTTCCCTCCTCCCGCGAAGTAGTCCCTGCGCCTCAGGAGGGGGGAATCGCGCTCCTACTTCCGGCGAGAGGCGGCCGGAGAAGGGCTCGAGACGTGCACACCTCCACTCTGGTCTCTGCCCCTGGCCCACGGGCTCCGACCACAAGCTGGCTACGGGAGGGGCAAGTCACAACGGTAATTCGCCATAGCCGTCCGCCCTGCCGCCGCCACTGCGACACATTGGCGCAGCACGCATGCGCCGTTGAGAACCCCGCTGGTCTCTTTTTTTTCCTCTGCCCGCCTCGGCAACATCCGGGGCTGCGCGATGGCCGACGGGAAGGAAAAGGGCGGGAATTCGACTGCGGCAGGGGTTGGGGAGCCCCGCCCCTCTAGCCGCCCCCAGGGAGCAGAAATTGCCACAGTGGGGGGGGGGGAGGATTGCGGGAAATGGCTCCTCCCCTAATAAAAGCACCTGCCCCTGTTGAAGATGGCTGCCAAGGTGCTGACAGGAAAATGTTTCAACAACAAAAGTTGAGGGCCTTTGGCCCCAGAAGGAAACTTTTCAGGGCAGCTACGTCGTTTTCCTTCACAAAACAGCTTTGCAAATAAATCTAAAGTTACTAGTCCACAAGCATTCCTACTAATAAGGAGCCTGCCTGCCACCCCATTCCTCATATACCGCAATCTCCCTGTGTATGTATGCAATACAAAACAGGGCTTAAAAATGCAATCCTGTGCTCAAGTACCTGGAAGTGAGCCCCCTTGATCTCAATGGATCTTACTAATTAAACATACACTGGATTATGCTGTCCATTTTGTACTTCTAATAAAGATGCGGTAAGCAATGCTTGTGCGCATGGCAAACTGAAACGGTAGACCTAGAACTAAGTTTTAGTGGAAGGCTGCTTGATTGAAGATGTAGACTTCACCACTCTGAAAACAGACTGCTTAGTCGCGCACACTCTCCTTCTCTGAACATCCCTAATTATCACAACAGGGAGACTGGGGGGCTGGTGCTGGAAGGTAGGTAACATATGTAAAAAGTGCAGAAAAGAGCAACTCAAATTGATGAAGGTGCTAGAGCCACTCCCCTATGAGGGCAGGTTACAACAGCTGGGATTATTTAGCTTCAAAAATAAGGGGCTTGGGGGAGTGGCCTAACGGACATGGAGTAGAGTCGGAACTCTCTCGCTCTCGTTAAGAAGCGACCGAAATAATTATAAAATCCCTATTTTGGAGAGGATGGATTGTTGATTAAAGATTTGATATCGGGTCCGGAAGCTTTGCTGTATCTGTGGAGAAGGAAGCTGCTGGATAGCTGCTGTACCAGCAGAGAGAAAAACGAAACTAAAAACAGATCGGGAACCCTGGCAGGCAACCAGTGACGGTAATTAATGGATTTTAATTGGAAGAAGGCTGACTGATAAGACTGGAGGGAGAGACTGAAGCGATTATATGTGGGAAAAGAGACATTTAACCTCCAGCCGAAAGTGTTAGAAGCTGAAACGTATTTGTTTGATAAGAACGGAGAGGATATCTGAGGGTGGCAGCTAAGATTTAGTTGAGGGGTGCGGATTTATGACTTTAGCTTTATGAAAAGAAAGCAAAAAGGTGAAAAGTCCAGTGCACCCGCCTGGAGTAGGCTGTCAAAAGATCATCCGTCAGATAGGAACTGGCTTCGACTCAGTAGAATCACTGGCATGGCGGACAAAGTGCAGCCTTCAGACAAAGCCGGAAAAATCTCTCCAAGTCATTCCGGAAGTTCTAAATCTGGAAGCAAGCCAGATGCAGTTCCTAAAGCGGCCAAAGAGAATCAAGCAGGGACATCAGATGATTTAATGGACAAATTTCAGAAGGTGTTAGAGATGGCCTTGCAGATGCAGGAGGAAAGATTAATGCAAAGAATTAAGAACTCACAGATTGAATTTATGACAGGCCTTCAAACTGGTGGAAAATATGGAGAATTTGGAGAAGGAGACTGGAAAGCTGAAGGAAGATAGCAAGCAGCAGGGGGAGCATTTGAAGGAGATGGATTTGCGTTTAATTGCCCTGGAAGATAGAGACAGGAGAGTGAACATTCAGATTAGATCTTTTGAAGAGCAAGAGGGGGAGAACCCTAAGGTTTTAAGAGACACAATTTTGGCATGGATTAAGGAAGTGGAACCCCAGGAAACTTGGGAGATGGCTGATATCGAGAGGATCCACAGAGTGGACTACAAGAAGAAGGGGATGCTCCCAAGGGATATAATTGTTAAATTTGCCAACTATTACAAGAAAGAAAAGTTAATGCAAGCAATTAGACGTCAAGGCCAGCCGATGCTACAAGCAACACCAATCGAGGTTTATCAGGATCTATGCCCTCAAACAGTGCAGTGGCGGAAGAGTGTTAGACTGTGTACAGTGGCTTTGCGGAAGAGGTCGATAACATATAGTTGGGGGTATCCAGTCTTTTTGAGATTTATGTGGAAAGGGAAACAACGTAGAATAACATCATGTGAGCAAGGGATGGATCTTTTGGAGAAGCTGGGTTTAGTTGACCCACAGATGTTGGAGAAACAAAGCAGGATGAAGGCGCTGTAGGAGGAAGTAGTCAATAAAGAAATATTAATGTAATAGGGATAAGAAGAGATTAGAAGGGAGGGGAGGGTCAGATTGTGCTCCGAGATTGTTGGGTTGCTTCTCCCCCCCCCCCCCCGAAGAGTTATAAAAATATTTGGGGCCATTGCCCAGAAAGGTCTGGTGAGGAGGGGGGTGAAGATGGGGGGTAAGTGTGGGGGGGGGGAGGGTAAGGGAGGGGGGTATGTGTGTCACAGAGGGAGACCAATCTAGAGATTTGTGTGAAAGGAAGAGATGGAAAATAAATTAAGGGTTGCAACTTTAAATGTTAAAGGTCTAGGAACTGTTATAAAAAGGAAGAGAATAGAAATGTTATTAAAAAAAGAAAAAGCAGATGTAATTTTTTTGCAGGAAACTCATCAAAAAAAGGAGGGTGTAAATGAGCTTCGGATGAGGGATGTGGGCGTTTATGAAAAGTCTTTTGGTACTTCTAAAGCGAGGGGTGTAGCGATAATCTAAAAAAAATGTGGTATTACTATACAAAGGGTGAAGAAGGATGAAGTGGGAAGATTTCTGATAATTTTTTGCATGGTGGGGGAGGAGGAATATATATTGATTAATGTATATGCTCCAAATGGGAAACAAATGGAATTCTTTGATGAAGTCTTTAATGCGGTGGGAGAAGTGGGTAAAAAGAACATTGTGATGGCAGGTGATTTTAATATGGTACTAGATAAAGGGAAAGATAGGGATAATATATTAAGAGATCTTAAGAGTGGTGGGAAGACGGGGTTAAGCAAACTAATGGAGGGAAAAGAACTAATGGATGTTTGGAGAGTGTTAAACGGGGAAGAAAGGAAATATACCTTCTACTCACCTAGGTTTAAGAGTTATTCTAGGATTGATTTTATTTTTGTGTCAAAGAATATGATGTCTAAACTTATAGATTGTGATATTGGGGTAATTAAGGTCACCAATCACGCATTAATGACGACGGATATTAAAACGAAGGATTATAGACAAGGTAAGAGATGGAGAATGGATATAAGGTTATTAAATAATAAAAATATAGTGGGAAAAATAAAAAAAAGAAATGCAGGAAATATGGGAGATCAATGAAACGGAGTCAAACTCGCAAGGGTTAATATGGGATACTATGAAGGCAGTGGTAAGAGGGATTTGTATTAGGGAAATGTGTACCCTAAGAAAACAACAGGAAGCACAAAATAAAAAGATTGAAAAGGAGGTAAGGGATTTAGAGGAGAAGCTAAGAGAGACAAAAGATAAACGCCTATTTGCCCAAATTCAAGCTAAGAAAAAGGAATTAGAGAAAGAAGAGTTAGAACAAGTCCAAAGGGATTTGCTATATTGAAGGAGGGATTTTTTTGAATATAGTAATAAAAATTCGAAGATGCTGGCCAGGTACACTCAGTCAGAAAAGGCTAAGAATATGATAGGGACAATTAGAGATAAGACAGGGAAAAGTAGTAATTCAATGAAGGATAAATTAAATATATTTCAGGAATTTTATAGAGAATTATATACATCAGATATGAGTCCACAGCTTAAGGTACTGGAATATGTAGAGAGGAATTGGAAAATAAGATTACAGAGGCAAAATAGGGATTATATGGAAGGATTGGTCACTGAGAAAGAAATAGAAGGAATTATTGATAAATTAAAAGGAGGAAAATCTCCGGGAATGGATGGTTTGGGGCCGGAATATTATAAGACATTTAGAGGAATTTTAATACCAAGATTAAAAAAATTATTTAACAGTATAATAGAAGGAGGAAAGACCCCACCATCGTGGGATCATTCTTTGATTATATTAATCCCGAAACCAGGAAAGGATTTGACGGCTCCAGCATCTTATAGACCAATATCTTTAATAAATCAAGACTCAAATTTTTTTATGGCAATAATGGCAAAAAGAATGGGCACGTTTATATATAAATATATTAGAAAAGATCAATGTGGATTTATTTCAGGAAGGCAAATGCCTAATCTAATTGGAAGAGTTTTAAATATAATTAATATTATTAAAAAAAGGAATTTAAAAGCAGGTTTGTTAGCATTGGATATATTCAAAGCCTTTGATTGCGTGGAATGGCCAGCACTTAAAACAATTTTAAAAACATTTGGGCTTAGAGATAAATTTATGGGAGTAATTGATCAGCTGTATAAAAATAATAAAGCAGAAATAATGGTTAATGATGGGTTAACACAACAGATTACACTAGCTCGAGGAACTAGACAAGGATGTCCACTTTCACCGATCTTATTTGCAATAGAAATTTTGGCAAATGTTATAAGGGAGGATGTAAGATTGAAGGGGATAGGAGGGAAGGAGAAGATTAAAATGAATATGTTTGCGGATGATACATTATTGACATTAGAAGATCCCCTGGAGAGTGGGGAGGTGGTTAAGAAGCATTTGAGAGAATTTGAGGAGATTACTGGTTTACAAGTTAATTGGGGGAAGTCAGAAATGATGTTATTTAATTATAACAAGGAGGAGTTGGAGGAATGTGAAGTTAAGTTAGGTCTTAGGCTTAAAAATATAGTACGTTATTTAGGAGTTAATATTGCAAAAGATTTAGATAGGTTAGAGGAAATTAATTTTGCAAGTTTGAAAAAACAGGTAGGGGAAAAGTTAGAGGTATATAGAAAATTAAAACATTCTTGGTTTAGTAGAATAGCGGTTATTAAAATGAAGATATTACCTAAGATTAATTTTTTGTTTAGAATGCTGCCGATTAAAATATCGGAAGTAGAGTTAAAGAGCTGGCAAAATATGATTAACGCTTATTGCAATGGAGATAAGAGAGCTAGGATTAATAAAGCGTTATGGTATAAGACACAAAAGAAAGGAGGTTTGGGACTTCCAAATATAAAGAATTATTATATTGCTAATCAGTTAAGATATGTCATAAATAGTATATTAGGGGAGGAAGATTTAGAATGGTTAGAAACGCAAACAGGGGAACTAGATTTTAAATTGCAAAATATTTTTTTATTAAAATTCAAAAGAAAGATTTGAGGGGACTGGACAACCCGTTGCTGAAAAATATTTTAGAGATCTGGGAGAAAGTTAAAGGAAAGTTAATACCAGGAGACTCTCCACTCGCCCCAGTGGTAGTAGTGGGAAACTTCCCAAGGACTTTAAAAGTAGAGTTGGAAGGGAGTCTGAAGGATCAGGGAATTATTAAGTTAAGGAACTGGATGGAAAGAATGATAGATAAGGAGCAAATTAGAGAGTTATTAAAAGGACAAAAGATAGCTTGGTTCAACTGTTTACAATTGGAAAAATGGACACAGGAATGGAAAATGAAAAATAAGAAATGTAGAAATAATACAAGATTTGAAGATTTAATTGAATTAAGTGGAAGGAAGGAAGAAACTAAAATTTAAAAAGGTTTGACCAGCGAGATATACAAAATATTGATAGAGGAAGATGATTATCAGGACTCTCTTAAAATTATTAAAAAGATTTGGGAAGACGATGTAAAGGAACAAATTAATGAACATAACTGGGGGAGGATATGGGATGCAAGAATGTTAAAGCTGTTGTCAATTAGAATTAAGGAGAATTATTACAAGACAGTATGGAGATGGTATTTAACACCGGTAAAATTTCATCAGATAGATAAAAAAGTGTCTAAGAATTGTTGGAGGGAATGTCAGGAAGTTGGAACTTACTTTCATATGTGGTGGAGCTGTGAATATGTACAAAAATTTTGGGAAAGGGTGTTCAAAAAAATAAGTGAAATAATTGGAAGTAAACTGGAATTAAGCCCAAAGCTGGCTCTACTAGCAATATGGGATAAAGAAAATGAGAATATAAGTAAGAGAGAACTGATAAACAACCTCCTGGCTCCTGTCAGAATAATGATTGCTAAAAATTGGAAAGGGCAAGGGATATATACTATAGAAGAATGGTATAAAGAAATATGGGATATGGCACTTAATGATAAGCTGACGTATAAAATGAAAATAAAGAGGGGGATGTCCAGTAAGAATGATTTTGGAGAAATATGGAGCCCCTTTTTGGAATATGTATTAAGAACGGGGAAGGGGCAAATACCTTCGGAAGAGTCTTTACAATTTTGGAAAGAGGAATAATGAATAACTGAAGGTCTCCAGGGGGGAGGGGTGCACGGGGGGTATGTGGGTTATGTATTGTGTTTTATATTGTATTATGTTGAAAAATAAAATATTATAAAATAAAAAAAAAGGGGCTAAGGGGAGACATGATAGACGTGAACAAAATTATGCATGCTGTGGAGAATGTGGATAGGGAGACATTTTTCTCCCTCTCGACATACTAGGGGTCCCATGAAGTTGATTTTGTGAGAGATTCTGGACGTATAAAAGGAAGGACTTCTTCACACGGCACACAGTTAAAACTATGGACCTCACTACCACAAGTTGTAGTGATGGCCACCAATTTGGATGGCTTCAAAAAAAGGGTTAGATAAATTCCTGGAGGAAAAGGCCGTTAATGGCTACTAGTTCTGATGGCTATATGCTACTTCCAGTATCGGAGGCAGTAAGCCTATGTACACTAGTTGCTGGGGAATATGGGTAGAAGAGTGCTGTTGCATTCGGGTCCTGCCTGTGGGCTCCTGGTCAACAGCTGGTTGGCCATGTGTAAACATAATGCCGGACTAGATGGACCCTCTTCTTATAATCTTATGTTTTTCAAGGGGTTGGATTTGGATGTGGGGTCTGCAGTTGCTGAGCTCTGGCTGCCTCTATTCAAACAAAACACCACCAGGGTTTACACAAACAGGTTTAATTCACAGCTTGGGCAAGTGTTTCAACATACCTGCTCCTAAGCTGTAAACACAGCCTAGAAACATTCTCACTTGGAAGCAAAAGGACTTTATTTGGCCAGGTATGTTTAAACTCCATCAAGTTTGCAATGTTTTTTCAGCTATGTCAGGGATGACTTAATGCACTCTACCTCACAAATATGCAGCAGCTGCATTTACTGGCAAAAATGGAACCTTTAGCAGAGTTCCTTGCATAAAAAAAATCCCATTCATTTAATCAAAACAAAATAAATTTACATACTCATGCATACACAAGCACACAATACTGTTTTTTTAAAAAAAACGAAGCAAGAACAAGTGTCTCTCTCACTTTAGCAGCGCAGACTGTCCCATTTCACATTTCAGTCAAGATCAATGGAAAATCTGTACATCACGTCCTGGCTGCAGACTAATATTCCCCTATGAGAGAACCTCATTCATCTGAATCCAGATCACTATCTCCTGCGATGGAATGGAAGTCCTCACTATCTTCCTCATCCTCTGACAGATGAACTTGATTTAAGACGCTAGGACCGCACCGTTGTTCCTCCTCCTCTTCCTCCTCTTCCTCTTCAGAGATCTCATAACCTCCAATGCTGCTGAAACTTGTATCTCGGGTATTGGACTTCGGATCCGGTTCTTCATAGCTGCCATAACTGGAAAAGAAGGAAACCTCATGAAGACATCCTGATTATACAGAAGGGAAATGACATGACAGGGAAAGACAAAAGTGTGAGACCTCACAAATGCAGGCTCACACCCACCTAGTGCTTTTCTGCACCACTTGTTTTTAGCATAAGAAAGTGCATCCATCTCTAACCTGTTGCACACTCTCCATTCACCATCCCTCGGTGTGCACAGCAACTCCGCCACCCACCCCCACCACTCAAAATGTGATGATTTGCAGCTGGGAAATGACTATCCGTCCCCTAGATACCACATTCATTACTATTGCAACTGCTATGCAGAACGTGGTTACGCAAGTGCCACCTGCAGAATCAAATCTTGCCTGTGGTGCATCAAGCGACTAAACTCCCCTGCAAAAAAAATGTCCAAACCGTTTTTTAAGACTTTAGAGTCAGAACGAACTTTTTAGCAATGCCCAAATGCCAGCCAAACAATACTCAGGTTTAACCCTATGTGGCGGTATCAATACGTTACTCTCAAAATGTACGTTCGCAAAATCATTTTGTTATTTCTATGTCTCTTTATTAAAAAGTAAATTTAAGCAAAAAGGTCAGTCGGAGCCTGACCATAACCAGGGTTCTAAATTAGTCAGCTCCAGGAAGTTACTACTAAAGGACTGTTTGAATTGATGAAAGTTTCAGTTTGGTGATGTTACGTGTTTGCAGATGGAATCGTGGCAATTGAAAGAAAAGTAGCAAATAGAACACTGAGACTCCCGCACCACCAGCATTTGCATGACAGAACCAAAGGAGATTACCCCTTGAAATGGGACACTGCCAGCCCGCTTTTGAGATGATGACCAAGGTCTTCTGTGTGTCCACAGCAGCACACTTTCCTCTGCTTACCTGGCATTGCTGTCCTCTAAAGCATGTGAAGTCTCCCCTCCTGTCCCCTCGTAGGACATCATACTCTCCTCATTATCCATGCCCATCCGTGTAGTCTCTTGAAGGACGTGAGGGTGTTTAGGTCGCATTGCACTGGATTCCACATCTGAATCACTCCCACTTTCACTGAGCTGAATAGCTGGGTAACGGTGACAGAAGAGTCAGCCATGACACGTTTATTTATTTATTCATACTAGCAACTGCTTTGTCCCCTCCATCACTGCAGATGCCTCCCAGGACGTTCATTTCTGCCTTAGCATCTCAGTAGTTTGTCAGTCTTTAAAAGCTGACTACGCCACAGTTCCGCAAAGAAAGGCTTCAAGAGCATACTCCATTTCAAGAAAGACAACTATTGGCTGAGAGACTGTTGAGAAAGCAAAGGCTATCACAAGCCTTCATACACCTGCTCCGTATGTAGGCCTCTGTATGTAGTTTGGTTCTTGCAAGTGAACTGCATGATGGGACTGGAATGCTGTATGTGCCTGGATGTGAGGTAATGCTGAAACTGCTTAATTGGAAGTTCTAACTGTCAAGGCCTTTTGATATAGGATGAGACAAATAAGCAGTTTGATAAGGATGACTGACCATCCAGGTCAATCTGACATTTCTAAAAGAGTTATGGGCCACCTGTTGATAAGGTAGAATGAAGTAAGTTTTCTTTTGAACTGTCTTTATTTTGCTTTAGAATTTTGCCAACTGCTAATTGGTTAAGATGCTATTTGCCAACTGTTAATTGGGTAAAATGCTACTTGTATAAAAATATCTGCTTTTCACACTGCCAGGAGAGAAGGTCTTTGTCTGTAGGACCCTCTCCATGCAGCTGCGTTACACTCAATAAAACAGAGTTGCCTTACAACCAAAGTGGATTTTATCCTTGACACTGTCATATGCTGAACAGCTATCAAACAAAGCAGAAATACTAAGAAAGGAACGGTAGATGATAAACAAGTCTGCAGCAGTCTACTAACTAAGTTTTTGGTTTGTCCACACTAAATATTGTTTGTTTTACTTTTTTGTTAATGTACGCTGTTCAAAGAACACTGATTATGGGGAGGCATAGAAATACCACAAATAAATAGATTAGATAGATAGATAGATAGATAGATAGATAGATAGATAGATAGATAGATAGATAATGATGATAGACAGACAGACAGACAGACAGACAGACAGACAGACAGACAGACAGACTTCATTCTCCCAGAATTGATGATATTGTAGAAGTACTCTAGCGGTAACAACTCTGCTCAATTTTCGGTTCACATGTATTATTTCTTTTCCATATATCTGCTCTATATCCTACGGAGGTTTTCCTTTCTCAAAATTAAACAGCTATGCCTCTCCCATAATAGTTTGCTCTAGCAAACTGACAGAAAGTTGGGGTAGAAAAGAAATAATTAGGGGACGCTCCGGCCAGATCTCTTTGTCCAAGTGAAGAAAAGTAGTACAACCATTTTCTGTTGCCCTTTCTCATCAAGGACAACCGCCATTACTGCTAGATATTCCTGCTCAGGCTGCAAAGATGGATACCTCCCACACGCATAGGCGTGCGCAGCACATTCCATTAGTGTTTGCAACCACGGCTTTTTTTAAAAAAAAAGGTGCACATTTATTGAATACTCAGTCATAAAGGACATTATTTTTATTCATTTATTTATTTATTAAACACTGTACATACTGGTGCCCTACTCCGTGTTCACCTTGCCTAACTGTGGGAGGGCTGTTGCAGGTGTGGGGGGGTTAAATGAAGAGCTGCTCCTCAAGCCCCAACATTGGTGGGGCTTTGAGGTGACATTGGCCCGAGGAGGGGCTTAAGAGATGATATTAGTCTTCAGGGTCACTCCTCCTGGCCTGGCTCCCTACAGAGAGGCTCCCAGCAGAGCGATTCCTTTTTGCTCCTGCTCCTGGGTGCAATGGTACACTGTTGGGGGGGACCATTCCCGCTGCGTCTGGATCCCCCTCTGGAACCCTACTTAGTGCCCCCCCCAATTCGGCACTTATTGCTTGAGACATTAGGGTGTGCCTGGGCACACCCGGCACACCCCTTGCTCACACCTATGCCCACACACCAAATGAGCAAGGTAAAAAGGATGGCTGAAGACATGGCTGCTACACTTGGGTCCCCATTCTTTGCCTCTGGCCAATGAAAAACTATGCAGTCCTGGGGGGAATGGGGGGGGGATATGCTGCCCCAAAACAATCCCATGTGCGGGTGGGCAGCGTGGGTGGATGGGGAGGGGGAAGTAGAAGCAGACCCAACATTATTGTATTGTATCATTTTGTATAAATCACCCTGGGAATCTTCCTGGGCTTAAAGACGGGATAGAAATCAAGTCAAATATAAAGGGACCAGAACAAAAGTTCTTACAGAAAACTTACTTGCTTCATCAGTGGCTTTATGTCTTTATACCTGGGATTCAGATTTTGTGTCTCTCCAGATGTTGCTGGACTCCAACTCCAATCAGCTTCAGCCAGCATGGCCAATGGTCAGGGACGATAAGAGTTGGAGTCCAACATCTGGAGGGATACAGGTTCCCCCTATCTCTATTGATGCCTTTGGCAAGGGGAGGGTTAAGACTTCTAAACAGATTTGATGTCGTCAAATCTGCCCTCCACAGAGCAATTCCCCCAACCTTGACATTTAGCCTCCGTTCTCGTTTCCCCTCCAAGTTCCCATTACACATGACAAGCCATTAGTACTTGTTGTGCATTCTCAACCCTCTTAGCACCACACATCTCCAGTTGTTACCTGAACACGTGCTATTCTGTAGAGTGGGGGGAGGTAGGGGGGATGTTTTTTTGTTTGTTTGTTATTGCATTTACAGCCCGCCTTTTCCCCCCAAAGGAACCCAACGTGCCGTACATAATCCTCCTCCTCTCCATTTTATCCTCACAACAACAGCCCTGTGAGGCAGGTTGGGCTGAGAGTCTGTGACTGGCCCAAAGTCACCCAGTGGGTTTCCATGGCCAAGTGGGGACTAGAACCCGGATCTCCCAACTCCCAGGCCAACACTTTAGCCACTACACTACATTGGTTGGCTTCGTCACTCTAACAAAACAGGCTACCCCTCTCTAGTCTCTGTCATCAACAGGAAGGTCGGAAACTGTCTCCTGCTGAATCAGACCACGAGTCAATCTAGCCCAGAACTGTCAACACTGACTGGCAGCAATGGCTCAGAGAGGACTTTTTCCAGCCCTACCTGGAGATACGGGGGACTGAGCCTGGGACCTTCTGCATGCAAGGCATGAAGGTGATGGGGCATGGGCCTGGATTCATGACCATTTTTTTATTGCTCTCTCCTAAAAGTCAAGGAGCGACAACTTACATGAGAAAGGATTGTCACCTTCCTCATCACTGCAATCGTCATCTTCTCCGTCTGACATGAGCAAGTCTTCATAAAGCACGCTGGCCTGCGGCTGCTGCGCTGAGCCTTCTTCCTCATCAGCCAGGTCTCCATCTCCATCGTCCACTTCCTGTCATGGTGGAACAGTCGACAATAAGAGGAGGCAGGAAGCTGCAGGCATGTGAGGAATATGGCTCTCTGCCCACTGACACCGTCCACCAGCAATGCCATCCGTTTCTAAACACTGACGGGTTGGGCTTGCATGCCGTCCCCTGCTGTTCAACATCACTCAGAAGGGCCCTGCGCTACCAGAGCTTCTGCCCCAAGAGCAAAAGTCAACCCATGGACTATAGATGGGATCAAAGATACTCACTGGGGCTGGAGTCTTAGGTTTCCCATCCTCATCCTCATCAAACCCTTCAATATCTACGTCAGAGTCTTCCTCGCCCAGCCTACCTCGGCCCTGCCGCATCTGAGTGAGGAACACAGAGACAACACCGTTGAGGAAGGATCAGGCACTGACGAGGCAAAGGCTCTCTTAAGCAGGCCGGCCGGCCGCAGCGGAAGCAATCCACGGCGGATTCATGGCACTTCCTGCCTCTTCCTAGAAGGCACCACACACGTGGTTCCTCTGCCACTGAAACGCCTTTCTACGTCCCTCTGGGGTTTCGCACCTTCTGGACTAGCTCGAGAGCAAGTCGTAAGGCCCAAAACGCGAGGCCTCTGCAAGGCTCAGCGAACAAACGTCCTTTCCCCCAGCTTCACTGCTGTCCCTCTAGGGACAGAGCCACCTCCCTGGAATGGGATAAATCCATCAGGGCAACTGAGGTTTCAAAAGCTGCAAGCAAAGCTGATCTCCCACTAATGTCACGAAGGAACGCTGGCTCCACTTCTCGACACTGGTGAAGGCAGGACTTTCACGGCTCCCTGCTCTTTTGCAACACTGGCTTGATGTTTACGTAGCCCCTCTCTCGCCTTCCTTCTGCTCCAGTTAACACTACGATTACTCCCGACACGTTAAGAAAACACACCACGGGAAACAATTCACCCCAAATTACCCAGGGCAGGTTTGCACGCTTGTCATCCTTTACCTCCAATAAATGCCTCTTTCCCCACTTGTCCATAGTGCAGGCATCACGAGGCAGCTACTGCCATAATGCAAAACATCCTCCAATTTTCAGATCCCATTGAAACCAGAGAGGGTCAAGCATCTGGTATTACGGCGGTATGTTGATGCTCAGCAAATTCTGATCGGGCTTTCGGCTTGACACAGATTTTCATTCAAAAGACGAAACAGAACTAGGCCCTTCTACTCTATCCAAACAGGGGACTTGGTCTTGTTTTATCTGCTTTTCATGGCTCCTCATAAAAAGGAAGGAACACTTAGTCTATTGCAACAGCCTCTTGCAGCAAAGGAACGGGTTGCACACACGTTCTCACAGACCCCAGGAGTGACGCTTTTCTGGAGCAGTTTTACAACGAGGCCTTTTATGCAAGCGGTATTCTCATACAGAGCTCTAACTGCCTCCGTGCCCTTGGTCAAGAAGGATGATGCCAAAGGTTATCGATCTTAATGCTGCACGCCCCGTTCCAAGATTTCTGCGCATGCTCTACCACTCACAGGGGAAAACTGCACTCCCTCTCTCTCTCTCTCTCTCTCTCTCACACACACACACACACATACACAATCTTTCCCAACAGATATTTTATTAGCCCTCCAGGCTTTAGCACATGTCTGACCTGTGTTCCCTGCTTCTCGGGGGTAGTTGTGGGAGTGTCCATAGCAGACAGATTGCTCTCATCCTGATAGACATCACGGGACATGCTGAGAGAGGTGTTGGTGTCATACAGATCTGGCGGCTGAAATACATTTGAAACGAGGAAATCAGAATCTCGTAGGAGTAGCGTAATGGGAGGGAGATGGACAACAGTATACACTGATCACAGTGGTTTCAGAAATAACCCCAAGTGCTTCATCTGCCTCAATCCTCCCAGAGTGCAGGACATGGAATCATGGGCTCAAGTTACAGGAATACAGATTCCGCCTGGACATCAGGAAAAACCTCCTGACCGTTAGAGCAGTACGACAATGGAACCCATGATCTAGGGAGGTGGTGGGCTCTCCCACACTAGAGGCCTTCAAGAGGTAGCTGGACAACCACCTGTCATGGATGCTTTAAGGTGGATTCCTGCATTGAGCAGGGGATTGGCTTGATGGCCATATAGTCCCTCTTCCAACTCTACTATTCTATGATTTCCACAGTACTTTGCTGCAAACAAGCGACTTGCAATTCTTATACTCATGGCAACCCTGCAGGGTGGGCAAGACAAAACAATCCATGCCTGAGTGGGAATTAGGAACTCAACAAGTTTTGTGGTGCAGCAGCGGTCTTAATACTAATGCCAAGTTGTAGGAGGCTGAACGTAAAATCCACACACTCAGACATAAAGCTCGGTAGGTTGCAGACAGGTATGGCATAACACACACTTAACGAATTTAAAATCACACCAAATTAAAGAGTATAAGGTAGGCTAGAGTAGCTATTCTGTTATGCAAGAGACAGAGTAAAAGCTATTTCCTCTCACACTGGCCCAAATGTGCTTTCACAGGAAGGGCTTCTCTAATCCCCAGACAACTAGCAGGTGGTTTCTGTGCTGTTTCTATCTGCTGTTTTTACTGTAACTTAAATATATTATTAATAACTGTATCATTCTTTTTATATGTCACCTTTGATATCTTGGCTGAATAGTGGCCTGGAAATCTTTAAAATAAATCAACAAAAGTGAGTATCCTACAAGCCCACAGAATACCTGAAGCAGCAGCCACCTGACATTTCTGTATCCATCACCTTCAACCAGGAAGCAACTGCAGAAGTTAGTCGACAGAATAAAACGCTGCCAAGTGAGCTAAAGCTGCCTTCTACCAGTTCAGACTATTTGTCCATCTATTTTGCCTGGTATTGGCAGCGGAGTTCTAGCGATTTGGGTGGAAAGAGGTCTGGTCCCATCACCTTCCACCCAATCCTTTTAAATGAAGATGCCAGAGATTGAACCCGAGGCCGCCTTGCAAGCAAAGCAGGCGCTCTAGCACTAAGCTATAGCCCTTTAGCACCTTAGAAATACAGGAAGCTGCCTTAGCCCAGGCCAGACTATTTACTTGTCCATCTAAGCCAGTGTTGGCTGCTCCAACTAAGAGTGTCTCTCCTACGTTTTAAGCAGACAGGTTTATCGGACCTTTTAACAGGAGATACCAGGGACTGAACCTGGGATGCTGCATGCAAGGCAGGTGCTGTAACAGTGGGGTATGGTCTCTCCCAAAAGATTATATACATACACACACACACACAAAGAACACAAAAGGAGAGAATAGTCTCAAGATGCTATAAACAAAGTTATTGATGAAAATCCCGACAAATTTCAGCCTCTTGCTTTGTTATGAGGCCTTCTTCAAATGGCTGGAACGTCCGCCTTCCTCACCCACCTTGCACCCTAATAATAAAGCAAGAGATCGAAACGTGTTGGACTTTTCATCTATAAATTCGGTTACGGCATCCAGAGGCTATTCTCTCCCCTTGTGTCCATCTTGGATGCTCCCCCACCTTGCACCCTTGCATACATGCAGAAACACTGCTTTCTCATCCTTCCCCAAACCTGCTGCCCTTCCGATGTGTTGGACTACAATCCCCATAATCCCCCAGTCAGCATAGTTTATGGGAACTGTAGTCCAACACCTCTGGAGGGCACCAAGCTGGGGGAAGGCTGCCTCACTGGTTTATATCATAGAAGGTATGTGGCATTTAGCAAATATATGTGGGATTTAGCCAGCTATATGGTGATCTTCTCTATATGCACTTTGTGTTCAGCCACAAGTTCTCTACCCATAACATATGAATGAGTAGCAGAAAAACGCTTGCAGACTGCATCCCTCCCTTTGCCACCTGCGAGTTTGTCTCATCCACCAGCCAAAAATAGAAGGATGTTGCAAAAGGGAGACAGGAAGCAGATACCAATTAGCATCATGTGCACAGGAAAAGTGAGAAAAAATAAAAAAGCTGCCGCTGCTATGGAAGTGTGTATTATGGGGTTTTGTTAGCCGGTTTACGATACAAAAAGCTTATCTGGACTTCAAAACAAGGAAACATACAGCCGCAACTCTTGACAGAAACAAGAGATGACAAAAAGGCACCAAAAAACCCCGCAAAAATAACCCAGGGGATGCAGGCTTGTTCTGCAATGCAGCATCTGTTGGGCAAACCAAGATCCCACTCAACATCTGGTAAAGAAGTGGAGGGATTGCTAAGAAACTGCAAATTGGAGTAGACGTCTTGGCTGAGCTTGGCTAAGATACAGAAACGATCTCGTAAATGGCTATCGGAAGCTGGTCTCCCGGTTTCGGCTGTGGCTCAGTAGGAAACAGCAGATGTACCATCCAGCCACTTTGGAGGAGTCAGCATAGGAGCATCGGAAGTTGACTTATACCAGGTCAGATGATTTGTCCCCGTAGCCCATTAGCGCCTACTCTGACTGGCAGCAACTTTCCAGGGTCTTAGCAGCAGAGGTCTTTCCCACTGCCTGCTCCCTGAAAATGCAGTAGCTGAAAATGCCAGCGACTGAAACCAGAAACTGAGGACTAGTAACGGCACGGGAGCCATTAGCTCACAAGATGAGGTAATATTATGGGAAGAGCAATAACGCACTGATAGGGCTCTGTCTGCTTGGCACGCAGAGGGTCACAGGTTTAATCCCTGGCATCCCCACTTAGAAAAAAGAAGCGGGATGCAAATGATGGGGAAGAGACCCCTCTGCCTGAGGAGGCGAGGAAGAGGCACCAGCAGTCAGAGCAGGCAAGACCAGGCTGCATGGACAAACAGCCCAGCCAAGGATCAGGCAGCTTCCTGTGTTCATCCGTAGCTGAAACGTTGGAGCTGGGGTGAGGCCAACACTTCCCTGCGTGCCAGCCCTTCTGCTGCTTGGAGCTGCTGCAAGGGAAAAGGAAGCAGCCAAGGCTGCAACCAAACCTGCAGCCTGGCAGAGGAGGAGTCCTCCTCTCCGCAACTGCTGCGGGGTGCTCGAGGCGATTATTTCGGGGTGGGTGGGTGGGTGCAGGAGGAATATTTGCATCCGGTCCACTGTAAGTCACCCCCAAAGGTGAAAGGTTAAGGGAATTCGGTCTTTTCACGTTGTTGGGTTGTTGAGTCTGATGTCAGGTTTTTAGTTGGTTTTATGTGCTGGTCGGGCCTGCTGAAGGAGTCCTTTGTGAGAGGGAGAGGAGTATCTTAAACCTGGTGAGTTTTTTTGTTTTTTTTTTGGGGGGGGGGGAGGTGGCAGCAAGGAATGAGAACAAGTATTCTAACAGCACTGGGTGGGTTATTATTTTATTGGGCCTCATTTTTGCGGTGCTGGAATTTAACTGTAAGCTGCTGCGGGGAGCCACCCTGGGCTGAAAAAAACAGGGTTTAAATATAATAGATTAAACAATAACACATGCCACTTGAGTTTCGCAAGGATCCCCTTTCAAAGAAAGTGATTCCTGATGCTTCGAGACCCAGCATGGAGCTGCGGCTCAGAAACCTCACAAAACAGGAAATATAGGCAGGGTTTAGCCAAACAGGAGAAGAAACAGTTTCCATGAGAAATGTCTTCCCAGAGTCCAGAAGCTCCTTCACTCTTCCTATTGGCCGCCCACCCTCCCTGCCCGAGTTGGAGCTCTCCAGAACAGAAAAGGGATCCTGGAAGAAGCACTTCGAAGAGGCTCACCTGAGGCGTGTAGGGCCCAGGCGTCATCGGGTCAAGGCTCTCCAAGTCCGCCTCCTCCAGGGCCGCTTCCTTTGCAGTAGAGATATCCCGCTCTAGCTGGGTCAAGTGCTCATCATACTAAGGAACGGAAAGAGGAGAATTGGCCGGAGCCGTCCAAAACGAAAGCAGCTCTTGGCAGGTGCCGTGCGATGGGCCACTTACCTCCGCTAGCGTGTGGTAACAGATGTTCACTATCTCCTGAGCAGTTTTTGTGTATTGGCTGTCGGGGCCTGAAATGAAAAGCATACATGTTCCTTGTGATATGCACCCATTTGCCAATGCAGTCCTCCATTTTGTTGAAGCCTCCCGACGTAGGAAGATCAGAACCTGCTTTATACAGAGTCAAGGCCATTGGTCCATCCAGCCCATTATTGTTGACACTGGCTGGCAGCAGCCCTCCACGGTTTCAGGTAGGATTCTTTCCTAACCATACCTGGGATTGAACCTGGGACCTTCTGCATGCAAAGCAGGAGCTCTAGCACTGAGCCGAAGAGGCAAAAGGAACACGAGAGAAGTCCGAGAAGGAAGAGACCGTTTTCATCACATTTTAGACGCGTGACTGTCTTAAGCCCAGCGTGAGACGGGATTAACTGTGGAGCCAGACTCTGGTTTTGCCCTGGTTTTTTAAACCAAGAATCGTAAGATGTTATTTTGATATTGTATTGTTTTTATAAGCTCTTTTAATTAATTGTACGTATTTGATTTACATTGTGTTGTTGTAGTAATGTTGTTCCCCGCCTCGATCCAAAGGGAGAGGTGGGCAAGAAAAAAAGAAAGAAAATTATTATTATTATTTCTTCGGTGTAAATGCAAGTCAAAGGGCTACTAATGTCGCACGGAGCTAACAAGTTTTCTTACCATTGTATTTGATGCTGTTGGCAAGGATTAAGTTCACGTCATCCAGAAAGATTTCCCGGTTCTGATATTTGTGTTTGGAGATATTCTGGAATGAATACATGGGAAATGCGGTAAGAACACCTGTAGCACGAGTGGGGAACCTCAAGGGAACAACGGGTAGTGTAAATTTTGACCTATCAAACTCCTATGTTATGAAGCACCCCCAATTCTGCTGTTCTGGGAAGACATCGCCCGTATATGGAAGGGGACTATGGTTTTCTGGCCATGGAGAAAAGCTAGAAAAACAGGTTCCATAGGATATTGAGGCCTTTGCACAACCCAAGTGTAGCAGCAGAGGTCTCTTGCATACAACTTTCTGGCCAGCCATTGTGCTCTGATTGCCTTAATTCCTCCGTATTAAGACTTGCAAATTTCAGATCATGCCTCAGGGCAGCAGTCACAGAAGCCCGCACCATGAGTTAATTTTACACTCGAAGATAAAGAATTCAATGTATTTTAAAGCTGTTAGACCCTGAAAGCCCAATACTATGTAAGCAGGCATATGCCTACGTGACTCTTTTGTTGCTTTTGTTTAAGCCAATTAGCAAAGATCCCCCCCTGACTTGCTCACTTGGAACTGTGAAAGCCAGAAATATGCACCCATCAACTCTCATCTCTTCCTCACATCAGGAAATAGAGGAGCTCACTTGACACCTAAAAATCCATTTCCCAACATCCATGAACAATCTAAGAGGAAAGGCTTGTTTTGTTTTATCTTGTTTACTAAATCCTGAGAGAAGAGGGATGAAAACAGCAATCCAAATGCATATGATGGGCACAGAGAGGGAAAGAGAATGAAGGACCGCTCTCAAAGACCTTGTTGTACTCTCTCAACTTTTATAGAGGCGCCAGGTTTTCCTAAGCGCCCAAAGATCCCTCGTATATGTGTTCAATTTGCATGTCCGTAATATGCATGCCTATGTAAATTAAAGCATACTTTGTAACACCTGAATGGAGACAAGCCCCATATGCGATCTCCTTCCTTAAGACCTCATTTTGTCCAGGTGATTCTTTTAACCTGTGAAAGTGTTACTCACCTCGGCCATCCTGAATGTTCAACAGGACCCAAACCCATCTTTATGAATGCCTTCCTTTGTTATTTTATTTTTTTACCATAACCTTTGGTCCAACGTGTGGCATTTGGTGACTGAGGCTAAGAATTACTTCAAGCTTAGCTCCTATTTCCATATTGCAGTTCTGTTCTTGATATTTGGTCTGGCATTTAAAACGCTGCCATTCATCCCGAATCGTTGAGTTCCACGCGCTCGTGTAGCTTCGTTTAGCTACAAAGCCGCCACGTCACACAAAAATGCCGGCACCCTCCGCGGTACACACCTTGCGAATTGTCTCCAGGTCCATCGGACTGACAATGACTTTGTAATAATCTGGCACGAATTTCTTATTGACAGGATGATGAAAGGGCCAAGACTGCAAGCAATAAGAGCACAGAGAGGTCATGAGGAAGCTGCTCTGGCACGGTTGGATCAAGTGTCCCCAGGGGAGGCTGAAGAGCTTTTGTATAACGTCCAGCCAAAACCAGGAGACACTATTCACTTCCCGTATCTGCCGACCCATCTCAGTTCCAGTACAAGTGCCTGCAGTTCGCTGCACAGTCCTGGCCAAACCCAAAGTAAACATAGGGATAAGAAAGCTCCAGAGCCAGACAGTTTTCTGGCAGCTTATCCACATTTGTTAAAAGCAGTGTTGCTCAAATACAACTCAAGGCAAAATTCCTGGAGGATAAATGAGGCCAGATCTCTGGACCAAATCTGCCAAGTTCGAAAAGCAGGCGATCACATGGGTCAAAAGAAAAAAAAAAAGATGGAGGAAGCCAGACACACACACACACCTTTCCGCTGTGCCTTGCACTATTTCAAGAAGAAGGCTGCTGCGCCATGCCTCCCCTGCCCCAGATCAAGCTCCACAGGCTCCCTCCATCACATCCACCACCCTCTGTCATGGGCCCACATACGTCAGGAACAACCATCATCTTCTGGGTGACAATGTTGTCCAGAATAAAGGAGAAGGCCACTTGGTCATCATCATCCAGAAGCGGGTTAATTGCCTTCTCCAAACGAGCCAGTTTATCTTCCTTCTGAAATGATTCCAAGGGATAGAAGCACACTCAGCTTGAGAGCAACTTCTTTTTTTTTCTTCTTTTTTTAACATTTGGCTGTATGCTGTATTTGTAATATTTACTAGAGATATGAAGGCTCGGGAAAAACCGATTTGTTAATCAGGAAAAAAAAACATTTTTTTCAATTTTTTTCTGAAGCCTTTTTTGTTTATTTCCCGAAAAATTGGGAAAAAATGAAAAAAATGAAGAAAAAATGGATTATGGAATGTTTTATCTTAGCATGATGCATAAAATGTTTAAGACAAGGTGTTTATATATTTACTTCTCCAAAAGATTTCTAAAAACTATGTTCAGTACCAGATTATTACAATTTCTGTGCACGGAGGGCAAACAAGTCCCAGGCTGCAAACAGAGACTACAGCTCTCAAATACAAGAGCAAGATGCATTTCTGCCTCTAGGGGGCACTGCCATCGAAGCAGAGACTGAAACTGATAGCGGTAGCTATAGCTCAGAAAATGAGTCTGATTCAATTTCATGCGTATTCACTGAATCTTGGTCCCTCCTTTTTTCTCAGTTCTTTTTATGGGTGTTTTATGTCTGCTTGACATTGTGGAGGACTAGCAGAGACAGAAATAATTTTCCTTTTTACTAATGTTAATGGTTTCTTCAGCTTGTTTTTTTAATTGTTTTTCGCCTGCTCCTCATAAACTGGCAAAACCAAAGAGGTTCCTTACAGTTCAGGCGTTCCTTACAGTTCAAGAGCTTGTAGCTCCATTTGTTACAAAAAAAAAGTAAAAATTTTAAAAAGTAAATTCAATTTGTAATAATTGCTTGAATGCACTATACTTTTAACATACCAAATGTGATAATTTTATGCCAAACCAAACTTGTACATAACTACATTTTATGTTCCTAAAGTAACAAAGTGACTTTCAACCCCTACAAAGTGCTAATATTGCATTTTTTCAATTTTTCCAAAAAAATTCATTTTTACCCTGAAAAAACGGATGTTTTTCCATGGCTTCATAATTTCCGGAAATTTTACATCTCTAATTTTGCCACTGTTATGTGGAAACGGCCCCTATATTTGTGACGTTGTCTCACGCAGGCACTAACAGTTCACAGCAGCTGCCTTTAGCCCTTTCGAGAGACACCTCACTGCCCTCTAGAGTAGAATCACCAAACTGCAAATGTGAACAGGATTCCAGCTCAGCCCTAAAATGCCCTCAAGTTGTTAAGCACATGTTCTAACTCAAAGCGACAAGCTCTCCCTCCCTCCGCACTCTGACAGACACAAGACTTGCCTCTTTTAGCTTCTGATCACAGAGGTCCAGCATCGCCTGAGAAATCTGGGTCAAGGAGTGTTTTGGCCCTGGAAACACAAGGCAGAAACGTTTAAATGCAGAAATGACATAAAGCATTCACAGCTGATGGATGGCGTTCATAGAATCCTGGAATAGTAGTGCTGGAAGGGGCCTATAAGGCCATTGAGACCAACCCCCTGCTCAACGCAGGAATCCACATTAAAACATGCCTGACAGGTAGCTGTCCAGCTGCATCTTGAATGCCTCTAGTGTGGGAAAGCCCACTATCTCCCTAGGTAATCAGTCGTACCGCTCTAACAGGCAGAAAGTTTTCCTGATGTCCAGCTGGAATCTGGCTTCCTGTAACTTGAGTCCATTATTCCGTGTCCTGCACTCCAGGATGACCAAGAAAAGATCCTGGCTTTTATTTGCAAGTCTGAACACCAACTATATTGTTATCCCTAAATTCGTATTAATGTAATCATCAGGCCAACTCAAAGCCGCAAAAAAAGGCAAGCTTTCAAGTTCTCCAAAGGTCTTCATCAGGCAAGATGGTACAAAAACAGGCTCAGTAGGCTCAGAGAATGGCCCTGTTCAGACGATACCTTAAACCACTGCTTTAACCATGGTGAACAAGGCTTTTTGTCTTATTCGCTGAGGTTTAAGGTGTCTTCTGAACAGGGCTGTTCTTAGGAAACGAAAATAATGGGTAGCTGAGGTCAACGTGTGCTGGGGCTCAGACCACACCCCTCTGCCTTTGACTCAGTCTTTACTTGTCCTTTCTGACTAGCCACACCTCCCTTGGCAGCCATTTTGTGGTGGTGCTCAGAACCGTTTCTCAAATTTCCAAATGCGCCCTCAGGTCCAAACGGCTGCCTAACCCGGCTTTATGGCCACTATTCATCACTTTCCTCTCCCCATTTCCCCCCACGTTCCCAGAAAGAGCACCAGGTCACTACCCCAGCTGTCGCTACCACCTCTTAAGGCTGGGATTCTGCATACTCGGACTACGGGAGAGGCAGGAGAGAAAGGTTCTAAATACCGTTGTACGTCGCGCTATTCTTCACGATCAGCTCCAGCTGTTCCCGGAACTCTTCGCGAGATGGGTAGAGGCGTTTGCGGACGTTCTCGCGCAGGGTCTGCAGGTCCATTGGCTTCGTGATGATCTTGTAATAGTCTTTGACAACCTTCCCATTAACGGGCTGGTGGAAGGGATATGTCTGAGGGGCAAATGGGGAAAGGAGATGAGCGGACATCTGCCTGGCACGCAAAGAGAGCAGCTGACACCAAAAAGCCACCAAAGCCATTTCAAGCAAGCAGTAGTAACACCAGCTGAGCGCATGGGATACAGGGGCGTGCTTCTCTGTGGACCTGCAAATACAGTGCTGGAACCTAACTGTTGGAAACCAGGGATCAAATTCTGAGCCGCTCGTGGGCAATGCGCACTCCTTCCCCCCTCCACCCCATCTCAGAGCCAAATTATACCTGATGCTAAATGTGAACCCTTTTAGAAATGCAAATAGCAGTCATGGGAGAAGGGGGGGCAATGAGGCCCAGAATTGCAGGGAGTTTCTCTCTCTGCTCTCCATGGTCCTGAGAAAGACACACATACCCCAAGCCTAAGGGACTGTTCTTATTAGGAGGGAAGTTCCCGATGGGCACCAATGAAAGCTTTTCTCCCAACACGAACAGCTGGAGGGGGGATTTTTTTATCAGGGGCGGGGGAGAAGGTAAACTCTCCTTCACCCTCCCACATGCAATTTGGCCCTACGGATCACCAGTAAAAGGGGAACATTTTACAGATACCATCTGTGAGGAAGAAGATGGAAGGCAAGGCCAGAGGGAAGGGAGTTATTCCCAGCCTGGTCTTTCTTCTTCTGGCACACTCTCCTTTGGAGCAGACAGAACCAGGGAGCTCCTTCCCTCCTTGGCTTCCCTCTTCCTCTGCCTTTTATACGTGGCTCTCAGGCCATGTTCATTTCCTGCCCCCTTTCCTTGCTCATAAGTAGGCCTCAGGGGTCAAGGGGGGCAGCTGAAGGAGGAGGCAAACTTCCCGCACTTCCATGAATGGCTGATGTTTCCCTTGTGGCTCCCTTCTCTCCACTCAGAAGACGTTGGAGGGACCCCACCCGGCATCTGCCTCCTGAATCCCCACACACGAATTGTGGCAGTACGTTCTAAGTACACCCATTCATGGGGAGGGTCACAAAAGGGGAAGGCAGGCAACACTCTCCCCTTCACAGGATGACAGCAGAATGCTTGCCTTCAATTCCAAACACGGAGGATTCCTCAAGGAGCTAGTCCTCCAGATATTGGGACAGCATGAAACCATCTCGCCCCACCCCATAACGCAGGGCCAGAACACTGCAACCAAATGCCGCAGGCCCAAAAGCTCTTACGTTGGGAAGATCTCGCATTTCGTTGATAATGCCTTCTAAGACAGAGGACAGCGTCACCATGGGGTCTGTGCGTCGGCGGTGGATGGATTTGTGAGGTCGCTGGAAGAGACAGAAGAAGGCTATTACAGCACTTCTAAGGTTCACACTCTATGGGCCTTTCATATCCTGAAAACGAGCATTTCCAAGTTCCAATTCAGCTCGTGCATCTTCCTCTTTAGCAAGGGGGTCGCTCTCTGGCTACTGCTGCAACTTCATGAGCAGAATCAGGGCAAATTTGACCACAAATGTAAAAAGGGTTACAATAATCCCATAGGAGTAAATTAAGAAATAAACAGGTGTAATTAACAGTAGTCAGTATCAGCTTTAAAATAAAATATTATTACATAATGTTAAATGATGTGAAAAGGCCTGGGTCAATAACACATTCCCTGAAACTGTCGCCAAGATGGGTCATGGGGAGGAGAATTATAACGACACAAAGGGCTTACGTTTAAGTAGTCACAATGAACCGTGGTTCCAACACGCCGTTTCTTCTTTGGTGGGAGCTGCTGTTTTGGGAACTTCAGGACTAAGGACTTCCGGCGAACTTCATCTGCACTGTAAGCAAGCAGACAGAAAGAGAGGGATGCTTTAAGGTGGATTCCTGCATTCAGCAGGGGACTGGACTCGATGGCCTTAGAGGCCCCTTCCAACTCTACTATTCTATAATTGTATGTTCATCCTGCCTCAGGGTTCTTCGGTTATCTTGAAAGGTTGTCACACAGAGGAGGGCCAGGATCTCTTCTCGATCATCCCAGAGTGCAGGACACAGAATCATGGGCTCAAGTTACAGGAAGCCAGATTCCAGCTGGACATCAGGAAAAACGTCATGACTGTTAGAGCAGGATGGCAATGGAAGCCATGACCTAGGGAGGTGGTGGGCTCTCCCACACTAGAGGCCTTCAAGAGGCAGCTGGATAGCCATAGGTCAGGGATGCTTTAAGGTGGATTCCTGCATTAAGCAGGGAGTTGGACTCGATGGCCTTAGAGGCCCATGATTCTATTTCAGCTTCCAGCTCCTCTCCATCCAGTGGGCCTCGTTAGCTCTCTGGAAAAGGAACTCAAGTAGCACAATGCAAATCCGATTCATACTAGAGCTGCCTCATAGCCTCTGAGGTAAATGGAGCTATGAATTGAAGGTTGTGTCCTTGACTTTATAATGATCCCTGCAAGCCAGTCAGCCCCCACTGAGGTCTGCTGTATCCTCCTTAAGATTCAAAGATGCTGCCAATTCCACAAATTGCATTAATCAACGACTCAAGAGCTTTCTCAGCGGTGGCGCCTCTGCTTTGGAACAGCCCTGCCAAGCAAATCCATGAGAAACCTTCCCTGATGACTTTTAGGCACCAAGTAAAAGCTTTTCTTTTTAGCAAGGCCTTTGACTGAGGGAGTGCACCACCTTACTGATTAATTGTATCAGGAGTGATTAAGCCCGAATCCTGATTACTAATGCGATGTGGCTATTTCTGTTTCATTGTATGTTTCTGGTCCTGTAATTGTTTAATCTGATCATTCATCTGCTTCGGTAGAAAGGTGACTAATGAACAATTTTATAAATAAATATAAAGTCAACATGGCTTCCATTTTACAGGTGGAACAATGAGGCTGGAAGACCGTGATTCAGCTAAGCCAGCTAGTGAGTTCATGGCTGAGATGGGTTTTCAACCCAGACTGGACCCCAGCACCTCTAACTGTGGGGATGGCGCTGAGCACCTCCGTGCCGCTCCTCACCTCTCAATCAGCTGCTTCCCCAGGACAATCTTGGTGCCCTCCACTTTGATCAGCTCTTCGTTGTCGTTGGGGATGACCGTCTTCTCCAGCTCCTCCTCCTGCTCCTCCGTCATGGCCACAGGGTTGGAGGGCGGAGCGTTGGTTTGGTAGTAGAGGGGGCAGAACTTGTTGGTCCTCATGTGTCCGATCGCACCGCAAGCACCACACTTTAACTGCAGCGGAAGGGAAAGAAGCGAAGGGCCATCGTTGATACATTTGGAAAAGGGAGTCTTTGCCCGCACTGGCAAAAAGGTGCCCAGCAGGCAGATGCGCCTCCAGGGGCAACCCAATCACGCAATCTGCAATGCCGTTGGATGAGATCCTGGTGACTGTAAGAAGCACCGGAAGGGGAAAGGTTTCTTCCCCTTGCCTAAAGAAGCACAGCTAGTGTTGTCCGCTGTTGGAGGCCTACAGAACCCCGACAGGCCAGGTACAGCTTAAGGTCAGGTATGCACTAAAAAGGGAAAAAATCTGGACCCTTCCCCAATGCAACCCAGATTACGCAAGATCAGTCTAAACAAATAACAACAATTACCAAGATCCTTGTAGGGAGGGGAACCTCTGGCATGTGGCCCTAATCCAACCCAGAGAGGATCCCCATCTGTCTGAAAGTGCCTCCTTGTATTCACTCCTACAAGAATCCCTGCTGCAACCTCCGGACCGAGATGGGAGCCTCTCTCGGTATGGGGAAAGGCAAAATGAGCAGGGAGGTGATGTCAGCAGGCGTGGCCAAGCCCACTGGCAGCATCTGGGCCGTGGAGGGCCCGGGGGAGGGGAGGACACGGACAATTCAAGGGGTGAGAAAAGAATGACTTAAAGCATCAGAGCACCACCCAGGAGCAACCCCAAAAACATCCTGGCTTCTGAGATGTCTCCAGACAGACATGCACATCCCTTTTTTAAAACTAAATTTATATCCAACCTTTCTGCACAAAAATAGCACTCGAGGGGCATCCTCTGTGAATTTATCTTCACAACTTCAGAGCAAGGCACTCTCTCTAAAGGGAAAAAAAGGAAGGAAGGAAGGAAGGAAGATGGCAGAAGCGGCCAAAATTCTCAAGAGTGCCCAGTTACCTTCAGGTCTGGCCGCTCCTTCATCTTCTTGGGCTTCTTCTCAGGTGGACCCTTCAGTTTCTCCTTCTCTTGGTTGCGTTTGAGCCGTCTCAGCTGCTCCTGGATTCGGCGCCTCTCTTTCCGCATCTCCTCTCTATGCTGCTCGTCGAAGAGGGCAAACTTCCGTCTGGAACACAAAGGCTACCCATCAAGGCCTTTAACTTATTTACTTTATGTATTTATTTACAATATTCATATACCACTCCCCATTCAGAATTTTGCAGAGGTAGACAAAATAAAACAGGATAAAACCAGAATAAAAACGCATTGAAAGTACATCTGTAAAAGAAACAAGAGTGCAAAATCAACCGCGGCTGGTCATTAAAGGGGAAGGCTTCCTGGAACGACGTTTTCAGGAAGCGCAGGGAAGAGTACAGGGTGGGCACCTGCCTGACCTCCAGAGGCAGGGAATGAACTTGGCCACGGCCCCAGCTTTGCAGCATCTTCCACTCTGAAACCCAGGACTGAAAATGCACTTCGTGGCTGGTTCTAGACACGCTCCAAGTGTGTGAGTCCTGAAAAGGGCTGGGCTCAGCGCCTCCTTTGCAACCTCACCCACCTTTGGGTGTGGAGAGGCTTATATCCATTGGCCCTACATACCTGCGCTCACCTGGGTAGCAAGCCCAGTGGCAAGGGAATACCCACAGGAACAAGCCCCGAGAGCCGTTTCAGACATCGCTTTAGGCATGCACGTAGAGAAGCCCCACAGTCATTCCATTAACTACATTTCCATGCCACCCCATAGCCAAAGCTCTCTGGGCGGCTCATAAAAATTAACTGCACGAGAGAAGCTAATGTCCTCTGAACCATACATTGGTCTCCTAACGCACCTGATGTATGACCAAAAATATGCATGCACACCTAGGCTTTGGGGGTCTACCCATGAGCTCCGTCTCATCCCCTCCCTAATGACGTATCCGTCTAAATTAAAACACTTTTTTTTCCTTCCAAGGGACTTGGTTTTATTCACTCTGCCTGACTCCCTGCGTTTGCTGTTTATTTTCTTACCCGTTCTCTCCCGACTGCATTTTTTGATGTGAATTTTTTAAAAAGCATGCTGGCTCCCTTGTGAAGAAAGGAGGGATATAAATGTTTGTAATAAAACTGTAAATATAAATGTCCTGTGCTTTTTCCTCCTTCTGCACCTCACCTTTGGTAAGGGGATTCCCACTCTACCAATAGGTCACTCCTGAAAAGGAAAGGAAGGGGCTGTGGCTCAGTGGTAGAGCCCTTGCTTTGCATGCAGAAGGTCCCAGGTTCAATCCCCGACATCTCCAGGTAGGGCTGGAAAAACCCCTGCCTGAAATTCCGGAGAGCGGCTGCTGCCAGTCAGTGCCGACAATACTGGGCTAGACGGACCAAGGGTCTGACTTGGTCTAAGGCAGCTTCCTAGGTTCCTAAAGCAGCCTTTCCAGAATGCCCTTACATGAATTCATCGTCCTTGGTGGTCCGTATCCTGCTGTAGGCATCGATGACCGAGGGCTTGCGGACCGTCTCGCATCTCACGTACTCCTTCCCATCCTCGTCACAAAAGGTGCGGTAGATTTTCAAGCGGCGGCCGGTGGCAGAGGAATTGAGGCTGGTCACGGAGGCGGTGTCGTCGTCTTTGTGGGAGCCACCCAAGTTGCCTGGGGTGGAGGCTGCAAGAGAAACGTGGCGGCTTTGCTGAGGAAAGAGCCGATGCCCCGGCTTCCCAATGGGAAGAGGGGAGTGAGCTCCCTCAGCAAAAGGGAGATGCCAAGACCCCAAGAGCCTATGGGGGAAGGTGCAAAGACAGAGCACAAGAAACCCCCTGCACAAGGGCAACATCCCAGCACAGTCCCGTTTGCCTGCCTCCTGTGCTCGCTGCCACTTCCATTCCCCTCTCCATGTTCCGTTCTCCAAAACTTGTAAGCCCCAATTTAGGGAATCCCCCCTTCCTCCCTTCTCATCCTGCCCTCTCTGCTAGTTACGCCACTTCTATCAATAGCTATTGGAGCCTCCAGGTTCACCAAGCCTTTATACACCAGATGCTGTGGAACAGGTGTGGGAGGGTGGGGTTGCACTCCTGGCCACTGGGTGAACAGAATGCTGGACTCGACGGGTCCTGGGTCTGATCCAGCAGGGCTCGTCATATGCTCAGGAGCAGCATGCTACTACTGGCTACTAAGCACTAGTGTGCCCTGCTGGTGGGCTTCCCAGGGACATCTGGTTGTCCGCTCTGGGAAGCAGGCTGCTGGACTAGGTGGACTCTCCAGAGGTCATAACTGGATGCTAGAGGTGCCCCCTGCAAGCTTCTCTGGGGGCTTCTGCCCTCGCTGCCGAGCACTCACCGAGTCCTTTCTTGTCCCTCCTGTCCTTCTTGCTCCTCTCCTTGTCGTTGCCGCTGTCCTCTCCCATGAGCATCCTCTGCAGCTCCTTCCGCTCCTGCTCCTCCCTCTCCCGGGACAGCTGGGAGCTGGTCTTCTTGTTCTGCAGCATGTTCTCAATGTTCTTCCCCATCTCCTCAAAGTCGCTGTCCTCAGCGGAGCTGCTGTCTGTGTCTGTGGACAAGATTTCCGTGGATTCCAGGACTCTGAAGCAGAAAACCAGCATCAATGTCAGTCCCTTACATCAGGAAGGCTTTGGGCCATAAATAGGAGGAGGAGGAGGAGGGGGAGGAGGAGGAGGAAGAGGAGGAGGCAGACACAGACACAAGTGCCAACATCACTTTCAAGGAGTCACAAACCACGGGGCCCTACTAAATCTCCTTGGTCCAGGCCCTTCGCTTCTTTAATAAACGTAACAATCTTGCTAACCTAGCTCCTCCTTTTGACTATACAGCTCTTGGGAAAGACCACCATGACTGCTCTGGTTTGGAAAAGGAAGCAGGGCATAAATATTTCAAAGAAACAAATATTTCCCATGAAGACCCTTTGCAAGAGCTATCTCAGCTAAGGCCTTCAGTTCAGTTAATTTACTTTCCCCCCTGCTGTTCTAACAAAAGTTTTCAAAGGGGCTTACAAATAAAAGATAAAACTACATTCCAAAATAAGAAAAAAGTTCAAGCCACCAAAAAATGATCCTAAAGTACAAAGCCAGGCATTAACAGAATTAGAGCAATTAAGCAAACACCGAGAGAGCAGTGAATCAAAAACCTACATAATACAAAAATGGATTAACTATGAAACACAAATGAAATCCAGTTTCTTTCCACGACCACCACCCTGTATATCAGGCTATTCCCAATCATCGAAAACGTCTTTAAATGCATTCAGTAAATGCCCTCATTTTGGACTTCAGCACATTTCCAGGGAAGGGAATTCTACAATTGTGGAGAAGGTATCGAGGCAGCCTTTCTCCGGGCCGAGTCGGCATACCGATGAATCGCTGAGAGCGCAGTCGAGGGGAAGCAGACAGTGGAAGCTCAGACATTCAGGTCAAGTACAAAAACGCCATGCCCAAAATTAAGTGAAGAAGGATCGTTGGGGCAGGTGGATGGAGGCAGTAGGCCCGCTGAAGGCCCCACACCTGAAGCATTAGCCAAGAACTCACTTGTTCTGCAAGTCAAAGATGCGCTGGCACTCCTCTTTGTACCTCTCCTGGTGTTCTGCTACGGAGAAGCGAGACCCGCGGGCAAATTTGCTCATGGGGCCTTCACCCGAGCGGGCCTGCTCTGTGGACATGGTGCGTACAACGTCAATCACCTCCCAGCGGGAGAGCTTCTTGATCTGGGGAAGGAGAGATTTGCTGAATGCAGGAAGCTGCTAAGGAGGCTCAAACACGAGAGGGAGGGAGGGAGGGAGGGAGGGAGGGAGGGAGGGAGAGCTCCCCTCCACACTCACCTCCTCTTCTGGAACTCCAAACTTGCGCAGAAGCTGCTTGGCATTTTTGAGAGACAGGCGCCGGAGATCCGCATCCGTCCCGGTCACCGTCTTCTTCACGGGTTGTGGCTCCTTGTCATCCTGCTTGAAGAAGAACAAGAGCCTTTCTTCTTCACGGCTGCATCTATTTATCCTCCGGGCCCAGGAGCAGAGCCCAAGGAGAAACTCTGCAGCATAGGCTCGCGGCGTTCCCGCCCTCCCCAGCCCTTAGAAGGGAACTCGCGGGGTCTACAGGGAACGGCTCTCCAGACCTCCTTTCCTTGCTATGTTCGTGTTTCCAAGCCCTCCCGCCGAACAGCGAGACAATAAAGACGTCTGCCAAGTAATCCACAAAGCTTTATGCAGTAAATAAACATCTCTTTGCACCTCGAAAGAATTTAAACCCTAGGAACTTCCCACTAGGTTAACACTTGGTTAAACTAAGCGAGACAATTGTCCTTTCAATAAAAGGGAAAGCCTTTTCCCTGAGCTGCTTTAACTTCAAGGAGGATTTCTCTGAAGAAGCCTTTGGCGAGAAGCTAGCCGAGCCTCTCGCCTTCTTTTAGCTCCACCCGTTTTGAGTCTGCGGCGGACTCTAGGATCAGCCAAACCTGAAGTCCCTTCCCCCTCTGAAGATTCCTGATTTCCCAAAGACGGGTGAGTTGTTAACGTTTTCACTGATAAGAACTGGTGAAGGTTCATCCCCAGCTGTTGAAGAGCCGGGAAAGTCACCACCCCCACTCCCCGTGTAGGCTGGTACGTTTCTGGCCCTGCCTCTTCTGCTTCCGAATCGGATTCTGATTCATAGCCTGAAACTCCTTCTCCCATTCTAAGGGGAACAGGTCTGGTCACGACAGCTATGGGGTAAGAGAAGGAAGCAGGCCCCTAAGCAAGGGCCCAGCAACAATTCCCGGCCAGGCTCCTTGCCTCACCTTCCTGACTTGGCCCATCCGCTTACCTTCTGCTGCGTTGGCTTGTTTGGGATCTTTACGTAGGAGAATCCTTCTCCGCATCCGGTAGGGTCTGCCACTCCAGTCACTTCTAGAAGACATTTCCCCTTCATGGCTGCAATAAAGGCCCGTGTGGTGTTCCAGGGGGCCGTGCGCACCTAAGCAGAAGTAGAAAGAAGCCGTCACCCTTCAGGGGGAACATCACCCCCTTCAGGTTACCCGAAGGATCGTTTCCTCCCATATTTGCTTGCCCCCAGACCATCTTCGGAAGCCCTCCTCTGAGTGGGCCCGCCAAATGAAGTGAGACGGGGGGGCTACTAAGCAGTGGGCGGTTTCAACGGTGGCACCCCGGTTGTGGAATGCCCTCACCAGAGAGGATTGCGTGGCAAATACGTTGTGGTCTTTTCTGTGCCAGGTGAAGACCTTTTCATTTTCCCAGGCTTTTTAGTCCTTCAGTTTTAAAAATCAAATTAGTGTGTTTTGGATCTTTCCACTGCTGCTGGCTTTCGCTTTGGTTTTATACGTTTTAAAGGTGTAACGATTTTATGTTTGATCACGTCATTGTATTTTACGGTTTTAACTTTTGTAAACCGCCCTGAGAGCTTCAGCGATTGGGCGGCATAGAAATGTAATAAATAAACAAACAAATCTGATGTTCTGGCCAAGAACATTTACTGTCTGCCCTGTGCCTAATCCCTGCCCTGCACAGTCTTGGTTCTACCTCATCATCTATCTTCATCTGGAAGTCCTCCTCGTTTTCTTCTTCTGGGGCAAAAAAGGATTTCTCCCCGTAACCTGCGTCCTGAGGGAAGACAGAGATAAGAAGTTGTTTTCGGAGTCCCTTGGGACACACTCATACACAGGCTCAAACAGCACAAGAAGGACATGCGACTGATTCATCAGAAGCTGTCTTACACGGAGTCAAACCCTTGCTCCATCTAGCCCAGCACTGTTGACACTGACCGGCAGCAGCGGCTCTCCAGGGTTTCAGGCTGGAATGTTTCCAGCCCTACCAGGAGATGTGGCTGAGGACTGAACCTGGGACCTTCTGCATGCAAAGCGGAGAGCTTTGGCTATGGGGCAGAACAATAATAATAATAATAATGATGATGATGATGATGATGATGTGCTCTGAGCCAGGGCCCTCACTATCACACTGGATTTGCATAAATAGAAAGGAAATGCCATGTACAGCTTTGTACTCAGAAGGTCCCACTCTCTCCCCCATCAAAGGCTACAGCAGGCCAAGGCCTTCCATCTGCTCCATGTCAGCCACCCTAGAGTTGCCAACAGCAAACTGAGAAACCAAAGGGCGCCAAAGAGCTCTTGCTGTTGAGTCTTCTCAGCTCCTTTTTTTTCCCTCCTAGAAACATCCAAGCGGATTTTATGAAGCTGAAAGTTGAGATTTGGTGACTGCTGTGCCGGAAATTACCAGCCCAGCAGAATGCAAAAGGGAGAGACGGACTGGGCTCCCCTTCTCTCCACCCATGATGATAAAGACCTCCAGCCTTGCTGCTCCTTTCACGAGCACACACTCGAGTTGGATGGGTCCAAATCAGCCTGGCCACTTTTAGCTGTATTTTAACTCCGAACTCCCAGGCCAGAAGAAGAAGAGTTCTGTCTAAGCTTGAAAGCTTGCTTCCAAGATTTTTATCCTAAAGCACTGTGAACTCCGAGGCACTGCTTCGAAGCTACTGGTGCACTACAGAGATTTGGGGGGGGGGGGGGGATGAATTCTTATTCCATCACAAAGATGGGGAATTTCAGAAAGGATGGAACTTTTTCAAAGAATGACTTAATGCATTCCTCACTGAAAGGGAACGTATTAACTAGAACCCCTGGATGGAGAATTCAAGACACAGCCTTATCTCCTCCCCTGGACTGATCTATTTGATAAGAAGAGATAGCCAGGTGTGCTACTAAGAGATAGCCGGAATATAAATGCAAATACTCTATGGATTATAAATGCAATTACTTTGCATCCCATCCTGGTGGGAGGTGGCAGGATTGAGACGGTCTCAGAGTTCTCGAGTTTCTTGCCAAGCAAGCCGCAAGAATCGGCGAAGTCCATGAAAGACGCGGGCTCACCTTTAAACGCTGTTCGGCGGAGATCATGCTGTAATACGCACAGCACTGCTCTGGAGATACCATCGCTCTAATTTCCTCTTCAGTTGGTAGCCGGAAGTCTGGCTTTAGAACCCACCAGTTGGAGTCCATCCCTGAAACAAACAATGGCCTCCACTGAGCCCGGCTAGGAAGCATTCCCTCCCTCCCTCCCTCCCATCACAGCCCCAAGAACAGTTAGAGCAAGCGCACGGCACTCCGGCATCCATGGCTAAAGTGGATAATCAAATGTATGGGGACGCATATATCTGATTACCTCCACCAATTGTAGAGACTTGAAATGCTGCGCGGTATTTTTATCCCCAATTATGATCTTGCCATTTGTCAAAGCTGTCTCCCATTCATGGTTTTTAAAACCTCGGGGGGCTCAGCTTTCAAAGGTTTTCCCGCACCCTGAGCAGCTGATTCTCACAGGATACAGAGAAACAGAGCACAACACATGGCCATATGTTGCATCTGGACACACATGTATATCTCCTTTGAAACAGATGCCAGGGGCAACCAAGAGAGGACAGGGCTGCTGTTTAGGTGTATTTTGAAGATGAGGGCAGGCATTTCAGTAAAAGCAGCTTCCTGGAGGCACAGAATACAGGGCACAGCCTGATCCCTGGACAGACTTATTGGTGCATCTAGTCCAGTGTTGCTGGCAGCGGTTCTGGAAGGCCTCAGGCACAGAAGAGGCATGATTCCCATCACCTGTTACCTGATCCTTTTACCAGGAGCTGGCAAGGATTTTCTGCATGCAAAGCAGGTGCTCTACCAGTGAATTTTGGTCCCTACCCAGGAAGATGACAAGCTGGGGCATCTCAAGAAGGTCTGTTGCACGACAACCCCGCCTACCCGTGCGCTTGAAGTCTGCGCAAAGCTTCAGCCGCTTGCGGATGCTGCTCTCTGAGTGGGATGGAAATGCCTTCTTAATATCTTCCATGCGAATCCTACGGGGCCGGTCTCTGCTCTTCCAGAACAGGCGGTATATGAAGACCTAACAAGGAAGCCAAAGGAACAGCCTGAAAACACAAGCAAGCTATGATCTCGTGCCTAACCCCAAGGCAAAACCCACCGCTGCCCAATGCACCGCACCATACTCACGGCACGCGTTAAACCACACCTTCCACATTAGCATGCGCCCCATGCTTACACAATCCAAAGGTCAACTCAGTAGTCTCCAGCAAGGGAGCCAAGCCGCAAGCTACAGGAGAGGGCATGTATTCCTGAGGATGCCAGCCAATTTGAGTTGGGTGTGCAGGATCTTGTTTTGACCTCAGATAAAGCACTTATGCTCACCCCACTAACCAACACATCACATTTTTTACCAATGTGCCCTCTAGCATATGTCCATGCATCACAGAAAGACAACGCTCACTTACACATTTGTAGCAAACCGCTTGCCAAAAAAGAACCCCCTTCCTTCCCCCCAACCTGTTGCAGGGCTCATAATTTGTGTCATCCCCCGCAAAGAACAAACCTGCAGGAAGTCTCGAATGTGAGTATTGGCCCGTTTGGAGTTGGGCCCAGGCACTTCAAAGAGAGGACACTCCTGTCCAACGACAAAGATGTCCACAAGCTCCCGGATATAGTAACCTTGTCGTTGCCGGATAATCAGAAAGTCCGTTTCAGGCATCTTGTGAAGGTAGATCGGAGCCCGGAAGAGGTTGTTTTCAAACGCCTGGCCAAAGAGAAGAGGATGCCTCAGACCCCTGCACGACCTTACAGCCCAGTTTTACTCTTCTGACATGCCTCAGGGTTCTCCGTCAAACCCGAGACAGTTGGTACAAAGCAGGCTCCAAAAAGAGCACACAGGAGCCTTCAGATATTTATACACTGGACTCGAAAATTCACAGGACAAGTGACTTTCTATCCTCCAAAGACGTGTAAGAAACTGGAAAGCAAAAGAACTTGTTCTTCGAACCCGTATTTGCTTCCAATTCGCTCGGGCGCCATTTGTTTCTACATTTGTCTGTTTGCTGGTTTGTTACATTTACATCTCGCTTTTCCTCCAAGAAGCCCAAGGCAGTGCACATGACCCTCCTCCGCTCTATTTCATCCTCACAACAACCTTGTGTGGTAGGCTAGGCTGAAAGTTAGTGACTGGCCCAAAGTCACCCAGTGAGCTTCATGGCCGAGCACGGACTAGAACCCGGATCCCCTGAGTCCAATACTCTCACTGCTACACCACAGGGGATCCCCACCATACTTTTACCTCACTGGCCAGAGCACCCACCATTGAACCGGTCCCCGGATGCAAACCACCCCGTCCTCTCAGTCCTTTTCCTGCACCGTAGTTCCTTTGAAAGCACAGAGCTGCCCCTGTGTCTCGCTCTTGGCCCAAGAGAAGGCCAAGGCCAGAATGAAGCATGGTTTAGAGACTTGGCACATAAATAGCAAAGGCTGTGCCTCTAGCATTTCACAGCTATTTGGCCCCACGGTCCATCTCCACTTCCAGACCCACTTTCAACGCACTCGACAGACCGTGCACCTGACAAAATAGGAGAGACTGAAAGAACTAGGCATGTATAGCCTGGAGAAGAGAAGACGAAGGGGGAGACATGATAGCACTCTTCAAGGTCTTGAATGGTTGCCACACAGAGGAGGGCCAGGATCTCTTCTCCATCATCCCAGAATAATGGGCTCAAGTTTCAGGAAGCCAGATTCCATCTGAACACCAGGAAAAACTTCCTGACTGTTAGAGCGGTATGACAATGGAACCCATGACCTAGGGAGATTGTGAGCTCTCCCGCATTAGAGGCCTTCAAGAGGCAGCTGGACAAGCATCCATCAGGGATGCTTTAAGATGGATTCCAGTATTGAGCAGGGGGTTGGACTCGATGGCCTCATAGGCCCCTTCCAGCTCTACTATTCTATGATATGAGTCTATGATTCTATGGCCTTTTCCACACCATAGCAGTGGACAGGGCGGGAAGCGGGGAAACCCGGAAGTAGCCACTTCCAGGTTCAGCGCTTCTCTGTTGTTTTCACCCATTGCAGAATTCGTACCCAAAAGGCCTATGGGTGAGGATGCTGCATGAAGTGGCCCCTCGGAGGAGGGCGTAGCGTTTGAATGCGACTCAAGTCAAACCCGATATGCACATCAAACGTTGCCGCCCCACACAGCTGCAGGAGCCCAGGCGTGCCTGTCAAATCCCTCTCCCTCCACTTATGTTGGGACACAGAGGCAGGCAGCAGCTCAACCAACTGGATTTGGTGGCAATTTACAGCTTCATTGCCTTTTGTTCTTTGCAAAGAGAGAAACGTGCAAACTCAACCCTTTACTCCCAGATGCGAACGGTACACATCTCACCTGGAGCAGCTGGCCTGGGTGAAGGGAGCCCAAGAAGGGGGAGGTGTGGCAGTAGACAGTCTCTCCGTATTTACAGTCGGGGGCCCCAGGATCCTTGCCCGGTTTCTGCCAGGGAGCAAAACAGCTGGGATCAGAAGGCAGCAGAAGCTCAGTTGCCGAAGCTCAGCCCCAGTAGCCACACTGGCGCACTCACCCGCTTGTAGTAGTTCTTGATCTTGCTCGCCATCCCAACCTGCATCATTAAGGGGGCGTTCTCCTCACTGTACTCTGCCAGGATGAGGTCGCCGTCCTTGCCAGTGAGGTCTTGTGGGGTGCGCATGAAGAACATCTCCCCGCCGCCGGAAGCTTGACGCTCCTGTTCCCTCATCTGGGCACAGCAGAAGGAAAAGCATGTTAACAAACCAAAGACAGACACATATAAACATAAGAACATGAGAAGAGCCCTGATGCTGGATCTCAGAACAAGGGTCCATCTTGTCCAGAACTCTGTTCACACAGTGGCCAACCAGCTGTCGACCTTGGACCAACAAAGCTGGACATGAGTGCAACAGGACCCTCACACCCATGTTCCCCAGCAACTGGTGCACACGGGCCTACTGCCTCTGATACTGGAGGTAGCACATGACCATCAGGGCTAGTAGCCATTGATACCTTCCCCTCCAGGAATTTATCCAACCCCCTTTCAAAGCCATCCAAATTGGGGGCCATCACCCCGTCTTGTGGCAGCAAATTCCATAATTTAACTCTGTGCTGTGTGAAGGTCCCTCTTTTTCTCTGTCCTGAATCTCCCACCAATCAGCTTCATGGGAGGACCCCTTTGAGTTCTAGTATTTTGAGAGAGGGGAAAAAATGTCTCCCTATCCACAGTCTCCACACCAGGCCTAATTTTGTACACCTCTAAAGTAGCAGCGAGAATCTCTCTTTAACCCCTGGATACCTGACAGAAAGGAGAAGCCCTCAAGGTGAGGCACCTCCAAAAACAAAGCCGTTCAAATGTGGAATGCAACACAGAGGAGAAGAACCGGGGAAAGCTTTACCTTGGCTTTCTTCTTGATGTGCTTCAGCAGAGGCTGCACCGAATGGGGACCAGGCTGGGACAAGGTCCCAAAGGAGTATTTCTTCAAGGGAGGCCGATGGAACTGACGCAGCTTCATGGGGCCCATGTGGGTGGGGAAGAAGGGTTGACGAAGCTCCACCGCAGGGATCGAGTGCTGCGGCGAGGTAAACACACATTCGCACTCCAAACAGGGAAAGACATCGGGCTCCTGCCCACCGCAAGCCTCAGGGATGTCTCCCCCCTCCCAGGACAAGGTATCCCGGCATCACTAATGCGCAGGGGCTGAACCATCCCGACACAGAGGGACGTGCCCACCCGAAGCAAAGCACCGGCCGCATTCTGCAGCATGCAAGGCCACATCCTAAGCCTTGTGAACAGGTCCTGCAAGCCACTTATGGAAAGCTGGCGCACCACGACCTGCACATGGAACTTTGGCCTATCCGGATGACATAAGGCATTTTCCCTGGGCACGTTGTTCTCGGGACGCTGGAATTCTTTGCCAGATTGCACTTTTACAAATTCAACGCGCATAATTGCCACCACTCATCCTAACCTGAATTATGTTGCCTCCAAAGGTTCCACGAAGCCCCTGCTGCTTGGGATAGTAAAACTCGTCATTCGAGAGATTCCAGGGGTCCTTCACCTCCGGCTGAGACATATTCTAGATTTGCAGCAAGGAAAGTAGGAGTCAGGCATTTTCTTCTCGCCCACGTGTCTCTCCCACACGCAGAAAACGGAGCGACCCCCACAAACCTGCTGAGGCTCTTCCTTAATGACTCCCGTTTTGCCCAAGAGTATCCGGCTCTTCTTTAGAGAAGACTCTTTCTTATTCTCCTTGGAAGGAGAATTCAAGGTCATCTCTTCCTTCTCATCAGGAATTTCTAGGAAGGAGCACATGAGAAAAGTCTAATCAGAACACCATCCCACCTCCACAGCATATATGTAACGGAAGCCTACAGAGAGAGGGGACAGGAAGAGGGCGACCCTGTTGATTCTCTTGGACTGCTCAGCAGCTTTTGATTCCATCAACCGTGGAACCCTTCCGGATAGGCTGTCTGGATTTGGAGTTGGAGGCACTGCGTTGCAGGGGTTCTGCTTCAGCTTGGATGGCCAATTCCAGAAGGTGATACTGAGGGATTATTGCTCTGTGCCTTGGCAGCTATGCTATGGGGCTCCATAGGGCTCTATTCAATCGCCCATGTTGTCCAATGTCTATGTGAAACTGCTGGGGGAGGTTATTCAGAGGTGTCAGGTAGAGATGTGAAGGCCCAGAAAGACACCTGAAAAATTGGGGGGATGTTTTTCCCCTCGTTCTTTTCCGAAGCCGTTTTTTTGTTTTTTCCCAGAAAATTGGAAAAATTGAAAAAATGAAGAAAAAATGGATTATGGAATGTTTTATTTTAGCATGATGCATAAAATGCTTAAGACAAGGTATTTATATATTTACTTCTCCGAAGGATTTCTAAAAACTATGTACAGTATCAGATTATTACCATTTCTGTGCACCGAGGACAAGCAAATCCTAGGTTGCAAACTGAGACTACAGCTCTGAAATACAAGAGCAAGATGCATTTCTACCTCTAGGGGGCACTGCCATTGAAGCAGAGACTGAAACTGATAGTGGTAGCTATAGCTCAGAAAATGAGTCTGATTCAATTTCATGCGTATTCATTGAATCTTGGTCCCTCCGTTTTTCTCAGTTCTTTTTATGGGTGTTTTATGTCTGCTTGACACTGCGGAGGACTAGCAGAGACATAAATAATTTTCCTTGTTACTAATGTTGATGGTTTCTTCTGTTTGTTTGTTTGTTTGTTTTATTGTTTTTTGCCTGCTCCTCATAAATTGGCAAAACCAAAGAGGTTCCTTACATTTCAGGAGCTTGTCGCTCCATTTGTTTTTTTTTAAAAAAAAGTAAAAATTTAAAAAAGTAAATTCAATTTGTAACAATTGCTTGAATACACTATGCTTTTAATATAACAAGTATGATAATTTTATGCCAAACAAACTTGTACAAAACTACGTTTTATGTTCCTAAAGTAACAAAGTGACTTTCAATCCATAAAAAGTGCTGATATTGCATTTTTTTCCATTTTTCAAAAAAAAAAAATACGGGTTTTTTTTCCACAGCTTCAAAATTCCTGGAAATTTTACACCTCTAGCAGCTGAAGTATCATCAATATGCAGATGATGCTCAGGTCTTTCTCTCCTTGTCATCAAATCCAGGCGAGGCACTGGCTGTTCAGAATCGGTGCCTGGGTAGGGCAATGGACTGCATAAAGACCAATAAACTGAGACTCAATCCAGACAAAATGGAGATATATCTGTCCAGCTAAGTGGAGGGGGCTGCAATCCCCCTAAAGGGTCAGGTTCGTAGTTTGGGGGATGCTCTTGGATCCTTGGTTCTATCCAACCGCGTGAGCATTTACATGACAGATCACCTCACTTTGTGCTTCCGCAATTTAGTTCACACTGCTTGTTAGTGTACAGAAATATCTACACTATAAATTTAAATACAGGAGTAAAAAAACAGTTTAACTGTCATGGCTCCCTGAAAGGAACGTTGGCAATTGCAGTTTCCTGAAAGTGCTGAGCATTCTGTTGGAGAGCATCAAGCCTTTGCACAACTACAATTCCCAGAATTCTTTGGGAAGAGTCAGGAGAGTTAAGTCATTTTCTAGGAGGCAAAAACCCGGCACTTCACTAGAATCCGGGACAGGAGTTTGCTTAGGAAAACACTTTCCTCAGCCCAACCGAGTTCTGCATATTCACCCACTCTAGGAAGACACTGCCCCACAGAAGGAATTTTCCCTATCCCGTCCCTTCACCACCAGAACCCCAAAGGGAAAAAACATTGATTCCGTGAACATACCCAGGATTATATTTTCATCGTTTGGGTCAAGGGTCAGGACAGGCGGAGCCAAGACAGCCTCCATTGCCTCATCGTCCCAGATGATGTTGTCTTCCCAACGGCCGTACACCAGCTCTTCGTTGTCAATGGGGAATATAGAGAACCATGGCTTGTCTTCATCCAGAGAGGCTGCAACGATACAACAAAGGCACTTCAGTCAAGTTTTCCGGAGTACTGGGACACACAAACACACACATGCCTTTCTCTGTGGTGGCACCTCGCTTGTGGAATACCCTCCCGTTGGAGGCCCGACTGGCGCCGACGCTGGCTTCATTTCGGCGCCAAGTTAAAATGTGGCTTTTTATCAAAGGCTTCGAGGGCTAAATTCTCCACGGTTACACCGAGTTTAAATTGTTTTTAATTGTTTTATTGCTTTTTTAAAAAAAAATTCTACCGGTTTTAAGTTGCCAACGGTTTAATACATTTTTAGCTGTGTCAATTATTTATGTCTATATTGTTCTACAAATGTTTTAATAAATAAATAATTCCTCTCCCCATTCTGAGCCTGGAGGTTTCAGAGGTGGCCTCTCTTTTGGAGACACCTAGTAGCCTCTCCAAAAGAGAGGCCACCTCTGAAACCTCCAGGCTCAGAATGACTTTTAAGGACGTAAGAACGTAAAAAGAGCCCTGATGCTGGATCAGACCAAGGGTCCATCCTGTCCCGCAGTCTGTTCCCACAGTGGCCGACCCGTTGCCCACAGGCAGCACTCCAGCAGGACATGAGCGCAAGGCCACCCTCCCGCCCATATTATGAGATGAGGAGGAAGAGCGCGTTGCCATTTTGCTGCTGAAGAACTGATCCCGTGTATCTACATCCGGAAGGAAAGATAAAGATTGGGGAAATCCAGGGTGGCAAAAATAAAGGAGGGACATAAGCCACTTCGGAGGTCAAAAAAGCTGCTTATTGGTTTGTATCCTGAAAAAAGTGTTTCCTTTTCAATCGGCAGGTACTGACACCTCTCCAGATTCTTCCCTGACCGCACTCTGTAAGAAAATGTTTAAATCCCTTGGTTGTACTGCTTGCCTGGGTGAGACCACAGAACATATAGCCCACGAAGTGCTCTGAAGTAAATTTCTTAGTTGCGCTGCTTGCCCAAGGCGAAACTCCAAGACTTATAGGAAAAAAGGTGGCAAGATAAACAGATGACAATATCAGAGCAATTAACAGCCCTACTAGCAAAGTGGCTATTTTACTGAAGCAAGGAAGAGACAGGACGATGTTCTCCTAAAAGGCAAAGAAGTGCCTTATTTCAGGTTTGGAACCTGGCAGATAATTGCCACCAGTTCCTTTCCATGGATATGCACAGAAGAACATCTCCCTCTCCCTCCCCCTCCCCCACCCCGACACAGCCCCAGCTGCTTCTCCTCCTTACCTTGCTGTTCTGGGAGCAGCTTTTCTTTGCCCTTGGCACTGCCCAAAACTCCAGCCACGCTGGGCTTCTGCACCAGAGGAACAGGCAGATTGAGCAGAGAGCCACTGCGGTTCAGCCCTGAGAACGGAAGCAAGAGGACACTGAAGAGACTGGGGAGCTGCTACCCTCGAAGGCGGTTAGGGGCCAGGCAGGCAACAGGGCCGACCGACCTTGCTGGGCGTTGTAGGCAGTGGCATTCCGGGTCATGCTGGAGGGCAGCCAGCCTGCCAGGCTGGCGCGCTGTGTTTTCGTCCCCTTATGCTTGATGTCCTCCCCGTTCCAAATCACGTCATCCTCCCACTGCAGCTGGGTGACCATGAGGAAGTGTTCGTCGGCCAGCAGCTCGTCCTTCTCAGCCTCAGCGCTCTGCGAAGGCAAAACAGGAGCCGTGACGGCGCTTCCCTCCTCCTGCCTGGAGAGAGGCAAACAGCTCCTCTTTGGGGCTCTTCCTCCCTACTCACCTCTTCCTCCTCCTCCTCCTCGGCGGGGTCTTTCAGCTTGAAGCCGTAGTCAAAGCCGCTGCCATCCTCAGGGATGCCCAGCATGTCGTACCACAGCTGGGCTGGCCCGTAGCGCCATTCCGCCACCTTGGGCCTGGTATCCGCCACTTTGTCTGGATCTCCCGTAGACTGGGAGAACTTGGACTCCACAGGTGCCATCATGGTGATCTGAAGGACAAGAGGCGGCTACAAGGTCAGGCAAGACAGCTCCTGGAGGACTGCGGCCGCACCGGTTCCCACTCCGCATCTGGCCTTGTGCCCCTTCTTGCCGGGGCGTCTTCAGAGGCACTTTCCTCCCCCGCCCTCCCCAGCGCTCTCATGGTGTAGCGAAGAGGCCCTCCGGCATGAACACATGCGCCCCTTCCGTCAAGAGCCCTCTCCATTCCCACAGACCCACCTCATCGTCAGAAAGGCACTGCTCAGGAGGCGGCGGCGGGGCATAGTCATATTCCCAGGGAGACTTCCCTTCCACGCCTGCCTCGGTCATGGTTTCTCCCTCCTGGGTTTGCGCTTCCAGGATTAATTCGCGGTGCTTCTTTTTACGCTTCCTGCGGGCGCTGCGCCAGACGGACGGGATGTTCTTCCCAGGGCCAAAGAGACGCAGGAAGCGCAGCACCTAGGAGAAGAAGGAGAGAGAGAGAGAGAGAGAGAGAGAGGGAGGAGGAAAGGTTGGGACTGGCAAAGTGTCTCAACCTGGCAGAGCAAAGTTCAGCATCGGACCCCACGTCTCTGCCATTCTGGCTGACAGGACTACAGCTTCCATCAGCCATGACAGTCAATGATGAGGGATGATGGGAGTTGTAGCTAACAGATTTGGAGGGCCACTAGTTGCCCACCCCTGGTCTAGAGGAATAAAGAACAGCATGCTGGTAGGCAGAGTCAGGAAAGCACCCTGACTCTGCCTACACAGAACGTAAGAAGAGCCCTGCTGGATCAAACCGAGGGTCCATCTAGTCCAGCACTCTGTTCACACAGTGGCCAACCAGCTGTTGGCCAGCAACCCACAAACAGGACACGGGTGCAACAGCACTCTCCCAACCATGTTCCCCACCAACTGGTGTACATGGGCATACTGCTTCTGATACTGGAGGTAGCACGTAGCCATCACAACTGGTAGCCATTGATAGCCTTTTCCTCCAGGAATCTATCTACCCCCCTTTTAAAGCCAGCCAAACTGCTGGCCATCACTATATTTTATGGAAGTGAATTCCATAGCTTAACTACATGCTGTGTGAAGAAGTCCTTCCTTTTCTCTGTCCTGAATCTCCCACCAATTAGTTTCATGACCCCCATTGGGTTCTAGTATTGTGAGCATTGGCCGGAGCGAACCACAACCCGTTCCTCTTGCAGAGCAGACTTTTGGGATGCTCCATCTACCTTGCTCCTCTTGGGACTTTAGGGATGCATCCATGTCTTGGAAGGGATGCCCACTGGTACAAGAAGGTGCTGGCGAGGACAACCTTCTCAGGCTGAGTTCCCCACAATCATATTCCTGCATTGAGCAGGGTGTTGGTCTCGATGGCCTTATATGCCCCTTCCAACTTAGGGAAATGGGGGCTAACTTTTCTTCCAACACTCCCCCTAGGGACTGGCTGGACCCTGGGAGAGTAAGTCTAGAGCAAATCCCAGTTAACACGCTCAGGCAACAAGCATTGAAAGGAAAAGGCAGGGAGACACTGCCTTTTCAGGGCTCCGGGGGACAAAGCAACATTTCCAGCCTTACACCACAAAACAAAACAAAACCTTTTGCTCAGGCCCCCCACCTTTTCTGTTGGGTCTCCGCCTCAAGCCCTACCTTGCCTGGCCGAAACTCAGGGAAGAGCTCCGTTACGTTGGGCAGCAGTCTGGTGGCATCGCGCTGCATGATCCCCGCAAGTGGCAGCGTGAGCTTGCCTTCTTTGGAGTCGGCCTTCCTCGAGTCCGGAGCCCCCGTCTCTGATTCAGAATCAGAAGAGCTGCTGAAATCCGACTTCTCCGAGGCAACTGACGAAGAAGCAATGATGGAGGGCAGAATGATACCACCACTATCTTCCGACCCTGGAAGAGAGCAAGTCTTTCAGCAGAAACAAAAAGCCTGGCTCTCTAACCGCCAAATGACAGAAGCAAAACCAGAGCTACGTGCACAGATACTTATTGATTTGAAAAATTTGTGGACAGCTTTCTCACACAACTCAGACTGGTTTACACTAAAAAACAAACTGAAAAGCAAAACAAAAACAAAACAAAACCCACAAGTATAATCAGAATAAAATCACAACTAAGCCAAGGAAGCCACAGAGAATGCAAGCTCACTAAGGTATGACAAAACAGGAAGCCATGTTCATTGAAATTGGAAAAAGCTCACACAACTATCCCTGGCAATTGATGGGTTAAACAACCCAGGAATTGCCATCATGACATGTGAAGTGGGGGTTCACAATCTCCCTGAGTTCCAAATGCTGAAGACAAACAACAGGCAACAATTGCCCTCACCTTCACACCTCCCTTTATGAACATCCAAGAAGCATCCAGCTGGATGCTCTTGGAAACAGAACGTTGGACTAGAGCACAGGTGACCATTGGCCATGCTGCCTGTGGCTGATGGGAACTGGAGTCCAACAACATATGAAGGGGCATAAATTCCCAACCCCTGGACTAAATGAACCTTGGACTGATCCAGCAAGACGTTTTAATGTTCTCAAACAAACCCACAGATGCACACATCCATGGCAACAGCCCCAGAACTTGCAAGGCCCCCTTCCCCTCCAGCGCTAAGACAGACCTCCAGCCCTCAGCCAGAGGAGGAGCAAGGAAATGAGCTTCAGAAATTAGGTTAAAGGACTCCCTTGAAGGTATTCTTCTACAAGGGGTTTAAAATGCTGACTAGTCTCTGCCACTGCTCCTCTAGAAGTACAGAAATGCTTGAATGCCATCAGCTCGCACTCCAGGGCTCACAGCCCACCTATTCCCCAGGGGCACATACACACCAGAGGCACCTGAATCCTTTTCATCCTCTTTTTTCAACGGAACTGGAGGTGGGGGTGGAGGAGGCATCAGCTTGGAATCAATATCTTCTGAGTCAGCATCGTAATCGTCGTCGTCATCTGAAGGACAAAGAGGGAACTCACCCGGCAGCCATCATGTCACAACTTTGGCTCATTGTCCTTGTTAGAATCGAACTGCGCAAACATTCCAAGATGAAAAGGGCACCATCCACCATCTAAATCAGCTCCCATTCAAACAGACTCCCCTGCCCTCAACTATTCATGCATGCATTTGCTTATATGTAATATTTAGGTTTCCTTTCAGTATAAAACTCCCAGGGCAGTTTACAATTGATAATAAAACCTTTTAAAAAGCAAAGAACAGGATATCAAAACATCTTTGCTTTGACATTTAATCCCTCGATTATTGTCTAGCCAATCTCTTTAGTTCTTTGTCTGTTTGCTTTTAGTTGCTTTATTGCTTAATACATATAAACGTCCTGTGTTCATTATGGAAAACTATTATTATTTGTTTTAATTCTTATATAAATGAGAATTTCTTAAAGACTAGAAAAAAAGAACAAAGAAAAACACAAAGAAACAACAACTATCAGATGCATCTGAGTTATATTAACGTACTAAAACCAGTTAGAAAACCTGTTGAAAGACAAGCGCAAATAAAGTTTTCATCCAGCACCAAAAAGACCTCAAACTCGGTATCAAGTACGTTTCTCTGGGGAGAGAATTCCAAAGTGAGAATGCTTTCTCTCTACTCAGCACCAGTCTCAGATGAGAAACAGAGGGTTCAGGCAAATTCGTATGGCAGAAGGCAGTCTTTTGAGTAGCCAAGTCCAGAGTCATATTTGCAACATCAAGATTTGAAATAGGAAGAGGTGAAAATAACCAAGGGAACTAGTCACTTGCGTTTTCTAAAACCTTTTCCCTTTTTTCCCTGTGGCCTTGTTTAAAGTTGAGACATCAGCTACAGGAATGGAAAGATGTAGGGCCAAAAACACCAGCTTAATGCAATCTTCCTCACTAGCAGCTCCTGAATTGGGACCAGGAGGTGGAGAAGGTACAGCAATAACAAAGCTTACTATGCAAGCCTGACTCCTCTGAGTAAATGCTTCTTGGGGCTGAAATCTGATTTAGGATAGTCATTATTAAAAGTGCAGAATGCTAAAGGGGAACAGCAAGAAATAGCCAAGACGAGTATCATGATAATATGAAGCAGTTGATCAGAAAAAGTTAATCAGTCAGCGTCAGATTAAAGAGTTATACCAAAGGGAATAAAAGAAAGCTTCTGCCAACAATTACCTGCCCTCTGGACTGGCTGAAGGTTGCCCATTGCCTGGCGGTACCTGCGGCTCTCATCTTCCGCCACCTCGTTAATGTCAGAATAATCAACAGCATCTTCAGTGCTCTTAACCCAGCCTGTGGGAAGGGTGAAATGAGAGAAAACACCCAATCACACAAAACATAACAGATCCAACAGGTAACAGCTTTCTCCTGTCACATCCCCTGTGCACATATTTGTCAGGGCCATACAAAGAGCAGCATGAATCCCAGGAGACCAAACTCAGCCTCATCCAACTAGAAGAAAGGGAAAAAGCAAAGCAAGGAATAGGAAAAAGAAATATGAGCTTTTGCTTAGACACCAAGGCCAGGCTCTCCTCCTTCTGTCACAATCACCCCATACAGAGATGGTGAAGGTAATAAAGAAAGACCTTATACATTTTTTAAAAAAAAAATAATCCAGATGACCAGGCAGGGCTTAATTTGTGCCAGGATAGTCTCACAGATCCTGTATGCTAACACTCCTGGATTTACCATTGGGTCCAAGATAATAATAATAATAATAATAATAATAATATTTATTTGTAGCCCGCCTCTCCCTCCGGATCGAGGCGGGGAACAACAACAATATAAAACATAAAAATCACAACAGTTAAAAAAATTTTAAAACAAGAGAAAAATACAACATTAAAAACATCTTAAAATTCATCTGGATAGGCCTGTCGGAAGAGGACAGTCTTCATGACTCTCTTAAATTCATGAAGACTGTCAATTTGTCTAACCTCCTCCGACAGACCATTCCATAGTCTGGGAGCGATGGAAGAGAAGGTCCGCTGGGTAACACCCGCCAGCCTAGTTCTGGCTGGCTTGAGTAAGTTCTTCCCAGAGGACCTAAGTGTGCGGGGCGGATTGTACGGGAGAAGGCGATCCCGTAGGTACCCTGGACCCAAACCATGTAGGGCTTTAAAGGTAATAACCAACACTTTATACTTCGCCCGGAAACTGATTGGCAGCCAGTGAAGCGATTTTAAAACTGGTGTAATGTGATCACCCCTAGGTGTACCGGTGACCAACCTGGCTGCCATATTTTGAACAAGCTGAAGTTTCCGGACTAGGCACAAAGGTAGCCCTATGTACAGCGCATTGCAGAAGTTGAGCCTCGAAGTTACCAGTGCGTGCACTACCGTCTTTAGGTCTTCCAACTCTAGGAAGGGGCGCAGCTGGCGTATCAGCCGAAGCTGATAGTAGGCACTCCTGGCCGTCGCATCAATCTGAGCTGTCATCTGGAGCGACGGATCCAGGAGTACCCCCAAGCTGCGAACACAATCTTTCAGGGGGGGTGTAACCCCATCCAGAACTGGTTGACACACCTCCAGACCCAGGTTGGGGCCTTTGACAGCAAGCACCTCCGTCTTGTCTGGATTCAGCTTCAGTTTGTTTTTCCTCATCCAGCCCATTACCGCCTCCAAGCATTCATTCAGAGGAGACACACTATCCTTAGCTGACGATGTTGTCGAAGGCATAGAGAAATATATTTGGGTGTCATCAGCGTATTGATAGCACCCTGCCCCATGCCTCCGGATGATCTCTCCCAGCGGTTTCATGTAAATGTTAAACAGCATTGGGGAAAGGATGGCACCTTGTGGTACACCACATAGCATCTCCTTTTTTGAAGAGCAGCTATCCCCAAGCATCACCATCTGGAGCCTGCCCGAGAGATAGGATCGGAACCACTGAAGCACAGTGCCCCCGATTCCCAATTCCCCCAGGCGCTCCAGAAGGATACCATGGTCGATGGTATCGAAAGCCACTGAGAGGTCCAAGAGTACCAGCAGGGACACACTCCCCCTGTCGATACTAAGGCGTAGATCATCTACTAAGGCGACCAAAGCGGTCTCAACTCCGTATCCTGCTCTGAAGCCGGTTTGAAATGGGTCTAGAAAATCGGTGTCATCCAAGACTACTTGGAGTTGAAAAGCAACTGCTCTCTCGATCACCTTGCCCAAAAATGGAAGATTTGATACTGGCCTGTAGTTATTAAAGTCCAGGGGATCCAGGGAGGGCTTTTTTAGAAGCGGCCTTACCACCGCCTCTTTTAAACATGATGGAAAGCTCCCCTCCCTGAGAGATGCATTAATGATATGCTGTAGATGTGATCTAACTGCATCTCCTCCCTGGACGACCAGCCAGGAAGGACAGGGATCGAGAGGGCAATTCGTCTTCCTCACACATCCAAGTACCTTGTCCACGTCCTCGGTACTCACTAACTGAAACTGATCAAGTGTAATCCTACTCGCGGAGTCACTGGACACTCCACTGTCAACCTCTGCTATAACAATGGCATCTAAGTCGGCTCTTATCCGAGAGATTTTATCTGAGAAATGATCGTTAAAGGCATCACAGCGAACTGCCGAAGGCTCTAAAATCGGATTCAGGGGAGAAGGAGCCTGAGTTAGACCCCTCACCACCCTGAACAGTTCTGCTGGATGTGAATTCGCAGACGCAATGCGTGCAGAGAAGAAAGCTTTCTTTGCTGCACGTATTGCCACTCCATAGAAACGAAGATGTTCTCTATGTCGTGTCTTGTCAGATATAAGTCGATAGTGAGAATAGAACATACCTAGCTGAGGATCAAGAGTTCTAATCAGGACTCTGACATGCTTGCCCTCAGCTCATCTGATACCACTCACTCTACTGGTGAATGCTGTTTTGAACCAGTGACCAAACTCATACTGGGAAGCTTCTTAGGTGTAGTTCTGATACCCAACAAGAAACCCATATAGTCATTCTTAGTGTAGATCTTGGAGAATAGGAAAGCAACCATCATCAGAGCATCCATTCAATCAGTTGGACCCATATTTAACAAACACACAGTTTGTCTGAGGGACCTCCCCCACCCAATCAGTATAGCAAAGGGAGTCTCACCATCTTCATCTAGTTGGACTCCATCTGTCTCAGAGGAATCGTCTTCCGCAGCTGTGATTTCAGTGATGAGGCTCCCCAGGCCCAGTGCCCCAAGTCCAGCCAAATGGTTTTTGGATTCCTGGAGTGAGGAAGGGAATAGAAAGAGAACCATATTTGGCCAGGAGGGAAAGGGACCTTAGATAGTATTTGGAATGGGGTTGGGAAGCCACACTGCAGTGTTTTTAGACCACGGAAGTATACTGCAGGTAACATGTAGCCAGGAAAAGCTAACAGCAATACATGCTGGGAACATAGGAAAGATAAGGCCGTTGTTTGGTGGGCTGAGTTGATGTTTTGCATGTGGCAATCCTCAGGTTCAAATCCAGCACCTCCAGTTAAGGTGAAACAATTTTCCCCCAAGGAAGGAAGGTTGGGGGAAATCCTCTACTGAGACCCTAGAAAGCCACTGCCAGTCAAAGTAGCCAGCACTGGATTAGATAGACCAATGATCTCTCGTATGTTCATACATATTTGAAGGCCATTGGCTCAGTGGTAGAGAAGATGCTGTGCAGGAACGATGTCCCAGATAGACCCCTTGACATCTCAGGCCGCACAGCTAGTACAAAGATCCATTTCCACCTGAGATCTTGCACAGTTGCAGGGGATGCCACTGGCCTAGATCATCCTTCCCCAACCTGGAGCCCTCCAAGTGTTTTGGATTACAACTCACAGCATTTCTAACACTAGCCATGCTGGCTGGGGTTGATAATAGTTGGGATGCAAAACAACTGGAGGGCACCAGGTTGGGGAAGGCTGGGCTAGATGGACTGATGGTTTGACACGTTATAAGACAGTTTCCTCTTTTCATTCTTTTGGATGAGTGGCCATAGCTCACTGACAGAGCACATCCTTTGTCCACAGACAGTCTCAAGGCTGTTATCTCAAATTAAAAATGGATTGTAAGTAGCAGGACCAGCGGAAAGACCTTGGACAGCTGATGCCAGTCAGAATATCCAGTTCTCAAGCCTTCAAAAACCTGGAGTTGGCACTGAACCAGTTGCCTGTGGGACAGGAGTACAATACCACCCTCCCAATCATGTTCTCCATCACCTGCTATACATAGGCGCACTGCCTCTGGTACTGGAGGTAGCATATAGCCCTGAGGACTAACAGCCATTGATAGCCTTCCCCTCCAGGAATTTATCTAACCCCCTTTTAAAGCCATCCACACTGGTGCCCATCACCACATCTTCTGGAAGTGAGTTCCGAAGTTTATGTGCTGTGTGAAAAAGGGCTTCCACTTAACTCTCCTGTACCTCCCACCAATCAGCTTCATGGGATGACCCCATTGGGCTCTACAACTATGTTAGGAGAGGGGAAAGTCTCCCCACCCACCTCTCTCATTTCTCCCTTCGCTTTGCCCCCCTACGGTAAACAATCCCAGCTGTTACCACCTTTCCTCATAGGAGTTTTCATGCAATTGCTAGTTGCACGAACTGTGTCACGTCCAGTTTTGTCCCTCAGTGAAGGAGGAGGAAGCCGAAATGCTTTACGACACACACACCACCACCTTCTGGGTCTGCAGCCTTCCCATTTACATGCGTGATGGCTGCCGGACAGGATCCTTGTAGGATCTACTGCATGTTTGTTCGCAAGGCTGTTTAGCTGCTGCCAGGATCCACGATACAGGCTATCCAGGAGCAACTGGAATCCGGGCCCTCTAGCTTGTGGGGCCCTCCACGACTCCGCCTACAACTCCCGTGAGCCTTTGCCAGCAGAGCTCAGGGTGAGGGATGGTGGGAGTTGTAGGCCAAAGCAGGCCGAGGGCCACAAGTCGCCCACGCTTCTGCGGCTGTCGCGCTACGCCTGCCTGCCGCGGCGTTTGCTGCTCTACGTCCGCGAAGCCGCCCCGGGAGCCCGGCTGAGGCGCCCACCTGGTCCAGCAGCCCTTCCCCCTCCAGCTGGCCCTGCTCGTTGATGTTGCCGAAAAGGAAGCCGGCCAGGGAGAAGGGCGCCGCCCGGCCTCCGCCGCCCTCCTCCTCGCTCTCCGAGTCCGACATGCCCGCGCCGCGACAACGACGGCCTCCGGGCCTAGCAGCGCCGCCGACGCCTCCACCGCCGTGTTTACACCGGAACCGGAAGCCGCGGCCTTTCGCCGCAAAGCCACCGAGAGCGCGCCGGCGGACAGAGCGTCGCCGGCCCTGCCCTAAGCGACGGGAAGGAACTCCCCCCCCCCCCGAGCAGCCGAGCTGGCGCCGCGTCTCTGAGGCTGCGCCGCGCGTGGGCGGCGCGCCAGATGGTCCCGCCTACAAGTCCCATGAGCCCTTGCCAACATAGGCCATGGTGAGGGGTGATGGGAGTTGTAGGCGTGTTCCTGGTTCAGAAGCGCCCCAGGGGTCAAATCCCAGCAAGCTCAATGCTGGGAGATTTAGGACATACAAGAGGACTTCTAGACACAGCAAATAGTTAAACTGTGGATGTGGTGGTGGCCGCCAGCGTGGACGGCTTTACAAATAAGGCAAATTCAGGGAGCTATTAGAGGTCTGTCCATGGCGGCAGCACAGCATCTGCAGAAATACTTTGGGTGACCCTATGGAAAGGAGGACTGGGCTCCTGTATCTTCAACAGTTGCAGAGAAAAGGGAATTTCAGCAGGTGTCATTGCATGCATGCAGCACCTGGTGAAATTCCCTCTTCATCACGACAGTTAAAGCTACAGGAGCTATACTAGTGTGACCAGATACAAAAGAGGGCAAGGCTCCTGCAGCTTTAACTGTTGTGATGAAGAGGGAATTTCACCAGGTGCTGCCTGCATGCAAATGACACCTGCTGGAATCCTCTTTCAATTCAACTGTTAAAGATACAGGAGCCCTGTCCCCCTTTTCATATGGTCACCCTAGAAATACTGAACACCAAAACATTGAGGGGGGGTCATGTGCTGCTCATGGACCAACCTAGACTTGAGGAGTTTGGTTGCCAATGGCCCAATTCTGGAATGCTATCCCCAAACGTGACAACATTAGAAGAGGCTTGCTGGATTAGACCAAGGGTATATCTAGGCCAATATTGCTCCCACAGCGGTCAACCAGGAACCCACAAGCAGGACACAGGTGCAACTGCACCCTCCTGCCCAATGTTCCCCAACAAGTGGTGTATATAGGTTTACTGCCTATATACAACAGAGCTAGCATCGGGACTAGTAGCCTTTGATAGCCTTCTCCTCCAGGAATTTATCCAACCCCCTTTTAAAGCCATCCAAATTGGTGGCCATCACATCATGTGGAAGTGAATTCCATACTTTATCTATACGCTGTGTGAAGAAGTCCTTCCTTTTATCTGTCCTAAATCTCCCACCCATCAGCTTCATGTGATGATCCCAGGTTCTGACAGGCTCACCTGGGGCCAGCCAAAGACCTTTTTTTTATTTTCCTAGCCTGTTAGGAACATGCCTTATACTGAATCAAACCCTGGATCCATCTGGCCCAGTATCCACAACACTTGACTAGCAGCAACGGCTCTCAAAGGTTTCAGACAGGACTGTTTTCCAGCCCTATCTGGAGAAGCCAAGACCCAAAGTTGGGACCTTCTGCATGCAAAGCTCCTCCCCTTTATTAAGCTATCTTGTACTACTTTTATAAGATCTGGTTTCCGTTTATGTCTCAACCGATTGCATTTTTGCTTAGTGTTTATTGTAAGCAACCATGTTAACTTCAATTGAAGGGTAGAGTATGTACATTTTAATAATCAGTTTAAAAACTAGCTGCCCGCTGTAGGAATCAATGCTGGACTGGACAGGCCTTTGCTGTGATCCAGCAGGGCTCTTCTTGGGTTTTTAAGAGATGGGGGGCAACTGATTTATATCTACACACACACACACACACCTTTTGGAGGTTACATTCTTACCTGGCTTTCTCCCCCACTGCATGTCCTCACAGAATGCAGGAAAAGGGTCACCCACACTCAAAGATGAAGCAGCAGTACAGCCACGGAAGAAGCGCATATCAAAGTGTGGTTGTTGGCCATTCTAATTTTGGCTAGGCCAGATTTCTGAAAATCCAATAGGGCAACGAGTCCCTTCTGAGAGTGAATAGATGTGATAGTTTTAAACAGGGAAGCGATGGTAGCTGCTGCACTGTCTCTGATTTTAACCTCTTAGAAAACAGCACTCGTGGCTTCCTCTCCAGCTCAGAAAGCAGTTCTAGGCATGACTGAATAGATCCTTCCTCTAAATCTAAATAAGTTATCAAAATTATAAAACAGAGGAACATTCTTATTTTAAAGTGGGAAAGGAAGTTTTTTTAATTTCATACAAGACCAGAATTGCTCTAAAAAGGCTTATCTCCAAGGTGTTTCAAAATCCTGAGACAACAGTTTCAGAGAGAGAGGAACATAGGAACAAGAGGAAGCTGCCATTGGTCCATCTAGCCCAGTATTGTCAACACTGACTGGCAGCGGTTCCCCCCCCCCCCCCAGCATTTTAGGCAGGAGTTTTTACGGCACTACCTGAAGATGCCAGGGATCGAACCCAGGACCTTCTGCACGCAAAGGAGATGTTCTACCATTGAGCTACGGCCCCTCCCAAACGCCACAAGAACACACCCCTCCAATAAATGAAAAGAATCAGACAAAGAAAAAACCCAAGAAACTGCTTTATTACAATTTAATTCTGCATAATTTAAAAATAACTTTGTTAGTCGCCGTACAAATGTATTTTTAACTATAAAATCAGTTGCCAGTGTATGTCTCAGTACCACAGTGTCTCAGGTTCCCCTCGCACGTTAAGGCACAAGTGGCCCACCCAACCACCACGTAAAACCTCAGCTCAGCCTAGAGAAAGCCCTTTCGTTGGGGAGATCAGAATGCCCCACCCCACTGGCCCCTGCAGCACCAAGAGCAGGCAATGACGGCTTTGCATGGTTTTATGGTTGGCATCTCCTACACACTAAGCTGAACATCCAGGTACAGAGCTATTAGCCTGCAGAGACTGGTCCACCATAGTCTTATACACACAGTAATGCTTTGTTGTCTGTTTTCAGAAAGCATTTGGATACACTGGTGAGACCAAACTGTCGTTAACTTCATTCTCTAATCACCAAGGAAGTTCATCACTACTTCATACCCTGAGAATGGTTAGATCAAGGACAAAGAAACCAGGCCAGAATCTCTAGGGGCGGGGGAGCGAAGAAAAAGACCACAGTTCAATTCTAGAAATTCAGTCACATTAGTCTCAACTCCCATTGACTTCAAGGTACAAATCTGGTTTACCCATGATGAAGATGCTGGATTTGCACCTGGTCTAAGTTATCGGTCCAGCTCCATTACTTGCACATCTTGCTGGCAGCAACATAGGGCAGCTCACAAGTATTATGATTTTAAATTCAGGCAAAGTTTCCTCTCCACTGATGCGCAGCAGGACCACAACAATTACTTTCATCCTATAAAACAGAGCTAATTCATTTCAGAATGGGGCCAAGCAAAAAAACAAATAACAAAACGGGTGGGGGAATAGAATTCTACTTCTCAGCATTATTTTCTTCCTAGGTAGCACCATAGCACATCTAGGGAGAAGCTACTCATAACGCTTCCTCAGAACTGCTATTCCCAAACTTGTTTATTAAATAAATATGCTGCCCTTGTCAAGAAAGAGAAGCTACAAAGCATCAGGTTCTCAATAAAAAAAAACTCAAACCCAACTGAAGTTCTTGAAGTTGGCCATACTGAAGTACAGTTCCTTAACGCCGCTTGATGAAATCATTTATGATGCTAAATAGAGGTGCGTGTTAAAAAAAATGCGTAATTTTTTTTCAAGAAGAGAAGTTAATAGTTCAGTGAAAGTTAAACCCTGCTTATATGCATCTATGTTGGGTACCAGTACCCCAGAGAGATTTAAACTAGTAACAAACCAGAGCAGCATTTTAATAGCAATCACACTTGAATGTTTATAAGACAAGAAGTTCTTGACCTTTACCTGCAGAGGGGGGGAAATAGCAACAATAAGAAGGCACAGAAATACTGCTTTGTAGCATTGGCAGTCAACTTAAAAGGGGGAGGGGGCACGGAGCAAACAAGACCTCCTCCTGTGCAGCACGCAAGTCTCTGCTAAGGCCCCAGTCTCAAGATTTAAGGCCAAACACGGCATTTGGCGAAGGAGGAGCATGCCGAAGTGCCAATGCAAACAAACTCCCAAGGTGCCTGAAGAAAATCCAGGGCAGCCAATTCAAAGTTTCTTTAAGGGTACCTGTGGTATAGCTGGGTACAGTAAGTTTCCGACAATATCAAGGGTACCCTAATCAAGGCCTCAAATGGAGAGGCATGCTCTTATCCATGTGGGGGTTAGTGGCCAGGAAGAAGTGCCATTGGGGTCTCTTCCTCCAGCAGGCATGACAAGAGTATCTTAGAATGAAGGGCTCTTTTGTCAAGTTGAGAAATCCCATCTTGTGCAGTACAAGCCCAAGCTAAGTGGTCATGTGGGGGGAAATGAGCTTTTGAAAGAATGCCCGGGCATACTGACATGGTGGAGGGGCAGCCTCCAAAGCAGACGCAGAACTTATCCAACCTTGAACGCCAGAGGGACTAACTCACGATCCCAGAACTAGTCTGAGGACCTGCAGCAAACTCCATGAACAAGGGCACAGTTTAGATCTTATTTAGAAAGCTCTTAGGAATTGCTCATCCCTCTCAGTTTCTGATGTCTCTTTATTATACATGGTATATGCTGGGCCTCACCACAGGGGAGCCATTTTAAAATTCAGAAAGTGATTTTGCATGCTCTACGACAAATTGACTTGGTAACCCGGGAAGGCACAGCCCTGTCTGCACACAGGACAGTCGACTGGCGAGGAAATAGCTAGAGAAAGCAAGAGACATGTAAAGCAAAACGAACTGTCGTCTCTTTCAGAAGGACCATATCTTAGGTTTCTATAGAAGAGAAAGCGATTGGCTTTGAGGGACGGTCTCCCAAACCACAGCCCTCCACTGCAGCAACGGAGAATGATGTAAGCAGAGACACTGTGAACTTGGCCGGCAGGCTGACCGCTCAACCTGGAATCAAGGTGTCTGTTTCAGTCCGCTGGACCTGGCCCCTGAGCTGCAGGAGTCCTTGATGACAGAAATCTCTCTTCAAAGCCATTAGTGCAAGATGCAATTAGATTAAGGAGGCGACCTGCAAACATCCCAAGCCCACGGTCTTTGCTCCGCTTCCCGCGGTGACTACAACAGAAGACACTTCTTGGAGTTCTTCTTTGTCACGGGATACAAAACGGCGCGCACGGCTTCGGCAAACACCTCTCTCACCCCCTCCTGGTTCAGAGCTGAGCATTCCAAGTATTTGACTGCTCCGATCTGTTTGGCCAGCGATGTCCCCTGCTGCGGGGTGGTGGGGCCCAGGCTCTGCTCCTTCAGCTTTTTCACCGTCTCCGCGTTACTTCTCAAGTCTCTCTTGGTGCCGACGAGAAGGATTGGCACGTTCGGGCAGTGGTGAGACACCTCGGGGTGCCACTTGTGCCGCACGTTTGCGTACGAGGAGGGGCTCCCGATGGAAAAGCAGATGACGAACACGTTGGTCTGGGGGTAGGAGAGGGTGCGCAGGCGGTCATATTCCTCCTGGCCCGCCGTGTCCCAGAGATTCAGGCTAACCACCCTGCCATCCACCGTCATCTGAGCGCTGTAGTTATCGAACACCGTGGGGATATATTCCTCAGGGAATGCGTTGGTGGTGTAACTGATGAGCAAGCAGGTCTTTCCCACCGCGCCATCTCCAACCACCACGCACTTGATCGTCTGCATTCTTTTGCTTTGAAGGGAAGAGTCCTACACAAAGAAAGGGACAGGTCAGAGGAAGCTCAGTTCGCTCCCCCCCCCCAAAAAAAACTAGTTCACCAAACTTCCAATATTACTAGAATAAGTTACCTGGATTTCATAAGTGGATCAGGGTTGACAAAAATCAATGCTTTTTTTTATTATTCAGGGGTTTTTTTTAAAAAAAAAATTAAATCGGATTGGGAAATTTCCTTAGAACAATTAGTAAAGGAAGAGCCTAGGTCAAAGATATCGCCATGAATACTAATTATACAACTTCTAATTATATTCTATGAATACGTTAACAGCAGTTTACGGAGATGGGAGATAACGTTCTGTACACCACTGCATGATCTCACTTTCTCTCTCTCCCTCCCTCCCTCTCTCAAGGCTTTGTCTCTCTCTAAGTGCAAAGATAGAGACAGTCCAATGAATAGAGATTTTGGGGGAATTGAGTGGATCTGAACAAGGAAGAGGAATACAATTTAAAAGCCTCTTCGGTGGTGGTGATTCTGACACATCATGACACAAATATAATGATAAATTGAACGGTTGGGGCTGGTTCATCTCCCGAATGACTTCACAAGTTCATTCTGCTTTAGCACTATAATGGCCAAATTACCATCCCATTTTTGATGAAAATTAATCTGAAAACAATTCAAAATATGTGTTTAGCATGTACCTACCTTCTAATAAAACCTACATTGAAACAGGTATCAATGTTACATTAAACAATGCCGTACTTCTACAGAAAATGGCAAATAAATAGAATCTTCCTCACTAGTGATCAGAACTGTGAGTGAAATTATTAAAATGGAGTCCTTCAGAGAAGCCATTTAAATTACATGGCTTGGGACCACAATACCTGACGGAACGCCTTTCCCAACATGAACCTACCCGAACACTACGTTCAACATCTAAGGTCCTCCTCCAAGTGCTTACTCCAAGGGAAGCGCGGAGGTCAGCAACAAGAGGACCTTCTCTGTGGTGGCCCCCCAATTGTGGAATGATCCCCCTGACAAGACCTGCCTGGCGCCAACATTTGTTATCTTTTCGGCATCAGGTCAAGACTTTCCTCTTCTCTCAGGCATTTAGCAATATCCGATGAGTTTGGGTCTGTTTTGTTTTTTAGGCTTACAGCTTTATAAGTTGTTATAGTGGTTTTAAATGTATATGTATATTGTATGTTTTTGCAGTTTTAATTTTTGTATATTGTTTTTAAGTGTTTTAATCTTATGTAAACTGCCCAGATAGCTTTGGCTATGGGGCGGTATACAAATGCAAAAAATAATAACAACAACAATAACAACTATTCAATCCTGTGGTGGATATGCCCCACCACTGCAGATGTCCTGAAGCATGCACTGTCTTCTAGGGGTCACTGGGAGGCTGCACCCCCGTTTTCTAGGAAGAACTCAGCAGCAACCTGGCCCCTGCAAGGAATTTGCTTACCCCCTCCCTGCCAGAAAGAACAGTCTGCTCCCAATGTCACTTGCCCAGGGACTTCAAATCTGAAGGAGAGCGCACACTGGCTTCTTCTACTGGGCAGGGACCAAGAATGGCTGGGTTGTCTGGGTTTGGAGTTTGTGAATAAGTGGGTGTGTGTTGTATAAACAATCTATTGTAAACTGACTTGAAGACCATTTGATCAAAAGACAGGGTATAAATCTTGAATGAATGAATGAATGAATGAACGAACGGTGTACCCTAAGGTGAAGGCAGAAGAGAATACCAGGCCAGGAGCTCATTACCTCAGTTCCTGAAAATACAACCAAAACCCTAAGAGAATCCTCTCCCTTTTAAAAGTATTTTAATTGTAAATGGCCTTAGGTGCATTAGAAGAAAAGCAGAATATAAATGCATTAACTATAAGACTGAATCACAGTGACAGTAATTTTTCAGAAGCTACAGAAGGAAGGAAGAGCAAAAGGGCCAGCCAGAAATGAGCCAGTGGCAACTGGAGAACATCCCCAAACCTAGAAAGTGGGTCACTTACAGCAACAGAGCCTTTTCTGGCCCTTGTTAACAAACACCCTTCAAAAGCAGGATTTTAGGATTATGATCTGCTCCTACGCAAACCCTGCTCTGAACAAGACCAAAATACTTCAGAGTCAAGGCTTCCCTGGTGTATTTTGAAAGCCTCCCATGATGGGGCATGTCATGGCTCACTAACATTTCATTTTGCCATTATCCAACTTCTTACTATTAGAAAAGTATTCCTAATAGTTAGGCCAAAGCCTCTAAATAAAGAGCAAAGAAACAGACCTGGCACTCCATAATAAGCTGTTCAGTCTTTTCCAGTATTCTTGTGCAGTCTTAACTTTGGTTCTCTACCAATAAAGCTAGAGTAGCGCAGAAGAGATTCTACAAGTTGAAAGTCTTCTACTTTGCTGCATTAAAACTGTCTGCCAGCTGTTCCACCATGGTCTAGGATCCATTCCAGCAGTCTCAGATCAACAAGAGCTTAGAATATAGCACCTGTGATGGAAGCTCAGAACAGTTCCTCTCTGAGCTACTACCAGAGACATGGAGGCTTTCTGTGAATACACAAAGAACTGTTAGAAGGAGGCCAAGAACAGATTATTCTTAACAATGACGGGACAAGCAGGAATTAGTGGGCTTGAGCTGCAGCAGAAAGTTCATATTAATACATGTAAGAAACTCAGAAAGAAAGCGGAGCAAAGCAAAGCACAAAGCAGGCCTGGTTACTGGGAAGGGATGGAGAAGTACTCTTAGAAAGGAGGGAAGATTCTAATTCACGGAGACAATTCTGGGGAGGGGGAGTATTTTAGGCAATTTCCCTCCAATATAATCATGACGTGGGTTTTCCAGAACAATTCTAAATTGGATTTCTTATTCCAGAAAAGTTTCTGGAAAAGTTTCCAATGCAAATTGGGGTAATCTGCATAGGAAATCTTTCAGTTTACATCACAAAATGTTCTGATGCCCTAAAGATATCTAATTTAGCACATTTCTTTTACTTGTATTTAGTAAAAAAAAAAAAAGCTTTAAAAAAGTACCAATGTTAATTTTTTGTCCCAGCACACAAGTATTTGACCTGAAATATCCAAGGGAAAAAATAAAGCACACTTAGGAGCTGTTCACATGTAACGGGGATGCCTTGATGTATTATTTGCAGCATGCACCCCCCTCTTCAGCTTCAGTGCACAACCCACATTTGGCTCCATCACAGGTTGTGCAGTGTGACATGTGAATCCAGACCACCGGGTTGTTTAGGGGCTAAATAGCCAAGAGGTTAACCCAACAATAAGCTATGGATTAACCACTAAGTTGTTTAGCCCCTAAACAACCCAGTGGTCCGGGTTTCACATCACACTCCACAACCTACAAAAGAGCTAATGGTGAGATGTGCGCTAAAGGTTATGCACAACATTTTTAAACCAATGGGTTGTCATTACCTGCAAACCAGGACTTTATGCGATTTAAATGTTACATTATGTATAGACCATTCATTTTAAAAAATACAGTAGTATGTACTTCCCTTACGCCATGGTGGTTTCTTGAGAGCCTGCGATTTGCATAATCACCGCCCAGATGCAGCTTATGGCGCCGTCTAAACTTGCGCGGCATGCCTTGTTGGAGAATTAAACAACTCTCAAATAACTACAACAGCTGTGGGCAGGGTGCAGATTATGCAAGTCATGCCTGGCACCTGCCACAGCTCACAACAACTACAGTTAGTTTGTTTTGATCTTGCGAACTGGGTCACTACGTTAGCAACCCAAAGAACAGAGCGTGATATGATGGCCATCACTCATCTATTTCAACAGAGTTCAACATTCTTGCACAGACGTTGCTGGGGCATCTTCAATTTTGCTGTCCCTACTTATTGGTTCAGTTTCGCACTGAAATATATCTGGCACAGACATATTCTCTCACATACTTGCCAGGGATAATCACCTAGAAAATATTAATTACAACTTTGAAACTGCCAAGCTTGCTTAATGTTGTATTTGAGGTTGGCAAACATTCATCGTTACGAATGAATTTATGAAATGGGGGGGAAAAAATTCCACGGGAAAATAAAGCACCAGAAAATCCGTTTCTTTCACCCCACCCCCTCCTTCCCACATCACTGAATACAATTCCCAACACTTTCCGAATGGACTTGATGGAGCTGGATTTCACTCCTAGATATAAAACCCTACCATTGCATGCTTTCCAGACTGGAACTGCCAAACTAGCCCCAACAAGAAACAACGTGTCAGCCTCTTTCTTCAGAAGGTGCTACTTAGCTCCCAAGAGGCAGTTTCCTGCTGAGCAAGAAACCAGCCCTGAAGATTGCATGGCCTATTCCAAAGCCTCACAGCTGCCCCACCTGATCTATTCGAAGGATAGCCAAGCAACACGCTGCAGCCCTTACTTAAGCCCCTCCACTTCAGCCCTAGAGCAATTTTTCCAGGCCTCCACCAAGTCCTTAATCCAGTCGTTGGGGGGGGGGGGGGGAAGGGGGGACAGAAACAAAGTACCACAGCCTCATTCCTTGCACCGCACACAGCAGCACTCATCCATACAGAAACCTCTCTCCAACCTGAATGTTCGCAACACTTCAATACCTTGCAGGGATATTTTGTAGTACTAGATGCAAATGAGCATCGTACATTTTGTTTTAATGGCGTGGTGAACATGATTCCTTCTGAAATGTGCCTGACGGGAAGAATATTTGCCTTTGAGGAGATGCAGTCATTTGAGTAGGGGGTGGGGGAGGCAGTGAGAAGCAACCAGGAAGCCACTAGTAGATCAAGGACAGAACCAGAAGGCTGCATATACAATCTGGGAAAGACACCGGACTCCACTGCCCAGGTCCAATCCCGTCTGTCTCCATCTCCCCACTACCCCTCCAGTTAACATCCCAACTCTGGACTGGAGGGAGCCAGGATCTGACTCAGCTTCATACATACATCAGCCTCTCCCAACCTGGTGCCCTCCAGAAGTGTTAGACTACAATTCCTACCATTCTCTTGTAGTGTAGTCCCACGCACCTACAGCATGCCAGGTTGGGGAAAGCGGTGTTATATATAAAACATCCATACGTAATGTGCCTGGCAACAACCCCAGTAAGGCTGCCGGGAATTTGAATGCGTCAGAGAATTTTGGTCTACTCTACTTCTAAATGTACATATTAAACTAGCATAAATTTGCATAACAAGCAGGGGAGGTGAGAGCAATTTTCAAAATTGGAGCTGTAGGCTTGCTAGTTGGCTTTTTGTAGAGTATTTACTTAGAAGAGCTATTAGCCACTCTTCTGTCAAGGCTAACGATGTATAACACTTCCTTAGCTTTACTCTTACACTTTGCTCAGCAAATGTATTTTTCAACCCACACAACTCTGGGGTGCATAGACTCCAACCCTGTATAGTATTTTGAAGCATACACACACACACACACACCAACAACAACAACAACACACCAGGCTGCACTGCAAGGGCATTACAGCAGCATCAGCTTTGAAAAATACATCTGAAAGCACGAGTATATAAAAATAAAAAAGAACCACAAAATCATTTTGACTTGTTCCCTGCTAGAGGGAAGAGAGCCCTGGGTTAAGGAATCACAGGAACAACAGCCTGGTAGCAAAACCTAGTTTGCAACAGAATACATGACCTCCTCACCAGCTCCATTTTTCTAGCTCTCTCGTCCTCATTAATGTCAACAGCTGAAGTTGCAGCTATGGGTGGGAGCTCAGATGACCTGGCACCCTAAACACCCTCCTTCAAGGCATATATTCTATTGTCAAATGCTGCCACACCTCCAGGGAGAGATAAGGTGACAAACAGCTTCAGTGCAAAACCACTTCCCCACCCACACTAGTTCAGCTTTCCCGAGTCACGCAGGCAGCTTTGCTAGATGCTGCTGCAGGTTCAGAGATGCCTCCCTAACAGGAGGTAGCCAAAAAGCTCTAGTTCTGCATACAAATAATTTACCACTCAGAAGTCGGCAAATGAGACCAGAACCTCCAAGTCAACTTGAAAAGGACTCACGGGGTGGGTAGGTATCTATGTTAAAGTTTCCACCATCAAGGAGGATCTGGAGTATAAGGCAAGTTCACTCCAGGAGACCCAATAACTCCGCAGAGGCTAAAGTCCATTGAGAAGCAATTGAAAAATAATGTGATGCTACCAGGCACACAGAAGTTACCAATGGAGGATAGTACCAATTTATTTATTTCATTTATATCTCACCCTTTTTCCTCCAAGGAACCCAAGGCGGCATACATAAACCTCTTCCTCTCCATTTTATCCTCACAGCAACAACCCTGTAAGGTAGGCTGGGCTGAGAGACTGTGACTGGCCCAAAGTCACCCAGTGGGCTTCCATGGCTGAGTGGGGACTAGAACCCAGTCCAACACTCTAGCCACTATACCATATTGGCTCTCCTAAGCTTATCTGCCAGGAAATGGAGAATGGGATAGACTGTTATCAGAGAGAGGCATTCCAGGCTCTGTTAGGGGTGAGATAGAAGCATCATGCCCTCACCAGGTCAGTTTGACTCACCTGACAATGATGCACTGCCTTCTGCCTGCAACAGGAACCAGCCTGATCCCACCTACCCCCAGGGGAGTGCACAAGCTGGGCAGGATAGAGATTACCATGCCTTGTTGCTTGACCCTTCCTTTCAGGCAGAGGTAAAACTGCCTCTGGATGAGAAAGTTGTGCAATAAGGAACACAAGAGTTGTCAAAGAGCAGGTGAAAGACCAACGCCTACCCTAGGAAGAGAGGACGCTGGAGGGATGTCTCTACACTCAACAGGCAGCCAAATTCCCTGCTAAGGGGCTCTGTAACCATTGGGGTGCATCTCGGTTGCCAGCTTCTCTACCATCCCGCTCTTGCACTGGCAGCAGAAGCGTGATGCACAGATGCCGGCAGCTAAACACACTCACCTCCACCCTTTGAAAAGCTTCACCTGCCAAATTCCATGTATCAGGCTGCTGTTCCAGCACAGGGGGAGGCTGAGATGCTCAGCTGCCATCCCTAATCAATGCATTCAATCAACTCCTAGGAGGATAAACATTAAGAACTCCCTTCCCTTCACATATAGTATTTTTATTGACCTTCTCTTAATTAAAACACTTTAAAAATGCACAGGTCCCTTATCTAGGAGGCTCACTTTTAATAGGTTCAACAGAAAGGTTACCAAGCAGAAAGCTATGCATAACCTTTAAGAAAAATGGGATGAGGGAGAAGCAGCAGGGACTGATACTGAAGACCAGGACACCTGCCAATTATAAGCAGCATAACAAAAGGGTGGAGGACAGATTAGTTCTGCTATGAATTGTAAATTCTTCAGAGATTTTCATATCCATCTCCCCCCCCCCCCCTTCAACTCACATATACAGGTTATTTTGTTTAACTTCTTTAAGCTGGGCATTAGGCAAAACAACAAGGTGCCACAAAGAGGGAGGAGAAGCAAAGAAAGATGGGTAAGACGTCAAAGCCTCAGGAGAGTCTGCCACAAAATTAGCCCCTTTCTGCAGTCTATTTTAAGGATGGTTACAAACAGCAGGCCTCCAGGGCTTCAACATCAGGCTTGCCTTTGATCTACTTCAGAACAGAAGAAGAGCCCTGAAGCTGGAACAGGCCAAGGGCCCATTTCGTCCAGCAGCCTGTCCCCACAGTGGCCACCCCACTGCCCCAACAGGAAGCCCACAAGCAGGGCACCAGCGCAAGAGGAGTTGTGTTATTTTGCTTAACATCCAGCCTGAAGAAGAGCTCTGCAGAACTTGGAAGCTTGCACACTACATGGTGACAGTTAACATTAGCCTTCCCCAAACCAGGGTGGGGGGGACTGCAGATACCTTGTACTGCATCTTTCATCACCCAGCCCATGATGAGAGTTGTAGTCCAACCGACCTGCAACCCCCGGTTTGGTACGGGATGATGGGAATTGTAGCCCAACGGATGTGCAGCCCCACCCCCCGGTTGGCTGGGGAACGATGGGAATTGTAGTTTAACGAACCTGCAGCCCCCCCCCCCCCAGTTGGCTGATGAATTATGGAAATTGAACTACAACCGGCCTGTACCCCCCTGGTTGGCTAGGGGATGATGGGAGTTGTAGCCCAACGGATCTGCAGCCCCCGGTTGGCTGGGGAATGATGGGAATTGTAGTCCAACGAACCGGCAGCCCCCCCCCCCCCAGTTGGCTGGTGAATTATGGAAATTGAACTGCACCTGGCCTGTACTCCTCTGGTTGGCTAGGAAAAGATGGGAGTTGTAGTCCAACGCCTATGCAGGCCCCTGGCTGGCTGGTACTAAGTAGGAGCCACCCACCACCCACCGTGGCTCTGGGGCCGCCCAGCAGGCCCCGAAGGCAGCTACACCGCCCCACACAGACCTCTTCTGCGGGCCGGGGCCGGCCTGAAGCTCCAGGCGGCGCCCTCGGCCCCGCCTTACCTCAGGCCCCGCGCGCTCTCCCGGGAGCTGCAACCGCCGCCGCCGCCGCCGCCGGCCGAACTGAAGCTGCATCCGGCAGTCGGAAACCGCGCCCCCCTCTCCCCCCTCCCCTCTTTCACTCTTTCAGGCAGTGCGCATGCGCCCTTTGCCCGTTCTTGGTGGCGGGGAGCGAATGACATTCTCTGCCGGAGGCTTCTGGGAAGCGTAGTTCTGTGGGCACAAGGGACGGAGCTACGGTGGCCGGGAGGAACGCTAGCTTCCCGCAGGCTCCTGTCTTGCGCGGGGGAGGGGGTCGCCCTAACTTCACCCGGCTGTTCTTCTTCCCTAGGAGGAGGAAGGGGCCACTCACTGGCCAGCCCCCTGAGAGAGGGTGGACGGGGTGCAAATCAATGCCCAGCTGTGGAATTTGCAGGGCTGTAACCTCGCACATATTTTATCCTCACAACAATCCAGTGAGGTAGGATAGGTAGAGAGAGAAAGAACCAACATGGTGTAGTGTCAGCCTAGAACAAGGGAAATCCAGACTCCAACCACCCTTTAGCAATGTGAAGCTTATTGTTGGAGCTTGGTCCAATAACTTCCTCGCAATCTGTCCTACCTCAAAGGATTGTTGTGAGGCTACAATGACAGCAGGCCCAAGGGTCACCCCTGGGTCTACCATCATCTTATTCTTGTTATCCCACCCTTATTCCAAGTTGCTCAAGGCTCTCCCATTGCTCATTGTATCTCCACAACAGCACTATGAGGTGGGATAGTCTAAGCAATAATCAATAAACTTCACATAACCAAAGGAGGATTTGAACTCAGATCTCCCTGGTTCTAAGTTTGACATTTCACCATACTGGCTTTATTTCTGTCTCACTATCTCAACCTATCCTACCTCACAGGATTGTTGTGAGGTTAAAATAAGTGCAGGGATACAGCCAAGCTTTTTTTTTTTTTAAATCCATTAAAAAGTGCCTTTAATGAGTCAGCCAGCAGATTTATTCATTTATTTTAAAACTATTTTTAATGCAAGTAATTATATACACCAGCTTAGAATAGGGTGCCTGCTGTGACAGATGTGCAAATCACCTAAAAACAAAAGACTACTCTTTCCTTCAGAACTACTGTGCTACTTATATCCCCACTTAAATTGATTCATCAACTGAAACTCCTGCCATTTCCCATCAACTAACAGCTCTCAAAAACAACACAAGCCTATGTGACTATAGATATCCCAGCTTCGACTGAGGAGTTTTTGAGACCATATGTGAAAGCACCACCCTGACACGGCATATTTATTCAGAAGGAAATCTCACTGAGTTCAATAGGGCTTCTTCTCCAGAGTATTTATCAAGTCCAGCAGGGAGATCCAGAAATTTGGGGCAGGGATGTTTTACTCATGGACCAGCAATCTTTGCCTCCGCTTGCAGCTTGAAAAGCCTCCAGGAGGGGTTCAAGGGGATGTGTATGCTCCCCAAAAAAACAGTGTGTGGAGAATCCAAGGGGCACCCTTGCATCCTTGAAAAATATGCTTAATTCTTTCTCACTTTTAGTTTGTCTGGAGGAGGAGGAGTTCTCTTGTTTTCTATTCATGACATCTGGGGCGCTTTGTTCAAACAGGCTAAGACACGGCCAAAGCACAGATTAATTTATTGCCGCCTGATCTAATTGCTCCAGTAGGCAATTCAAGTGCCAAGGAATGAGATCACTGGCATAACAGAGGCAGTGGGAACAATTCCTGCCTGGATGCCCAGAGGAAAGTAAACCATTGCCATTCATACTTCTTGTTCTCTGCAATGTATGCTGAAGCCCAGCAGCTGCAGCTGTCCAGGGCTTTCCTTATACTAGGCCAAAACAGAAGAACAATAAGGACTGTAGCTCAGTGGTAGAAACCCCCTGCTTGGCATGCAGAAGGTCCCAGGTTCGATACCCGGCATGTCCAGATAGGACTGTGGAAGGCTCCTGCCCGAAACTCTAGGGAGCTGCTGCCATTCCGTGTCGGCAGTACCAGGCTAGAGGGATGATATAAAGCAGCTCTCTGTGCTACTAGATGCAGGTCTTTATGGCCCAGCCAATCCAGATGTGTGCTGAGCATGTAAAGCTCTTTGTCTCATTGCAGCAAAACAATACATTTTATTTTGCAATAGAAGATTAGGAGAAACACGTGTGGTTTTAGCTGCCATTGGGCCAGCCTCTGCTGACAAAGAGGTAGGCACATATTTGAATGATGCAGAGCTTTAGAACAGGGAAAGCTAAAGTTGAGAAGAGGGGGCAAGGAGAATCCAGTTAAAATGCAGAGCATGACCTGCTGAAAAGAAACAGGTGCTTGTAATAACGGAGGCGTACACACTCAGGCCATACCACTTCCAGAACAGATGTTGGTCCATTGAAAGGTATTACTTTACCCATTCCATCCCTCATGTCCACACAGGTAGACTCTCACTGCATGGCATTACTTACCCAGGTATTATTTCATTATCCCTCTGCAACTTTTTTCCAGGAGCTCCAGGATCCTGGCGTGAGGCTCCGCGTCTAAAGGATATCAGATATTCCCCCTTTGGGTTTCTTAGGGCACAATCCTATGCTGGCTGGGGAATGCTGGGAGTTGTGGGGCTTTTTTCCTGTCTCAATATGCATAGAATTACAACCCAACTAGGCTATTCTAGTTTTCAAGCAATATTACATGTCGGTTTTTTTCTTTATTTCTATCGCTAGCCTACAAACTGATTTTGGAAGGGCCATAGCTCAATGGTAAAACCCCTACTTTGCATGCAGAAGGTCCCAGGTTCGATCCCCGGCTTCTCCAGATAGGCCTAAGGAATGAATCCTGCCTGCAACCCTGGACAGCAGCTGCTGCCAGCCAGTGTTGACAATACTGAGCGAGATGGACCATATACTCAGTATATGGCAGCTTCTGCTGTTCCTATGCACAGCCTCAGACCTTAGATTATCTCCAACATGGGAACCTGCTCAAGCTGATATAAATTTTGCTCGGAGCACACACCTTTCCTCCTTCCCCAGCCCCTCTCCTCCTGAAAAATGGTGCTGTGCCACAGCCAGAGCCACCAAGCCGTGGGCACCGGGTGATGCACAACACCTTACTGGTCCAATATAGTCCCCTTTGTTAGCAGAACTTGGCTGCAGGTCACTGAACCTGGAGCTAAAGGGTTAATGTGTACCTGAACAAGGTGGGAGGGGATTACTGGGATGTTTTTGCTCTGCCCTTTCCTGTTTCCTCTCTGCTTCCTTCTTTGCTGTTCCTCTGCCTCGTGAATGGATGAGGCTATGGCTGACCTGAGCCATCCTATCCCAGGATGGAAAGTTACCTGTCCCTAAAGTAAAGTTTCTTTTAAATCACCACTGGAGTGCTTCTTTCGTCGAGACATGTGGCTACTCACAGGGAGCTGGTTCAGGCGACAATAGCCCTAACGTCAGGCATGAGTCTGACCAGACTGGAGCCCTTGTTCGAGAATACTCTTCGCTTTCTCTTACACTGGGAGAAGTTTCTTTTATTTCATGACTGAGAAAGAGTAACAGCTGCACACGACTGAGATTAGCCAAATAGATGACAAGCTATTCCAGGTGCCAGCTGGTCGGTTCCACTCCAACCTATTCTCCCACCTCCCTTCACCTGCTCCCAAATCGAGACAGACCTGGAGCCCCAAAAGGCAGCGAGCAGCGTCTGACTCTGGGTGTACCCATGCATGTCCTTCTCATCTACAGCAGATATCAGAACGGGACACTGTCCGGCAAGGTCCTGCTGCCGAGCCTCAGGTGGCTGTACCTGGGGGTGGGGGGGACTCAGTTTTCACCAGGTATAAGCCTGGGGAGTGCTTCGTTCTCCCCTCCTTCCTCCCACTCCTCATCTTCATCCTCTGACCAGCTCAAATCATCATCGGACTCCTCCTGAAGAGCTCCCTTAGCTTCCTGCTCTTCCGAGGCCTGGGTCTCCAGCTGCTGTTGCTGCTGCTGCCGCAGGGCCTCTGATCGGCTCTGTGGATGCTCCAGCCTGGCCCAGGTGGCCGGGCTGGCCTTCTTCAGGGTGATTTCCACCTTGGAGGGCACCATGTTCACACAGCTCCTTTCCACGTCAATGACCTGGAGGACGAGGGATGCTACAGTTAGGATTAGACAGGCAGCCTGCAATGTCCTGGGGAAAGAGGCGTGGAGGGGTCTTGCAACTACCAGACAGGCTGGCTGATAGGGAGCGCCCAGGGCCCTGTAGCTGGGAGACTAGACAGGGAGCCAACTCAAGGCCTGTCCTGCTGGCAGAGGAACGGTGTCAGCAGGAGGGCATGCCACCACTGGGGGTGGAGAGGAGGAGCGGGAGGCACCACCCTCACACAGGGGAGAAGAGGAAGAGAAGCAGGAGCCGCTGCCACCCTCTTCCCATTTCCCATTTCCCACGCGCCAGCAGCCTCCACCCAACATCCCCTCAGGGCATCCCTTCAAGAGGTCCTTCATGAGAACGAGGCATCGGCAGGGAGGTTGCCCTAGAAACTACCACTTTGAGAGGCCAAGGGCAGCGGCCTCTTCAGGACCCTCAGCCCTCCCAGCTGCAAGACATGCAGGATCCAAAGTCCTTCCAGAACCACTGCCTGAGGCAGGGGATTCACCCTGTCTCATGGGAGGGCCGGCCAGCCTTGCACAGGTCCTCTTCATGTTTCCTCACTGCAGCCAAGTTGTGGAACTACTATCATTCACACACACACACACACACACACACACACACACCATGCATTTGCCTGCTGTGCAGTGAGAAAAAATTCAGCAAGCGAGGCTTTCCCATCACTGCTGGGACATGTGCTCTGCGCAGATGACAGGCTCTTCCCTAAAGATTTTTGTTTTATATTTTGGTAAGAAAGCAAGACCAGCGAACCAAAACCTACCCCCCAGAGATCCAGCTCCGCCTGGAAAACCTTGTCTCCCTCAAAGTTGACACGGATGTCCAGCTGCAAGGAGGGGGGATAAAAAGAGGAGGTCCCCCTCAGCACCGCACAGGGATGCTGTGGGAACCCCAGCTCATTCCAACCGCGTAGTAGATGCATTCTCTCTGCAGGCCAGGCCAGCAGTATCCCTTCCCAGTGGCAAGGCCCAGGTTGCTCTGTGGGACACCCGGCCCTAGGGACACCCACACTTTCTTACCACAGTCCGACTGGCCTTCACGGAGCTGAGATCCGGCAGAGGAGTCTTAGCATAGATAGTCACCACCACATGCCTGCCGGTTTGGTGCCAGTCCTGCCGGCAAGAGACCAGTTTTTTGTCTTGCTGCTTTCAATTAAAAAAAAAAAAAGGAACAATTAACCTTCGGGTCATCGTCCCCCCCACCCCTGCACAAGGAGCTGGTCACAAAAGGTAAGTGCAACAAACAGAAGGACCATAAAGCATAAATTGCCGAACTGTGCTAATTGTTTATACGTATATATTACTAGACATAAGTAATGCTGGATATTCACGCAATTACTTCTAGATGCGCTTATCATGCATGTAAATTATGTGCTCTATGGGTTACACAATTCAGTACATCATATATAAAATACACAATACAGAAAACAGCATTGGTTTCAGTTAATTCTTTCTTAATGGGCATGTTATTCACCCAATTGTTACAGAAAGGAAACAATTCTTTCGGTAACAATTGGGCGAATAACATGCCCATTTAGAAAGAATGATTTACATGCATGATAGCAGCATCTACAAGTAATTGCATGAATATCCAACATTACTTATGTCTAGTATTATATACATAAAAACAATTAATATAGTTTGGCAATTTATGTTTTATGGTCCTTGTCTGTTCGCTGTATTTACCTTGTTGAGGGTTCCTCCCACGTTAATTTGTGCTCACAACTGGTAAGGGCAAGTTCCCCCCAGACAGGTGTCTTCTGTCGTGTTTCCCAACACCCCTCACTTTATTGGGAGACAATAAAGAGGTCTGCCACGTAATCCACAAAGCTTTATTCAGGCAATAAACATCTCCTCCCACCTGAAGGGACTCTAATTTTCTAGGAACTTTTCTCTAGGCAAGTTTATCCAAACTAAGCGAGACAATTGTCCTTTCAAGAAAAAGGGAAAGTCCTTTTCCAGTAGGTTTTAACTTCAGGGAGACTGGTTCTGAAGAAGCCTTTGGCGAGAAGCTAGCCGGGCCGACCTCCTCTCCCCTTCCTTTTGCTCCACCCATGGATTCTAGGATCAGCTAGGCTCTCAGTGCCCTCCCCCTCAGAAGAACACTGATTCCCAACTTGTGGGTTGTTTACACCCTCAGAGATAAGGGCTGGCGAAAGTTCATTCCCAGCTGGTGGAAGAGCCCGTGAGAGTCACCACTCCCTGCACAGCCTGGTATGTTTCTGGCACCATCTCTTCTGCATCAGAATCTGACTCTGATGGATCGCCTGAAACTCCTTCTCCCAGCCCAAGGGGAACAAGGCCTAGTCATCACACCTTGTAGAGCTGGTAGCAAGGATGGCATCACCAAAGCAAGCAAAGAGACCTTCCAGCCATCCAAGCTTCATGTGTACCATCACATCAGCCCAGTTGCTCCCCTCCTAGGCACAAGGGCCTACCTGACCACAAACCAACATCTGGAGGCTAGCCTTTCAGATGTTCCAGCCATTCGCTGTGCTCTCCCTGCATTTCAGTTTTAGGATTGAAATGTCATTGTTCCTGCCTCTTGGTCATCGAACTGCAGATCTGGGCCAGATCTACACAAAGCAGGATAAAACACTTTGAAAACGGCTTGAAAACTGTTTCTGGAGTGTGTCCTAGAGCCCCAACAGTTGTCAAAACTGTTATAAGCCGTTTTGAAGCAGATCCTGCCCTAGTTAATAGGGATTTCCCCGCTCTAGACTGTGTTACTAAACGGTTAGGACTTGCAAAAACTGAGCCACCCCTGAGGCCTGGTGCAGGGCAGGGCAGGGAGATCAGGTGATGGCAAAGGTGGAAGATTTTTTTCTGGTTCTTGGTCTCAGAGAGAGGAGTTTCTCTAGGAAGTTTGAAAGCAGTTCAGTAACTAAGAGGCACTCTTAGCACAATAGAAATGCCTCTGAAGGCAGTCAAAGACAAGGGAAGATCAAACTCCTCCAGCACAGGGTGGCCACGTGTCCTTCTTTGCAGAAGACAATCCTCTATTTGAAAGGCTGCCAGAGGACAGTCTTGTATTTGAAAGCCTGTCCAGTCCAGTTTAAAATTAAAGAACTCCAAGAAGGGAGAGCCCAGGGGGACTTCAAGTCGCTCATGAAGAGTACCTGGAAAGCAGACTGAGCAGGCATACAGGGCACCCATATCTATCTTCCCTGCCACAGTGAGATGTCCTTTTCCATTCTAGCTATTGTTTTTAAGTTTGTATCTACACATACAAATCAGCCTATGCAAATGTTATGAAAACTGGTGTCCTCTTTTCTCTTCTTACTGGGTTTCTTCATATCCAGGATATGGAGCCCAGTTAGACCAGAACTCATTAAGGAGCTTGGGGAGGGAAGAGAAGGGAAGGCGCTCGGGGCAGAGGGCGGTTCCTCACCTGCTTCTTCACCCAGGTGTGCTTCCCTTTGCTGCACCCCTTCTGCTCCAGGAATGCAGTGAAGTCTGTCGTTTTAATTCTGCAGCAGCTCCAGTATTTCATGCTGGGGGGGGCGGGGATCGATGAACCAAGAGAGGACAGAAGGGCAGGAATGAACCAGAAAGCAGGAAAGGGATGCTGGGAATTAAGCCAAGGTGGGACGGCCTCAGGCTTGTGGGATCTACTTTGCTTTTTTACCAGAACCCTGAGATGCCACAACCAGAGCCTGGTGCAAAGGACAAACACCGGAATCAGAGAATTCCAGGACCAAGGATTTGCTTTGCATACCAGAACTGAGTGACGCTCACAGCCCCCTGGACACAGGCAAAAACACCTGGTTCCCCAAGTTTTCTTCATCTCTGCCATATAATCTGGGGGCAGTGGAAGCATGGGGGGACCTTGTAGTTTTGACTGGCCTTGGGTACTTCACTTGCAGGGGATGTGCAACTTTATCTCAGGGCACAAAATATCTTGGGACGGTGATATATGCAAATGTATTTGTGGATCTGGATTTTAGCAGGCATTGATCTGGGATTGCTACTGCCAGCTTGTTCAACCCGTCTATTTGTCAATCAACTGAATATGCCAAAGTGTTGAGTTAAGGGCGAGAGTGAAATACCCTCCCACGCTCTCTGGCAGGATGTGCTTCCAGAGACCTGTGCACCCGCAGACCTGGTACCGACGAGGGGTGTCTGTCTCACCAGGTGGGCAGAGCTTGGGAGAACAGCCACCGCACAGGCAAGAGGATGAGTCATCCCTGGCAGATGGGGATCTGCCCCCCCCCCAACAGTGTGGGGGAAAGGCAGTGGAGTCTGGGCGGCTCCAGATCCGGTGGGGCTGTGAATCCATCCTGGGTTTCAGGCAGAACCAGCCAGAATTCTAAAGAAGCTATCCAAGCCCCCTCCCCCAAAGTCACTTCAGCACCTTGGATAGCACTTTTAAGGTTGTGGCTCTTTCTGACTGAAACCCAGGATGGATTCACAGCCACACCAATACCAGAACACCAGCTTCCACTGGGGAAAGGCAGCTTTGGCTACCAGCCCAAAAAACGGGAATGTGGGGAAAGGCAGTGTGAAAGCTGCCCATCTCTTACCCCTCGTGGAAGACAGGCACCCCTGGGTGAAAAGTGCAGATTTCCATGTTGCTCTCCTCCCCCTGGTAGACCTGAAAGACGGGACAGGGCAAAAACATGAGCCAAGCACCCTGGAAGACTACGAGCCAAACCAGGCCTGCCTTTGCCAGCCAGGCAGGGAGCCCCCAGCCTCAGCCTCCCCTTTCCTTCCCATTAGTACCAGCCACATCGGTGGGCTCCGTTTCCCAGTGAGATTTGTCACAGCTGCCCCAGTGCTTCGGGTTCAGGAGCCACGGATCGAGGCCAGGGCAGCTCCTGCCACTCCCAGCACCAGGACCAGGAGGAGGAGGAGGAGAAATTTAAATCTGGCCAGGGAAATGCTTCTTGTGTAAGAAAAGCACAGACTTGGGGAGATGATTCCAAGGAAGCACAACACAGGTCAGGGTGCAGAGCAAATGGGGACCCCCCCCTCCAGATGTAACTCACCGCCTTGCAGCCAGAGTTCTTGCAGGTGGTGCCGGCGCTCACTTCCAGAGCAGCCCCTACAAGACGGCCAAAACAGACACAGAGCTTTAGGACGCTGTGCAAGACCCCGGAGCTTAGTCCTGTTGCACTCCACAAGGTGCCATCTGCTAGGCTGGACTAAAAGCAGGGAAATCTTGCGCTAAGCCCTAAACCAGGGATGCAGAACCGAATGCTATTTCAGAGAGGTTCTCGGGAGCCGCATCCCAGTGGTGGGTGGGGCTGAAGGGAAGTGGGAGGGGCCAAAAATACCAGCGTATTTTAGCTTAAAGCTCTTGATGCTAGTAAGTAAGCCTTAGGAGAGACGTTTCAACCTTTTAGAATGGGAGGAAACACTGCACAAAGTCTGGGAAAGGGGTCATGGCCATTTGCAGAACCCAAGCGTAACACCCAGCCAGCACAAACCCCAGTCCGGCAGCCTAGATCCCTTCTCCCAAGACCCTCACCGGTGCCTGGAGAGGCGTGCACTGGAAGTTGCTCCTTGGGGGATAAATCCAGCTTTGCCAGGGCTTGCTCCAGAGACTTGGACAACTTCACTGGCAGCAGCTGCTTCGGCTCATCAGCGCTGGAGAAAACAGAGCCCCCCCAAAAAAATAAAGGAAAGAGATCCAGAGATGTATATTCAGGCTTAAAAGAGAGTGGCAAGCAAGGTAGGAGCCCCCTTTCCCCACCACCTGCCCCCTCTCTGCACCATCGTCCTTCACGCATTGTAGAATTCAAAGCCCCAAGATGTGGTGACAGGGACAGCCACTGGCATAGAGGGTTTTCAAGGGGAATGATAAGCCTTGGCAATGAAACGGAGCATCCATGTGCAGAGGCAGCCCATGGCCGTACCACCCGGAACACGCCCCATCCCATCTGACCTTGGAAGATAAGCAAGGTCAGGCCTGGTTAGTTCTTGGCTGGGAATACCAGGTGTTGTCTGTCTGGTTAGGTGAGGGCCATTGCTCAGTGATAAGAGCACCTGCTTTGCATACAAACATTCCAAGTTCCATCCCTGGCATCTCCAGGCAGGGCTGGAAAATCTCCTGCCTGAAACCCTGGAGAGTTGCTGCTGCCAGTCAGAGTTGGCAATATTGGGCTAGGTGGACCAAGGGTCTGAGTCGGTATAAGGCAGTTTCCTACAATCCTGTGCTTAGGTAAGGGCCATCGCTCAGTGATAAGAACCCCTGCTTTGCAGGCAGAAGGTCCCAGGTTCAATCTCCAGCAGCATCTCCAGGTAGGGCTGGAAAAACTCCTACCTGAACCCCTGGAGAGATGCGGCTGCCAGTCAGTGCTGAGAATACTGGGCTAGATGGACCAAGGGTCTGTCTCAGTACAAGGCAGCTTCCTATGTATATCTGAATAGCAGATACTGGGAATATACTACAAGGGAGAGAGGGTGCCTTTATAGTCTGTGTGTGGGCTGCCCAGAAGCAGCCGGCTGTCCACTGTTGAAAACAGGATGCTGGGCTAGATGGATTCTTAGTCTGATCCAGCAAGGCAATGCTGATGTCCTCCAAGCTAGTCATGGCTAAACCCAGGAGGGGCTCCTCTCCCTCCTCCCAAGCTCACCTGGGCCTCTCACGCTCCATCATCTCTGCTGACTTGGGCCCTTGGACGATGATCTCAGTCCTCATCTTGACCTTTGGCTCGCCCAAGGCCTCTCCAGGCTCCGGAGGCTTCTCATTACTGTGATACCCTCGGGTGCAGCCCTTGGAGGATGAAATGCACAGCATCTGGTCCCAGTTCCGCTACCCCAGCGTTACAGAAACTACATCAGGAATTTCCCCTCTGTGACAAGCTCTGTCAATGAAACTGAGAAAGCTCAGCTGCAAGATGTTCATTCCTGCACCCCTATCCAAGGAATCTGTTCCATATTTGCATATCAACATGTTAGTATCACACACTGACACTTCCGTCTCCCGACATCAACGTTTTCAGAATTTCAACGTTTGGGACCCATCAGCCAAATTGCAAATTTAGGTAGCCGTTCTATTTGGATGGCTGCTTCTGAGTTGTTGTTCTTTACCTGAGGCAACAGGTGGGCATTTTAATAAAGGGAGATGTCATTATAACTCCGCTATAGGGCAGGATCAGACAAGTTAAACAAATGACGTCATTGAGATCAGACTCAAACGTCATTTGGCTTACAGCAAACCTGGCTTCCAGGAAGCAGGCAAGGCCATGGAGAGGGGGTAGGCAGCTTCTGGAGGCAACAGAGCACCTGGGAAAGTGCGAGGCGCATAGAACACACCTTTATGGAGAGGAATTCTGAGAAGTCGGTGGTTCGTTTCTTGCAGCAAGACCAGCCCTGGGTACAAGAACAGAACATAAGTTGTCTACACAGAAGCCCACAAACATGGCTGCCGGGGGCATGCCAGGGGCAATCAGAAATTTAATTCCGGTGATCAGCAGGGAAAGCCTGTCTTAGATTTCATAGCTAGAGTTGTAATGCTTTTTTAAAGCTACCATCATCACACGAAGGCAAAGGGTATGATGCAGGGAATCATGCAGGGAAAGGGTTTCTACAAACACACCCACACCACACGGTCTGCCCATCCTGGTGGTAAAGCCCTTTGCCTGGCAGTGGGCACAGAAGGAAAACACTGACTTTGCCCGCAAGCCTTCCTGGGCACTAAAAGCAACAGTTGGCTACTAATAGGGTGACCCTATGAAAAGGAGGACAGGGCTCCTGTATCTTTAACAGTTGTGATGAAAAGGGAATTTCACAGGTGTCATTTGCAAGCATGCAGCACCTGGTGAAATCCCCTCTTCATCACAGCAGTTAAAGCTGCAGGAGCCCTGCCCTCTTTTGTATCTGGTCACTCTACTATAGCTCCTGCAGCTTTATCTGTTGTGTTCAAGAGGGAATTTCACCAGGTGCAGCATGCTTACAAATTACACCTGCTGAAATTCCCTTTTCTATGCAACTGTTAAAGACACAGGAGCCCTGTCCTCCTTTTCATAGGGTCACCCTACTACTAAACCCAGCCCCTCTGTGAAGCCCCCCACAAGTGCCTGAGCAGCACCCCCCTGATCACGTTCCTTGCACTTACCTCTTTTCCACTTTCCCCAGTGCAATGCCAGGCGTATGGACAGCTACATGGGTCTTTGGGGGTGGGGGGGGGAATGGATATGTCCTTGCTGAGAACAATGCTCAGGCAGCTCCACCTGAGCTAGCCGCCTGCTGAGTGCGGCCAGGGCCACTCACCTTCAAGGCGTCATGGAAGATGGGGAAACCCGGGTGATGGAGGCAGGCATCTGAAAACAGGGGGAGGGGGGAGAAAACAGCAGAAGCACTTATTTCCCCAAAGACCGTGATCCTCCTAATCCAACATTCAGACCCACTCCCAGCCTATTCTTGCCAGTAAAGACTGGAAGGGAACATGGAAACTCAAGTAGGCCTCACAGACCCAAGGGACAGCCTGTCTGCTGAGAGAAACCAGGCCTGCTGGAATTAGCAGCAGCAGCAGCTGTCTCTTTCCGTACCACTCCCACGTCTACCTGGCACTCGTTAAAACCAATTTCAAAGCTGTTTAACTCCTCAGCCGAGGGACGCTGGGGCAAGACAGTTCTACAACGTGGGCAAGGGTCTGTGACAAAGAAGCCCAGCACCTAGTTAAAAATGATCGTCCCCACGATCATTTTTAACCGGTTTAATCCTGCGCCCCCCTGTGCTGATCGCTGCGATCATCTCGGAGAAAGGAGAGCTCCCTTGGAAGGAACAGATTCCTGCAGCGTTTCACCTCCAAAGAGGCTCCCTCTCCCAAGAGGCACCAGAGTGATGCTCCTTTGCGCTTGCCACAGTCATGCAGGGGACCGTTTCTTCCCAAATACTTCTCATCCTGCCTCTCCCCTGCATTTATGAAGCATGGACATTTGGGGCTTGTGCTCCCCCACCTGTGCCCTGGGGGCGCATCCTCTTTGGGACACGCCAGGCTAAAAAGCACTAGATTCCCAGCCCTGGGGATGAACCCACGGATGTTCCTCATCAGGGTCGGAGTCATGGCAGCAAGTGTACCCTCCGCCTCCTGACCAAGCAAGCCTCAATGCCTTCTTCGCACACACTTGCAGAGGGCAGGGGGGCCATGCCGGCACGTGCCGGGGACATGAACACTCACGTGGGTCTCCCAACCTGCAGACCAGGGCAGCTGGCTCCAGCCATCCTCTCCCGTCACACACACACACACACACACAGAGCCTCTGGCAGTACCTGAGACAGCACAACTTTTAAACCAAGGGATGACCCAAGTATTTTTGAAGTCATGCTCTTTGCCTTGGAGATTCCTCCCCCGTTCTCCCCTAGATCCAGACAGGGCTTCCTGTAGTTACTTAGCAGGACCAGAAACTCTGCATGTGCTCAGTGACACTTCTCTTTGCTTTTTGAGTGTCATGGCATGTGCTTGGTTGCAGCCTCAAGGCACTCCCAGATGCTGAACTATGCATCATTTGGATCATAGCAATACCTGGGCCCTGACTGTCCTCTTGGTTGATTTTCCCTAGCAGAGAGAGAGAGAGAGAGAGAGAGAGAGAGAGAGAGAGAGAGAGAGTCCTGTCCCTGGAACTGTGCGTCAGGCAGACATCCAACAGGAGGGCTCTCTATCGCTGTGCTGGAAGAAGCACCACCTGTAGTACCTGCCTGTCAGTTGTTAAAGGCCTACAGCCAGACTGGATTGTGGCAATATTACACACCCAGAAATTGCGAAACCACTCTGCGAATCCCAAAGTGCAAGTCTGTTGCAACAGGCTGTAACCCCTGCAGCAGATTTAAAGCTGAGGTCTGTGGAAGCTCCCATGGAGACACGTGCACCCCGGCTGTCCTGTCCCTGCTGACTTACCCTGGGTGTTCTTCTCTGGGTCAAACTGCTGCCCACAGCCTTTGTTATAGCACAACAAAGCCATGATCTGCTGGGCTCTGTCTCCGGCTCGCAAGTGGGGCAGGCCCCAGCTCATGCTCAGGCAGGCATCCCCGTCAATCAGGGTGCCTCGCTGTGGCAGCGCTCGGAGCTGGCGGCCGCAGAACTGTTGCTATCTTTAGCAACAGGCGTACAAGGGGAGGGCCTGCAACTGGAGCCCGGCCCAAAGATGGTCATGCAGCCACTTGGCCTCCCGGAGCAGGCAAGGTTGGGTTGGGTTGGGTTGCCCCCCCGGCGAGGGCGAAGGGCACATCACGTGGGGCGGCCCGACAAGGCAGACAGTGCAAGGTTTACCACTTTTGATTTTCCTGTGCTGGCTGGAATGTACCTCCTCTTCTGTGTTCACACCTGTACACACAAGCTACAAGAGGGCCCCAGCCGTGCCAGGGCAGTCACATATAGACATAATATCCAAAGGCTCTTGTTACGAATTCCACAGCAGCAGCAGCAGCAGCCCTGTTAGTCTGTTGCAGCAACAAACAACAAAGAGCCTTGTGTCACTTTAAAGGCTAACACATAAGCATTCACGGACCCTGCGCACTTCGCCAGATGCAAGAAGTGTTAACTCAAATTGGCGGATCTGTATACACATCCTGGGAGGGAAGAAATGCAAATGTTGTTGCCAGAGGGGACTGAGGTCGGGGAAAAAATGGAACAACTGTTGTGAATGGCAATTGTCAGTGTCTGTCCTTTTCTGCATTTCAATGCCCTCTGACAACACAGTTTATTTATTTCATTTGTATACAGACCCATAGCTGAAACTCTCTGGGCGGTTTACATAGGATTAAAACAATGAAAAACAGTATACAAAAATTAAAACAGCAAAAACATACAACATACACACAATACACACACACACACATCCCACTCACACACACAGCAAGCATGTGCATATATAAATCTGCCAGTTTGAAATTAGTACTTTGCGCATCTGGTGAAGTAGAGAGTACCAGGAGAAATGTGTTTGCCTTCAAGGGACCACAAGACTCTTTGTTGCGATTGACAGAAAGTGATCCTCAGCTCTGTTATGGCATTCTGGCATCTGCTGTTCAACTGAAGGCAAAACAGCGGTATTGGACAGAAAGGGTCAAGGCTATGGCTGTCCGTAGCAGCAAAATTTGACATCAGCAAAGTCCAATATTCAGAAATCCAGAGGAATGGAGTGGTTGGGTGGGTGGATGGATGGATGGGACATTCCAACCTCTCAGGACTTGTCAATGACCCAAAGGTAGCTATTCTTGAACAAAGGAATTTCACCCGGAAATCGTTGAATTGTACTCCCTCAAGAGATTCAACTGTATGTTCTGTCGTTTGAATTAGGACAAAGCAGTTTCTTTTTAAGAATCACATAGCATATGTTAATCAATTCACCAATCAATCATTCCTTTATTACAGTCAATAGACCAAAGGCATCAAATCAATTCACCATTCCAATGATAACTGTGTTTGTGAATGCCATCTTCAAGACCAACATGGCTGTTTGTCCTTTATGCATTTAAATTGCCTCCGACAACACTGTTTACATCTCCCTCCCCCAGCATGTGTATATAGACCGGCTCATTTGAGGTTAATACTCCATGTATCTGGTGAGATGGGCATCGTCCACGAGAAAGCTCCTGCCAGAATAAGTTCGTTTCTCTTTAAGGGGCCACAAGACTCTGTTGCTTTGACTATCAATCTGATTTTCCCACCACTACCAGCATCTGCTTCTAGATGGTCCATCTCTGAGTATTACAGATCCATGACTGCATTCAGCAAAGGCAACTTTGTGAGGGATTAATATCCTGCCTCCGCCCTCCCTGGACATGCACAGGGACCAGCGAAAGAGCCGCCGCCACCACCAGAAGTGACGTCCGGCCCTCTCCCAGTGAGGGAAAGGTGTGCGCATGTGGACAGAAAGAATAATAGAATGGTAGAGTTGGAAGGGGCCTATAAGGCCATCGAGTCCAACCCTCTGGCTCAATGCAGGAATCCACCTTAAAGCATCCATTGAAGGGTTTCTCTGCCAACCACAGGGAGATATCTTTTAAAAACAGACTCATTCTGGACAGAAAGTGAACAGAAAGAAGGGTTTCAAAAACTCAGTTTAATTCTGGGGTTTCCAAGATCCCACACAAACCTGGACATTCTCATGGCCAGATAATCATAATCATAATCATAATCATAATTTTAAAAAATAGATTAAATGGAATGGATTAAAAAAAGAGAGTGTGCAAACTGGCTGAGTTGGTCTCTGTTATGGTGCTGCCTTCAGCCAGTTGCACGGACACACTGCATGTGGACTGGGGGGGGGGGTGCAGAAATTTTAAATTTGATTGCATTATCAAGAACACACAGAGAGAGACGGACATCATGATGCACGAAGATTTCAATGTTTCTGCTTGATTCCCATCACATGGTTTCCTCAAGACGTTTTAGGACTCTGTCAACAAAATTGCCGCATTTGGGCTTCTCGGCTGACGTCATACAGGTCTTGGGATACACTAAGGCTCAAGCGGCTATCACACAGAGAATCAGAGACACTGACCTCCAAAACCATCTGAGATTAGCTCCACGCTATCCCAATTATCCACGCTATCCCAATTATCAGAACTATGTAGGAGCATTTATAATGCCAAACTATATGTTAAGCTTATCAATTCCCAAATATAGGAAAGCTTTCATGCTAGCCAGACTAAATGTTCTACCTTCCGCACTTCTGGAAGGCAGATATAATAAAATCCCTGTCCAAGAACAATTATGCCCATGTGATGTGGGAAGTGTAGAAACTGAAGCCCAGGTACTACTCCATTGTCCTTTTTATCGTGACCTCCGCAGAGATTTAATTACCCCACTTCTTCTTAAAAAACCAGGAAGATCTGAAGCATTTTACTTAGAGTATTTATTATCAGATCGGAATTCTCAGATTACATACAGTGTAGCACAATTCAGTGCATCTGCTATCACCTGTAGGAAAATGATGATGAATTGAGGATAGCAAACATTTGTGGAGGCGCTATTACTGTCATGTTTAGGATATTTTATGTCTCAGATACGTGACTCTTGGATCGTTTTTATAATAGTTGTAATTCTATCCATTTTACTTTGCTGCTTATTGACTTGTTTTCTTGTTGTTATTTTTAATTGGTTTTTAACAATTGCTGTATTTGTAGCTACTTTTAATCTGCTGGTCTATGACCGTAATAAATTATATTTGGATTTGAATGCTTCTGCTTGATTCCCATCACATGGTTTCCTCATGACGTTGTTTTAGGAGCCACCAGGTTGCGCTTCAAGACTTTGGGGCATCTGCTGAGAAAGAACTATCTGAGGCTGCCACCTGCTCCCACCCCACAGACAGACACCTGGAAATCCAGAAAGCCCCGCTCTCTCTCGGGACAGGCGTATCTCCCAAGATCCCGTTGAGAGGAGTCGACTGTTGCCATCCAGTCCAAAGCTCTCTCCATCCCGCATTCGAGCCCTTCTTCCTCCGAGATGTGGTCCTGACCTCAGGTTGCCCTCTCTGCTAGGCTGGTCAGCTTTTTCTGAGTCATTTCGTAGGCAAGGAACAAGGCGCCGTTAGAGGGCAGCGCACGGATCACTGTGGGCATCAGTCCACAGTAAAGAGCCATAAAACCTACAACATCAAAAAAGAAAAGAAAAGAAAAGCACACACAGAAAACTGACTTGAGCCAGCTCAGATTATTTTCCCATCTAGCCTGGTATTCCGTGCTCTGACTATCAGCGGCTTTCCAGGGTCTCAGACAAAGAAAGACTTCCCCCATCATTCACTTCTCAATTCCTTTTAACTGGAGATGCTGCCTGGGATTGAACTTGTGACCTTCTGCTTGCAAAGCAGTTTCTCTGCCTCTGAGCTACACTCCCTCCCTGTAAAAAGAGGGCAACCCGTGAGTTGGGAGCAAAACAGCATCAGCCAACCCTGGGAGAGGCACTCTGTTTCCCACTGCAAAAGAGAATTGCTGGGTCAGACTAAGCTGGGCGCATCTATTCCAACATCCTGGTTCTCAGTGGTGAACCAGATGCACCCATGGGAAGCTCATAAGCAGATCCCGTCGCCCTCCCCAGGAGCACCTGCTGTCCAGAGGGACCTTACCTCTGATCCAGGAGGTGGCCTACAGCCATCAGGACTGGCAGCCATCCGCAGCCATGGATAGCTTAGCTTACAGGAAGCGCTCACCTTCTGTCCGCAGGATGTGCAGGAAGGAGAGCAGGAAGCCATCTTGGCGTCCGGCCATGGACAGCACCTGGATCCGAGACTTCACCGAATCGATGGGGTAGACGGCCAGCCAGAAAGCAGCGCCCCCGATTCCGCCACTCACTGTCACAGGGATGGCACCTACAAAAAGAGAGTGGGTTGGGGTTAAAGGTACGGTTGTCCCTCAAGCAAAGTATCTCTGCAGACGCAACCAGCACTTCTGGGAAGCTCAAGACCTGCTTGACTCTCAACGAAGTGATGAGGCTGGAATGGAGCAGGAGCTTGCTTGGCCCTCGCCTCAACCCATGCTCCGAGACACAAAAGGCCCTGGATGGAGCCCTTGGAGTGGACCTAGGGCTGCAGGTGGGGCTGTTCTGGGGGCTGCAAAGAAGGGGTGAGCAGGAGATCACGGCTTCAACAAGGAGTTCTGAGCTTGGATGGCTAAGGCAGAGTCAGAACGCAAAGGATGCCCAGGACTGGCACCCGAGACACGAGCTCCATCCCTAAGAAGGAGAGAATACAGACTGTCATTTCTCAAGTGGTAACTTATCGGGGCTTGCCCATAACCACTTGGTAAGCTGGTGGTTGTACTGTCCTGCCTCCCGATACCCCAAGAAAAGGGCCCAGTCTTTAGTGGCACAAACACGCCACTAAAGCGGCTTACCGGACTTTCGCTAGTGCGCCAGCACAAGCGAACGCCGGGAATGCGGAATGCCAATGTTGGGTTCACCAGGACCACACTAAAGGGAGCCAGGTTGTCAGTCAATTCTCTTCAGCAGGGGCAAGGTTGTTCGCTACTGTCAGTCACGGTACAACAACCAATAAACCATGGGGGGGGGGGGGCAGGGACAAGGGGGCAGGATCCAGGTGCCAGTGAAGAAGCCCTGCTCCCTTGTAAAGGGTTTTTGCACCGCAGTTTCGATTTTTTGGAGCGAATCTGCCCACTCGTGTAAAGGTATAAACTGGAAGGAACCGCTATGAGAGACACCTGTGTACAGAGCCAGTTTTGATCCCGCAAAGGATCTGAAAGCAGTTTCTGTTATGTGCGGCTATGTTGTGCAAAAGGTCCCCAGGTTCAACCTCCTGGCATCTCCATCTAAAATGGGTTCAGGTAGTAGGCGAGGAAAAGACCTTTCTCCACCAGAGACCCCGAAGATCCGCTGCCAGTTAGAGCAGACGTACCAGCCCAGATGGAGAAGTGGTCTGACGTAGTAGGAGACAGCTTTCAAAGTCCCTTTGGTCAGGCAACCGCACAGCCTGACTAGTAGCCAAGGGATGCCCAGGAAAGGGAACTTGGATCAGCAATGGTGGGATCCCTTTAAGCCAAAGATGCTGGGGTCAGGGCACCGCAGTAGTGGCTCTGGGGGAAGAGAGTAGATGGGCCCCATTCATGGGGAAGGGGATGGAACAGCAGCGGGCAGCTGGCTTGCTGCCTGGATCAGAGCCCCTCGTCCACAATCCCTATGTCAGGCTTCCTCAGAAGCAGAGCCCTGGCATTCTCCTGGAGCTCACGCGTAATTTCCCGGCCATCCGATATTCTGCTTGGGTTGGACGCTGGCTGGCAGAGTTTGCCCATTTCCAGAAACCTCTTTGGCATTCCTGGCAGGCAGGCTGAGCAGCTGGCGCAGGCGTGTGTGAGCCGGAAAGCGAATTCAGAATAGCCCTCTTAGGATCTCCCTAAGGGCTGGTTTGCATCAGCACACAGTGCGTAGGGGCTTGCAAGAAAAATGCCCAAGCAGCAAAGGCATCCTTTGAGTTGAGCACTTAAAGCAAAGATCCTCCCAATGCTGAATTAGAGGCTTGGCAGCAAATTCCCTGCCTGCGTAACGGCACAGGGGGACATGACTCTAATTTCTTTCTCAGCTAGCTACTTAAAAAAGAGTAAAAATAATAATAATAATAATAATAATAATAATAATAATAATAATCCTTTTTACTCAAATTAAAACGTTTGTCATCGAAAATGTTTGGCATTGATTAATCTAGCAGATCCACAAATGTGACAGCCCTGAATCAAAAATTAAGAACTGTTTCCCGCCCGCCCCTCCTTCTTATCAATCTCTTTTCCTTTCATGCTGTGTTTTTAGACTGTAAACTGTAGGGCAGGAACAGCCTTATGATTGATCTTTTAAGCTGCTCCGGGAGCCTTTGGGGGGGGGGGGGCTGGAGAACAAGTTAAAAATGCTGTGAATAAAATAAAATTGATCACTTGCTCTCGGGTGCCGTGTGCTCCCAAAGAACCACTGGGTCTCCCAGACAGCCCTCATCTCATTTCTTCCCCAGTTGCTGCAGAAAGCAGAACTACAGAGGAATGCAAGGTACAACCATCGCCCAACCTCTTCTTACCCAGCTCTTTCTTTGACTGTCCAGCCTGGAGGAAGAAACTTCGGCTGACTTCATAACCCCCAAAGAAGAAGAAATACCCAGGCACTTCTCGGAGCCATGTACTGGTCAGACCCTGGAAGAACCCTAGCGGGCCCTCCGAGTGGAAGATGGTTTTCACCACAGCCCAGGTGGAGCTGGAAGACAAGAAAAATCCCATGACACACGAAAGGTGCGGAGAGAGAATTGATATTCCTTCTCCCCAATCTCCTCCAACACACCGTTAACTAAGGAAGCCATTGATACAAGATGTGCCAAAGGTCACAAACTTAGTTGGCTTTTTTAAAGGATCGGATAAAGTCAATGTCAGGATGAGGCCTGATCTCCCTAGCGTGGATTCCAAATCGGACTCGGAGGCTGAAGAAGACCAGTCACGACAGGAAGAGGGGGAGGAAATTCTCCAAGACTCTCCAGTAGTCAAGGAGGAATCTTCCCAGGAGCTTATCAAATGGGAGGCCCAGGCTCAGAGATCATCTTTCCCCTTCTCCCCCACCCCTGGAACTCAATCTTTGTTGGTGTGGGAGGGAGCATAGGAATGGAAAGATCCCAGAGTCCGCTGCAGAATCAAGTGGGCGGAGTTGAAAGGAGGCGGTCTGCCAGACTAGCAACACCGCAGAGGTTACAGCTTGAACACCCTCCCTGAAGGAGGGATCTGGTAAAAACCTTTTGGGTACAGCGGGAAACCATCCATTTAGTTGGTAGGCACCAGCCTTGCTTTGTTAAGCTAATTAAGCTTAGAGGATAGCTCCTAACATTCACACTCCCTTCAGATTTCCATTTACTAAACAAAGCTTTTGTAGACTGCACAGCAGACCTCTTTATTGTCCCACATCTGGGTTGGAGGGCTTAGAATTACGACAGTCAAACCCAAGAGGAGAGATCTGTTAACAGTCTGGATGCCTAAGTGTAACTTCCGTGTTGAGAGGCAGTAGGTCTCCAAGTACCTGTGCCTTGATAGAGCTGTCTGTCCCGTGACCTTCATCTCGTGGAGGGCTTGCATCCTGCACTTCACCAGCTCAGTAGGGCACAAAACCATGGAGGAGAAGATGGAGGAGAAGGAGCCAGCAATTGCACGGTGCGTGTCACTGTAACCAGAGAAAGGGATGCTGGAATCCCACCCACTGAAGCCCACTGCTGGGGGAGAGCCTCAAATCCACACTTCAACCCTCCCAGAATCACTCAAGTCGCTTGCCTTTAGCCAGCACAAAGGGGCCAACATGTGTAAGGCAGAGCAACCAGCGCAGATAAGGCAGTATATAAATTACAATAATAAATAGTTAAACTATGGAATTCGCTTCAACAAGATACGGTGATGGCCACCGACTTGGATAGCTTTAAAAGGTTAGATAGCTACTGGTCATGATAGTTATATATTTCCTCTGTGTGTCAGTTGCTGGGGGACATGAGCAGGAGGGTGCTCTTGCACTTTTATAGGTTTCCTTCTGGGGCATCTGGTTGGTCCAGTGTGAACAGAATTGCTGGACGAGATAGGGCTTTGCTCTGATCCAGCACAGGTGCTCTGATGTTTCTAGCCCATGCAGGAGAGGAGGAAAGCAAAGAGGCCGTCATACCTGAGCTCCAGGACGTTGCTTAATCCAAAGAGCTGCTTCACCAGCTGCTGGCAGAACCCATAGCAAGCGAAGAGCACGGCGTTCTCAGCGACGTTGGCCAGCAAGGCTGGGGTAGTGCCCTGGTAGAGACCAAGCACGCCCTCCTGCTGGTAGGTCTTGACCGAACAGTCGAAGAAGCCCCGGTACATAGTTGGGAAGATTTGCATTTTCACCTTGATGGTGTCAAAGGGCTGCCCGCTTCCTACACACGCCACGCCGCCTGCAAAGAGGCCCTGCGGTGGTGTCATGTGCTTCGGGGAGACAGAGCATCACACGGGTTGACACAACGGCCACCTCTCCCAAGCTACCAGTGGAAAAAGGCACGATCCGGGCCTCAAAATGGGAACCCCAGAAGTGTTCAGTCGCTTACAACCTCAGCCACTCTAACAGGGCCATTTCTAAGCCATTAGGATGGACAGAGAACTTTCAAGGGGGGGGGGGGGCTCCCATATGAACAAGTTCAAGTATCCAGATCAAAATCTGAAGCCCTCCGGTGCCCACAGCCTGCTGCCCTAAGCCTAAGTTTGTGTAATTGCAATAATGTACTTAAGAACCCAGGAAACTGCCTTAAACTGAGTCAGTCTTAGCCCATCTAGCCCAGTATTGTCGACACTGACTGGCAGCAGCTGCTCTCCAGGATTTCAGGCAGGATTATTTCCTTGCCTTACCAGGATATGCCAGGGATTGAACCGGGGACCTTCTGCATGCAAAGCAAGAGCTCTACCATTGAGCTACAGCCCTTCCTATTTACCAAGCCAGGCTAGGAGCATCTGTTATCAACTTAGCCTTAGGCTGATAAACTATCTGCAACCCTCTCTAGACAAAGAGAGCCTTGCCACAGTTATCCATGCTCTCGTTATCTCCTGTTTGGATTGCTGCAATAAGTTGTATGTAGATAGATTTGCCTTTGAAAACAATCCAGAAACCTCAACTGCTCCAAAACAAAGCAGCAAGATGGTTGGCAGGCTGGCTGTTCCAACGTTATGACACCAGCGCCTTTTCACCTACACAGGGCTGCTAGTCCCTTCCTGTGAACAATTCCAAATGCTGGTTTTAATCTATAGAACCCTAAATGGCTTGGGACCAGGTTAACTGAAGGATCCCCTCTGTCCATATTTAGTTATTCTTGACTCTAAGGTCATCTTCAAAGGTCCGTTTCCAGGTGCCCCTGATAAGCAAGGTTCAGAAGGGAGCCACCAGGGAAAGGGCCTTTTCAGTGGCAACCCCCAGTTATGGAAGCCTCTCCCCAGAGAGACTCGCCTGGTGCCTGCGTTGTGGTCTTTTTAAAGCCAGATGAAGACGTTTTTATGCTCTCGGGCCTTTTAAGAACTTTTAAAGGTCGTTTTAAGATAGTTTAAAAGGCTTTTCAGGCCATCAGTGTTTAAGCTCCCTCTGTGGGTACGTGTATTGTTGGTTTTATTTAGCTGTTTAGTTTGTACATTGGTGTTTGTTTGTTTTTAGTCTATCTGATGCTTAGGTTTTAGAATTTTTATTTTAAATTGTGTACACTGCCCAGACGGCTATGTTGAGTCGGCAGCCTAAAAGTGTTGAAATAAAAGCATATTCTTCTCCTGTTTATCTCTGCTGTCATTTACCTCTCCTTCCTCTGCTATATGTCTTGTGTCTATTTTTAATTGTAACCTCCTTGGAGCAGGGACCTGTTATCTCATTCTTTGCAAAATATCATGTACAGAGATGGCATCATCATGTCTGATCTCCCAACCCTCCGGGGCTCAGCATTCCATCGCTATCAGATACTTGGCAGGAGGGCCAAGAGATGGGGCCCTTTCTGTAGTGGCACCCAGACTGTGCAACACCCCTCCCAAGGCAGAAGCCCCTGTATCCATCACTGCTTAGCTTTTTACAGGGCAATTAAGACCCATTTATTTCAACAGGCATTTTTGCTGCTGACTTGGAACACGATCTGGTTGATATTTCTAATCTTCTGTTGTTTGCTTTAATATGGTGATGTTTTAGTGAAAGTATTTTTATTACTTTCCACAGAAAAGCAGGATTAATAAATAAAACAAGATCTGCCTATACATCTTCATCAGCAATCAGATTTTCCAGCAAGCTGTTCTAAGGAAGCAATAGGGGACTGCAGATCAATGGCCGAAAATGGCTTGCCAGGAAGTCCACTTAATGTAAGCTATTGCAACTGAAGCCAGGTTGGGCCCTGGGATTGTCACCAGTTGTGTGGCATGTTTAGTACACATCCCCTCTGTTTCAGTCTGTTTGATAAGAAGAGCGATATAAACTTCCTGATTGTTAGAGTGGTATGACAATGGAACCACTGACCTATGGAGGTCGTGGGATCTCCCACACTAGAGACCTTCAAGAGGCAGCTGGACAGCCATCTGTCAGGGATGCTTTAATGTGCATTCCTGCATTGAGCCAGGGGTTGGACTCCATGGCCTTAGACACCCCTTCCAGCTCAACTATTCTATGATTCTATGAAATGTTACTCAAACTGGATCAAAGAGACCGGCTCATCTTCTGCTATCCTTGTTTGAATCCTGTCGACTTTCCTGAAAGAACAGTGCCTTGACTGCATGCTCAGCTTAAGGCTTCTTGTCTCCACCAGGCCTGACTCCCAATTCTTGGTCTCCATCAAAAGGCAGGTCCCTTTACCCCAAACCCAACAGCAACAACCCCCCATCGCCCTGCCCCCAGCTCACCTGCCGCGCCTGCAGTGAGGTCAACAAGCGTTTGGACCAAGGGGTGCACTTGGGATCGTTTGGCAGGCATCTCAGAGAAGAGACTGTAATGGGGAGGTTGCCAGGCTGGGAGGGGAAAAAGCATGGTCCAAACTTAGCTTACTGGGGGTAGGGGGTAGGGAATAGCAGCTCAGCAAGCTTCCCACACACATACACACACACACACACCATCTTCTTCCCAAAAGCTTCCTCCTTCCAGGATTAGGAGTAATTCCTGAGTAATCAGACTGTGAGTCAAGGGACCTGGGAAAGAGGGTGGGGATACATTGAGGGGGTGGGTAAATAGCGCAGCAAGTGGGGGTGTCCTTCTCCTTCGGTTCTGCCCTGTAGCCTTCTTACCAAGCCAGACTCAGACAGGCAAGAAAGATGGGCAAGCACCACTCAAGGAAGGATACTGCAGCTTTTTCAATTCGCAGGAGTGGAGAAACGCTTTCGTCCTGGAGGCCAAATTCAATTTCAGAGAAGCTTGGAGGATAGGAGGATTCCACTTGTGGATGGGGAAGAAGGCAAAGAAGGAGAGGCCAAAAATACAAACAAACAAAAAATTGAAAAATATACCAGCCTGTTGTAGCTTAAAGCTCTTGCTGACAGTAATGAAGCCTTAGGGGAGATTTCAACTTTTTAGAACACGGGGGGGGGGGGGGGGAGGCTGCACAAAAGCTGGAAAGCCACTGAATAATTGGGAGGGCTGTTTTGTGACACAAGGCCTAAGGGTCCCCACCTTTGAATGTAACAGCTCTGTGACAGGCAGACATTCAGCAGGTGCCTTTTTTCCTAAGCGGCATGCTGGAAGGGAAGCTTTCTCTGTTGAATGTCTACTTGTTTCACAGGAGCTATGAGACTTTTCCAGGAAGTGTTTTGGGGCCCTCCAATGAGCCGGCCTGCCCATTGCTCAGCTGAGCAGACCAGCTTGCAGGGAGAAGCAAAGGCCAGCTGAAGTCTTGCGCTTTGTAGCTGGCTTCCTTCATTGAAGAGAGAACATTTGCTGTGGTTGTTTCGTGACATCTCTTATCAATGTTATCAAACACAAACGGTTCTTTTTGAAGCAAAGCAACCCAGACCCGTTGGCACACATAACAAGCGCAGCAGTCTTACTGTTTAATTTAGGGCAAGCGTCCACGTGGCCTGCGAGATGCCCTCACATGCTCCTGAGGACTTCAGCCCATGCAGCCCTTCGTCAGGCGCTTGGCCTCAGAAGAATCCGAAAACAAGCCCTTGTGTGCCCAGGTGAGTAAAAGGGGATCCCAACGGGAATCAGTGCACAAGAGGATTGCCTTTCTCCTTTGGGGTAGGAGTCCATTTTGAAGTGTCTCTCTGGACAGAGCTGCCTCCTTGCCCACTGGCATTTTGGGGGTGGGGAGTCAAGGAGCAGCCCTTCTGCCAGGCACAAGATGTGTGCAGTTTTATGTGCTGGTTTTCGCCTCCACTCTGTGTTTATGTTGTACCTATGCCAGAACTTCAATCCAAGAAGCAGAGGGAAGGAACTTATTCCAGCTTGGGGACTAAATGCAATTTCAGAGAAGCTCTCAGGGGCTGCATTCCAGTGGCGCTTGGGGCCAAAAACACAAAAATACCAGCATGTCTTATCTTAAAGCTCTTGCTGCCAGTAACTAAGGTTTAGAAGAGGCATTTCAAGCTTCTAGAAGAGGGGTGGAAACTGCCCCGTCCTTGACTGACAGCAAAGGTTTGTTCTCTGTGGAACTGTCAGAATAAAAGGTTCTAGGTTAAGTCCTCAGCATCTCCAGCTAGGGGTTGTGAACCCTCCTTGCAGAAACCCTGGAGAGCTGCTGAGTTAGATCGACATGACAATGGTTTGCCTCAGTGTAAGGCAACATGCTACGTTCCTATTTGCATTTCAAAGTCAAGGACTGAAATATCCAGCCGAAGATGCAGAACTGGTTGTCAAGTAGCAGTAATGCAAAGGGCTATAGTAACCTTTAGCTAGAAACCATGTATGGCTTTTAGTGATTTTTGAAAAGGATATCTTTGCAACTAGCTGGGACAGGTAACTAAGAGCTAGTTGCTGGGCAGAACCTAGAATGAATAACTCAATAGAGAGATACCCCTTGGACTGATGAGCGGGTTGCAGTAACATAGGACCATCACCTTAGCTGGCTTCACAGTGGGCTAATAGCCCTATCATAAAAGACTTAAGAGGAAATGATCACGCAGCAACTGGAAAAAACCTTGTCAGATCAGAGAACTGGTGAAGCGTAGAAAGGCTGTGAGCGCACTGGCTAATAGTGACCCTGGGAAACCAGAGACAATCTTGCCTTCTTGCTTTAGGGATGGAAATGCCATGTTGTGTGTGTTGGGGGGAGGAGGCAAAGCCAGGGCACGACTGCAAAGCCCCACCTTGAGGGAAGCTGCAGTCAGCCCTTTAAAAGAGGTGCCCGGATTTAGAAAAGCAAAAGCCCAGGGGCTTGATGAAGATCTCAAACCATTACAAGCCCGTAGGAATCTGCAGGCCTGTTGCAGAATATTGCAAATGATAGAGCAGAGTTTGTCCTGCTGGTGAATTGCCTCATTGGGACACCAATCCTTTCCCTCAAAAGAGTTACCAAGTCGTGGACCTGTTTGAGGCCATCCCAGGATTCAGCTCACAGACAAAAAGGGCTAAGAGCTGTCGCCACGCAGCTGAGTTCCACAGCTTCCCAAGCAAATACTACTTGGGTGAAATTCCAGGTGCCGATTGCAAAGCCCAGGGACTGACCTACTCTTTGCTTTGGCATCCCACTTTTATCTGTTATGTCCGATCACGGAGAGCACGAAGCATGACAGCTGCAGTTGATAACAATCAACCTCAATACACTGTAGAATTTCCAAGAGAGAATTGGGATTAAGTTTTCCAGTAGGTCACAGACCAGAGCCTATGAATGGTTACAGCAAAGCACCTACATTTTATGCCCTTGAGAGCAAACAGTTTGCGACTGCCCATGGAAGAAAGCGCTGCTGTGTATTGTGCCTGAAGAGGGTTGGCGACTGTGATGAAGCCTCTGCAAAACCAGCAGCGTATGCCCCTGCACATGCGTGTTCCTTGCTTTGCCATGGCCTCATTGCTTCCCACCAAGGGCAGCTTGGAAGGTGAGACCATGTTACACACCTTTAACACACTATCCTCAGCAGAAACCAAGGATGTCAATCTGAGATCCTGCCTAGGAACTTGTTACAATTTGAAGTTCTGGCTACTGCTGCCACACAGTTATTACTATAGGAAGCGTGGGTGTTATGAGCAGAAAATAAAATGCCTGCAACGCTGTTATGAACATGCCTTCTATACAGAGAGACCATTAAGGGTCCTTCTAACCTACTGGTTTCTATTTGGACCAGCAGCAGCTCTCCAGGGAAACTGAGCAGATAATTTAGCTTGGTCCTCTGGCCTCAGGCCATTTTAGCTGAAAATGACAGAGACGGAACCTGGGACCTTCCGCATGCCAGGCATATGCTCTGCTGCCCAGAGAGCTTTGGCTATTGGGTGGCATAGAAATGCAGTAAGTAAGTAAATAAATAAATAAATATGTCCCCTCCCCCAGGCCCCCCGCTTAATACTTGCTGCGTAACAATTCCATCTTCCACCAGCTCCTCCCACACAATGTGCAGACATACATAGGAAACCGCTTCCCTTTCCATCACCCATAAGAGACGCATAGCTTCCTCCACCCCCATTGCCCCACCCTCCAGGTTGAGGCCAGTTCAGGATCTTACATACCGCAAAAGGTGGTTTCGCAGCTGCCAGCAGCTCTGCCGTGTGAGAATCTTGCAAAGAGCACCACTGACCGGGCAGGCAAGCTGGGTGAACTTTGAGCAGTGCCCCACTTCCCCTCTAGCATGTTGTGTTTATATATAGGGCCCAGGTTCTTACGGTGAAAGGTTATCCAGTCTGGCTCTTATCTGGAATCTCTAAACTGATTCAGACAACAGTTTGCTGCACAGTCAGTTGTGTCTTTTTCTAGGACACCTCTAGGCAGCTGCTGCGGTGCTTGATTAAGTCACTGTGAGAACTGGCTTTACCCAATACTTACTTCCAAAGAGCCGTCCTGATTAACCAAAGATTACAGCACCGGTGAGCCCCCATTACCAGCAGACACCCCCGCCCCAATATGCACAAAGATGGGACGACCCCCAACAATTATCCTAGGGATGGAGACCAAAGTATGACCAGCAACTGTGTGAGCAATGCTTAGTATAGTTTTAGAAGGTGGAAGCAGGGGAAGAGGAGATGCATTGCGAAGTAAGATTTCCCAATTCCCTGCGCAGTTCTTTGCCTGTTCCTTGCTAGAAGGGCTGTGTAAATAAGTAGGTGTGTCAGTTTACTTGATTTATTCCAAGTTTAAATCCCAAAGCAAGGAGCTGCAGTCTTGCTTCTGCCTCTAATCTAACTCACCGGTCCACACCCCTTCCAGAACAACCCAAACGAAGGAGCAGACTGCTGCACACTCTCACCACCTTCCCTCCAAAATCAATTTATCCAGCTCCGGAAGGAACAGCTCAGAAGAACTGAGGTTAGTTTGCTAATTAATGGGTGTTCACAATCTCCTTCCCTGCAGCAACGTGTGAACGAACAGACCCAGGAAAGAACAAAGGGGCAAAGGCCCACAGGGAAACCATTCCTCCCCACTCTCAAACAGATCTCAGGCGGGGGCGGGAGGCCTCCTTTCTCCACCCTTTCTTTGCCCCAAGGATAGGACCTGTATACAAAATTCATTGATACCAGCTTGCCAAGATTTGTTCCTAACTCACAGAATTCAGGGCAGAGACATTTGGTCACCTACACAAAGGAAGGCTTATCGGCTTCACAGCAGCAGGAAAGAGGCCAAAGGGGGAGAGGGGACATTTTGAAGAACAGAGCCTGGGGCCTTCTGTCAGAGTGAAGATCTGGCCGCCATTTCCAAGACATACAGAACGGCGGCGGCAGATTCTCCCTCTAGTGACCGAAATCCAGAAATGCACCAGCCCAAGAAACAGAGGAGACGGCACACCAGATGAAAAAGGCTTAAAATCCCTTTTAATAATGCATTCCTGTAACAATCTTTAGACAAACTCAACCTGTTAGTGGACGATTACAGCTCAGGTTCACACATAAAGTCTCATACTTCTACACAAGACAGGCAAAGTTAGGGTTATACAAACAATTGCTTTAACCGAGTCTTCAACAGGAAACTGTTTTGTTTTGTCCAATAGATTGTACTTTTCTACCAGTAAAAAATAAAGAATGGTACAACACATTGTATAATTCATCCCCAAATCACCACTACTACCTGGCCCTCTTGGCTGCACCAGCGAGCTACAAGTAAAGGGGGGGGAAATGGTCCAGAGGAAAAAAGTAAAAAGCTACGAGTTTTAAAAAACTAACCCCCCGTCCCCTCCCCCACTACATGATAAGCCATTTGAAGCTACAGACATGTACAGACCCCCTGGCCCTGCCCCAATGCTCTGGAGAAATGCCTTTGGAGGGCTGGGTAAGGGCAGAGCCGGCCTCCAATTGCAGCCGAGTCAGTCGGGGATTCAACCTGTGCTGAGGTGCTTGGGAATGGGAGAGACGTCAGGGTCCTACCTGGCCTCATACACTACAAAGCTACCAAAGCCTCCCAGGATCCATTTTCACATTGTGTTTTGCAGGAATGCACCTTGTTGCGCCGACTAAACCCTTTAACAAATCTGGCCGGGTGCCCTTTTGCCATGGCCGGTCCCCTGGGGCCCAAGGAAAGCCTTTGAAGGTCTCTCTGGAGGGAACGGCCAGGGCACTGACCCCCCCCTTTTTTTTAGTATCGGCGACGCTTGTTTGGGCCAAAATCCCCCCCAGGAGCTCCTCTGTTGAATCCTGGTGTGCTTCCTCCCATAGTTCCAAGTCCTTCCATTGCAGTGCCCTGGCCGAAGCGATCGGTGGGTGGCGGCGGAGTCTTGCATAGAGCGAGAGGGGGGAAAGCTTAGATTAGGAACATCCCTCAAGACTGGCTGCAGCCCTACAGACCCCCCCACCCCCCACCCCCCACACAAGGAAGCTCTCCCCTGCTCTGCAAGAGGCTCCAGATCATAAGAGGGCTTAGAATTGCCTTCCCAAATGTGGCGTCTGCCAGATACCTTGGGCTTCAACTCCCAAATGGCCCAGCTGGCAGAGCCAGTGGTCAGCAATCCTGGGAGTTGCGGTCCAAACGATCTTGCTGGCATCCAGTTGGGGAAGGCCGGCTTAAGGGGGCCACAGAAGCAATGCCTGAACTTCCCATAGACGCAAGAGCTCCAGCGTGGCTCACACAGGTACTTGTACAGGCTGGGAGCATCGCTCTGTTCTCAGACTCCAAAATAAGGCCCGATAAGCAAATAGCTCAAGGAGACGGGACATGTGGGCATGCCAGCAGACAGGAGGAGTACATACCAGTGACACCATGTGAAAGAGCGTCCCCAGAAGGCATTGGCTCTCCTGACAAGACGAGGAAGGGGCAAGCACCTGCCCTGTGTTTCAGCATCCATATCATCTGGCAGTGTCAAACCTCTCTACCCACCCATAGCAGCTGGTGGAAACTACTGTGCTAGAACAATGTAAGAAGAGTCCTGCTGGATCAGATCAAGGTCTATCTTATCCAGCATTCTGTTCACATCGTGGCCCACCAGCTGCCTGTGGAAACCCATGAGGACACGAGTGCAACTGTAGCACTCCTTACCCCACCGCTCAGGTTCCTCAACAACTGGTGTACATAAGCATACTGCCTCTGATACCGCAGATAACATATAGCCCTCAAGACCAGCAGCCACTGAGAGCCTTATTCTCCATGAATTTGTCTAATCCCCCCTTTTAAAGCTGACCAAATTGTTGGCCATCCCTACACTTGAAGGCACACAAACCTGGTTTGGTGTCTTGTTCTTAAGCAAGCAAGCGTGCCCAGCTGGATAAGCGGGACACCTCATCACTATGCAAGCCTGCCTCGTGCTGTAGTTGCAAAGCGCTCGAATACAGGGAAATCCCATTAGCGCCTCAAAACCCACTCTGGCTGGGAGAGTGAACAGCTCCTGCAGGCAGGATTCTACTCAGTCTAAGCCATATAGGGGCACCAGCCAAGTATGCTGTGTCTTGTGACACAAGGAAACAAATGCTAAGGAATTCACCCAAGCAAAGTTTGTCCACACAACTGATGAGCAGTTTCCAAGGGGTGGCAGGCTGCAAATCCCCTGCATCGTGTAGCTTGATTCGCTTGTTCAAACTATCCACAATACATTTTTGTGCCAGTCCTTGGGTCGCAAACGTGCTTATTCGTAAAGAGGAACGAGGGTGCACATGTGCACGGATTCTTCCTTAGCAAAGGAGTTTGCAATATTTCCAAATCAAATCCCTCCCAATTCTTATGAAGACTAGTGCTTTTGAGCTTACCATTCCCATAGCTCCATCAGGAATCATCGGCCCAGGACCTGTTGCCGGCGGGGGCCCTGCTGGAACACTGGTGCCTCCCATCGTCCCTCGGCTGTTCATTCCTATCGCACCTGAAAGGAAAAGCAAGGAGTACTCCTGATGTGCAGCACACCCCTGAACGCAATGCACCCACAACAGCCCTGATTAAGCAGGCGAGTCACCGGACCAGAACTTCAGCAGCTGCCTCACCGCAACACAGCTTCCTTTTTACTAAACCTTTGGACAACACCGCCTCTCTTTTGAAGCACATGAGTGCTGTAGCCTCGGCTCCCTTCGAACCCAGCTGCAATTTCCTTCTTGCAGATATTCCTGCCAGTTGAGATCACTTCAATTCCTGGCCCACCCAGAGCTCAGCTACATGCTGAATCAATCACTTGCAGACATCACATAGGGAAGCATATAAAGAAGACACACCATAGATCAAAACACTTCTAGAAAACAATTGCATCTTACCTCCCATGCCCATTTGTCCCATTCGCATATCTGGAGGCTCCCTCTGAAACAGACGAACAAACCTGCCTCAATTGACATCACTGATACCTTTCGTTCCTTCTCAGAGTAGGAAGGAAGTTACCCTCACCCACTTATAGACAATGGCAATTCTGCTAGCAGCCAACCCTCCATGCAAAAGAAGGACCCCTACCGCATCGGGGTAGGCCCCCTTAAATCCTTCTTGCTGTCGCCTCATCATCTCCTCCTGCTGCCTCCTCATCTCTTCTTCACGGCGCCTGCGTTCCTCTTCTTGCCTGCAATGGAAGGACTAAAGTAGCATCGCCTCATCCAAAAGCTCGGCCTTGCTTATGCCCAATACTAGCTCTTTTAGCATCTGTTCGCTCTGGAGGACAACCTAGCCAGTAATCAACAGTCTCGACACCAAGATACATGAGACAGTTATCTTGGCACAGCGCTCCAATATTCCAGTTGAGGAAGCTCTTGCTTTAGAGCCAAGCAACCTGCATAAAGTACCCTACAGGTGGTAGCACTGTCAAGCCAAAAACCGGACGATACAAGTAATGATCAAGTAAGGCCACTTGTCTGGGAGACAAAGTCCTATAGTTCACTGCATCAGAGAATGTATTTTGCATGCAGAAGGTCCCAGGTTTGATTCCCGGCTTTTTCAGGTAGGGTGAGGAAAGAATCCTGCCTGAAACCCTTGAGAGGCATTGCTGCTAGTCAGTGACAACAATACTGGCTAGATGGACCAATGGTCTGACTAGGCACCTTCCTATGTTCCATATATTAATTAGCCAGTGGCAAACTCCACCAGCTTCTAAATAAAGCAGTAACACAACAACCAGTTCTGCAGTGAATTTATTTCAAGCTACAGATGTTCTCGGATTCGTATCATGATCCATCTTGCCTCTACTAGAGTTGGCCCACCTGACTTAATTTGCTCCCTGTTTAGAGACGCCCAGGCATCAAGTGGTCAACCCACCCAGTGCCTCTACCTAACCTTGCACCTTCCTCAGCTGAGGAGGACATGGGCAGTCCCTTTCACCTCTCCTTCAGACTGAGCTGGCTTGGCAATACACCTGGGTTTCACTACATGTAGTCTCTCTCAATCAGGGAAAGCCCAGACACAGCAAAGCTGAAGCAGTCAAAGTAGACAATCACCTGGCACCTTCATCAAATCTGCGCCCTCCCACACTGGAATGGAGCAACATGAATTGGGCCAGCTTGATTTTACTCTGATCCGGCTTGGGAAAAGCCCAGGTGAAGCAAAGCCTTCCCAGCCTAATTACCAGTGGAGGATAGTTCCTTCACCTGGTGCCTCAGCCAGGAATATTGTGCATGTCACTCCCTGTCCCTATTACAGATTAGAGACAACAGCAGGGATTTCTCTCCCGCCTCCCCCAGAAGCCTCTTGCAGCCTCTAGGGACAGGGCCCCAAAGGAAGGACAAGCCTCTGCAGGCCGGACAGTGAGCCTCCATGGACAGTATTAGGACCATGGACCCATACACTCTTTCTCTTCAGGTATCCTGCTGAAAGCTAGCATAAGACGCCTGTATTCACAACCAAGAGTGAGCATAGCTTCATTCATTCTCTGATCACCTGAGTTCCTGCTGTTTACGTTTCTGCACTTCTTGGTTGTGCAGTTCCTCCATTCTCCGCAGTTCCTCCTGGCGCCTCATTAAGTCTGGAAGAAACATCAGTAGGTTGACAGGTTAGTGTCCCTGTACGATCTGCTCTGTGCAAGCAGCCAGAGACTGTCACCAACCAACCACGTGTGGCTCGTTGGTGTGATTGTAGTTCTCACCTTGCCTCATGAGCATGACCTGATGCTCGTGACGAGCTGCCTCCATCTCCATCTCCAGCTTCTCCCGTGCCTCTTTGATGTTGCGGTCTACCTGCTCTTGTTGTTGCTTCTCCATCTCAATCAGGGCCTTCCAACGCATTGCATACTCATACTCAAAGGAACCAGGCTGTGCAAAACGGGGAGGCTGCTCACGCTCTCTGTAGGGGAAGGAGAAAAAACCCAGTCACCTAGAGAACAGTGGTCAGTTAGCGAGAGTCCAAGCACTGGGGTAAAGGCAGAAAGCATCGCATTTTGCCCCCGTGCACATCTTAATTAAGGAGAATGGAACTATAATGTATCTGTACAGTAAGTTACTCAGTTTATTTTACACATCCACTTTGCTCAATAAAACCGCCTGTAGAAACACAAGCACTGGGCCAAGCAGCTTTCCAAGAACATTTGTTTCCACTAAGAGGACACCCCCTTTTCTTCTTTCCACTCAGCACTTACTTGTGATATTGCTGGTTTTTGATGACCAGTTTCTCTGGCAGCCCCTCCTCATCATCGTATTGATCCATGGGCTCCACTGTCACAGGCCGAGGGAACCTGACAGAGAAAAATCGAGCACAAGTTATCAACGCTCATTCCTTGAAAGTGGACTTTGCTGCTTCTTAGGGCCCAATGAGTGCTCACAGGAGAAACACAATGATCAAAGATCAGGAACAATAAGCAGCATAGAGCCAACTGAGATCCTTCTGGGGCCACAAGGCTGTGCTGCCTTTAACCCAGCCTTGCAAATAATGCTTGAGACCATAGCTACCTATTTCCATCAGCACTGATTGCCTCGGACCCAACAGCTTCGAGGTCCAGACAAGCGGAGGCAGTGATCAGTTCCTTGCGCAGCTGATCCAGATGTATGAGCAAAGGTATCGTGTGAACTATGGTGGTCTTAAAAGAGCCTATAGCCCTATAAAAGCAGAGCACCAAATGTACAGACCACAGGATGCTTTGCCAGCCCTGCTCACCTCAGGCAACAACTGCTCACCATCAGTGACAAGCAAAACGGTAATGCTCCTCTATTTAGCTCTGTGGACGCAGGCAGAGAAAATCACTTAAGAGTCACCGCCACTGAATAAAAGCCCTCTTCATCGCCCTCCAGCTGCAAGCCCCCATTCCCGAGGCAAAAACTCCTCACCCAACAAACTTACGTAGTTATCAAGAAGGATCCCTCACTACATCTGTCCAGGGCTTTCCTAGCAGCAGGCTTTCCCGAAAATTCCACGATGCCTTTCCCAGAAGGCCTCCCTCGGTCATCGACGATAACCACAGCCCTTTCCACTTGGCCAAACATCGAAAAGGCCTCCTCCAGGAGCTCGTTCGACACAAACTGAGGCAGGTTCCTGACAGTCAGTGAGGCACTGTGGCAAGCAAAGCGCACTCGCAGCTGCTTCCCACGCAGGGGCATGTTGTCCAGCTCGACCTTTGCAATTTCGGCCAGAGTACGAGTTTCCTAGACACACACACAAAACCAGTTAAAGCCCATCATGCCAGTGTTTCTCAACCCATCTAGTTAAGGTGACTGATTCACCAGCCCACTAGACCAAATGCCTTCTTAAAGAGGCAAATGGGGACTCCCAACAAAATGCGTATTTGAGGAAGAATAATTTCATCTCCAAGAGAGTAGTTTTCCTTTGGTTTTATCATGTGTGGTTATTTTATTTATTTATTTAAGATATTTCTTGGCCACCTTTCAGGGGAGGAGCCCTCCTAAGATGGCATTCAACAATAAAACACATAACAAAAATCAATGCGGTATTGAAAACAGTAAAAACACAACAAAGCAACAGCAGCGAAACTTCTAAAAAAACCCACTAGCATAAAATAAAATTTACAACAGACAACTGCAGCCACAACCCAGTCTGATAAAACACAATCATGGGAAGGCCAGAGCTTCTTAAAAGCCTTGAAAATGATGGGGTCTGGCAGACTCCCAAAGGCAAGTTATTCTAGAGGTGTGGGGCCACTGAGGAAAAGGCCTTTTCTCCTGTGTTCGTATACCTAACTGCTCTCAAAGGTGAGCAAATAAGGAGGACTTTTCTTCCTGATCTTAAAATATGGGCAGGCTAATATGGGTGATATTTTGTCTTTATTGGCTTAGCTTTATCTTCTATTTTATTATCACAATCTACTCGTATACCAGCCTGAGAACTGCAGTTGTTGGACAGTTTTAAAATGTAGGAAATAAAACATATAAGGAGGGGCTACAGGCAACTCAGGAAGTCAGTAACAAGCACTAGAAGCTGTCAGTACTAAAAGAAGAAAAATGTACTAAAAGTACTAAAAGAAGAAAAACGTTCACAGGAAAACAGACACACACATTCTTGATCCCTAGATTTTCCAGCTGGAAGTTTTCATGTGAGAGATCTAGCTTTAGAAGAATTTAGCCAAAAACTATGTGTCAGCCAAGGCATCATATACTTGGAAGCCATCCTTAAAAATTCAGCATATCTAGTGGCTCAGTGCTATTGCTTCCAGTAATTACAAACCATGGAGTGGGAAAGAAATACATGGCGGCATAGAAACTTGATGTATAAATGCCTTACTACAGAGACTTTGGGAGGGATCTAAGATCAAAGAATATGTTTTGGAATGTTGGCATAGCTTTACGGATTACAAATTATGAAAAATGTTAAGAGGGAAGTATTAAATGAAATTCAAGTACTGCAAGAAAGTTAAGATTATAGCTGTATTTGGATGCAATAATAAGCCAGAGAATCATGGCGTATTGTTTATGATAGCCTGCTGGTGCATGCTATCTGATCGCTACCACTTAGCTACTCCAACAAACTGGAGGCTAAAGCATAGACCCTGCAAAAACAAACCATGGCTTATGACACTGGTTTATTTGAGAAGAATCAAGCCAGACTCCTCTTGGTGAAGGTCTTTTCACCAGGTTTTCAATAAGGTTCAGACACCACAACCCACCGCACACAAAGGGCCTGCATTTGTTTAACCTGCTTGCAAAAATAGGCAGAGTTTCCTGGAAACCTGGCTTAATGGGATGGCTTAATGGGACGTTCAAACTGGGCCAATTGTTTATTTACCAGGTTGATTTAACATTCAGGATTGTTAAGCAGATTTTTAAGACAGACTCATAACTTTTTTGGTTATGCTGCATTCTCATACACTTACCTGAGAGTAAGTTCCATTGAACTCAACGAGGCTTAATTCTAAGTAGGTATGTATAGACTTGCATTATTAAGCTACAATCCTATATTTAATTCTGAATGAGTTGTTACATTAATCAAGTTATTTCTTGATTAAAGTATATCTTCTTATACAAGGTGTTCTTCCTCAACTGAATTTGTGATTTTACTTTTTTACTTTTGGCATTGCCTTTAAAAAGAAAACCTCTGCTGATGATATTTCCCCCCCCTTTGTCCCTTGATATACCACTTTGACTCAAAAGATATACATATCATTGAAAATGCAGAGCTCCCATCTCCTCTTGTACCCCAAGACCTGCTCCTCAGCTCTAGGAGCACAGATAAAGATTAGCAGTTAACTGCTGCCAACCTCAAAGTTCAGCGGCCTCTAGCAGTCGGCAATTTATTCAGCCCCATCTTTCTAATCATTCATAGTAAGAAGCTGAAAACCCCTGGTGTGAAACAGGCCGAGCCAGCATCAGCAGATGATAGTTAATGGCTGCAAAGGAACCAGCTGACAATCTCTTAAGCCTGCAGGCCGTAAAAACCATTTTGCTGGGGAAGATGTTCTGCCACAGAGACCCCTGTTAACAGCTGATTTCCTTTCCCTTTAGACAATCATAATAAAATAAAATTCCAGCAACAGAGATAATCAGTACACTTTGTAAGGTCTCTAATTCAGAAACATCTGGTGGAATTTTGCTTTCACAGAAGGGAGAGCTACATGGAGCATTTGCATTGTTCAGAACATAACATGCCGTGCAAAGTTCCCTTGGCTACTTAAACCCACGACAATTAGGACTACAACCAGCACAGCTTCCAGCAAAACACTAGTGTAGCCACTCACCAGCCTGATAAAGCCAAAGCCTTTATCCTTATGAATGAACACTTCACCAGCCTTCCCATATTTTTCAAACAGCTTCCTCATCTCCTCTTCTGTGATATCAGGTGGCAGGTTCCCCACAAACAGCCGACTCCTCTGGGTGAAAGTCTTTTCACCAGGTTTTCGGAAATTCTTCAGGTCAATCGTCAGGCCTTCATCTGAGGGGAATAAGGTACAGAATCGCTCTACAAAATTGGGGGAACAAATGCCAAGTGTTAACGCATTCAAGAGCACAAAGGTCAGAACATTAATCAAGTCTCCCAAAACATTTGATCTCCAACTATCTTAACAGCAACAAGCCAGCGGCCCTGAAAGAAAATAGCTGCCAAGAATGGTCACCGTGTACCAATATGGCAACCGCCTAGCCAGGGAGAAGATCCCTATTGCAGATTTTGCCCTGGACGGACAAGGGTTGTCAACCACAAATTAAAAATGCAAAGCCACCTACAGGACAGCCAAAGCATTGCGATTGGAAGGACAGGTCCAAGGCAGCAAAGCTATAACAGCACAGGGTAGGGGAAGCATTTCAGCACAACGCAGCAGGTGGTGTGTGTGCCTCCAAGGTAGACAGCCTGAAAGTTTACAAGTCTGAGGACCAACTCAAGGGAGGACCAAAAAGCAACGTCATTTGAAAGAACACATACCCTGTATCTTAACCTGATCAGAAGCAAAGCCACTCCTAAACTCAACATCAGTCTTGTTGAATGCTTGAAGGAGACTACATAGTGTTGTGATGGCAAGGGATTCAAGCATTATGAGGTGAGAAAATGCTCAAAGTGGCCAGAAGTAGTGCAGCACATGAAGAAAGTAGCATCCAAGCCCAGTAAGCCAGAACATTCATGAAGCCCAGAGAGAAACTTAACAACCTTAAGAAGGCAACCCACAAGCCTGCGGTAAGCATCAGTAAGCTATTGCACGCCCCATATCCAACCCACAATTTAACTACAAACCTTTAAATTCCTTGCAATTAAAAAATCACATATTCTTAAACCACTAACAACCAAATCCGTTATTTATTTATAATGCTTCGATACTGCTTCATATAATAAAATCTGAGCGGTTCACTGTAAATCTAAAACTAAAATTATGTATACTGCTACATATTAAGGATCTGAAAATGTTAACAACTATACCTTGCAGAAAGTTGCTATTGATACATTTGTATTCTTAAAATCGGGAGGGCGGTAAATACCTTGTATTTTAAGAACCAAGGTGGAAAGAAGTAATCCCCTAGTGAGACACTGAAAGAATCTATTTGGGACCTCAGGAAGTCACACCAAACCTACTCTGCAATATAGCTGGCTTTAAATTTTTCACCCCAACACTTGCTTCCATTCAGTGTTTCTCTGGTACATTCTTTCTGAGGCACTGACCTAAATCTCACTAACCCAAGATCCTCAATCCATACTATGGAATGATGCGATTCAACCACATAATTAACCTACAGCAACTTGGGAAACTTTCCTACAAGTTGATACTGTGCAAAACATATTCTGGAACTCACACTGGCAGTATAGGCCATAAAAATGCTACCTACAGAGAATCTGGCCCCCTGTCTCTAGCATCTTCCAAAGATATAGAAAAGCCTTATGTAGGTTTTGCTCCACTCGGCATTCACAACTAATTTGCACAATGTTCCCAGGGGCCAAAAGGCCACTTCACACATTACTGAGTTCCAAACTGACATACAACCTGCATATGCATACAGGCACATGACAACTGCACATCTATGTTTTCTCCTGTGTATACACATTAGAAAGGCACAACCAACACGTTTCCAGTGCGTGAAACCCCTCCCCACCTTCCTTGTGCGTTAAAACTTCACAATACGTGGGATGTGCATTCGGTCTTTTAGAAATGCCTATGAAGTGCAACGTGAGGCTCCCAAGTGAAAGCAAAGCAGAACCAGAACCCATGCTGCTCCCCCACAAATTGAGATCCAAATAAAATTCAACACGGAGAAGAAACCTTGAAGTATACCAGTTCCTCCACTCCGCACACAGCCTTGATTCTTTTGCCCTTTCCAGGAGAGCAGATACTCACTTTGGTTATTGGCCTGCTGCCCATTAGCTGGGGCAGACTGCTGCTGGTGTTGCTGTTGCTGATGATGCTGGTGCTGCTGCTGCTTCCTGGGAGTATGGTTTTGCTTCTCCATAGCGAAGCCTTTGTTGCCCTGCATCTTTCGACCTGGGGGGGCTGCCGGGAGAAGGGACGAGAACCAGCATGATGCCACCTTAACTCAATACAAGGAGCGAGCACCCATATGCCCCAGTGGCGGAGCACGTATGTTTTTCACACACAAGGTCTCGGCTGGAAACCCCTGCCCAGCGTCTTTCCAGTTCACGAGTAACGGGGCTGGGGGGGGGGGGCGGAATAAACCACGGAGAGCCACTCGCTGCCTGTCGGACTGGCGGTGGGGCACCTCCCCACGTTCAGCTGGGGATCAGTTTACGGGGGAAGCTCCCAAATCGCGGCAGGGAGAGGCGCTTCCCGGCTTGGGAACGGAAGGCGACTCGGGAGAGCTCAGAAGAAGGGGGCCGTGGAGGGCCGCCGCCGGGCTGCGGATAGCACAAGGGGCAGCCCGGGTGGGAAGCGCGCACGAGGCCCCGGCGGAGCCTCCGGTTAAAGGAAGGGAGAGAGAGGCGGCGGCCCCTCCCCGCCGCCAGGAGCGGCTGCTAGTCCGGGAAACACCACCGCCCGCCTCCCACTCGCTTGAAGGCGGCCTGAAAATAATTTTAAATGAAATCACATTAAAATCTCAGGCCGGAGACCGAGGAAGGGGCGGCAGAGCCACCGCCGGCTTCTGCCCATGAAGGGCGGAGGAGGCACCGCCGGGGGGGAGGGGGGTTAATGTGGGGGAGGGGCGAAATGGGGGGGGGGCTTCCCGAGCCATGAGGAGGAGGGGGGGAAGGGCGTCCGTGAGGGGACGGGTGTTTCACTCACGCTCGCTTGGCCTGCGGCTCCTTCCTCTCAGACCCGGCGGCGACGGAGGCCCAGCGACGTTGGCGAGGCCCCTGGCCCACTCCCGAGCGACCCGGCGCCGGCTCTCCTCCGCCTCAGAACGCCGGCCCGCCGGCCGCGGCCTTCTCACCTCAGACGAGCCGACGGAGAGGAGGAGGAGGAGAAGGAGGAAGGGGGGGCAGGAAAAAAAAGGGGGGCGCGCGGGGCCGGAAACCGTTCGCACGCGCTTGTTGCACGCGGCCCCTCCCCGCGCTCTCTTTCTCGAGGCCTCGATTGGCTGAGCGGCCTCGCGTTCGCTGGTCGCGCGGGCTGCCGCTCAAAAGGCGTCGCCGAGTGATTGGCCGGGCGCTCTGGCCCCCCCAGCCCGCGCAAACCGCTGCCAATCAGCATTCAAGGCGCTTTCCAGCCAAGTTTGGTTGAGAGGCGAGGAAGGGACAAAGGGGCAGCAGAGGGAGAAGGGGAAGGTGGGGGTGGGGGAAACGAGGAGTGAGAGACGCGAGGGCACCGCGAGATCCGCGCAGGCGCACTGAGCCGGGGCGCTGCTTAAAGGCGCAGCGCGACGAATTGGGTTGTCCTGGCGCAATAGCCCACCGGCAGGGGGCGCCTGGGCCGGGCCTCTTTTCTGGCTCAGAGCAGGAAAGGGGAGTGGTAGGGAGCCCTGATTATGCATATTCAAATATATGCAAATCATGGGTGGCTGGACCGCTGCTCCAAGTGATGGTACTCAAATCAGGCGCAAAGATGTGTTGGCAATAGGAGAAAAGGCCGGAATCGCGCAGCCCGATCCTATGCATTCTGCGGCCCCAGCCCGGACACGCTTTCTAGTAAATATGCAGCGAAATCCTTTGCATATTTACTCGGAATGACGCCCAGCTGAGTTCAGTGTGGCTTTTCCCCAAATAGGGTTGCAATCTTATAGGGAAAGTCCTATGTTCGTTTTCTCGGGAGTAGGACCATGGAACACAAGCGGGGATTAATTCTGAGTAACGAGGCAGAGAGTTGCACAGTCAATCTATCTGCACCTGTATATGGATTAATAGGTGTTCAGGTACAAGAAGATTGTGGATGATGTTCACTGTTGGAAAAACCAATAAATCAAGGAGCATTGTTAGGTCACCTCCTGTTGTTGGGACAGGACTATGCAGGGTTGTGGGTTATGCTGAACTCTTCACTTGCCCAAATGGGAAAATAGCTAAATTTCAAGTACATAGAAAATAAGGTTGCAAACTTATGCACATTTATTTGGAATTTAGCCCATTACCTTTGGCTTGACTTACTTCTGAATATACGTGCATGGGATCAGGCTCTGCAATAGTTCAACAGCTTCAGAAAGCTGGCTATTCACAGAATTGTTATCATTCCATTAGAAAAATACATGAACTATCTTTACTGGCATAAAATGAGAACAACACATTCCCAAATGCAGTCAACATTTATACAATGACCTGAGATTGCCCAACTTAGCCTAATAGTAACAAAAACTTGTACATTCCCAAATTTTAGGAAGGTCATTTCAATAAAAGATACTGCTTTATTTATTTTTAAATTGTGTATGATAAGGCAGGATATGCTAAAACAGTTTTATTTCTTATTCTAGGCCAACCCAGCAATGTTTGACATCCAGTGGGTATAACCTTTGGCTAACACCCAATTTCTGCAGTCTTTATAAGAGGCTTGCCCCTGGGAGAAGTAGCTTCTATCCCCTCTATTTCATATTGGCCCATCATTTGTGGTGAAGAGGTCAGAGGAGAATGGTTGCAGAACAGCAATACCAATACATTGAGAATTTTTTTAGCATCAAAACAATATTATTCTGAATAGAACTGTAAGACAGATCAGTGACAATCTTCATCAGCTGTCCAGGGCTCTGGACCCAAAAATCTGATCCAGCAATCCCAGTTGCTTTGAGCGGCAAAGAAGAAGTATCATTTTCCTCCCGCTATCACTTCCGTTTGGGATGTGTGTATCATTTTGACTTGTTTCCCCACCCCCTAAGTTGCAAAAGTTGTCTCAAGTTGAGCTATGTTCCCCCAAATCCCAACCTTGTATACCACTGGGATTGCAACTTTCTGGCTTCTGTTGCGCTGTTCACCCAGCCAGAATCTTCTCAAGTCGATCCTTCATTTCACAACTCTTGTGTTGTCCCCTCTAACTGAAGCCAGTCACGTTTGTCGTGCTCTGTTTCCCCCTAGCTTGTTCCCAGTCATTCACCCACCCACAACGTGTCCCAGGATAAGCCGGGTATCCATCTGGGAATCCCCATCCAGGGAGATATTGTTGCTTTCAGGTACAGCCATTAAGAGAGGGGAATGGCTGTCACAGGATGCATGTAGTAACGGGCCTCCCAGGATCACCAATAGCAAGACCTTCTGTTTAATGCGTTTATGTTGTGCTCAGTCCAGGGATGGGCACTCATGTTTTCTTGGGGCTTCTGGGAACCCCTGGAAAACGATCGTTGCAGAGTCGTGGGCTTGCCGGAGCTCCAGCACAGCCTCGCCACAGCTCCAACGGTGCTTGCATAGTTCTCCCATTGCCAGAGCCATTTTCCATGTGTGGCTGCCGGGCCTGGATGCAGCATTTACTCCATCTGCGCACGCAGCAACCCAGGCTCTGCTGCTCTTCCAGAGTTGCGGAGGCTGGCAGTTGAAAACAAACCTCTCTGGAGAAAGCAGCAGGAAATGCACGCCTGGGGGCCACCGCATCCAGGAGGCGGGAGAGGCCCCGGCAAGGAGAAAACCTGGAAGCCGAGCAGAGGGGGGTATTGAGAGCGCATCCAGGAGAGGGAAATGGCAATTGTGTGTGCAAACACACACACCCGCTCCCCATCCGTGGAGTGTTGTGCTTTGCTTGTGGCAAGCCGATTTCCATTCCCTCTTCCACTGCGTCCCCTGGGGACAGCATTTTTAGCTTGTGCATGCTGCGTCCAGGCTTGTGATAGCAGCAGCTAGCGGTAGGGACAGGAGGGCAGGATGACATGCTTTTGGATTAGGGGTAGAAATTCCATTAATGAAAAGTGTGTGCGAGAGAGAGAGAGAGAGAGAGAGAGAGAGAGAGAAAGAAAGAGAGAGAGATTCTGTCTTGTGAGTTCCTGGTCTGGCTGCCATTGTCTGAACAGAGGCAAAATTCTCTGGCAAGCCTGAGCGGCCCTTCGGCCCCCCAAAGCTTTTACACACGGGGAAAATGAGTTTCTCCCAGCTCTGCACAGGCACCTTGACCCCTCCCCAGTGTGCCTCATTCAAATCAATGCTATCCTCATCAGTGTCGTAACTTCCTTTGGAGTGGCTGCCAAGCCTCTTCAGCAGTGGAGCGCGTCCCATCTTGCTTGCACGGCGAGATAACTTGGAGGCACCGCTCGGTTCCACAGACTGGGCCTGTTAAGGGGTGTGTGAGGGCCATTTAACCTCCCCAGTGCCCTCTTCCCAACCAACCAGGGAAGAATGTCCGTAAGGCCCTTATAGTAAGCAAGGTCTCTTTAAAGCAGTCAGTTCCTCATCACTAGCACAGATGCCTTCTCACTGGGTGTCCATTGGACTCTGAGGAAACCTTTACCCACCAAGTGCAGTAAAAATGGGGTTGAAGAAGAAACACTGTATCTTCAAGGCACCCTTTCCACAAGCATGCCTGTCTGCTGAGGAGCCCATGCAGGTATTCCCTGAACATAGTGGATGATCCTGAAGCATCTTCTAGGCACAACATAGTTCATGTGGGGCCCTGGTCAGGTCTGTTGGACCTCCTCATGTTGCTCCCCTGTAAGACAAAGATGCATTGCAAGGCACCCAACCCTGCTTTGCAGTCATGAATTGTGGGAGAAGATTGTCAGTTGGGCAAGCTGTTGTGGAGGGAAGCTTATCCGCTATTTCTGATCTTCTAATTGAGGAACACCGTTTGAAAGCCACAGCTACAGCCTAAGAGAAGAGTGATTTAAACCACATAAACTCCTAACCAGACCAGACTTATGGTTCAGTTAAAATGGGCACCATTTAAAGGGGTTACATCAATTAATTCAGCAATCCTTACAAACAATCCTGCAAAGGAGGACAGTGGGTCAGTTCAGACAACACGTTAACCAACGGTTGTGCGACTAGTCAACTCTGCAGTGGGTTGTGTTTCTCAGTTGGTTATTTTGGCAAAATAGTCAACCATAGGGTGTGTTTTGCCCAACAGACAACAGAATAACCAACCATTGACCACTCAACTGATAGTTGACTAAACCACCATTGGTTATCATGTTGTCTGAACCCAGCCAATGGGTTTCCTCTATTCCATATGGGATGGTGGCTTGTAGGTCGCAGCCTTCCAGACTGATCTTACATGTTCATCTAGAAGCAAGTTCAGTGGAGCTTACTCCATGTGTGCAGAGGATTACAGCTTTCGACTATACTGTTTGACAGTCAATCTGGTCTAACTTACGTCAATGCAATGCCAATGGTTTAGGGCACAATCCTATCCATGTTAAGACAGAAGAAAGCCCTACAACTCCCAGCATTCCCCAGCCAGCTATGCTTGGGCCAAAATGTCTTGGGCCAGCCCTGCAATGCGGAGACACCAGAAGTGATTAGAGGCATGGAATAATATCCCTAAGCCAAGTCTTATAAAACAGTTGCCCTTTGATAAAAAGGAAGGTGCCCAAAAGTTAACTAGATTTTTAAAAAATTGATTGTTGAAGCTAGAACAGACTTCAGGTTGTTGTTATTTTCCTGGAAAAGTAGGACAATGCATAGTTAAACTATGGAATTCACTACCACAAGATGACCACCAATTTGGATGGCTTTTAAAGGGGGTTGGATAAATTCCTGGAGAAGGCTATAAAGGGCTACTAGTCCTGAAGGTTATGTTGCTACCTCCAGTAGCAGAGGTTGTACACCTATATACACCAGATGCTGGGGATAGTGGGTGGCAGGATGCTGTTGCATCTTGTCCTGCTTGTGGGTCCCTGGCTGACAGCTCGTTGGCCACCGTGTGAACAGAGTTCTGGACGAGATGGACTCTTGGCCTGATCCAGCAGGGCACTTCTTATATTCTTATGACAACAATGAGGCATTTCACAGGAAGAGTATGAAGAAAATCAACCAGTGGGGGGAATTACCCTATCCTAAAATGTAAGTATAAGTGGCATACGATGAAGACTAACAAGTCAGAACAAACATGTGATTTGGGACTTTGTGGAGTTCCAAAGCCTGGCTAAATTCTGAAATTGTGGAATCATTCTGCTAGAATGGATGCCAATTCTTTAAATAAAAAAAAGTGGGGGGGGGGGAAGCAAAACATAACAAATCTTCAAAGACTTGTACAAGTTGCTCTTACATGAATTTATTAATATATCGATGGTAGATATACTGCAGGTTGCAAACCCCGAAGGGAGGGTGGAAAACGCACCATTTCAAAGGTTTAAACCCACTGGGAGGAACTTCTCTGAAAGTATTACGCAAGTGGTTGCTTGCTTCTTTACGTGACCACAGGCTAACAGAAACTGGGGAGGTGGTGTTGGGGTGTGTGTGTCAGGGAATGAATATCCATCATGTTATCCTCGGAACAGCTACTCCATCTTTGCCGTTGGAATCTCTCTGAAGAAGAGAGAAAGGAACCCCTTTGAACTGTGCAATGTATAACTAAGCCATGTGGCTTTCCTTCCACGCTGGTCAGGACAGTTTGTGCCTGAGAAAGAGAGCCTTCCATAGCTTACTTCCTCATTGCGCTCCCTGATTCTCTTCCCCCTGAATCGAGGAACTTGCAGCTCTCCTAGCAATTCCTTCCTGGGGGGGGGGGGGGGAGTGGGAGGGCATCCTTTCCTTTTGCTCTAAGGCAACCAAGACCCGGTAGTCTTAGGGGTATCAGGCTCATCTGGCCATATGAAGTCCTCAAGGTGAAAAAGACCCCCCCCCCTTCCATGGGAGACTACATGTAGGAAAAGGCAGGTAGAGGAGCTTTTGAGGCTGTAGACAGACATGCTTGGTTTCTAGCTAGCAATTTGGATGGCCAGTGCTAGGCTACTGCAGCAGGGCGCCACTTTTGAGCTCCGTGGCTTTGGTGGACATCTGAACCGGTGTGTGTGTGTGTGTGTGTGTGTGTGCTCACGAGGAGTTCGTTTGAAACAAGAGTGCCGCCTTAGGGGCACTTTCATAAGCAACAGCAACCCGAGCTTCTGTTTCCCTTCCTTGCTTTTTCTTTCTTGCCCTGGCGGCATCCATGGTTCAAATGCATCACCTGCGTTTGGTTTTGGCTGGAGAGGCACCATCGATCTCAACATGTCTCTGTTTTCTGAACAGCAGAGACCAGAGTTCGCCATCGGTGCACAAAGCGTGTGTGGCAAAGCCAGCCCTTGGTGCAATTCCTGGAATCGAGGGCTGGGGGTTGACAGGGTAGTAGCCTAGTAGAGGCAAATCCGCAGCGCATGGTGCAGCTGAGAGTGGGCAGGTGTGGGGGGTGGGGTGGGGGTCAATCTGTCGAAAAAGGATCGGTTTGAAAGGGCTAGATCCCAGGCAGGGCTTTTGAGGGAGGAAAGACTGCAAGGGGGTAGGGGTTGGCCCAGATGAGGAAGAATGCAGCTGGGGGCTAGGGGCGCCCCCCCCCCTCTGCATGGCAATCCAGTCTCTATGAAGTGGGTCAGACCTTGCATGATTGAGGGATGGGGGGGGGGGTCAAATATGAACCTACAGACGCATGTTCCAAGTGGGTATGACGGAGTGTGTGTGTTGGGGGGTGGGCACGAAACGCATATTAGGCTGTTCCGGGGGGATTTTATGAAGTTGGGGCTCCTGGATTTGGAGAAAGGGGTCTGGTGAGTGTAGGAGGGGCATTTGGGGCTTTTCCATGGGGCATTTATATAGAGAAAGGATTTGGGGAACTTGGGCTCCAGCAGTGTGTGTGTGTGTGTGATGTTGGGGGGAGGACTTGGAAATGTCCCACGATGGGGCAGAGACCCCCACCCCAAGGAGGGGGAAGAGGCGCTGCAAGGGGTGGGGTGGGGTGGGCTGAAATCACATTCATGTTTGGGGGGGGGGGCGTTGCAAGGAGGCGGGTTCCTCCCCGAGGCGGGCTAACGGTGGGGAGGAGGAAGGGGGTCTCCCGTGCTGCCCCCCTCGTCCGCCTGTCCGTCCCGGGGGCGGTGCCCGTGCTGCTGCCCCGTGTCCGCCCCACCCTGGCCGCGCGCTCGCTCGCTCGCTCCGTCTCGCCGTCACTCGCCGCCCCGGGGAGGCGCTCCGGCTGCAGCGGCTGCTGTTGGGGGGGGGAGCCATTTTGTGCGCCCCACAACCCGAAGGGGGCGAATAGGTGAGGGGGCGTCGCGGGACCGTGGGGGGGGCGGTGATTCAACAGGGGGCAGCCCCACTTCCATGGGGGGGGCTCCTGAGGAGGGGGCGCTTTCTTTCACAGCGACCCCTCCCCGTATTTAGGAAGTAACCGTTGTTTAGTGTGGAGGGGGGTACGAAGAGGAGAGGGGGGAAGGCGCCCCTTTCCCAACCCCCCCCCACCTGCCCTTCCCCCACGCAGCTCCGCTCCGTTTACCGCCGCTCCGGGTTTTCCTCCTCCCCCTCCCGATCCCGAGAGCCGGGTGGTTCCGCGCCAGGTTTTGCGCGCAGCCGAGCCGCCGCGGCCAGTCTCGCGAGCCCAGGCCCCGCCACAGCCAATCGGGACTCGGGGCCCAAGCGCCGGCAGCCAATAGAGACGCCACCCTGGACCGGCCGCGGCCAATTAGCGTCCTCCCCGACCTCCCCCCTCGCTCGGGCTGCGGCGCGCTGAGGGCTCCGAGCGGCGCCTCCATTTAAAGGGGCCGCAGCCGCGACCCGAACCTTGGGAGGGCTACGGGCAGCGCGGGCGGTGGGCGGAGACCTGCGTCGGTGTCGCCGTTGCCGCTGGAGCGTGGGGAAGGCGGCGGCGGCGGCGGCTGTTGCCGCAGGTGAGGGGGGGCGAGCGGGCGGGGCGGTTGGGGGGGCGAAGGGGGGCGGCCGTCGTGGGCCGGGGGGAGGGGCGCGGCGCCGGGGCGAGACCTCATGAGGGGGAGGGGCCTGGCGGCGGGGGAAGGGAGCTCGAGTGGGTGGGCGGGGCCAATTTTGCTGGGGGGGGGGAAGAGGGGGCTATGGGGATTGGCCCGCGCCAGGGGGAGGGATCCTGCAGGTACTTGCTGGGCAGGGGGAGGAGCCAGGCCAAGTGTCACCTGGACCCCCTACTTGGTTGGATTGCAGGTAGGTAGGGCAGGGGGCTCTGCAGTGAAGCCGTGCTACCCTGGCCTGCACTGGACCCGGAGGGATCCTGCAGGCACTTGCTGGGCAGGGGGAGGGGTTAGGCCAGGTCTCACCTGGAACCCCTGGCTGGTTGGCAGGTAGGTAGATAGGTAGGGGTGTCTGCACTGCACTGAAGTGGCGGGGTGGGGGGAACATGCAGGCACTTGCTGGGCAGGGGGAGGACCTCATGGGACCAAATCCAGGTCTAGGAGCAAGTGGGGCTGGTCTAGGAAGGATGAGAGGCAGGTCTGGGATTGGCCTACACCATGGGAAGGGTATGGATTTGCAGCCAGGTAGGGCTAGGCCACACCAGGGGGAAGGGATCCTGCAAGTACTTAGGGGCTGTTGGGAAGTACCATGGGATTGAATTGAGATACAGCCCTCTTATAGCAGCAGGGTGAGATTCACTTCACACTCTTGGCAGTGGAGTGGGAAAGACAGTGATTTGCAATGAGGTGGGGCTTGGGCTGGCTTGCCCCAAGAGGAGGGATCCTGCATGTACTTACTTGAGGAGGAGCCTAGCAGTTGAGTTCAGAGAATTGTAGAGAAGGAAAGGAGTTTTGTAAGCCATCTAGCCCCCCCCCCCCCTGCTCAGCTTGGGACAATCCATTCCAATTTCAACCAGCTCCCTGGGAGGGGTAGTGGTTTGCAGAGTGAAGAAACTTTAGCTCTGGAGGACACCAACAAGGGATCCTGCAGAGAGAGAAGCCAACGACTTGAGCCGGGACAAGCTCCAGTTATAGTAGCTGGTTGAGCCGAGCCAAGTCTCGCCTGGGGTGGGGAGACCTGCAATCAGTGAAGCGGAGGTGCGAAATGGGCCAGTCCATGGCTCAGGGAGAGGGGGAGAGTGCTTTGCAAGAAGGCAGATTTAGATCTGGGCTTCACTGGGAGGATGGGAGTTGGATTCTGCCATCTTGGATCAAGGTGCTGAGCACAGGCCAGACTAAGTCATGCCTCTTATTCTTGGTGGGTGGGATATTGGTTTCCAGTGATGCATATTTGGGTTTGTAGGACATTGCGGCAGGAGGAACAGATGGTTTGAGCTAGGCCAGACCTTGCTTTATCTGACACAGGCGTCCCCCCAAAGGGGGGTCCCCAGGTTGAGGTCTGCAGTTCTAGGACTGTTTCCTCTCTGAACTTGTATTGGGTGGTGCCCTTAGTGATTCTGCATAATTTGGGGGGGGGTGTTGAGAATTAAACTGGAGTTTAAGGGCTCGTTGAGTGCATTCCTAACAGTGATGGCAGTTGGCAGAGGACAGTTATGCTCACGATGTATGCAGAGATAAGGTGTGGATGGCTTGTTGTATATGCCCATGCGGAGAAGGAGTAGTCCAGCCTTCGTCAGACTGCCCACCTCAGCCGTTCTGTGCTTGAAATCTCACCAACTCTAGCCCACGTGACCAGTCCAGAACATCTGGAGGGCACCTGGCTGGGGATGTTCTGCAGCAGAAGCTGACAGAGGGAGCTGGAAGACGCTGAGGAGACTCTGTGGCGGGTCCTTGAGAGGAATAGAGGAAATAGCAAAGACTGTGTGTTGTTCATGTGCAAACCGTGTTTTGTATACCTCTGAGGAGCAGGGCTGTTAACAGAAAAATACTTGACACCAGAACAAAGTTTCTCAAAGATGTAGAATCTTGTTCCCAAGAGATGCAAGGGAAGACTGAAAAATCCTATTTATGTACTTTGAGAAAATCTTACTAGACATTCTTTGGGTTCCTTTGAATGCTTCTGTGATTGCTGAACGGCATGGGTAGCCTTGCATTGAGAGCACCTCAGCCTCTTTGTTCTCCTTCTAAAAGGGCCATTTGCTCCTCCTCCTTCTCCCAGATAAACACGTTGGGGGCCCAGCTCTGTTCCGTAGATTATTCCTGACAATAGAGGTCCTGCAAGCTTGTGCAACTTCAACTCCACCTGTCACACCGGCACCCTGTTGCCTCAGAAGCGTGTGTGCTCTGTCCACAAGGCCTGTTTTCCAGGGTGGACCTCCAGGAGAGGCACAGACATTTGCCTAGTGGGCCACTCAAGTTGGTGAGCACACATGAGGTGGATGAGCAGCGAGCGGTTGGTCTCCTTTGGACTTTAGAACCCTCCTCAGGTCCAGCTAGCTCACCCGCCCCAAGACCTGCAAAGAGGTGGCTGTGCATTTGCCCTTGATGGAGACTAAAAGCAGGCCTCTTCATTTTGGAGAAACTCACAAAGGTTTAGGGCAGGTGCCATACTGAGATGTGAAGGCTTTAGGGGAAAACTATTTTCCCCATTGTTTGCAGATGAAGGACCTGTGGGTAGACATTTAGTCTATTGCAGGGGGATCTTCAGTCTAGCCACTACCACCTGTCAGTGGCAGGCTGTGCCCACTGCAAGGTGGGCAAATGTCCCTTGTATCTCTCAGCCCAGGATGGAATTTGTATGCCTCCTACCTAGTCCATAGCCGCTATATCCACAGCACTGTTCAGAGGAGACTGAGAAGAAGCTGGAGAGGCAACTGCTTCCAATTTCATGCAGACGTTGCTTACCAAATAGCCTCTGTTATTGTCCAAAGTAGCATTTGGGCTTTTTCTGGGTTCTACTAATGCGGGGGTGGGCTGGTACAGCACTGAAGGCCCATCTCCGTCAGATGCCTCAAGGCTGCAGCTAACTCGCATACTTTGGATTTACATGTTTGGATTTTTAACCTGCTCTCTCCCGGAGGCTCAGAGCTAGCAACCGCATTTAGAAACAAGCGATCAACATGCTTAATTAAAATGCGTCTAACTTTTTTTCAAAAATCAAAGACCGCCATTCCTGGCTGCCACAGAGCTCGTCAAAATCTAAAAGGAAAGAAGGGGAGGGGGGCGTACTCAGTGTTGGGCTGCTGTAGGCCTGGTGAGGAATTCCGGAGTTGAAGAGCAGCTGTCTGGGGCTTTGCTGATGGTATTGCGAAGGGGCCATTCTGAGCTGGCTCTATGGGGTGTAATGGGATTCGGTGGTCAAAGCATCCTGGGAAGGCCTGCTGTGCAGGGGATGGCATGATCTGTTTATCATCTGAATGAGCATGGCCGATGGCAGGACATGGGTGGAAAAATTCCATGTGCTTCACAGGGTTCTTGGGAGAAGAAAAACACCTTCAAATTCTTAGGTCCCAGCACCTAAAGGTTTTTTTTTAAGTAATCCAATTAATAACTTATATGAGTTTTCTAGCCTTCTTTCTTCCAAAATTGCTCCCTAAAGTATGAGAAACCTGAGTCGGTATTTTGGGGGTGGGTGGACAGGGATGATGTGACAGTTCTCACAACCCCCTCAAAGAACCTCTTGAATGTCTGTTTTCTGAAAACCTGTTCTTTTGAACGGGTTCCCAGTATTTGTGATTAGGGAATCGGTTCCAGTTTTGGTTCAAGTCAAGAGATTTTTGGTTCCGTTTCAGTCTGGCTCTTTAGCTCTGTCAGCTAATTTCCTCCAGGGTGTTCTTGAGTTAGGTGCTCAGAGGAGTAGGACCCCTTCTATTCACAAGCGAATGAAAATGCGCTGACATCCTTTCCTTTCCCTTTCCGGTCCCCGTTGTAAGCTGCTCCTGAATGGATTCCAGTGAATTTCCTGGCTCTTTAGGGCCACTGTCTCTGCCTGACAAGCCCCTGATTGGAGACCTCCCTGCAGACATGGAGTTCGGAGAGGATTTGCTGGCCTCCCAGACAGCCTCCATCCCACAAGCCTCCGCTCTCCAGCCCCAAGAGATGGAGTGGGAAGCACCCAAGCAAACGACTTCGGACGGCAGCTTAGATCTCGGCTTGGTGAAAGCAGACGGCTTGTCGGAGCTGAGCAAGCCAAACAGCTTGCCCCTTGATAAACCTGGCGCTTTGGATATCTCGGAGAAGGTCGGCCTCCTGGATAGCTTGAGCAAAGAGGATGAGCTGGGCGCTCTGGAGAAGCAGGAGGAGGCGGACAGCTTGTACAAGGCGCACGCTTCTGAGGACCCTGAGGATGGGCCCGGGGACCCTTCCACGCCGGGAACCGAAGCCCTCGTGCCGGAAGCATGGAAAGAAGAAGGCGCCTCGAAAGCGGACTCCGAAGATTCCAAAGACGGCAGGGCGGAGAGCGCAGCCTCCCTCCCCGAGAGCAGTGTGGTGGAGTCGTCTGAGGCGGTGGAGGTGAGCAGCACGGTGCCCTCCCAAGAGCCAGCAGCCTCGCCTGGCAGCTCACCCACAAGTCCACGGCTGGCGAAGAAAGCCCGGTTGAAATCCCCCCGGAAAAGCTCGCCGGTGCGGAAGGAGGACGTGGCGGTGTCCACAGAGGAGGGGAAGGAGTCCGTCGTCAACAGCACGTCCGATCCTCCTCCTCCTCCCCCCCTTGAGCAGGTGGACGAGAGCCCGGCTGAGGCTGAGAAAGAGAATGAGAGCGGCTCTAGCCAGAAAGACCCTGCCAAGCCCAAAGCGCAAGAGACTGAACAGGCAGCCCCACTGACAGGTGGGTAAGCAAGAGGGGTCTCTGCCTTGGGGCACAGCCCCTCTCCCATGAGCTTCTGCCACGATGAATTTTACCCAGTTGAATTTTAAGATGTTTTTAATAATGTATTAGTTTTATTGGGTTTTAATGTTTTATCTATTTTATGGTCTTTGTGTTTGTATTTATTGTTGTTCCCCGCCTCAATCCAGAAGGAGAGGTGAGTTAGAAATAAATATATTATTATTTTTTATTAATATTATTATTAAGTGGGGGGGAGGCACGCCAGGGCTGCTCCCGTTGCCCTCCTCTTGGGAAAAGGCCGTTGCTGCTTCCTCCTGAGGCTCTTTGTACACAGCAAGCGACATGTTAGGCTCCCAGCTGCTCTCCCCTCCCTTGCAAGATGCTTTCTTCCCCTACTTCTTCCCCAGACAGAGCAAGAGGGCCCGGCTGGATTCCCAGTTGCTGTGCCAGTTGTCCAAATGTTTCCACGCTTCCCCTACACGCACACACGCACACACCCAACTAAGGCAGTCACGTGCACGTATAGATGGGTATTTGGTGTGGTAGCTTTGAGGCAACAGCTTTTCCCAGTCCCGGGCCGGGACCTGCCCCATCCCTGGCCCTCTTTGGAGCATGACAGCCAGCTTCTGGGTCTCTCTTGTGCTTCTCTTGCAGGGGAAGGCCCTGGCACGAAGGGGAGCGAGCAGCCAGTGGAAAAGGTAAGGCAGGGGGCAGTGGTGGCAGCCCACCTGAATGTCAGGCTTTTCAAGGATGACCTCAATGCCTTGGCCACATTTTGCTCGGGGGGGGGGGGGGATGATGTTCCCGTTGACCTTGCTCAGGTGCCCCAGGCTTAAAGTTATGTGCACTGTATGGCCTCCTCTCCTTTTGGTTTTTTACCGTCCTTGTGCGTGTGTGTGTGCATGTGTGCCAATTTAGACCAGCCTGGCACCCTCCGGGTGTCTTGGGCCACAGCTCCCGCCCTCTCCAGCCGTGCTGGCTAGCGTTGATGGGAGTTGTAGTCCAACGCATCTGGGGGACGCCGACTTGGGGAAGGCTGGCTTAGCCTCGGAGCCTGTGGGCAGAGCTTACCTTGTGCTCGCAAGTCTCGTCCTGTGCCTATAGCATTCTTGGTAAACAGCTGCAGAGCGGGGTTGGGATGGGGCTAACCTGGCCCGCCGGCCAGCCTCTGTCTGTAGTGTCGATTCCTTGGTGTCTTCCAGGAGCAGAAGAGGAGCGAGCGAGCCAGGAGGGCAGAGGTGTCTCGGCCTGAAACGGTCAACTCCTCCGAGAGCAGTAAGTTGCCCCAGCCGGCAGGTTGAAGTCCAGGGGAGAACAGCTCCCAAGCACTAAGATGGGTTAGCCAGGGGCCTCGGAGGGACACAGGAAGCTGGCTGGTGCTGGGTCTCAGAGCGTTGCTCCTTCTTGCCCCATTTTGCCTGCGCTGAGTGGGAGTGCATCTCCAAGGCCCTTGGCCAGGGAGAAGAGCTGCCTGGGATCTGGATGCTGCATGCAGAGCGAGCACTCTGCTGCTAAGCTGCAGTCCCTCCGGAAGAGTAGGCTGCTTCAGGCCAGTGTAGGACAGGACAGAGCGACAGGCTTGGACTGGTGAGGTCCAGGTTCAAATCCCTGCTCAGCCCTGAAGCTCATCAAGTGTTCTTCGGCCAGTGACGTTGTCGTGGCATAGCTCCCCCCCCCCCCCCCATCCCGCCCTGCCTCGCAGAGTGAAGGTAAGAGGGTGGATGGGAGAGGAATTCAGAGAAGGGCAACGAAGACAATCAGGAGACTAGAGACGAAGTCCTACAAGGAAAAAACAACGGCCTGGGTATGTTTTAGCCTTGAGAAGAGAAGACTGAGGGCGGAGATGAAAGCGCTTTCCAAGCACCCAAAGGCTTTGTCACTCAGAAAAGGGCTGCAGCCGGTCCTCTGGTCATCCAGGATTGCAGTGCACAGAACTACATGCTTAAGTTACAGGAAGGCCGATTTCGGTTGAACATCAGGAAAAACATCCTCATGGTCAGAGCAGTCAGGCAATGGAACGTACTTCCTGGGGAGGTGGTGGGATCTCCATCCCTGGAGGTATTAAAGCAGAGAATGGACAGCCATCTGTCAGGGATGCCTTAAACTAAGTAGGGGATTGGACTCGATGGGCAGACTCAGCTCTAGGACTCTATATAGTGAACCTCAGTTTCTTGAATGAAGAGTGGGGTAGAAGAGGGGTTAAAAAGTAGATAAGAACGCAAAAAGAGCCCTGCTGGATCAGACCGAGGGTCCATCTAGTCCAGCACTCTGTTCCCACAGTGGCTGGCCAACTGTCGACCAAGGACCCACACGCATGACACAAGTGCAACAGAAGCCTCCTACCTATGTTCCCCAGCTACTGGGGTACATAGGCAATAGGCATACTGCCTCTAATTCCTGGAGGTAACCCATAACCATCAGGGCTAGTAGCCATTGATAGCCTTCTCCTCCAGGAATTTATCCAACCCCCTTTTAAAGCCATCCAAGGAAAGGGTGGGATCTCCCTTCTGGGGTGTTTCGAAGAGATCTACTGAAATAGGTAACGTGGGTCCTCCTTCCCCATTGTGGGAGTTTGAAGTCTTTTCCCAGTTCGGGCCTGCTCTTGGGCAGTGGCGCTCAGCGCTGACGTTCTTTCTCATGCCTCTCAGTCCCTGTCTCAGATGAGGATTCGGACGCCATGGTGGACGACCCCAACGACGAAGACTTTGTCCCCAACCGCACCCCCCGCCGCACCACCCGCATGTCTCTGCGCAACCAGACAGCCCAGCGGGCGGCCCGCTCCACCGTCACCAAGATGACCTGTGCCAACTGCCGGACGCCGCTGCAGAAGGGGCAGACGGCCTATCAGCGCAAGGGGCTGCCCCAGCTCTTCTGCTCCAGCTCCTGCCTCACCACCTTCTCCAAGAGGCCGCTCACCAAGCGGAACTGCACCTTCTGCAAAAAGTGGGTGCCGTGGCGGCGCTTCCTTCCCTCCCACCTGCTCTGCTAGGGTGCCCTTGACCCACCTGTTCCCCCTGGCTTGGCAGGCCCCACCTTTGCCGGCTCCCCACCCCCTCTTCCCTGCTGCTTTCTCCTTGTTGCCTTGGGTCTCCCCATCGCTGCTTAACGCTGCTCACGGGGACGGGCCCGGCCCCTCGCCTGACCAATGTCTTCCCATCCGCAGGGAGATTTGGAACACCAAGGACTCTGTGGTGGCCCAGATTGGCTCGGGCAGCTCTTTCCACGAGTTCTGCACTGCGGTGTGTCTCTCGCTGTACGAAGCCCAGCAGCAGAGACCGGCGCCCCAGGCGGCAGAAGCCTCGGATACGGTCCGTTGCAGCGTGTGCTACAAACCCGGAGAGGTGAGTGCGTTTGCGGGCTGAGGCGGGGGTGGGTGGGATCTGCATGACTAGCTGACGGCTGGCCGCTTGGAGGGAGGTGTGTGGAAGAGCGCAAAATGGAAGGTGGGGGCGTGGCTCAGGAGTGGAGCGCCTGCTTTGCTTGCAGAGGTTTGTCCCAGGTTCAGCCTCCAGAGGTCGTGGGACTGAACTTCTGGGGAGCTGCAACCTGGTGGGAATAAATGGTGCCAGGTTAGATAGTGTGAAGGCAGCATCAGGGGCTCCTGTCCACAGCTTGGATGCCAAGATGGAAAGGGCAGGTGTGGAAAGGCGACTGTATTTGCGGGAAGGTAACCACGGGGCAAAAAGCCCCTCGTAGATCAACAGATCGATCGGCTAATTGATTCTCTGACCATCGGTAGGCAGCAGCCTGCCTTGTTCAGTCCTCGAGGCATCAAGAAAAAGTGGTGCATATAACGAAGGGACAAGAACGATGGCAGGGTTTCATATACCAGAGCAGCAGCAGTCCTGCGAGGGAAGGAAGCTCTGTGAAACGTTAGATTGTCAAGCAGTGAAAGAGACCCGTACGATGCTTGGGCCTGATTGACTCGCAGAGCTAAAAACCGGGACGCGCTTCGCCCGAGGCAGTGCAGATCCCTAGGCGCAGGGGCATGGAATCGGATGCGGGATCTTGGCGCGCGACGTTTCCTCCACCCTTCTCCTGGCCCAGGGGGCTAGGGAACCACTGCTCCGTCGCTCCCACCTCCCTCGCCCTCTGGGGACAGAGGCTGGTGCCTGCCGGGGTGCGTGACGCCTCTGCTTCACCCCCCAGATCCAGCACGAGGTCAGCAACGGCAACGTGGTTCACCGCATCTGCAGCGACGCCTGCTTCACCAAGTTCCGGGCCACCAAGGGGCTGAAGACCAACTGCTGCGACAACTGCGGCCTGTACTTGTACAACAAGGGGCTGCCGCTGGAGTACCTTTTCCACGAGGGGCAGCAGAAGCGCTTCTGCAACACCGCTTGCCTCAACAGCTACAAGAAGGTGAGGGCAGGCAGAGGGCGGGTGCTGCAGGGAGCGGGGCGCGGGGCTCTGTTGCAGGCAGCCGCCCGGGCCCAGAAGCAAACCAGGTCTGTGCAATGGACCTTGAGGCCTTTCCACTGGGGTTTGGGAGCCTGCAAAACTGGACAGGAGGGGGGGGGCAATACCCCCGGCTTCCCACTCTCCAGTTGGAGGGGACGTGAGCGTCCTCATGGGGCAGGTTTAGCGGAGGAGGGCTTGGCTTGGATGTCTCTCTTGGGTCCGAGTTTGTGAGTTGCAAGGAGGAGGGGCTGCGTGACGGCTTCGCTCACCTGACACCTCCCCCCCCCACGCACACACTTTGTGCCCCTGCAGAAGAACACCCGGGTCTATCCGTGCATGTGGTGCAAGACGCTTTGCAAGAACTTCGACATGCTGTCCCACAAAGACAGGAATGGCAAAATGGGCCTCTTCTGCTCTGTCTGCTGCACCACCTCCTACAAAGTCAAGCAGGCCGGCCTGACAGGTAAAGAGGCTTGTTGGCCCTGCCGGCGCTTTGAGAGCCCCCCAGGGGGCTTGGCTGGCCCTGGGCCGGCTGCAGGGGGAGAGTAGGCCGCAGGGCAGCGGCAGAGACCTGTACCTGTGGTGAAGGGGAGCCGGCGGGGCTCGGGCTTAGGGAAGTGTAAGCTGCCTTTCCGGACCGTCAGGAGAGTCTTGGCCCAGGCCGGACCTCTGAGCCCCGCAGGGCAGCTTGCCCTGTGGGGGGCCAACATGGGCCAGGCCTCCGCCGGTCGGGGCCCGGCTTCTCGCGACGCGGACGTGGGGCAGGAGCGTCTTGAGGCCCTGGGGGCGAAGCCCCTTCCCCGGCCTGACCTCCTTCCCCTCTCTGCCTTCCCTCTCTCCCCAGGACCCGCCCGGCCTTGCAACTTCTGCCGGAAGACCCTGCCCGAGCCCTGCTACTACAACAAGAGCGAGCAGGTGGTGTACCACTTCTGCAGCCCCAGTTGCTGGACTAAATTCCAGGTACATACGGAGGCTCTGCCGCCGTCACAGTGACGGGACCCAACCCAGGAGCGTGGGGTTTTCCTGCATGGCTGCGGTCTGCTGCATCCATCAGGCTCCTGAAAAAGCCTCTGCTTTCATATTTTAAAAAAAACAAAACACGCAAAAAAAGCTTCTGCTCTCGTTGTTTGCTGAGAAAAGCTTTGAATGGTGAAAGCCAGATCTGCTGCAGGCTCCAGGGCTATAAAGATGGGGTAGAAGGGGGGCTTCTCCTAGCCAGGGGTGGGGGGAGGGCTGACATTGCTCTTCACGTTGGCCTGCCACCCTGCCTGGGCCACACCAGCCCCATCTTTGCAAGAGCAAAGTCCTGTGTGAGCTGTGCCTTCACCTTCTCATCTTCTGGTGCCGCTCAGTAAGAAGAGCCCATCCCATTCCCTCGTCAAACTCCCTGGGTCTTGTGTGTGAGGTTTGCCATTTTGCTTCTTGGACTTTCAGCCCTCAGCTGCCTTGGCTTCCAAGCTCCGCATCCCCCCAGCTGCCCAATCTGCACTTGCCTGCTCCTGCCCTCAGGCCCTGTCCTCGGGTCCCCAGCCACCTGCCCCACCCTGCCAAGCCAACCTTCCCACCCCATACCTCGCCCAGCCACTGCCCTGTATTTCAGCATTGTATGACTGAATGTTCTTCCTAAAAAAAGAGAGAGAAAACAAAACAATAGTAATAGAATGTTCATGAATGCTCTGACATCACAGAAGCCCGGCCAGTGGCCTGGGGCGGGGCGGGGCGGGTTTGTGGTGGTGGAGGAGGAGGAGGAGGAGGCTTTCCGCATCTCAACTTTAGCTTATTGATATATCTATATATGATGTTGAATCTCTATCGTGGGGGTTGTTGTCTCAAATAAAACTGTTTCTACTTCTGCTGATGCCGAAGAGAGTTTGTGTCTGCTATCCAATAAATCAGTCAAATTAACATTTGTGTGATTTGCATAATTTATTCTACTCGCAGAATGTTGGTCTTGTACTGCCACTCCCATGGCCAAACTCTGTTCCCTCCCAGGAGCAGCAGCTGGACGTCCCTGGGAAGAGCTGTATGGGGTGCCTGCTGATTACTGTCCCTGTGCCCCCCCCCCCCCCCGCCCTCCTTATACAGTGGGACTCAGTGGTGGGGGAGACAAAACAGGGGCCTGTGTCCGCAGTCTGTGGGTTGGGGGCGTGGGCGGGAGGCAGGGCGGGAGGGCGGGAGGTTGCGGAGGGAGGGGTTGTGTCAAAGGGTGGCTGTGGGCCCAGCGGGCTGGGGACAGCGTAGGAAGGCCCAGGAGGGTAGTGTATGCGGTGTGCAGGAGCGCCGTGCTGGGAGCGAGCCTGAAATCTGCTGCTGCAGGGGAGCGGGGCTGGCCCGGCGGGGGATCAGTGCCAAGGCCGGACAGGCGAGCTGCAGGCCGGACACCAAGGGCAGAGGTGCTCCCGTGTCCCCTTCTGAATCTCTCCCCTTCCCTCAAAATGCAGCACAACAGCCCGGAAGGTGGGATCCACTTGACTTGCCACTCCTGTCACAACCTCTTCACTGGGAAGCCAGAGATCCTGGACTGGCAGGTGAGGGGGGCAGAGTTTGCCCCGGAGGCGGTGGGAAGGGAGCCGGCGCGGAGGCCGGAGCTGGCCGGCAGCTTCCGCGAGAGCAACCCAGCGGCGGGAGGAGGAGGTGTGCCGAAGACGGCCGCGGATGTCTGCTTTCCCTGTATGGTGCGCACGTGCGCAGCTGGGGCAGGATGTGGAGCCTGCCTTTGGTCTGCAGCGGGGACCGAGCCTGCTCTGCCGGACCCGGCCTCCCCGCGGCCCCGCCTCATGGCCAGGGCTTCCCCCTCAACCCCGCTCTCTCCGGCAGGACAAGGTCTACCAGTTCTGCTGCCGCGACTGCTGCGAGGACTACAAGCGCCTGCGCGGGGTGGTGTCCCAGTGCGAGCACTGCAAGCAGGAGAAGCTGCTGCACGAGAAGATCCGCTTCTCGGGGGTGGAGAAGAACTTCTGCAGCGAAGGTACCTGGGCGGCGGGGGAGCGTGAGCGGAGCCCCGCAGCGGAGCGGAGGAAGGGGCGGAGAGGCGCCCGCGGGCAGGAGGCGGGTGGAAGGCTCTCCTGCTGGGGCACCTGGCTGGCGCTGGAGGAGGCCGCGCAGCCCTGCCGGTCTTCCCGAGTCCTTGCATGTGGCGGGCAGGCCGGCCTCGCGGAGTAGGCGCTTCGGACCAGAGAGGTGAGCGACTGCGAGGCCATTTTGCCTCCCCTTCTTACTCCCCCCCCCCACCTCCGGGGCCAGTGCAGGTTAGTTCTACTGCCGGGCTGCTTTTGCGTTGCTGCGCTTTGCCGTGCGTCGAAAAGCCTCACTCTGGGCTGCCTGCTGCTGCCTTCGGAGCGCCCGTGGCGCTCCCTCCCCCCCGCCCCCCGGGAAGGTTTCACCCCTGTTGTTTCTCCGCAGGTTGTGTGCTTCTTTACAAACAGGATTTCACCAAGAACCTGGGCCTTTGCTGCATCACCTGCACCTACTGCTCGCAGACGTGCCAACGGGCCGTCACCGAGCAGCTGGAGGGCAGCACCTGGGACTTCTGCAGCGAAGAGTGCAAGGGCAAATACCTGCTGTGGTACTACAAGGTCAGTGTGGCCCTGCTGTCTGTGGGCTCCGTCTGCGGTTTGGGCCGACGGGAGCCGGGGTGCCCGTGGGTGCGCAGGTCCTTTTTGGTGGAGGCTCCCGACACTCAGAATCGCTCAGGATTCCGCCAGAGGGAACGCCTGGTTCGCCTTCTATGTTGAAGTCTCTCCTCTCTGGATTGGAGGCGAGGCTGTGCAAATGGCTCCTTCAGTGGGAGGAGCTTCCCCCAGTGCCAGTTCTGCCGGCTGGCATGGCTGCTCCTCTTCCCCCTTGCAACCTGCTCATTCACCTGCCTCTTACTTCAGGCCAGACAATGGGGCTGGAGGGTGAGGAGGCGGAGCAGCAGATGCCGCCGCCCACTTGTGCTCTTCCTGTGAAGCAAGCAGTCAATAGCAGCGAAGAGGAAGAGGAAGAGGAGCAATAGCCGCTCATGATAATGGTGGCAAGAAGGCAGACTCTTTGAGGGAGGGGGCCCATCGTGGGGTTGTCTTACTCAAAGGCCCTCTGAAACCCTGGCAGCAAGACTTCCTGGTCACGCTAGTTATTTATTGGCTTATTTCATTCCTATACCGCCCAATAGCCGAAGCTCTCTGGGCGGCTTGCAAAAGTTAAAGGCCGCAAAGTACAGCATAAAATAAAAAATTTGGAAGCTAAGAACTGCAATATAAAAGTACAAGCAGAATAAAAGCCCGCAGCCACACAGAGGTTTAAAATACGGATTTAGAACAGCAGCCTAAAAGGCTAGGGTGTTAAAGGGACTAAACGGCTGGTTTTAGCCGTCATTTACCTGCCGGTTTAGCCGTCCCTGACGATCGACGCTTCTGCCGCGTGCGTGCAGTTTTGCCGCTTGTGGCACTGGATTTGTTGGTCACAAGGCAATTTTATAACCGAATCCTAGAGTTGGATTGGGGGGCAGGGGCATTTAGGCCATTTGGTCCAGCCCACTGCTCAGTGCAGAAATTTAGCTAAAAGCATCCCTGACAGGTGGCTGCTTGAAAAGCCCCAGAGATGGAGAGTCCAACCACCTCCCTTGGCAGTCGATTCCACTGACTGCTCTGACAGTTTGGAAGTTTCATAGAATCACAGAATAGTAGAGTTGGAAGGAGCCTCTAAGACCATCGAGTCCAAGCCCCCTGCTCAAGGCAGGAATCCACCTTAAAGCATCCCTGACAGAGGGCTGCCCAGCTGCCTCTTGAAGGCCTCTAGCGTGGGAGAGCCCACCACCTCCCTGGGTCATGGGTTCCACTGCCGTACTGCTCTAACAGTCAGGAAGGTTTTCCTGATGTCCAGCCAGAATCTGGCTTCCTGTAACTTGAGCCCTTTATTCTGTATCCTGCACTCTGGGATAATCAAGAAGAGATCCTGGCCCTCCTCTTTCAAGTATTTGAAGAGAGCTATCATGTCTCCCCTCCATCTTCTCTTCTCCGGACTAAACATGCCCAGTTCTTTCAGTCTCACCTCATAGGGCTTTGTTTCCAGACCCCTGATCGTTCTCGTTGCCCTCCTCTGAACACTCTCAGATATTCATCCGAAATAATAATAATAATAATAATAATAATAATAATAATAATAATAACAACAATTTATTTCTTACCCGCCTCTCCGTCTGGATCGAGGCGGGGAACAACAACATGATAAAATACATAAAACTAATTAAAAACATGACAATTATTATTAAAACTGCATTAAAACATCCTAAAACATCCTAAAAACATTCTAAAAATTACACTGGATATGCCTGCCAGAAGAGAACAGTCTTTATAGCTTTCTTAAATTCTAAAAGACTGTTAAGTTGACGAGTCTCCTCTGGCAGGTCATTCCACAGTTTGGGAGCGGCAGAAGAGAAGGTCCTCTGGGTAACGGTTGTCAGCCTAGTCTTGGCTGACTGCAGTAAGTTCTTCCCAGAGGACCTGAGCATGTGGGGCAGATTGTATGGGAGAAGGCGATCCCGCAGGTAACCTGGACCCAAACCATGTAGGGCTTTAAAGGTAATGACCAACACTTTATACTTTGCCTGGAAACTAATCGGCAGCCAGTGGAGCGATTTTAAAGCTGGCGTAATATGGTCACTCCTAGATGTACCGGTGACCAACCTGGCTGCCATATTTTGAACTAGTTGAAGTTTCCGGACTAGGCACAAAGGTAGCCCTATGTACAGCGCATTGCAGAAGTCGAGCCTCGAAGTTACCAGTGCGTGCACTACCGTCTTTAGATCTTCCAACTCTAGGAAGGGGCGCAGCTGGCGTATCAGCCGAAGCTGATAGTAGGCACTCCTGGCCGTCGCATCTATCTGGGCTGTCATTTGGAGCGACGGATCCAGGAGCACCCCCAAGCTGCGAACACAGTCTTTCAGGGGGAGTGTAACCCCATCCAGAACCGGTTAACACACCTCCAAACCCAGGTTACGGCCTTTGACAGCAAGCACCTCCGTCTTGTCTGGATTCAGCTTCAGTTTGTTTTTCCTCATCGAGAAATGTGCTTCCCTGTAACCTAGTTATTTAGTGAGTTATTTTGATGTGCTCTTATGCCGCTCGTCAGCCAGAAAAGACAGCCGGACGAGAGAGACCCTCTGCTCGCAGGCTTGCAGTCTAAAAAGACGCAATACACAAAGTGAAAGGAACGGGGAGGGAAGGGAGCAACAGAATTCATTCTTCCAGCAAGGCTTGTGTGGCATAGAACTCTCTCTCCCTTTGGTGATACAGAGAGAGAGAGAGAGAGAGAGAGAGAGAGAGAGAGAGAGAGGAGGCCTTCTGTATTTAAAAGGAAAGGTGAGATCTGATTGGTACTCTGGGTGCCGCACCGGAAGCTGGATTCTGCTGCGTAGCGGCGGTGTGGGTGCCGTGTTTTGGCGGCGTCGGCGTCTAAGCCCCCCCTTCTCCCCACACTGTGGTTTCTAGGCAGCTCGATGCCACGCCTGCAAGCGCCAGGGGAAGCTCTTGGAAACCATCCATTGGCGAGGGCAGATCAAACACTTCTGCAACCAGCAGTGTCTGCTGCGGTTTTATAACCAACAAAACCAGCCCAACCTGGACACCCAGAAAGGGCCGGAGAGTCTGCTGAACAGTGAGTAGCCGCGGGCGCTTTGGCTAGCCGAGAACTGCAGGGAGCGTGGCGGGAAAGGCGCTAGGGCTGGCTGAGCTCTTAGGGCACGGGACTGCACTGGCCCCTGTGGGTGGGAGGGTGGGTGGGTGGGGATAGGGCGTGGGACCGCCCTTCCGTCGCTAACCTCTCTGGTTCTATGACACGCAGGGCCAGCCAGGAGAAGGCCGTGCCAGGGCTGCCTGTAGCTCCCACACTTAGCGGGGAGGCTGCTGTGAGTGGCTCCCTCCTCCAGCAGGGAGTTCCGTGGGTAGGGCCTGGCCTGGCCTGACTGGGGATGCCATGGTTTTCTGGCTCGCCTACCTGTGCCTCTCTCCAGAGCCAAAAGCTAAGCAGTCCTCTAAGATGGGAGAGCCAGAGGCAAGTAGGACGAGGAGACCCTCCGGCAGTCGTGCTGGTCCTACTTTTCAAGGCAGGTGCTGTGAAGACCCAGATGCTGCCAGAAGGTGCGGTAGGGGCCCAAGTCTGTTGCCTGGCTTGGGCAAGGAAGCACAGAGGGCCCCATCCCGCTTTCTCCCCCCACCCACCCCCATGCCCTCAGACTGGGCCCTTTTGCCCACCCTCACCAACCCACCGGTCCAGCCCATATCCACGCAGTCAGACATCTCTGCCATAGGCAGCAGTCCTTGATCCGCCTGACCCTCCTGTAGCTTGCGTGAAACCCAAATACGTTGCAGTGGAGAGAGCTGAATGCAGTGACCATGCTATGCATTCTGCACAGGACGACAAATTGGCATAAATGTCTTTGTGGGCCATGAGGACTTGGCGCTTGTTGTTTTTATTAAAAACAAAAGGTGAGGTTTGTAGGATGCTGCATTCCGGGTGAATGTCGACTCTCGTGAGGGAGGCTTTTCTGCTGGCCCACATAGTTCTGGCTGGCAGGGCATCCAACATCCAAGGGAGACCAAGGCAGTGGTAGGCTGAGGCTTAAATGCCACCACCAGTTTTCACCCGGACCTTGTATTTATGTCTTGATTGGCACCCAAGAATATCTCCCCCAATCCCCGCTTCTTTCTGGCTTCCACTGTCACCAGTTTAAGGCCTGTGATTCCCTGCTTGAATTCTGGATGGATGGATGGGCCTGGACTTCTGTGGAGAACTGATTTTCTGTTTCTTTTTTGAGGGTGGTGGTCCTCTAGTTCTCCCCACCCTCCATAAGTACCTTATGATTCCATCCATCCGCTGATTTCATTTTTTATTATTATTAAATTTACATCCCGCCTTTTTTCCTCTTCCAAGAAATCCAAGGTGGCTTACATGATCCTCTCCGTTTTATCCTCACAACAACCCTGTGAGGTAGGTTAGGCTGAGAGTCAGTGACTGGCCCAAAGCCACCCAGTGGGCTTCATGGACAAGCAGGGACTAGAACACGGATCTTCTGAGTCCCGGTCCAACACTTTAACGGCTGCACCACACTGGCTCCCTAGCTAAGGCCTAGCTGTGTATCACAGATCTACTCGTGAGCCCTGGTAAACTCCTTGATGAGGTAATTTCGCGGTTTCTCCACCCACAGGCCAGGCATTTAATTCTGTGGTGAAGAAGGGCTAAAATACTCAGGCCTGGCCTGGGGACGTGGGGGTGGGGAGGGCTCAGGCAAAGCTCCTAAAATGGTAAGGGTCTGCTTAGGTGGTGCAAGGCAGGTGAGCAACCAAGCTGAACACAATAAAAGGGAGAACAGCCTCAGGATGCGATAGACAGATTTGTGGCAGGAAAGCCCATCCCCTCCCTAGGCAGTTGGCTCCATTGTCTGGCTGCTCTGACCATTAGGATTCCCCACCCGCCCCAATCTGCCTTCCTGTAACTTAAGCCCGTTGTTTCTTGTCCTACAGTCTTGGATGGCGGAGAACAGGTTGCAGCGCTCTCCTGTGTGGCAACGCTCTTCCGCGAGGCCTACCGCCTTCCAGACATGGGCAGGCCGTGGTGAGAGCAGCGTCAGCAGCCGCTCACCCCCGACACGCTTTTCTTTCCAGGTCAGACCCCAGAGCCAAAGCAGCCCTCCTCCTCCGCCCCACCGAAAGCGGAGACCAATGCGGTGAGTGGTCTGGGCAGGGGTTGCAGCTGCCTGGTTTTATGGGCCAGGAGGATGTGTCCAGGAGCCTTTGCCTGCAGAGCAGGTGGCCGCCAACTTGGGGGCTTGGGTCTGGCTTGGAGACTAGGAAGGGATGGGAGGGCAGCTGCGTCCCACGCCCTGCATTGCTACTGAAACTGGGTGCATTGTTGGCCCTGCCAAGATTATTATTTTTTTAATTATTATTTATTATTGCATTTCTATACCGCCCCATAGCCGAAGCTCTCTGGGCGGTTTACTAAAGATTAAAGCATTAAAGCATTAAAAATCAATATACAGAAATTAAAACCATAAAAACAGACAACATACCAAAATAATAATATCTATTTAAAAACAACTTTGAGCTCTCAGCCAACAATATACCGGGGGTCAATGAGACTCAGGAGAAGAGGAAAGTCTTGACCTGGCGCCGAAAAGATAACAACGCTGGCGCCCGACGGCCCTCTTCGGGGAGATTGTTTCCACAGTTGTGGGGCCGCCGCAGAGAAGGCCCTCTCCCTTGTTGCCGTCCTCCGAGCTTCCCTCGGAGGAGGCACCCGGAGGAGGGCTTTAGATGTTGGCTTGTGGGAGTGGGGGCCGGGAGCTTTCTGCACTGGCTGCTGACGTGTGTCCCGTCTGGATCTGTCCAGGTGCCAGCGAAGAACAGCTTGGCCTCGGTGGCACCCGCTGCTCCCCCTCCGCCGCCGCCGCCGCCTCAGCCGGTCACGCCGCGGAAGAACAAGGCGGCCATGTGCAAGCCTCTTATGCAGAACCGAGGAGTGTCATGCAAGATCGAGATGAAGTCCAAGGGGTGTCAGACAGGTGAGGGAGGCCAGGGGGGAGTCCGGGCTCGAGGCCGCCTTATGGGTAGCCCCAGTGGGCTTTGGCCGCCGCTCTGCAGGCCAGCAGTGACGCTGGAGGGGAGTCCGTGGTGGGATGTGGCTCCTTCCTTGCCCTGCCCCTGCATCTCTCTCTCTCTCTCTCTCTCTCTCTCTCTCTCTGCTTGCTTCTACACTTTGCTTGAGTTGCCCTCTAAGGTGATGGGCCAACGGAGAAGGGGTGGATTGGGTGGAGGCCACGGCCAGGCCCTGCATCCGTGGCCGAAGGCTGGAGAGCGAGGAGCGGTGTGGTCCCGAAGGGGCGTACCTGCTGAGCGCCCGCTCACGGCTGCTCTTCTTCCCTCTCTCCCTCCTTTCCTGGCAGAGGATGACTGGAAGCCGCAGGTGGTTGTGCTACCTGTCCCTGTGCCCATCTTTGTTCCTGTGCCTATGAACATGTACTGCCAGAAAGTACCCGTGCCTTTCTCCATGCCGGTCCCGGTGAGTGGCATCTCTGCCCGTCCCAGGGCTTGTAAGCTCTTACCTCTCCTCCCGCCTTGCCCCCTCTCTGACCCGTCTTCCCTGCTGCCCTTAGGTGCCTGTGCCAATGTTTCTGCCCACCACGCTGGAGAGCACGGAGAAGATTGTGGAGACCATAGAGGAGCTGAAGGTGAAAATCCCTTCCAATCCCCTGGAAGCCGACATCCTGGCCATGGCTGAGATGATCGCCGAGGCGGAGGAGCTGGACAAAGCCTCTTCAGATCTCTGCGGTAGGTTCTGAGAGAGTTCTGGGAGTGGCCCATATTCAGGGTTGAGTGGTGGCCGCGAGCCCCGAGCGGGAGGAAGATGCCGCGTTGTAGTCCTTGGCAGGGTGGCATGCGCTCTCCCAGCGTCGTTCAAACTCCCGGGCCTAGGAAACCCACCATCCGTGCCCCAAACAACCAAATGCAAAGTACGCTTGCAGGGAACTCTTTTGCGCCCACCCTTCAGAATTCTGCTTCTGGTATCCACATGTCCAGACTTCTTGGAATGCTTTGGCAGAGGAGTGCTGGGGTCGGATGGAGGGGGGGGGGGTGAAGTAGCCGCGAGGCGGAGGAAGCCTCTCAGAAGAGCTCCTTCCTCTGTTGCACAATGCTCTGCAGGAATCAAGAATGATACTTTGGGAGGCCTGCCGGGACTACTGCATGAGGGGAGTGAGGGGGGGACCTCATTGACTGATTTGATTTGTATCCGGACTTTCTGTCTAGGTGCTCAAGGTCTCTTACAATCATAAGCAGAACGCGATTAAAATAATAATAAAACTGCACATCAAAATACAATACAGTGGCCAAACCTACGGTGGTTCATGAGTCACAGCTGAACAAGCAAATGCTGGGAAATGGTTTTCTCAACCGTAACGCCAGCGCAAAATGGTGTCCCCTACCATAAGTACGGATGACTCAACTGGGCCAGCCAGAATACAACCTTCCTTAGCCAGAGAGCGGCCCTCCCGGGTGGCTAACCTTGTGGTGGTGGGCGGAGCCAGAGCAAAAGTGGGAGGAGTCACCCTTCTCTCTCACACTCGCAAACAGACACAGAAAGAGCAAAGGGGGTGGGTGGTGATTTTCATCCAGGGGAGGTGTCACAGCATACTGGAAGGCTTAATGCATCCCTTCCTAACTGGGACCATCCGTAACGCCCCCCCCCCGCACACTTTAGACTTTAAAAATATATTTTTATTAGTTTAAACAGTGTATCCTACGCATGTAATGTTTGTTCCTCTTTTTTGTTTTCCGCGATCTGTTTTCTGTTTTGTTTTGTTAAAGTCACAATAAAAAAAAAACCAAGCAAAAAAAGGAGAAGACGCTCTTTTGAAAAAGAAGCCCCATTGCATGGAGGAGAGGCTGCAGGCTGGACAGGCGGGGTGGGCCCTGGGGCCGGAGTTTCCCCATCACTGACCTGTAGGTTTGAAAAGAATGCCCCGCTCTCTCTGTGTCTCCAGCGCTTGCCACGGCCCCAGCGTAGCAGGGTGGATGCTTGACCCGCTTCTGTTGGCCCATAGCAGGGTGGATGCTTGACCCGTTTCTGTGTTCACAGACCTAGTGAGTAACCAGAGCGCGGAAGGCCTGCTGGAGGACTGTGACCTCTTTGGACCAGCCAGAGACGACGTGCTGGCTATGGCTGTCAAGATGGCAAATGTCCTGGATGAGCCGGGTCAAGACTTGGAGGCCGACTTCCCCAAAAGTAAGGACAAAGGCAGGTGCGGTGGGGTGGGGTGGGTGGAGCCCCATCTCCGTGGTAGGAGGAAAAGCTACAAAGAGGGAAATGGTGGCCTGCCCTGGCAAGAGGGATCGCTGGTGTTTGTTGCCAGATGCCCTTCCTAGAAGCCCTCCGATGGGAGTGACAATGTTGCTCTGGCCCGTAGAGTCTACTGGAGGGAGAGAGGGGTGGGGGGTGGGGGGGTGGCTAAACAGAACCCTCCCCTGGGCCTGGTGAGGTGTGGAGTAATGTCTGCCGGGAAAGTTAGTGCTGGCGGGTCTCTCGTGTCAAGAGCAGCGGCTCTCGATGATAATGATAGAATCAGGGGGTTGGAAGGGTTCCTGAAGATCATCTAGTCCAGCCCCCTGCTCAGTGCAGGCTCTGCAGTGCAGGGTGCAGCTACAGCATCCCTGACAGGTGGCCCTCCAGCTTCTGTTTAAATACCTCCAGCGAAGAAGAAACTGGCCTCTGCTTCCCTGCCATTTCCACCCATTGGTTCTAGTCCTGCCCGGTGGAGCAACGGAGGCTAATAGCCCTCAGTTTCCTCTCCTGCTGCGAGGGACCCCGTGTCCAGGAGGGGAGGTGGGACCTGTGTTCGGTGAGCTCTGGAGGGTTACTCGCCCCCCCCATCCCACCACGGCTGCTTTGTTCCTCCTCCAGACCCCCTGGACATCAACCCCAGCGTGGATTTCCTCTTTGACTGTGGCCTGGTGGGGCCAGAGGACGTCTCTGCGGACCAAGACTTGCCCCGGGCCATCCGCAAGGTGAGTTCCGCTCAGCCGCCCCACCCACTGGAACGGCTTCCCTCACCTGGGCTTGAAACGGCGTGCCCGGGAACCCCGCGAGATCCGCGTGAAGCCGCCTGGGCCTCTTGGTGTGGACGGATGAAGGGGCGGCACCCTCGAGCAGTTCCTAAAAAACGCTGCTTAGGAAAGCTTTGCCTAGTGCGAAAGGGGCGGGAGAACAGCCAGGAAAGAGGCAGGTGAGACCTCCACCTGGGGGCCTCCCGATCTTTTAGCCCACATGCCGACAGGGCTGATGGGAGTTGTAGGCCAACAGGTCCATCTGTACCCATCACACAAAACCTGTTCCTGCCGTAAAGTATGAGGGATGTGTGTGAACCAACACAGAGCACAGCGATGGATCCCAGGCTACCGTGTGCACTGCTCTCCTTCCTGGTGCAAACAGCCGCAGCGGGTCCTGGCTTTCTCTCTCCCTTTGTCTTCCGACGCGTCTGCACCCGGGGCGGAAAACCGCCTGCCTGGTCAGCAGCTCCTTTCCTTCCTCCCCCTGCAGGGCCAGAAGCGTCTGGTGCTCTCGGAGAGCTGTTCCCGCGACTCCATGAGCAGCCAGCCCAGCATCACCGTCCTCAACTATTCCTACGGCGTCAATGCCTGGAAAAGCTGGGTGCAGGCCAAGTATGCCGGGGGTGAAACCAGCAAGGGGGACGAGCTGCGCTTCGGCCGTAAGTCCGGGGTCCGGTGCCGGGAGACTGGCGCAGGAGGGGAGGGCACGGCCACGGCCACGTTTTATGTGTTTATTAAAACATTTACATCCCGCCCTTTATCACAAGGGTCTCGGGGCGGAGTACAGATACAATCCTGCATATATAACAGAACTGGAAATGCACAATTCTAAAACAAATCAATCAGTAAACAGTAAAATCCAGTTACAACAAGACAGCGTGCAGGCTGGTGGATTTAGCCATCAGAGGCTTTGTTAAAAAGCCATGTCTTAACCTGGCGCCGAAATGAAGCCAGTGCCGGTGCCAGTCGGGTCTCCAGCATTAGGGCGTTCATTCCACAGCCGGGGTGCCACCACAGAGAAAGCCCTCTCCCGTGTCCCACCGCAGCGCATGTCTTGCGTTGGTGGGGCACGGAGAAGGGCTCCTCCGACAGATCTCGGGTCTCGGGCAGGCACATACACCAAGCCACCCCTGCAGGACACCCTGACCCTGTCCCCAGACCTAAGGCTGCCCCATTGCTGACCCCGCAGCCAAGCCCATGCGGATCAAGGAGGACATCCTGGCCTGCACGGCGGCAGAGCTGAACTACGGCCTGGCCCAGTTCGTCAAGGAAATCACCCGGCCCAACGGCGAGCGCTACGAACCTGACAGCATCTATTACCTCTGCCTTGGCATCCAGCAGGTGAGCAGCAGCCGTCCAACCCTTCCCTGCCCTTCCTTCTCCTCCCCAAAGCCTGTGGCTACCACACTTAAAACAAGATATTATAGAGCTGGAAAAAGTGCAGAAAGAGCAACTGAAATGATCAAGGGGGCTGGAGCATCTCCCCTACGAGCAGGGAAGGTTACAGCAGCTGGGCTTGTTTAGCTTAGAAAAAAGGAGACTAAGGGGAGATGTGATAAGAGGTGTACAAAATCATGCATGGTGTGGAGAATGTGGAGAGGGAGACATTTTTCTCCCTCTCTCAAAATACTAGGGGTTCCATGAAGCTGATTGGTGGGAGTTTCAGGACAGATAAAAGGAAGGACTTCTTCCACACAGAGCATAGTTAAACTATGGAATTCACTACCCCAAGATGTAGTGATGGCCACCAATTTGGATGGCTTTAAAAGGGGAGTTGGATAAATTCCTAGAGGAGGAGAAGGCTACCAATGGCTACTAGTCCTGATGGCTATGTGCTGCGTCCAGCATCAGAGGCAGTAAGCTGGGGAACACGGGCAGGAGGGGGCTGTTGCACTATGTGCTGCTTTGTTGGTCCCTGGTCGACAGCTGGTTGGCCACTGTATCAACAAGAGTGCTGGACTAGATGGACCCTCGGTCTGATCCAGCAGGGCTCTTCTTACGTCCTTATGAGCTCTTGGACCAGAGTTGGTCCAGGAGGTGGAGGACTGGAGCCCCTCTCTCTGTGGCTCAGTATGATGACTGGCAAGTCAACTTCATGTGGGGGGCCCACGCAGTCCCCACCTGCCTTGTCAGCCCACCCAGTGCTCCTGATGGAGCTGCCTGGAGGAATGCGGCCCTCGTCTCCACCGAGGGCCGCATTCCCTCCAGGAAAAGTCGTTGGGGGCTGCACACCAGCTGTGGGTGGAGCCTGTGCACTCATGCCTGCGCATGCACAGGTTTGGCATTTCTTCTTTGATTTCCCCCACCCCTCCCCTCCCCTCCCCTCACCCTCTCAGTACTTGCTGGAGAACAACCGCATGGTGAACATCTTCACGGACCTCTACTACCTGACCTTCGTGCAGGAGCTCAACAAGACGCTGAGCGGCTGGCAACCCACGATCCTGCCCAACAGTACGTGCCTTGAGGGGGAAGAGGGGCAAGCATTTTTCCCCCTATCCTGACATTCCCGGAGTTCTTGGGTGGCCTTCAGGAATGGCCTTGGCCTGGGAAACCAGGCAGCTGGATTGCTCCTAGTCTTGATGGTCATATGCTACCTCCAGTATCTGAGGCAGTAAGCCTGTGTGCACCACTTGCTTGGGAACATGGGTGGGAGGGTGCTGTTGCGCTCATGTCCTGCTTGTGGGCAGAATGCTGGACTCGATGGACCTGGAGGCACTGGGGGCTGAGCTGGACTAGATGGTCTGATACAACTTCAGGGTGCTTCTTAAATACTTAAGCGCAATTCTGGAAAATCCAGATTCTGAGCACAGAAAAGCAGAATGCTGAAACTCAACTATATTTCCTTATTTTATCTCCCCCCCCCCCCCCTCCGCTTATTATGGGAAGAGGTCAGGAGGTATTGAAAGCAATGAAGCCCTACTCTCCCTCTGAAGTGTTCAAGCCCCCATGAGAGCTAGAAACGTGCATTCTCTTCTTCGTTAATTAAAGCTGACTCTCATGCAGCTAAGTTATGCACCTAATACTAAGTTCTGCTCAATGCTGGAAGACGTTGTGATGGCCACCATGTTGTATGGCTTTAAAAGTGAATTGGATAAATTCATGTCGGATAAAGCTACTAGTCCTGATGGCTCTGTGCTACCTCCAGTATCTGAGGCAGTAAGCCTATCTACACCAGTTGCTGGGGAACATGGGTGGGAGGGTGCTGTTGCATGTGTCCTGTTTGTGGGGCCCTGGTCAACATCTGGTCGGCCGCTGTGTGAACAGAGTGCTGGATTAGATGGACCCTTGGTCTGATCCAGCATCAGGGCTCTTCTTATGTTATTAAATTCTAAAAAGGGAGGCTACTGTGCTGTGACCCCCACCCACTCACCCCAACTGTGAACTAGTTATGACTATCTAGATACCTCAATCTCAGAGGCAAAGTGCAGCTACTGGACACCAGTTTTGGGGGAGCGGCAGCAGGAGGGCGGATTGCGCCTCCGTGCTCTGCTGGGGGTGGTCCCAGAAGCACCTGGCCGGATGGCTACTAAGAGAAGCAAGACTAGAAACTGGATTGAGAGCTAGATCTCCGAGGTTCTGAACCACCGGCAAGGAGAGGGACCAGCTAAAGGCTTCTCTGTCGGCCTTTTCTTTTGTGTTTATTTCCCGGCGTTTCCTCCCAAGCGTCACGTCTTGCTGAGATAGCGTCATAGGAATCGTTGCTCATGTAGTCTGTTCACTGCGCTTCGCCTTTGTCATGCGTTAGCTACCGGGCTTAGTTCTCACGACTGTCCCAGATCACTTGTCATTTGGATGATTTGGAAACAGGGCGCCCAAAAAAGTTAGGGCTGAGCTGGGATTCAGGTACAAAGTAACATTTTTTTTGGTTAAGATTTGGAGAATAATGTTGAGATCAAATAATGTTTCTCTTGGCTTCTCCTCCCCCATCAGTCATTTCGCAGTTCTCTGTGAAATGACTGGCTGGTTTCCCCATACCTATTTCTGGCCAGCCAGGCACACCATGCGTGCAAACCGAGCCAGCGATTAGCTCCTGAGTTGCTTATTTCTTGTTTGTTTAAAACATTTCTGTACCGCCTTTCTGGAAAAACCCATGGAGATGGTTTACAGAAGGATCCAGAAAACAAAAATCGCCTAGAAATAAAGACGCAGCAAAACATTAAGAAACATGACAGCGTTGTAGACAGGAAAGCTTTAGCGTGTAAGACCTGAGACGGGAGGAGGGAAAGGGGTGCCATGACGCCAGCCCCTGGGGTCCCCTGGCATTGCGGCCTGTCCAGGCTCCAAGACCCCCGTCCTGTTCCCTGGCTCCGGAATATCCCAGGCCGCGAAAGCTGTCCTGCCGTTGTCGGCTTGGCAGGGCCTCCGGTGTAGCGCTCCGTGGCCCTGCGGGCTGCTGTGCAGAGGCAGCTCACGCTGTTGCGTGGTCTTTCAGGCACCGTCTTCTCCCGCGTCGAAGAGGAGCACCTCTGGGAATGCAAGCAGCTGGGCGTCTACTCCCCGTTTGTGCTGCTCAACACGCTGATGTTCTTCAACACCAAGTTCTTCGGGCTGCAGACGGCTGAGGAGCACATGCAGCTCTCCTTCAGCAACGTCGTCCGGCAGTCGCGCAAGTGCAGCACGCCCCGGGGCACCGCCAAGGTGGTGAGCATCCGCTACTACGCTCCCGTGCGGCACCGGAAGGGGCGAGGTAGGGAACGCTTTGCGCGCGCCTGCTTTTCCTGCCCGTCCGGCGGCAGGCTGACCCTGACCCTGACCACCTGTCTCCCTGCAGACGGCGTTGGTGGTGTTGGTGGCAGTGGCAGCGGCCTCGGCAAGCGGAAGAGGGAGGAGGAAGCGCTGGTCCTGGAGCAGCGGGAGAACCGCATGAACCCACTGCGCTGCCCCGTCAAGTTCTATGAGTTCTATCTCTCCAAATGGTGGGTGCCTGCATTTCTTTTATTTACCTGACGTCATCTTATCCCTCTCGCTGGCCAAAGAGTCTCCCAGGGCAGCTTACATGTAATCAGGAAAGCGAAACAGGCCCTGCCTGCTGGCGGACAGTCTAAAAAGACATGGCATGCGAGGAAAAAGAAATGGGGAGGGAAAAGGAAAGAGGAAACTTTTAGCAGGGCTGTGGGATGACCTTGCTTCCCTCTCTCATCTCCCTCAGTACTGCCTGCTGGAATGGCTGGTGGTGGTAACGTTTGAGGGAGGCAGAGCCTTCAAGGCGGTGGTCTTCAACGGGGCAGGTGGAATAGCCCTGTTCTCCCTCCCATCTCCCCCCCCCCCCAGTCGTTGGCAGGAGCAAATGACTCTCAAGCCTAGAAAGGGTGGTGGGTTGGTAGAAACAGGCCTTATCAGATCCGTAGGAGGCAGGATACAGGTTAGGCGCTGGTGCGGCCATCTTGACAAGGAGAAGAGTGGCATGAAGGGATTCATCCAGGCGCTAAAGGAGCTCCTGCAGCCCTTGGTGCTCAGCGCCTCTGTTCCGCCCTACTGGTCATCATGTCTCTTGGCCCAGGGTTCCCGTGCTTGGTCCGATGAGGGGATGGGTCGGGAGGGTCGGGCTGCAGGCTGAGCTCCTGCCCGGGACGAACGTCTCTGCGCCACTCCGCTCTCACTCACCGCCTGTCTCTCTTCTGCCCGGCCGCAGCCCCGAGAGCCTTCGGAACCGCAACGACGTCTTCTACTTGCAGCCCGAGCGGTCGTGCATCGCTGAATCGCCGCTGTGGTACTCGGTCATCCCCATGGACAAAAGCATGCTCGAGAGCATGCTGAACCGCATCCTGGCCGTGCGCGAGATCTACGAGGAGCACAGCCGTGGCGGTGGCGGCGGCGGCGGCGGCCTGGATGACGACATGGACTGAGAGGGCCCCCGTCTTGCCAGAGGGAGGCTGTGGGGCCCTGCAGCACCAGCCAGCGGTCGGGGGACTCTCGAGTGTGGCTTGCTGCCCTTTCCCCGTCTGGGTCGACAGGCATGCAGGGCTCGTACCGCTCCCCCCACCATGCTAGCGAATGGTTCCCCCGGAGAGGAGCCCTTCCGCCGCCGCCGCCGCCCCCTTGCCGTTCCCCTCTCCTTGTGCTGCCTAGGAGCGCCTGCTTGCCTGGCTGTCCGCCTGCCCCTCTCCCGGCCCGAGTGGCGCCAGGCTGATTGAGGGGGGTGGGCCATGTCCTAGGTTGCTCTGTGTTTGGGGAGAGGAGGATGGGGAGAGAATCTCAGCTGGGGACGGGCCTTTGGAGGAGCCCGGCTGTATGGGCACAGACCCCTTCATGGTTGTGGTAATTGGAGGGGGTTGGCTCAGCCTTGTGCATGGGCTCCTGTAGCCCTTTCCCCCTTCTCCCCTGTAGATGGCAGATTCCCCCCTCCCCATCGCAACGGTTAGATACCTCCCTCTCTCTCTCTCTCTCTCTCTCTCTCTCTCTCTCTCTCTCTCTTTCATTTATGTTGGGGGCGGGGGGGACACAGGCCCTAAAGTGACATCTGGGCTGCCTTCTCCCCAGCTTCCTTGAAGCCTAGCCTAGTCTGGCTACCTCCCACCCCACCCCATACACGCGACTGCCACTCCTTGGGGCAGCGACTGCCCGGCATCCCCACGACTCCTCCTTCCCCCTCTGTGTGTGTTGCGTTGAACTCTGAGCTATGGCTGCTGGTGGTGGTGGTGATGATGCCGTCTGTTGAGCCTGTATATATTGTTCTGGCCCAGCTCCTGTCTGTGTCCTTTTCGCCAGTGAGCCAGTCGCGGGCCTCGTCGTCGTGATACCGGGGCACTAGGACCCACCCACCCCTTCTGCGTCTCTCTGGAAACCATTCATTTCAAATAAAGGCACAAAATCTGCCCTGCGGTCTTTGCCTGTCATTCCAGCAAGGGGTTTGGGGGGGACGCTTTGCACCTGTCTCTGAACCCCAGAAGTTGGAGCAGGAGAGGGACATAAAAAGAGCCATGCTGGATCCGACCAAGTTCTGTTTACACAGCAGCCAACCAGAACTCACAAGCAGGACTTGAGTGCAACAGCACCCTCTCGCCCATGTTCCCCAGCAAGTGGCGCACACAGGATCACTTCCTCTGATACTGGAGGTAGCCTTCTGCAGGAATTTATCCAACCCCCTTTTAAAGCCATCCAAATTGGTGGCCATCACTATATCCCATGGTGGCGAATTCTATAGTTTAACGCTGCGCTGTGTGAAAAAGTCCTTTTCTCTGTCCTGAATCTCCCACCCCATCAGCTTGGTGGGATGACCCCACTGGGTTCTAGTATTATGAGAAACGGAGAATAGTTTTATATAAGTTTACACCATGCGCAATTCTGTTCACCTCTATCGTATCGCCCCAGACTCGCCTTTTTCTTAAGACGTCGTTACCTTGACTCAACCCGTGATCATTCTAGTTGGCTCTTTCTGCCCTTTCCCCAGCAAGCAAATCCCCCCCCCCCTTTCTGTATGGGAGTGTGCATGTACCGGCCAGCACCCCAAACATACCTTCAGGCTTTCTTCCCATAGGAGAACAGAGCTGCCCCCGTTTCCCTCTGCGGTTGTGGGTCCCATGGGACAATATCCTCCTGCTGGCAGGTCTCAGAGCTTGCTCCTTTCATGTTCTGCCCACCAGGGGGCAGTAGGCTCTGTGAGACTACAGCCCACATAGAGCCCGGTCCTCCTCCAGTTGTGGCTTTGCTACCGCTGCCTCTAAAGGGGGACGGTGGAGAAAGCGTGGCTGATTCGTCCAGCATAGGGCTGGAGAGATACTTGAGAGGAGCGCGTCTCCTGAGTTGTTCAGAATACCTAAGGACCAGCCTGGGGCACTCCCAGTATCGCCTTTTGTCACCAAAGGCGTTGACTCCTCTACTTAGTTGCTGCTTGTTGTGGAGGATGGGTGTGTGGATCAATCTTTCTATGCTGAAAGGGCAATAGAGAGAAAGAGAGGACTTCTAGTAGAAGGGGCTGGCTCCGCCGCCCAAATGCCAGCCCACCCGTTCCTGCAGGGGTCTTGCCTTCATCTTCCTCCCTCGTCAAGCCTTAGCAGAGATGTGGGGATTGGGTTCTGGGCTGCTCGTGGAGCGATACGGCAGGCTGTCCATAGATCCGGGACGACTCGCGTGACTAAGGCCAGCATCCCCTTGGCTAAACAGCCAGGTCGCTGGGTCTCCATTTGCTGCTGCATTTGCTGGACCGGCTGCCTCGTTTCTGGCTTCCAGACCAAGTGGGGCTTTGGTTGGCCACCTCTGTTGCGGGACTGACTTTCTCGCCCTCCTGCAGAGAGAGGCTGTTCGGGGGTGTGATGTCAGGGCAGGAGGGCACGGGATGGCCAGCAGTCTTGGCCTCTGAGCTGGGACTGGGCCCCTGCCTGCACTTGGTGGTGGCCAAATGGTACATCTCCACCACATTGAGCAGGAATGAGAGGAAGGCCGCCGCCAGCATAAAGAGGATGAAGATGGTTTTCTCGGTGGGCCGGGAGATGTAGCAGTTGACGGTGTTGGGGCAGGGCCAGCGGCTGCAGGTGTAGAGAGGCTTCAGCTCAAAGCCATACAGGACGTACTGGCCCAGGATGAAGCCCACCTCAAAGAGGGCCTTGAAGACGACGTTGCAAACGTACGTCCGCAGGATGGCCCCTTGCAGCCGGATCCGGCCACAGGCATCCCGCATGGAGGCGGTGGCGGTCCCAGGCAGAGCGGCAGGGCTGCTGGCCGCTTCCCCCACGGGCCCCCGCTCTTTCTCTTCCCGGTGCACCAGGTGCAGGACGTGGCCCAGGTAGATGAGGCTGGGGGTGGAGACGAAGATGATCTGCAGCACCCAGAAGCGGATGTGGGAGATGGGGAAGGTGTGGTCGTAGCAGACGCTCTGGCAGCCCGGCTGCTTCGTGTCGCAGGAGAAGTTGGACTGCTCGTCCCCCCAGACGTTCTCTGCCGCAGCCCCCAGGATCAGGATGCGGAAGATGAAGAGCACCGTGAGCCAGACTTGGCCCACCACGGTGGAGTGCTCCTGGGCGCTCTCCAGCAGCCTCCCCAGCAGGTGCCAGTCTCCCATGGGCGCCAGGCAGTCTTGCCCTGCAAGGACAGGAGGAGCAGACCTGCGTTAGAGAGCGGAAACCGCCGGCGTTGGCACCGCAGCGGGATCCCGGAGAGAACAAGGGTGGGAGGAGGGGCCGGATCTACCTGTGCCAAGCTGGGTGCTCTTTGATGTACGGTACACCGCTCATGGTGCTTTTGTTCTCGGGTAAGACCCATTGTCTCTACCATCCAAACACCTGACCTGACCCAGAGTGCAAAAGCAGGCACAGGGTACCTCAAACCAAGTCGTGCTCAGGGAACGGAGGTTCTGGCCCGGCCTGAATTGCACCCTGCCTCCAAAGCACAGTCCTGTCCCTTGAAGCTGGCATGGTGGGGAATTGGCAGAGACCCCCCCCCTTTTCTTCCTTCCTCTCACGGCACCAGCAATGTGCAAAATGAATACTGCAGCCCCCGGCCAAGGCTGAGCCCAAATCAGCCCGTGAACACAGGAGCACCAGAAGCTGCCGCATCCCAAGTTAGAACCTGGGTCCATCTATCCAGTATTGTTGCCCCTGGCTGGCAGCCGCATTCCAGGGTGTCAAGCAGGAGTTTTTCCAGTCCTAGCTGGAGACGCCAGGGATTGAACTCAGTACCTTCTGCCTTCAAAACAGTGGCTGTACCACTGAGCCTCAGCCCCTCCCTAAATCCCTAGGGTTAGGGAGGCTGCTATTTGGGGAAGGGTGAGGGGCGCTTGGCAAGCCCCTTCAAGTCTTTCTCAAGCCAGCTGCTGCCAAACTCACCCCTTCCAAGTTCAGAGGTTCCAGCATCCAGCACCTCAGCTCCACACTAGCATCCCCTGCCCTTTGGGTAGGGGGGGGAGAGTTCAGTTCCCCCGGGTGGCACCTCCTGGACTGAACTGCCTCCAGAGAGACCGGCCAGCGGTTCCGTTCTGCTGGTGCCGCCAAGGGAGGAATGGCCTCTCTCGTCCCCCATCCAAGACTGGAACTATGCCACTCATTGGCTCTCTCCGTGACTGCCCTGTGCAGTGTCCAGTGGGGAGGTTGCGGGGGGAGGCCAGCTTCTCCAGCCTTTATTTTTGTCCTGTGCACGTGGCTAATGATAACCCCTCCCGCAGGGGGAGCGTGCAGGGTGAGAGGGGTTATATTTAGGTAGCAGCTCTTCCACGAGTGGGACCTTGAAATGACCTGCCTCTGGGAGTCCGCACGCTCTTGGGAGGTCATCACTTTCCTCTGGTGGGCCACTGTTTGCCCAAGCGCATCACCGAAGCTGTGGCTGTTGCCCTTTGCACCTGGCTTGTGGCAATGTGACAGTGTGAGGGAAGCACTCGGTCCTCATAGCACCCACCCTAGCAGGATCTCCTTGAAACCTGAGAACCTGCGGGCTTCAGATGATATTTCTCCATGGCTTGTAGTTGGCTGCATGAGCAGCAAGTCTGGAAACGTCCTGTGTCGGGGGTGATCATGGTGCTTCCGCCAGCTGAGTTTGGTCTTTGATGTGTTTCTCAGGTGCTGCTAACCACCACTTGATGTAACAGCCACTGACTTGACAAGAACATGCGTGTATGGGTCAAAGCGCCGGATCAGGCACGTAGTGTGCAATTTCCAGATTAGAGATTAGAGGGTTGTTTTAAAAGGGGTCGCCAGTTGATGGACAGTTTGGCTGCTGAGGTTCAGCAGCTGCTGCTTTACCTGCAGGCCCCAGGTTAAAACTTCATATCCAGGTAGGGCTGGAAATATTCCTGCCTAAAACCCTAGGACATAAGAAGAGCCCTGCTGGATCAGACCAAGGGTCCATCTGGTCCAGCACTTGGTTCATGCAGAGGCTAACCAGCTGTCGACCAGGAACCAACAAAGCAGGACATGGTGCAACAGCACCCTCCCACCCATGTTCCCCAGCAACTGGTGCATATCGGCTTACTGCCTCTGATACTGGAGGTAGCACATAGCCATGAAGACTAATAGCCATTGATAGGCTACTCCAGGAGGAAGAGGTGCCAGTCAGTGTCAGTAACACTGGCTTAGAGGCACCAGGGGTCTGTCTCAAGTCTAATAATAATAATAATAATAATAATAATAATAATAAAAAATTTATTTATTTATTTCTTACCCGCCTCTCCCTCTGGATCGAGGCGGGGAACAACATTAAAAACATGATATAAAATACATAAAACTGGTTAAAGCATATAAAAACTACTACATTGCTAAAATACCAATAAAAGTCCTAAAATTCAAATGGATAGGCCTTATAGCTTTCTTAAATTCTGGAAGACTGTTAAGTTGGCGAATCTCTCCCGGCAGACCATTCCACAGTCTGGGAGCGGCAGAAGAGAAGGTCCTCTGGGTAACGGTTGTCAGCCTAGTTTTGGCTGACTGAAGTGAATTCTTCCCAGAGGACCTGAACGTGCGGGACAGATTGTACAGGGGAAGGCGATCCCGCAGGTAACCTGGACCCAAACCATGTAGGGCTTTAAAGGTAATAACCAATACTTTGTACTTCGCCCATAAAGTAATTGCCAGCCAGTGGAGTGATTTTTAAGCAGGTGTAATATGCTCACCCCTAGGTGTACCAGTGACTAAGGTGGCTTCCTATGTTCAGGAAGTTACAGGAAGCCACATTCCGGCTGGATATAAGGAAAAATGTCCTGACTGTTAGAGCAGTATGACAATGGAACCAATGACCTAGGGAGGTGGTGGGTCCTCCCACCCTAGAGGCCTTCAAGAGGCAGCTGGACAGCCATCTGTCAGGGATGCTTTAAGGTGGATTCCTGCAATGAGCAGGGGGTTGGACTCGATGGCCTTAGAGGCCCCTTCCAACTCTACTATTCTATGGTTCTGTGACATGTAGCTGCTTTCCTGCTGCATAGCAGGGTTGCAGCAGACACGAGGAGAGGGTTATTCTGAGTGCAGAGTCCCAACTGTGTGCCTCTGTGGTGTGGTGGTCGGAGGGTTGGACCGGGACTCAGGAGATCCAGGTTCTAATCCCCTCTCGGCCATGAAGCTCACTGGGTGACTTTGGGCCAGTCACTGATTCTCAGCCCAATCTACCTCACAGGGTTGTTGTGAGGATAAAACGCAGAGAAGGAGGATCATTGACACTGCCTTGGGTTCCTTACAAGAGGAAAAAAGGCAGGATACAGACCAACAGCCCCCTTAGTGACTTCTGTGCATTTGAAGTTGTAGGCAAAACCCCTCAAAGAAAAACAGCGGACGGCAAGAACTGTAAAATCATTTTAATACTGTGACTGCTTTGGTACAGTGACGTGTAGCAGGTGATCCTGGCCCCCTCCTGGCCCCCTGCTAAAGGGGAGCAGCAAATGGAGGGAGCGTTGCTGCCTTTTCCAGAGGGAGAGCTTCCCGTCCTTTCAACATCTGCACAGCGAACAGAACATGGCAGCAATGGGGAAGCCGTGGCCTCCTGCCCTCTCACGCCTGTTGAATGCACAGGAGCACTGCCAGGGCAAAAAGGTGGCTGCCTGGCCTGGGATGCAGCCGCAAACATTTCCCTTTGAAACTCAAGGCCGGCCTAGGATAGAAAATCCAGGGAGCCAGAAGCCAGTGTGGTGCCTGGGGCCAGAAACTGCCAGGGAAGTTTACAGGCAGGCTGAAAGAAGACTCACACGAGCTGCTGCCCTGTCTGGACGCAACCAGGGGAGGCCCTGTGAATTCTGCACCACAGAACTGCAGCATGGAGGCAGATTTTTCCTTCCTGGATGCAGGAAGCATATTAACAACAGAACGTTTGCGCCAAACGTTTCGGTAGCCGAGGCGCACCGGCCTTTTGTGGGCAGGGTAAGGTCAATCATGAATCTGAGAAGTTGAAGGGGAAAATATGGGGCAGGCATATGGGGAAGGGAGGAAGGCCCCCCCCCACTTCTGCAGCTGTGGTTTCTTTTCCCAACAGGGACAGCTGGATTTGCAGCAGCCACCAGAGAAAGGGGGTCCTAGTCCCTGTTGAACCGTCACCAGCGGCGCTTGCTGCGGCCTGGGCTAATCGCATGCACAGTCTTCTCCTACAGAGATCCTGCAATGAGCAAATTCTGGGACTGTACCAGGTACCACAAAAGTCCACAGAGATTGAGCTTCTCGGGCAGTGTGTTGGCTGACGACGGGGTGGTGACAGAAGATGGCCAGGGGTTGATTTGGGGTGATTTGGGGAAGCTGGCAGAAGCTCAGCAGAAGGGCCTGAGACCACGGGGCAGGTCCAAGCAGCTCAGGCCCACAGCAGCCCATGGAAAAGTCCCCCGACCTGCTAGAACCAAAATGACGCCTGAGGCTGTCTTGAGACCCTTAGCAGGCTGAGCAGCGGTCGCTCTTCTCCTGTAGCCCCGAGTTGCGGCGCAGAATGTCTTTGAGGGAGCTGTCCTGTTCCGTCAGCAGCTGGTTGATTTCGTTCTGCTTGTACTCAGAGCTGTGCTTGTGGCCCAGGAAGGAGCCCTTCCCAGAGGAGGGGTTTTGGGTTTCCTGAACGCGGCGGGAGCAGGCCCGCACCAGCAGGAACACCAGCTCGGCCACGTTGAGGATGATGCAAATGCCCGAGGTGGAGAGCATGAAGACAGTGAAAATGGTCTTCTCGGTGGGCCGTGAAACAAAACAGTCCACAGTGTTGGGGCAGGGGTAAGCATCACATTTGACCAGCCGGATCATCTGGTAGCCGGGGTAGATCATGTAGAAGATGTACATGAACGTGGCTTCAAAGATGATGCGGAAGAGCACACTGCAGACGTAGGTCCACCACAGCGACCCCGAAATGCGCATCTTGTGCTTCTTGACCTCGTCCAGGTGCTTGGCGTCGCCGTGGCCGGTCATCACCAACAGCTTCTTCTCCTGGTGCTGCTGGTACGCCACGTGCATGGCCACGAGCAAGGCCGGCGTGGTCACCAGGATGAGTTGCAGGGCCCACAGGCGGATGTGAGAGATGGGGAAGTAGTGGTCGTAGCAGACGTTCCTGCACCCGGGCTGCAGCGTGTTGCAGATGAAGGACGCCTGCTCATCGCCCCAGACGCTCTCGGCCGCCACCACCAGGACCATGATGCGGAAGATGAACACCACGGAGAGCCAGATGCGCCCGATGGCGGTGGAGTGGCGGTTCACGCCAACAACAAGGGCGTAGAAGCCTTCCCACTTCATCGTTCTTCACGCCCTGAAAGGAAATGGCAAAAATGTGGTCAGAGCAAGAGTTGTGTCCGTGCGTGTGTGTGTGTCACACGGGAGTATGCTGGAGTCGTTAAGAAGTACGCATCTCTGACCGCTCTAATGCCAGGTTGTTGTTTTGGGCTCACAAAACAAAGAGACAAATGTTTGGGCATGCTGGGTTGTGTGTCTGGCTTTGTCTTCTTTGAAGCGGCTTTGAATTTCGCCCTCAACCTGCAACCCAGCTTAGCCTAAAATGAACACGTTTTAGCACTGACCACTACTGCATTGCCCAAAACTCACTTTGCGCAACCGTGTTTTCAAAGACACACACTGACGTTTCCCTTTCGGCTCAGACCTGTCGAACTGAACTTGGGATCGCTCCAACCCAGGGATAGGGAAGCTTTTCGGGCTGTGGGCAGATTTGGCAATTTGAGAAACCATCCTGGGTGCCACCACAAAATGGCTGCTATGGGAGGCGTGTCACAGGACAAGGAACCTGTGCCAAGGATTGAGTACAAGGCAGAGGTGGGATCTGAGCCCCCAACACGCTAAACAACTCCTTTGAACCCCCCAGTTTTCAACACCAGTTTCACAGCAATTTCAGCTGCTGGTAAAAAAAATGCTTTTTTTTTTTTTAAAGGAGTCTAACCTGTCCAGACCATGCCTTGAAAGATGTATGCAAAAAACCAGGTTGTCCAACATTCAGCTGCAATCTGGACACATCACAGCATTCTGAAAGCTGATCCAACACATTCAGTGTTGGGAAACGGGACCCTGGGGTGTTGGGAAACCGGGGGCCCACTGGCCACGTTGGAGACTTCTTGGACAAACAAGTGGTAGTTGTGTAAATGAGCCTGCAATTGGAATGGCAGACTCTGCTAAGACCAGTACCCTCAGGGGCTGGCAGTCACAGGGGGGAGAACGCTTTCAATGGAGCCCTTTGGCAGCCGCTGCAGGCATCAAAGCCATTGGTGTGGATCTGACCCTCTCTCTCTGCCCCTCCATGTGGAGGTCTGTCATCCGTCATGTAGGAAAGGGGCATGTTCACTCTGAAACCTACAGGATGGGGATGCTGGGCCTCCTGCTGTTCAGGGCTGCAGCTAAGTGATTTTGGACCCTGGACTTAATGGTCTTCGGGGACGGGGGGGCTTTCGCCGGCCATGCGTACGGCTGCAGATGTGAGGCACACAACTCACATTTCTCGCCCCCTCCCCACCCGCCGTTCCTTGCTTTACAACTGCTTATACGTTCAGCGATGTTTCAAAAACAGCTCTGTGCACATGTAACCTTGCATTTTAAACTCCTTTAAATCACAGCACAGTCACGACTGCAGAAATAAGGTTTGCTCCTGTTGCCCTGTGAGTCTCATCACCTGCTGCTCTCTGGGAGCTCTTTGGAGGGCGTGGGGGGGGAGTCCCCTGGGCTGCAGAGACCTGGACGTTGGCTCCGAGCTGCAACATCCCTCCCCTTCCTAAGCAAGAGTCAGGCAGGTTGAGGGCACCCTCAGTCCTGTCTGGGGGAGACGGGGCTTAAAGCAGTCGTGCTCTGTTGCAGCGCAAACTGCCCTCCCCAAACAAACCCCTTGGGGAGTGAGACAAGGCTGAAGAAGAGAGGATGCTAGACCACCTGATACCCCTTTCTGCAGAAGCGCTTCTCTCCGTCTGAGACCAAGCAAGCCCCAGGGGAGAAGATGCTCTCGTCAGGCTGCCTGCCTGAGCCCCACAAAATCCCCAAAGCTCTGGAGTCGGAGAGCACAAAGGGCCAGGACCGAGGGATGGACCTGGAAGACCCACATCATAGCTCTGCCTCTGGCAAGCCGTGTGCCCCATAGCCCCCACTTCTAAAGACAATCATACCAACCTGCCCCGCAAGGCTGTTGTTAAGGATTCCTGGAATAATAGCTATCAATGCTACAGAGTTCTGTGTTTTTAAACATTCCTGGGAAGCGACTTTGCCCAGCCTCTGCACCTCCTTATCTGTAGCTTATCTAGGAGCAGTTCGCATCGCTTGTCCCTTTCTACCATTACAGCCCTCGGCTCTGTAAAAGGAGTTTTACAGCTTTCTAGCCTGAATCCACATCATTCCCCGGTCACGACTCTTCCCCCGTCCCCCAGTCAGATGGACAACGGGCAAGGGTTCCTGCCAGTGTCACTCCATACCTGGAGACCCTCGAGCCCAGGCCGTCGCCCGGCTTACCCCCTGCCTCTACAGAGACCTGGGTCTGAGCGGGTCTCGCACCCAGGACTAGTTACCTTGCAGTGTGGAACAGGTCTGTCCCAAGGCTGCCACCGCCGCAAGCTCCCTCTACAGGATCATGCCTCCCCGCAGACTGTGCCCAGCTCGGGAAAGTCATATGCTGCTTTATAAACTGTTTTGCATACAATGAGGCCTTTATCGGTCCCTAAACAACGCGCTGTAGAATTCAGACCGCCCGCCCGGATTTCCGCCCACCCCTGCCAAACAAAGTGTCTGTGTACAGCATTCCAGGCCCGCTCCAACACCTGGTTCCAGGCTCTGCCGGGGCGAAGACCCCACCCAAGCGCCCGCTCTCTCCCCTTCGGGTCTCGAAAGGTTGGCGGTGAGCGTGCAACAAGGGCTTCAAGGCGGAAAGAGCCAGAAATCCGGCTGGGGGTGGCAGGCTGGCTCTTGGCTGGCTGCCGACAGATGCGGCGCTGTGACGTGGCACTGTCCCCCAAGGAGAGGAAAGAGTTAAGGCCACTCTTGCTGCCCCCAGGTTAGAGGTCAGGATGCTCAAGGCACGCCAACTGCCTCTGCCGTGACGCCATTTGGCGTCAGCTGTACCATGTCCCCCAGAAAGGAAGGCGATTGGCGTCTCCTTCCGGGGTGCAGAGAAAAGTCAGCGCTGCCGGAACCTGGTGCCAAGGCGGCCTGAGCACAAAGGGCTCCTCAGTTCTTTGAGTCAGGAAGGCTAACCCTGCTGCAGTGCATCCTTTTACACACACACTTCGTGTGGGTACAGTCTCAAAGGGGAGAGCTGCCTGCTCGGCGTGCGGAAATCAGGAGCCAGTGGGCAGAGCAGTTTGCTTTGGAATAAACGGGCAAAGTAGAGAGTCACCCTACCACACACAGGCAGGCACCCATGACCCCCCCCCCAAAAAAAACACAGGGGCATGAGACTGGGGCAGCTGCCGGCAGGAAGGAAGTGGTGATGGCTCCCTAGCATGTGATGGGTTTTGAAGCTGTGGGCCAAGCCCTTGCGAAGGCAGCCCGGTGGCCAAGGACAGCTCCCCAAGGCGGCGGATTGCAAGGTGGAGCCTGGCAGCGGACGGAGCACTTTGCTCAATCCGAGCACACCCAGATCCCAATCGGCCCCTTCCAGTGAAGGGCAGGCTGGGGACACTCTGGACAAAACAGGATGACTGCTCTGGGCAGCAGGAAGGTAACCATTAAGCCAGTTCAAACACAGCCAGGGCAAGGGCCATGGAGCTCCAGGGGCAAAGTTCCTCTGCTCCTTCCCCAGGTGCCCCCAGATAGTTCCGGAGAAGGAAGGAGCAGCTCTGTCTTTACAACTGGGGGTGGTGGTAGGGGTGGGGGAACCACATGTTGGCACCAGTCTGCTCTGATCGCTGTGCTGGGGGAGACTTTTCATTTCTGAGTTCATTTCCATCCAGAAAAAGGGTCCTCTGTGCCTCCGGTAAGAGCTGAAGCACAATAGGAAAAGGAAAAGCCAAATAGATGGATGCAATCGACCAATAAAAACATTTGAACAGCCACAGAGAACCATCAAAACGGCAGGGCAGCAGCGTCTTAAAAGACCCATCGTGGGGTGATGTGTGGCGGAGTTAGCCAATATGGAAGGTGGGCTGACAAAGCATGGTCTTCGGCTGCCAGCGAGAGAGTAATAAGGGGCAAGGGGAGTCTCAAGGAGGAGAGGTCTACAGTCTGGGGGCCACGACGAAAAAGGCCCTGCACAGCATTCTCAAACAGCCACACCTCTGACAGGGGCAAGGCACTGCGTAGGGCCTCCCCAGCAAAGGACAGATTGATTTCTGCCTCAGCAGTTGGTAGTGGGAGCCCCTGGCAAGCCTCTCCACTTTTTGAATTAATTTATGGTCGTGGTGATATCCATTCTTGAATAGGTTGCCTTGTTTTTATCCTTGTTCTGCTTGCTGCTTGCTTGATTCTTGTTTGATTGGAATTGGGACTTTTAAAATCCGTTTTATTTTGCATGCAAGACCAGGGAACTATTGTTATGCAGCCGGCGATAAGATAAATAAATAAAACCAGCACAGGCCCATAGCCAACCTAAAAGTTCTGGGAGCATGCAAAAGAAGTCGGGGAGGGCAGTTCATCTGACTTGCAGGCCTTTTAAAGATAAAACTTTAATCTGTTTTTTAGTTACTTGTTTGTAAAAAAAAAAAAAAAAAAGCTTAGGAGGGACAGAGAAAATGTGGGGGGGGGGCAGCCCCCCTAGCCCATCCCTGGCTATGGCCCCAAACCAGCACAAGTGCAAGCAAGTGTGGTGAACAGGTTGTGATGGCCACAGCCCGGCATCACCAGGAGCCAGGACAATGGTTTGAAGGTCGCCCCTTCCACTGTCCCCTCCACCTTGCCACAGTTTATTTAGTGGGAGGACCGGGGTGGGCTGTAGACGTCTCTCCGCTTGACGCCACAGATGGATGGTGACGGCAATGAGGCCTGGCGGAGCTCTTTGTGGGCAGGGATTGGAACCCAGCCAGCCAAGGCACAAGGGCTTTGCCAAAGAGACGGGAGCACAAGATACAGGAGCGAGACGGAATCCAGAGAAAGTGGCTAATTTAGGGGGTCTTTCGGCATCAGCCAGCATCCTCTCTGTGGCTGTAAAGCAGGCTACCTCCAACTTAAGGCAGCCTTTGTACACCCAGGTGGGCAGAAGCCACAAATGGAAGCACTGATTTGTCACAGCTGCTCCAGGCGACGGGGAAAAGAGGTGCGGGTAAACATTCACGCGTTCCACAAAAGGTTGTGGTCCCTTCAGAGCCTGGGAGGGATTGACTCGGGACGTCCGCCTCAAGACCCCTTCTCAAGGATGGCGTTTAGCCCTGAACCTTACACAGAAGTCTACAAATGCATTGGTGGAGGTACGGGGGGAGGGGGGAGGGGGGAGGGGAGAGTGTTTGTTTGTTTTAAGGAAGGAACAGCCTCCGAGTCGACGCAAACACCTGTGAGCGCCGAAAAGGGCAACTAAAATTATCAAGGGGCTGGAGGCATGCCTCGATGAGGAAAGGGAACAGCACCTGGGATTGTTTAGCTGGGAAAAAAACGGTGAACAAGGAGAGACATGATAGAGGTATAGAGCTTCGGCTATGGGGCGGTATATAAATGTAAATAATAATAATAATAATAATGATGATGATGATGATGATGATGATAATAATGATAATAATAATAATAATAATAATAGAGGTATACAGGAACTTGAGGTCATCCCATGAAACAAGAGTGGGAGATTTGGGACAGATCAAAAGGAGGACTTCTTGACACAGCGCATAAACTGTGGCATTTGTAAGATGTAGCGACGGCCACCACTTTGGATGGCTTTAAAAGGGGGTTAGACAGGCAGCTATCCATGTCTACTAGTCCTGATGGCTGTGTGCTGCCTCCAGTATCAGAGGCAGTGAGCCTGTGTACAACAGTTGCTGGGGGACATGGGTGGGAGGGTGCAGTTGCACCATGTCCTACTTGTGGGCAGAATGCTGGACTCGATGGACCTGAGCTCTGGAGGCTGAGCTGGACTAGATGGTCTGATACAACTTTTGGGCGCTTCTTAAATACTTAAGTGCAATTTTGGAAAAACCAAATTTGGGCACAGAAAAGCAGAGTACTGAAACTCTATACATTTGCTTATTTTATCCCCCTGCTTATTATGGGAAGAAGTCAGCGGGTATGCAAAAACATTGAAGCCCTACCCACTGGAAGTCCAGCTCAGCCTCCACAGCTCAGCTTCTGAGACTACTCTCCCTCTGAAGTGTTCAAGCCCTCATGAGAGCTAGAAACTTGCGTCCTCTTTTTCGTTAATTAAAGCAGACTCTGGATGCTGCTATATTTTGCACCCAATACTAAGTTCTGCTCAACGCTGGAATAGGTCGGAATATCTTTATCCGGCAGTACGCTGTCCTGTTTCATTTCTAGAGTCAAAGTTAAACGTGGGGAGGGAAAATTTGCTCAAAATGGAAAATTTCAAAAACGTATGGCATGAAAAGGCTGAAAGAAGGAAAAACTAGTCTTAGTTTCAAGTTTGGCACTTACTTCATCATGAATGTTTAGATTCTGGATTTCGAAGTTGGTGAGGACAAACTCTTAGATTCCCCCCCCCCCCAATGGATTTTGACCCAACCTTGTCCCAATCCCAGCCAGCCAGCCTCTTCCTCCTCCTCCACACTCACCTGTAGCAGAAGCCGAATATACTCAGTCAGCCACCGGCAGAACCTTTCTCCAAAAAGCTCCAGCCAGCCCTGCAAAGACCTTTATACTTGGAGAGAGTTCCCTCCCATTTCCCTCCCTCTTCTCAGCTAGGGAACTCCAAAGAAGGGAAGGACACCCATCCTCTTGTCCACCAGACCGCTGCCCTTCCGCGCAGCCTCCTTGCCCGCACAAGGCACCCTAAACACTGAGCAACCAGGGGTACAGTTGGCAACTGCCAACGCCACCTGGCCCACCCATCCAGATTCTCCCTGGCTCTACGAATCCACTTGCAATACTCGCCACACAACTGCAGACTCTTAGGGTGACCATCTGAAAAGGAGGATGGGGCTCCTGTGTTTTTTAAGTTGGATAGAAAAGGGAATTTCAGTAGGTGTCGTTTGCAGGCATGCAGCACCTGGTGAAATCCCCTCTTCATCACAACAGTTAAAGCAGCATGAGCCCTGCCCTCTTTTGTATCTGGTCACTCTACTATAGCGCCTGCAGCTTTAACTGTTGTGATGAAGAGGGGATTCCACCAGGTGCTGCGTGCATACAAATGACACCTGCTGAAATTCCCTTTCCAATAGAACTGTGAAAGATACAGGAGCCCTGTCCTCCTTTCCATAGGGTCATCCTACTCCAGACCCTGATGGGGAGCACAGGCTCCCTTTCCCCACCCAGGGCCCAGTGGATGTCAGCGGCAAACCCAGCCCCTTGTGTCCCCATACCTCTCCGAGTGAGTAGCTCCCACTCCGAAACAGAAGGGCTGGCTCCTGGCTGTGCCTGGCGTTCCTACGCCCGCCTGAGCAGAGCTTCACGCTAGCTCCTCATGCCACGAAGCAGGCAAGGCACAGCAGCCTGTCTCGGACAGCTTCCAGACTCTTGCAAAAGCCAATTCTGAATGTAAACATTAACCTGTGTACCTGCACCCTCCATTCCAAGGTCCTTTCGGAAAAGAAGCGACACAAACAGCTGGCGAGGCAGCCCATGGATCACAAGGAGCACAGAAGGCAGAGAAGCAAAGAGAGCCGTCTAGAGCAAAGGCCACGTGCTGCCCGGCTCTCTGCTTCGGGTGAAGGCATCGCTTAGTGGCGGGGACACAGCTGGGACAAGCTTGCTTCAAGACAGACAGCGGAGGGGATGGCAGAAACCCATGCCGTGCGTCTATCTGGCTAGCCGTCCTCCAGTTGCCCTCTGCAAAGCCAGAACCTGCTCCAAATGTTTCCCTGCGAAGAATTCTACAGCCGCTGAAAATTCTTCATAGGGTCTCCTGAGCATGTGCAGAGTCCAGTCCCTGTATTACCTCCAGCTACGCTTCTGGAAATAGGGGCAGCGCACCCGGCTCAGAGGGCCTGGTTTCCAAGCATAAGGACCAATGGGACCGAACCAGAAAGCCCGCGTTAGGCCACAGGCCCCCACTGTGTTAAAGGCGGATCGGATTCAGAACCAGCCACTCCCTTGAGCACCCTCCACCTGCAGGTGTAAACGCCTCCGTGACCCCACTGGAGTGGTTACACACACAAACACACACACACACTGGCCTCACAGCTTGGACTGTTTTGCCTTTCACTGTGAGGGGTTGCTGTAGTTGGGGGTCAATTCGGAAAGAGACTCTCCTATAGTCCTACAACAGGGCAAAACAGGACTATGGTGGGGCCTGGAGGAGAGATGGCTCTGGGAAGGCCTGGAGAGAAGCAGGAATGGGGAAAGTAGGGCTATGAATGGACCCCCTGATCCAATCTGGATCCTGATCTGTCAGGTTAAGATTGGGCCCGATCTGATCTGGCTCAGATCCAATCCAGATCCGTTCACAGCACTCCCTCCCACTCTCCCCGCTCCCTCCCTCCCTCCCTCCCTCCCTCCCTCCCTCCCTCCCTCCCCCCACTCTCCCTGCTTACCTGCTGCCTCCTCCGCGTCGTCTTCCCTCCTCGCTGTGGGCCGGCCGCTTTCCCGCTTGCGCCAGGTCACCCGGCGTGAGCAGGAAAGCAGCTGGCCCACAGTGAGGTGGGAGGACGATGCGGAGGCAGCAGGTAAGCAGGGAGAGGGGGGGAGGAAGGGAGGGAGGGAGATAGCAGGAGGGAATGCTGTGAACGGATCCGGATTGGATCCAGATCATGGATCCGATCCGGCCCAATCCGATTCAGATCCGGGATCCAGAAGTCCGAATCAGCCCGATCCGCTCCGGATTTGGGATCCAGATCCGGTCACAGCCTTAGGGGAAAGCAGCTGTTAGCAGCTGGATGGGGCGATTCACACACATGCCCCTTACAGGGATGGAAGACGCTTGTGAAAGAAGTTCCCACCTGGGTTCAGCATCATCCACACCACCTCTGCCTCTGACGGGCAGACAGGTGCTGCCTCCTGGAGACACCTGTGGGTGATAGCAGCAGCAGCACCACACACGCACACACACGCACACACACACACACTATCCCCTTTGAATCCGTCAGTTTCAGAGAGAAGGCAATGATTTCTTGGGTCCCTCCCTCCTCCCTGATTCAGCAGGGCAGGGCAGGGTGGGCTAGGGCGGGTGGCCCTTATCGCTTTGGTCTCAGGCACAGCTCAGCCTGTGCTCACACAAGAACTGGGAGAAAGTTTAACAGGCATCCAAACATGCAGGGTGGCCCTTGCAGGGTTTGCACGCACCCGGTGAGTGACTCAGCTAGACCGGCAAGGACAGCACTTACCGGGGGCTGCAAATCCCAGACTCGATCTGCGAATTCCATAGTTTCACTATGGACTGTGTGAAGTCTTTCTATCTAGCCTGGATTTCCCATCCATCAGCTTCATGGGATGACCCCTTTGGGTTCTAGTATTGCGATAAAGGGAGAAACAGGCCTCCCTATCCACTTTGTCCACAGTGTGCATCATTTTGTTCACCTCTACCACGTCTCCCCTCACTCAACTTTTTTCTCTAACCTAAACAGATCCAGATGTTGCAACTTTTGTTTGTAGAGGAGTTGCTCCAGCCCCTTGATCGTTTCAGTTGCCCCTTTTCCAACTCTACAATATCTTTTCTCGGCGCTTGAAGTTGGGGTTGTTGTTGTTTTTTGCCCCAACATGCATCACTTGACGCTCGCTTACGTTGAACTGCATTTGCCGTTTTGAAACCCATTCCGCCAATTTGAAGGAATCCTTTTGCCATCCCTTTAACCACCCTAAATCATTTGGTGTCATCAGGAAACCTGGCCGCCCCACAGTTCACTCCTCATTCCAGATCATTTATCAACAAGTTGAACCCCCAAATGTTTTAGCTCAGCCTTCCCCAACCTGGTGTCTTCCAGATGTGTTGGATTGTAACCCATCATTCCTAGCCAGCATGGGGAGGAGCCCATAGCTCAGTGGTATAGAGTCCCTGCTTTGCATTCAGAAGGTCCCAGGTTCAATCCCTGGCACTTCCAAGTATTATTTATGTGTTCATTACATTTATATACCACTTTTTTCCTCCTTAAGGAAACCCAAGGTGCAATACATAGCAGGGGTAGGACAGAATCCTGCCTGAAACCCAGGAGAGCCGTTGCTGCCAGTCAGTGTCAGCAGCTTCTGATGTCCCTAATGTCTTCCACTAATTCACCCAGAACCGATGGTTCTGGTCCTGTAATTTCTTGATTCATTTTGTGTGTGTGTGTGTGATCAATGTTATGTTGGCTATGTGCCAATCTCTTGATAAGTAGACAGGTTTTAAGGACAAGTTACACATTTTCCGTAGAAGATCAGACATTTCTCATGTGAGTTTTTCCAAACTCTTGTGATTACGCCATCCGGACAAAGCGTTTTGTTAATTTTTAATGTGCCAGTTTGTTCTTGAACGATGCCTTTGGTCACCTCTGTTAGTTCTCCAGAAAGGTGTACCTGTCCTACATCTTCTGCAGTGGAGGCGGCCAACGGGAAGAATTCATTCCGTTGCTCTACCCCGTCCCCTGATTCCCCATGAGTAATCTTTTCACACCTTTATTGTCTCACTGACTAGTCTTCTACCTGTCTGGTTTCCTCTTCCAATGAAGATAAAGATGCCTTAATTGTTCGTTTGAAACATTTTTAACAAGCTGCTCCTCAATTTATTTTCACTTGTGTTACTGCCAACCCACGGAATTTGTGTTCTTATGTATTTCCCTAGTTTGGGCAAGACTTCCACCTTTTAAACAACACCTTCTTGCCTTTATAGCTTCCTTGGTGCTACTGATTAACTGGGATTCCACCCTCTCGGGTTGTTCCTAATCTGAGGGATCCATTCTATCCAAATTTCTATTATAAATGATTTTAAATAATCTGCAAATATACACTACCCAGTGGCCAATCTCCTTGTTGTGGCTACTGAGGAGGGAGTGAATGGCACTCTGCTTATGTTCAGAGGCATTCATGGGCACAGCTTAAACACACACACACAAATTCCAGGGCTCTGCCCAAAGTTAATCGCAGGCGGAAACCGAATTAATCAGCATTAGTCATCAAGAGAACTGCATATCCTCTCTTTTCTGCTCTGCCTTAAAGAAAAATAGCCTAATCTCTGGAATTTGCCAGAGATTAGCCTTCGAATCTAGCAGGAGCCAGAAAGTGGAATTTCACTCCCTTCCCCTGAACTAAAAGAAGGACCATGGTGTGTCAGAGAGACAGGCTGTTATTTTCAGGGAAATGGCACACCTGGAAGAGGTGTAAGAATGCTCGAAGAGCAGTCGTGATGGGCTGCTGCCTGCTTTGCTCCTGAACCTTTTGACTAGAAAAGGTCAAAAGAGCTGCTGTCGCATCCTTGAGACAGAAAACCCATTCCCACTTTATCCAAATAGCTCGCTTCTCTTCTTTGAATAAATGTGCCTGTGACCTTTATCACATGGGCAGTTTGAGCCACACCCGCCGCGACTTTGATTCAATTCTTTCACATGACGTCGCCCCCCCTTGCGCTGCTCTCGCACCCCGAGTGCTTCATTTTTCCTTCCTCTTTTGAAAAATCCCTGAACGGGGATTGTCCGTTTTCTCCCCTCCTCCGCAGGCTTAGCTGAGGTATCGGAGCAAAACCGACCATGTGTGATCAAAAGGCTACACTCGCATAGGAAACAGAGGGGGAACCCGCATCAGCAAAACCGGTAGGTGTGATAAAGGCCTGTGACTCACCTGGCTAAGAGAGAAAACTGGAGCTAAGTATACAAACCTCACTCGGTAACAGGTGTATGAATCCCAGCGCAGCGTTCTGGGCTTCAAGAAATAATTTATATGGGTATAGGTTCCTGAAACACCCTTCTTAAGCCAAATAGCACAAAGTGGCACCCCAAATATATATTTATTGGAGAACAATGAATATAGCATTGCAGGACAACAAATCTTTGTAATGATAAAACAGTCAAAACACATTATTACATTTAATGCAATCAGGATAATAGAAATCAAGACTGGTATATTCCTTAGTAAAATTACAGTTCTATTCCTCTCAACCAACAAAACAGTCATCATTAAGATCTTATAGTTACCTCTCTGGCAAGGATGGTTGGCAGAGTTTAGGGAGTCATGTTTAGTAGGCATCGACTTCTCTCAGGATCTCTCTGGGGAATCAGATCAAACCTTTGCTTTTTGTAACTCCTATGTGCATGACCTCTTTCTACGCTTCAGACCTGGTCATACCACTACTCCGGTTTCTACCATCTACCTCTAATAGGGCTCTAGTTCTTTTATTTTAAACACACATCTGTGCATCTTGACTTTTGGGACTTAGTTGTACCTTCTACTCATGACTTTGAGAGAGCTTTTAATGCAGACAGGTTTACTAGTGACTTCTGAAGCACCCTTGCGAAGGTTTATCTCCCCATGAGATAATGAGCTTTTTACTTCCAAGAATTCACCAAGAATTCACCTGCGGCAACCTTTTTTTGCCCCATTTCCAAGAATACTTTTCAGTACTCACAGTTATCTCGCAACACACACGGAACTATTTGCATCTATTACTAATCACTTACAGTCAGCGTATACAGATTATTAGGAATAGCACTCCTATGAGGTGTACAAATTTATGTACGGTGTGGAGAATGTGGATAGGGAGACATTTTTCTCCCTCTCCCATAATACTAGAACCCAATGCGGTCCTCCCATGAAGCTGATTGGTGGGAGAATCAAGACTGATAAAAGGACTTCTTCACACAGCGCGCAGTTAAACTATGGAATGCACTACCACAAGATGTGGTGATGGCCACCAATTTGGATGGCTTTAAAAGGGGGTTGGATAAATTCCTGGAGGAGAAGGCTATCAATGGCTACTAGCCCTGATGGCTATGTGCTACCTCCAGTATCCGAGGCAGTAAGCCTGTGTGCGCCAATTACTGGGGAATATGGGTGGGAGGGTGCTGTTGCACCATGTCCTTCTTGTGATTCCCTGGTCGACAGTTGGTTGGCCACTGTGAACAGTGCTGGACTAGATGTACCCTTGGTCTGATCCAGCACATCTCTTCTTATATTCTTAATGAATTCTTATCAACAATATGCGTTACTTTGTGACACTATCAATCTCTTACATGCCTCCACCCTCACATTCCAGGCTTTTGAGGCCAGGTTAAAGGCTTGCAACACAGATAGGCAGCTGTATACCAAGGTGAGACAATTTATCCATCTAGACCAGTATTGTCTATCTTACCCACCTGTGGCTCTTTAGGGTCTCAGGCAGCGAGAGGTCCCAGCCTTATCATCCCCCCCTGGGGATCCTTCTAACTAGAGAGATCACCTACGATCACATAATATGACCCCACCCACACCGCACCATCCCCACTGCTCAAGAGGGACTTGGTCCTGTATTCTTGTCATTTGAGCCACCTCAAGAACGCTGGTATAGGGCAGTTTAAGCATATTATTAATAAATACTGTAATCAACACCAGCCCTTCCAGCAGGTTGTACAGAGGGGAATGAGAGATGATGATGATGATGATGATGATGATGATGATGATGATGATGATGATGATATAGGGATGCATGACCATCCCACCAGCCCCACTGAAGGACTACTTTTTTCCTCTTCCCTCCCCCTCCTTTTTTCCTTGCGTGTCATGACTTTTTAGATTGCAACTCCAAGGGCAGGGGCTGGCGTGTTTTACTGATTTTATGTAAGCAGCTCCAGGAACCTTTTGGGATAAAAAAAACCCCCTTTAAATAAAATAAGTAAAAATAATTCAGGAATATGAACGCCCCCAAAACGGGGAGGCGGGGAAAGCATTATCACTCCTGCTTGCAGTGGAAACCAGAGATTCTGACATCCTCCCCTTTCAGCTGGAAGGAGCCAAGGGGGCTTTCACTTTCACTTTAGCTCTGGATTTCACGATGGTTGTTGTTTATTTTGGTTTTTTTTTTAATGTACATGATGGATGCAATGGGTTTTTTTTACTGAAAGGGTAGGATATAAATGATAGTAATCCAATCAATTGATAATGTTGGAGTCAGTCGTGCCCAATAACACTGGAGTCAGCAGTGGCCAGTTTGAAAGGGACACCCCACCTATGCGCCATAATTCTAAACCAAGACAAAATGCAATCCGACGAGGGCTGTGCGTGTCTGTGTGCATCTGCTTTATCTCCAAAGGCTTTACCGAACACAGTAAATCTGAAACCTGGACTCTCCAGCCCTAGCCTAGTTTCGTAGCAGGGCTTTGCAACAGCTGGGTGAGCTGCCCTGCCTGCCTTGCGTGTGTCTGCAGCCAAAACAGAGCCTATAAGCAGAGGCATTGATGCCCCCTGCTGGTGAGCAGCAAGAAAAGCAAGCAATGCCTGGAGTTTCGGTGCTGAAAGCAACCCGAAAATCTTTTCTGTTTAGAGCTGTCCCTGGGCTTCTTCACATGAGCGAAATAAGGCATGCTCATGTCTGGCCATTTGCGGGTCCTTTTGACAACCTCCAGCATGTCTCCCGTGCCTTCCCCCAGTAATTCCGTTTAAAAAACAAAAAACAAACAAACCTGTGATAGCCCGATTCTGCTGAAATATCTCGGGATTTCCTGCTGTGTACAGGGGAAGTTGCACTACAAAGAACTCACTAGAGGACGCTGTCCCATTCAATACTATGAGAACAGAGAGGAGGGGAAGTTTTCAATTACAGACCATGAAGTCGCCCCTCTCCGCCTGTGTAATGAGCCCTTTTACAATTGCACAAGAGAAGCAGGAAGAAGAGCCCTGGTAAGGAAACGCAACTTCCCTTAATCTAAAGAAGCCTGTCCTTGCTGTCAACAACAACACTGTAGGGTGAAAACTGATGTCCAAGCTGCCAGCTACCCTCTCCCTGGAAAGATCCTGGACTTCCCCCCCATATTGCTGATTGCCTAGGGCAGGGGTGGGGAATCTTGGCCCAGGGACCAAATCCAACCCTCCTGGGGTCCCAGTCCAGCCCAGGGGGCCATGCCCCTTGCCCTGATCACCAATTGGCTTTTATGCAATCCCCCCCCCCGCCCATTCTCAAAGGTTGGAATATCTCCTGAAGGTTCAGATACTGGCAAGAATTGCTTTCAACTTAAACATGCTGCTGTATACTGTGGCTTGTTTTGGCCCTGTGCTTTTGTCTACAGCCCGCCCACCACTGGAATGTGGTGGGCAGGGGAGCTTTTCCGAAAAGAAATCCAGTCCTTGGGCAGAAAGAGGTTTTGCACTCCAGTGCTGGGACCTCCTGGAGATTACGTGACAGTAGTGGGCGTGACCAGAGCCCAAAGTGGGTGTGGCCACCCCACTCTCACACCCCTTGCCCATACGAACACCCCCACCCACCCACCCACCCACCCACCCACCGCAGTTTGGCAGAGGAAGAACTACTCCTTCAAAACCTGCCCCTGCAAGGTTCCCCTGGCCTCATGTGGAGCCTCCAGGCACGTGGAGCTTCTCCTAGGAGGGAAAGAGGAGGCTTTGTGGGCCTCATCCGGCCCAGGGGTTCTCCACCCCCGCTCTAGGACTTGCTTTTGGAAACTGTTGGGGGTGCCAGCCACTAATATGGCCACTAATTAAGATGTTTTTAATAATGCATTAGTTTTATTTGTTTTAATGTTTTATCTATTTTATGGTCTTTGTATTTATATTTATTGTTGTTCCCCGCCTCGATCCTGAGGGAGAGGTGGGTAAGAAATAATAATAATAATAATAATAATAATAATAATAATAATAAAAAATATGGCAGGGTCATTGCAGGGTCCAGCATTCTGTTCATACAGTGGCCAACCAGCTATTGATGGGAAACCCACAAGCAAGACACGAGTGCAACAGCTCTTTCCTGCCCATGTTCCCCAGCAGCTGACATACATAGGCATAGTGCCTCTGATCCTGGAGGTAGCATAGAGCCATCAGGACTAGTAGCCATCAATAGCCTTCTCCTGCAGGAATTTGTCCCTACCTTGTGTGCTCTGAGCCCCTTTTACAGCATCCAAACTGGTGGCCATCACTACATCTTGTGAAAGTGAGTTCCAGAGTTTAACTATGTGAAGCTCTTCCCCCCATGCCTATAGTTAAATTTTCCACTTTCACCAAAGACTCCTTCCCTGATCAGACATCTCCCTGATGAGGCCCGCCTGCTATCTTTTCGGAGCCAAGTGAAGACATTTCTCCCAGGCATTTAGCAATATGTGATGAGCTTCACCAATCCTGGATCTGTTTTTAGGTACATAGCCCAAAGTTGTTTATAGTTGATTTTAGATGTACGTTTTTGTGTATGTTGCATGTTTTTGTGGTTTTAAATTTTGTATATTGTTTTTAATTGTTTTAATCTTATGTAAATCGCCCAGAGAGCTTCGGCTATGGAGTGGTATAGAAATGTATATGATGATCATGATGATAATAATAATAGTAATAATAATAATAATAATAGCCATTCCGCCCTCAACGCACTGAATCATTCACTTCAATCACTGGCAAAGATTAATTTCAAAGGCACTGTGTCCCCCTCTTTTAAAGGGATTGAGTCCCTGCTTTATGTGCTCTGAGCCCCACAAGGAGGAGGAGGAGGAGGAGGAGGAGGAGGAAGGCTGAAATCCCTATTCTCACCATCCAGCCACAAAGACAGAGATGGAGGCCAGACACCAGGTCGATGGGCCACAGCAACCTTTATTTACCCGCTACAGCTCCAGTCCAAAAGTCCTTGCAGGAGCCTCCGCCGGGGCTGGACTCTTCTTGGCACACTGGCACACCCTGGACCCAGGGATGGCTGGAGCCATTCTCGGCTGCTGCACAGGTGAAGCCTGTGGGAAGGAGAGAGAATGGGTGAGAATGAGGGACTCATGCAAGGCACAGGAAACAGAAAGGATCCAGAGCACCGCTGTGACACACGTATTGCCCAAACCTGCTGAAGGCAGGAAGCACATCCACTGCTGAGGTCTAAATTTCTCCAACAAGCCGCTTGCCTGTATACACCCAGCTCAGCACCTAGCCTCCCTGGGAATTTGAGCCCCTCCCTCTTGCCCTCTATAATCCAGGGTGCATCCTTGGGATCCTTTGCCCTGCAGGAGCCCTTCGACGAAGCCCCAACTTACCCTTACGCTCAGGTCCTCTGGGAAGAATTTATTACAGTCAACAAGAACTAGACTGACAACCGTTACCCAGAGGACCTTCTCTTCTGCCGCTCCCAGATTGTGGAATGACCTGCCGGGAGAGATTCGCCAACTTACTAGTCTTCAGGAATTTAAAAGATCTATAAAGACTGATCTCTTCCGGCAGCCCTACCCAGATGAATTTTAAAGTGTTTTATTGGTGTTTTAATGATGTACTTGTTTTATCTGCTTTTAATCAGTTTTTGTATTTTGTGTTTGGTGTTGTTCCCCGCCTCGATCCGTTGGGAGAGGCGGGTGATAAATATATTATTATTATTATTATTATTATTACCCACGGAAGTGCTGCTCTCCAGGGAACCCAGGAGGCTGCACACCTCTAGCATCGCCGGGTCCACTAGGAAGGCAAAGGCACGGCCAGAGGTGGCCTCTGGGGGCGAGCCACCGCTGTCCTGGGCGCCGTCCTCCGCAGTTTCCCTTGAGGCTCTCCACCTGGGCAGCCGCTTCCTGGCGCACAAGCCGCTTCTCCGGGACGAGAATGCCAGGATGAGCGGGACCCCCGAGAGAGGGTTGAGGATGGCCTAGGGACAAGAGACAAGCGTGAGCAAGAGAGTATTGCTAGCGACTGCAAAAGGCTCAGACTCTGCCAAGCACCCACCTCCACTTCTGGCTTGGCTCACTTGCCCGAGTAACTTACGTTTCAAGGCATCCTGATGGACGCCAGCTCTCTCTGCCCGTGACCTGCTACAATCTAGAGCCAGTCGGGTACCATGGGTAGGTTACTGTCTCAGGACAGGGGAGTGCACTTTATGCTATGAGGCTTTTCCAGCCTTGTGATTCTACGATCACTTGGGGCCAGGGTCAGAGAGATCATTGGCTCCAGAAACCCAAAGGGAGAGAAAATTGTGGATCAAAGAAACCCCACAAGGACAGGTCACCCACGAATTGCATGTAGCCTTGGGCAGAGTCGCCATGTCTCCAGTCTCGTTGCCTTAGGTTCTTCGCCCAGCATGGCATAGAAGTCCAACTCACCATGACGGTCCAGCAGGTGAGTGCTGCCGTCCGCAGCATGTGCCGTATCTCCTCCCTCCATGAGGCCTCCAGTTCCAGCAGCGAAAACATCTCGTGCAAAACGTTTGCCATCCAGCTGAAGGGAGAGGAAGCAAGTAACACTATTAACCCACCAGCATCCCCACAGCCTCTGTTTGGGCAATGTGCCTGGAGCCCTCGGTGTCCCTTCCATGACCAGAAACAGACACATCGCCTAGCCACAAGCGCCTGCTCCTCCAGGGCCCTTCCCCAGCCCCCTATCACCAGCCAGGTGCCACCCTCCCCCTAATCTATGACCTTTCAATAAATGTAGCAGAATTGCCAGTCCCCACAGAGTGGAAGGCGGCAGGGAGTAGCTAACCTTGTTCTAGGGGAAAGACACCTGTGCCTACCTGACAGATATACATACGTGTGACCATTAAGATCATGGGAGGTGGCCTTGCTGGTTGTACATGACCTGCAGACGGCAACCTGGAAGCAGGCCTTCTGGGTGGTGGCACCCGCCTTACGGAATGCCCTCTTCCCCTGGTATTTGAGAGGCGCCGAGTGTGGTGTGTTTTGGGTGCCGATTAAAAACCCGTCTCTTCCCTGATTGGACTACCCAGTTTGTCAATTAAGGCGTTTTATTTGGTTTTAATGTTTTTTTTTTTATAAAATGTTTGACATTAACTGTTTTTGTATCTATAAATGTATCGTTATGTAAACCGCTTAGAGATCATTCTATAAATCTATTAAATAAATAATACATAACAAGAAAATATCAGTTTGCGTTCTAGAGACAGGTGCCATTGGAACAGGTGTCCTAGCAGAGGGAACACCTGCATTCCTTGCTACCACGTAGCAGCCGTGGCAATGACTTGGAAGGGCCTTGCTTGCCAGAAATGTGCTGGGTCCTTCCGTACCAAGCAGCGAAGGCAGCCATGATGCTGGTGAACTTCCGGCGGAGCTCCTGCTCCTGACACCGTTCGCTGGCGGTGAACATCCCCCTGCCTCTCCGCAGCAGAGCTGGCACTGTGGGGAAGAAAGCCGTCATCACGATCCGTATTCCTTGACTAAGCCTCAATCCGCTCTCTTGGAGATCACCTTCGTGCCCCAAATGAAGACACCAGCCCGTGTCTGGACACCCCTGCAGCTTGAAGACATCAGGATGGCAGAAGACTCAGTAGAACTTCGAACTCTGCAAAAACTTACACTCCCAAGCCACTGAGCTCTCACGGCGAGCGACTGGCTGTCCTTTTGCTAACGTTACAGCCCGAAGCATGCTAGCTACGACATCCTTCGCGAGGGATTCTGACTCACTGGGTCTCACGCGTTATAAGTGTGTGAAATGAACACACAACTCAAGAGCTTGTGTGAATCTCCCCTGTGGACAGAGATGCAAACTCCAGATGCTCTCCTTCACTCATGATTCTACAAGCACCACGAGAAAGCGCAATTCGGCCGCTGACAACCGTTACCCAGAGGACCTTCTCTTCTGCCGCTCCCAGATTGTGGAATGACCTGCCAGGAGAGATTCGCCAATTTACTAGTCTTCAGGAATTTAAAAGATCTATAAAGACTGATCTCTTCCAGCAGGCCTACCTAGATGAATTTTAAAGTGTTTTATTGGTGTTTTATTGGTATTTTAATGATGTACTGGTTTTATCTGCTTTTAATCAGTTTTTGTATTTTGTGTTTGGTGTTGTTCCCCGCCTCGATCCGTTGGGAGAGGCGGGTGATAAATAAATTATTATTATTATTATTATTATTATTATTATTATTATTATTATTTCCTATTTACGCTTCTCCGGAGCGCAGAACTGCCATCTGCTTCCCCATCCGAATAATGATCCTATTTCAAAGTGGTGCTTGGAACAGGCGTTCAAATCTCTTAACAGCAGCCTCCTCGACCTCTTTCCCCATCACTACCCCTGCCCTGCATCAAATGCTCCGGCATACACCCATAACAATCATATTGTCTTTGGCTCAGGCAACACAGCCAAAGACAGACATGTACGCTAAGAGTGCATGTCTCTCTTTATGAACTCAGCTGACCTCCATGCACCTGCTGGAGGGGGCTCTACCCTTACTTCCATTTACAACTGGCATTTTACAAAGTTCGCAGGGGCCACAGTACTAGCAAGGCCAGATTCTCGCCAGTCCTGAAGCTCACAAGGTGACCGTTGGGTGGTCACAATTTTGTAGCCTAACCTACCTCACAGGACTGTTGTGCAGATAATGTGTGGGGAATCTTGTATCATGTCCAGCGGTCCTTGGAAAAAAATGGACGGGATGAACATTTAATAAATTATACTAATATTTAGATACATATTTTTTTTTTGTTAAGATGTGGGATGTAATTTGATATGTGGACTAAACAAAGCATTCATCTCTAATTGGAGCCTTTCTGGTATTTTATTACTGCTTTTTAAAAATAATATATTTCTTTTGCTGTTGTAAGCCATCTGGAGATGTTGGAAATAAGGACGGGTGTTCAGACAGATGTTTGGCTGAAGATAGGACCCAATTCCCTTAGCCACTGAAGCATAATACCGTCACAACATACACCACATTACTTGCAAATAGTAATTAATATGCACTTTATAGGCTTTCAAATGGTGTTTGAATGTGCGGCCAGGGCCATGCAGAGGGAGGCCCAGTGGGGCCAGATGGCCCGGGGCCCACGATTTTGAGAGGGCACTCCGACGAGGAGGTCCCCCCTAGCTTACGCTACTGCTTCCGTAGTGTAAGCGGCCCATCGAGAAGCGAGGAGCCCGCCTTGCGGAAACAGCGCAAAAGCCGCCCGTCGTGAAATTCTGAATGTGAAGAAGTCATGTCTTACTTCTTGAATAAAAGTGCTTCCCATTACCTTTTTTAGAAATCGTTCTAGTTCATATATGTATTTAGCACTGAATCAGTGCCACTGATTACAAAAATACTTAATGAGCTGTTTGAAATGCGGGGGGGGGGGGGGACAACGACACTTCCCATCTGGCCTGGGCATGTGATCAGCTCTTCACGGCCCTGTGTGCGGCTGGAAGTTTGGGGGTTTGCACAGGACAGGAGAGGAGTCCCTGGGTCAGAAGGAATGCTTAGCATTGGTCAGACCTGCTGGCCCCCTCTGTCCATACCTTCCTTTTGTAAGGGAGACTGCTAGCTGATTGCTCTCAAAAGCTGGATCTTCTCTGTCGGGTTTGTAAAGGGGTTGGGGGAAATCCCATAAGAACATCAGAAGAGCCCTGCTGGATCAGACCAAGGTCTATCTAGTCCAGCACCCTGTTCACACAGTGGCCAGCCAGCTGTCAGCCAGGGACCCACAAAGCAGGACATGGTGCCACAGCACCCTCCCACCCACGTTGGAACGTAAGATAAGGAATGTCTCACCACACCTGTCCATCCTCCGTTTTGCAACATTTCCCTGTTGTTTACCTGTCCAGCAACAACACCTGTGTGTGCGAGAGAGACGGAGCAAAAGACAGTGTAAATTCGTTCTGTACTCCTTTCAGCACCACATGAAGGCCTTTTTATTTTCCCAGTATTTTAGTATCCTAGCCTTTTCTCTCTGCTGTTTCAAGCCTGTATTTGAAATCTCTGCATTGCTGCTTGGTTTTATACTGGTTGTATTTTTATACTGCGGTTTTAAGCTTCCACATTTTATATTTTATGCTGCACCTTGTGGTTTTAATTCTTGTGAACTGCCCAGAGAGCTTCGGCTATTGGGCGGTAGAGAAATGAAATGAAATAAATAAATAAATAAATAAATAAATATGTTCTGCAGCAACTAGGGCACAGAGGCTTAGAGCTCCATCACACCAGCGATTTAGTGCACTCTCGCCATGCCTGGGGTGCCGATTTGCAACACGGTACTCACATGATGCCGTGCCTGTCCTGCTGACACCCTGCCTCTTCCCCAGCCTTTCCTAGAATGCTAAAAGTCTGGATTATTTTCCCTAACCACATTTAACGCACCCTAAGTCTCCGTGTAGTTTTAAAGGAACTGGGGGCTTGAATGGATTGCATCAGGTCCTGGTAGGGAAAAGCAATCTCTCCCAGCAGCCGGCTCCAAGCCTCAATATAAAACCCAAACCTTGCATCCCAGGCTCCAAAGAGTTTTTTAAAATCATACAACACCCGAATCTCTGCAGAGACAGGATTGTACACCCTCGATGCCCCCAAAGAGCCAGACTAAAGGGTCGTTCCATTTTTGCTGGGCAGAAAGGCGGTCTGGTTGAAGTGCTCATCTGCCAGGACCTGACTGGAAGGAGAAAGAGAAGGGGAGGGGTGGAGTGGAGTGGAAGAGCAAAGGAGCGAAGGAGCAGCTCTTCAGGTGAAAGGGATCATAAGCTTGACGTGCTTTTGCCTCAGAGGTAAAAAAACATGGAGGCAAACTGGAGGGGATTAGGTGTGGTGGAGGTCTTACTGCCTCTGATCCTGGAGGTAGTACATAGCCATCAGGGCTAGTAGCCCTTGATAGCCTCTTCCTCCAGCTAAGTATGATGCCATCTAGGTTTGCCTGGAGTTTGAGTCAGTTTTAAGACAGAGAAAGGAGCAGAAGGGGCTCAGCCGAGATGTGAACTCTGGAAGCTGACAGCATCTGGAGACGCAGGGTGCCTCTCCCGGGACAGCCGAGATGGAAGCCATCAACTTGCTTTGCTGGAGTGTCAAGCTTGTATACTGCATGTAAACTCAAACATTACAGAACTGCTCTGAATCGCCAGCGACCTCTTCCTCTCCACGAAACCAAGCCTGGTCAAGCACCATGCCCCTGGAACTTTGACACCGCCCGAGGAAGCAGGGTGCATGTCACAACATTAGAGTTAGATCCGCTGTTACTGGCTGTGGAAAGGTGAGCAAGCAAGGTGAACAGAGAGCCACAGGGTGCTTTTCGTAAGGACGTCAAAGCAGCTGTGCTGGATGAGACCAAAGGCCTCTCTAGCTCAAGCGTTCTGCTTCCATAGCGGCTGACTGGCTGACCCAATGGGAAATCCACAACCGGGACAGGAGAGCAACAGCACATGATTTCTCCGGTTCTCCATCAAGTGGTATTCAACACCCCACAGCTCAGTCCCCAATCTCCAGTCCCCAGCCCAGAATCTGGACAGATTTGGACAGGTTAGAAGGCAGCCACCCCTCTCCTCCTGGGCGTGTGTGTCTTGTTTTGGCTTACCTGCCTGCAGTGCCCTGCAAAAGAGTACAGGGCTTCCCAGGAAGACCAAGGTGAGTGGGACGAAGGTAGAGGCGTAACGCACGACGTCCAGGACCTGTGCCAATGCCTGCTGGGAGCTGCAGCTGGAATAAGAGGAGCGGGACGGCTAATTAAAAACCAAACAAGCAGATGCCGACTCCTCCATTTGCTCAAGCTCCTAGGAGATCTTACAACAGCAGTTTTTGGCCCAGCAGGAAGCAGCAGGACAAGAAGCTCTCTGAGATCTGCCTGTATTCTTTTGCAAAGCCTTAACAGAGGAGGGGAGGGGGTTCCCCTTCTTCCACTCAAGACGAGCCTACAAAGATGCTTTGAGGAAGGGACCTGCAGCTCACTGCGTGCGATGGGCAACTTGACGTTATCACTGAGGAGAGGGCGTCATTACGTATGAAGGCTTGGAGCCACAGATTACCGGAATGTAGACCCTGTGCAACTTCGTCCTGAAAGGTGACGGAGCAGGCCCTCTGGCGTTGAATTCGAGGAGCAACCGGATCTTTCAAGGGCCCCAAGGAAGCTGGCAAAAGGGGCCTTCCGTAGTTCTGACCTAAAACTGGTACCTGCTTTTGGCTTTGTACTCAGCAACAGGGCTGTGCACAGACAACCCCACCCCCATCACCACCCACCTCTTTGGAGGTCGCTTTGGAGCTTCTAAATTGGTTCTGATCAGCCTTGGCCTGGATCCAGAGCAAGATTCAAATGTCTGAATTATTCAGACACCTGACGGATCAGGGACCTTGTGCAGTGGGGGGGGGGGGAGTGTGAGCCATGCAAGCCCCCTGCTCTCACTTTAAATGCCCAGCTTGTGTTTCCTATTTTAATCTTCTACATTTAACCAAAGCTTCTTAGTTTTCCCAAGAGGTGGTAATCTTGTTTCCTGGGTTATATGATTTCTGATTAAGATGGGAGCTCACAAGATCAACCTCTTCAGCATACCAATACTTCCCCCTTGTCTCCCTGCCACCCATGAATGTAGAAGAGAAGCAGTCAGTCATGGAAAAGGTTATGCATAGGCCTTCACCATAACAGCTAGCTTTCTGCTTGCAGTGTCTTAGGGTACATGATGCAGGCATTTTGCGGGAGCTAAGGAGGTTTGGTCAGTGTGGAAGAAAGACTGGGAACCACCACCACTCCATGTACACCTCCTTGGGTTCCATGATGGAAGGAAGTTGGGATGTAAGCACACTAAACAAAACCATTCAGTCATGTGAGCCCCCACCATCAGTTTAAAGTGGTACAGTCCAGAAACAGATTGGGGGCGTTAATCTGTTCCTAATTTACAAGGGAGGGAGGGACGGCAAATGCTTACTGAGCATCCAGAGGAGACAGCAGCAGCAGCAGACCTGGAAGGCATTGTGTGGCCGGCACACCCCAGCAGAGCAGGTAGTAGGCGGCTACGGGCCTGGACAAGGCACAAGAACAGGAGAGAAGCTCTACTGGATCACAAACGGAGGAGGGATCTGACACAGCAGGCTGTCTCCCAGCTGGATAATTCAGGAAGCTCCCCAGCGAAATGTGAGGGAAACAGCCCTTGTCCATCTTATACCCCCAGCAACTGGCATTCAGGTGCCAGTGTGGCACAGTGGCTAAAGTGTTGGACTGGGAGTCGGGAGATCTGGGTTCTAGTCCCCACTCGGCCATGGAAACCCACTGGGTGACTTTGGGCCAGTCACAGACTCTCAGCCCAACCTCCCTCACAGGGTTGTTGTTGTGAGGATAAAATGGAGAGGAGGAGGAGGGTTATGTACACCGCCTTGGGTTCCTTTGAGGAAAAAAGACAGGATATAAACGCAGTAAGAAATAAAATAAATACATTTCCATTTAGCCATTGCAGAGAACAGCTATTGATAGACCCTGCATTTGTTTATGGACAGCCCAGGCTGTTTCTTGGGTCATTCTCCAAATCCCACCTCGGTCTTGTTGGCTCACAAGCCACGGTGGCCAAACCCAGCAAAATGGATGCGGCCGCCTTCCCCAGAAGCTGGCCTTTAAGGCCCCCCAAAGCTCCTGCTTTTCCTGTTTTCACTCTCGCCTCAAATTACCTGTGGCCCGTTGGGTTCCGGAGCAGCAAGAAGGCCTCCAAGGAGTAGCAGAAGAGCGCCCAGAAGTGGGAGGCAAACCAGAATTGCACCCAGGCCTAGGCGGAAAGTAGTCAGTGAGGGGTGGGGAGAGAGAGAGAGAGAGAGAGAGAGAGAGAGGTCCTCTTCCTTTTGCTACCAATTCTTATCACTTTCATGACACTTTTAGGCAGCTTTAGAGGCGTCACGGGTTACTATTTCAGGAGGTGGGAAACAGAGTGCTCAGCCAGCAAGGCAGGACCACCCGGCCGACCCTCTCCATCTCCAAGGACCCCTTCCAACCACGTACCAGGATCACCAGGCAAAGCGGAGATGTTGTTGCAAACGGTGCTGCTGCTAGCCACAGCGCAGAATGGGCAAGGAGCCCTGCAGGGAAGATAAGGAGAGACTTAGCAGAGTGGCCCCAGCTTCCTCTCTTACCGGGGGGGGGGGGGGGGGCTTCTGGCTTCTACTGCTAAAAATCAAAGGGGCCCTTCTGCAGTTATTCCATCTTTTCCTCTTGAATGGTTCTTTCATGGAAAGAAAGAAAAAGGGCAGAAGAAATGGGGAAAACGCAGGAGGGCTCCAAAGGGGAGATGTCCTCGTCTGGACTCCCCGAAAAATCCCATGGTCACCCAACCAAAAGCCTCGTTTGGAAGCAACTTTTGGCCCCGAACCTGGTTAAAACTAGAGTGACCATATGAAAAGGAGGACAGGGCTCCTGTATCTTTAGCAGTTGTGTAGAAAGGGGAATTTCAGCAGGTGCCTGCAGGAGCCCTGCCCTTGTTTGAATCTGGTCATGCTAGACAGGGCTCCTGCAGCTTTAACTGTTGTGAAGAAGAGAGAATTTCTGCATGCATACAAATGACACCTGCTGAAATTCCCTTTTCTTTTCAACTGTTAAAGCTACAGGAGCCCTGTCCTCTTTTCGTATGGTCACCTTAGTTAAAACTTTCCTGTTCAAGCAAGTGCTTGTCTCATGGGGCAGATGTTTTTTATGGTGTGGACCCTCATTTTAGGAAGTTTTCATTCGACAGCACCGCCTGTTAAGCTGTATTTCCTTTATGGTTTCGTTTTTTAATTGTTGGAAGTCATCAGAAAGGCAGGGAGAGACATTTTCCTAAAATAAAGAACCCTTGTTCATCGAACAAAAGGACAACCCCTTGCCATTCAAATGCACAGTAGAAAAACTCAAACCTTCCAGAAACAACACATTTGGAATAGGTGCATTAACAACCCAGTGGTAAGAACAATTTAAAAAAGCAGCTTTGAAGCTCTCACAAAGGTGTTGATGGTGCAAGGTTTGAATTTAAGTTTTTCTACTGCTCACCTGAACCGTGGGGAAAACTCCTTTTGCTGGATTAACGATCTACATACAAGGCTCTGTAGGAGAGGGTGTATATCTTCTCCAGGTTACCAATTCCTTGAAATAAATTCCTCCCCCCAAACCTGTGGTTAATGAGAAGGACTTCCAAGGCTGCCACTCCACCCAACCCCTTCGGCTATTGGCCAGTACAGAAATGCAATAAATAATGCAATGAATAAATATTTTTAAAAGGAGAATAAATGAATTTGGGTTGGAAGACTCTAAACAGAGCAGCTGGTGCCCCGGTTCTTTTCTATTCTATCCTTCTTGAGACTGAAGCATGATGCCTGGAATCCCTCCCTCCCCAACCCGGGCCATTCACTTGGGGGCAGGCCGACCACCTTGTTTCCCTGCGAGAGCTCCTGCATCTTTTAATAGGGGCAGGCTAGAGGAGAAGCCATTCCTCGGAGAGAGATCTTGACCTGTTGGATTTCTGCCCGTCCCGTCCCCCATTTAAAAGGCAGGAGCCCCGTCCTCAAAAGGCGGCGGCACCCTCGAGAGATGGCCTTCTGCACGTGCTCAGAAGCTTCCGGAACTCCTCACCCGCCGTGCCCAGCCAATTGCTGGCGATTGAGCCTTCCCGGAGCGCCCTGGCCGCGACCAGGCGTTCGTCCGGCGCCCGGCAGATCCCGCTGGGGCGCTGCCGCCGCCCCTGCCGCCTGCGGAGCGCCTTCAGCAGCGCCCCCGCGAGCAGCCCCAGCGCGGCGCTGCCCAAGCACAGCCCGTTCCAGAGCCGCGGCTGGAAATCGCGCGGCGCCGCCGGAGAAAGAGGGTCGCCTCGGGGTGGCGCGCAGCAGAAGGCAGGCGCCCGCGGCGAGGCCATGGAGAGCAGGGAGAGGCGGAGGTGTCGAGCGGGCGGCCGGCGCAGGCGCTATCTGGGCAGCCGAGGGGCGGCGCCTTCCCGCGTGGAAGCGCCTCGGGGCACGGTCCTAAATCTTGCCAGACTCAGGATGTCGCGCCCCCACCGTCTCGGGGCTGAAACAGGTAAAGGAGAAGACTCTGAGCATGTACAGAACGCGTCTCCCTGGATCTCACGACTCCCTTGTACTTGATAGCTTTCCCTGGGCTGTAACTGCTGCTGGATTTATTTTTGGTTTTGCGTAGTTTTTTTTTAAAAAAAAACTTTATAAGCGTTATATTATGTTTTGATTTGCTGTATTTTATGGTTTTAATTGTGAACTGCCCAGAGAGCCTCTACTATGGAGCAGCATAAAAATGAAATAAATAAATAAAATAAAAGTCGTTGCTTACATTTCTTTTTAAAAAAAAAGTAATGCAGGTGCTAAATCCGCCTAGAATCCTCTGATTCCCACAGTGTGAAAGACCGCTAAGACGACCCAGTAGTGAGAGGGAGGAACTCTGCATATGCTCAGATGACCTCTCGTTTATGTGTTAGACTTGTATACCACTCAACTGACCAAGACCCCTGGGGCAGTTACTACCATAAAATCAGACAGTAACATAGGTAGCCGAAAATATAATTGAATAAAAATACAACCAAAGTGTCAAAATAATACAATATTAAACATTAAAAACTTTTTGATGTTTTAAAAAAGAATCAAGGAGTAATTTTAGGACTATTTTAGGACTGAGAGGTTCTATGCCTTGAAAATATATTCTGGGGCAAGCAAAGAAACTTGGCTTCCATTAGTGGAACAGATGCCCATTGGCAGGTGTGCCAATCCGGCAGGTAAGCAGGGTGGTGGTTGAGGGGTTGTCTTGATAGGTTCCAGCCTCACCTAGAGCCCACATTTACTGCCTAATTATTAGAGTCCCCCCCCCCCCCCTCTCCACACTGGGCTTAGCATGCTCTCAATGTAACCAATTACCGCTGGGATAATTAAATTTAATGTAGCAATTTGTTATCTAAATGTCTCTAATTGTATCTAAGTGGCAAAGAAATTGGTTTTGGTGCAGCTGGTGCCTGGAGATCTGAGCCCCCAACCCTCACTTTCTCACTTCCCAGGGGAGGGGGAGGTCAGATCTGAGACAACCACCATTCCCATGCCTAAATCTGTGATAGGCCTACCCATGACATCCCAGCTGGACTTTTGGGGGGCATGAGAGTGGGAGCGATTCACCCTGGCATCTTGAGATGGCGTTTGACAGGCCGTGGTGTAGTGGAGCTGGGATTCAGAGGGCTGAAGTGCCAGGGCTCTTTGATTAGCAGGGACAATGACATCACCTGCCCACCCCCGGCCCAGAATTCCCTGTTCCCTCTGAACTTAGCTGCAGTCCTCACAGTAGCTGGGGAGACACGGATTGTATAGAAAAGGGAATTTCAGCAGGTGTCATTTGTATGCACGCAGCACCTGGTGGAATTCCCTCTTCATCACAACAGTTAAAGTTGTAGGAGCCCTGCCCTCTTTTGTATCTGGTCACTCTAATAAAGCTGCCCTATTTTGTATCTGGTCACTCTGCTGAAATCCCCTTTTCTATACAACTATTAAAGATACAGGAGCCCTGTCCCCCTTTTCATATGGTCACCCTAGACCTCCCCCCTCCCCCAGGTGCCGAGAAAATAAACTCCTGGAAAGTCTTGAGCTGGGGGTCTTTTGCCATTTGGGAACTTGTGTCCCTCTTTTCCCTTCGTTATGCAATCTCAGGTCTCTGCAGCCCAAGCTCAACATGACACTACTACCTTGCCCTTTGCCAGCTCATTATCCTACCTCTGTCAGCTCATCCTAGTAAATTGGGCATTGTGCTATGAACTGCTGCTCTTTGGGGAGGGTTGAGTAGCTGCACATTTGAGTATGTGTAACACAAAGTGCAGCAAGCGCGAGAGACCAACAGATCTGCTTGCATATTGTACTCTCCATGGGTCTGTGGTTATGGGGTCTATCACAATGAGCTCCTCCACTTCAAAATTTACCACTGATTTCAGCTGTTTGGGCAGGGAAGCCCACAGTGGCTGAATTCGGACGACACAATAAGCAACTGGGGGGGGGGGGACAATCGTCAGTTGTATTGACTATCGTGTCATCTGAATGCTGCCATAGTCAACTCAGCGCTGATCCTAATCCACACCACAGTTGATTATTTATTGCTATGTTGTGTGGGGAGTACCCCCTAGATGAACAACTGTAAAGTTGATTATTACCCCACCATTGACTAATGTGTTGTCCGAATGCAGCCATAGTGTGATTGCCGTTGTACCAGGAAACCCTGGATATGACCACTAGTGTTTTGCTGGTTTCATCTTTGGTTTAAAAGGTATGTTCCTAAATCTCACAGGTACAGTAGGGAAAACTGCCAAGTGGGTTGCTTTGGCTGTATGCCAGCGGTTTGCGAGTTGTGTTCTGGCTTGGAGGACCCCTGGGCTTCCTTATCAGGGGTTCTTCAATTAGAAGCTCGCAAACAGCAGTCAAGCTTCCTTGAAAGAGATGAGGCCCAGATGGTCTGGGTGTTCCCTAGTTGCACTGCAGTGCAACTGGCCGTGTTCTTTAGAAATTCCCTAGAATCTTTAGCAACATGCTGGGGTTATGTGGTAAACTTACAGTAGGGTGACCAGATAAAATCCAGGTCAGGGCTCATGTAACTTTAACAGTTGTAGAGCAAAGGGAATTTCAGCCAGTGTCATTTGTATGCAATTAGTTCCTGGTGAAATTCCCTCTTCATCACAACAGTTAAAGGTGCAGGCACTATACTAGAGTGACCATGCACAAAAGAAGGCAGGGCCCCTGCAACTTTAACTGTTGTGATGGAGAGGGAATTTCACCAGGAACTAATTGCATACAAATGACACTGGCTGAAATTCCCTTTTCTCTACAACTGTTAAAGTTACATGAGTCCTGACCTGGATTTTATCTGGTCACCCTAACTTACAGGGATCCATTAGCAGATATGCTGGCATGGAAAAGTTTCCCTGAAGACGGGCAGTTTGACAGTTATTGCACTGAGCCACTTGCTGGTTTAACTATATAGTTAGCATCTCGTTCACAGACACTGTTTTTGCTTTGGGGCTAGAGATGTAGATTTGAAGAGGGAATTTGTTAGGGTGTAGGAAGGAAATAACTCGTTTAAGAGTATGAGAAAGGGGGAGCAACTTATTTGGGCTTGTTTGTTTTAGGGCTGCTTCACCTGCGATAACCTCTCAGCCACCCCATGGAGCAAAATGTGAACAAAATACATCATGCTCACTGGTGAAGAACACACATGTCTCTGCTTTGTCACGCTGGAGAGCCAAGGTGCTAGCGCTTCAAGGTCAGAGGGAGCGCCTCTAAATGAGCAATTTATTGCATGCCCGTGATTGGCCACTCATGGAAGTTTGTGGGTCCATTACATGACTCGTCAACAGCCAGCACATCTCACATGCTATCCCCTGGAAGTAGCACATTTTGTTTTTTGTTTTTTTAAAAAAATAGAGATGATGTGATGTTATCCAGAATAGCACGGGATATCTCCAACACTAGATGGCAGTGTCTAATGGGGCCTTTCCAAGAAGGGAAGTTTTTGATTTCAAATCACGTGGTTGCATGTGACAGAGCACGTTGCGATGGTGGCAGGACGAAAGCCCCAGTAAGGCTGTGGGATTTTTCTTGTTTTTCCTGTGCTTAGAAAAGCTCAAAGAATGGGAATCTGCCTAGAGCTATATTCCATGTCAAAGTAGCTGCCATTGATGATGAGGTGCTACTGTTCCACTGCCCAAGCTTTTAAGCCGGCCTGGCCAGCCACAGCACAGCTCCAGCTTGTAGCAAGCTAGCCCCCCTCCACCTCACACCTCCAAATCATCTCCATAGTTCTGCTGGAAGCCTCTGAAGATGCCACCTCATTATACCTGACTGATCTCCGACTTTCTCTACAGCTGAAGAGATGGACTTGGAAAACGGAGCAATCTCCTGGATTCTTTTGCCGTTCTCAGGACCTGAAGCTGCCAAGAGCAGGGTGAATCTCTAAAGCTGGCAAACCTATCCTGAGGACCAAAACTAGCTGGGTTGTCAGATGCACTACGTGAGTCAGGATCGGCTTGCACTGAATTCCCACACAGTGGGGTGGGCGGGGGTGCCATATAGCTGGGCACAGAAAGAAGAACTGATCCTGTCTTCTGCCTACACTCCCCCCTCCCACTTTACTTTAGCGGATTTTCTGCCAGTGGGACACTGTAACCAGAAGTAATCCTTGCCAGGAGGATGGAGGGGGGGAGCTTTTTTTAAAATTACTTTAAAAAAGAAGTTTCAAAGAAAAGGCATGAGCACAGGTGCGGACTCTGCTCCCCCTTTCCTGCTTTTTAAAAGTTATTCCCCCCCCCCCCATACACCCACACTTTAGGGACCTGGCGTGACACACATTGGGTTGTGTGGCATCAGGTCTGAGGACGCTGTCTCTTTAAGAGCAAGCCCAGCTCTACAGACAGCTTGATTAATGAAACTAATTAGTCAGAGGTTGTTGTTTGGGAAGCATAAGAACATCCCAGGTGGTCTTGAATGATATGAATTATTTCGATCCATTTCTGACCTGGTTTGGGGACAGAAATGGCCTTGGTTGCCATAGTGGGTGATTTCTGCCGGAGAATGGATGGAGGGAGCGCAGCTGAGTCAGTTTCCCAGGACCTCCCAGGACCTTCCATGTCATAGAATAGTAGGGTTGGAAGAGGCCTCTAAGGCCATCAAGTCCAGCTACCTGCTCAATGCAGGAATCCACCTTAAAGCATCCCTGAAAGATGGCTGTCCAGCTGCCTCTTGAATGCATCTAGTGTGGGAGAGCCCACAATCTCCCTGGGTCATTGGTTCCACTGTCGTACTGCTCAAGTTACAGGAAGCCAGATTCTGGCTGGACATCAGGAAAATCTTCCTGACTGTTAAAGTTTTTCCTGATGTCCAGCCGGAATCTGGCTTCCTGTAACTTGAGCCCATTATTCCATATCCTGCACTCTGGGTTGATCAAGAAGAGATCCTGGCCCTCCTCTGTGTGACAACCTTTCAAGTATTTGAAGAGTGCTATCATGTCTCTCCTCAATCTTCTCTTCTCCAGGCTAAGAATGCCCACTTCTTTCAGTCTCTCCTGATAGGGCTTTGTTTCCAGACCCCTGATCATCCTCGTTGCCCTCCTCTGAACCCCCTCCAGCTTGTCTGCATCCTTCTTGAAGTGCCGTGCCCGGAACTGGATGCAATACCATTGACCACAATGTCCTTCTCAGTCATCTGGTTGGGGTAGGTGTGAAAGGTATGGTGTTACAGTGGATCCAGTCTCTTTTGGAGGGATGTAGCCAGGTGACTGGGAGACTCCTTCGGCGATTGACCGTTGGGGTTCTTCAGGGTTGTATCATGTCTCCTATGTTTCTTAACATCTACATGAAGCCGCTGGGGGGTGTCATCCAGAGGTTTAGGCTAAGGCGTCATCAATATGCTGATGACACACAGCTCTACCTCTCATTCCCACCAACTAGTCGCAGGGACTAGTGGAAACCCTGAACAGGAGGCAGTTTCGGGATGGGTGTATGCTAACAAGCTGAGGCTGAATACAGGTGAGACGGAGGTGCTGTGGTTAGGGAATTCTGCCAAACTTTATAGAGGCAGGCAAGCTGAACAGTGTTGGATAAGGTTGCATTCCTCCAGCTGCCTTTTCTCCAAAATTAAAGGAGTCTAATTCATCACTCTAGTTTAAACATGTGGCTATGATCATGTGCCATTTGGCCCTCAGGTCAAATCCTGTGTGCAAATACAGTTCTGAGCAACTCCAGTGCAGTCAAAGGCATCAACGCCATCATAGGACAAGACTTTTTAGCAGCAAAAAGATTCCGGATAATTCCAGATGGGTGCTTCCTAGTCCTATCCATCAAAAGGCATTCCATCTTTTCCACAATTTTTTTTTCTGGTAAGAAAAAGGTTAGAAGCAGTGAGGGGCAAACATGAGAAGGTTACAAATGGAAAATGTCGCCACGTGGTGGGGGGGAGGGAAATGCCCCCTGCTGCTATAAAATTCTGTGAATGAGGCAGGGTGATTGTACAATGAAAAGCTTCGTCTGGAAGCAGAGTCTACCTGGTGCTCCACAATCAGCAAGAGAAGAACATGTCGTTTCTACCGGCTGTGCCTTTGAAAGCAAGGTGACCCTGGGATGCTGCCGAGGGTGTCTGGCTGGGACAGGGAACGGTGCTTGGATGAATCTGCAGGGGGGGAGGCACCTGTGCTCCAAACACAGGCTCACGCCCTTGTTCTGTGCGCAAATCAATGAAAACAGATGCACACACAATTTTTTTCAGGCTCGTGGTCATTAAATGCAGATCAAAGCTCCTACTCTGGTCGCAAAAACGAGGAAATCCATGCTTTTGCTACTCTTAATCATTGTGATGGTGAAGCCTTTTAAAGGCCATTAAGGGCAACCAGTCCGGGGAAAGTGATCCCGTCTATGCGCTACAAGGCATCCCCTCCTCTCAACCGCTGCAGAATGGGATAGGAGAGACGGACACGCCGCTGCGAGGTTGACCGATCCGGCAGCTTCCAAGCATCTCAGTTGCTATGGCAACTGGATCAGAAATAGACTGCCAATCTCTGTCCAAGTTTGCCTTGGGGCTGGTCTCACATATTATCCACATGGGAAGCAGCTACTCGCCACCCTTCAACCTGTAGGGTGGGGAGCTTTGATATGGGGGGCAGATTTTCCCAGGGTGATCTGGCTGCTGGTGTCAAAATTCCAGTAAGATGCCTTGGCCACCAATCAGCTTACTAAACTCTGGAATCCAGTATCAGAGGCAATAACCTCACATGCACCAATTGCCAGGGAACATGGGCGGGAGGGTGCTTTGCACCGTCTCCTGCTTGTGGGTCCCTGGCCGACAGCTGGTTGTCCATAGTGTGAACAGAGTGTTGGACTAGATGGGCCCTTGATCTGATCCAGCAGGACTCTTTTTATGTTCCTATGTTCTAACCTCAGAATAAAGCATCCATTGGGTACTTCTGCCCAGTGGTAGTGACTTAGATTATATTAGCAATGGCAGCTCCAGGTTTTGGAAGACACTGGCGCAGGGCACCCTCCATGGCCCCTTTTCCCTTCTCAATGGCATTATCATGTGTTGCTATTGCTTCTTCTCTTTCTCGTCACTGCTACCACTTAGAATCATAGAAGATTACAGTTGGAAGGGGCCTCTAAGGCCATCAAGTCCAACCCCCTGCTCAATGCAGGAATCCACCTTAAAGCATCCCTGACAGAGGGCTGTCCAGCTGCCTCTTGAAGGCCTCTAGTGTGGGAGAGCCCACCACCTCCCTAGGTCATTGGTTCCATTGTCGTACTGCTCTAACTGTCAGGAAGTATTTCCTGATGTCCAGCCAGAATCTGGCTTCCTGTAACGTGAGCCCATTATTCCGTGTCCTGCACTCTGGGATGATCGAGAAGAGATCCTGACCCTCCTCTGTGTGGCAACCTTTCAAGTATTTGAAGGGTGCTATCATGTCTCCCCCCAATCTTCTCTTCTCCAGGCTAAACATGCCCAGTTCTTTCAGTCGCTCCTCCTGCTTGACAGGCAGAGAGCAAGGGAAGAAGTAAACAGTGGCATCTACTGCTGCTACTCCTTCTGGTCACCAACATTGTCTGGACCAGGGTGACAGGAAGGCGAACAAGCAGGGTGCAATGGCAAAAAGGACGGGCACCTCCAAGGCTTTGAGGTCAATGGCCCCCTGCTGGGATGTGGGCTCTCAGAAGGTGCCGATGCCTACCCTTGAACTTTAAACTTCTCGGTCTTATGGGGACGGGGGACTTGAGTTGGTAATGTTTATTATTTCACATGGCTTGGGTCTCCCCGAGACATGAGAATCCTAGAGCCTCAGGCTTCTGCAAAAGCTACGGCAGGCGCTTCTGGAAGCTGGTACTCAACAAAGTATTTGACATATATGCACGCTTGTTTTGCAAGAGATTTTGCCCTCCCTCTGGGGCAGCTCACAAAATGGCACAAGCAAACTGCTTCCCTGAGATTTCTCTCTGACTAGCTTCCCCGTGGAGGCATTTTGGGACGTTTTCTAAATATACTTGCCGCATCAGCTACACAACTCTTGTTGAAAAGTTCACATTGCAACCCCCCCCCCACCCCCGATCTCTAGAGGGTTCTGTGCATCTTCTAAAAACCAAGCTCCAAATGCCACAGTCGCCGTCGTAAGAGCACAAGAAGAGCCATGCTGGATCAGACCAAAGGCCTCCCTCGCCCGGCATTCTGTTCCCGCAGTGGGCAGCCAGAGCTCCCCTCCCCATAGGAAGCCCACAAGTAGGACATGAGCAAAACAGCATGTGCGCACAGAGATACACACTCATCAAAATTTGTGAATATTCGCAAAGCTGTTCAACACATCTCCAGAGCTGGGAAGCCGGTAACGTTCATGGCTGCCAGATGGGCAAGGCTGGAGGGACCCATCAGTTATTCTTAGGTACAAATTCAGCACACACCAAGGACTGGAAGGCCTCGGGGGGAAAAACAGACAAATGCAGCTCTGAAATGGGTTCAGGTGAGAGCATACGGACTCTCCAGGCTTGATGTGTGTGTTGGGTGGGGCTTCCTGTTCTAGCCACTTTGGGGGCTGGCTGAGACAGAGGGTGGATTCAGGGGGGAGAGAAGGAGGGCTTTCTGTTGGTTTCACAAGGTGCCCTTGCAGCCGTGTGGGGGGGGGGGGGAGCTAGTCAGTGAAGGATGGAGCCTGCCCTTCCCTTAAAGGGGTCTGCCTCTGATTCTCCCCCAGCCCCTGCCCCCTCCCCACAAGAGGTTGTGCATCCTCTCCCCCAACGCACAGATGCGAGCACCAGGCGACGTATGCCCACAGCGCGTGCCCATCTCACTGCCCCCCCCCCCACACCCACACCGCTCACCAGGCACGGAGGACCATGTGCTCGCTGGGAAAGGACTCAGCCCTCGATTCCTGGTTGCCATGGAAACGCCATTAGAAATTGCATTAAAAAGAAATGAAACCGGTAGCGTCTTGGCTGGGCACAAAAAGAGATCAAGGAAAGCGCATCCGTGCGCGCGGACTGGGGAGCCCCCTTCACTTGAACTGAGAGGCAGAGAGAGAGAGAGGGGGAACAAATATTCCCCATACTCATGGCTGGTCTAGATCTATGCCTCATCGTCCCGTGCTTTCTCAGGTTTCCGGTGGCACAGGTGGATCTCCATCGCTTGCCTCAATGAAAAGGCCCCGAGAAGCCACAGGAGCACCACCTAGTTAAGGGACAGAAGCTCAGAGCCTTTGTCAGCTGCATGGGCAGGCAGAAATCCAACAGGTGATGCTCTGCCCCAGTCTGCCGAACGCTTTGCATTTTCTTTAGAGCAGGGCTGGCGCTGGCATTGGAATCAAGTGTCTTTGACCTCAAAGCTTCAGGCGTTTGTGCCAGGGTCTTAAACCTGGGATATGCCTCCCCCACCAAAAGGCCTAACTGGATCCTACTTGTTTCTTCAACGTGGTGATGCTTCCAGGCAGGCAAGGAGAGGCCTCTGGCTATTTTGTTGGATGTGGGGGAAATGAATGGGGTGCTTGCTAAGCAACTGTGGGGTGCAATGCGTATCTTCATCCCTGAATGTGAAACGGAGGAGCCTTTTCCTATTTCAGGTTGCCCTGCTGCCCTTCTGTTGGCGTGTGGTGGTTCTCTGCCTCACCACGAGCATCTCTGCAGAGGAAAGAATAGGGCTGCCCTCTTTCCCATCCAAGACACAGAGGCACCCCATTGCCAAGAAGTCCCTTTGGGGTGGAAGAAATCCAAGAGAGGCAGCCTTGCTCTCCCCCCGCCCACCTGCAACTGCCGGGAATCCCAGGTAGGCCCTGGCTTGATGCACCTCTCCCTCCTTAAGATCCCAGGGTAGGGTGACCATATGGAAAGGAGGACAGGGCTCCTGTGTCTTTAACAGTTGCACTGAAAACAGAATTTCAGCAGGTGTCATTTGTATGCAGGCAGCACCTGGTGAGGTTCCCTCTTCATCACAACAGGAAAGCTGCAAGAGCTATACTACAGTGACCAGATACAAAAGAGGGCAGGGCTCCTGCAGCTTTAATTGTTGTGATGAAGAGGGGATTTCACCGGGTGCTGCATGCATACAAATGACACCTGCTGAAATCCCCTTTTCTAGACAACTGTTAAAGATACAGTAGCCCTGTCCTCCTTTCCATAGGGTCACCCTATCCCAGGGACTCACAATCCTCTTCCCATCGCTAGCACGCCCACCCCACGACCCAAGAAGCAGACAGGACAGAAGACGGCTAAAAACACCCCTTCCAGTTTATTTGGAACTCTTTCCGCCGCTCAGGTGATTGACAGGGCCGCTTAAATACATTCTCAGCCAGAACCGCTCACCTTCGCATCCTGCATCCCCCCCTTGCCCCAAAACCCAGCTAGGAACCTGTCCTCTGCAGGAGGGCGCCGTGGCCGGGCAGGGGTGGGGGCAGGCCCAGTTACAACCAGCAGAAGCTCCGTCCACACACTGAGGGTGGGGTAAAAGCTCCGAGGCTTCCAAGCAAGCTCGACTTCATGGCTTTGGCTCCGTTTGTCCCTGTGGTCGCCTCTCCTCGCTTGCGGCCACCTCCCCTTTGAGCTCCTGCTCCCTCAGCTTCAAAATGTCCCCCCAGCAAGCTGATCGATATGCGCAAGATCCTCCGGTAGCCCTCCTGCCTACTCTTCGTCCTTTGCAGCCCCTGCAAAGCAAGTCCTATTCCTGTCCATGCAGGGCTGCGCCATCTTCACCACCACACCTTGTTTCCTGAACCCCTTTCCGCCCCCCCCTGCACCTGACTCCCCCCTCCACTACAAAGCCTGATCCACCAACCTTGGCCTACCCACGTTCCATTGCCCCTCTCAACCCACATGGCGTTGCCACCATGTTGCCGAAAGCGCAACCCTCCCACCCCGCTCCCCATATTCAATAACTACCCCGGATATCTGGATTTTGGGTCTGATGGCCAGTTGTGCGTGAAAAGAGCCCCCCTTTTTTCCCAATGAGTTTTGAGCCCCATTGCCTTTACAGTGTGCTACCCCCAGGATTCCCCCTCTCTGTACAGCCTGCACTGGGCCACCCGCATACACGGAAATGACGCTGCCGCATGATCCAACACAAGAAAAGGGGAGACCGCGTGCCAGAGGAGGCCAGAGGTTGGCAGGCGGAAGAGGGCAGGGTTGAGGCACCAGGGGGGGGGGGGTGTGGAGAGACTTGGCCAAGCTGCAAGAGGATTAACTTACAGGAGATTTGGCACAGCGGATGGCAAAAGGGGAGCGGGGTCAGACGGGCCAGCACAACAGGAATGCTAGCCGAGGGGAGAAGGAACCCCGTCATTTTCAGGTGTCTGTGGAGCACAGGTTGGTTGGGTGACACATACAGATATGAACGGCAGCGGAAGGGCGTATAAAAAATACAAAAGGAGCTTGTGGACGCCTCTGTGCCGCTGCCCACCCCGAGGGAAGTCTGCTGGTTTCTCGGTTTGGCACAGGTTGATACTGGAGGGGCGCACGGCGCAGGTGCGACAGAGGTGTGTGTGTGTGTGTGTGTGTGTGTGTGTGGTGTCTAACTGGCTTTATCAAGAACACTTAGTTTAAAATCTTTACAAAGGACAAAACACGGCGTCTCTGTTAGTGTTTAAAGAACTAAAGATCTGCTTTAAAAAACGTCTTTTGGAAAGGAAACAGACAGACAGGACAGTTCCTCCGCGAGGCGAGGAGCGTGAGGTGGGGCAGGGGCTCCAGGCAGCCTCTGTTGGGCCCAGCACCAAGCCTGGACTATCCAGGACCTGGCGCTGGGGCGTGGAGGGCCCTGTACCAGATCAGCACACGCCTGGTGCTCTCCAGGCATGGGGCCAGCAGTACCAAGCAACCGCCTCAACGTGGCCGCTCAGGCCCTGCAAGAGCCGTTTTCCCATAGCACTTTGATTGGTCAATCTCTAGCAGTAAGGAGGGAAAGTCAGGCAGACGCCGTCCCGAGGGTACCCGATATACCCTTCACCCCCAGGCAGGGTCAAGTGGCTCCAGGAGGCACCAGGACATCTTCTCCAGGGCGGAAGACCCACTGGGCGGCCGCTCCGCTCCTGTGCAGTGTCCGACTTGGGAGCAGCGAAGGACGGGACGGTTCTCGGAGCGGAGCAGTTCCAGCCGCCTCTGCTGGGCGATGCTCCGCTCGGCCGAGATGGGTCCTGCTGCCCCCGCCCGCGGAAAGTCAAAGCACTTGATCCCAATGAAATCCCCACCCCACCCCAAGAGCGAGCCACGCCTGACCCCGCAGCGCCAGGTCCGGTGAGGGCGGAGTGTGCGCATGGACATGCGGGCGCTTGGGCAGCTATACCCGCGTGGTGGAGTGTGAGTGGGGGAGCCCCGTGCTGCTGAAGCTGGCCGCAAAAGTGTTGTAAGGGTGCAGGGTCTGTAGCCCTACCAGGGAGTTGGGGATCATGGTGATGGTGTTGGGCGTCATGAGGGGGATGTCGTCCGGCGAGCGGCGCAGCGTGAGCGTGTAGTCGGGCAAGGCGGTGAGGCGGAGGGCGTCGTGGGGCGGCACCGCTTCGCAGTCTCCATGGTGGCTCTGGTTGGCCTGCAGCGAGGGCATCTCCTCCTCGGGCGTGTGGCCAATGTCGTTGGCGGCAGAGGCCCGCTGGGGGCTGGGCTGGCGGTGCGTGTCCTGCCGGCGCTTGTCCTTGCGGTAGTACAGGGCGGCGAAGGCCAGTACGTTCAGGAACAGCAGCGAGGCGCCCACGGCAATGGTGACGCTCAGCTCCGTGGAGTAGTCCCGGGGGTTCTCGCCCAGCAGCGTGCCCGCCCCGTCCTGCTCCGGGTTCCACTTCTCCTGCGAGCCCTCGCTGGTGTAGGCGGTGGAGATGGCGGGCCGCTTGGTGCTCCAGGCCTTGCCGTTGGGCCGGCGCGTGATGTGCGAGTTCTGGGTGGTGTCGGGCGGCGGCACCTTGGTGGTGGTGGACGTGTAATGGAACATGTCGTGCAGGTTGTACAGGTGTGGGACCAGGTGCTTCCAAAAGGCAACCTTGGTGGCGCGGTAGTGGTCGCGCACCCTGGGCTTGAGGCCGATGTGCAGGTAGAGCTGGTCACGGGGGTTGTATTTGGACCAGGCCACCTCTTCAAAGCGGTTGGCCTTGGTGTGGATGAATTTGGTGTCCTGGGGTACTGGCTTGTTGGGGTCCCTGAAAGAGAAAGTGGGGCAAGGGGAGAGAGAGAGAGAGAGAGAGAGAGAGAGAGAGAGAGAGAGAATAAAGTCAGCGATGTCCCACAACTTGTGCTCAGCCAACCTGGCCCTCTAGAGAGAATGAAGCCGGTGCTGAGAATAATCTGATCCCAAAGGTCTCAGGAATACAAGCCTGCACACTGAATCTATCTAGCGCCAGCTGAGACAAAATAAAAATAAAAATACTGAGCTCTTGCAAATCAACACAGACTTCTGAATCTGGCCAATACGAATGACAAGCCCTGAAAACGTGGCTCTTAAATCGGAGTGCTCTAGACTACAGGACGGAGAGGAGGTTTTTCTTGGGCATGGAAGGAGTCACACTATTGATCCATCTAGGTCAGCGTTGTCCACCCTGACTAACAGTAGCAGCTCTACAGGCTGCTGGACAGAGAGGGGTCTTTGGCGGCACCTCCTACCTGATTGTTTTTTTAACTGGAGACACTGGCAGTTGAGGAAGGGCCATGGCTCAGCGGGGAGAACATCACCTGCATTTTCAGGTAAAGGGGAAAACTCCTGCCTGAAACCTTAGAGAGCCGTTGCTGCAAGTCAGTGTTGCCCAGTACTGGGCTGGATGGACCAAGGGTCTGACTCAGTACAAGGTAGCATCTTATGTTCCCAGAGGAGGGATCATGGCTCAACAGTGGAGCACCGGCTTGGCATGCAGAAGGCCCCAGGTTTCCAGGTAGGCCTGTGAAAGATCCCTGCCTGAGATCCAGGACAGCAACTGCCGACAAGCGTCAGCAATACTGGGCTAGATGGAACAAGGCTCTGATCCAGTCTAAGGCAGCTTCTTGCGTTCCTAAGTGGAACCTGGGATCACTTGCATGCAGAGCAGGTGTGTTGAGTTATAGCCTCCCTCTCCTCCTGCACTGTTCCCTGAAAGTGGCCCATCCTTTTAACCTATAACCCCAACCAGCAGGGCAGGAGCAGTTCGCGGCTTGTACCCAACACAGCCTTGCCGCTACTCCACTCCTGCCCCACCCTCGGCTCGGGCTTCGACAGCGGAGGCAGCTGGGAGACGACACCATCCCCAGCCACGCAGGCCCTGTGGAAGCAGCCCTGGAAGAGACCTACCCAGTCTTGGCAAAGTTAGTCCAGTAGGTCATGACCACGGCGCTCAGCATGACATCATTCTTGGAGAAGTTGCAGGGAAAGAGGTCGGTGGGGCCGATCATGGGAATCCCGAAGACGTAAGGCACCTCGTCCCCGTGGGCTGCGTCGGACCAGGGTGGCTTCATGAGGCTCTGGCAGTGGTGGTAGAAGGCGTAGAAGTACGTGGGAGAGCCGTAGCGCGCGTGCAGGTCAGCCGTCACGACCGAGGGCTCCACCCACTGGTGGTCGGTGAAGAGTGCCACCAGCGTCTTGCGACGCGTCTCCGGGTTGTCCCGGTCGGCCCAGTCCGTGTACATGAACTTGATGGTCTCGCGCAGTGTGTCTTTGCCCTCCGGGTAGCCATACAGGTTGTCCACAAAATTGGAGACGGAATAATCGAAGTCGCTGCCTGAGACGCCGTCCTCCGGGTCCACGACGCCCTCCACGAACTTGAGCCCCTCGCCCTGGTTGACGCCCAGCATGATGTCGTAGTTGAGGAACTCGCCCTGCTCCATCAGGATCTCTGGGTCGTCCGGGATGACGTCTCCGTCGATCACTGGCCCGAAGGCCACGTGGTAGCGCGCCGGCTGGATGTCCTGCTCCACCAGCTCCTTGGCGCTCTTTTGCCGCAGGCAGTCCACCATGTCCACGGTGTCCAGAACGTTGCAGCCCACTTTGTCGGCCAGCAAGCTGGTGTACTTCACCGGCTGGTAGTTGACGGCCCAGCTGGACAGCGCGGAGCCGCTTTGGATGATGGCCCTCTGGAAGAGGCCTGCAGGGGCGGGAAGACAAGCCGGGGCAGCAGTGAATGGCCGGGCTGAGCAGAGCAAGTTCTTCCAGAGATGGAGGGAGCCCCTAAGGCAGCCTGGCATCCTCCAGATGGGTTGCCCCCTCCCCCGGTAGCTGGCTGGGAGCTCCTGGGCATTGTGGTCCAACCCATCTGGAGGGCAAGAGAGGCTGCCTTTTGATCTCCCTCCCCCCTCCCTGCCCACGATGCGGGAGCCGTCGGCATCTGCGAGAAGCTAGTGCTGAAGCTACACAGCAGTGCTTGCGTGCATGTGCCTGTGAACCTTTTCTTGTCCCAGCCTGGTGTCTCCGCCAGCATCCATGAAGCGTCACGCCCCCGACACTCCCTGGCTCAGCTGTTCCTGATCTCTGGCTTAACTGACTCACAACACCTAGGACCCCAGTTTCTCCCTTGTTCCAGGCCTGGCTGCAGGGCAGGGCATTCTGGGTCTGGGGTATTAGCATAAGCCCCTCCACCCCTTGCATCCAGGAATGCATCACCGGCACCATCAATGGCTCGGCGAGGCTGTGCGTTGCTCCCACCCAGGCCGCCTGTGACAAGGCGTGATGCAAGGATGCTGGGGTTGTTGGCACCAGTCCGGCTCTGCTGCCTCGCCCTTCCCCTGCCCCTGCTTTCGGGGCTGCTCGAGGCTGGCAGTTTGGGGGTTAAGCCCGTGCCACTTAACCCTGCGCGTCCCGGCGAGAACAGCTCTCACTTCCTGCCCAGCTGGGCCCCACTCTGTGCCAATGCGGGCTCAGAGAGCGACGCACTCCGCAGTGGCACAAAGGGGCCTTTCTTGCTGGAGGGAACACAAGAGGCAGGGGATGCAGGGCCTAGGAAGCAGGCCCACAAAGGCCCTGGGACTGGCAGGGGAATGCTGGGCCGGCCGCCAAGACCCCATCCAGGCGGCTTGTTTTTGGAATACAAAAAGGGCCCAGGAAACGCAGCCTCCGCAGCTGAGCCAGGAGGAAGGGGGCAGAGGGCAGTGTTCCCTCAGCGCCAGCAGCCTGGCCTCGGACCCTCGCGACAGCCATCCCACACGGAGGATCAGGGCCAGCCTTACCCCACCCAGACAAGGGGGAAAAGCATCCTTGCTGCAGACCTAGATGGAATGGGGGGGGGGGAAATATATTTATAATTGCTCTCAGCAAAAAAAACCCCTCTCAAGCGGTCCATTGCCAGTCGCCTATGTTCCTCTCACCACCAGGGTGACAAGTGTTGTGAGCAAACTCCATCCATGAGGCTTACCAAATCACCGAGGAAAAGTGTGAACCAGCCAATTTTAGTGCGGTTGCCTGCGCTTGAATTTCAGGATCTTATGTGGTCCAGCATGCCTCATCCACACTGGTGAAATGGGGGGGGGGGGTTTGAAAATATTATACTACGGACCAGCAAGGCCCCTAATCCTCCTCTCTCTCTTGGCCTTTCCTGCCCCCACCTTGATGTAACACAGGGATAATAATCACCCTCACCTACCTTACAGGGCTGTTGTGCACTGGGATAATACACGTGAGGTTCCTTGAATGCTCAGAAGGAGCCTGTTGTATAAACACTTGGTCTTTTACGATGCCTCCCTCACCCTCTCTGCCTCGCCTGCTCCTCGTCCCCTGAATTTGCTCGCTCGTTTGAGCTGCCTGAATAGAACTGGCTTCTACCTTTCTCCTGGATTATGATTCCCCTCCCCCTTCTAGCCCCAGTCAAGATGCCCTGCTCGGCCTTCCTGCCCAAGAGGCCCCCGCATCACTTAACTCTGCTCAGTATCTGTCCCCCAGGGGTTGAACCTGAAAAGATGAACATCTGTCCTGCAAGGATCTGGCGCGAGGAAAACCATGCCCCACGTGGAACATCACAGCCTGGTGTCGCACGTACAAAACTGCCCTGCCATGGCTAGGAGGCAACGCAGGGCAAGGGATCAGGCCCCTCCATCAATTTCTTTTGCTGACCGCCTGGGCACAATCATACTACTATTTGAGATGACTCTTTTTTTAAAAAAAGCAGCAAGTTAAGAGTCTGGGGAAGCCTATTAACACTGGAGGGAAACATGCAGACAATCTCTGACTTTCTTTATCTACCTCCAGCTAGACGTGACGTAGGAGACCCCTGGGATCAGATCTCCAAATGCCCTTTTCCTTTGGGTTGTGGCTGCAGCACTGAGGGATGGTTACTTCGGCCCAGCCTAAATCTCAGCACCTCAAGCTGCTAGTGGCTGCATGGAAGGGGCAGAAACATGTAAAACACCTGCTTTCCACACCCCTGCAGGGTTAATATTAGCTTTGGCAGCGGGATCAGAAAAAGGCCTGCGGAGTGCAGGCGAGGGTGAGGTTTAACTCCCACCCCACCCTAGTACTATAATCCCAATTTACATCTCTCTCTCACACTTAACCAAAGAAAAAGACGCTGGGCGATCCAGTCGAGTCTACGGTCTAGCATGGCCCTCTGGCACTTAACACGTCCCCGCGTCTCTTGATGTTCCCAACCAACCCTGATTGTTCACTGTGACTCATCGCAGGCCTCTCTCAGCCTTGCTGGATGCGGTCCGAACCACTTTGTGCTTTTCTGTGTGGCCACAACCTCAGTCACACGTACCGCTTGACTTTTCCTGTAAGTTTGCCTTTTAAACATCCAGGCTGTTAAAAAAATCTCCTTGTACAGCAGCCACCTCGCTTCCAGATCGTCCTCTGCATCAGGGCGGCACGCAGGTGTGTTTCTGGTGCTGTCCTTCTGAAGAACTACGCTCCCTGTTTCCCCCCCCCCCCTTCTCTGTCCAGGGACTGATTCCTCAGTGGGGAGAAAGCTACTATGCTGAGCTCAACATCCTAACCCCGAACCCCTGAGAGACATGCAGGCAGTTGATACGCGGCAAACATTCTCCTTACTGCTTGATAGGATGGCCCCAGGGTGAAAGAGCCGGACCCGGAGTCCCTTGGCTGGCTGGGTGTGTTTCCTGTGCCAACCGGCAAGGACACACAACAGGGTGCGGTCAGACGTGGTGCAACAACCACCTGTGTCTGCCTGTTGTTTGCTCGTGACTAGACCATACGTTGTTCTTGTAGCTCTTTATATAGTTATTTCAAAATTCTCTGGTATGTTTTATTTGGCTTCACTGGGCACAGAGCTAATGAGCTTTTCTACACAAGGCATCTAGTTTTGGTTTCGTTGCAGAATTGAGAACTGAGTCCTACACAAAACGTGTCTCCTTTCCTGCTTTTCTGCCACATAACCACTTGGTGGCACTGTAGTATAACGGAATGGCAGAAATACACAAGAGGAAAAAAGCATTTCCTTTTGCTTTCACAAATAATACGGCATTTCCCCTGCTTTTTTTTTTTTAAAGCAACTTGCTGAAAGCGCTCTTTAAAAACAGAAGCGAAACTGGGGGAGGGGGGTCACAATGCTGTCTAAAGAACTTGTAAATGACTGTGAGTAGGGCATGACGAGCGCACAAGAAACACCTTGTGTAGAAAAACTCAATGCGGCTTGTGGGGCTACCCCAACTGGCAGGGCCTTTTTGGTGGCAGGATCCCAGCTCTGGAACTCTCTTCCAGTTGTCATTTAGGCACCAGCTAAAGACCTATTTATTTGTACAGCTCTTTAGGGCAATATAGGCAGGTCCTCTATTTGTTCTTTGATTGATTGTGTTGATGATTGTATTATGTTTCATTATATATTTGTGATTTTAGACTCAGGATTGTTTATGGGGTAGCAATGGGTTTTACATAGGCTGTTAGCCACCCTAAGCCCTTTGTGGGGAAGGGGTTGCAGGGAATATGAATCAAATAAATACTGATAGTAATAATCCTTTGCCCTTCTAAGATGACAGGCCAAGGGGACTGATTTCACAGAGGCAATACCAGAAATGGATGTTCCTCTTCTGTATGTACAGTAGTAGGGAAATGCATGCAAGTCCTGCTGCCTACCCCCCACCCCCGGGGAGACCCCATACCATTAGCAAATCCTCCGTCAGCGCCCTCTTGTCTGAGCCTGTTCTCTTCCCTGGCCCGCTCGGAAGCTTGTTTATTTCCCCAGTCCCCGGGGGCCGCTGTAGTTCTGCATATCCCTGCCAGCTCCATTTGCTAGCAAATGCCGACGTCTTCCATCTCCAACCTGAGCTACACATTGTTGCTTTTTGATAGGCTGCACAGCGGCAGCAAGAGGAGCAGCAGAAATCCTCCGGGTGAGTGCTTGCTGGTTAACATGCATCTCTAGGGTAGCTCTGGAGCCAGGCCTCCGCTCTGCAGGCAGGAATCCCAATGGAGCCTCATGCATTAGGGTAACAGAGGAGGGGCCTGGATGGACTTAGCAATGGCTGCCGGTATTTTCCAGCATGGTGCTGGCATGCAGATGTCCCCCCCCTTCCTCCACACAATCAGCAGCATTCTAGACCCTTGATTAATTTAACCATCTGCCCTTGCCACACGCCTCTCACTCACTCAGTTTCCATTTATGTATTCTACAAACACACTCATGCGCTCGCACACGACACCTCTGGGGATCCATGCAGTGAAAGACACATTCCTGGGTACAGAACATGAGTGCTTGCCTGCCTCCTCCTCCTCCTCTCTGCATACCTGCTGCTAAACATAAGACAGACACACACACACGAAACTGCCTGATAGTGAGGTCAAACCATGGGGCCCTCTAGGCCAGCTCACCTGCAGCTTTCCAAGGTCTCTGGATAAAGGTCTTTCCTATGTCTGTCTCCCCAGAACCTTTTAACTGGGGTGGACCGAATCCATGAGTTGGGCATACAAAGCATACGGTCTACCTCTAAACTAGGAGCCCGGCCTGTAAGAAAATGTCCTCTTCCACAGCAATTAACTCTACACCCAGAAATGACCGTCGGACCGGCGGCCTCCCTCCATCCTACACACCTGCCTTTTAAGCACTTACTAGTTTGGAGTTTTATTGCCCAAGGCAATAAAGGATCAGTCCATTCTATACCTGCTTCCAGGGATTCATGCACACGGAGGTTCTTCCATGTCCCCCCCCCCCCCAGCCACATTCCACAAGATCACCTTCGACCCTGAAATCCAAACAGAAACCCTAATTCTGTACTGCTTCTGCTCCCCCCCGCCCAGCTCCAAATGTTAATCTGGTTGTCTTAGATGCTTTCAGACAGAGGGCTCTTAGCACTACCAACGAGAAGGCCTCGTGCGTGTTTCCTATCTAGTTTTCTTCCAGGGATTTTCCACAGTAAGAGAAAAGAGGGAGCAAACGGTGGGGGGGACACAGGAGGCTACGTGGACGGAGGCAGGACGACGGTGCCATAAACGCCCCGCTTGCAAGTGCTCCCAATCGGAGTTTGAACACCCACCTTTGCTGCCTGTTCAGCCTGTGTCACCTTTAAAGGCGCATCAAGGAAGCAATATAATTAACTACACTGGAGTAGAAGCAGCTTCCGGTCTAGTTAATTTCAATCCTGCGGGAAACTATAAAACCCCTCTTGAACGGTGAGGCAATGCTGAGAAGTGGCCACGCATGACTTCCTCCAGCCTTTTAAAAGCCAGGCTCCATGAGCTCTTGTTCAGCAAACTGGATAAACGCTCAGTCTTTACCGCGTTGAATAAAAAACAACATGCCCGCCTGAGAACGGTCCCCAACCTAAGCAAAGCACTGAGGTGCGTGCTGGTTTTCCCAGAAGAGATGACAACACAGGCACTGTCCAATAGGGGCTGATGACAATTGTACACGCTCCAACAACAGCAGGGCCAATAAGTGTCATTGGTTTAGCTGGTAGCGACGGTGCGATTGATGGCCCAGTCTTGAATAGACTCGGCCGGTTTCTGTGGTTAATTTACTAGCTTCAACCTGTACAGTCAGCACAAGTGAGAGTTCGTTTCCTCCAGCAGAAAGAATCCCGCCGCCCCGGCAGCATTGTGAGTAGGTCAGACAGTGCAGCCTTTGGCCTAGTTATTACTCTTGAGGGCAACATCCATCAGGCCTACAGGTTTTGTAAAAATAAAATAAAAATAAAGCAGGTATTTTGTTCATGGCCTCCTTAGTTATGGATGGCACGCTTACAGGCCCTGTTTACAAGGTCACTTGGAAAGGGTAGACGGCCTGCCTCGTGCTTTGCACACGCCAAGGGGGAGCATCTCGCCATGGGCCTGTCCTGCAGCTGTTATCCTAAAGTTTGAAAAATGCCTCTGGAGCGTTTTTCACCCCAGCTGGCTGTGGCTGTTTCACAGGCGCTCAAACTGTTTCCCATTATTCAAACTGACTTCCTTGTAGGCCCAGTTTGCAGCCAGAGCTTCTTTTAAGATGGCTCTCCTGATGACTCCTTCAATGAATGCATGACGGGAATCTGACCCTGTCCAAGTACTCAGCCCATCTTCACACACACACACACACACACACACACCACCTTTTTAGGGGGCTACATAAACAGTCTCCACCCCCTGTCCCAGTTGAACTTCACTGCCAAATCTTTCCTGGACCATCCTGGCAAAAGCCGCCCCTCATGTGCATTTTGCAAATCCACGCAAGTAACGGCTATAGCATAGGGTGCCAAACGCAGCATCCTGACAATCATCCTCATCAAAGAGATGCAAGCTCCACTATGAGAAACCCCAGGTATGGAATGCTGTCCCTTTTTCCCAAACCGTTGTCTGGTCCTCCTCTGACACCACCACGATTGGAGGATTTCAACTTCTTAATAGGCATTAAACACCCCCACACTCCACTGTGTGTGCATTTTCAGGGTTGTACCGCTGCACCCATTCAGTTGGGAGTCCTTATTAATTAAGAAAATAAGAAGAGCCCTGCTGGATCAAACCAAGGGTCAATCTAATCCAGCATTCTGTTCACACAGTGGCCGACCAGCTGCCCATGAGAAACCCGTAAGCAGTACAGGAGTGCAATAGCACCCTCCCACCCATGCTCCCCAGCAACTGGCATACATAGGCCTTACTGGCTCTGATACTGGAGGAAGCACACAGCCGTCAGGGCTAGTAACCATTTCATTTGCTAGCTTCTTTTCAAGTACTTTCTCACAGAACTCACTCCTTTCACATTTTGGGGTGAAATTTCCCTCCTCTTCACCTTTGGGGGTGTGCAGAGGCACACTTTTCACCAAGTGCAATCATACACATTCACCCAGCGTTATTTTAGAGCTACATTAACTAAGGATATGGGTGGACCTTGCAATTCCGAGAGGAGGAAATGTTATCAACAGGAGATGCATGGAGTGGTGAAACGCCACACTCCTCTCGCATCACTGGAGACAGAGAAGTCCCGTCATTCAGAATAGAGATGGGGAAAAGGGCTAGGCCTTGTCCACTGTCGTGTTTATGGGCCGTGACATCCACATCCTCCTCCTCCTCCCCAACAGACATGCAGGCAGATGAGTTTGAGCTTGCTTCCTTACCTTCAGAGTGGTGCGACAGCGTGAGCAGGCTGACACAGGAGGCGCCGATCCCAGAACCAAAGACGGTGATGCGCAAGGGGTCTCCCCCGAAGAAGGCGATGTTTTCACTGATCCAACGCAATGCCTGGATCTGGTCCAGCAAGCCGTAGTTGCCCTTGGCAGCTTGGTCTCCGGTGCTCAGGAAACCTGGGGGCAAGCAGGGAGTGGTCATAGGTGCCCTGTCGGCTCCGAGATGACGTAGGTCTGCCCTCATCCCACACTCCACATACGCGCTGCATAGGGCCAAAACCGTGGGGCCCGGTCTGCCAACTGCAGCAATTGGGCTGAAGACATCTTCCCCCATCCCTGCCTGATATTGCGAGAGATTCCACAAGGGAGTCTGTTTTCCATACAGAGGAAGTCACACTGCATGCTGCTGGGCCCTTTTTCTAAGCTTGCCTGTGACAAATGGATTATTTTAAGGGGTTGCGCTGAGGACAAATGGACATGTTTTGAATACAGGATGGGCAGCATGGTAATTTGTGCTTGCACAGGTCAATCAAGATGACTGAGGGCGCATTCCTATGCACGTTTAGACAGAAGAAAGTCCTACAGCTCCCAGGATGCTGACTGGGGAATGCTGGGAGTTGTAGGACTTTCTTCTGTCTAAACATGCATAGGATTGTGCCCTCGGTCACCCTGAGCAATGAAGGTGGGAACCAGAGACAGATCAGAGAGATCTTGGCCATGGTTCCCTCATGGCTGGCCCATCCGCCATCTTGTGCCTGGAAAGAAAGTCTGCCTCTAAATTCCATCTGCTGTCTTGGGCCTGCTGAGGGAACCACAGGCTTCTAACCATCATCTCAGCCAGGACTTTCCCCGTATCCTGCAGCATGTAACAAAACTCATCCTGCCGGAGGAATTGTTAGCTTTTTATTTGGGTCCTTCCGACTGGTTTTTGACACTCTCTGCACATTGTATTTGTACTTGGCTGTAAGCTGCTTCTGGACAATATTGAGAAAAGAAGGATTTAAATTATTAAATGGATTTTTGAATAAGCTCAGGCCAGCCACCTCCTGTCTCTGAGCAAGCCAGGTGACCGTATGAAAAGGCGGACAGGGCTCCTGTATCTTTAACAGTTGAATAGAAAGGGAATTCCAGCAGATGGCCTTTGTATGCATGCAGCACCTGGTGGAATCCCCTCTTCATCACAAAGATATAGGACCCCGTCCTTCTTTTCATACGGTCACCCTAGAGCAAGCTGATATAAATACTTCTGAGAGTGAGGGTCAAGGTTGCCATTTTCTTTGGACTCCCAACCCAGACCACCATCAATGCAGTAAATGTTCCCCCATGTGCACCGAATGGTGCCCCAATCTAAACGCAAGCCCTCGAAAACAGAGGGGCCATTAAATTTTGGAACACAGGAAACTGACCCTCAGGAGGTCAGGGAATCTGAGGAACGGCGGGTGCAGAATAAACAGAGCACCAGGGCACAATGAGGAAAGCTCCAAGGCAAGGTAGGGGAAAAGGCCTGGCTCGGAGATCTACCCTGACAAAAACCGTTCGGCTTTGCCCACAAAAGGATGGCCAAAAGGCTGCCCCTCTGCCCGTTTCCAGAGTCAGCTTGGCTGCACCCCAGCGGAGACATGGAATACTCCCTCCGGTGCGGCTCATTAGCGGCGCTTGCCAGGCAGCGCAGGAGGAGGAGATGGGTAAACACGGTTATTCAATATTTAACCACAGATCAATATTTGCGCTCTGCTGTGCCAGGATGTGTAAGTGAGACAGAATTCCCAAGCAGGGGATATGGGCCCTTCTGCTTGGCCGGCCTCAGCCTGGCTTTGCAGTAGTCCTGCTGCTGCTGGAGACAAGGGGCTGCGAGGGAGGAGAGAGGCCTTGTGGGGAAAAGGCTCCGAAGGCCACCTGTGCGGAAATGGGCCAAGCCACCAGGGAGAGCCCTGCTCATCCTCCCTCCAAGCTCGCCAACCTCCACTTTTAAAAGGGTTGCTCCAAATGTGCAAAGGGGGCAACAGTGACATCATGGAGCCGAGCCAGGGCGACCTCTGGAAGGGCTGTGATTAGGGGCTTTGCTCGACTCCAGATGTTCTAGCAAGAGAGACATCATGGAAGCTGAGATTCCTCCAGCTCCTTCAGTCCAGCGAGGGAGTTGGGCCCCAGCAGGATTGCACCCCCTGCTCTTGAAGACGGCGCTTCGTCTGCTGTTGCTCACAGGGGGGGCTGCCCCCTCGAGGCCCCCCTCGAGGGGCCTCTGTGCGGGCTTCGTCTCTGCACCCCAGTCCCGTACCCAGCACTCCCACGCGGTAGTTGAGGGTGATGACGATGACGTTGCCGTAGCTGGCCAGTACGCTGCCGTCGATCATGTTGCCCGTGCCTTCCATGTACGAGCCGCCATGGATGTACACCATCACCGGCTTGGCCCCGCTGTCCCGGATGTCTGCAAGGGGGAGAAGCTAGAGACAGGACTCCGGCAAGACCTCCTCGTTACCTGCAGCCCGTGCGGGGCCGTTGGCGGACCGTTCCTCAGGAGGGGTGCGGAGAAGAGGCCCAGACCAGCTCCACCTGTAGCACTTCCTTCCCATCCTCATCCCCGCTCCCCCGCCCCAGAGACCACCGGCTGTTGCCCAGCGATTGCCAACCTTTCAGGGCAAGCGCAGCGAGGCAGCAGCGCGAGAAGGCCCTGCAGGGATGCAGGATCAACCGTTCAGCCAAGACCTGAAATGCTGCCCTTCCCAGCCAGAGCCCCGGTTTGGAAGAGGGCCAAAGCCAGTCGGGACAGGCCGGTGCCCCGGGACCCATGCACCTCCTCGGGAAGACGGAATGGTTGGCATTGCCCTGAGGAAGAGGTGAGCAGGAGGGTACACCTTAGGCACAGTGCCCCGGGACTCTGGAGATGCTAGTGCCAGCCATGAGGCACAGGGAGAGGAACAGGCAGGGAAACGCCCCTCTTTTCACTGGGGAAGTGTGAAGGGAAAGAGACGCAAGCCGAAAGGTCTCAGGGCTGAAGGGAGAAGGGCAGAAAGGCTGCACTGCCTCTCCTTACTGTCAGGGAAGGTACCACACTGCCCCAAGGACAGCCAAGCAAGGGTTGGCACCACGCTCAGCATCTCTCTCTCTCTCTCTCCCCCCCCCCTTCTCTCCCAGCAATGCACCTGGCAAAGGCAGCCTGACCTGGGAAGCGATTGACAGGCATGCTCCCCCTCCTCCCCCAAACAAAGCCACCTCCATCGATCCTGCTCTCGCCATCCCACTTACGCCTGCCGCGGTAGCTGTGCCTGACCCGGCTACCTTAAGCTTTCAAGATGACCCAGAAACACCCGACGTCCTTTCACAGACAGCCAAGAAGGTCACGGCGAGGCCTATGCCGGACAGGGCTCCGCAAGGAGAGAGAGAGAGAGACGGGCTTTTTGTATATCCGACAGGGAGGCGGTGCGACCGCACAGCTTGATGAAAGGCTCGTTGCCAGTTTTTTAGAAACGCGGGGGGGAGGGGAGAGATGAGCAACAATATGGCCGTGCGCAGGCTTGGACGGCTGACGCCCTCCACCCAGGCACGAGGTGGTAGCACCAGCGGAGGTGTGGCGATTGGCACACGGCCTTGCAAGCAAGCGAACCTCTGTCCGGCTCGTTGCACACATGGAGGATGCTTCCAGACGGAGGGCACTAGAGCTACTCATCCTTGTGCAGCTATTCCATCTTCCCCTCCTGCACAGATTTGTTTTGGGGGGAGGTGGGGAGAAAGATGGACAAAGGAGTTGGAAAACACAGGATGGTTGCAGGATGGAGACAATGTCATCTGGACGTGTAACCCCTATGGAGCAGGTGGTCTAGTCCCTTGGACGGGGCCCTCACTCGGAGGGGGGGATAGAGAAGAAACAACTAACAAAGAGGATCGGTTGTTCTGCTGAAGCCGAATGTTTGAAATTTCTGTTTAATTATGGGTTCTTGCCCCCTTGTATAAGGTAAATTGAACTGTTAATTGTGTACAGTAGAAGTTCAAGGGGACGGGGAGTCGGGGTTTTTTTTGCATCCTTGATATTTGTCCTAATTGTATTATTGCAGGGCTGACACTCTGAACTACAATGCTGAGTTATTGATCGGGGATTTCCCTGTGAAATTAAAGTTGAGAAAAATCGACAAAAGGGACTTCCGAAATACTCGGCGCCTGGAGATACAGAGCCACGTGAGACTGGGCGACAAGCAAGAGATCCATATTCTTTTTGTTTGGGCACAGAAGGACAAATTGTGGCACGTTTCTGTAAATCGATGTTTACTAAAGACATATTTTGTTCAAGTTATATATATATTTTTGGCAGGTTTATTCTAATGAAGGCCCATAGGACCCACAAGAGTAGAAGTTATAGATGCCCACCCTCAGGTCGAATAAGGCAAGGGGTCACACGCCAACAGCCTTGCTTGGAAGCACGTTTCGTCTTTTGGCTCAAACGATTAGAGGGAAGTGGGCCAAAGCAGGGAAGGTCAGGAACTGGGCAGAAGCAGACAGGTCCCGGCTCAGCTCCCTCTTCTGTCCGTCCCCAACTCTCAAGCCTCCACCCAGGGATGTTACAGATGGCCAATGAATGCCAGTCAACAAAACGAAGCAGCCCTCGTGGAGACCCACAAACAAGGCCATCAGCCGGAACTCACAAACCCGCCGAAGGAAGAACTTCCTCAATTTGCCTTTGCTCCAAAACCCAGCGGAGCCTGCGGAGCCCGCGGAGCCCTCTGCCCCTGTTCCAGGCCTGGCCTACGAGCTCCGCTGAACTCGCATCGAAGCTTGGGAGTGTGCCAATGCGGAAGAGAGGCCTCAGGTGGTGCCCCTTGCTGGGGGTGGCCATCCCCTGCTTTCTACAAACGCCCACCACCACCGCAGATTAATTTCTCCACGGGGCAGAAGAAGAAATGTGCCTGGCCTCATCTTTAGAGCTCTGAAGGGACACCCACTCAGGGCATCTTATGGTGTTTTCCCAGTGAACGCTTGTTTGCAGAGGTCCATGGGTGGGGTGGAGTGGGGAGACTGGACCTCCTTTGGACTCCTCACTTCAAATGCTTGGCAGCAGGTGCATCTTTTTCTGAGGACTCGGTTGTCATCCCTGCTGGGCAGAAGGCAAGGCCGGCATTTTGCTTCTTAGCATGGAGCTCGTTTTTCAGAGCGATATTCCCTGACCCTTCTTGCAATACAGAATGCTCAAACCTGGCTTCCCTTCTGCCCAGATCCTGAGTCTTTAGGGAAACAGGCACACTCCTGGGGTGGCCCTACAGCCTCCAGCTGTAATGCCTCAGTGCCCTGATGGGGGCTCAGAACAGCTGGGAATTCATCCCCAGGGAGGAAATGGATAACGATCCCTCGGACTCCCCAAAGGACTGAGAATCCAGCTGGGGGAAAGCCCAGGGAAGGGGGAACCACATGGAAAATGCGCGACCAGGACCAATGCTTTCTTATTCTGTAAACACGGCACCCTTCAATCAAGACAACCCTTATCACTTGATTAAGATCCTGGGGGTGTGGGAATGCATTTCCAGGTCCACTTTCAAATGAAAGCCTCTCAAAAAAGTGGCTGTTATCTCCCGAGTCGGCTCCATTTTGCAATATTGCACAGCATCAGGGACAACCACCCAGTTTCGTCTACCTGGCTGCTGAAAGATAACCGCGCATAAGCACAAACTATTTCGCAGGTGAACACGCAGCCTCGCAAGGTGTCTGCCGGTGATCCACAGAGGTGTGCATCATCACCTTGCCATTCAGAAAGAGTCAGTGGCTCTGGCAGCACCCCTCGAGTGGAGCACCCTTCTGCAGGCTCCAGCACCCCCAGCCTCCACCCCTACCCTGGTCCAGCAACGCCTATAGGAAGCTTTGCCTTCCGCACATGCTCGGGAGACCGTGCCGGTTGCTGCACAGACACTCCCATCAGCCCAGACTCCGCCTGGACCTTGGCTATAAAGGACTTGCTTTTGTGAGTCAGTTAATGAGAGAGACAAGGAACAGCTGAGCTGGGGAGCGTTTGGGGCGTGACACTCCTTAGAAGCTGGTGGGGACCGGCAGGGCTTCAGGCCAGCTGATGCTAATTGCTCATTAATCCCCGTCCCATAAAAGTCTGGCCAGAGCTCAGCCCGAGTGCTGAAAGCAACATTCGTCTTGGATGTCTGTGCCTTCCTCTGTGCTTCTCATCTCCGTGCCTTGATTCAAACTTGGATTCTGACCCCTGGATTGTGACTCTACTCTCCTGCGTGCTCCTGAAACCTTGGACTTGCCCAGACATATCCTGACCCTGTGGACCTGCTTCCTGACTACGATTCAACGTCTTGCGATTTCAATTCTGTTATCTGGACTTTAAAAGGCACTTCGGCTTTTCACGGACGGACAGAATTATTGACCTCGGACCTGGACATTCCTAAGTGGCATCCTTGAAACATGACACCTGCCTGTTTCCCCTGCAGATCCTGAGGACACAGCAGCAACTCTGCTCTGCTCGACCACCAGCTGCCTGGGTGAAAGAGGAGATCTCTCCTTGCACCCAGGACTTTCAGCCAAGGTTGTCTCTATTGCCGGGAGACCTTGTGTCAGAGGGGCATGATCCTGGCCTTCAGACACAACTACTAGCTCTGGGGGAAGAGACCAGCAGGCACAGCTGAGTACTAGTCTCCCTGCTCTAGGCCTTGGCCTAGCCCTCAAGGAGCAAGAGTGGCCGAGAGAGAGAGAGAGAGAGAGAGAGAGAGAGAGAGAGAGAGAGAGAGAGAAAGGGTGCCTCCACAAGAGCGATTTAAAGCTCTTTCAAGGTGCATTAAATTTTTTACCTCTACAAGAGCGGAGCGCAAATCGGGGGTCGAGGCGCCTTTTCTGTCCGATTATGCGCATTATCGAATGTGGGTTGAATAGCAAGTTTTAATTTGCTGCGGGAGTTGAAGCGTATTTTGGCCATGTAAACACGCGATTCTCCTTTAAACAACTTTAAAGCGCATTTCATATAGCCCGTAATGCGCTTCACCGCCTCTCGTGAATAGGTATTAGGAGTAAATGCGCTTCTCCGTATATGCGCATAATCGGGCAACCAGGCACCAAACCGAATTCTTCTAGAGGGGGCCAAGGACAAAGAAGAAGGGGGGAGCGCACACAAGAGCAGTGAGAGATAAATATGAAGAGCAGCAGCAGCAGGCGCTCGGACTTCTTCAGACCTGGGCCACCCCTACCATATGAATGCTCCTGCAAGCGAGCAGATCTGCTGTGCATGGGTGGCGACAGTGGGACAGGAAATCTAGGGGTTGGGGGGCATCTTTTTGTCAAAACCGATTATCTCTGATGGCCAGTGGGGAAAAGGCTGGAGGCCGAGAGAGAGAGACCGTGGCGTCCCTTGGCTCACTTTCTTCCCAGCTCACCACGCTGCCTCCCACGTCCCCGAGTGAGACCATAATACAGGGCAGAGAGCCGGCTCCATAGGCGACCCCCCCCCGCTCTGCTGCACCCCCCTCTCGCTCCCTCCCCACACCCATGGGAGAGAAGGCCGAGGCTCCAGGAGCATCCCCGCCCTGCCCCGCCCCGCGCTCTTCCCATGCAACCGCTCAGCACAAGGAGACAGAGAGACACAAACAGCTGGGAGTTCCTGGGATGGCAGCGAATGAGGAGAGCGCATGAGAGAGAGAGAGAGAGAGAGAGAGCAAGAGAGCGTGAGAGCAGGTTCATGCAGCGACAGCCACCTGGCGCACACAAATACCTTCGTCTTCATCCCCGTCATTATCCGCTAAGTCCTCGCCCTGTTTCTTAGCGCTGGAGCCTGAGGACCAAACACGAGGAGACAGAACGAAAAGGAAGAGAGGGGGGAAAAACAAAAACCAAAAACAGGAAGAAAAGGAAAAAAGAAACAAAAGAGAATTCAAAAATAGCATGATTGCAGAGAAGGTGGGGCACGTTACCTGGGCAGCGCTTGGGCTCCGCTAAGCATCACTTTGCCCCCTCTGACCTCCCGAAGCAGCACTGGGGGGGATGGGGGGGACAGGGGCCGTCCGTAGCAGCATCCCTTCTCCCGTTCCCAGGGTGGGGTAGGAGGCTATTCACAGCAAGAGGGAGGGTCAAGCAGCGACACCTCTTTTGAGAAGCCCACCCGCCTGTCTTCTCCCAGACACAGTAGTCTGGAAACCAAGCCTGCAGGACAGGAGGGGGGGGCTGAACCTGTGGGACTCTCCGCAACGGGGTTTCAGGTCACACACACACACCTGCACACTCACACACCTGTTCCCCTTCTCTTCCCATGGGAGGTGGATTCCAGGACTGCCCCTTGAGGTTCGGGAGGCATTGGTTCCTTTGGAAAAACCATCAACCCTCAGGACGATGGCGCTGGGTGGGTGGGAGGGATTGGAACAGCAGCCTTGGCTTGAGGAGGCAGAACAGCGTGGCAATTCATGGCAGCCGCACATGCTGCCTTGTGATCTGGCTGAGACACTGCATGCGCTCAGGGTGACTTTTTGCTGGAGCACAGGCACTGAACGGACTGCCCACCCACGGCCAGCTTGCCTTGGGGAATGCACAGCTGTCCATGCACAATTCTGGTGTGTGAGGGGAGGGGGGAGGTTTATGCGTGCAGATGGGTGCGTGCATCATGCTCCTCTGCAGTGGTAGTGCGCTGTTCTAGCAAGACACGGAGAGCAACACCCCATCGTCTCTGGGGTTCTAGGGATGCAGGGCTCTGCGCATCTCGTCCTGATCAACAATGTCAATGTTGTTAGCAGTGCAGCTATGGAGGTACAAGACCACCTTAGGCCACGAAAAAGGTTCACTCACTTTGCTCGGTACCGTCTGCTCTGGCTGGAAACAGCTCTCCAGGGTCCCAGGCAGAGAGGTCGGAGGTTTCCCATCACCTCCAACCCGCTTCCTTTAAGACACCAGGGATTAAACCCGGGGTCTTCTGCGTGCAAAGCACGTCCCATGGTGTCTGCCTTCAGGGAAACCGTTTCAACTTCTCTCCCTCTGAAAACGGCAGGCGAACTCCTATTTCAGGGGGATTGCTAAGGGGCCTCAGCAAACCCTGTCTCCACCTGGCAAATTCTGGGATGGCTCTTATATACATGGCTCTGAGAATGCCTTCTAGGGCTCTTCGGTTCCTCCAGGAAGCAGAAACCAATCTCCTGCAGAATCAAATCGACATTGCAAGCTGGGAAATTGCAGGGAAGTCTGACTTGGGTGTTTAAGGCCTCAGGTAGTCACCTCCTGCAGAGCCGGTCTCTAGCTTCCTTTCTCCTGGCTGAGCCTGACCTACGGAGCGTAGCCAAGCCAAGGGCTGTTCACCTGGCAGGCCCATCACTGACATGGCTCTCGCTGGGAACAGAACCTGGGCTGCGCTTGTTTCAAGGGGATGGTTTGATAGAAAACAGGCAAGCCGAAGGACGTTCGGAGAGGGTTTGCCAGCCAGGCCTTTGCCCAGGAGAACCAGTTACTGGTTCCGCTTGCATGATTCATGATGCCTCCACCTTCACCCGAAAAAAAAGGAGACTTTGAACTCACAGCCCAACCCACCCCCGCAACTCCACACAGGTACCATTGTGACTGGAGCGCCACTTCCCTGGCTGGGGGAGCGGGTGTCACCTGCGCACGCGGTTCGCAGCCCACCATTATGGCTTCCCAGGCTAGGGTCAAAAAGTGGGCCGTGGGGGCCCTTAGCGCCTCCCCTCTCCGGCCTGCTCCAACACAAAGGAACCCTCCCCAAAGCCCTTGGCTATCCATGCTCCCAAGGCGCAAAGGAACCTGCGCAGGAGCGCTCAAAGCGGGAGGTAAAGCCTCCACAGAGCCGGAGGGCAGGAGATAGGCTGGGGCGGAACAAAGCCTCGCCTGGACCGAACAAAGCTCCCCTGTCTCCAGCCGCCGCTTGGATTCCAGGCCTGCACCGTCGCCATGGAAACCAAGGCAGAAAGCGACTGCATTTCCCATCAAGAAGCACCAAAGTCATCCCCCCCGCCTTCTGCTCGCGCAGGGCCCTCCATCCTGCAGCCGATGGACCGGGAAAAGGGCACAATGCCCGCTCTCTCCAACCCCCCCCCCCACCGCAACCCGGGTGGTGGAATTTTGGAGGCAGCGGGGTCTGTGGAAGGTGGCCACGCCTTGCTTTCGCCATTACCCTTCCTCCTCAAAACCTCCAGAAGGCCCACAAATGCAGCCGTGCTTTTGGAACACTGGAGACGTCCTTATTCTGGGTCCACCTGGGCTCGGCGGACCCAGGATCTGACTCATTTACACTGACTGGCGGCCGCAGCCGCTCTGCCAGAACTACACCAAGCAGGATGTTAACACTTTGAGAGTGGTTTGGAAATGTGTCCACGCTCTCCAATACCGTTAAAAAGCAGTGGTGTAGATCCTGCCCAGGATTGCAGGCAGGGTGTTTTCCTGCCCTAGCTGAAGATGCTGGGGATTCAACCTGGGACCTTCTGCATGCAAAGCAGGGGCTCTCCCACTTAAGCTACAGCCCCCTCCTTCCTTGTTTCCTTCCCAGGGCTTGGTGTGCGCAGCAGAGAGAGAGATGCCAAGGGACCAGCCGCCACAATGCCCATGCTTCTGAGCGCCACCCGGAACTGGCCACTGGGACTTTGCCAGTGACGGGGGAAGGCAGGGGAGAGGCAGCTGCTTTACCAAGTGGAGGAGATGAACATGAAGGACACGAGTGGACTAAAACCAACTGCCCTGGACAAACCATCCCGTTGCATTTTCCGCAGCGCTCCGCAAGATGGTAACAGAGAGAAGGGGCCCTTTTATTCGTAACACAGCCAGTGCCGTAAACCATGCGCGACCCCTTTGTAGGCTCATGGCCTCAAGAACTATTCCTTTCTTTCTCTCCCTTGAACTCCATGTGTGTGTGTGTGTGTGTGTGTGTGACGGGCTGCTATGGAGGGTGCCTGCCCCTTAGGTATTTGCCAAAAGGGCAGGAAGAAGTGGTGCCATGGCAGAGCCTCTGGCACCTTTCTGCCGCCACAAACGAGGCCTTTTCGCTGAAGGGTGGGCATGAAGAGCTGAGAGACGGGGAAAAGCGACGCCAGACACTACGCAACATGGCCAGATCCTGTCGCATATAGCCAGCAGCAGCGTGAGCGTTTGTACTTGGATGAAAGGGTGCCAGGAGGGTCTACTGTTCAAACAGACCTCTTGATTCCGATGCCATGGGACACAAGAAAGCCACGCCATCGGCAAGCAGACGCAGAAATAAAACAATATGGCACAACAGAGGAGAACTGGGCTACGTCGCTCTTGTTGTCTTTCAGTTTGTAGACAGACAAGCAAGGCTTACAAATCTTTAAGCCATTTTCCGTTTTGTTTTGCGGAGTGGCCAGGACAAACTGCATGGGAAGGGCACAGCCTTCCATAGCCTCTATCGCTGCACCAGAAGGTCCAGGTTGGCTGAAAAACCTGCTTAAACCAAGGCGCAAAAATCCGGTGCCCAAAGGACGGCACAGCTACGTTTGAAGCAGGAGGGTTGCTAGGCCTGGCAGTCTCAAATCTGTTTCAATTTTGCACGGCCTCAGCTTAACTGCCATGCCGGGAGGAGCAATTTTCAAGGGGGGTTCCGGCTGGGGAGGGAAGAGTTAACTCGCCCCTTCCCAAATGCTATAACACCCTCCCCTCCAAAACGAAGTCTTCCTCTGCTTGGCAATTAAGCTGAGAAAAACAACCACACACCTTTCCATTGGTTTGGGGTAACCTGGCTCACAGTGCAAATTAAATGAAGAATTAATTTCACTTAGTGTGTTTGGACGAGAAATTAATTGGCTGGTTGTGCCTCCTGTGAAATGCAAATAAATCCTAGTCACTCTTTCGAAATTTTCAGATATAGATATAAATTAGCAACTACAGGTTTGTCTCCTATGAGCCTGGGCCCAAAATCTTTTGTGTCTGGCAATGCCCCTGGTTTGAAGAAAACCTCACGTCTGATCAGCCAATTTGAGCCACCATTCCTCATAATGCAGCTTCCCTCTAAACAAAGTGTAATTCTAACAAGTGACCGGAACATATGAACGTACGAAGTGCCATCCTATTCCCCAGGTAGGGTCCATCTAGTCCAGCACTCTGTTCACACAGTGGCCAACCAGCTGTCGACCAGGGACCAACAAAGCAGGACATGGTGCAACAGCACCCTCCCACCCATGTTCCCCAGCAACTGGTGCACACAGGCTTACTGCCTCAGATACTGGAGGTAGCACATGACCATCAGGGCTAAAGCCATAGATAGCCTTCTCCTCCAGGAAGTTAGAGCATGATCTCTTACTGGCCAATGGAAATGAGGCTACAGATTGTTCCTAAACTGGCCTCCTGTTAAAAAAGGCTATTCCTTTTGTTGCATTTAGGAGAGGGGTACTTGCAACCTAGGGCCAAAGTAGACCATAAGAAACATGCATCCCATTTCATGAGCCTTAAGCAGGCAAGAGGCTTGATCAAGACGGGGAAGGGAGATGAATCCTTTCTCCCGGCACCACAGTCTGGATGGAGATTGGCCCTGCCAAGCCGCTAGATGCACCACGTGGGAAGCTGCCAAAATTGGCACACTGGGTAAAAAGGGAACATTATTCCTTTAAGCCGGAGAAAGACAGCGTTCCAAGTTAAGTGATATCGCCTCCTTGATAGCGTCAAATTTTCCATTACTAACTTCCAAGGGGAGTTTCTCCCTTCCCCCTCCCCCAATGCAATTCTGCCTCCGCATTAATCAGTGGGCAAGTTAAAAATTTCCACAGCTGAGTAAGTCACCATCTCTTCCCCCTCATTACATTGCTCACCCAAGTAGCCTCAATCATTGTGCAAGCAATCCTTTGGGCAGATAAGCCAGCTGCAGAAATGCCTGCATCAGGTTGAGACACAGGGCAAACCTGCCCTACAGGACCCCAGTCCAGCACACCTGGGCGTGCGGAAAGCAACACCAAACGCCTGGTGCATCTTCCTACAATATGGCTTCAGCATCTGCTGGAAAAGCCTCCTATTCCCCAGGTAGGGATTACTCGGAAGTCAGCTGCCTTGCATGAATCCCCTTGTGGAAATAAATGGAGGATTTCCACTTTGTCAGTACTGAGTATCTTAAAAATAAAACCCCACCAAAAAAACCCAAAAACCAATGATCAAAATGGGAATACTTACTAGTTTGCAAAATTGTTCATAAACTGGAAACACTACGGGGTGGGTGGGTCACATGCTCCTTTGCTTTCCATTACACCTGGAACTTCCGCCCCTAAACGCCTGTGTGATGTGACCTTCCTGTGCGATCTTCCTTCAAATCCTGCTTTCAAACTCACCTATTGTGTGAATTCCTGGGCACAACCCCTTGAGATTGCCTACTCCGAGGGAAGCACGGAGGGTGGCAACCAGGGAGAGAGGCCCTTTTCAGTGGTGGCCCCCCAATTATGGAATGATCTCCCCGATGAGGCTCGCCTGGCGCCAACATTGTTATCTTTTCGGCGCCAGGTCAAGACTTTCCTCTTCTCCCAGGCATTTAACAGCATATGTTGAAGGTTTTGTGTTGTTGTCGTGCTTTGACCCAGAATTGTTGTTTTTAAAGGCTATTGTAATTATAACTTGTTTTTATGCTTTTTATGGTTTTAAATTTTGTATATCTTTTTTTTTTTTTGTAATGTTCAATGTTTTTAATTTTTGTAAACCGCCCAGAGAGCTTTGGCTATAGGGCGGTATATAAACAGAATTATTATTATTATTATTAATAAGAATAATAATAATTGAGATTCGACAAATTAGCAGTCTCCTTGAATTTAAGAGAGCCGTGAAGACTGATCTCTTCCGGCAGGCCTACCCAGTTGAATTTTAAGATGTTTTCAATAATGTATTAGTTTTTATTTGTTTTTTAATGTTTTATCTATTTTATGTCCTTGTATTTATATTTATTGTTGTTCCCCGCCTTGATCCGGAGGGAGAGGTGGGTTAGAAATAAATAAATTTATTATTATTATTATTTTTATTATTATTATTATTATTATTACTATCCACCAGCCGCTTCTGTAGCCCAGCCTCAGTACACAAAACTGGAATAAATACATGTTCTCCCCTCCTCCAACGTTTAACCCCTGCCTCCCCTCCCCCTGTGTCGAATTTGAGATGGCAATTTCTTTTCCTCCTACACTTTTGAGTAATGTCATGCATGTTGACTGTGTTTATATGCAGCAACGCTAAAAAGCCCATGCATGCTGTTGAAGCGCTTTGACGACTTAACTCCTCAGCAACCTCCAAAGGGATCGTCGTAGCCCCTCCCTCCCTCCCCTCTTCCTCCTATCCACACACACGCACACACACACAGCTTTAGCACTCTCGTGCTGGGACAGAGATGGCCTGATGACATTTCCAAGGACTTGAACTGTGTGTTTCCACACCGGTTGCCCGGGCTTTAGTTCTAGGGTAATGGAAATATCCTGACAATATTTCTACCTAAACATTATCCATCTGGAAGCAGGCGTTCTGTCGCTAAAGCTGAACTGAGCTCTTGCCAAGGAGGAAGGAACAGGGTGTGCAAGCCATTCCGGAGCTCCGTGGATCCATGCCGATTTGGCAGGTGGTCGGGGAATTAGAGACGACGCCTTGGAGGCCGGCAAGGGGAGCCTCTCCGGGGTGGCGCTGAACCTCTCCTGTGCCGCACAGCCCCGCGTCCCGCGCCGACCGCAGGCAAGGCACGGCCAAGGAGCTCAAGGAGGAGAGTCGAGGTTTTGAAGTGGCCGGTGGCTGGCACAGCGTGAGAGGAGGCCGCTCCCCAGAGAGCCTGTGCCAAGGCTCCCAACGCTTGCCCCTGGCACAGCAGCCCTGGCACTCAGGGAAGTGCCCTAGGAATAGCCAGGAGACAGCCGGTGCCTGACAAAGGCAAGCCAAGAGCCTAAGCAAGAGGAACCGGGAGAAATGAAAGCCACTTTGCCGTCAGGGTTCCAGCCAAGGAAGCGAGGACAGAGCTCAGGAGAGGAACCCAACCCACGGCGGGAGCCACGCCATCTTATCCATCCCCTGGCAGGGACGGGGAAGGCACCGTTTAAAAAAGGGGACGCCATGAGCGAGGGGCGTCGGATGGGGGCTCTCTTGGGGGTGCGCGTGAAAGAGAGGAAAGGCAGGAGGGGTGCAGCCCGGCGCGTCGGCAGCACATGCACCGAAGGAACTTGGGGGCCAGCGGCTCAACACAGAGGCAAGGCCGGGGCAGGGATGGCACACGGAGCAAGGCGGTTCCCCTGGCAACTGCAGCCAGCCCTGTCCCGGCCGCACACCCTCCGTACAAAGCCGGCCGGCGGGGGGCAAGAAGCCGGGGAATGCCAGGGAAGGCACCATTTTGTAAGGACAAATCGTGAGGAAGGCCTCCGTCACAGCTACGCTGCCTCTCTGCAGAAGCTGCCCAGGGATACGGGTGGGCAAACGTGGTTTCCACTCAACATTTTACCCAGATCCAGAGGTTGGGAGGCTGGGTGAGCGAAGGGGGGGAGACGAAAGGGACACTCTTCTCTGAAGCCCCCAAAGGACCAGGCCAGCAGAAGCAGGAGCGGGGCCTCACCTGGCAGGCTGACCCTGACCAGAGTGGGGTGGGTGTGTCTCCCCATGCCTTGCGCTGTGGAGGGGGAGCATCCCCAGAGGAAGCTCCCCGAGAGGATGGACAGATGGACGGACGGACAGACAGACCCGCCCTGAGCTCCAGCAGGAGGGCCCACCACCTCCCTCCCCGAGAATGAGGGGGGGGGGACGCTGGTGTGGCGTGGGGCAGGCCAGGCGGCCCCCGCCGCGCTCACCCTCTCTCTTGCCTCTCTCTGTGCCCTCTGCCAGGCTAAGGCTCGCAACCTACCTCCTTTCCTACATATTTTCTTGTTGGGTTTTCGGGCGCATTCCTTGGAAATCCGTTTTACTGTAAAATGAATAAAAGACTACAAAATAACAGGAGGCTCCAGTGGATGGCGAGGGCATGCAATCCATCCTTCTCCCCCAACACCCGTCCACCGCCCCCCAATACCCGCCCCCCCTTTGCCCACCCGCCCCTCCCTTGGGGCTGGCTGCAGGGAAAGGAGAGAGGAAGGGGGAAGGGGGGGTGCTGCCCTGGCAGGAAAACTCTGGAGCCAAGTAAGTGTGCTGGGAGGGGAGGGGAGGGAGGAGAGGGTGCGCTAAGCATGAAGCTGCCACCTCACCCCCGGGGAAGGGGTTGCCAGCTCTCCCCAGTGCTGCTGTACAGGTAAGAGGCTCCCTCCCATCTTCCCCCTTCCTGGCTGTGGCTGGGCGCACGCCCTTCCCCTTGTGGTGAGGCTGAAGGGCCTTTCTGGCACATCTACTTACGGTTTGAAGAAGAAGAAGACCACCCCCTGGAAAGGAAGCGTTAAGACGACGGCGCGCAGCCTCACCACAAAGGGCCAGCCCCCAGCCCCCCACATTGTGCTCTGGCTCGGGAAGGCAGGCTGTGGCTCGGACCCCCACCCGCCCTCGCACACTCTCACTCGGCCCCAGCTCCGGCCAAGTGGCGGAAGCAATGCTCACCCAGCGAGAAAGAGTGTGCAAGAGAGAGCGCATGATCCTCCCAGGCACTCCCTGCAACAATACCCCTGCCCCGCTCAAAGTAGCACATCAGAAATGGGGCGGGGGGGGGAAAGAGAAAGAGAAGGCCAAGGGGAGGGCAACCCCAAACCAAACGCAAGGCCGAACCTGGCCTCTCGATGCCCCCCAAACCGGCCACTGGCTGTGAAGATCTGCGGCTGGCCGGAGAGTTTTCTCATCTTTTGCAACACAAGAGAGGAGCCCGTGGTGATGGCGATGAGGATGAGGATGCCATGGCAGGGGGAGGCCAGGATGGGCTGAGGCAGCGCATGTGTGTGTGTCTGTGTGAGAGAGAGAGAAAGCAAGAGAGACAGAGAGAGAGAGAGAAAGGATGGCAGCCAGGAAGAGCGCGCAGGACAGGCAGCGTGGCCAGAGAAGCGTCTCCACAAACAGACAGGCATGCGTCAGGCGGGGAGGGGGCCAAGGCCGGCATGCTGCAACCGCATGAGACCAACCACGGAGAGACACAGAGCCACGTCTCCTGCTGGCACCCCGCTGGGGACTCACCATCCTCGGTGGGGATGTAGATGTTGAGGTACAGGCAGTCCTCGTTGGGGTCCTGGATGTAGGTGGCCACAATGTCGAGGTTGGACGTGAACCAGATGGGCAACATGATCTCCGGCACAGCGGTGTGGATGTTCTGCGGGCACACCGGGGAGAAGTGGGTGGCGTTCCGGATGCCCGACCAGGAGGAGGGCGGCTCGGGGGGCATGAACCGCTTCTCCCCGACAGGAGGCGCTGCGTAGGGTACCCCCAGGTACTGGTCCACGGGGCCCAGGATCTCGCTGGGCAAGGGCACGCGCACCCCACGCAGCTTCCCGTAGTGGGTGTTGACCGTGGGCGAGTAGGCCTGGCTCTCCATCTGCACCACGGCTGAGGCGAAGCTGAGGATCCACAGCGCCAGGCGTGCTTCCCAGCCGGCCGCCACCTCAGTCACTGGCAGAAAGGGGGAGAGGAGCGGCGGGCATCGGAGGAGTGACCGCCACATGGTCTGGGGAGGGTAGCGCCGGGAGCCAGGCCTCAAGCAGACTCTTGGGGCTCACAGAACCCCCATGGCGGAGAGAGAAGGTCTTCTGAGGAGGATCCGGTGGGTGGGTGGGTGGGCAGTGCAGAGATTGGCCAATTCCTCTTCAGAGCTGCCCAGCTGCCCAGAACCTCTCCCTTTTAGCAGGTGCAGCTCTCCAGAGACAGGTGGTTCTGTGGGGAGGGGACACAGAAGAGACAAGTGGTTAATATCATAACCACAAAATTAACCATTGGCTTGGCAATCTCGGCCAAACGAAGCCCACATCACGAAAGGACCCTCACATCCTGACAGGGTACAGCCTCAGGAGCCAGGGACAGGGAGAGGCAGAGCGGACAGGCTGGCCGCAAAGACCTGCTGCTATGGTAGCCTCCCTGGGCCCAGAACCTCCCCGGGCCACAGAGGTGGAGGACTGCTGCCTTTGTGCCCTTTGTGAGGCTTCCTGGAGGTGTCTGGGCAGCTACTGTCAGAACCGAGATGCTCGACCCAGTGACTGATCTGCTCCAGCAGCCGGGCTCTCCTGATGTTCTTGGATGGCAGAGCAGCCGGATCCATTTGCCTGGTGGGCATGTCCTGCCACGCTTCCATCAACCCCTCCCCATAATGCAGGGGTGTGGAACCTCAGCCCCAGGGGCCGCACTCCTGTTCGTTTGGTGGTTCCCCAGCTTACGTGCAGCTTTTCCCTTATTCTAAAAGGTTGAAAGGAGGAACCTGGAGGTGGATTAAATTATGCTCGGTGCGGAGAATGCGGATAGGGAGAAAACCGTATTCCTCTCTCATCATACTAGGACCCATGGTCACCCAATGAAGCTGAATGGCTGGAGTTTCGGAACAGAGAAAAGGAAGTCCTTCTTCGTACAGTACATAGTGAAAAGTGTAGCATTTTCTATCACAAGATGTAGTGATGGCTGCGAACGTGGGCAGTTATAAAATGGGACTGGACAAATTCATGGAGGAGAAGGCTATCAAGGGCTACTAGTCATGATGGCCACATATTACTCCCAGCATCAGAGGCAGTATACTACTTCCTCGGGAGCTATTGCTCTTGTGTCCTACAACAAACCACAGCTAAGCTAGATAATTCTACACAAAAGCAGGCTGTGGCAGGGTTCTTACGTGTCTCATGTCTTGCTCGCAAGTTTTGCACACAGAGGGAAATCTCACTCACCCACTGCTCCAATCAATATTTTCCTGGATCGTTTTTTAAAGAACAAACAGCTTTCATTTTCCACAAGACTCACACAAGTTAAGCACTTGACTGTCTGCGCTCAGGTGTCTGCAGGCAATTAGCATCTTTACTTCTACCTAGAACCAGTTTGTCAGCTCCTAACTCAACTCCCCCTCAGTTGTTACATGAAGTCCTTTTGCTTGTGTTCCCTGTCAGCCCAAATCTCACTTTTATACATTCCATCCTTCCTCATATATTAGATAATAGCTTTTCCGTGCCAGGACTTTTAAAGCCCTCAGAATCTGACAGGGCGAGAAGCATTATTCTGAGACTTCATGCATTATGGAAATACCAAATGGGAAAGTAGCTCAAGCAATACGTTTTTAACCGGAATGATGTAGAATAGGGTGACCAGATAAAATCCAGGTCAGGGCTCATGTAACTTTAACAGTTGTAGAGAAAAGGGAATTTCAGCCGGTGTCATTTGTATGCAATTAGTTCCTGGTGAAATTCCCTCCTCATCACAACAGTTAAAGGTGCAGGCACTATACTAGAGTGAAGGCAGGGCCCCTGCAACTTTAACTGTTGTGATGAAGAGGGAATATCACCAGGAACTAATTGCATACAAATAACACCGGCTGAAATTCCCTTTTCTCTACAACTGTTAAAGTTACATGAGTCCTGACCTGGATTTTATCTGGTCACCCTACAGTACACTATTTCCTGATTCTGGCAGGTATATCGACTTTCTGTTGATTTAAACCGACTTTCGTCATCTAGTCACACTGCATTGGTGTTTTATAAATTGTGCCAAAAATTGGGATGGCAAAAGGCAACAACCTTTTACCAATCAACACTGGCCTACCTTGCAATTGCCCGGTAAGGATTACCAAGATAACAATGTATAGGATCTACATGGGAATCGCTGCATATAAATATGGATGATTATATTAATGAAGCATTTGCTCTCTGTCCTCTAGGCCTCTCCGCAGGGGCACGCCTCACCAGGCGCACACATCCTCCTGGCAGGAATCACTCCCCCCATCTCCCAGTGACTGGCACGTCCTCCTTCTTGATACCAGCGAAGAAGCGGAACCAGGTCAGTGTGACACCTGCAAGAACGGCAGACAGTGCTGGAGGGGCTGGTACTCCCATCATATTGGGACATGCTAGCTCGTCCACCAGGCTGGCAATTCTACCCCTCCCCTTACCTGGAGTCACTCAGCAACTACTCAGCCTGAGGCAAATCTTCCCACCTCCCCAAGGCAAGCAACAGCTGCCTTCTGTAAGGATGCAGGGGAAAGGAAGTCCATGTTAGGGTGAACAGATGGAGAGGAGGACAGGGCTCCTGTATCTTTAACAGTTGTTAAAGGAATTTCAGCAGGTGTCCTTTCTACGCATGCAGCACTTGGTGAAATTCCCTCTTCATCACAACAGTTAAAGCTGCAGGAGTATAGCTAGAGTGACCATCTACAAAAGAGGGCAGGGCTCCTGCAGCTTTAACTGTTGTGATGAAGAGGGGATTTCACCAGGTGCTGCATACATACAAATGACACCTGCTGAAATTCCCTTTTCTATATAACTGATAAAGATACAGGAGCCCTGTCCTCCTTTCCACAGGGTCACTCTAGGGCAGTGCAGGCTGAGCAAGGCAGGGAGAGAAGCTTTGTGGGGCAGCCCACCTTCCTTGACCCCACAAGGGTCAGGGCAGAGGAGGACTGCAAACCGAGACATGCAGGGTGACCTGTCCCTGGGCATGCTCTAGGGACAGGAGGCACCTTCATTCCCTTGACCCAGGCAGATGGATCTTTTGGGAGTACTCAGAAGGACTCCGTCAAAACCCTTACCGGAGCATGAAACAAGGGGCCTGCTGAAGCAGAGACAGCTCTGGGAAATGACACTCTCTCACGTCAAGAGCAGCTCCAGGGAAAGCAGCAGAGAATGAAGTGGGGATGCAGGAAGAAAGTGACTTAGGAGCTCCAGCTGCATCCAAACCAGGTGTGGGCCAGCAGGAAGAAAAGCCAGAGCGGTGATGGGGAAGGATGCTCAGTGCTGAGCATCACCATGCCACAGCTGCTGAGAGGTCATGCCAGAAAAGGTAGGAGTGCTCCCAGAGAGATAAAGAGGCAAAGAGAAAATGGAAAGAGCATCTATCAGCCACGTGGAATCCGTGCTGATCAGCAGAGTCGAAATAAATGACCCTGGTACAAAATTGTCATGCTAGCAGGACTCTTTGCTTAGAGGTATTTTCCCTCCCCCTGGTCCCAGTGCTAAACCTCGCTTCTGGTTTAGTGCTAAAATCGCTGGAAGAAGCTGCTGCTGGTCCACAGCCCTACAATAAAGCTGTGGAAAGGCCAACTCCTGTAAGGTGCTGGCAGGAAACCCTAAACAGAGGAACCAACTGGGGCCAGAGAAATCTGCCTTAGGTTTATTACTGATTGATTTGTACCTCGCCTTTCTACCAAAAAAAGGGCACTCCAGGCAGCTTACAAAGATAAATAAAACTGATTAAAAGAATACTAATACAATTAAAAACACGACAGAATAAAAACAGCAGGCAACCCAACAGACCTGCTTACACACCAAAGGCCTGCTTGAATGGAAACCTCTTTGCCTGCCGGCAGAAGGACAGCAGGGAGGGAGCCAATTGAGCTTCCTTCGGCCGGGAGTTCCACAGCCTGGGAGCAGCCACTGAGAAGGCCCTTATCCCAATCCATTTTGGCTTAGGAGGCCCTCTCCCTCGGCTTCTACCTCTCTCTCTCTCTCTAGGGCCGTTTGCACGATGAGCAATGGCACCTGCAGGCACCATCCTGAATATTTAACCGCCAAACGTGGGTTGTCGCGTTGGGAGTTATGCGAGGATTACGCAACCAGAACAGGCCATGTGTTATGCGGGAGTTGTTTGAAAAACCAAAAAACCCAAAACCAGCTGTAGAAGTTGTACATGCAAGTGCTGGAGGAGATACATTCACAGCTCCCAACAGCAGAAAAGCCATCAGGGGAAATGACAGGCTCTTCAAAAATGGCATCTGGTCGTGATGATGTCACAAGCACTGTCCAATAGGTGCCTAAGACACAAACGCACGCCCCATGGCAAAAGACACACGGCGGCGATTCTAAAGGGGTCAAGGAAGAGTCACTCTTTCCCAGCAACTGCGCGTAGCTGCCTGAGTGCCCGGAAAAAGTGCTTTCCCGACAGTGGGGCGTCTGGCTGGATTAGTGATGGTGTTGCTGTCCGCTCAGGGAAACAACAAAAAACCACAGTGTCTGGAAAAGCCATAATAATTTAGCATTTGTTTTCACGTTTTTGCTGTATCACAGCTATTACTTAATATTTGGTGGGGAGAAGAGGTTGGAAATGGCTGCCCCCTTGTAAGAAGTAGCTGTTTAGTCTGGTCTTTTGATTAATATCTTGTGGGCAGCAGCTGAAGAAACCAGAACAGGGCATTCTTCTTTCAACGCGGTTATTCCTTAGGTTATTCAAAAAGTCAGAGGCGTTTCCAAAAGCACTTTGCACATCCTTCCATCCTGGTCCCACAATGGTCTCAGGCCCAGCCTCCATGCTTAAGCCAAAGGCCATGACCTGCCCCTCATCCCAGCCTAGGCAGCTCCTAGGGAACCCCACCCCCTTCCCGTTCTGGGTTTTCCTGGGCAGAAATTCTTTGTGACGCATTAATTTGGGAGTTTATGGGGTTCCCACCTAACCTCAAATAGCAAGCCCCAGGGAAAAGAGACCTTAAAGGCCTCCCCATTGTCGTCACCAAGTGAAGCAGCTACTTGCTGCCCACAGTTAAGATGGCTACCATCTCTCCTCAGATGTTGGAGGGTGCCCTAGAAGAGCTAAATGTCAGCATTTGCTACAACAATGAACAAGGACTGCCCTGAGGCAATCCCACTTGCTCACTTGATGGATAGTGTGCCAGTAGGCCGTGGTATCTACTGTTCCTTCTTCTCACCAGCTCCGTTGTCTGGGCCAGAGAGAGAGGCTGGTTCCAATGGTGAAGAAGAAGAAGAAGAAGAAGAAGAAGAAGAAGAAGAAGAAGAAGAAGAAGAGCAGCAACTCCAGGGGAGTCTTATCAGTAAGCCACTACTGAGGTGTGGGGCCTTGGCACGTACCCAACCATGCCTACCCTTGACGCTGGGTCTGGCCACAGCTACAGTCCCATAGGATGAATATTCTATCTCAGATCTGTCTTGGGCTCATGACAGGTGAAGCAAAATGTCTTGGGAGGAAATTACTTCCCATATGATAGTCTTTTTAACAGTGTACATCTACTAGTTGACCATGAAAATCTAAAAGCATCTCATTAACGGGAATGCAAGAAAGACCTCGCTGCCATAGCCCTCTGGTAACCATTAACTCATGGCTGGTTAATAACTGACTACGTGCAGCCAGGACACCTTGTTTATACAACCAAGAGTCTTGGAAGGTTATCCTAAGGCAGGCTGTTGAATCTCTTTCGGCCAAATGTTGAACCTCGTTCAGACAAATGGAGCCAAGTTCCATTTCAGAGCAGCTCTAGGAGTGGGGCAGGGGTGCCTTCCAGTGGGGATGGGGTCTGGCAAAAGAGGCGGGGCCAAAGGAAAACGAGACAGGAGCGGAAAATACCAGCGTATTTTAACTTAAATCTCTTCCTGCCGGTCACTCAGCTTTAGGAGAGGCATTTCAACCATTTCAAAAAGGGGGAGGAGGAAACTGTACAAAACCTGGGAAATCACCACATGGTCAGAGGTTAGGGGAAAGGGGGCATCGCTATCTGGGACCCCAGGAGGGCTGGATTTGACCCCCAGGCCCAAGGTTCGGCAGCCCTGTCCTAAGATAACAAAACCTATCACATTTCCAGAATGGTTCAGCCACATGTCTTATTGATTTCATAGATTTATACCCCACTTTTGAAAGACAGAGAGAGAGATCCTACAAAGCGGTTTACCAAAGACCTAAAAGCAATAATCACATCAAACAATAAACTCAACAAAACACCACAGCTAAAAACCAGGCGGGAAACCAAGGCCAAATCTACACCAAGCAGGATGTAACACTTTGAAAGCGGTTTGAAAACAGTATATGGGATGTGTCCTGGGCCCCAGCAGTTGTCAATACCGTTATAAAGCAGGCATATAGATCCTGCCCTAGTCAGCATATGCAATAAAACTAACCATAAAAGGCCTTCCTTAGTAAAGCCTCTCGGATCACTCACACGCTTCTTTACGATGCTGTGAACTCTGCCAACGAGAGATGCCAACCCCTCGGTTGTTTCCGTTTGCCTTAGGCCAGGCATCCCCAGCTCTCTTTCCTTAAAGGCGGTCGGTGCTCTCCCACCTCGTTCCAGGAACCCCCCTGGTATTCCCAGCCAGACCTATGGTCCGTCTCCCTTTAGGGCAGGAGTGGACAATCTGATGTCCACAGCCAAATTCCAAAAGCCCTCTGCATGCAATAGGTTCAGACCTCTGGAGAGAGCCAGCTGTCCCTTCCCCTGCAGCTTGCTGCAGGGGAAGGAAAAGAGAAGGGGGGGGGAGTGGCCGGAAGAGGAAAGAGGTGACACACCCATTTTGAGCTGTCCCTGCCTCCTGCTGGCTGACAAGTTGGGCCTGACGGATAACCCATGAGAGAATGTGGTCCTCAACAGAAAAAATGGTTGTCCACTCCTGCTTTAGGGGAAGGGACTCAGCTTAGTGGTAGCGCACATATTTCGCAGGCAGGAGGCAGGGCAGGCTCCAGAAAGTAGCAAGATGGGGCATTGGCCAGGGTCCCAAGAACAGCAGTGGGCCCACCACGCTCACAGGGCTTCCGTTTCCAATTTGCACAGAGTATCCGAGAAGAGCAGAGGTACCCAAAGAGAATTCTCAGTTTGCATGTCCTACCACTTCCAAGTTTGCAGAGGGGGGCAGGTATCCTCTGAGGATGTTATGCTCAAGGGGGGGTGGCCCAAACCCTAGGGCCAGCACTGCCAGAAGGTTCCATGATCAGTCCGTAGCATCTCCAGGGAAAGACTCCTGCCTGAAATCCTGGAGAGCCGCTGTCAGTCAGCAGAGACAATACTGTCCTAGACCCTGACTCAATATAAGGCAGCTTCCCGTGTATGTACGTATGCATTTATTTATTTATTTATGGAATTCGCTACCATGAGATGTAGTGATGGCCGCCAATTTGGATGGCTTTAAAAGGGGGTTGGAGAAATCCCTGGAAGAGGAGAAGGCTATCAATGGCTTCTAGTCCTGATGGCTATGTGCTACCTCCAGTATCCGAGGCAGTAAGCCCGTGTACACCAGTTGGTGGGGAACATGAGATGGAGGGTGCTGTTGCATAGTGTCCTGCTTGCGGATTCCTGATGAACAGCTGGTTCGCCACTGTGGGAACAGAATGCTTGCCTAGATGGATTCTTGGTCTGATCCAGCAGGGCTCCTCTTATGTTCTTATGACCGGGTGGGAACTGGAAGCTAGATCTCTTGAATCCCAGTCCAACACTCTAACCAGTACACCACCCTGGCTATAAGCATATGTACACATCAGATGCATGTAGGAGTAGAGAGGTTCAGATTGGACCAGGCCTGTTTCTTCTGCAATAGGCCTACAGAAGCTCAAAGTGCAAAGGTACTTGCTAGAATTAAGGTGGCCTAGGTTTCGTGTCATTTATCTACACAGCTACTAATTGCTGGGAAAGGCATTCTGCACAGGGTACGTGGTCCTGCAGTCCACACAACCCTAAAGGGAGTAAGCGAGTCTCCATTTTGCCTTGTTTGGTCATTCTGTCCCCTTCCATTGGTTTGGCCTGTATAGAAGAACAAGCAAATTCCCTCTCCATCCTAGCCAAAGCAGAACTGGGATGCCAGCTGAGGCACAGGTGTCAGGAAAGAGATGGTGGAGGGAAGGGGGGGAGACGTTGTGCAGTTCCTGGAGTAAGGAGGGGCAAAAAGCAAGATGGCTGGAAGGAAGCTCTAAGAAGAGGCAGGTGGAGAGTATTGAGCTCCTTGCGAAGCTGCAGGGAGATCAATCTGCTTGGTTGATGAGAGAAGGCCGTGTGGGCAGCCTCCTGGTAGTTATGCCTGCTTTAACCAATCCAGAGGCTCCTTCCAACCTGCCTATCAAGGAGGCTGATATTGCAATCCTCAAAAGTCCTGAGCCCCTGCAACCAGGCCAAGTCCCACCCCAGTCCCATCCTAGTGCTGCACCCCCCGACAGATGAAAAACAACCCCAACTTGGCTACAGCAGCAGAGCGGCATCCCTCTGGCTTCTCACAGCCCTCTGTGGCATGATGATGGCAGAGAAGCCGGCCCTTGTCTCCAAGTCTTGGCACCGGCGGCATGGATTGAGCAGCTGCTCCTATGCCACCGCGCCAGGCTCTGCCAGGAAGAAGCCTGGTCAGGGAGGTGGGAGGGACTGGAGGGACTGGAGAGACGGGGGATTCTGTGGCTCGGAAGTAGGGCCCTCATCCATCCAGGGGTGTGGGCAAGGTCGCCGCTCTCCTGCCCCTTGCACATGAGAACCATGGACTTGTGTCTAGTGAGCGATGGAAGGTGGTTCACTTGCCCCAGAGCAGTCATGGAGGTTCAGTGCCAGAACATCCCAGGGCAATATAGGTCCTGGGGGGGACTAGGAAAGCCATACTCTTAATGGCTTTCCAGTGACAGACTCCAGTATGGCCTGTGAAGGGCGCAGTCTATCTGGATGCCGAGGTTTTGGTGAGACGACCACTTCAAAGGGCAACTAAGAGCTTCCCCGGGTGACTGCATGGGCAGGTTCTTCAGAAAGCCAAGCAGGGACTATTTCTCAGGCTCTTAGATCACAGCCAGCTCCAGAAAGCTCCCAGATTGCACAGAACAGGTCACCCAAAAATTGCTCTTTGTTCTGGTAGGACTTCATCATTCTTCCAAGTTGGCAGCAAGCCCTGTGCCAGCTCCCATGCCAATGAATGAATTCCTCAGAGCAACGTCCTCTTCTCTCTCTTTCCCAGACCTCACGCTAACCAGATCGGTGCTTGCAGAGGAGAATGAGGTGGTGGAATAGACTATACAGCTTTAGGCTGCAGGAAAGGGATTCCTATCTTGAATGTTCTTACACAATAATCATAATAATTTAAAAATGCAACTCCTTGCACATAGAAAAGTATCACCTCAGGGAGATGGTTTACTGCAATGCTTTGCCAGCACCTTCCTCCTTGCAGGGAGATGTTAACACAGAGAAGCATTTTAAAGAAATGTGATTTCCCTGCAGTCTGAAGTGATGACAGACCATTTCACTGCATGTGTAGAACTGGCATCCCTTCATCACTCGCAAACAAACATTCACTAGGCCAAAGGAAGTACCAGCCACTCTCTGTGGGGCAAGTCTCTTAGCTGTTCCAAAGTCAATACAGCAATATCCTGGCTCCTATTTGGGAATATGCAGACCACACAAAGTACTGTGGATGTAAAGAGGCAGCTGGCAAGAAGGAAACTAAAAATATGCAAGACTGTCTGGAACTCCCAGCTTTTCAAATACAGAAGAGAAGATCTAGCTCTCAAGGTCTGAAGAGGAAGGACTCACAATGGATCACAAGGTTATTCAGGGTTCTAAAGACCTCCTATATAGCCCACTGCATCCATGCTACAAGATGGCTGTAGATGACTCAAATGAACAAGCCATACCATGAGCAGCTACAGAAGAAGGCAAAGCAAAAACCTCAAGATTGCCAGCCAAGCTGACTGGAAGAGAGTTGGAACTTCTTTCCAGCGCTAAATATGAACCATCAGCATGAGGAAAGAAATCCATCTAGCAAGTGAAATCACAGGAAGTACAAAAGTTGTAAATATAAATGTTGTACGTAAATAAATAATTACATAAATATGCAATAGTTGCACTTCATTCTGCACTAGGCAGACTTCACCTGGAGTGCTGCATCCATTTCTAGGCACTCCACTTTAAGGAGGATGCAGACAATTTGGAGCTGGTCCAGTGGAAAGCAACAAGGAACTCAAGGGGTATGGAACACAAATCCTCCGAAGAAAGGTTGAAAGTTGTTTTAAATGTATATTTTCTTTGCATGTTGTCTGTTTTCATGCTTTTATGGTTCTAAATTTTGTATATTGGTTTTTAATGTTTAATGTTTTAATCTCTGTAAACCGCCCAGAAAGCTTCAGCTATGAGGAGGTATAGAAATATAATAAATAAATAAATAAATAGCAGGGAATATTTAGCCTGGAGAAGGCAAGGGGAGACATGACGGCACTCTTCAAATATCTGAAGGGCCGTCACGCAGAAGGGCTAGATTTAATGGGCTTAAGTTACAAGAGGGTAGATTTCAGATGAACGGTAGGAGAAATTTCTGAATGGTAATAGCAGCTTGACAATGGAACCAATTACCAGACATCTTCAAGTAATGGCTGAATGCACTAGCTGTGGATTTTCCTGTGCCAGACCAACAAAGTGCCCTCCACCGTTTGGATTCTATGAAATTTGACTAGGGCTGCCTCTACACGAGACGTTTAAAGCTCTTTGAAGTCTCATTAAAAATTTTACCTCTACAAGAGCAGAGCGTGAATTGGGAGTTGAGGCGCTTTATCTCTCCGATTATGCGCATTAGCAAATGCGCGTTAAATAGCGAGTTTTATTTTGCTCCGGCCGCTAAAGCGCATTTTGCCTATGTGAACAAGCGATTCTCCGCATTAACTACTTGTAAAGTGCATTTCAAACAACCGGTAAGGCCACCAGTTGTGCGCTCAATTACCTCTTGCGTACAAGCATTTACGATAAAGCGCTTCAGCGATTATGCGCATAATCGGCTAACCAGGCGTCAAACAGAATCCATCTAGAGGGGGTCTAGGATAGCCTACTTCCAACACCCAACAACTGAGGATATGATGCAGACTGGATCTGCTCCAAAGTGCAACCACACCCAACCATGCATCCGTCCATCTCCAGGGCATGCATCATTGCTATGCCATGCCACCCATAATTATAAGGGGAAAAATGTCTTGCCCACTTCTACATAGCTGGAAATCCGCCCCAACCTTTCATGTAAATATACGCTAAGCCTCTTTCTCCCAAGCAGTTGTTGAGGTGGTCACAGCCTGTGTTTAGGTTGCGCCACTTCAGGCACACGTGGTAGAACACTCCTCCATACAAATCAAACACAAAACCCACACAAGAGCTAGACATCAGGAAGAACGGCTCTAATATACCCTTCTCCCTGACACACAACATTTCTGTTTGCGTGGATTTCTTTTGAAATGGAAGCCAGTCACACCTTCTGAAGCCTCACTACTAGTCCAAAGCAGCACAGGAGAGAGAGAGAGAGAGAGAGAGAGAGAGAGAGAGAGAGAGAGAGAGACCACTGTAGTGCAAACTTCAGGATAGCTCTGAGAAAGTTTACCTTCTCTCCCATCTTGCACAAGGGAACAGGTGGTCGCTGTCCCTTCAGCACCACCCCATCCTGTCTTGGCAGAAACTAGAAGGGACTCTGGAAAGAGCAGAGAAGGGATTTTCCATCTGGAAGAACGGCACACTGACATGGACATTCTCTGTCCTACATTCACACCATTCATATTAGGAAAGCGACACAAGCAAGGCTCTTTAAAGGATCCGAGTGAAGACTGAAGGATTTCTAAGTATCTCACCAGCAGAGCAAAAACAAAAAAGCTGGAGAGGCTCCACCAGCACTTCCAACTCCTAGTACTTGGGGGAGTCAGAACACATATGTACCTGCTCCTATTTACCCCCCACACACACACACACACACCCCACACCATACACACACACACACACTTATGACCACGCTTGGTCAATGCAGCCACTGGGAAAGAGGAGACCCAACGGCTGAGCAGAACACACGGGGTACAAGGAAGCCTGAAGCACTCCCGACAATTCCAGGATGAGGATGACCTACAGACACCCACTCCCAAAGAACCCTTCCCAGAGGTTTCCTGCTGCTGCTGCTGCAGCTGCTGCTCCAATATGACGTAAGGTTCCCCAGGGGATGGCCGGCAGGCAAGCGAGCAGCACTTTGCATGCAGCCAGCAACCTGCCCAGACTCCATCTACGAGGAGGGGCAAGAGGCCTCTTCCTCACCAGCCACAGGTTGCCAGCAAATTGAATTGCACTCTTGCGCATCCTTGGACAAAGCCTGGGTGGCCCAGGAGGGCCAGCATCAGGCCTTCCCATGGGGGGGGGGCAGCTTTTGCTCTCATCCCCTCCTCCCAAAAAGCCTGGTGATCCAATCACCCCTGTGCCTTCCCTTGTACACTGGGGCTCAGGGTCACAAGCATGCATTGGCCTGGGCTGATCTGCCACTGGGGAGGAAGTGGAAGAGCAAGACAGTTGCTCCTATCAGTGTCGGTGCATCCAGGCAGCCCAAAGTGAAGGGATAAAACCACGTCCCTGCTCCTGCTCCTTGGGGCCGGTTCCTCTCCTGGCAGCCTGAGCCAGCCTGTCCTGCTGCCTGGTTGGCCTTCTTGATCGAGGGAACCCATATCTGGAAGCTCCTCACGAACTGGGAACATTCCTGGAATGACTCCAGTTGGGTCACCGTCCTTGAAATGGGATTTGTTCCAGCTGAGGCACCCAGCTTCTTTTCTCCTTTTTTCAGCCCCCTTGGAAGGGGTCTACTCATGTGAACGGCATCACCTACAAGCAGCAACTTCCGCCATCCAGGAAGCCTATTTTGAGCTGCTGCCCTGTCCCCAGAATGCATTGCTGCAGCATCCTGTTAGTTTCCAGTTCTCTGGTGCATTGCTTTTGTGTCCAGATTGCTCTTGGGAGCAGAGGTTGGGGGCAGGGAGAGAGACTAAGCAGCTGATTAGAATGTGTATATCAGCTGCAAGTTCCGAGCCATGAGAAAAATACAGATAAGGCACATGAACACATAAGCATATTCATCTTCCAGTGAGAGAGACATCAAAGGGATGACCAGCATGTCACACACAAAGCACCACACACAGAGCTTTCACGCCCACTGTCATGGCTGGTAATGTGGAGGCAAACAGGAGCATAGGGGTTAAGCACCTAAGTTTGCCCCATCTCCCAAAGGAGATGGGGCAAACTGGAAAAGCCAAGCTCAGATGGAAAAGCCAAACCAGAGTAGGCAGCTTTATAGGGGCAAAGGGAACCCTATTGGCTGCTTGCACCACCTGAGTTCTGCTGAATTTATAGCTGCAGTACCACCCTTAGCCATCTGCAGGGGCGGCACTAGAGAGCAGCAGAGAGCAGGTCAGAAGTGCTCCCCTCCAGTAAACTACCATGGTGGAAAAATTGAAGCAACAGGGGCCTTCTGCATGGAGAACCCCCCCTCCCCCTATTTCGCAAGCTCCACACTGCCTCAAGCACAGCATATTTCAACGGAAGCAGTCCACACGTTCAGCTGAGGCCCACTGAGTGAAGAAGGATGGGCACGTGTGTGAACAAGTCTTGAGCAATCAGCCAATTTACAATATGCGACAGCTTAACACAGAGACATGCGGGTATTATTGCACAGGACTTGGATTCACGTAAGCTCAGCCTGACACTCTCCAAAACACCCTCCCCACCCCACGTTTCTGGCTTTACGTTTCAAAACCCGCAGGTAGCACCTTTTCAAAGGAACCCACGTTCAAAGACCAGGGGTGGTGTCCCAGCGAGGCCACCTTTACCTCCCTGGTGGTTTTCTCAACCATTCAACATCACTGTCCTTTCTCCTCCAGACTCCCAAGGCATTTTTGGCCACTGAACTCCAAATTCTGCCACAGCTCAAATCCTGGGTTCAGCACCCAACATAAAAGAAGCAGTATTTTATTATTAAGGCATGAGCTTTTTGCAGGCTAAACCTCAGATGCAATTCCATGCCTGCATCTGGCAAAGTGGATTTCACCCACGAAAGCTCATGCCTTAATAATAAAACACAGTTAGCCTTTAAGATGCCACGGATTCTTTTCACTTTCGTACTACAGACTAACACGGCTGCCCCATTTGAAGCCATTAAAGAAGTGAGTCCATGCAAAATGCATGAGCCACCAGATTAGTATGGGAGCATTTTTTTTTAGAGAGTGCAAAGTAAACCGTCCTCATACAGAACATGAGCAGGTAACTTGTTTTCCACCTCTCCCCAGCCACAGGTCTGGCTTGGAAGATGTGATAAGGCTTTGCATTTCTCTGGCACTTCCCTGCACTTCCCATGTTCTTGCCCTCAGTAATCCTGACTTACAAGGGCCCCGTAAAGCAAGCAAAGATCAGTATCCCTGTCTTGCGTTGGGAGAGCTGAGACCAAGAGGAAAGGGTTTCTTTCCTAAGACCATCTCCTAGGTAAGTTTTTGTTTGTTTGTTTGTTTGTTTTAGCTGAAGGGAGATTTGAACTGGGGACTTGGCAGCTCATCCTTTCAGCCACTGCATCACACTAGTTCTCCTGTGGTGGTTATTGCCCTGGCCTGAGTCCATGATGTGCACACAGATTGCCTAATTTGAACACGAGTTGCAATTGCCGCTAGCTCAATCATGTCCGTTCCGACCGGCAACGGTGCTCCAAATCTCAGAGAACGGTCTTTCCCAGCCCTGTTCCCCAGAATCCTTTTCACTGGAGATGCCAGGAATCGAACCCCGGAGCTCTGATGTGCGCAGCAGGGGTGCCACCACTGAGCACACCTTTACTTACACCCACATCGCCACAACGGAGCATTTGCTGTCGCACACAACTGGCTCTGCAGGCGGTAACAGCCACCACATGGAGCCTTTTAAAGCAGCTTCCACATCGTGCCGGTAAAACTTAACCCAGGTCTCGCGCCTCTGAAGTAAAGAGATAGGCTGAAAGCTCTTCAGCCACACAGGGCACAGCCCCGATCGGCAGCCAGGAGAACTCTATGACAGGGGAGCAGAGCCTCTGTGGAGAGTGAACCCTGGAAAGGGGAGATGCTTCTCATTCATCAGGGGCTGGTTCTGGGGTGCATCCATGGCACATGGCCCAGGGCTTCCTGTCTAGGTTTGGCCACTGCAGGCTGCAGATGCCAAGAAGGGGCAAGAAAGAATACAAGGATACACTCCATGCATCTCCTTCTGTGCCCACTCAGACATGCTGTTTGGTGTCTCAGGCCCAAGCGCTCTCCTGATGTGCCATGGCCGCCATCTTCCAACCCCACTAACCTCCCCCTCCCCAAAGGAAGAGGCTCTTTGGAGATCTGTGGCCCGCTGGAGAACCATGTAGGAGAAGAGGCCGAGGAGAGGAGAGGCAGAAGCTACAGGCTTTGCTGCCGAGGAACCGGCTCTCGACCACGTCAAACCACAGGTCCATTTGGCCCAACATTATCTATTGTCATTGTCAGCGGCATTTCAGGGTGTCAGGTAAAGAGAGGTCTTCTCCAGCCTGCTACTCAAGACCCTCTTAACTAGAGACAGTTAAAAGGATCGAATCTGGGATCTTCTGCGTGCAAAGCAGGTGGTTTCCCACTGAGCTGGGGGGGGGGGAGTTTGTGCTGTCCCTCAATGGGTGAGCATCAGAATTTTTAGAGGGCACAAGGCACTTCTGGGGCACCAGGAGGTCCATTCCATCTCTGACAGTGTGGTATAATGGTTAGGGTGCTGGATTTAGTCCAAGCAGAGCTGGGATCAACCACAAAGCTCACTGGATGACTTTAGGGCAGTCTCTCTCTCTCTCTCCCCCCTCTCCTTCTCAGCTTAACCTACAACACAGGGTTGTTGGGAGGATCGTAGGGGACGGGGCGGGGATGTATACTTGAGTTATTTAAAAGAAGAGCAGGATAAATGTGTGATGAACTACAAATGCAGGCCAAAACTGCAATGGGAACGCACCCATGAAGACCCACCATTCAGGCAAGGACTTTGGCTTGATTTGAGCTACAGAAATGTGCTGTGAGTTTCAGAAAAGCAACTCAGTAAGAAGGAAGGGAAACCCTTTAGGCATGTAACTCTTAGTCTCTAAATAATTGCTGCCGGTTTCCAAACTTCGAGTAGAGGGTGGGGCAGGAGGGGAGTGGGAAAAGAGGCAACCTTGCAGAAAATTTGTGCTGACCAACCTGCCTGCCTACAGTAGTCACTTCTGGTTTGCCAACAACCGAAAAGAGAGAAGGGGGGGGGGGGAAGGACCAACTCCTTTCTCATTCCCAGAAGATTCCCTGCCTGGAGAGGGCCTTTATTTGCCATCCGTGACCATTGACAAGCTTGCCCACCAGGCATGGCTCACATTCCGGTCAGCCTCTGACTCAGGACTAGCCGTTGAGTCTGACAGCAGAGCCCTGGAGCGGCCACTAGCAGAAACACTGGACATCTCCATCTAGCCCCTAGGGCAGCTCTGCTTGCTCTTCCAAGAGCTGAACGGCCCAGGACTTCCTGCACTGGCCAGATGCCTTCTGGCCCTAAATGCAGCTGTTGGGCCAAGCCAGGGGCTACCTGCTTGCCACGGAGGAAAGATTCTTAGGTGGTGAAGCCTTCGGCTTGACACGAGATGCTTCTTGCTGAGCCCACTCAAGGGCACTACCCCTGACCGTGCACCATGTCTGGTTATAAGCAAGTCATTTGGGTTCCTGGACAACACGAGCAGCGCTCACACCAGGGCTAGGCTGACCCAAAGGGCAGGACTGGCAGCTTCCTATGGGTCTCTAGTTTCACTAGGAAAATCCTCTGGGATGAAGCAAAACGTAACACACACATGACATGGAGGCCTGAGGGGTGGAAGTAGCCACCTTTTCCCTCCTTGACCATACAAGTGGAACACATTTGGATGGAGTAGGGAGTCCAGCTGCAGAGTGGGCACTCAGTCCCTTGTCTTCCCCAGACCCTGCTGTCCCAAGGGGCTGAGATGGGACTGCTGCTTCACCCCCCCCCTCCAGTCTTCCCAGTCCCCATCCTGTTGCTCTGTCCAGTTGCATGGTAAAAGGAAAGAGAAGAGACCAGCCCACCCCTGCGGCAAGGCCTGAGCAGCCCAGAAGTTAAGCCACAAAAGAGTCACCAAAGCCTCTTCTCCCAGACTGCCTCGTTTTTTACAGCATCCTTGCTTCCAGAGAGTCTTAACTCAAGGCTCTGCCTCAGCAGCTCTTTCCTCGCAAAGATGTGGAGAGGCCAACTTAAGTTACTAGTCCCTCAGGAGAGAGAGAGAGAGAGAGAGAGGCTGGACTAATCGCACAGCAAGCTGAAGTACTTCTTGTACTCTCCCTTGGCACATGTGAAGCAGGGATGGCCAAATAACCACTGGTACAGCTAGTCCATTTTGGCCTTCCTTCAGTTGCTGACAGGAGCCACCCCGCCTCCCCCGCCCTGCTGCCGCCTGATGGATGAAACCTCCCCAGCTCCATCTCAACCATCAAGACACGAACCCAGCCAAGCATCTGCCCAGGTGGAGGGGCTGCAGTGCTCCCTCACCCCTCTCCTTGTGGGAAGGAGTTGTGTAACCATGGGAACCAGGCATAAAATTAGAAGGACCCCCCCACCCACCCCCTTCGAAATCAGCCCCACCAGGCCAGGCAGGCAGCAGGCGCAACACTGTGGCTGTTGTGGCCGGCCATCTCTTCTCATCTCTACCCGGTCAAGAAGTGTTCCAGAAGCTGGGCCCTGAAGGTGGCCCTGTGGCCACCTGCCACCGTCTCACCTCACACACCAGCGCCACCCTAACAGGATGAGGCCAAAGCTGGAGTGGGCAGCCACGGAAGGAGACCGGAGATACCAAAGTGGGCACAAAGCGAGCCTGTCCCCAATGCCTCTCAACAGCTCCTCACCATCCGGGATGGGATGTGGCGGTTTGCCGAAGGCACCCACACGCCCTCAAAAGGATTCCGAGTGCAAAAAAAAGGGGGCACTCTTTGCACATGCTCAGGTGCCTGCCGCCAACCGGCAGCTATTCCTGGGCCAGTGCGTGGCATGCTCTGGGCCAACCGTGGCTTGGGTATCTGGGCACAGTCCCCTTCCCCTGCACCCCACCTAGTATCTCGTGGGGCCACCAGACTGCCCAACTGCCCTCTCATGGGTGGCCCAGAGGCGTCTGGGACTGAGGTCACAGCCACCACAGAGCCTGGCCTGGGCAGGGGGCAACACGAAACACTCAGGCCCAAGACCGCTCCCTCGCGTCTCCCCCCCCCCCCCCGTGCCCGGGTCCCGGATTGCTCCCCCTCCCCACACCACCACGCCCGCAGCTCTGCCTGCCTGCTCTGGGCGGACGCCGGCGGCGGCAGGGGCGCATCACCCAGGGCCTGGGCAGGCCTCGCCCGCAGCACGAGGCCAGGCGATGCCCGCTGCCGGGGCTGACCAAGGAGAAGCGGGGGGGGGGGGAGTTGGCGGGGACGCGCAGGGGAGGAGGAGGTAGGCCCCGCTGGGCAGTAGGCGGCCCGCTGATCCCGGGGGGGGGGGAGCAAAGCCACGCGCGACAGGCTCCCACCCCACGCCCTGCCCGCCACCGAGGCCACGATGCCACCCAGCCACCCGCTCCAGCTATCGGGAACGGGGTGGGGGAGGCACGAGCGCCGGGCACGCGCCCCGCAACAGACCCCAGCGCCGCTTCTGGGGAAGGGGGAGGCGGCGATGGCGAGGCGCGCGCGCGCCTAGACGGACAGACAGAAAGACGGCGCAGGGGGAGGGAGGCGGCTCCTGTCCGGGAAAGCCCCCCCCCTCGCCTCCCTCTCGGCCCACCCTCCGCCTTTCTTTTTAAAGGGGAAGGGGGGGCTCCTCTCCCCGCCATCCTCCTCCGCACCGTTTCCATAGTAACGCCACAGAGCCCGGTCGCGGCAACAGCAGCTCCCCCCCTCCGCCTCGCCCCCGCACGGCCCCCCCATCCTCCACCCGGAGAAGCCGCGGACAGGCGGACATCGGCGGGGGAGGGGGCGCGGGAGGGAGCGCGGGACTCATGCCTATGGGGGGAAGGGATTCTCACGGACTCCCACCGACCCGGGGGCGGCAGTGGGGCGGCGGGGCTCCGGTCTGCCTCTCGCTCGCTCCGTGCAATGCGCCTCGGCTCCTGCTGCCGTCGGGCCGCCGCGCTCTCGCCCTCGCCCACCTCCCACACCCCCGCCGGCTCTCCGTCCACTCACCCGACGCGGCCGCGCTGCTGCTGCTGCTGCGCTGGTGGTGGCGGCGGCGGCGGGCCCGCGGCAGCCATGCCGGGCTAGTCCGGTCCGGTCCGACCCGTGGCGGCGGCGGCTGGTGGGGGGGGGGGCGCGGGAGGACTCCTGCAACGGGCGCCGTCAGCGCCGCCGAAGTCCCCGCCCCGCGCGCGCGCCCGCGCGATCCCGCCCGGCTCCGGTCCTCTCCTCTCCGCCTGGCCGGCCCTGAGAGCGCGCCTGGGAGCGAGCGCGGCGCGTGCACGGCGGGCGAGGGGATGGGGAGGGGCTGCTGTTTGGTCGGTAACCCCTTCGCCGCCGCGGTCGCCCTGCAGCGCAGAAGGGAACCCCCCCCCCCCTACATACACACACACACACGCCGCTCGTCTGGGGCTGCGCTTCTTTTGGGGGCAAGGGAGGGAGGAAAGAAGAAGAATCTGGGTCCTTCCCCGCCCCATAACCGCGAGCGACCCTCTGCCTCATTCCCAGCCCTTCCAGGTGTCGCTTTTGAAGCCCCCCTCTCGCCTTCCAGCAGCTCACCTGTGGCACAACCTGCAGAAATCGCATCTCCCACCACCGCCTCCCATCCTTCAGGCTGGGTCTCTTCCCCTTTCCCCTGTTTCCCCTCATACCCCCAAATTTCCATGGGCTCCGCTTGCTTGGAACAACCTTGCCCATCCTGGTGCCCATCAGATGTGTTGAATTTCTCCCAGCATCCCCTTCCAGCCATGGGGAAGGCTGGTCTGGAGCAATTCAGGCTGGAACACTGGTGCTGCGGGGCCTTTCATGCCAGGGAGCTGAGTCTCTGTGGGGGGATTTTTAGCCCTCCTGGTTGGTCTAGTGAACTCCCCTTATGAGAAAGGAGTCACTTCATTGATAAGGAACAGATCCCTTACGACAAAGACCTTCCTTCTATTCCACTATGTGCTAGTGATGACCCTAAAGGGCCCATCCTGAATGGTGACTGACCACCCACTAACCCAATGGAGTTAGATTCCCGCTAGCAACTTAAAATGGATAGCAGTGGGGACTGAAATGATACTCACATACGAATCAGTCCTCAGAAGAAGGCTTTATTGAACAATGGCCATTGGAGCCAGAACAGGGGGGTTCTGACTGCCATTATACTACAAGGCACTTGGTCTTGTAAACTTTTGAATCATGCATAATCGGTATTTCCAAGGGAGGGGGATGTTTGGGGTTGATCTAATCAAAGGTTACTCTCAGACAAATTAATGAAGCTGACACGCGAATACATATTTGCTGATACACGAGTACATAATCGCTGATACAGGAATATATGAAATACAAGGCATTTGGCCTAACGCATGATATAAACGAAACTTCCATAAACAAGATGCACGCTGCGATTTTGGCCGAAGAAGACTACTATAACACCTTAGCCGGAAAGTCCCCAACTTCCCTTTTCAAGCAGCTGCAACTTCTCCCAGTTTTGCTTTAGCAAACAATTTTAATGCAGTTGGGAAAATGAAATGAAGTCTTCAGCAATACAATGAGGATTATTAAAGTTCATCAGAGATGAGGCTGAATCCAACAATACGTATATTGATTACTTGAGCTATTGATATGATCACACCTGCAATATTCCCTCTACAGTCTCCTCCTCTCCGAAGGGCTCCGTCTGGGTGGTCCATCCATGCCCACTTTGGATCCCCAAAATTGGGCACCCCAGCAAGTCGAAGTGGCCACCAAGCGGTTGTCAAGTCCCTGCCACCTTCTGGAAGGTCCGTGGCTCTGAAAGTGGCCAACGGATGCCACTCCCGGCAACGCGACCTTGGGCAAAGCTCCCAGCTGGGCCATGCACTTGCCATGACACTTACACTTCGTCCAGACTCTCTTTCTGTACCCATGACTGGCAGTGTCGGTTAAAGCAAGGGGTGAGGTCAGCATGGATCTAGGGGGTCCTCCCCCTTTCTAGTGTGGTGCTGTACCCTGCATTTGAAACTGCCCCCACCTTGCTTGTAAAACACGAGCTGTTCCACTTGGTGAGGGCTCCTTTCACATGGTCTATGCTACTGGCATCTATGACTGGAGAAGAAAAACACTCCCAAGAAATCTGTCTGATGCTTGCCTCCTGCTGCGACTGAGGGGCACAAGCTTTCATGGACACTGTGCAATTCATCAGATGCAATGTTTTGAAGTAAGCAAAGTAATACACACTGCCTCCTGAAGAACACCCCCCACACACACACACACACATCACTCCGTAAGACCATTAAGTCTAAAATTAACTAGCTACACTACTAGGAGTCAATGTCAGGGTCATAGAAGGGGCCTATGAGGCCATCGAATCCAACCCCCTGCTCAATGCAGGAATCCACCTTAAAGTATCCCTGACAGAGGGCTTTCCAGCTGCCTCTTGAAGGCCTCTAGTGTAGGAGAGCACACAACCTCCCTAGGGAATTGGTTCCATTGTCGTACTGCTCTAACAGTCAGGAAGTTTTTCCTGATGTCCAGCCGGAATCTGGCTTCCTGTAACTTGAGCCCATGATTCTGTGTCCTGCATTTTAGGATGATTGAGATGAGATCCTGGTCTTCCTCTCTGTGACAACCTTTCATGGGCTTGAAGAATGTTATCATGTCTCCCCTCAGTCTTCTCCAGGCTAAACATGCCCGGTTCTTTCAGTCTTTCAGGATCTACGAAACATTCTCCCATTGGGAGAAGGAAACTGTGAAGAAGCTGATATGCTTGCTGAGGTTGCAGAGAGAAGATGTGTACTCCACATCTGAAAGAACAAATAGATTTGGCCTGGCAGCAAAGCATGGGAAGTCGGTTTGGTGAAAGTGCCACAGATCCTCACTAGGGTGTTCAGGCAATCAGAGATACAAACCCAAGACTGGAAACGCTTGACGGAGGGAACGAACATATATCTGGTTGCCATTGTATGTAGCAGCCAATTCACCTTTCCCAGTCCATTTTCTGCTGTGTGAATTGGGCTTATCTGGATATTCCATGAAACCAAGCTCAAACCAAGCCTGCATGACTCTCAGCTGCATCGGAAGGAATTGTCTCTCTAGATCAAAGGTGTTCTGCTTTTGTCCTCCTGATGAGCCTTCCTAAGTCATGAAAAAATAGGGCTCAAACCCCACCAAGGCCGTGCTACTCCCCCTCCCCCCCCCAATGGATGAGCAGATCTGTTCTTGTCCTCTTCCAATCCTTCCTCAGGTCGAATGATGACAGATTCCCGGAAGAGAAATGGAAAGAGCTGAACTATGTGATGCAGTTGGTCTTGCTTATATAAGGGGGTAAGCAAAAATCTAGACACAGAAGATGCAGTGCCTTGGGGACAGCTTTGACCCTATGGGAGGCTTACCTCTGCCTTCTAACACCACTGCTTGTAGTCCTGGTGCCAGGCAGCTCAGGTGCCCTTGTGTTTTGCCTACAGGACTCAGAAGCCCTGAGACAGTTGCAAAGTCTCCATTTGGTGCCATCTTCCCCTCTGCACAATGCCAAGATGACATCCCTGGGCGCAGCAGGGTCAGAAGAGTCTCCGTCCCTTTCTATATCAAGGGTGGGCAGATGTTCTGGACTTCAACAACCCTGAGCTACAACTCCCATCAGTCAGGGACCGGGGAAGTTGTAGGCCAAAACATCTGGTGGGTCACAAGTCCTTCAGTCCTTCTTCACATGGAATAGGAAAGGCCAGGAACGAGGTGTTTTCCCCTCCTTCTCTCTATGCCACAGCCTGCCTGGCTACAGGTGATGGTGGCTATTTGCTGTTGCCTCTTGACCCGACGGTTTGTACTGATTAGCACAATCTACTGAGCTCCTGCTGGTGCTAATAGCAGCAGAGTTGGCTCTGCTCTTCTGCCGTCTCCAGCCGGCTGCCCTGCACAGATCAAGCTCCCAGCCCCTTGCACTCTGCATTAGACTCTGCATCAATCATAGGCCCTGAAAAGGAGCCACAAATGCCTTGCAAGGTGTGTTGACTGGCTGTCAACATGTTTCCTTCAAATTTTGGTCATCAGGACAAAGAGAGCAGGCAGTCCTGGATGGGAGGCAAGTACCCCCTTGGGGCCAGCTAGCTACAATCAGGGATCAACCATATCACAAAACTGAAACAAACTACCATAAGTATAGAAGCATAGCATAGAGTTGGAAGGGGCCTATAAGGCCATTGGGTCAAACCCCCTCCTCAATGCAGGAATCCACCTTAAAGCATCCCTGACAGATGGCTGTGCAGCTGCCTCTTGAAAAGCCTCTGGTGTGGGAGAGCCCACCACCTCCCTAGGTCATTGGTTCCATTGTCGTACTGCTCTAACAGTCAGATTTTTTTCCTGATGTCCAGCAGGAATCTGGCTTCCTGTAACTAGTGTATCCAGTTTACAATTTTTTTTTATAGATTTAAAAATAATTAAATTCTCAAAATTTTAAATGTCACAGTTTTAAATTTTTAAAAAACATACAGTTTTTAAGTGGTTTTGGTGTAAAACACCAGCTTCAGTCACAAATAAGAGTCTGCTACAATATCGCTTATAAGGTGAGCCAGAACCAATCAGGAACAGGCCAAACCTCAAGGAGGGATCTTGTATTCAACAGCCATATCACATATCCAGCATTTGGTGCTCTCTCTCTCTCTCTCTCTCTCTCTCTCTGCCGCACACATGCATGAACTCACATGAATAGCACTCTGGGTCCATCATCAAGAGAGATGTCAGGCTCCATCACTTCCGTTGAGCTAGAAGCTGATGTTGCATTAGCAGACAGATCATACTGCAGTTACGGGAGGCTGCTGATGTGTCATTCGACCCCGCACAGCTGAGAGGTCTTTCGGAATATGGCGTGTGTGTCAGAGTCTGCATTTAAGGCGAGATATTGACAACTAGGAGTGTGTGTTGTGGGGAGGTAGCAAAGGAGACTCAAAGGTCAAGAGAGGATCCAGCCGTATTTACCTTTGTGAAACAGAAATCTGGAGCAACAGGTCGTGGCAACCCCGTTGAAATACCTACAAGGAGAAGCAGAATTGCAGCCTCCCTCGACCTGATGCCCTACAGGTGTATCCAAACATTTATGGCTCAGTCCACAGATCATTGCAACACCTACAAACTTAAAGTTCTACAGTACTGTTATACAATATCAAAAGTTACACATGAGGTTAAAACAACAGACTTATGAGATACATAACAATTCTTAGCTGAAATGATGGTAAGGTGGGTGAACGACAAACATACAGAAACCTTTAATAACCTGTCAAGTAAATTGTATTCATATCTCTGAATCTTTATAACACTTCACACCAAAAGTATCCAAAACCTTTGTTCTACATCTAGTAGCTTTCACTGCAAATAGTGCAACCATCCGTATCACGTATGGGTTGGTTGAATACAATACAGATGTGTTGGACTGCAATGAGCATCATTCCCAGCTAGCATTGGATGACTGGGAATGATAGCTAGGAATGATGCAATTGCAGCAGGGCCGGATTAAGGCCAGCTGATGCCCTAAGCCCCGCCCAATAATGGTGCCCCCTTGGCCCTTCCATTGCTTAGCCGGCGAGACATGAAGACTCAATAAGTGCTGAAGGTGAAATAAGACATTAAAAACTCACCTTTCTTCAAGGCCACCATTCCCCATGCCAGAACACACAACTATAGTAAATATGAACTGTTTTTTATATTATGTTTATATATTCCTTAAAATGAGATGGCTACAGCTATGGGACCGGTATTCTGTGCTGCCCCTAATATTGCTTAATGGTTAATCCAGGGCTGAATTACATGCCAATTTATCTGGAGAGAAACAGGTTGGGGAAGGCTGCAGAATACCCACGTGTCCATGGCCACACCCAGACAAAAACCCACATGGGGGGGGGGGGACGGGACACGGCTAAATACTGGGGCAAACTTTCTTACAGCAAGGGCCACTTTGAAACGGCTGCGCCTTTTGAAGCAGAGATTTCAAGATTTCCCACCTGTTTGGGGTGCTGTCCAAGGTACCGGCTCATTCATCCCCTGGCTCTTTCGCTCAACAACCTTACAAACCTCAGGAGTGTGTCAGATCGTAAGAGCTGGATGGAGGGTGCTGATTCATTCTCACCCCTAGAAGAAAATGCCATTGCCTTCGAAGGGATCTCCTTTCTAGTAAACCTGTGCTTGTATCGGGGTGTTATGCCGAGCCTCGTGAGACAGGGAGAGGGAAATGGAGATGCTCCTCTGGGAAAATTGAGCTCCTATTAATTGCTGCTTCCATACTTGTCTGCTCCCAGAAGCAGGTGCTTCAGTTTCATCTGGCTGATGCTGCATTTGCCACTGCTTTCCCCCTCTCCTGCAATCCCAACAGAGGCTCAGATGGGAAGACATTTCCCCTATGAGTCTTGTTCCAATACACTGCATTACTCCAGCCACTAGGCCTGTTTCTTCCAGCTCCATCACACCAGCGATTGAGTGCACTCTCGCCATGCCTGGTGTGCTAATTTGCAGCACAGTACTCACAGGACGCTGTGCCTGTCCTGCTGACACCTTGCCTCTTCCCCAGCCTTTCCTAGAACGCTAAAAGTCTGGATTATTTTCCCTAAGCATGTTTAATGCACCCTAAGCCTCCATGTAGTTTTAAAGGAATTGGGGGCTTGAATGGATTGCATCAGGTCCTGGCAGGGAAAAGTGATCTCTCCCAGCAGCCGGCTCCAAGCCTCAAAATAAAACCCAAACCTTGCATCCCAGCCTCGAAAGCTTTTTTTAAAATCATACAAGGCCTGAATCTCTGCAGAGACAGGATTGTACTCCCTTGATGCCCCCAAAGAGCCAGACTAAAGGGTCATTCCATTTTTTCCTGGCAGAAAGGTGGTCTGGTTGAAGGGCTCATCTGACAGGACCTGACTGGAGGGAGAAAGAGAAGGGGAGGGTGGGGTGGAGCAGAGAGGAGAGGAGCGGAAGGGCGAAGGAGAGAAAGAGCAGCTCTTCAGGTGAAAGGGATCATAAACTTGACACGCTTCTGCCTCAGAGGCAAAAAAAAACACGGAGGCAAACCAGAGGGGGGATTAGGTGTGATGGAGGTTTTTGAATGAATACAAAATTGACCTGACAGCCTAACGAATGTGTTTTGCTTCCCCACCACCACCACCACCACAATAGGGCCTGATTAGTTAGAGAAGAACAAAGGGGCTTGTGTTAGCCCCCCAAAAAGGTGAGGTAAAGGAGGTACAATATTTCTGAACCGGCTCTACTTGGGAATGAGAAATAGACCTGCATGCTTTTGAGCAACTTTTCAGAAGCAAAGACAATCAGAGTAAAGTAGGGTGACCATATGGAAAGGAGGACAGGGCTCCTGTATGTTTAACAGCTGTATTGAAAAAGGAATTTCAGTAGGTGCTGCATGCATAAAAATGACACCTGCTAGAATTCCCTTCTCTATGCAACTATTAAAGATACAGGAGCCCTGTTCTCCTTTCCATAGGGTAACCCTAGAGTAAAGGAGGCAATAAACGGAGGCCAAAAAAACCCTACCTCCCACATTACCAAAGACTAGATGTAAATATAGCAAAATACAACCCCACAGTTCAATCAGCTAGAAAAATGCCAGTTGAAATAAAGGCATTTTTACAATGTTTGATGGTGATAGTGGCACCTAGCCTTGGCAGGGAGTTCCAGTGATCACCACCCAGGATCCTGGTAAAGGCAACGAGGAGTAGACCCTTTTGAAGCAAACCCTTTTGAAGCTAACATCGCTCTCCAAAAAGCACTTTGATCTTTCTCCAGCTGCTGAGAGCACATTATTGTAGTGTTTTCTTAATGCTGCTCCTTTAAAGGCTGGCTTAATAACACTGTGTGCCCCCCTCCCCATTTCTCCAAGCAGTGAGGCAGCACTACCCAGATATGGTGGACCGCTGGAGATGGAGGTTGTGTTTGCAATATTTGCATTATTTACAATTATACAAATAGAGCAGAGGTGAAAACAAAAAGCTTAATCGTTCCAACAAGGCAGGAGACATTTCCCCCCCCCCCGCTCCACAGCAGACACCCCAAGAGAGAAACCCCCTCCCCTTGGGGGGATGGGGGAGGAAGGAAAGAAAGAAGGTTCTCCAATTCTCCAACACTCAAGAAAGCTTTCCAGGAATACTGTTTATGCTATTTAAACTAGGAAGCAGCCTGGATTATACAAGCACACACCAGTTTTCCCACATGTCTGGGTGCAGGGGATGCCAAGGCTGGCTTTTCTAGATCCATTCTGGGCTACTGAGGGAGGCCCTGATGGTCACCTTAGATCTGCCCTGTTGGGGAATCTGGAGAGGAGGAGCTGGGGGTGGGTGGATTCTTTGCATTAATGTGGGGTCACGTTCCAGCTGGAGCCTTGGGAGATCGCCCTTGCTGAACTTGAGCTATTCATCCCAATTAGCAGCTGCTATTTGAAGGGATAATTGTTACATAATTATTCGGTGTGCTCAAAACGGCTGCACATCACTGGTCCCCAGGCCTTCCCTCGCTGCTCTCCCTGAAGCAAGAGGGGAGGGGTGTTCTACACAGTGCAAGGGAAGCTACAGATTTCAGGAGTGTTCATTCTGCAGGCAACACCATTGATGGAAGCGTGCCAAGGCCAGGGTGATCCTTGCAGGGGAAAGGCCCGTAGCATAGTGGCAGAAAGGCCTAGGTTCAATTGCTGCCATTTCTAGATGCGCTATAAAACAGACCTGCCAGAAACCCTAGAGAGATCTGCTGCCAGTCAGTGCTGACAATACTGGACTAGATGGACCTGACTCAGTATGAGGAAGCTTCACAGATTCATTCTGGACTGAGTGCCTCGTGTACTGGAAAACTGAGCATGAACCCATCACAAGCAGCATCCACACACAGATACAAAAGCAGAAAACACAGGAGTGATCAAGAACACCAAGAAGGAAAGAGCAATCCAAGCAAGACTGCAGAGGCTACCTCAATCTTTGGAAGAATCTGATTAAATTTCCCCCAAATCCACAGTGGAACGACCAGATCCTGTGAGCACAGACCACCCCCAAGAGCCAGTTTTGAATATAACCGTAGTGGTCTGATGCAGTCACTTTGCTGGGTCTGGCCAATATCTACATGGGAGAAGGTCTGGGGAACCACATGTATGGTACCTTGAGTTCCACAGAAGAACTGTTAGATATGAGTGTAATAGAGAAATAATTTTCCATTGGACAACACATTAAAGTCCCTTAATTTCATGTGAGGCATCTTGAAAGGTGGCATGCACCACCACCACCAGAACACCAGGCGGAAGATGCAGTATGGGACACGAGGGGACGCCTCACATTTGTCTCCATTTCTTGAAAGTGATTTCACTTTTCCTATGGGTCACATCACAAGATCATGCCTCCACAAGTCGTTTGCAACAGAAATGGGCTTTCTTGACGAATATGTGCAGAGTGAACTGCGTTTTTGAACTGTCCAGTTCATGACTTAAATAAGCCCTAAGCATTCTTCCGAAAATTGGCTACACTAGAGGAGCCAAGGTTGTGCCCTAACACTTTTATTATAGCATAAGCTTTCATGAGCTAGAATTCATCAGTTGACAAGTTTATAGCAGTATTTGGTTTTAAAAAGAACAATTCCCATACGGTGTTCTAATCTTTTTATTGTTTTACCCTTCTGTTCACCACTCTGGAATCAGTCTTAGAGGCGGAGCGGTATACAAATCTTGTAAATAAATAAAGTATATGCATGGAGAGGTAAAAATAAATAAGTTGAACATGAGACCCCTAAATCCGGGCATGGGGAGTGAATCACGGTCCTTGGATAGCCCTGAGCTGAGCTCCTGGAGTCTCTGCCTCTTGTCCACCCTCCTATAGCAACCCATGGCACCCCCGCCTTCAGTCCTGATCCACATTGTGAGCTCACAGGCTTTATTTTCTCGCCTACGACCCAGATGGTTGTTTTGCTAGATCATGACAACAGCCGTACCCAGTGTCTGGCAACCTGCACAACTCTGATGCCCCCAGACTGTCAGTTACCAAAAGCAGCAACCGGGATGAAGAGGAACCCAGAAGGCAAAGATACGACTCCGGCAGCAGCGTGCAAGGAGATCACTCATCCCCGCTGGCTCTGGCACAAGCAGCGTTTAGCAGCGACTTGGAGGAGACAGGAGTCAAGAGCAAGAGAGGCTTGGAGTTGTCAGTCCGGCTTAACGCAGCAGTCAGTCGGTGCTAACCGACAGAGGACCAGCCCACCCTGACAGCTATATTGCCAGGGGTCTGGCCTTTGTGTGCCAGCCAGGGCATGGGTCAGAAGAGCCTTGGCACGTCAGTTGGGGCAAGGAAGATGACTACACATTGGAAGCAAAGAGCACAGCGGGAGAGCATGGCAGCCTTATCATCCTTGGAGATAAAGGGCATTTGGGCACCAGGCATTACGTGTTATGATCTGCAGCAAACCAGGTGTACTCCTAGCAGGGCTAAGGGTGCATCGGGTGGGGTTAGCCGCAGGCAGTCACAGCCTAGCCTCTCAGAATAGGGGCGAGGTGGGATGTTTGTCTGGTGTGCTTCAATTCATACCCAGATCCAGACTGACATGGAAAATGTATCAGCATGCGCACATAGTCCTGATGGCTATTTGCTACCTCCAATATCAGAGGCAATAAGCCTCGTACACCAGTTACTGGGGAACATGGGTGGGAGGGTGCTATGGCCCTTGTGTCCTGCTTTTGGGTTCCCAGTCAAAGCTGGTTGGCCACCGTGTGCATAGAATGCTGAACCAGATGGACCCCAGGTCTGATCCAGCAGGGCTCTTCTGATGTTCTTAGGACATGATCAACTGGAGTTTGGGGATGTCAAATGACCAATGTTGTAAACAGATTTAAAAAGTCAGCATGTGCTGAATATTAACCTCCTGAATTGGGGGCTGAGGAGCACATCAGAATTCAGTTGCCCTCTTCGCCAAGAGTTTCTGCTGACTCTGTCTCCTGCCCACATCCAGCCAGACATCTGACCAAAGGCTGGCCCTTCACTTCAACATTGCACAGGGGATACACCGCTTCCGCGTGGTCATACGGGGGCTGGGAACGTGCAGTCTGACAGAGAGTCTCCGTTTAACGTGGCTGGGCTTACTTACTTAAGCACATCCAAACTGTTTTCCTGAATTATGTAATGATGTATTTAGAAGCACAGAGGGCTGAGCTCCACAAATCGTTTCTAAGCCCCAGGGCCCATTACACAATAAAAGAGAGTGCATTGGGACATGTGCAGAATGTTTTCCCCTCCCACTTCAGTGGTCCCAGTCTTTCCATCTGGCAGGTGGAATGAAAGAGACAGACTTCCTCCCACAACTGAAAGCATAACCTCCTGCCAGCCCGGAGCCCCGGTATCTGCATTCTGGTGCTGAAAGGAGAGAATCCAAGGGTGAGATGCTCCTCAGGTGTCCCTGGGCCCCATGGGTGTTTGACTCCCAGCTGTAACAGTAGGGTGAAACCAGACTGAGTCTGCATTGGAAGAGAGAGGAACGCTCCCACACTCCTGAAAACCTCAACTCGCCAAGCAACTGAAACTGATCTACATAAACCCAGAGAAGCCGCATGCTGGGAGGAGAGAATTCAGAAGCTGGAACCTGGCCAGCTGAGGAGGCTGCTGTTAGTTGGCCTGGATTAGCTAGCATGGGATAGTTAGCCTAGATTAGCTCTGGTGGGTTAGTTAAATCCCGATTAGTTCATCTGGGCTGCTGAAATCCGGCTTAGCTTCTGTGGGTCAGTTAGCCCCGATGAAGCTTTGTTTAAACACTCCAGTTCAAAGGGAAAGGGGGCCATGGACTCTCTGTGCATCCTTGGCATGTGAACATGCCCCCACCTGGCTTGTTTGGAGGATGAGCATAGGTCACTGGGAACCCAGCCAGCCTCCCATCCAACAACAGGTAGAGTGGCTCAGCAGGCAGGCACAACCCCGGGCTGTTCTGATCACTCCTTCGGCGGAGAGCACAGAAATGATTGTAGTTGAAGAACCATGGGAAGGCATTGGGGGTGGATGGGGCCTGGTCTTGGGCCATGAGCTGCAAGATCCGTTGCTCCTCCGGAGGCTACATCAGGGCCAGAGAGACGGAGCTTTCCCAGTCTGATGGAGCAATGCCCCTCCAAGACACTTTGCGTGGCTTGTACAGTCTTTGACATTACCTTCCACCACCTTGTGGAAGGCAAACCGTGAAGTCATCAGTCCAGGTTGAACTGGGCATTTGCACGCTAGTGACACTCTATGATCCTGCGTGCTCCAGGATGGCTCAGAAGAAACAAGTCTCCCTTGTGCAGAGAGACCTAAATAGCACATTTTAGATGTAGTGGGCAGAAAGCTAGTATGAATAGCAGAGGCCAGGACCGAGGGCTTTTTTGGGAGCAGTGCATCCTGTCCCCGTCCCCCCGGCTAGCTTCTGCATTCTTGCAAATTCAGTTCAACCCGTACCGCTTGCACAAAAACATTCCCCAAGCGCCATGAAACCTCCAAGGTCTTTCCTCCAAAGGAAACGCGCTTCATCAAAGCTCCCCTGATTTTTGATTGCTCTAGGCGAGCACAAAATTTCCCTGCAGCCAATGCTGCAAGGTTGACGCGCCCTGTCTTCTTTTCTTCTGGTTTCTGGGAGGTGGTGGCGGTGGCAGCAGGGACTGGAAAAAAATCTCTGAAGAGACAGGGCCTGTTGTCCCGGATAAGGGCATGCCTTTCCAGGCTCAGGCTAGCCCCATTACCAACAGCAGCACAAGGGGTTGAGGGCTGTCACAGACAAGACACTGTCAGAAGGGCCTGGTGTGCTGGAGCCCAGGCAGCAGAGGTGGCTGCTCTTGGCCCTGGAAGCTGATTGAACAGGACAGCTTGGGATGTGCCTAGGAAGCAGCTCTGCAAAGGGCTGTCCCCTCTCATTAGCAGAGGAGTCTGTCTCCATCCGCTCCACCAGCCACCTCACATGCAGCTGAGAGAACAGCCCTGCAACCCGACGCTGCAGCGTCCCTGGGGTTTGGAGGTGGAGGAAGACGGGCAACTGGACCCCTCTCTCCACCCAGACGTCACCGTCCCGACCCATACATACGTGCGGTGCATGAGCAGACATGCGCCAACACCAGTGATACCTCCAAAGCCATGAGATCCGGGGTGGGCCACCTGTGGCCCTCCAGATAATTCAGCTTACACGTCCCAGCATTCCTGGCTGTTAGCTCAAGTATGCCGGCTAGAGCTGATGGGATTCGTAGGCCAAAATATCTGGTGCTGCCCTGCCTGGTGTTATATCACAGTGCCCTACAACATTCAGGGAGACAGTCATCCCTCCCCTTTAGGCCAGAAGGGGTGTGCTCATCCAGTAGAGCCCAAGATCGCCCGAACTACCAAAGAATGCTACTCTGCCTGTGTGATGCATCCACTTGATCCTGGAGGTCTGCATTCCACCCACCCACACCCAGCACATCTATGAGTGTGGCATCGGGAAATGGGTCAGAACTGAGAATTAGGTTCGTCGCATCCCCGATTCAATTAACTAGTTGCCCAAGACATGAAGGAAAATGCCATGTTTGACTTTGGGGTGCGCGGCCCATGCGGCGGTTGCACCACTTACTCTGCATTATGAGCTGCTAGCTAAGAGAGAACAGCAGACTCTGGGCCGAAGACTGTGGCACAGGGTAGGGATCTGCCAAACGTGATTTAGGAATAAACGGCATAACTCCAGTTTACCCATTTTAGGACACCTCTCTCCATCAACCGATAGCCTTCCTTTTGCTCAAGTGGCCAGAAATTGGCTTCTAAATGTTATGGGTGGCTTTAATACACAGAGATGATGACTAGGGGATGTGATGGGAACAGAAGAGGTTGCAAACAGCCTGGGACCAGAATATCCCAAGAGCTGCCTCATTCCGGATACACCTGTTTAAAAACTCGAGAGCTGCTCTCCGTTTCCTTTGTCTGAATGGAGCACGGTAGGTGGGAACGCAAGGCAGGTCTCTTTTGCTGGTGGCACCCAAGTTGTAGAATGTCCCCTCCAGAGAGGCCTGCAAGCCAACTTTTCTGTTTGCTTTCTGGTGAGCATCAAAGACACGGGTTTTTAAACCAGTTGAAGTTTTGTGGATTGGATTGTGTTTGTACACCCCTTTTCTTGGCAGTTCCATCTTTTTCTTCGCTTCGCTCCAAAGCCAGGTGTGGCTTTCCTTCTTACATTACTACTACTTTGTTTTCTGCTGACGTCAGCCACCTCCAAGGTGTTTTACCACCAAAGGGATAGAAGTAAACGAAGAACGAACGACACTTGCTAGCAACCCTCGCTCCACTTCAAATGGAAAGGGAAACATTTCATTTGGTCATCAGCTGTGTGTCCGCTCCTAATTCTGCCCCAAGGAAAACTAAATTCTGGAATCTGCACAAAGTTATGCAACGTTACAGGTATTTCCTTCATTTGTAATAATTAAAGGTGGGTCTTCGCATAAGCATGCCTGCAGCAAGATTTGGGGAAGGGACTGTGTGAGATCAGAATGCAGCTTTTGTCCTGCTTCAGGTTGGATTGCTTCCATCTCAGTTTGTAGGCAGTTGTCCGGAAAGACGGGGTGCTGCCCCACGGTCCCCTGGCCCATCCTGCCACACCGCCTATAAACACTCAAACGTACGTACCCTTCTGGAAAGTATGTTCTCTGTATTTGTTTCAGGACATCTGTGATACAGGGTTTCATCCGGTATAAATAAAGTATAAAATCTTACAATTTGTTTTTTGTCATTATTTTAACAAAAATACTAAAAACTTATTAAAACCTGAAATCAAAGTGGGAAGGGAGGACTCTAGCAATCACGCAGGATTTGGAAACACTGGTAGAAAGTGGAGATTAAAAACACTCGTTCAGCATGATAAAACCTTCCCTCGCCCCGGATGTCGGGGCGCTCCTGCAGGGGATGGGTGCCCCAGGGCGTGGGGGCTGAACCACCGCTGGCCCCAGCCTGAGGCCCCCTCGGGTCCACCGCAAGGCTTCTTCTTCCCTGGCTGAGCCTTAATACCGTCCAAAGGGGTTGCTGTTCTGCTGGGGCTGCGTATCTGTTCAGACCAAACACAGAGTTAGAAGCTAAGAGGCAGCGGCAGCTCAGAGACCAAGAGGGCTGAAGGACACAGCCCGGGTTCAGCCCACCCTTCCCCAACCTGGGGCCTTCCAGGTGTGAGGGACGGCTGGGAATTCATCCCAGCTCCATTAGGATGTGGAAGGGCAGCTCTTTCAGGACTGCAGCAAGCAGTCATGGGACTCTTGTCACAGAAGGGACTCTCCCCAAGATAGGACATATGGTGCAGTTGCCTTTATCTCAAACCAGGGCAGGAGCTTAGCCTCCTTTGATTATGCAAGGCACAGCTAGGAGTGGGAAATCAGGGAGGGCAGCAGTCAGTGGGAGCAGATTGCTTGCAGCTGGCCAAAACAGACCTCCCTGCCCTGAGGTGGAGCCGTCTGCCAGACGCTGATTACGTTAACAGAGCAAGAGCCAACAAGCCATTAGCCCAGGACAAGAGCGGCCATGACGCCAGACCTGCCTTGCCTCTCGTATCTGGCCTGAGACCCTGTTTTTGCCAGGGCAGTTGGTGTCCTGCATGTAGGATGCTCCACAATCCGCCCGTATCACCAAATGACTCAGCCCCTCTGGTGGAATCCTGCGCTGCTCCCCGCCACCAACCTGGCAGAAAGCTGTTTCTGCAAAAACCATCTTCACCTCAGTAGGTCAGATCACAGCTGCGCAGCTGCGCTTCCCTCGCTCAAGCCTCACGGGCTCAGGGGAAAAAGCCATTCACGGGAGAACTAGAGCAGGTTCTGCGGGGAGCCTGGGCCGAAAGCAGCCAACGGAAAGATGCTGGCTGCAAGCAAGAGGCAGGAAAGCAACCCTGCGCCCAGCCCTTTTCCAGGTTGAAGCCTGGTACTCTGGGGCATCTCAGCTCCCTGCTGGACATTCAGGATTGTCTTGTTCTCCTGAGCCAGGAGCCGCACACACCTGCAACCACGCACTTGTGGAGGAGAAGCAAGGCAAGGACGGTTGAATAGGGACTGGGCCCAGTCTCCAATGGCACAGAGTGCGTGACTGGGACAGGAGGCCTGGCAAGCGACTGCTCAGGGGGCCTTCGAAGACGGCCCTGGGTTTCGCTCGCTCACACACAGCTGCCCGCCCTCCTCTCCTAATGGTCTCAAAGATGCTGTCAAGTGCCACTTAGCAACTCCTACGGCTGTGAGGAGACTCCCGGGGTTGGGGGGGGGGGACGATTGCACAGCTCTTCCTTTGCCCCAATCCTCCATTAGTGCCGTGCCCAGGGTGTCGGGGGAGAAGGGACCCGGGCCTTACTGGAAAGCTGCTGCTGGAGCTGCCGAACCAAGGCAGCCGTCTGCTGCTGCTGCTGCGTCTGTTGGAGGCCCTGCCGCTGGAACTGCACAGAGAGGAGGAGGAGGAGGAGGAGGAGGCGTTAAGGAGTGAGGCTGCTCAACCGGGGAGCGGGGTGGTGGAGAGAATCGGCTGCGCACACTTACGATCGGCTGCTGAGGAGCGAGCGCCTGCATCCCCAGCCCAGGCGGCTGGCCCTGTGCTTGGGGCTGAGGCACGGTGGGGACCTGCTGCTGCTGCTGGGGTTGCTGGGGAGGGGGCTGGGGTTGCTGCTGTTGCGGTGGCGGTGGCTGCTGCTGCTGCTGCTGCTGCTGCTGCTGTTGCTGCTGCTGCTACAGAAGAGAGAGAGACACACACACACACACAGACTCAGATGGGTGGCTTCAACAAGGCTGGCCAACCACAGATCGGGACGTGTGGAAAAACTGCCCGTGTAGAAAATGCAGGAGGTGGCAGATGCAATTTAAAGGCTCAGGGAGGAGGAGGAGGAGGAGGAGGAGGGGTATCTTTCGTTCGTTGAATGTGTGAAGACTGGATGCTCTCAGGTCGAAGGGAAGTGGGGAAGAGGCCCGGCCAAGCTGAGCCAGCAGCCAAAGCCCCCCCTGGTGTCAGCAGGTTCTGGTGTCAGCAGGCTGGTGAGTTTCCACCGGGGTTCAGTCAGAGGGAGCTATCCAAGGCGCGAAGCCTGGAGTGGATTCCTTGCCCTGCTGATATCAGGCCCACAAGCCTCCACTAATCTTCCCAGGTGAGCCTGGGCCTTGAAGCCAAGATGGCCTTGAAGGACATGGAGGCTGGGCTTATTCATGGCCATTAGCCACGAGAGCTGAACGAGGCCTCCACAGGGCAGTGTTCCAAGGCTAACCACAAAGAGAGGCTCTCGCATTCTAGGTCTGCTTCTGGGCTTCCATTGGGCTGCCTGGCAGTGGAGACAGAACGCTGGGCTAAAGATCATTTGGTGTGATCTGGCAAAGTCGTTCTCCGGTTCTACTCAAGGCCTGTTGCTTCCCTCCCGCTGCTGCAAACCTCCCAATTCCCCATCTCATCCTCCGAGGCCCAACCTCTGGAGAGCTCCGAGGAGGACAGAAGGAAGAGGGCAGTGAAAAACCCGACGAGTCGGAGAAGGGGCAACATCTGGAACCCTGAGATTACGTGCCCATCGAAGGAGCCCAGGGCCAGAGGCAGCGGAATCTCTGTGGGAGCAAGGCAGGGCGGAGCAGAGAGGATGGAGCCCCCCGGGCAAGATGAGGGAGCACTGTGGGTGTGTGGAGGCCGTGACCCACTTACCCTCAGCATTTGCTGCTGCTGCTGCTGCTGCTGCTGCTGCTGCTGCTGCTGCCTCAGATACTGCTGCTGCTGCTGCTGCTGCTGCTGCTGCTGGTCCGGCAGGAGCTGGCTGGGCCGAATCCCCGACGGGACGCCCTGCGTGCTCATGTGGTTTATCCCGCTCATCATGGGCGTTTGTGGCATTGACTGGTGAGGAAACCTACGTGCGGAGACAGGGATGGAGCAGATAGCAGAGGACCCTGAGGCGGCAAAGTCAGGGAACGTCCCAGCCGCCAAGGAAACCTCCCCTCCGGCTGCCGGCGATCGGAAGTGGAAGCAGTTCGGCTTCAGCGGCTCATCACGTGTGCTTAGAGGTCCTCAGCGCCTGCGTTCCCCCAGCTGTGTGTATGGGGGCGGGTGCTAGATCCTTGCCTGGGAGGGACCGTGCAAATGCCACCAAGCCGCCCCCTGCCACCCACAGCCAGCTGCCCACTCCCGAGACATTACCTCTGCGCAGCGTTCAGCGTGTGGCCGTAGCCAGGGGCCTGCTGGTGCACGTAGCCGCTGGGTCTCTGCATCGGCCTGACGGGGTCGACGAAGGCGGGATTGGAGCTGGGGTGTGTGTTCTGATAGGTCTGGCTGGAGTAGGCAGGCGGGACCATGGCGCTGGACTGGGCGGGGTGCTGCTGGAGGCCGATGTGGGAGACGTAAGAGGTGTAGCCCTGCAGGGAACAAAGTGACACCCTGTATTAAAGCACAGGCTGAAGATCCAATGGAGACGGAGCAGTCTGCGAGAGAGGGAGGGAGGGAATGAAATCTAAGCTGACAGGCTAGATAGGACACAGGGGAAGCCTTGTTGCACTGGCAGAAAGCCAGATGCACCACCACCATGGGGGCTTATTTGGGGTGATGCACGAATCTAAGCAGGTCCACAATACTCACCCTGCCCTGGCCGCTGCTGCCCCCCCCCCCCCATGCTGCAGTCACTTCGGACTCTGGGGGAAGGGCGGGTAGCAGCTGGGAAGTATAACTTATGCCGTGAGCCAAGGAGGTAGCTTTGGGACCGTACTAAAATTCGAGTCGTTTTAAGCTTACGCGCACAAGCGAAACACACACAAACATGCACTTTGGTTCCAGGCTCTCAAACACCAGCGAGACGAGCGAATCCGAGCGGGAAGTCCCTGCCTGCTTTGATTTGAAACCAGTTTAACTGCCCTGGCTGCTCCCCAAAGGGAAAGCGGTCTTGCGGAGATCGTTTGCCAGAGATCACGAACTCCTGCACCGAAATCCCGGCACTCAGGGTTCCTTGACTGGGAACGGCGTCCAGTTCAACGAACCTAGGAACTGGTCTAAACGTGTCACCAGAGACGGACTTCATCAAGTGGACAAGGTTTGTTTGGGAACAAGGGAAAACTTACAAGGCCTCATCCTGGCAGATGGGGGTGGTGAGCAGTAGGAAGTCTCTGTGACTGACTCTCTCCTGTAGGATTTGAGGATGAGGAGGTGCAGTGGGAACCTGTAGACATCTTCTTTACCCCCCCCCCCCATTTTGACTTTTCCTTTTCTGGACTGAGGGGCAAAGGCTCTGGAGGAGAAGGTTGGTTTGGGGCAGGGGTAGGGGGCAGATTTCCCAGGCTCTGTGCCTGCCCAAGCTTACCTGTGACGGCTGCACAGCACCGTAGGCTGGATTAGGCGCCATCTGGCGGACGGGCGGTTGCCCCAACATCCCCTGGCCCTGCTGGAAAAGCAGCAGAGAGGGACGGCAAGGTTTAGCGGCTCTAGAGACCCTCCCACACCGTATGGAAAACCCTTCAGCAACCATACGAGAGGCAGTGGGGGTGGGCTGCACACCTGGCCGTGGTTTGGGACTAGCAAGACCGCTATTCGATGACGAAGACCCCCGCCAACAGCACCCAGACGATCAGACAGCGTCCCGTGGCATTTGGGATCGAGAGAGCCTGTGCCTGGCACTCCTCTCTGGCTGCAAATTGTCCCTCCATCTCAGCTGGACCATGCAGCCCCTAAGGCATCCGTGCTCACGTCTTGATCCCTGGGCCTTACTGGCCGAGCGAGCCAAGGTGGGGAGAGCCAAAGGAAGTAGAGTCCTCAGTCCCTCTCTTCTGAGCATGAGACGATATGGGGTAAGCAGCGGGTGAGATGCTTACCAGCTTTGCCTGCAGCTGCTGGCGAAGGAGCTGCCCTTGAGGGATAGGTGGCTGCTGCTGTCTGTAGACGGCGGTCTTGTAGGAAGGGTCCATTCCCATCATGCCGCCCATGCCCGCTGGCAAGACCCCAGTGTACGGGGGGCGGCTTGGGACCAGTTTGCCTATTGGCATGCGCACTTGCCGGTGGGAGGTATCCAACCGAGGGCCACCTGCAGGAAAGAGTGTGTTTCACATGCACACAACCATCCCGGAAAGGGTTGGGTTCGGGGAGGTCCCTTCTTACACCAACATAAGCACAGATCTAACTGGCTAGTCTTGAAGACGCCACACAAAGCTTTGTCACTTATGCAGCAAGAGGCAAAAAGTGGCTGCTCTACTCTGGAAACTGCTTCTCAAACCTTGCTCTCAGAACTCATCAGACAAACCGCGAACCCTTTCTCAAATCAAGCCTGTTGTTGTGCGGTTCAATATTTAAGCATTTGCAGCCTTTGGAAGGAGGCCAGCGGGCCGCAGGGGCTAGAGTCCCGGGTTATAGGCGAGAGTTGAGTTCCAGTTCCTGCTCATCCCTTGGAAAAGTCCCTCGCTCTCAGCTTACAGGCTTGTTAAAATAAGATTGTAAAAAGCAAACAAACAATAAAACTCCAAACGTTCTACTGAAATTAATAACAATAATACATCCCAGTGTTCTACTAAAAGTACCCAGAGTGGCTTACAATGTACTCATAAAACCATATAATATAGTCAATAAGAATGCAAACACAATTTCTAAAAGCAATTACAAAATACAGCCAACACTTAAAACAAAGCAAAACCCAAACTTAGTGGTAGCAAGAGTAAGAGAAATTATACATTAAAACTAGCAACAATAAAACGGGGTCTAATGCATTAAAAACCCGTTGAAATTAAATGTGTCTTCTGTTTCAGGCAAAACACAAAGAGAAGGTCCCGTCTCCAGAGCTCACATAACAAATCTCCCAAGATGATACTGGGAGCAATACCTCAGGCTTTGATCTTAACTCCTGGGCAGGCCTATATGGGAGGGACCAGTCCTAATACTGACTTGATTAGAAGGGTTTAAAACAAGGTAGAATCATGGAAGAGTAGAGTTGGAAGGGGCCTCTAAGGCCATCGAGTCCAACCCCCTGCTCAATGCAGGAATCCATCTGAAAGCATCCCTGACAGATGGCTGTCCAGCTGCATCTTGAAGGACTCCAGCGTGGGAAAGCCCACCACCTCCCTAGGTCATGGGTTCCATTGTCATACTGCTCAAACAGTCAGGAAGCTTTTCCTGATGTCCAGTCGGAATCTGGCTCTCTGTAACTTGAGCCCACTATTCTGCGTCCTGCACTCTGGGATGATCGAGAAGAGATCCTGGCCCTCCTCTGTGTGACAGTCTTTCAAGTCTTTGAAGAGTGCTATCATGTCTCCCCTCAATCTTCCCTTCTCAAGGCTAAACACGCCCAGTTCTTTCAGTCTCTCCTCATAGGGCTTTGTTTCCAGACCCCTGATCATCCTCGTTGCCCTCCTCTGAACACGCTCCAGATTGTCTGCATCCTTCTTGAAGTGTGGCGCCCAGAACTGGCTGCAGTACTCAAGATGAGGCCTAACCAGTGCCGAATAGAGGGGAACCATAGAGTGTTTTATTGGTGTTTTATTGGTATTTTAATGATGTATTGGTTTTAAGTGTTTTAATCAGTTTTGTATTTTATGCTTGATGCTGTTCCCCGCCTCGATCCATTGGGAGAGGCGGGTAATAAATAAATAAAATTATTATTATTATTATTATTATTATTATTATTATTATTATTATGCATTACAGTAATCCACTCTGGAGGTAATTGAAGCATGGATGACTGAAGCCAAGCCTGCCTTCTCCAGGTAAAGCTGCAGACGGGCGTATCAGCCAAATCTGATAATAGGTACTCCTAATAATCACGGTCACTTCAGCATCTGGAGAAAGTGATGCTACATATCTGTTCTTCCAGGGAAATGCATCCCCATCCACTACCTCACCTAAATTGCCGGCGTTCTTCTCTAATAGTGCATCTGTCTTGTGTGGATTAAGTTTCAGCTTGTTAACCTCATTCATTCCTGGACCGATTCCAGGCACCCATTCATCACTCCCACTGCCTCCCTGGGATCGGATAACAGGAACAAGAGGTAGACACCGGGGATGCCTAAGCGCAAACCGCCTGATGATCTCTCCCAGTGGTTTCATGCAGATATGAAAGAGGGTGAGGGATAAGATGGAACCATGCAGCACCCCACAGGCCATGGGGTAGAACCGCAGTCCCCAAGCATCACCTTCTGGGTCCGGTTTTGGAGATAGGGATAGAACCACTGCAAAACACCATCCTGTATGCCAAGGGTGAGGAGAGGTAGATCTCCAGATGTTTTGGCCAACTATTAAGAATACTAGGAGTATAAGAGTTTGGGGGGGGGGGAGGGAAGTTCTATTGATATATCTTCTTCTAGCTCTGAATATATACAGTTACAATCAGTCCACTCTGTTACTTGATTAACTTGGTTTGATGCTGATCGTGTGTATCAAGGATATCCCGTATTTGATTGTTGTGTTATGTTTGATGTGTTTGGATGTTACATTTGTTTGTTATTAATGTAAAATTCAATAAAAATATTTAATCTAAAAAATGCTGGGAGTGGACATCCCCAAACATCTGGAGACCTACTTTCTGCCCACCCCTGAATTCTACCCCCATTCCAGCCAGACGGCCCAGAAGGTGAGCATGGCTGAGGGTATCAAAAGCCGCCATCCAGGAGAATCAGCAGGGTAGCAATTCCCCAGCCCATCTCCAGGTGCAGGTCATCCACCAGGGTGACCAATGCAGTTTCCGTTCCAAATCCAGGCCTAAAACCAGACCAGACCGGATCCAAATAATCCATTTCATTCGGAAAGCCTTGGAGCCGAGATGCAGCCACAAAACTCAGACGCAACAGTAAAGACTGTGGGTCTCAGAGAAAGCGACGGGAGTGAAAACTCTACAGGACATGAAAGACCAACTCAGCGCTCTTGTAGATCAAAGCCCTCTGAGGAGAGACTGAAAGAACTGGGCGTGTTTAGCCTGGAGAAGAGAAGACTGAGGGGAGACATGATAGCACTCTTCAAAGACTTGAAAGGTTGTCACACAGAGGAGGGCCAGGATCTCTTCTCGATCCTCCCAGAGTGCAGGTCGCGGAATAATGAGCTCAAGTGACAGGGAGCCAGATTCCGACCGGACATCAGGAAAGACTTCCTGACTGTTTGAGCAGTAGGACAATTGGAACCAATGACCTAGGGAGGTGGTGGGCTCTCCCACACTGGAGGCCTTCAAGAGGCAGCTGGGCAGCCCTCTGTCAGGGATGCTTTAAGGTGGATTCCTGCATTGAGCAGGGGGTTGGACTTGATGGCCTTAGAGGCTCCTTCCAACTCTACTCTTCTATGATTCTATGAACCTGAGACAGGACACACAGACAGACATAACGGTACACATCGCAAAGAGGTCGTGACCCATGCTGAGTTCCCTGCAGCATCCACTCTACAGCACCTGTGTTTGGAACACAAATATAACACTTCTGGCATGTACAGCAAGAGCCCCGCATCTGAAACCGTTCTCAGCCACCCAGACTCCCGGTTGGGCTCCGCATCACCAACGAACAGCCCCGGGATGCCTCCAGGTTTTGAGAGGAGGCCCAGTCTCGACTACGCTGGACCACCCACAGGACAGGCTTTGCAAGGCAGGCTCAAAAGGGGGTGGCCTCCTTTCCCTCCCATCGACAGAGCAGGGGTCTTGACTCACCCGCTGGTAGAGGTTGGTTCTGAGCATAGAGCCCCACAGGTGACTGCCCGTAGGCCAACCGCGACATGGAGTTGCCGGTCTGATGGTGCAGGAGATCTGCAGGCATTCCGGCGCCGTAGGAGACCACGCGGCCCGTAGGCATCATGTAGTCCTGCAGGGAAGAGGGCTGGGGGGGGGGGGAAATGCACCGTGGGGCAGGCTGAGCGTCACAAAGGGTCCCGGATCAAGTCGGAGAGAAGGAAGAGGACGGAGGGAAGGGTGCCACGCTGGGTTTTCCCTGGGCCGGGAGGAAGAGCCTGCTGTTCCACACACGTTCGAAAGGTTCGCAGTGCCCCCTCCCGACCCCTGCATGGGCAGGACGACGCCCAGGGGTGGGACCAACCCCCTGCAATACTGGGGCCCAGGAACAACCGTGCCCCGCCCTCACCTCGCTCTTGCTGGCGGCTTGCTTTCGGTTCTTGTTCTTGCTGGCCTTCTTCTTGGGCTCCGCCGTGGCGTTGGCGGCGTTGGCGCTGGCTTTCTCCACCTTGGCCGGCTCGGCCGCCTTCTTTTCCGGCTCCAGGGCGACGGGTGTGGGGGGCTCTTCCTCCTCCGGGGGCAGAGGCAGCGGCTCCAGGTAATAGCTGCGGGGCTTGGGCTTCAGGTGCGTGTGATACAGCAGCAGCCTCTGCTGCTCTTCGAAGCGGGACACCTTGCGGTCCACCCGCACCGTCCCGAACCAGCCCCAGGAGAGCGGGGCAGAGTGCTTCAGGCCCTCAAAGAGGTCCCAGGGGGAGATCTTCTGCTTGGTGGACACCTGCAAGCCCTGAGGGGAGAAAGGGGAGCATGGGAAGCCCGCGTGAAGTAGCCAAGGCAGCCGGGTCCTGGGCCTCCACCCCTCTCACCCATTGCTCACAGTGACAGGGGAGATAGGAGCGCCCGGAATCATCACGTTCTCCCCCTCCTCACTCTTCCAGGTGAGCCTTACCCCCTGCCACGCACATGTCCGCCAACACCCGCTTTCCACCATGGGTGGGGCAAGACGCTCACCAGGCAAGCGCCTCCCCTGCCCCCTGGAACAAAGGCCCACCCTGCAGGGCCGGCCATCGGGGGAGCTACTTGCCTCCTTCTTGAAAATGGAGTCGAAGCCGGCAATCTTGTTGCCTTTGGTGTCGATGAGGGAGCCCTGGGGCTCACAGGTGATCACGTCCCGGGTCTGCTTGGGCAGGGGGAGCAGCTGGCGCACCTTCTCCAGGCTGTCGGACTGGCGGTCGCCCAGCTCCTTCTGTGGGGAAAGGAAGGGGCCGCAGCTCAATGGAAGGTTTGATCCCTCAAGGCATCTCTGGATAGGGCAGGAAAAACTTCTGCCTGGAGAGCCGCCGCCGCCGCTGCTGCCAGTCAGGGTTTACAATACTGGGCTAGATTGACCAATGGTCTGACTCTGTAGGAGGCAGTTCCTGATGTTCCTATGAAGCCCCGGAGAGACGTCTGGAGCGGAGCCCTTCTGCCAGCCCTCACGCACGCACGCAAGTTCATTTATTGCATTTATAGCCGAAGCTCTCTGAGCGGTTTACATAAAATTAAAACTCTTAAAAACAATATACAAAAACCAAAACTGCAAAAACATACAATATACACCTACATTTAAAACCACTATAACTTTAAAAAGCTATGAGCCTAAGGAAAAAGAAAAGAAAAAACAATCCCAGGCTCATCAGATAGTGCTCAATGCCTGGGAGAAGAGGAAAGTCCTGACCTGGAGCTGAAAGGATAACAATGTTGGCGCCAGGCGGGCCTCGACGGGGAGATTGTTCCACAATTGGGGGGCCACCACAGAGAAGGCCCTCTCCCTTGTTGCCGACCTCCGAGCTTGCCGACAGGCAATTCGCTCCCACCCTCTCCGCCACGCCTTAAAGACTCCACGACCCACTGCATCAGGCGCAACCAAACACCACGGCATCCCACTCCCTGCAAGAAGGCAGGACCACCCATCTGCCTGGGACTCCACAGCAGGAACGAGGTGAGTTATGCACCAAGAGGCCAGCGGGCCTCGGAGGCGTCCCTCTTGCTCCCTCTCTGAGGGGGGCTCTTGCTTACCCGAAGCTTCTTCACCAGGTTCATGTAAGCTCGCTTATTCTCCTCCATGCTGCCCTGCGAGATGCTGGACATGTCTGCGGCCAGCGTGCCATTGATCAGCACGCTCAGCATGTCCAGGACGGTAGTGAAGAGCTCGCTGGAGGAGCAGAGGGTGAAAAGGGAGACAAAGTCAGGCCAGGCAGGGCACTGCGGCTACGTTGCCCTCTCCTGCCGTGCTAAGAGGCAGGGAGAGCTGCCATATCCCTTCCGACTTTGGTACTATATATGGCCAAAGAGGCTGGGTGGGAATCCAAGGACTGGACCTCCAGCATGGAGCTCAGCTGCTCAACGGGTCCTTTGGCACAGCCCCGGCGCCCACAGGACGGTTCCCACCCTCAGCACCTCCCCTGTCATCTGGCGGCACCCGCGATGAGCCGGCAGCCATCACGCCGTCCCTTGCGGGCGGACAGCGGCTGCTTCCCTCTCGGCCGCTGAGCGGGGCAGACTCACTTGTTGGACTGCATGTCCACAGTACCGCTGCTGATAATGTCCAGGAGCAGCACGGCCCACTCAGTGGTCTGCTGGGTGCTGCGCTGTACCGTGTCAAACATGCCCCCCACCTGGAAGCAGAGGAAGCCGTCAGCCTGAAAGCGCCGCTCGGGGGCCGGCCCCCCGCGCACAATCCCCGCAGGGAGCCCGGGTGGGGAGAGAAGGGGAGGCTGAGCCTCTGCCGGAGGCGCCTCGTCAGGCTCGAAGAGTCAAGCCCCGGTTGAGGCAGAAGAGCCAAGGCGGCTCAGAGGCGGCTCTGTTGCCAGGAGAACGAGGCAGGAGCAGAGGCAGTAAGCCTGTATGCGCCAGTGGCTGGGGAACATGGGCGGGAGGGCGCTGTTGCACTGCGTCCTGCTTGTGAGTCCCCGGCTGACAGCTGGTGGGCCACTGGGTAAATAGAGTGCTGGACTAGATGGCACCTCAGTCTGATCCAGCAGGGCCCTTCTTATGACCCCAGACGGACGCTTCGGCCAACGCGTTCCCTGGGAGCCAGAGAAACGGGCGCCCCCTCCCCTCCGTTCCAAAACCACCCGCTGCTCACCAGATTGAGCCGCAACTTCAGCGCCTCGTGCATCAGCTGCTTGGCTTTGCAGTCATCCTGGTACTGGTCTTCGCGCCAGTTGGTCACAATCTGGGTGGAGAGAGAGAGATGCCTGGCTGTCGGCCACCCCGAGGAGACCCAGCCCTCCCCACAAAGGCTGAGAGCCATGCCACCGCCCTCACACACACACACACACACACACCGCCCCACCGCTTGCACGCTCCCGGGACTCAATCCAGGGAGCAGATGGGGGGAGGGGCTTAATGCAATTTATTTTTGTTTTATTTAGTTATTTAGTTATTACACTTATATCCCGCTTTTGCCCCTCCAAGGAACCCAAGGCGGCGTACATCCTCCTCCTCTCCATTCTATCCTCTCACAACAACAACCCTGTGAGGTGTGTTGGGCTGAGAGTCTATGACTGGCCCAAAGTCACCCCGTGAGCTTCCATGGCCGAGTGGGGACTAGAACCCGGATCTCCTGACTCCCAGGCTACCACTCTAGCCACTACACCACACGGGTGGGGCAAAAGAACAGCTCCAGGGCTGACTGGATCGCCTCCCTCATGCCAGTGCGTGGCCACAGCCGCTCAAGACCACCACCCCCCAGCTCAGGGATTTAGCAGGAGGGGCCTCCGAGGAAGGAAGTGTCCCTGGGAGAAGGGTCAAATGGTTTGACAATCCAACCTCTGCCCAAGTCCTTTCCCGGATGCAGGGAGGGAGCAGAGAAAGAGGCCTTCCCAAGCCTGCGAAGGAGCAGAGAGAGAGAGAGAGAGAGAGAGAGAGAGAGAGAGAGAGAGAGAGGGGGGGGGGGGACCAACCTGCTGGACCTGGCTGTACAGGGAGGTGAGGAGGCCTTCGCGCTGCTCATCCTGGCCTTTCAGGCACGTCAGGACCAGGGACAGGAAGGGCTGCTGGCTCAGCAGGGACATGCTACAAGTGGAAGACAGCCACGCGCAGAGAGAGTTGGCTGCCAGCTCGCGAGAGAAGACTCCTCCTCCTCCTTCCTCCCCCTCCAGACTGGCCCTCCTCGAGGCCCCCTCACCTCTTCTGCTTCTGGCGGTCCCGCTCCTTGCGGGACGAGGAGCCCAGGTGCTGCCCCTTCTCCAGCTCGTCCCCAGCGGCCTTCAGCACGTAGCCCTGCACAGAGGTCGGGAGCTTGGCGATGAGCGGGGCCACGAGCCACACGCCGGATCGTTCCAGGGAGCTGGGGCAGGCAGGCAGGCAGGCAGGCAGACAAGAGAGAGAGAGAGAGAGAGAGAGAGAGAGAGAGAGAGAGACGGGTTGAGTCCACTGAGCTGCTCCTTCGGCCCCGCCCCTCCGCCCACCCCCGCCACTCCCTGCACTGACCTGAGGACGGGCTTGGCTTTGGTGCTGGCCGGCACGAGGCTGGTGGAGCCGCCCAGGCTGGCGAGGCCGTTGCTGGCAGAGCTGGTCTCGGCAGACTGCTGGAACACTTCGATGGTGGCCTTAGCAATGTTCTCCAGCAGGGAGTTCATCTCTTGCTGTGGAGGGGGAGGGCAGCAGCACGGAGCCCGTGAGCGCTCGAGCGGCGTTTTGCCGACAGGAGGCTCCGGGCCAAGAGAGCGGCATCGTTTTGCGGTGCCTGCTCCGCAGGTGCCCTCCCCTTCCGAGTCCCTGCTGCCGCCACCGCCGCTGCCGCTCGCAGACGCAAGGAGGGTGAACCTCGGAACGCTCTGCCCGCCCTCCTTCCTCCTTTGGGCCGCCCCGAATGGAGCATCGGCTGCTTACGTTGCTCGTCGTTTGCTTGATCATTAGCTGCAGCTCGAGCAGCGACTGGCGCATCGTCCACTGGTCCAGGTTCTGGAAAAAAGGGCAGGCGAAAGCTGCCGTCAGACACCTGCTTGCTGCGGCACCGCATCTGCTCACCTCTCTACGCCTCGCCTCGCCCGCTCTGTGGCTTCACCCAAACTAAAAGGCTACGCCCCCCCCCCTCCACTTTGCATGATTCTGCCCCCTGCTTCCACCGGTTCTTGGGAAGAGACAAAGAACTATGCCGGACAGTTGAAGCCCCATCGCCAACTCCCGGCGACCGGATATCCTGCCTAGTCCCTTTTCTGGCATTTCCCATAGACAATCAAAATTTATACTCAAACCCTTAAGGACTAGAAACCTCAACAAAAAATAAAGCGTACAGTTTCCCGATGCTGAATTCAGCCTTCAACACCAATCACACTCATCACAACCTAAGCTTCCATTCAAACACACTGGTCACTGAGGTCACTGGAGGGCCTGCTCCTGGTGGTTCCACAGGGACCTTTAGCTTGACTGGAATCCACCAGGAGAAGGGCCTTCAGTGTGGTGGCCCCTTCTCTTTGGAACTCCCTGACCCTGGAGGTCAGGCAGGTGCCAACACTAGGCTGCTTCCGGCGCCTCCTGAAAACAGCCCTTTTTCAGGTAGCCTTCCTCAGCGGAACAGCCACTGGTTTTATTGGTCCTTTCTTTTAAACTGAACCATTTAAATTTACTGTTTTTAATCTTCTGCCTTTTTACTGTTTATTCCTATGTTTGCCGATCTGGAATCTATTTTAGATATGTTGTAAACAAACAAACAAACAAACAAACAAATAAATAAAAGCCCACGTTTGAAGACGCCTCGGGGGGGAAACCCGCTCCCTGTACCTGTAAAATGCGCTTGATCCTCTGCCGCTGGGGGTTCTCGCCCTCCTCGTTGTCGAGCAGCCGGTGTGGGTAGCAGATTAGCTGCATCAGCCGTTGGGCCTGGGTGGTGCTCAGGACAGGATCCTGCAGGTCGTTGCTGTCTTCACACAAGGATTTCAAGCACCGCTCACCTACCCATTCCTGCAGGCACAGAAAGCGCACGGGGGTGAGAGCTCCCAGCTCAGCCGAAGGCCCATGCCCCACAAAAGCCTGGAATTGGTTCGCCCCATCCCTTCTCCCCTAGCGTCTACACCGGCTGCTGCCCCAGGTGTAGCCAACATCACAGCAATGAAGTCTGGGCACTCGGCGTCTTCCCCTGGGCAGGCTACTTAGAGGAGTCGGTTCTGAGGACTCGCCCACACCTTACGCAGCTCACAGCTCCTGCAGCAACCTTCTCACTCAATGAACCAAGTGGCACAAGGCAGCCAGCAGCCACCCGGGGGGGGAGTTATTCCTGCATTTGCTTGGGTGGATGGCAGAATAAACCAGACCTCCCCCGAATGGGCCCTTCCTCTAGCACACGGGTGGGCAACCTCTTTCAACACATTTCTGGAGAAACTCGGAGGGGGGGGCACATTCTGAAGGTAGGCGGGGCCAATGGCCAAACAGGGCGGGGCCAAAAGCATAGATATGCAAAACAGACCAGCGTATTTTTGCTTAAAGCTTTTCCTGCCAGTAACCAAGGCATAGGAGAAGCATTTCAACCTTTTCGGTCGGAGGAAGACTGCACAGAAGACAGGAAATTACCAAACGATCGAGGCTGGGGCCATCTGGAGGACCCCGGAAGGCTGGATTGGTATCCCAGGAGGGCCGGATTCGGCCCCTGGGCCTGTGGTTCCCCAGCCTTGCTTTACAGAGCAAGACAAACTACAGAGAAAGACAAACTCCCTTACAGCAGAGTTTACAGAAGGGTCCAAAGGCAGGACAGAAAAGGGGTCAACAAACGTCTCCAGAGTGTAAGAACGTAAGAAGAGCCCTGCTGGATCAGACCAAGGGTCCACCTAGTTCAGCGCTCTGTTCAGTGGCAAACCAGCTGCCCACAGAAAACCCACAAGCAGGATATGAATGCAACAGCACCCTCCTATCCCTGTTCCCCAGCAACTGGGGCACACAGGCTTACTGCCTCAGATACTGGAGGTAGCACATAACCATCCGGGCTAGTAGCCATGGATAGCCGCCTCCTCCTCCTCCTCCTCCTCCTGGAATTTGTCTAACTCCTTTTTAAAGGCCTCCAAATTGGTGGCCATCACTACATCTTGCGGTACTGAATTCCATAGTTTAAACTCCACACTGTGTGAAGAAGTCCTTCCTTTTACCTGTCCTAAATCTCCCACCCATCAGCTTCAGGGGGTGACCCCAAGTTGTCCCTCTAGAAAGGGAGAAAAATGTCTACCTATCCACATTCTTCACACCATGCATGATTTTGCACACTGCTGAGGAGAGAAGGAAACTCATGCCCCCACCCCACCCCTCCAGCTGAAAGTCTTCCGCTGCCAGTGAAGCCACGGGGCTAAGAGAGAAGGGCAAAGTCTGTACTGCTCACCTGCTGGCAGATGCTCCTCAGGACATACTTGGCGTAAACGTCCAGGCTGGCAGTCTCGATGGAAACCATCCGGCTTGCGGGCTTCTTGTCGTCTTCCAGGAGGTCGTCCACCCCTCCCGGATGGGAAAAGCCGGAGCCTTTCAGTTCAGCATCCCCTGCAACAGGGAGAGAGGGCCGCCCAGTGAGAGCCTCGCCGGAAAGCCCCATTCGCCTGCGCTCCCAGAGTAGGCAGGACTGGGCCCATCCCTTTCCCACCCACAGAGCCTCCCCAGGTACATACCCAGGACAAAGACAGCCTTCAGCACCGCAAAGACGGCCCCGTCCACAATTCGGTTCTGGGATGCAGCCAGCAAGTGCCGGTCGCAGGACGAGCGGATGCCCACCGACGGCTTGCCTGTGGAGATGGCACGAGGAAAGGGAGACAGAAGCTGCAGACCCAGCAGGAGACAAAAGCTACGGACCGGTTGCTGGGGAACATGGGTGGGAGGGTGCTGTTGCACCGTGTCCTGCTTTGTGGATCCCTGGTCGACAGCTGGCTGACCACTGTGTGAACAGAGTGCTGTACTAGATGGACTCTCAGTATGATCCAGCAGGGCTCTTCCCATGTTCTCATGCTCTTAAGTACCCAACAGGAAACCCCGGGGGCAGCTGGCAAGTACAGACCAACCCTTCTGCTGGGCTAGATCCAATCGCAGGGCTTACATGCCGAAAAGGCAAACACGGCTGGCTCATGACCTCAGAAGAGCCCGGCTGCCATACTGGACCAAGGTGGGTCCATTTCATCCATTCCCAGCTACCTGTTTCCAGGAAGGCCAAAGGCAGGGCACAAAGCAGGGCAGGAAGGTGTCTGTCCACAGCAGTTGGTCGTCAGAGGCGAAACAGAGGCTCCATTTAGCTATCACGGTTAGCAGCCATTAATAAACTTTTTTTTAAAAAAAAAAAAGCGCCACCTCTGCGAGTGGCCATCCCCACATCTTGTGGCAGTGATTTATGTGGCTGCAGGGAGCTACAGACTTGATCTGCCTCCAGAGGATGACTGGGAAAGGAGGTTGTGACGAGCCTTGGCAAAGAAGGTGGGGGAGATGCCAACCAGCCAAAGCTCTGCCTACATCAGGAGAACAAGCAGGAGGCCGGGGAAGGGGGGGTGTCTGGGGGGTGGGAGAAAGAATGCACTTGTTGGAGCCACTCTCACGGATGGCTTCATTGGCTTTCCTGCACGTTGTAGGGTGTTGGACTAGATGACCCTTGTGGTCCCTTTCCAACTCCGCGATTCTATGAATGGAAGGGAGTGGGAGGAACACGCAGGAGGGGAGACAGAGCTTGCAGGAACAGGCCCCAGGGGACGGCTCTGCCTTGACAGAGAGACCGGCCAGCAGCAATGGGCGGACCTTCAAGCGGAAGAGGACAGACTCAAGGGAGTGCTCACTTACTGCTATCCTGCTGGCAGGGGTTGAGCTGCGGCGTCTTGAAAAGATGCAGCAAGATCCGGCAAGTCAGGCGGGCCCCGGGCTCCGAGTCCTGCTCGCTGCAGGCTACGGACAGAAACGTGGGATCTCAGAGAGCCAACAGGCCTGGGCTATGCTCCCCCTTCGGGCTGGGCCAGGCCTCTGCTGCAGGGCAGCCACAGAGGTAACGGGAGCAGTCCCGTTCCCCCCACCCCCAGCATCACAGGCAGGCAGGTGGGTGGGTGGGTGGGCGGGCACTCACCAGCATTGAGCAGCGAAGGGATGGCAGCACAGCGGATCAGGTCCTCAAGGAGGAGACACTGGCGAGCGATGAGGATGGCCACGAAGGTGGCAAGGGAGTCGTGGAAAGACAAGTCGCTCACCTGAGGAAGATAAGGAGGGTGCAGCGGAGTTGAAGGGAGGAGAAGGAAAAGCATGTTACCTGGAGTGGGCATGACTCAAGAGTAGCCCATACACAACACAACATCCTGCTGTGGCCTCAAGGCAGGGAAATATTTCCAAAGCAACCATCACCCTTTGGGTTTTAGAGGAGGTTCCATCCTACTGTTAGAAGCAGGGACAGGCAGGCGGCAGGCAACACACCTCTAGTTGCTTCTTGGCCATGTTTTCTTACCTGATCCCCCCCCCCCCCCGCCTTTTGAAATACAAGGGTAGGAAACAAGCTACACTCAACAATCATGGCTTTGGCTTTTCAGGAGTCCCTCTGATGGCCCCAGGTGGCTCCGGCCATTATCAGAGTCCGTCTAGGAGTTCCTTTCCAAACATGGAGATTAATCACCATGTCGGGAAAAGCCCTGTAAAAAGCTGGCCTCCACCTGGACTGCACATGTTCCACACCTGTGGAACACTCACATCCCTGGGAACAAATGTGGACAGCACAAGAATTTAGATTAAAAAGCCAGAAAGCCAAGGCAGAGAGTCTAGTGTTTATGACTAGGCCAAAGAGTCTTGTGATGGAGCACAATATTCTCCAAGAAGGGGAAATTCTTCAATGTTCTTCAAGCAAACATGTCTCTCTACAGTACACTGGTTGAGTGAGATGCCGTCCTGTAAGTCCCCTTGAGCCAACCCTCAAGGTGTTCAGAGGAGGGCAACAAGGATGATCAGGGGTCTGGAGACAAAGCCCTATGAGGAGACACTGAAAGAACTGGGCGTGTTTAGCCTGGAGAAGACAAGACTGAGGCGAGACATGATAGCACTCTTCAAATACTTGAAGGGTTGTCAAAGCCAGATTCTGGATGGACATCAGGAAAGACTTCCTGACTGTTAGAGCAGTACGACAATGGAACCAATGACCTATGGAGGTGGTGGGCTCTCCCACACTGGAGGCCTACAAAAAGCAGCTGGACAACCATCTGCCAGGTATGCTTTAAGGTGGATTCCTGCATTGAGCAGGGGGGTTGGACTCAATGGCCTTAGAGGCCCCTTCCAACTCTACTATTCTATGATTCTATGGAACTACTCCAGAGCAACCTCCACAGTGCACGTTCCATCCTGCACACCAACCTCTGCAATCCCCCCGCTCCCAGGCCCTGCCCTTACGTCCACATTGCAGAGGAGGTCGTTGAAGCCACAGGTCCCATTGTTGGAGGAGCAGCACAATGCCTTCAGCACACCCAGCCACTCTGCACTGAGCAGCCTGCAGTACCCTGTCAGCTCAGCGCACAGAATGGCGATGTCGTTGACCCTGCGCAAGGAAGAGAATGGTGATGGGCAGCTTTGAGAGGTGCGTGGACATGGCAAACAGAGGACAGCCCTATTGATGGTCTTTTAGCTTTGATGCCCATAGGGAGGCCTCCATGTTCAGAGGCAGTGTATCTCCAAGTAACAGAAGCTGGGGCAGGGGTGGGGAGAAATGATGGGCAAGCCCTATGGCCTGCATGCCTGGATTGTGAACTTCCTGGTGGCAACCTTTTGGCCACTGTGAGAAACAGGATGTTGGACTAGATCAGGAGTGAAGAACATCAGGTTCAGACCCCAAATATGGTCCTCCTGAGTGTCCCAATCCGACCCTCAAGCGTTCCCCAGATGGCCACACACCCTTCCCACATAACCTACAGTTTGTCAGATTCCCTCCTCCCCCCCCCCCCCATCATCTACTGTTTGAGGGGAAGGGAAGCTAACAACCAATGGGTAATTGGGGGAAGGGACAGTTTCCTTTCCCTCATCACCTACTGTTTGTCAGTTTCCTTTCCCCATCACCTACTGTTTGTCAGTTTCCTTTCCTCATCACCTACTGTTTGTCAGTTTCCTTTCCCCATCACCTACTGTTTGTCAGTTTCCTTTCCCCATCACCTGTTGTTTGTCAGTTTCCTTTCCCCATCATCTGTTGTTTGTCAGTTTCCTTTCCCTCATCACCTACTGTCAGTTTCCTTTTCCCCATCACCTACTGTTCGTCAGTTTCCTTTCCCCATCACCTACTGTTTGTCAGTTTCCTTTCCCCATCACCTACTGTTTGTCAGTTTCCTTTCCCCCATCACCTACTGTTTGTCAGTTTCCTTTCCCCCATCACCTACTGTTTGTCAGTTTCCTTTCCCCCATCACCTACTGTTTGTCAGTTTCCTTTCCCCATCACCTACTGTTTGTCAGTTTCCTTTTCCCCATCACCTACTGTTTGTTAGTTTCCTTTCCCATCACCTACTGTTTGTTTCCTCCCCCCCCATTACCCATTGTTTGTTAAGTTTCCTTTTGTGTAGTCCCCCCCCCCCCCCATTCTAATAGACTGAAATGCCTCTATTTAGTTACTGGTAGTCAGAGCTTTCAACTGCCGCTTCTGCCTTTGGCCCCACCCACTACTGGAACGTGGCCTCCAACAGCTTCTCTGAAATGAAATTTGGCCCTCGGCCTGAAAGAGCTTCTGCAGTCCCGGGCTAGATGGATCTGGTTTGTCTGGTCCCAGCAGGACTCTTCTGTTCTGAAGAGGGGTCAACAGCACAGCCGGTCACAGCCGAGCACTAATCCCGGCCCAGAAGCCCGCTATACAGCCCGCCCAGCCCAGCCTCACCGGTCGGGGTCGTGGTGCCCCACGCACACGTGCATGAGCGCATTGCACACAAAGCTGTAGCGGTTGGCCGGGTTGTCGGTGAGGCTCTTGCCCAGGTTGGTGTAGGTGAAGTTTTGGGCCGACGGGTTCTCAATCGTGTCAATCATGAACAAGGGCTCCCAAAGCATGTTTGAGTCGGACGGCTCCACGTTGCAATAGATGGTGTTCTTCACCTTGGAGCAGAAGTCACTGGTGGAGAAGGAAGGCAGTAGAGGTGGATAAGAAACTTCAGGAAAACGCTGCTCCTGCCCTGCCTCCCTCCCTCCCAGAACCCATCGTTAGTCGCGAGATACTCCGGGCTTGCGCTTTTCTAGGCATGGTGACTGGCCGCTGCTGCTCATGCTCATTAACAGGGCCAGCAGGAAGAGTAGGCACAGTCGGGCACTTGATGAAGGCCCACAGCCCAGTAGAGGCCCGCGACAAAAGTTCCCTGGACTTCCTCCTCTTCACCATTGCAACCTGCTCATTTTCCTGCCTCTGGCTCTGGCCCAGACAACAGTGGTGGTGAGAAGGAGGAGCAGAAGACGACCCGGCCTGCTTGCTCCCTGGCTCTCTGCCTGTCAAGCAAGCAAGTGGGAGCAAAGGAGAGGGCGGATGAGGAGCAAGAGCAGCTGGGGACAACGATGGTGACAAGGTAGACTCACAGAGGGAGGGGGGGACCCATGAGGGGTGTCTTGACCAAGGGCCCTCAAAAACCTGGAGATGGCACTGCTCGCTGACTAAGGGGAGGCTGCCCCATTCTCCTTGGTGCTCACCTGAAGAGTTCTCCAAATTTACTCTTGAGGTGGCTGCAGGACGTGTACAGATCATAGAGGTAGGCCAAGATGCAGCGCTCTGCAGAGGAACCGTCGGAGCGGTTCATGCCGTGCTTCACCACCCCACAGAGCCTGGAGGAGCAGAAGAGACACTGCACTGGGAGAGGAAACAGGAGGTTGCCCCCTCGCCCAGTGGGGATGAAAACAGCCGGGGGGATCGAAACCTCAATGGAGGAGCCTCCGCCACCCACCCCACACCCCTGTGGAAGTGTGCAGCAGTAAGCCTGGGCAGCCCCTCTCCATTCAGCAGGGAAGCAAGGAGACTCCCTCCTCCTTCCAAGGTGATGGGAGCCCCCTCCCCTTTCAGCAGCAGGGACACGCCAGGCCTTACCCTTCAAAGACTTGGGCCATCTGGTCCTGGTTGAGGATAAGGCAGGAATGATAGTGCCGCAACACGGCCACGATGCACAGGCACAGGCTGGTGGTGTAACTGCCCACCAGGTCGGAGGATTTCAGCAGCAGCTCCGCCTCCACCACGCTCAGCTCATTCAGCAACTATGCACAGCATCAGAGGGAACGCAGAAGAAATGGGTGGGAGGAGGTCAGTGGCAGAGAAGAGCGGCTCACGGACATCCCTCCCCCTCAACTCCTGATCTGAGCCGGCTGACAGAAAGGGGCTTGCGAGGGGAGAGGGGTGTCAGGAGAGGAAGGCCTTGATCAGTCCTCTCCCCTCCCCTCCAACCCCCACAGGCTGAATTAGTTTTACTTCCACTTTAGTGCTAGCTATAGTTTACTGTTACCTCTGATCCAGCAAACTATAGCTTGCCCTTGCCCTCCAAACCAGCATTGCAAACCAGCTTCCAAACATGGCTTGGAATCCTGGTTTGGAGGACAAGCCCAAACCATAGTTTCTCCGTTCAGATGTAACAACAAATAATGTGTGTTTTTTAAAAAAAATATATATATGCTAAAACCGATTTGAGCTTTATCTAAATAAAACTACGGGATTTATTACGAGGTAGCTCGACCTCAGCGTTTGTTATTTCAACTGTGTTAACAAGGAAGAGTTTGCGAACACAAGGGCTCCTTTCCCGCAGCACCAAACCTTCCATCTGTACAATGGGAAAATGGATCCATATCATAAAACGCTCTCAATTTTATATTTTTACTGCAGGGAAATCGGAAGGCGCAAATATTTTACGCATACTGCTTGCAGGTTTGGTAGGTCCAGTTTTGTTGCTATCTTGCAGCTGCGTCCTCTCACAGCCAGTCTTCGGCTTTTGTGACATAAGGAGAGCTCCCTGGCATCACGTTTTCGACTCTGGCCACCCAACACAGTATTGACCAATCACAAGGTTTGCACAAGGGCAAGTGAAACCCCTATAGAGCAGATAGTTTAGTCCCTTGGGCGGAGTCCTCACTCAAAGGGAAGGCTAAGAGAAGAAACAACTAAAAAGAGTCAGTTTCTTCTGTTGACAGCTGAATTCTGTTTAATTATGGGCTTTTCACACCTTGTATAAGGTAAATTGAACTGTTATTTTTATACAGTAGAGTTTCAAGGGGATGTAGAATCAATTTTTGCATCCTTGATATTTGTCCTAATTATACTATTGCAGGGCTAATACTTTGAACTGCAATGTTGAGTTACTGGTTGGGGATTGCCCTGTGAAATTAAAGTTAAGAAAAATCTACAAAAGGGACTTCCGAAACACTCAGCGCCTGAAGATACAGAACCACCTGGAACTGGGCTTCAAGCAAGAGATCCATATTTTTTTTTGTTTGGACACAGAAGGAAAAAATTATGGCATGTTTCTGTAAATTGAAGTATACTAAAGACATATTTTGTTCAATATATATATTGAACAATATATATATATATATATATATATATATAGCAAGTTTATTCTAATCAAGTCCCATAGAACCCACACAAGCAGAAGTTATACAAGCACAGCACATATAGTTAATAGTCCAACTCCTAGCAAAAACGCAAACAAATAAACATGAAGAGGTACTGAGGCAGCATCCGGTATCACCCACCCACCCCTTTCCAAGACACCCACCTGGATAGCAAAGTCAATGAGCCCGCTGATGTTGAGCGAATATTCCATTAGGTCAAAGATGAACTGGACGTGCTGCACCAGAGGCAGGTGGTAGGACATCCCTAAGGCAAAGCTGGTGATCTGCTCCAAGACATTGCGAGATACCTGGGGGTGGAGGAGCAGGGGCCAACAGTCACAGCTGGATGTAGGAAGTCAGGCCATGGGTCCATCTAGGCCAGGACTGATTCTCATTCTCTCATCATCTATGACCTCAGATCTTATAAACTGGAGATGCTGGAGATTGAATCTGGAGCCTTCTGTATCACATATGGGCAACGTCTGGTCCTTCGCTGCTCTCTGTGCGAGCCATGCTTCCTCAGCCACTATTCCCCGCTGCCCAGCTGATCAGCCATCAGCATGCAGCCTTCAGGGTCAAAAATGTTGCCTCTCCACCTCCCCACTTATACATGCAAAGCACATCCTCTGCTACTGAGCTATAATCCCTCCCTGTTGTCTGATGGCAAAATGGCAAAGGGCGCATGAACCAAGGAGGTTGCTGCCCTCACCCACGAGGCGCCTACCTGAGAGGTGACAAGGTGCTGGTCAAAATGAGAAAGGTGCTGGAATTTAGCAAAGATGTCTTCAGCAGTCGGGAAGGCCTCCGGCTTGTTCCTCTTCCTTTTCTGCCCTTCTTCTCCCCCTGCCAAAGCCCAGAGAATATTATTTTTCTCTTTGTTCCATGATGATTAAGTATTTATAACAGATTTACAGATTATATCTATATAATAGATATATTTCTGAAAAGTATTGGGTGTAAATAAACTTGGTTATTTTTGAGAACCGGTACTACAAGTACAATAATAACATGAAATAATTGTAGTTTCTAAACCATTTCACAGGTAGCAGCCCCACAAGTAGTGAATGGATATACCTCATGTCAAATCATTAAACCACGCCCTGTGACAGGTGCTCCACCCCCTTTCGAGGCAGGAAGTCCCACCCTAGCTGGAAGTCCCACCTCTGGAAAACCTGCCCCGGAAAGGGATCACATGACCAGGTCATGGGGTCATAGGGGTCCCCTAACAGGGTCATGTGACCCCTCTAACAACTCCCCAGGCTACTGTGGACCAATAGGAAGTGGTTTTAGAGCTGTATCTGGTGCAGGTTCCACGTAAGGCACTTGGTAATAATCTATGGGACAGTATTACAGCAAGATGGTTACAATTTTGTCTCTCCCATTGCACCAGACGCCCCTCTCCCAATCCTCCAGGCACAAATCATGGTACACAAATCTTGCTGGCTTCCCACAGACCTGTCTCTGCTGTGCTCTTCCGGTTTAACACCTTCAGGATATCTTTGGTTATCTTCTTGATGGCGTGCCGAGCCTCATCACGCTGCTTGCCAACGCCATAAAGGACTACCAGCCGCTGGTTACACTCATGGCTGCTCGACTCCTCCTGAGAAGCCAGAACATGAGAAGAGAGATGGGTGTCATAGAATCATAGAATAGTTGAGCTGGATGGGACGTATAAGGCCATGGAGTCCCACCCCCTGCTCAATGCAGGAATCCACCTTAAAGCATCCCTGACAGGTGGCTGTCCAGCTGCAACTTGAAGGCCTCTAGGGAGGGAGAGCCCACCACCTCCCTAGGTCATTGGTTCCATTGTCGTACTGCTCTAACAGTCAGGAAGTTTTTCTTGATGTCCAGCCAGAATCTGGCTTCCTGTAACTTGAGCACATTATTCCGTGTCCTGCATTCTGGGATGATCCAGCAGCTGCCACATAGAGAGCTTCTCCAGTTACCAACTCAAGAGGTCAATGCCTCTTCTGTGAACCCATCAAGGATTCAGTAAAGCAGTAGCTAGTGGCACACATTCCTCAATAAAAATGCAGGAATGCATGAACCTACCCATAAACTATGTTCATCGTTTACAGGCTTCCTACAGGTGCCTCCTCCGATGGTTGCTTGGAGGCTGGCAACAAGGCCTTCTCTGTGGTGACCCCCCATTTTGGCACTCCCCAGCAAGGCTTGCCAGGTGCCAACATTTTTGGGGCCAGGTTAAGATTTTCCTCTCCTGCCGGCACTTGGCAGCATATGAGACATTTTTAATCAGGTCATGGGATATTGTTTGTATTTGTATGTGTGTGTGTGTGTGTGTCTGCTGTGCATCTATGTTTGCAGCTAAACTGTTTTTATATTATGCACAATATTGTATCTTTTAAGGTTTTTGATCTTTGCAAAATGCCCAGAGAGCTTTGGCTATTAGACGGCATAGGAATGGAATACATGAAATGAACGCTCACAGGAAGCTGCCTTATACTGGGTCCGTCAACTGGGTCCATTGAGCTTAGTATTGTCAACACGGAATGACAGTAGTGGATTTCAGGCAGGATTCTTCCCTATCCCTACCTGGGATCGAATCCTCCCCTAATGGTGGGAGTTGTGGTCCAACACATCTCGAGGCCACCAAACTAGGGGAGACCGAGCGAGTCTATTATGGTCTGCTCTGGTTGTTGGCTCATTTCCAGGGGCTCAGGAAATTTATTTAGTTATTCTTGCATCTATATCCCGCCTTTTTCCCTCCAAGGAACCCAACGCAGCGTACATCACCCTTCCTCCTCCTCTCCATTTTTATCCTCACAGCAACAACCCTGTGAGGTAGGTTGGGCTGAGAGTCTGTGACTGGCCCAAAGTCACCCAGTGGGTTTCCATGGCCGACTGAGGACTAGAACCCAGATCTCCCGACTCCCAGTCCGACACTTTAGCCACTACACCACACTGAGAGGTCTTCTGTGCCGCCTGCTATCTGACCCTTTTAGCTAGATGTGAGGGCTCAAACCTGGGACTTCTGCCTGCAAACTAGGCACTCTACCATGGAGCTGTACCCCCCCCCCCCTTATCAATTGCACACCATCCATCAGGTGGCTAGTAAAACTTTTATGGTGCGGTGGCATCCAGGCCATATTACACTATAGGCTAGATCATGTTGCAAGCAACGGCCGCCAAGCTTCAGCTGGGGTCACTTGACAAATGGCCTTTCTGTCAGCAGCCAATTCCCATGAGTTCCCAAGGTCTTAGAAGAAAAGGACAGCCAACTCGCGCTCTTTAGGGGATGCGAGCAGGTGTGTTTCTTGTCTTGACCCAGAAAGGAAGGAAGGATAATACAACACAGCACAGAACAAGTAAACGGATTTGCAGAAAAGTTAGACAAACATTTAGAGGAGTCAACCGTAAACTAGATGTCAAGAATTTGGGGTCGGTAACAAGAAAAAATGGTGGCATCTCAGCCACACGGAAGGAAGGAAGGGAGGGAGGGGTGAGGGAGGGAGGGAGGGATCCTATGGTGCTGGAGGACCAGATTCGCATCATTTTAAATCACAAATGGATTTCTCCTTTGCTAAAAGCCAGAAGGAGCTTCTGCAACCTAAAGCCTCAAAGCTCAATTAAACCAGCAGCCTTCAGGCATAGGAAGTATTTTTAATGTATTTGCTATTTCCGTCTATAACAAGTAGACTTCGCCTTGCCTCAAATGTGACCAAGGCGGTGAAGAATTCAAGTAAAACCAATAATACGTAAAGACACGAAAGCAACAAAACCCTATTTAAACACCGAAACCACATAAAAAGCACCACCCCCACACACGGAACGCCGCCCGAAGCGCCTCCGCCTTCTTCTTCGCCTCCAGAGCCAAGCCTCGGGGCGTTTCCCCCTCCTACCTGAGGGATGGGAAAGTGCGTGGAGTACTGGATGTGCCGGGTCTGGTCATAGAGTGATGCCAGCATCCCGTCCGCCACCCTGTCCTTCGGAAGGGGCTTGCTGTCCTTGTCAGGGTCCAGTTTCTCAGGGGAAGGGCTGGCTTTGGTCTCACAGTGCATGGGAGGAGAGAACATCTGGGGGGGAGGAGGAAGAGGAGGAGGAGGAGGAGAAGAGACACGAGGTGAGGTGAGAGCATTGCTGCGCAGGTTGGCAGGCAAGCATCGCTCCACAAAAGCAGCCAGCGAGGAGACCAAAGCGGGGTTGCGAATCACTTGGCCAAGAGCTGCAGGCTTCCCACTCCCTGCACGCCTTTCATCAAGCACCAGGGAGAGGGAGGCGGGCCGGGGGAAAGCCAGCTGGCTGCCAAGGATCCCAACGGCTTGCTTCTGTCTCTCCCACTGCAGCCACGTTCACACTGTCAGGACCGCGTGGCCATCCCCCTCTGCCCCCCCCCCCGTGGAAGGCTGCGAGAGATACTCCGGCCACGCTCCACCCCTCGTCCTGAACTTCAGCGGCCTCTCCGGAGATGTCAGTAAAGGACGTTCCGGGAGCGACATCCTTATGGGATGCCCTCTTTCTCGGGAGCACACCAGGCAGGGGGAAACGAAAGGTGTGTGCCGTAGCCCCCCTCCAGCATTCCTGTACAGATGGTTTGGGGAGTGTGTGTGTGTGGGGGGGTGTCAGAAAAAGCCTGAAGTTAGAAAAATGGGGTTCCAAAGGGCCGGGCCGGGGTCATACCGAGAAATCTGTCTTCTCCATGTCATCAAAAATCACGCTGGAGTTGTGGTCAATGTCCATCTGGCACTCTGACAGGCCCGTGTCCTGGGAGAGACAGGAAACAAGGCGCAGCCATTCAAATCCGAAAAGCCTCCCGCCCAAGCAAGCCCCAGGGGACCCCGCGGGGAGCGTTCCCCCTCGGCCGCCTCCGCCCGGCCTGTTACCTCCAGCTTGAGGCTGCTGTTGCCCTCCCCGTCTTTCCTGTCGTGCTCCTCAGCGGTGTCATCGAAGGGCGAGGGGGGCCGGGGGCCGTGGTCGATGGCCAGGTCGCCGCGGGAGATCAGGGTGCACATGTACATGTTGTGCGAGAAGACATCATGCCTAATCAGCTCGCAGAACAGCAGGACCAGGTTGAAGAATTCCACCTTCTCGTTCTCGTTGCTGGGGTCGGCTGGCGAGGGAGGACAAAGAAGAGGGAGCTGGTGAGGGAGCTGGTGAGGGAGCTGGTGAGGGAGCTGCCTCCGCCCGCCTGCTCTGGCACAGCTCAGGCCGAAAGGAGGAGGACAGGCGCAGGCGGGGCGACTCTCCCAAACTCGTGCCAAGAGCTAGCCTGCTGCCTTGGGGGCCCCCAGCGGAGGCCCAGCGGAGCCCATACTTAGCACGGGAGCCTGGGTGTCCAGGAACTGCATGAGGACCTCTTGGAAGACCGGAGCGCTGACCGCAGAGAGGGAACCCGAGGAGATGGAGCCCTTTTCGTCCACCACTTCCGAGTCGCCACACCTCTGAGGAGAAAGAGGAAGGGGTGGGATTCAGTTGGCCTCTCTTCCCACGCTGCGTAGGAACATAGGATGCTGACTTTTACGGAGCCAGACCACTGGTTGGCCCATCTGGCCCAGGATCGCTGACGCTGGCTCTAGGGTTTTGGGCAGGATCCTTTCCTAGCCGTATCTGGAGAAGCCGGAGATTGGACCTGGGACCTCCTGCATGCATCACATTGAGCCAAGGCCCCTCCCCACAAATAACATTAACTTGGACCTCATTATCTCCTGGGAAACCTGGTTATGGACAGGTCTTACGCAAAACCCGGGGTTCCTGGCAGAGCCTCTCCACCACGACCGGCGCAGTCGACACCTTCCTCTGGACATGCCCCCACACTCACCTCCGCCTCGATCTCAGAGTGCCGCTTCTCCAGAAGCTTGGCCACGACCATCGCCCTGTGGCGCCCGGACCGCTTGTGGCTGACGGCCCACTCGCACAGCAGGGCCACCACCGCGTCATCGTCGGGGGAAATCTGTCGAGGAAACAGGCTGCCTGGAGTACAGATGCGCCAGGCCTGGCCCTGGGCCCCTTTCTGCGGCCTGAGCACGGATCTGAGGCCGCCGGGTTTCAATCATTCCCACCCTTGCACTTTCTGAACACTGCACTCTCCTTGCCAATGCGAAAGGCCCAGAGATCAGGCAAGGCGGCTGCTCAGCATGCAAAGTCAGGGAAGCAACAACCGCTGTCGCTTTCTTTCCCTTCGTAGGGTGGGAACAGGTGGACAGAAACACCAGAAGAGGCCTACTGGATTAGACTGAGGTGGGATCACCTAGTCTAGCATCCTGTCTCCTACAGTGGACAACTCAATGCCTCTGATAAACCCGAAAGCACAGCATAACGGCAACAGCCCTCTCCCACTGCTTGTCCCCAGCGATGTAGCGGATCCAGGGCTCTCAGGGAGGCAGTACCGGCACTGCTTGATCAGCAAGGGCGTTGAGATCATCTGCCACCTCCACCCTCCACTCCAGCAGCTGGTAATCAGGAGGATCCACTTAGCCATAATGGCGAATAACCATTGATAAGCAGATCTCTCCTCTAGCATTACAGAAAAGGGAAAGAAACACCTCTTTGGCTCAGTTCAGACAACACGTTAGTCAACGCGGTGTGGAAATTCCACTTGACGGTTGAGTTTTTAGGGGGTACTCCCCACACAACATGTTCTAACTCCACCGTTGTGTGACTGTGGGCTACCATGGAGTTTAGTCAAATCCAATGCGACGTTTGATTGACAGTTCCTCTCCTCTCCCGGTCCTCCCAATGGTATCCCATCAGCCAATGCTGCAAAAAAATAATAATTCCTAGAGGGTCACTCACTCCTTTCGCCGCTCTTGCCGGAGAACTCTATAGCCAGTGGGAAAAGTCAACTCAATGCAATGGAAAACTCCACGGAGCCCTCCACGCAACACGCAACACAACCGTTGTGCAGGTACTATCCTCTGCACGGCGTTGATATTCTGCATGGAGTGTTTTCCAAAAAACCCTTTACCGTTGCATGGAGTTTTCCCGCCAGACAACACATGTCTCAACGTTGGTGTAAAAACTCCGCTGTGGAGTTCTAAAACCACCGTTGAGAAAGACGTTGCCTGAACTGAGCCTTTCTCTCTGCTGTCTCCACACAATGCATCATTGTATACGAAGCGCTTGGGCACACTCGTGCAGCGATCACATCCTATATCCTGCAACCCGAGGAGAATGTCGCTATGGATTTAGCAGGAGTCCAAGCGACGAACCCCTACTCTCTGACCCTCCACTAAACACTCCCAATGGTGTTGGTTACAGACAGAAAAGCATGTGTGCCCCTTTGACCCAACAGCCATCCCACCGCCACTGCACGGCGCCTACCTCGTGACTGTCTTTGCTTGGTCCCGCCCCAAATATCCTGTTGTACAAGGAATCCAAAGAGTTGCTGAAGTCTGACCGCTCAAAGCTGTGGCTATCTAGGACTTCCAGGGTGTGCAGCACCCGGCCGATGGTGAATCCTGGAATGGGACAAGAAGACAAAAGCGATTCAGTCGCCAAACCACAAAGGGCTCCCCAGGCAGGAGCAGAAGAGCCAGACGACCTGAAGAGCGCAAGGAAATACTCATCACTGCCACAAGACCAACGGAAGAGGAGAGATTGCCAAGCAGACAGACAGACAGAGAAAGAGAGAGAGAGAGAGAGAGGAAGCAGGGAAAACAGGAGAGCAAACTGGTTCCTGTAAGGGAACAGGTACAGATACACGGAGGAAGTGTGGTAGAGTCATGACGTGGGCTACCTGCAGTGGCTTCTTGGCATTTGTCAAAGGACCAGCGCACCTCCACTGCCTGGCCCCGCTCTTTGATCTGCTGCTCAATCTCCCGGAGCTTCGCTCGGACCTGACAAGGAAGGAACATCAGAAAGGATGGTGTGATCGGAGGGGGGGGGCGCCCTAGAAGCACGGAAGGGGCCATGCTGTCTCGTCAAATGCTCAAGAGGGGAAGGATGGAGGCAGGGGTGCCGTCACTCTCTTTTGACTCGATGTCCGCAACTGGCCACAGGACCGGAGACGGGGACAAGACGGGCCTTTGGGACTTGGCTGCTCACCTGCTGCATGAAGCCGGCATTGACCCCGGGCATGGGCAGGTTCGAGGGGGCGATGGGCAAGTGGTCGAGCGGAGAGCCAGTCTTTATTCTGCTGTCGGTGAGGGAGTAATGCCAGACGAGGGCGCTGGGACAACACAGGACAATACTCTAAAGATGGACAAGAGAGAAAGAAACAGAGCTGAAGCACCGAGCTTCCTAGAAGACCAGCAAGGGGGGGTCTTCCCCTTTGCTCCCTCCATTGTTCCATGAATGCTACAAGAGCCCTGGAGTCTTCCCTAGTCCTCCCCCATTGCTCCTTGATGCGCACACAGGCATGAAAATGACAAAAAAAAAAAGTCCCGTGCAGCTGTAACTAAACCAGTGTGTGCATAACTCAAATAATTGCCTGTTCTTCCTGTTTAGCCCTGGGGCCTCCATCTCTGTCCCCGTCCTCTGTAATTTCTTTGGGTCAAATTATACACTCTGAACCTCTCAGGGCAGGGACCTGTCATGGCAAAGGACTACACGCATGGTGCAATAGTAACAAAAAAATGTGCCTAAATCCCTGTTTTACCCAAGATTCCTTCTCGCCCCGAGGGAAAGCTGTGGCACTCCCTCTTTCCATTTGCCACCCTGCTAAAATGAACAAGCCACTGAGAAGACAGATCTTTGTAGTGGTGCAGGGGGGGAACCCACAGGTCTAACTGACAGTATGACCCTGTGGGGAAGAAGAAGGGAACTGTTGGTCTGCCCTTCCACTGGGAGATGAGCAGGGGGAGCAGGGCCTTCCCACCAGCCCTGCTGAACAGTCTCCTTAATTTCTTCCCCCCCTCCTTCCCTCTTCCCTTCCCTTTTCCTTGTGTATCATGTCTTTTCTAGAATGTAAGCCTGAGGGTAGGGACTGTCTTCTTTACGGATTGATTGTAAGCCGCTCTGGGAGCCTTTTTGGCTGAGGGGCGGGATAAAAATACTATAAATAAATACATAAATAAATAAGCCCCTGGTGATGGCAGTGTGCTATTAACAGCCCCTTTCTACTGGTGCCTAAACTCTGTGAGACAGCAAACATGCCCCCTTCCCCAGGCTGAAGGGACCCCTGCCAGGCCGCTGTGTAGAGCTAGCTTTGATCACGCTCCCCCGACTTGCCTGGAGGATGCAACTCAGGCCAAACACCACTGGGCGGTGCTGGGGGCAAAGCAGCAGGTCGCTGAAGGGACTGGGAGGCGGGTTGCCTGCAGCTGGCTGAGGGGTGGGCGTGGGAGGGAGCGCCGGGGCAGTCTGCGCCGTGAGGTGGTGGGCAGGGTGCCCACCTGTGCTGTCCAGCAGGATGGCGAGCCTGCGGGTGCAGAAGTAAGCCAGGCGCCGGGACAGGTACGCAGACTGCACGAACTCTCCAGAATACTGTTGCGGGAAGAGAGAGAGAGAGAGAGAGAGAGAGAAGGCAACTCGGTCAGTGTCAAGGTAGAAGACCAAACAGCAGCCGCTGTCATGAAAGAAGAGTTTTGCTGTTGCACCATTTCCTGCTTTGTGGGTCCCTGGTCGACAGCTGGTTGGCCACTGTGTGAACAGAGTGCTGGACTAGACGGACCCTCGGTCTGATCCAGCAGGGAACTGCTTATGTTTCTAGCCCATCGTGGACCAAGATGCTTTGCCCCTTGAGGCAAAGCATTTGGGTACACGATGAATTACAGGATCCATAAGGGCAAACTCCTATTTCACAACGCAAGTGTCATGGACAGATTCTGCTACTAAGTGGGAGAAAAGCAACCCCTCCCCCTCAGTTGCCACCCAAGAGCAGCCATTGTATCAGGTTACAGAGAGGGAGAGATGGGACAGACGGGTTCCTCTCCCAGCTCAGCTGAGAGACCAGCTACCATTTAGCTCCTCTCTTTCCTTCCAGCTGGTGGTTATAAAGATTCTGTAACTTTAAGGACTGGTGCTCGAGTTTGCTGGCTTCCCCTCTTCCCTCCCCTTCGCCTTTCACTTTTGTGCCGTGTTCTTTAGATGGTCAGCCTGAGAGGCAGGGATTGTCTTGTTTATTACTGATCTTATGGAAAAGGTAAGATGACCTGCAGCAGCAGGGGCAAGAGCAGCTTCAGAAGCTCGTCCTCCCCTGGCCGAATCTTCTCGAAGCACTCAAGCACCCAGGTCAGGAACTCGTGCCGGTCCAGCATCCCATCCTGGAAGCAAAGGGGCAGAGTTGAGAAGTCAGGAGGTAGTAAGCAATCTGTGCAGGCCTTTCTCTGGCCCCTCTAAGAGGGGGGACTGAAGCGTTCAGCCTTGCCCGAGAGGAGCAGGACCAGCACAGCCCAAGCCAAGGGCCCCTCCTTCCCCTTCTCCCTGCCCCATCTCACCTGGAACATGAACATAGCAAGCTTCTCGTTGTAGTCCCACTGCTTCACAGAGTGCTCCACCTCCTGGGGCATGAGGCTGGAGGGCGACCCACAGGTTTGTGCTAGCAGCTGCCGGTGGAAGTCGGCAATCTTCTGCAGCTGCTCCCACAGGAATTTGGTGATGATCTGCGTCCACTCTGGAAGGGAGAGCAGCTGTGAGCAGAGCAGGAAGGGAAGGCAAAGGGGGACAGGGCTGGAGCGGATGAGAGGACAGGCACTCGAGCGTATTGACCCTTGCTCCACGGAGGAGAACAAGAAAGGCGAGTCGATAGAAGCCAACTTGTACTGTGGACTTGGGAACTGAGCTGCAACTTTAGAGGCACAAGCTGGCCCTGTCCCGGCAACAGAGCGAAGAAATGGCAAGAAATAGCAGAGATCTTGGAGAGTAATGAGGTGTGGCAGCTATAAGAAGAAAACTTCCAGAGAGGCCCATGAGCCCAGACCCAGAGTGCCAGCCTGATCCTGGAGGCTTGTGCAAGAGGGGAGATGCAACCCTTACCGCTGAACGGGTCGATGACATGCCGTTTTTTCACCTTGGTTTCTGTAATGGCTGCATAATAGGCGCAGGTCATCTTGATCAGCCAGGCTGCTCTCATGACGGGCACAGTGTACTTTGCAAGGTAACCAAAGACCTCCTCCTTCTTACTGAAGATGGGCACCTGCCAGGGATGGGAGATGAGAGACGGAATCAAAGAGGGCTGTCCCACCCCAGACTCTGTACTTGGAGGGAGATTGTAGGCAGAATATGCTGACCAAAGAGTGCAAGGCTCCCATTTTGTTTGAGAGAGAGATGGCCAAGGAGCCACATTTGAAAAAAAATCTTCCTGAAGCCACAGCTTTCATCACGCCCTGCTGTGCTTTTGCTGGAGGAATCCTCCTCTGAGCCAAGGAGAAAGCCATGTCATGAGATCTGGGGAAGCCTGGGCTCTCAGAGGTCACCACTAGTCCATCCCTGCAGGACAAGGGGAGTTCCATCTCAGAGGCAGAGGCTGGGCAACCATCTAGCCCCTGAGAGCATTGCCACCTCAAGAAGCAGGCTGGCAGGGCTCCTCTAAAAAGGAGTGCTCAATTACAAAGGAGGACTCCTTGGGAGCAAGGCCCTCCTCCCAATTAAGACTTTTGCCAGAGGGCCTGTAATGCACTGCAGCTAATCATTGGGTGGGGCTCAGAAAGCTCTGGCTATAGAAGCCTTCAGAGTTAGCCTAGCCAATGCTGGAACAATATTGTGTCAGCTCCTATATCTTGTACCTTGCTTTCTGGACCTAGCCTTATGATTAGCATTCTGTGCTACTGACCTTTGCATGCATCTGGACCGTTCCTGCCCTTGCCTGATCCCATACCGGACTGGAACTTTTGTGCATGACTAGTTGCCGGCTTTGTTGCCTTTTGAATTGCCCCATAATTTGCTCTAATGTGGAGTCTGATTCAGCCATAGCAGGACACAGCCACAAACTCTTCCCCCACAAGTTCACTAGTACTTTCTCCTTCTTCCTATTTCCCCAAATCTTATGCTTACACTGCTGCTTCTGAATTGTTCCTGCTTCTCCAGGCTGCCCCTCATAGTTCCTGTTTATCCTTTTCCCACCCAGTCCCATGCAGTGTGCTCTTGATTCTTAGAGAACCCCTATCCTTAGCCAAGTCAATTTTTGATGCCTTTCTTTCCCAAACAGTCCACGTGAATGCTTTGAGGAGCACATTTGGTTTCCAGGTTATAGTTCAGTCAACCCTACATTAGAACTTCCCTCCTTCTTCCTGGGGACTTAGCTCTCCTGTACCTTTTTTGCCAGGTGAGTGAGGGGTTTGGTCCCAGCCAGATCATTGAACCAGTTGTTAATAGCACTCTGGGAACGCGCCGTCACCAGCCAGAAATTATCCTTCTGGTTCACCTGCGGTTTCCGGCGGCCCGTGTCAGGCAGTGTGTTGCAACGCAGCTTCTCTGCTATGATGCTGCTGAAGTTTGAACTGATCTGGAAAAGAGAAAAGGAGCTTAGATCCGTCCCTCAGCTATCAGGATGCTGGTGTTGCTCTCAGCATGCCTTTCTCACATAGGTGTTAAGCACAGGCTGTCTTCATCTCAATTGATTCCATATGCTTCATCTACCCACAGGCTTTATCTCCAGTGTTAAAGATAACCCAAGAATGAATGCCTCTCTCCATACTGGCAGAACCCTATTCCAAGACCAATCCATCTTCTGCTTTTTGGAGGAACGGGCAAGTTACGTGATCCCGTCCAAGCTGAACTTGTAGCTGTCAAAATTTGAATGCACAGCCAGAATCATGAAGGCTGCTAGCTGTGGGGGGTAGCACAGAACTCTCACTCCGCACCCCCAACCTCAAGGACTATGCATCCACCCCCTTGTTTCTGCTACACCTAACTACCACCACCCCACACTTCCGTCAGGATCCTGGCCCCAAAATCAGCTCAAAGAGAAGCACAAAATCAGCACAAGGAGAAGCATCTGCCAACATAACTACGGGTGAGCAGCAGATATCACTGAAGCAAAGGAGTGCAAGGTGATATCTCCAAAAAACAGTTATCTGGTTTCCTAGGGACACTGGGGGGATTAGTGTACGGTAGACAGAACCAATGGCACAAGTTCTCATTGTCTGGATCCAGCCATGAATCATCATTTCTGAGGCTGAAATTAGTACATCGCGGTCAAGACTCTTACCTTGGCAGGATTGAAATTGACGTTTTTGGCACTGCCATGCTCATCCCCAGAGACGGCTGGTTGGTTGTTGAAACCCTGCTTCACATTGAGAGCTGTGAGCTCATCCTGCAGAAATAAGGGGGAGAGACACCCAAGACCAGAAGTTGTGGCAAAATCAAGAGGGGACCATTCTTCTTGCTATGTGTGTCATGTTTTAGTCAGTTTTATGTATTTTATCATATTGTTGTTCCCCGCCTCGATCCAGACGGAGAGGCGGGTAAGAAATAAATTATTATTATTATTATTATGTAAACTTCCTGCTTGTGAACTTCCTGGGTGGTGGAATTTGGCCGGCCACTATTGTAAACAGTGTTGAACTAGATGGATAGCTTGACTGGCAAAAGCCAGACAATTCTTATAATTTTATAGAAGATTCTTAAAAAAGCAATTAGACTAATTTGCAGAAGACAGGTCTATCGGTTCCATAAAGATAGTTGTGGTAAGAACAAAAGAGTCTTGCAGCATCTTGAAGCTCAACAAATCATGCATTTGAGAAGGTGGTTTCCGGCCCATGAAACGCCAAGACTCACAATACTGACTAGACTTTAAGGCATGCTTCTCCAACCTGGCACTCTCTGGATGTGTTGAAGAACCACCCAGCAGATGTGGCCGGGGGGAAGTTCTGAGAGTTATAGTCCAAAACATCTGGAACATGCCAGATTCGAGAAGGCTGTTCTAAGGAGGCATGGGTCCATGTGAGGTTATTTGCTGCGACTCCCAAGAATAGAACTTCCATGTCCAAGAGCAGCATATCTCCAATTAACAAGATATTGGGGGGGGGGGGGGGAGGAAGGAGGAGAGTGAGAAGAGAGAGTTTGGGAAGCTGTTGCTTGTAAGTCCTGTTTGTGAGTTTTCGGGGGGGGGGGGCAATTAGGAAGAATGAAGGATCTGGCTGGCTGGGGCTGGAGAAAGAGTTCTGCTGGACCAAATCGCCACCCCAGCAAGGCAAGTTTGGGAGGGGGGTGAGATTCAGGGGAAGGGTCCCTTTGCCAGCTGCTGTGGGTGGGGGCTTAACTGCTCACAGGGGGCGTGGCCTAACACAGCCTACCCCGCCCCCCATTACAGTACCATGGTCAAGAGCCTGGAGGGCTCAAGGTAGCCCCCCCCAGCCACAGGCGGCGCGCTTCCTCCTCCGGGCCGCAAGGGGCGCTGTGTCAGCCCACCGCCCTTCCTCCAGGGGGCGCCTTCCTTCCCTCGCTCACACCGTCCCCTCCCCCACTACAAGGGGGGGGGGTTCCCTCGCTTCCCCTCCCCCCGCCCCCGCCACTCACCTCCTTCTGCTTGGGGTCCTGCGGGTACACGTCCGGCGGCCCCAGGCGCGGCCGCTTGAGAGGCCGGTGCTCGTAGCTGAGGATCCCGAAGGCCGCCATCGTGAGGGCGAGAGAGAATGGGGGGCGAGGCCCAGCCGGGCCCGCGCCTGGCCGCCGCGGGGAGACGCAGGCCCAGCCACAACAAGGGCCGGCGGAACCAGCCGAGCCGGTCCCGACGGCTGCCGGAAAAGGCCGAGCCCAGGGACCGGAGGGAGGTGGCCGGCGCCGGCGCCTTCCGAAAAGCAGGCTCGGGCGGGTGACGGAAAGCGACGAGCGGCGTGGGAACGACGGAGAGCCGGAACTAAGGGCTCGCGGCAACGGGCGTCGGGCGGAAGGGAAAAGAGAGAGCACCGCAGCGACGCTCGGAAACGGTGGCCGGAAAATGCCGAAAGGGGGCGAAGTATGAGGCTTCTTTCCTCGCTCGCCCTCCCCCTCCTCTTTCAGAGGGGCGACCGGAAATTGCCGAGTGAGGGCGGAGATGGCCGAGAGAGCGACCAATGGGCGGAAGGCGCAAACAAGCCAGCCCTCCAGCGGTTCAAGAAATAGGTCGATATATATATATATATATATATATATATATATATATATACACATATATACACACACACACACACTGTATATATATATATATATATTTCTGGCAAAACATGAATTCATATTAACTTTTTTTGGAGTGCGGGGTCAAAAATTGTAATTCTGAAAAATAAATCGTAATGTAATGAAAATATCAATTGTAAGCCACTCCGTGCTTACAGAGTGGAGTTTAAGAATTTTGAAAGAAAGCAAATGATTTACAAGTGGAGGCATTTAATTTTTACATCGGCTTGGAAACCTGAAATTAAATTGAAAAATAATTCAATTCTAGGAATATAATGTACCCGGTGGGTTTTTTTTGTTGTTATGTTTATTGGTTTATATGTTTATGATGAAACAATGTGTTTTGTATCCTTTTTTATATATGAAAACTCAGTAAAAATAGTTTTTTGGGGGGAACCCCAAAGTGCAGGAATATAACATCTTAAATAAAATGTTGCAAAAAGATTGGAGGGCTGGGGTCTTCACCAACCACCTTCCCCAGTATCCACCTTGAACTTCATCTCCCCCCACCGCCCGTGTCAGGAGAGAAGACCCTGGATCCTTCCCGATGGTGTGATCCACTGTTATGGCCAGGAGGAGATGGCCGTAAACACTCCTACCAAGCTCTACTCCAGATGTGTTGGACTGCAGTTCCTATCATCCCCAGCTACCATGCCTGCAAGGGATTATGGGATCTGTAGTCCAACACATCTGGAAGACACCATATTGGGGCATGGTGATCCAACGATAAAACAGGTCATGTATTCACAATCAGAAGCCCAAACCACAAAAGGGGAAAAGATACAGCTGTTGAAACTCTAAAAGGTTAATGTTTTGCTAAGGAATGTGACACTGAATGTCATGTGATGCCTTTGGTTAGTCCTCTCTTTCCAGTCAGTTGTATCAACAGAATTTTTTGCTCTGCTTGTTTGTTTTGCTGAAGTTAGGTATAAAAAAGAAGAGTCTTCAGAGTCTTCAGAACAGTTTCAAGGAAGCTGTTCTGCTGGATCTGGTCTGAAATACATTGGCTGGGTTCAGACGACACGCTAAGCAATGGGGGTGGATGAGTAAAGATTCAATCGTCGGTTGCATTGCTTATTGTGTCATCTGGAGGGAGGGCAAACAATTCACGGTGCGCTAATTTCTGGAATTAAGCAACGGAGAAAAACAACGGGCTGCTCCATTGCTTATCCGGAGACCCACTGGTTATTATGTTGTGTGGCGGGCTCCGTTGCTGATTTTCCTGTGTTGCATGCGTTATTTCAGAAGGACATAGAGTCCTCTGGCAGGAGCAGCTGAAAGCTCCCGGGCCGCTCCTCTACAGCCAGCAGAACTTGCACTGGCTGATGGGATAGCCCTGGGAGGAGGGAGGGAGGAGCAATAGCCAGCCGGAATGCCACTCAAGTGCAGCATTGACTATTCACCTACTCGATGGGAGCCTCGGTTGCGCAATAACGCACTGTCAGTTGACTATTGCTCCCTCCGTTGTCTAAAGTGTCGTCCGAACCCTCCCATTAGGTTGGAGAAGGTTACTCCAAGACAAAGCTCTACCAATGAGACAGGCAGACCATCCTGCAACCAGTTGACCAAGGGGGGCATTTTGAAAGTCTCTTCTTAAATAAGCACAACTGGAACATTGTGTTAAATAGTTCTCTCTTAACTCCTTGTCTCTCCTCACTTGTATACCCGCCCCTCTCTTTAAGAAAGACCTTTCCCGCTCTCTTTTATTACTAAAAATGATGAACGGCATAATTCTAACTTTTGTGCTGTTTTGGGTTAAATGCTCTATATTTGTTGCATGACATGTGTGTTGCATGTTTCAATCTCTTTGTAAACATCTGTGTGAAAGCAGAAGCATCCCTATAATATGGAACAACAGGCTGAACTATCAATTTCAGTTACCATTTTATTAGAATCGAAAGTCATCTGATGCTAATATCCCCCCAGCACATGTCTCTCATAGGCTGAAACTAGGGACATGCCCAGTTAATACCTAGGCTACATGCTATTGCCACGTAGGCAGCTTTGAGCTCCATGCTGGAGGAAAGGTAAGGCTGCCTCTACAAGAGAGGTTTAAAGCTCTTTCAAGGCGCTTAAAAAAATTTACCTCTACAAGAACGGAGCGCAAATCGGGCTAGAGGCGCGTTATCTCTCCGATTATGCGCATTATCGAACACGCGTTAAATCGCGAGTTTTATTTTGCTCCAGCCGTTAAAGCGCATTTTGACTATGTGAACAAGCGCTTATGCGCATTAACTACTTGTAAAGCGCATTTTGGTCATCCGTTAATGCGCTTCGCCGCCTCTCGCCGCCTCTCGTGCAGAGGTATTAGGTGTAAATGCGCTTCAGCGATTATGCGCATAATCGCCTAACCGGGCGCAAAAGCGAATCCTTGTAGAGGGGACCTAAGACACAAAACCAACTATAAGAAATAAAACACCTCCTTCATGGCGTTTCATTTAAAGAATGTAAAACAGCTCTGAAGTTGGATTGGACCAGAGGCGGGCTTGTCTACACCTGCCATTTACCCCGGGTTGGTCACAAGGTCATCCCTGTGCGTCCAAATGACACAGAGCAGATCCTGGGGTGAACCGGAAACGAGCACTCAGGTCTCCCGGGATAGCTGGAATTGCTGTTTTCCCGGTTTTTCACGCCATCTCAGGACCATCCCGAGCTCCGTGAGTGGTGTGGCTCTCCCAGGGTCCTCCCTCTTCCCCATGAATAGCAGGGCTCAGGAAACAGGCACGGACCTGTGCAGGGGGGAGGGGGGGGTGAATGGGAGAGCATTTTTGCCATCTTTGGGATGGTGTTTGGCGTCTTCCAGAGCTGAGTTTGTTGTATTTCTTTTTTTAAAAAAAAAATCATTCCTTTGTGCAGGATCTCGCCCGTGCAATTGCGCAAATGTCTCCTCTTAAAAAACAACAATAATGGTGCCCCGGAACGTCCCTCTTTACTTCCAGGACAACTCACTGGTGTGTGGCCCTTGAGGGATGATCCCGGAAGTGGGAAACCCCGTGATCATCCCTCCCCACTCCCCAAAGGGCTGCAGGTGTAGATGAGCCCTATGTTCCTACAGTGGCCAATGAGATGCTTCCTGGGAAGCGCTCAAGCAGGATGTGAGCGCCAGAGCATCCTTTCGTATTCCTCAGCAATTGGCGTTCTGAGGCATACAGACTGATACAAACTGCAGGAGTGTGCAACTTGTGGGCCTCCAGATGTTTTAGCCTCCAACTCCCATCATGCATCACCATTGGCTTTGCGGGCTAGGGATGATGGGAATTGTAGGCCAAAATATTTGGAGGACCAAAGTTGCCACCCCTGTAACTCAAGGTTGCATATAGCCATCAGCAGCCATTGATAACCCTATCCTCCGTTGATTTATCTAATCCCCTTTTAAAGCCATCCAAGTTGGTGGCCGTCAATACAATCTTGTGGGAGCAAATTCCATAATTTAATTTGGTGTTGTGTGAAGAAGTGCTTCCTTTTCTCTGACCTGAATCTCATGCAAAGTCCCCATTGGGTTCTAGTATTATGGGAGAGGGGAAAAACCTCTCCCTATCCGTTTTCTCTGTACCATGCCTAATTATATACTACTCATGCCCTCCCTTAAGCTTTTCTAAGCTTAAAAGCCCCAAATGTTCTAATCCTTCCTCATAGGGGACTTCCTCCACCCATTCATAATTTAGGTGGCCCTTTTCTTCACTTTTTCCAGCACTACAATATGCTTTTTTAAAATCGTGGTGATGAGATTGTACACGGTAGTCTAAGTGCGTTTACACCATAGATTTGTATAAGAGCGGTATAACATTGGCAGTTTTATTTTGGATTCCTTTCCTAATGACCCCCAACATGGGATTTGCCTTTTTCACAGCAGCTGCTCACTGGATCGAGCTATCCCCAAAATAGTTCCTTTAGAGTTCTGTCTGGTTCTGATTAAAATCCAGAATGGAATCACAGACCTGTCAAAATCGGACCCACCAGCCTCAACTTCAAAAAAGGCCTCCCTATTTGCTTCCGCTCCACCACGTGTAATTTCACAATCCTTTTATCATGATGCTCCATAATCATTTTTCCCCCTAAATGAAAGGGTCCCAGTTGTTGCAACCTTCCCTCCTTGGAGAAGGTGCTCAGATCCCCTGCCCTGGTCTTCCTTTGCACTTTTCTTCCACCAAAATATTCTCCGGCAGCCTCAAGGGGCTTCCGGGAGATGCTGGGTTAGATGGCAAAGCTGGACCTCGTCCCCTCTCCAGGTAGCCTAGTTCAGGTAGCCAGGCCACAAGCCCCATGGTGCTGTGACACCTGATGTGCTTGTGCAACCAGCAGCGACCACAAAAGCACTGCAGTGGCACATCCTGGGGCGAGAGAGAGAGAGAGCGAAAGAGAGAGAGAGAGAGAGAGAGAGAGAGAGCGCCCACAAACAGTGGAGGGCAGAATTTGTCACCAGATTCTTATCTCGCTCCGTTAGACGGATCCACACATCATAGGAGCAATGGACTGGGCTCTCTCACCCGAAGCAGCTTTGGGGGCTGTACTTTCAGGTGGCACCCGTGCTATTAATTAAACCTGCTTCCACCCACCCACCCACCCTTGCAAATTCTCCTAACACTCTTCCTGAGCAGCCTTAAGTCTCTTAGCTCCCCACCCAGGGCCTTGTGCGAAGAGTGGGGGGGTTTCCACAGGAAACCATAGGCAGGCGGAAACTGAGCATCACGGCAAGAGATCAGTTTCAAACCCACATCCCCCCTTCACAAGCTTGCACTCCTCGGGCGCCGCTCGTGAGCACAGGAAACTTTCCTCTCCTGCCCAGCTGGGCTGCGAAGATGACGATGGATGCCTCTTACAAGCCAAGGGAGTTGCTGGTAATTGTCCTGATGCTCCTGAGCCCAGGCGGGCATAGTGTGGACAGCTCTCAGACACAAGGTAACCCTTTCCCTCGACTCTCCCTCTGCATGAAGGCAGCAGGCTGGGCAAGAAAAGATCTACCCCGGCTGTCAGGCTTACAGTGTTACAGGAACAGAGATGCAAGGATTTAGCCAGGGTCAGTACCAAAGGCAAAGTCAGTAGGCAGCCCAAGGGCCAGATAAGAGCATGGGTGGCAGGAAAGTACAAGCTAAGAGCTCGCACACAGACGCTGTCCCAGCACTTTGTGTCTCAAACAGAAGGAGTTTTGGCCTGAGCCGTCTCAGCCCCACCCAGAGCATGGCTGCAGGTATTCAGGACCACTTGAGGAACAGTCGACTTGTCGCTCATGAGTATACCTTTACTCATGAGGAGTCCTTATTCCTCAGGCAGTCACTTCTGCATCTGGTAGCTGGCCATGCTAGGTGGCTGCTGGGCTTTTGCTTCCAAGTCTAAAATGGGCTACATGTCTTGAAGAGAAGAGCTGACGGCCATCTCCCCTAAAGGCCCAGCCCCCCCCCCCCCGGATCTTCCTCAAAGAACCTTGACTCGGTCAGCTCCTCTGTGATGTCCACGTTGGGAATTTCTAGTCACTCTCAGAATGGGGGCTCTCCAGAGGGGGCAAGATACTGCCCTCCACCATTTCTTGGAATTAGCTTCAAACCCATCCTCCTCAACAGGCTGACACCTGCTCAAGGCTACATCCTCACCTCCCTCCCTTACGTGGGAAAAATGCAGAGACGGAGGCACACTCTACCGACTCTGCTACGCTCTCTGTGAGCTTGAGAAATATACTCTCACACTGCGCTGTGAAGAGGTCCCGGCTAAGTTCAAATATTGCCATTCCTTAAGGCTAGAGATGCTCAACTTTCTGAGCGGTGTCCACAGCTGGCCAACTGCTGTGGTCCTCATGGAATAGGCCCAGCAAAACGATCTGCAGAGGCCTCTCTGTGGCTTCCTACGTATTGGTTTTGTCCCCCAGTTCACCCAAGCCAGACCTCCGTGAGAATATTAAAGAGGAATGGTCTTGGCTGTGATGGGATAGCAGGAGCGAGGTGTCCATTTGGGGGAGGTTTTCAACACGTAGACAGGCATGTCGCTATCAAGAGTATTTTCCGGCAGGGTTGACTGACGAAATGCAGTCAGCTTGGAGTGGGTGAGTAGCAAAGGGCAAACAGATAACAGGAGTGAGAACTCCATCGCATCTCTCCTGATAATCAGACCTTCTTGAGCGCTGGACCAAGGATCCGGCCCCTTTGCAGCTGCTTTTGCAAAGGGCCTAGCTCCTTGGTGCTGCACCTGCCGCCATCTCTTTGCTCACGGTGAACTGTGCTCTTTGGAACTTTGGAGGTTGTAGGATAGGATGCTTTTCAAGAAGGGGCTCGGTGGTCATTGTGCAGGGTGGGTTGGCCCAGTTCCCTACAGGATGGTTCTCAGCGCTCATTCAGACGTGCAAAGCTCTCCCTTTCAGACATGGATGTGGAGCAGCCATAGAGTGCTGGTCCTTCACACTTCCTTCCTAGTCTGTTGCAGGGAGAAGCTTATAAAGGCAGGAACACCCAGGGCGGAGGGAACGCTTTGTTCCTGCTTAAATTCATGGCTGTGTATGCCCTCTTCTTGAACATTGCAGTGGAATGCGTCGTCTACGGTAACAGTTACGTGGACTGTGACTGGGGCAGCAAGGAAATGCCAATGGCCAACTACTCACTATATTACTGGTAGGTTGTCTTTGCTCTGCCTTCCGGCCCCATCCACCTGGCATGTGCTCCCCTCCCCCTCCCCCTCCCCAGCTTCGTACAATTCCCTCCCCAGCTTGAAGCATTGAATTTCGTGGGGAGGCACTCTCACTCCAGGCAGGCTGCAGACGGAGCAAGGGAAACGGCCGACCCTACTTCCGCAGGTGGGTCTGGACGTTCCTGAAGAGATGAGGGCTGCCGATGGGAAAGAATGGCGTATGGGGACCTGGTGGTGATGCGGCTGTTTGAAGAATTCGTCCTGAGTGGTTCTGCTCACTGCTGGCATGGGAGACCTAGAGGAGAGGGACGGGTACCTGTCCTTCGCCCAGGAAAAGGGGAGAGGCATTAGGATGGTATTTGGTATGGTTGCCAAGTCAAGGTAACAGCTAAAAAAGGTTATCCCCTCATAGTGCTACTGTGGGAGGAATGAGAATACACTACCACAAGATGTGCTGATGGCCACCAATTTGATTGGCTTTAAAGGAGGATTGAATAAATTCCTGGAGGAGGAGGCCATCAATGGCTACTTGTCCTGATGGCCATGTGCTACCTCCAGTATCCGAGGCAGTAAGCCTATATACAGCAGTTGCTGGGGAACGTGGGTGGGAGGGTGCTGTTGCACTGGTGTCCTGCTTTGTTGGTCCCTGACTGACAGCTGGTTGGCCACTGTGTGAACAGAGGGCTGGGCTAGATGGACCCTCAGTCTGATCCAGCAGGGCTCTTCAGTTCTTATGAGTGTGACGACCTGGTGGTGATTTGACCGTTTGAAAGGAACTTGTCCTGAGTGGTTCCGCTCATTGCTGACCTGGGAGACCCAGAGGAAAGTGACAGGCACCTTCCCTTTGCTCAGGAAAAGGGGAGGGGGAGAGACATTAGGGAAGTACTTGGTCTGGTTGACATTATGAAGGTAACAGCAAAAAAAAAAAAAAAAGGCTCATCCCCTCCTAGTGCTACTGTGCTTGGAGAAGCTACACTTGTCAAAATTCTTTCTCCTGTGGGAGGGATGGGGATACCCACTGCTGAGCAGGTTCTTCTTGAATTGCTCCTTGGAATGGGAGAGGTTCAGCCATTGCTTTGAAATTCAGACCTGCCAGGTGTCATTTGCATCTTTTTAACTGGAGGGTCAACCCAGTGGAGTTGGGTTTGGTAGCACAGCCCTCCAGCCATGTAGAAGGACTCAACCAGGCTCTGGATTTTCTTAGGTACACCAACGACAAAGCACCCAAGACGGAGTGCAAGAATTACCTCCAAAGAGGCGGTATCAACGTGGGATGTCGGATCAGTCCCTTTCTCCTGTATTTAGACTTCAACATGTATATCAATGCTAGTGGCAATAGGAACATTCCCACCACGTCTATGCTACTGATGAACCGAGGTAGGGATTTCTTGCTGCCCAGAGCCACCAGTTGAGTACATACACAAGCGGGAACCCCATAACTCAAGAGGACTGAGGTCCACACTCCCCATCCTGCTCTGCCGGGGCTCACAACCAAAAGCTATATGCTCCCCTCAGCATTTTAGGAATCCAAAGAATCCCCTTGATTTAGAGTGTGCCCTTCCCCATCTTCCTAGGGTGACCACATATGAAAAGGAGGACAGAGCTCCTGTATTTTTAACAGTTGCATAGAAAAGGGAATTTCAGCAGGTGTCATTTTTCTGAATGCTGCACCTGGTGGAATGCCCTCTTCATCACAACTGCTAAAGCTGCAGGAGCCCTGCACTCTTTTGTATCTGGTCGCTCTAGTTAAAGAGAGCAGGGTTCCTGCAGCTTTAACTGTTGTGATGAAGAGGGCATTCCACCAGGTGCCTACAAATGACACTTGCTGAAATTCCCTTTTCTGTGCAACTGTTAAAGATGCAGGAGTCCTGTCCTCCTTTCCATATGGTCACCCTACATCTTCCTTCATGACTCCCACTGTACATACATTCCCTTTTTCTTTCCTTTTTTGACTCTCACTCTAGGACAGGCCTTAGGTACAGGGCGTGGGAGAAAAGTCTTAAAGGTGGTGACTTCCCATTACCAGCCAGAAACACTGGATCTCTGCAGGTTGAAAGCCCAACTTCTGTAGCAATCAATGCAAAATTTGTCGAGTGCAACACAGGCAAAAAAGAAAAAAAATGATGCTGAGGAAACACAATTGTCCAATCTTATTGGGTTGGCCGTTTAAGTGCAGATCCAGGTAGCCCTTTTCTCTGGAATTGCTAGCCTTTGATCACTCCCTTTTTATGGGGAAATCCCCATTACATTATTACGTATGACTTCACTGCATTATTTTGGTCTTTTCTGTGTTGTCCTCAGGCCAGATTTTGTGCAATTAAATCGGGTTTGAGGCTTAAGTTTACTGTGTCTTAAATTAAAAGCTTCCTTTTTGCAGGTTCTGCTTCTTTTATTGTTTACTCTTCAGTACGGCTGGTGGATTAGTGATCGCTCTTCCCTTAAGTGCCTTCAATATCCTCTTATGTTCCCTGTTAGGACAGGATGTGTGTAGAATTCCCGGTTTCCTTGAATTTTCTTGTACTTCTTTTTTTTTTTTAGTGAATTAATGCTTTATCTTTTTTAATGGAAAGGCAGACATTAATTGAACTCTTCTCATTTCCCAACCCCAACAGGGAACAGAAGCTGATTAATTAGGGTGCATTTAAGGAACAATTCCTCCCTAATTCCTCAGCTGCACTTTAGAAGAATCAATAAAGCATGCAGCACTTTCAAGGAGGAAGCTTTAAATTAATCTTACAGAAGACATTGTAGAAGAGTCTATGGCCTAGATCCTTCTGTAATGTCACTAGTAACATCTAGGCCTTCAGGAAGGACAATCTTAAGTGCTGTCAGTAGCCTTCAATTTAATTCTGCTTCTGGCTAGTTGCAGAAAAACAAAGCCTCTGGTGGCCATATGTCAGGGTTCATGTTTGGTTGGCCCTGCTGTGAATCTGATTCTGGAAATGTTCTGCTGTTGGAAAGCAGAGATGGTCTGAGCAGGAGAGGTACAGTGCCATGTGCCCAGTGGTGTAGTGGAGCCAGGACCCACAGGGAAGCCATGCAGGCACTGTTTTAGTAGCAGGGATACTGCTACCATCTTCTGCCCTGCTCAGAATTCGCTGTTCTATCTGAATTTAGCTGCAATCCCCACAGCAGCTGGGGGGAACTGAATTTTCCCACCAACAATATATTGCCCCCTGTTGTAAAGTGAAGTATTTTGGAGTGGCTTGATGCTGAATGGGCAATTAGGACCCATTAGCTTTACAAAAGACCTGCTGCTCCTGAGGGATGAAAACTCCTAGAACTGGTGGATAGGAATCAGTTGCAGATTTGGAGTCTCTCTGGGAGCGTGGGTGTAGGGACTGTTATGAGGAGCACCTGCATTTCAACATTTCCCATTACACCACCACATACGCCCTCCAAACCAGCTTCTTCCCCATTTCTCTCCTCCAGTGAAACCGGACCCACCCTTTAACCTCTCCCTTCAGAACAAGAGCAACAACCAGCTGCTGCTAACCTGGAATGCCACATACAATCCAAAACACTGCCTGGAGTACGTTGTCAAGTACCAGAGCAACAAAGACATTGACTGGATGGTAGGGTTGCATTCCCTCAATGGGTGATGTTGTGTGGGGATGGCGTGAGCTTCAGGGGGACACGCGAGTGTTTCTTCCTCTCTCCCAGTGCCCTCAAAGGGCCTGTTCAGACAACACGCTAAGCCATGGTTAGGCCACTAACCCTTTTTCAGCAAGGTGTTAGTGAGCATGTTTAAACTGTGGTTATGTAGCCACCATGGTTAGGAATGGTTCACACGGCACGTTAATGGTTTGCTAACTGCACGCCTAGCCAGTGGAGGCCGGCAGCTCCAATATCCGTGGGGCAGTAAATCCGCTCTGGGTTTCATTCAGAACCAATTACACTTTGGAGTTCTGACTGAAACCCGCCAACCCGCTGCTCCTAGCCTTAATCTCTTTGGGACTGGGCTTTTTTGCAGGCATGTCCAACGCTTGTTGATGCGTCAAGAGGAGGCATCAGAATTAGCCTGACTTAGGTCCCCTCTACAAGGATTCGCTTTTGCGCCCGGTTAGGCGATTATGCGCATAATCGCTGAAGCGCATTTACACCTAATCCCTCTGCACGAGAGGCGGCGAGAGGCAGCAAAGCGCATTAACGGATGACCAAAATGCGCTTTACAAGTAGTTAATGCGCATAAGCGCTTGTTCACATAGTCAAAATGCGCTTTAACGGCCGGAGCAAAATAAAACTCGCGATTTAATGTGCATTCGATAATGTGCATAATCGGAGAGATAACGCGCCTCTACGCCCGATTTGCGCTCCGTTCTTGTAGAGGTCAATTTTTTAAAGCGCCTTGAAAGAGCTTTAAACCTCTCTTGTAGAGGCAGCCATGGCTAATAGTTCCTCTCTATGCCCTTTATGTTCCCTGGAGGTGGGAGGGAGGAATTCCCATGATGTCTTTGATCAGAGATAACAAAGGGATGGTGTCCCTAAAACCATGTTCACGTCCCATCTTGTGGCCTATTTGGGGACGCAAGCAGTGGAGTGGAGGCCTCGCCTGAGCAGCAGGCTGGCTGCTGGAGGAGCATGGCACATTCTTACTTCTCCCACGTGGCCCACCAGGTCCAGAACACAGAATGGATGGAGTTCAACGTACCCAGCGTGGATCCCAACAAACTCTACACCTTCTATGTCCGCAGCAAGCTCAACGACGGATGCTCCAGTTACAGTTTTTGGAGTGAGGAGGCTGGCCCCATCACCTGGGGGAAAGGTACAGTGAGTCTAGGGTGACCAACTGTCAGGATTTCCCCAGGTTTGTCCTGTTTTTTGTTCTATGCTGAGTGTCGGGGGGGGGGGGAGTGTTCTGTAATTTTCTATAATGTCCTGGAATGACACGCTTTCCCCTTTAAGGCTGCCATTAGCATGGTGTGGGGGAATGACGCACTTTCTGGAGGGGCATCATCATTCCCCCCACTGCTCCCATCGAGGCCTTAAAAGGGAAAGTGAGTCATTCACAGACATTATAGAAAAGGGCCCTATTGGAGTGGTGGGGTGGGTGGGAATGATACGCTTTTCACTCCTCCATTCCAGTCGGGGCCTATAAGGTGGCGGGCAGGAATGACGCACCTTCTGGAGGCCCCAGAAAGCTGCTTTCTCAGCCCCCCCCCCCATTAGGTGTCCTCTTTTTTGGTTTCCCAAATATGGTCACCCTTGATACGGAGCGCCTTTGGAAGAGGGTTCGATTGTAAGAGGCAAAGTCAGGGTGGCAAGCAAACCCTTCTCCCCTTGGGAAACAGCCAGCTAGCTGGGCTCTGTTTGCATCCTCCTCCTCATTCTCCGCTCTCACTGTTCAGAGGCATTCTGTTGGTGTGCAGAGGATGCCTTGTTCTCAAGCCATATGGTACCCGTGAAAGACCATGAGGTCCCCTTCTACAAGATTTTGCTTTGATGCCCGGTTGCCCGATTATGCGCATATATGGATAAGCGCATTTACTCCTAATACCTATTCACCAGAGGCGGTGAAGCGCATTACGGGCTGTATGGAACGTGCTTTAAAGTTGTTATATAATTACATGTTTATGTGGCCAGAAGGCGCTTTAACTCCCGTGGTAAATTTTAAGTCGCTGTTTAACGCGCATTCGATAATGCGAATAATCGGAGGTAAAAAGCGCCTCAGCCCCTGATTTGCACTCCGCTCTTGTAGAGGTAAAATCTGTAATGCACCTTGAAAGAGCTTTAAATCGCTCTTGTAGAGGCACCCTGACACAGAGCTGGTTTTAACCACGGGGGTTGGCTGAGTGGCCACATGCTTGCTGCTGGCCCGTCTGTCCCTTAATGCCAGAGCAGCAAATATGCATTGTATGTGTCAGGGTGTAAGAGAGGGAGGGGGAGAGAGAGAGAAAGAGAGTGTTCACATGCAGGAGACCCAAATCTGGGCATGTGGGTAAGGCATAGTAACTTCACCAGATGGTGGAGAGGGTAAAGGAGGAGCTGCAGGAAAGGGTAGCTATAGCTAGGGTGACCCTATGGAAAGGAAGACTGGGCTCCTGTGTCTTTCACAGTTGTATTGAAAAGGGAGTTTCAGCTGGTGTCCTTTGTATGCACGCAGCACCTGGTGAAATTCCCTCGTCATCACAACAGTAAAAGCTGCAGGAGTTATACTCCTGTGACCAGTTACAAAAGAGGGCAGGGCTCCTGCAGCTTCAACTGTTGAGATGAAGAGGGAGTTTCACCAGGTGCAGCGTGCATATAAAGGACACCTGCTGAAACGCCCTTTTCTATGTAACTGTTAAAGATACAGGAGCCCTGTTCTCCTTTTCACATGGTCATCCTAGCTATAGCAAAAAAATCAATTAAACAAAACAGGGGCAGCAGACGTGTGTGTGAGTGAAAGCCACCAAGTGCAGTTCCTTTTTCGTTTTGCTTTTGTTTTTAATTTTAATTGTGAAATTTCAACCAAATATAGAAAGAAGAGAGAGACAGAGAGAGAGAGAAAATTATATACATACATCGATTTGTATATATCCATATCAATGAATGCATATGAAATGCATACACACACACACACAATTTTGTAGTAAATTATTCATAAGCTTCAACAAAAGCAGACCTGATAGCCAAATAGGTATCCCCTCGAAGGTGGTGTCTATATGTCACTTGTTCAAATATTGAAAGCATTTAAGTTCCTTACTCCCTTGCATTATAGGAGGTGAGCATTTAGCCTTACAGTGTTGTAATATCAGTCTTTTAGCTGTTAAAAGAGCACAGAAAATCCATTTACACGGAACATTCGTTAATTCCCAAGAAGCAGGTAGATAATTTAAAAGAGCATGTGCCACCACCAAATAATAAAGACTGTTCCAGCACAGCATTTATCTATATCGTAACCACCTCCCCAAAAGAAGTGACTGCTGGACATTGCCAAAACATATGTTTAAAAGAAGAGTTGGCTGTATTGCACCACCAGCAATTAGTCAAATTAGACAAATCCTTATTAAATCCTCTAACAGACATGAAACAAAGGGCTGTTGTTGTTGTTTTGAATAAGACACAACCTAAAACCCACAGATGAGACATATATGGACGCCAAAGTGCCAATCCATTGATTATACAAAACGGGACAATTGAGTTCCCGATTCCATTTCTTCTTCAAACCTTGTATATCTTATTTATTTGCCAATAATAGGTATCATTGCTTCACTTTGCCTGACCAGCCTCAAAAGTGGCTAGGGTGACCATATGGAAAGGAGGACAGGGCTCCTATATCTTTAACAGTTGCATAGAAAAGGGAATTTCAGCAGGTGCCATTTGAATACATGCATCACGTGGTGAAATTCACTCTACATCACAACCGTTAAAGCTGCAGGAGCCCTGCCCTTTTTTGTACCTGGTCACTGTAGTATAGCTCCTGCAGCTTTAACTGTTGTGATGAAGAGGGGATTTCACCAGGTGCTGCTTACATACAAATGACACCTGCTGGAATTCCCCTTTCAGCACACCTGTTAAAGATACAGGAGCCCTGTACTCTTTTCCATATGTTCAACTTAAAAGTGACAGGGCCAAAACTAGAGACAAATGCTACCAACAAAAGGAATTCATCATCAACACCCAACAATTGATACAGTGTAGAAATCGCCTTATCTGTCCATGTCTGCCATGGAAACATTTCCATACTGATTTTTAGATCTGGACAGTCCCCATAAAGTCAATGTGGCATGAGAACACGGATCAAAATGTAATTGACATGACATTATATACTAGGGCTGTGCACGGACCCCCGCAATCCGATCCGGATCCCGATCTGTCAGGTCAAGATTAGGCCCGATCCGACCCGGATCCGATCCGGATTCATGCACAGCACTCCCTCCCGCTCTCCCCTGCCTCCCCCAACTCTCCCTGCTTACCTGCTGTCTCCTCCGCGCGTCATCATGCTGCTGTCCTCTCTCCTCGCTGTGGGCCGTCACCCGACGTCACCCAGTGCAAGCCAGAAAGTGACCGGTCCACAGCAGGGAGGGAGGACGACGCGAAAGGTGACAGGGGACGACGTGGAGGCAGCAGGTAAGCAGGGAGAGTGGGGGGAGGGAGGGGGAGAGTGGGGAAAGCAGGAGGGAGTGCTGTGCATGGATCCAGATCGCGGATCCGATCTGGCCCGATCCATCCGATCCGGATTCGGATCCGTGCACAGCCCTATTATATACCACCCCTCTAACAGTAGAAACTGTAGGAGGAACATAATGCCTAGAACATGCCAACCATTTAGAGAGAGGAATCAGACCAGAATATTCCAAAACTGACCAAGGCAGAAGACCAAAATTCAGTACAAGTCAACAGAAAGGGCCATGGCTTAGTGGTACAGCACCTGCTGTGCATGCAGAAGGTCCCAGGTTCAATCCCTGGCATCTCCAGGTAGGGCTGGGAAAGACTCCTGCCTGAAACTCTGGAGAGCCACTGCTGCCAGTCAGTGCTGACAATACTTGGCTAGATGGACCAGTGGTCTGATCAGTATAAGGCATCTTCCTATGTTCCTCGATAAGCCCGCTGAGGAAAAGCAAGGTCCAGAAAACCAAATCCACCGTCTTTAATTGGAAGTTGCATCCTTTTCAAAGATAATTGTGGCAAAGAGGATTTTCTCCAAACATCCCCCCCCCCCCCCACAAATCATCATGAAACAAAGCATTGATTTTCTGAAAATATTTGCCAGGTATAGATAAAGGAATCCCATGTATAACATAGTGTTCATCTTGAGTATACTTATGTTAACCATCAAGGTCAGTTTTAAAGATGCCCATTTATCTAAATCCCAAGAAATCTCATTAATCAGTTTATTCAGGGGCAAGCGCTATCTCCATCTAGTGGGCACTATGGGTCATGCAGCTTTTAAGTTCCGTCTTTTAGGACCGGGACACTTTCACCCTGCAGAATTGCAACACACCTATTTTTTTAAATGCCAACATCCCACCATATCCCATCCACCTACTGGCAGCTGCCAGGAAATGTTCCGTTCCAGAAGCACTGAACTCTAAGCAGCCAATAGGAGAAGTAAAAAAAAAGAAAACACCATTGGACCACATTTTCCCAGGCCCACAAAGCTGGTGGGATCTAGCTGGCTCCTCCTCCCAGAAATGATCCCTGGCTGGACACAGGCCCAGTGTTTTCTGCCCTACCATTTGCACTGGGGACTGTAGTACTAGTAGCATTTGTTATTAATATTTACATCACGCCTTTCCACCAAGGACCCCAAGTGGGCGTACATTCCTCCTCCTCCATGTTACGCTTACAACAACCCTGTGAAGTAGGTTAGGCTGAGAGTCAGTGAGTGGCCCAAAGCTTTGTGGCTGAGTGGAGAGTTAGGAATATTTTGGTTTATCCTCACATTGATGGAAGCAGAGTCAAGAGCGCATAGCGTCCTTGCAGGAAAGGCCTGGGAGGCACTTCAGTGGCCAAAGTATCCTAGGGACTTCCTCTCTGAGTGGTTGCTGAGCGTTGTGCAATATGCTGTACAGAAGGTAGAGGAAACGCAGTCCCTGACCTGGCAGGCTTTACAATCCATTAGCCAACCTGACAGGGATGGTGAGAGGCAACCTGCCGCACAGGGCATCTTTCTCCAAACTGGTGTCTTCTGCATGTGTTGGACTACAACTCCCAGAATTTCCCCACAGATCTAGTTGGGGAAAGCTGGCACATGCTTTGACTTGACCATGGTTACTAATGCCTTTCTTTTTAATGTAAGTACCTAAGAATAGCCCTGATGCTGGATCAGACCAAGGGTCCATCTAGTCCAGCACTCTGTTCACACAATGGCTGACCAGCTGTCGACCAGGGACCAACATAGCAGGACATGGTGCAACAGCACCCTCCCACCCATGTTCCCCAGCAACTGGTGCACACAGGCTTACTGCCTGTGATCCTGGAGGTATCACCTAACCATCAGGACTAGTAGCCCTTGATAGCCTTCTCCTCCAGAAATTTATCCAAACCCTTTTTAAAGCCATCCAAATTAGTGTCCATCACCACATCTTGTGGCAGCGAATTCCATAGTTTAACTATGGAATGTGTGAAGAAGTCCTTCCTTTTACCTGTCCTCAATCTCCTACCAGTCAGCTTCTGGGGATGACCCTTTGGCTTCTAGTATCATGGGAGAGGGAGGAAAAAGGGGAGATGCTCCAGCCCCTTGATCATTTTAGCTGCCCTTTCCTGCTATCTCTTGAATGGATGAATGGATGGATGAATGGATGGATTGATGAATGAATGACCGGGATGGGGGAAGACACCACAGCATGAGGTTATTTCTCTCCCCCCCCCCCATCATTGCAGAAGCAACCTCCCCAACATCCTTCTGGATCCAATACGTCCTGATCCCTGTAGGTTCTGTTGTGCTGCTGTTCATGCTCCTCCTGGCCCTGATCCGCATGGAGAGGTGAGCTGCACAATCTGAGTAGACCTGGGGTGGCTGACTTTGCTCCAGGAGGGCCCTGTGGGGGCAAAAGTCAGCCTGGTAGGGCAACTGGAGGGGAGGGGAGACCCAGCCCTGCCCCAACAAGCCCACCCCTTTCCCACCCCACTACCTTTCTCTTTCCTCTTGAAATGTCTCAGAGGGGCAGTGGAGTTCTGAGACAGAAGAGAGTAGGCAACAGAGGGCTGAGGTGGTGCCCATCTAGACCCTCACTTGCCCCAGAAGCCATTAGTTGCCTGGGATTGACATGAGCAGTAAAGGAACCGGCTACATTGCCCATCATCCAAGACAACCAGCATCATGACCATAGGATGCCCAGGTCTGTCGACAGGAGACTGTTCCCTTCTACTAGCGTGAGAATGGTCCCAAAAGCTTTTGAAAACCAGTGGGACCACCTATGGTGATTTGTGAGTTATGGTTGAACTGGGCACACAAAAGCTGGGAAATCCTTTTCCCAACCACAATGCCAGTCCCCTTTCTAACCACAACATGCCTTGGGCAGACATGTGACGAAAGGCAGGAGCCCATTGGGATGCACACGTGATGGACTTCGGAGCTCGGGGACCTATCAGTCAACGGCCTGAGTGCTCTGACCTGTGAGATACTATGCTTTCCAGATTAGACCCTGCAGGGCAGCAGCTCCAAGACTAGCAGCCCACGTGCCCTCTCCTTGCTCAGCCAGAATGATGTTCGGTATACGATGGTCACTCTTTCCACACGCATCCCAACACGGGCTGAATACCGATCCAGACCGTGTGACGGAACACAGTTCATCGCTTCACTGAAGGGCCAGGACCGACTCTTGTGAATGAGCAGCAAGAAGGCTGCTTTTCCGGAAGGGTCAAGAGTGCAGTCTCACTGGGGGCCATGGCTGGTTTGGATCTCCAGCCCATGAGCTTCCTCCAGCTTCTGTCTGCAGGAAAGGCCTTTGTGGATCCGGCCACTCCACCAAGAGATCTCTGGAAGCAACAGAGAAAGGTCCCCCAGAGTTACCCCAATCAGTGCTGGCTTTATGTTTTGATGGTACTTGTGTAAGGGATGGTCAATGAGCTCTTCCCTCAGTGAGTCTACCTTCTAGTCATGATTGTCACCACCTGCTATTGTTCCTCCTCCTCCTCCTCCTCCTCCTCCTCCTCCTCCTCCTCCTCCTTCTTGATGCCACTTGCTTGCTTGGCTGGCAGAGACCCAGGGTGCGAGGAGGCCGTGGCATCTCCTGCTCCTTCTCACCACCACCATTCTCTGGGCCAGAGCGAGAGGCAGGTGAACAAGCAGGTCGCAAGAGAGGAAGCTCTTGTCACGGGGCTCCTGCCAGGCCCTTGGCAGGCACCTGACCATCCCTACCCTTGACACGGCCCTGGCTCTCCCTCTAACCCATTTAACTTTCCCACAGGGTGTGGTTGGTCCTGTTGCCCAGAATTCCCAACCCCAGCAAGAAATTTGAAGATCTCTTCACTGCATACCAAGGCAATTTCTCGGTGAGTATGTCGCCGCATGAATTTCTCTACTGGGGCAGTTGCCAGGGCCAGAGGTTCTGCCCCCATGTAGGGATGGTGCAAATTTCTCACGTTTCAAGCCGCAAAGAGATTCCAGCCGACTTCCCAGGATGGAAGGTTCAAAGGCAACGTAGGTTGTGTGAGGCTCACTTCTGTCTTCCTCGGTTGCTCATGGGGAATGAAAAGATGCTGCATTAGACTTCAGGGACTGCACTTTATTTCCCTGTGGTTCGGGAACTCCAATCCTGCCCCTGGCACTGCATGCACCAGTTCCTGCCCACTAGACACAAATTCATAGAAAGCAGGAAACCGTGTGACAGTGGGCTCCATCACACCTATTTTTCCCCCTGGTTTGCCTCCGCGTTTTTTACCTCTGTTTCATAAGCGCATCAAGGGCTCCACCACGCACGGTCCCTTTCACGTGGGTTTCCGCTTGTTTGCTCTTCCACTCCACTCCACCCCACCCCTTCTCCTTCCTCCTCCAGTTCATTGGCTGTGGTATTCTGATTAGGGGTGTGCACGGACCCCCCGGATCGGATCGGGACCCGGATCGGGACCTCCAATTTTGTCCCGGACCGGTTCGGACAAAATCGGAGGCCCCCCGGACCGGATCGAGTCCGATCCCGATCCAAAAATCGGAAATTTTTGGATCGGCCGCCATTTTTTTCCCCATAGACTTGCATTGCAATGCAAGTCTATGAGGAAAAAATGGCGGCGGGTGGGTAAGGGGGGGCCTAACTCCCTCCCCCCCCCGGGGCCGTCCGCTGTGGACGGCCCCGGCAGGTAAACCCCCTCCCCCGCGCTCCCTACCCCCCCTGGGGCCGCCTGCTTCCATCCGCTGGCGCCCGCGGGCGCCAGCGGATAGAAGCGGACGGCTCCGGGGGGGGGGGTAAGCCCCCTTCCCCGCCACTTACCTTCTCGGCACGTCCGGCGCCGGCGGCTACTACCAGCGGGCTCCGCGGCCTACTCTCGAGTAGCGCGCCGGGTGATGACATCACCCGGCGCGCCACCCTGGAGCAGGCCGCGGAGCCTGCTGGTAGTAGTAGGCGCCGGCGCCGGACGGGAGCCGCCGGGCCGGGCAGGTAAGGGCCCCCCTCCCCCCTCCCCCCTCCGCGCGCCCCCTCCTCCCCCCTCCCCCCTCCGCGCGCCCCCTCCTCCCCTCCACGCACCCCCTCCTTACCTTTCCGGCCCGGCGGCTCCCGTCCGGCGCCGGCGCCTACTACTTCCAGCAGGCTCCGCGGCCTGCTCTAGAGTAGTGCGCCGGGTGATGACATCACCCGGCGCGCCATCCTAGAGCAGGCCGCGGAGCCTGCTGGGAATAGTAGGCGCCGGCGCCGGACGGGAGCCGCCGGGCCGGAAAGGTAAGGGCCCCCCTCCCCCCTCCGCGCGCCCCCTCCTCCCCTCCACGCACCCCCTCCTTACCTTTCCGGCCCGGCGGCTCCCGTCCGGCGCCGGCGCCTACTACTTCCAGCAGGCTCCGCGGCCTGCTCTAGAGTAGCGCGCCGGGTGATAACATCACCCGGCGCGCCATCCTAGAGCAGGCCGCGGAGCCTGCTGGGAATAGTAGGCGCCGGCGCCGGACGGGAGCCGCCGGGCCGGAAAGGTAAGGGCCCCCCTCCCCCCTCCGCGCGCCCCCTCCTCCCCTCCACGCACCCCCTCCTTACCTTTCCGGCCCGGCGGCTCCCGTCCGGCGCCGGCGCCTACTACTACCAGCAGGCTCCGCGGCCTGCTCTAGAGTAGCGCGCCGGGTGATGACATCACCCGGCGCGCCACCCTAGAGCAGGCCGCGGAGCCTGCTGGGAATAGTAGGCGCCGGCGCCGGACGGGAGCTGCCGGGCCGGAAAGGTAAGGGCCCCCCTCCCCCCTCCCCCCTCCGCGCGCCCCCTCCTCCCCTCCACGCACCCCCTCCTTACCTTCCTGGCCCGGCGGCTTCCGTCCGGCGCCGGCGCCTACTACTTCCAGCAGGCTCCGCGGCCTGCTCTAGAGTAGCACGCCGGGTGATGACATCACCCGGCGCGCCACCCTAGAGCAGGCCGCGGAGCCTGCTAGTAGTAGTAGGCGCCGGCGCCGGACGGGAGCCACCGGGCCGAGAAGGTAAGTGCCCCCCTCCTCCCCCCCCCCGCTGTCCACTTTCATCGGCGGGCGCCCGCTGGCGCCCGCCAATGGAAGCGGCGGTGGGCGCCAGTGGGCGCCCGCCGATCCGCCGATCCGCCGAACCGGTTCGGAGCTTTTTCGGACCGGTTCGGATTGGATCGGCCGATCCAGCTGCGGGATCGGAAATCGGATAATTTATCCGATTTCCCACTGGACCGGACTCGGATCGTGGATCGGGTCCGATCCAGTGCACATCCCTAATTCTGATGGACGTGGGCTCTTTCCCCCCCTCGCTCTGGCTTTCTTGACTAGCGATTTACTAATTTAAGGTTTCATCTGGGCTCTGTTTCTGCGGGCAACTGGGGGGGGGGTTGGAGCAGTAAAACGTCCATTCAACCAACTAAGCACAAGTCCGTATGATGATGTGCTGGAGGAGGAGGACTGCCCCGCCCTCCCCTTTCGTCAGCAAGACTCCATTAGCACACACCCTCAACAAAGGAAAAAGCGAGAGGGGAAAATAATCCAGGCTTTCCCCGCCCCAAAATAAAACACAACAAGGGGGAGAAGAGGCAAGATGAGTGCAGGACAGGCATGATGTCATGTGAGTCCCGCGCTGCGAAACCACATACCCGGCATGGCGAGTGTGCGATAAATTGTTGGTGCGATGGAACTCAGTGAGTTAAGAAGAAATATTGGTGATTTTGTGGAAGTGCAAAGCAGAAAACATATTGCTCCTTTAATTTCTACACAGACATCTAGCTCTTCGTGTATTTCAGCCACAGGTTGTTGGGTGTGTGGGTGTGAGGTCCCTCCCTTTTCAATATGGAAAAAATGTCACTCAAAAGTATGCATAAAAATGAACAAGGCTGAAGTTGGGTAGTAGTGCACACAACTCCTTACCCCAAAGCTCATCCCAAAATAAACTTTGGCCTATCTCATATCACAGCTTTCCACAACCTTATGCCCTCCAAGTGTTTGAGCTTCATCTCCCATCAGCCTCTGCCAGCCTGGCTGATGGTCAGGAATCCTGGGAGTTGTAGTCCAAAATATCTGGAGGTCACCAGAATGAGGAAGGAGACATCATCTGTCTCCATGAATGTCCTTGTTGAGTTCCATGACAATTCTCTCTAGTCTTTGGAGTATAAACCTCCATTTCATACCGACTGAGCTCTGGTTTGAACTTCCATGGGAATGAGGAATGGGGAACTAGTAAGTAGTAACCAACTTTAATCTTGCTACAGATAGCGTTTTCAAAAAGAAAACCAATTGCTGTCAACATGCCAGGTGGCCGGGGCAGGGAGTGGTCAGACATCAAAAGCAGCTCAGAGAAAGGAGGGGCGTCCTATTTGGAAACTCTGCAACATTGAGTCTGGGTTCTCGCCTAAAGTCCTTTGTACACCTAAGGGTGTAGAGGGAGGGTCTGGGGGTGATCCCGGACTTACTTGCTTGTGGGATCGTTGCCCAGTTTCTACACAGGAAGCGTGATGTCCCAGAAGCAAACAGGGGTGTTGCACTCAACCCCGCTCCCTCCCAATGCCCCTAGACTCCCCCCGGCCTGGCTCCTTCCCTCTTGCAGACCCGCACTACACACGGGGAAGAGGGAAGAAGCCGGGACGGGCGTCCACACCGCCCACGGTCCTCGGGATCATCCCGGGACCCCTGGAAGATTCGGGATTTCCCAGGGTTTCTTTATCCTTGGGAAAAACCATGACCATCCCCACTTGGCCCTGGGAGTCACTGCGCATCATTTGGGTGCACAGGGAGCACCCAGGGACACCCCTGGGGAAAAAAGGCCAGTGTAGGAACGGCCTAAGTCACAATTCTTGCAGAAACACAGTTTTGCAAGCACACCACCTGTTTCGGTGCTGTGGGTGGGAGAAAGAGGCAGGGGCCACATCCACACCAAGCAGGATATAACATTTAGAAAGCAGTTTGACAACGGTGTATGGCATGTGTCCTGGGCCCCAACAGTTGTCAGTGCACTTCAATACCTTTATAAAGCAGTAGTGTAGATCCTGCCCGAGGCTCAGTGCGCCATGGGTAGAGCTCCACCTGGCCTCCAGCTTCTGGGTCACCCCCTCCACCGAGCCAGGTTGCTTTGGCAAAGGGGGAAAGGGGCTCAGGGCAGGACAGAAGTCGCACATATCGACTGATTTCATTTGTGCCCCAGCCTTTCTACGAAGAAAACGGCACTCACAATGGTGGCTGGGAAATGCACAGGAAAGCGCCCGTGGGTCGGGAGAGTTTGTTCGTCCTTGCCAACGCGGTTCTTTTTTCTGCAGAAGTGGGCCGGCTTCTCCAAGGATGCCATGGAGAATTTCAAGCCCAGCTACGACGAAAGCATCTGCCGGGTCAGCGAGCTGTTCCCTGGCGCGGGCTATTTGCCTGTGAGCAGCGAGGCCATGGGCAAAGCTGGAGGGATGTCCGCAGATCCTCTTCTCAAGGTCAACACTGAGTAGCGCCTGTGGAATAGTCGCTTGTGCATCTGGAAGGTTCCACGGCGGGTCTTTTTTGATATTCGTTCCCTGGCAGCACAGAATCGCCTCCATTCCTCGCCCCTGTAGTGCTTCCATAGGTACCTTCCCCAGCGTTCCTTGGGGCCTGCAATCAAAGTTCCCTCTGTCTCCAGGGCAGACTTTCCTTCGGTCCTCCCTCCTCCTGGCTTCGTCTCCCAGGCCTCCCTTGTTTTCTTCATCAATGTATGGAAGCCCCCGCCTGACTGCTGTGCTCTGCACCTCTGCATCGCTCCTGATGACTGTATAGACGCATTCACTACGCCCTAATAAAAAGGATGCATTTGACTCAATGTTTCTGTCTCTGGCTACATCCTCATACACCTGGACTCCATTCGTGTGGTCAGCCAAGGGGTGCTCAGGGGGGTTATTTAGGATGGTTGAGGCTAAGGAGGGAGCTCACGTGGTGACATTTCCTCACACGCGTAGCTCTGGTCTTAGTCGGATGACTGAGCTGTTGCATCGGTCCACACCTTCCCTTTAGGCCACCACTAAATTTTATGAGCTGCAGAATTCAGGTCAATATTTCAAGTGCCGTAAAAGCAGAGTATTCTTCCAAAATGATAGCCCGCCTTGTTTGCTCAATTTTCTCCATTTTTCCAGTCTCCATTTTGTTTTAATTCTGGGGTGTAGAACTCATGCCCATGGGCCAAATGCAGCCCTCCTGAAGTCCTAGACTGGCTCTCAAATAGGGTGACCAGATAAAATCCAGGTCAGGGCTCATGTAACTTTAACAGTTGTAGAGAAAAGGGAATTTCATCCAGTGTCATTTGTATGCAATTCGTTTCTGGTGAAATTCCCTCTTCATCACAACAGTTAAAGTTGCAGGGGCCCTGCCTTCTTTTGTATCTGGTCCCTCTAGTATAGTGCCTGCACCTTTAACTGTTGTGATGAAGAGGGAATTTCACCAGGAACTAATTGCATACAAATTACTCTGGCTGAAATTCCCTTTTCTCTACAACTGTTAAAATTATATGAGCCCTGACCTGGATTTTATCTGGTCAGCCTACTCTCAAATGATCCATAAATGGTCATGCCCCACCCTCCTTTCCTCAAACGCCAATCATTTGGGAGGTTCTTGGCCTTTGTGTAGTTTCCCCCCATTCTAAAAGGTTGAATGCTTCCTTGGAGGCATCAAGTATTTCTACATTAAGGGGTGGGGGGAGAAACACCCTCACCATTTCTTCTTCTCCTGGGGTCTTTCTGCATTGACTACAGCTCCTTTAGTTAGTACCAAACCAACTTGTAGAACTTCTTTTTTTTAAAAAAAAAAGTTTTAAAAGAGCATAATCCTATGCATGTTTAGACAGAAAAAAAATAAGTCTTTCAACTTCCAGCATGTAGGGCTTTTTTCTGTCTAAACATGAATAGGATTATGCCCTTAGGGTTACATCCATTGCTAGCCCTACTTGAGTAGGCCCATTGAAATGAACGGGACTTAAGATAATAATTATGAGTACCTTAAGACCCATTTATTTCAATGGGTCTGCTCTAAGTAGGATTAATAAGGGATACAACCCTTACTTGCTTTTCTTGGGCCAAGGTCCCTGTAGATAATAAACCCAATGAATGTAGAGTCGCCAAACTCAGCTCATCATCCTCTCCAGTTGGGTGCCCAAGGCGAGCACCCAGCTCACTCACCTGAAGGCCGGTCTTGACCCTGAGCAGAGCAAATGCTCACTTGCATCCTGTGCTTTTGGCCCTCTCTCTCCTCCTCCCTGTACTCTGGACACTGCCAGAATTAGCCCTGTCACTTGATGTTCTCTCTGCCTCCTGGTCTTTACTCACCAGTCCTTCTGGCCACTAAACCACAGCTTGATTCAGAATGACTTTCCGGGACAAACTCAAGTCTTTGCCGATTTCCATGACGCTTTCCATTCTTGGTGTCTTATTCTTCTTGCAGCTTTGGCCCTGCATCTTCAAGACTCACAGTTTCTCTTGCACAGGTGAGTCTCTTGGACTGCTGCAACCCATCTCCTGCCTGGATGGTCTCACTCTCCAGCATCTCCCAGGTGTGCTTTCCTACACATCCCTCTCACTTCATAGCCTTGGGTAGACACTGTCCATTCTTCTGCCACATCCTGGATTGTGACTCACTAAGCATAACGGTCTGATTGGGGTTCCTCCCAGCTTTGTATCAGAAGGTGGACAGATCCGGATGCCTGCGGAAATTTTTAACACCACAGCTTTCCTCATAGAGTGTTCCATTGTGAGGTTATGAGACGTCACAATGAGCACCAGGGCTGCCCAGCTGGTGGAGAGCTTGCCAGCAATGCCCAGGCTAGTTGGGGCATGTTTATCTGCATCAAATATGGAGGTAAGGTGAGAATCTAACAAGAAGACTGCAGGGCTTGCCATGGCTGCAATGGAGGGCAGCCAGGCAGCCATCGAGCCCAGTCCACTGAGCACCCGAGAACAACCAAGATGAAAGAGTGGGCAAGCATGAATAGCGCACCTATAGAAAGGGACAGCCTGAGATATTTTAGTGTCAGAAGCAGAGCATCGAAGCATGCCCCTCCCCTGTAGAGCACATCTGGGGTCTTTCTCTAAATTAGTGGGCACACAAAGGGGGAGGGATTGCCTCTGCATCCTGCAAGGTCCTTCTAAGACTTTGCTGCTTATGTGACAGCAGGCTCATTTTTCAATGCTCAGTGGTTGTGTGGCTATCATTGTAGCCCCAAATTAAGCTTCTGACCACCCCAAGACTTGGCCATAAGAGAAGACTCAAAGCTGACGGGTTGTGTGAAACAGGAACACACCATCAACACTCTCCCACAGGCTCAGCAGTAGGAAGATATGATGGCTGGGTTTCAGCAGTCCCTGTTCTAGGGGGAATATTTACCTGGACAATTAATTGTACAGTATCTTCCTTCCTGTCCTCAGTTGGTGGGTTGCAAAACTGGACAAGGTGCTTGATTGTGGTGGAAAGATACATGTTGAGATCTGCTACATGGAACACCATCCCTTCCCACACTATCATTTTACCTCCCGCTGTTGTCCTTTTTTCATCCTACCTTCAACATTTTAATACATTTTTTAATTTGAGGGTGCCCCTGGGCTACAAAATTGGGTGGAATGCGTGATCTGGGAGAAGAAATCTGACAACCCAATACCGACCTCACCTGAGCAATTATAGTTCACCTGTATCCTGACACAATGGCGGTGGGGGGATTTCAGAGTTGCGTCATTCCAGGGAAATAGCCCTTGCCAACACGTTGCCTTGGCTCCACTTCTTGCAGACAACCGACAGTTCCTGGCCAACATCAACTGCTCGGTTTTACTTCTAATGCATTACCTGCGTGACAAGGTGGGACTGCAGAGGACAGGTGAGAGGTTCAGGGGGCTCCCACAGCATCAGGAGTGGCAAGTGACCCCCCCACTGCCTGGGATTTCGCAGGGAACGGTCTGGGAACATGGGTGATGGGCAGAAAGGGGCAGCACAGGCTGCATTTGGTTGATGGGTTAAAACATTCCACCAAAGTGACCAAATGGATTCCACAGCACTCACAACAGGTAAATATCCTACGAGTGTGGGGAAGTGTCACCTGTTCTCCAGGTACAAGATACAGCTTGTAACAATGAAGTTCTGGAACTTCAGCCTTAAGAGAAGATGTTTAGATAGTAGTGCACCACAGATGAGTAAGAATCGTACATTTTATTGCACTAAAACAGAGTTCCCTGACTTTTTGGGGTCAGGGGGCGCATTTGGAAAGTTGTGAGTGTTGTGGGTGCGCTCACAAAATGCCTGCCATGGTAGGCATGACCAGTCACAAAAGACTCATTTCCCAGAAGGAAAACTGGTGAGACTAAAAGAAAAATGACTGGTCCAAAGACCAAGCAGAGCAAGGGAGGTCTGAACTCCAAAACACAAAACCATGCTTTCGAACCCAGATAAAGATGGCGCTGGAGGGCAGAACTTCGCTTTGCAGCATAGCTCTTAGTCCTGCTAGCTATGTGCTTCTTCCAGTATCAGAGGCAGTAAGCCGATATACACCAATTGCTGGGGAACATGGGTGGGAGAGTGCTGCTGCACTTGTGTCCTGCTTGTGGGTTCCTGGTTGACAGCTGGTTGGCCACTGTGTGAACAGAGTGCTGGACTAGATGGACCTTTGGTTTGATCCAGCAGGGCTCCTCTTATGTTCTTACATGAAAAAACATTAGTACTCATGGTCAAATCAAAGCATGTGCCAGCTTTCCCCAACCAGATGTGGGGTTGAGGGACAGGGCCTTTTTGGTTGTGGTTCTGCAGCTCTGGCGCATTCTCCCCGGAGAAACTCTCCTGGTGTCTTTTTGATGCCTGGTGATGATGACCCTTTAATTTGCTCAGGCCTTTTAGAACTTTTAGTGTCTTTTGCTTTTTTACTCCAGTCTTTTATTCTGGTTTACACCACATTCATTTTTGCTCATTTTACATTAATTTGATTATACAAAGTAGGTTGATTGGATTCTTATTGTTTGTAAGGGCTTTATCACATGTACATTCCCCCCTCGCCCCGGTTTACTTCTGCGATTCCCTCTCCGTTTCCTATGCGAGTCTAGTGTTTTGATTTACACGTGTTCGGTATTGCTGCGGTACCTGCGATACCTGCCTGTGCCTTTCGGACTTTACCTGTTCAGGGATAGTTCGAAAGAGGAACGAAAAACGGAGCACTCGGGGTATGAGAACAGCGGGAAGGGGACGACATCATGCGAATCCCTCGCTGAAAAACTAGATCAAAGTCACGGCAGGTGTGCTTAAAACCGCCCGTGTGATAACGACCTAAGTGTGTGTAAGTTGGCTCTAGGAGTCCTTCGGCTGAAGTGTAAGTTATTAAATAACCTTAATTATTTTTTTTAAAAAAATAGATCAGGCAAGACTGAGATGAGCCTACCCCAGACGTAGGTGCATTCTGGGTTGGGAAACACAGTGGCTCACAGCCCACAACCCCACAGAAGGGAAGTCGCTGCTGATGCTCACAGAGAGAGACAGAAGCAGGTCCCAGTCTCTGTATTCCCTTTTCAGACCCCATTGACTTGTGTGAAGAGAATGGGACGCTGAAACTCATGTTCCTGGTCAAATTCCCGGAAGATAATGCCAGCAAGTTCCTAACCCCACGAGGAAACTACTACATATGTAAAGTGGAACGTGGCAGCCAAGGTATGTTCTAGGCAGCCACGCAGGAGGTAGCCATGGCTGCGTGCAAGAGACATCATTGGCCTGGCCTCAGAACGCACTTTCCTCAAAGGCATAGCAAACACGAACAGTGTCTCCCACTGGCTAATCAGACTGACATCAGAGCTGCTGCAGCAGACACAGAGACCTGCATGTTCAAATGGTATGGCTGTTCTCTCTCTTTTAGGGTGACCATGTGATAAGGAGGACAGGGCTCCTGTATCTTTAACAGTTGTTAAAGGAATTTCAGCAGGTGTCCTTTCTACGCATGCAGCACTTGGTGAAATTCCCTCTTCATCACAACAGTTAAAGCTGCAGGAGCTATACTAGAGTGACCAGGTACAAAAGAGAGCAGGGCTCCTGCAACTTTAACTGTTGTGATGAAGAAGAGGGAATTTCACCAGGTCCTGCTTGCATACAAATGGCACTGGCTGAAATTCCCTTTTCAATACAACTGTTAAAGATACATAAGCTTTGTAGGCTGACCAGATAAAATCCAGGTCAGGGCTCATGTAACTTTAACAGTTGTAGAGAAAAGGGAATTTCAGCCAGTGTCATTTGTATGCAATTAGTTCCTGGTGATATTCCCTCTTCATCACAACAGTTAAAGGTGCAGGCACTATACTAGAGTGACCATATACAAAAGAAGGCAGGGCCCCTGCAACTTTAACAGTTGTGATGAAGAGGGAATTTCACCAGAAACTAATTGCATACAAATGACACTGGCTGAAATTCCCTTTTCTCTACAACTGTTAAAGTTACACGAGCCCTGACCTGGATTTTATCTGGTCTCCCTAAGCTTTGTCCTCCTTTCCATAAGGTCACCTTACTCTCTTTGCAGTGATAAGTGCTAGAACAGGGATGGAGAACCTCCTGCCTGTAGGCCAACCAAGGCCTGCGGCTGCTGTCATCCACCCCACCAGCTTCTTCCCCAGACCCTGTCCTGTCTCTTGGCCCAGAAAAGCTCTTATCTCTGAATAGCAGTGGGTCAGAGAAAAGAGCTTTTCCCTGCTACAAGGAGAGGAAGGGAGTCCTTGTCAATGTGCACCAGTGATGAAGCTCTTATCTCCCATTAGCTGCTAAGCGAGAGATAAGAGCTTTTCTGTGAAGGAGAAGAGGAAAGGGAGGAAGTTGCTGAGTGATTTAGCCCTGCTTGTTTCCGAGGCTCGTCTGACTTACTTGTGAATAGACTTGCTTCTCATGCTTTACTTCTGTGTAGAAATGAAGAGGCTTGATATGTGAATGCTATTGGAAAATGCAATATGAATGCATTTCAGTCCTGCTTCCCCTATTCCCTGAACGTTGACCATGCTTGCTGGGGCTGATGGGACTTGTAGTCCAAAACATCTGGAGGGTACCAGTTTGGAGAAGGTGGGTCTGTTTTGAGCGGCAGCCAAAATCCAGAGTCCATAGCAGAGAACTTTCTCATCGTCTGCAACCTGACAATCTGGGACCTTCTGCATGTTCAACGGGGACTCTCCTACCACTGAGCAATGTTCCCCCCACCCACCTTTCTGGCCTTTTGCTTACTGTACCAAGAAGGTGGCTGTTGCTGCATTTATATTCAGGTTTCTGCAAGCTTGTCTCTCAGCAATGACAAAAGGCAACGGAAGGTGAGAACCAGCCTGGAGAATTTGCAGCTTATCCAGGGTTACATGTGGCCAAAGAATGGTTGCACATAGGAAGGGTCACAGCCAATTAACCTAGGTAGGGTGACCCTATGAAAAGGAGGACAGGGCTCCTGCATCTTTAACAGTAGTGTAGAAAAGGGGATTTCAGCAGGTGTCATTTGCTGCAGGAGCCCAGCTCTCTTTAGCTAGAATGACCAGATACAAAAGAGGGCAGGGCTCCTGCAACTTTAACTGTTGTGATGAAGAGGGAATTTCACCTGGTGCTGCATGCATGCAAAGGACACCTGCTGAAATCCCCTTTTCTCTACAACTGCTAAAGATGCAGGAGCCCTGTCCTCTTTTTCATATGGTATAAACCCAGGTCTCCTTCTCTGTCTTTCTTTTTCTTTGCAGGGACCAAACACGAAAACAGCTACCGGGCCATCATCCCCTTATTCAAGTACCCTCCGCTGGATTTGTTGGGTATGAACCTCCGCGCCAGGGTTGTGCCTCCCGGGCATCTGTTTTCAGTCTGTTTAACAACCCTGGAGCATGTGAAATCAGAGCAGGTGACAGAGCCCCTTTTGCAGGTGGAATGGTCCACATTGTCCTTTACTAAGAGTAACAACACATGGTCCCCGTTGGGATGGAGGGGAGAGCTCCCAGACCTGAAAGAGGTAGAGCGTATGTTCTAGAGATCTTTCCCCTCAGAATTAAAGCACAAGGGAGCTGCTGTTTCTGATGCTGGAATGTGCTGAAATAGTAGGGTGACCCTATGAAAAGGAGGACAGGGCTCCTGTATCTTTAACAATGGTATTTTAAAGGGAATTTTACCAGGCGTTATTTGTATGCATGCAGCACCTGGTGAAACTTCTTCTTCATCACAACCGATAAAGCTGCAGGAGCCCTGCCCTCTTTTGTATCTGGTCATGCTAGGCAGGGCTCCTGCAGCTTTAATTGTTGTGATGAACAGGGAATTTCACTAGGTGCTGCTTGCATACAAATGACACCTGCTGAAATTCCCTTTTCTATGTAACTGTTAAAGATACAAGAGCCCTGTGTATCTTTTCATAGGGTCACCCTATGAAATTGTAGCACCTGGACAGATATACGCCTGTTGCCAGAGAGGGAGGGATGGAGCAAGACTCCATCCAGAAGGCCTGGAACCTCCATGGGCCCTGGTGCGTACACCAGGGGTTAGGACAGGGGAGACTCAGAACAATCTGGCTCTATAAATTGAGGGGATGTAGGTAAGGTTCTCTGGCTAACATGAGGTGGGTCTTAAGCTGCTTCCACAGCAGTTCTTCACTCTTTTCTGGCCCTCCCAGGGTTAAGTGGGAGGTGATGCCTTCTAGACTGAACAATCTCTGTCAGTTGGCACTCACGGTGACCTGCCTCACAGGGCTGTTGTGAAGGCAAACACATTTAAAACAAAAATAAAAAGGGGGCGTGCTTTGGAAATTCTCAGTACTATATAACTAGTAGGCCATAAAGCAGCGGGTTCTTTTGTGGGGGAGGATGTATGTGAAGGAGGCAGTTGCCTTTTTGGGAAATAGAGTCAGCTCCCCCCTCCCTTTGACTCTGTTTGCCTTTCAGACTCCTTGCACAACCAGTGTGACTTTCTAGAGAAAAGCCGCCTCAAGATGCTCAAGAACCAAGATGGCAAGAAGCCTCCGACCATGGAGTCACTCCTGTCTTCCATGGCGAACCAGGTGGTGGTAAGATCCTCCTTCCAGTTGTCCAGGGCAGTAGGTCCAACCTGCTTTTGTCCTCGGTGTTCAACTGAGGTGGCTCCAGGGCTCTATGGGGGGGTGCTGGACAGTTGGCTGAAGTACCTCAGCGGGAGAGGACTGTATCAAGATCTCCAAGAGCGGGGGAAACGATAAAGAGCTTCCTTTTTCCATTTTCCACCGTCCATCATTCCTGGTCCCCAAATTGTTTTGGCTGATTCTACAGGCAGATCTGACTGTAGGATTAATGTGGGAAAGTGGAGGGCAGACTTCCAGATGGCCTAGACTACATATCCTATCATCCCCAGCCAGCATGGCCAGTGGTTAGGAATGCTGGGAGTTGTTGTTCAAAACATCAGGAGGGTGCCATGTTGGGGAAGGCTGATGCTTGCTGAGTTTGAGTACCGGGCTGATGCAGGCAAGTCCTTCATTTCATCTCTTGGCTTTTCCTCCGCTATCGCTGCCTCTGTACCCTCAACCCCATCGGTCCATCTTGTCTCTTCCATCCAGGGAAAAAGCACTGGGAAGGCTGGAGCGAATGTGAGTGGCAGCCTAGACGAGGAGGGTTCGCCTCGCAAAACGACAGCAGCTGCCAAGGCTAGACTGGAGGCCAGCAGGAAGGACAAGCATCGCTGAGAATCGGATGCCCCCAAAGAGCTGGTTTCTCCTTCAGGGGTCCCTGTGCCGCCCAAATGCTGGGCTGCTGTAGCCCACCACTACTGTTGAGCCCATGTCTGAATAAAGACACCATTGGCCCAGAGGGCTTAGGCCTCTCTCTTCCACAGGATGCTGCAGGAGAGCGGGGGAGAGAAAGGGAATTGCCCTTTGGAGCAGAGCATGGATTGCAGCTGCATTGTCTATTGAGCCCCTTTTGCATTCAGAGATGGAGCCCTGTTATGTTTTTAAGGCTGATGTCACCAGGGAGCCTTCTGATTGGAGGCTCTGAAGAGAAGCTGCAGCAGAAAGTCGATTTGCCAGAACACGGTGGAAAGAGGCTCCCGGCAAACGGCACATTCAGTTGCAGAGTGGCAGAGCCGAACAAGTTGCAAGGGGCTGGTCTGGCTTCTGCCATCCTTCTTACCCTGCATGTGTGCCCACAGAGTAGCCTGGCAGCCCTGCCTTCTTGGCAAACATTCAGTGGGACCTACAAGTATTGTCCGGATGCCTAAAGATGGAGCTTAGGACAGCAGCATCTGTGGATCTCCAGGGCAGACATGGGGGCTTGTATGAATATATCACCAGGCCTCTGGGAGGCTGTACTGGGGAGCAATGGAGTAGATGCTGATTTATTATACCCTTGAAGGAATGCCCAAATCAGAGGCCATGGATCAGAAAGCCCTGTTAGAAATGGCAATTTACCTCCAGGTGTCCAAGCCCACTTTCAAAAACACTATTCTGTCAACCATAGGGCAGAGAGACCCAAACCTTGTTCAGAATATGAAGTAGAGCAAGTAAGGTGATATACATGCAACTATTCTTTAAAATGCTGGCAAGCTTTTTCAGTTATGCAGAAGGAGATATGACAGTTAAAGGCACAGGAGCCCTGTCAGAAGAAAAGATGGCTACCCTAGCATGGTTCTGTCCTTCCTCATTCAATACAATGAGGGGTGGGGAACAAACAATAATCATATTTTTTAACAATGCTGAATTTATTTCACTGGGGCTAAGTGTTGAGATTTGGCATTGACTTGGTTTCGATTTGTTTTTTGTAGCACATTGTCTCTACACTGTTTCCATTTTTTGCCAGGGTGTGGGTCATCCGTAGAAACGCATGTCCATTTCCTCCCCCCTTAAAAAAATGTCATGGGAAATAAAACAGTTGTGCATTTCTCTCCATACTGGTGCAGCATAATCAGGCTACGATCTCCCACTGCAAACATTATGCAGCCAGGAAAATTCCAAAAAGTCCAAGCAAACTATGACCCAGGTGTGAAGGAGGCTCACCTGGTTATGTGTATCACCTTTTGTGCTGAAGGGAATGGACAAAGGCAGCAAGTAGAGAGAAGAGGCCTAAGGAAGGGCCCATATAGGCAGGACCATCTTGCAAAGCAATTTATGATGGCTGCTGGGTGAATAGGACTTCAGGCTCCCTCCCTGCATGTTTGCATCTCAGTCAGCTGCGCCAAGGGAATGTATCCCACTGCAATGTAGCAGAATTCAAATCACCTTGCCCAGTTCCAGATGTCTTTGGTTCACACCTGGGAGGTTAAGGGTATGTTGCCATTTAGCCTGAGATCCTATCCACCCAAATCTCTTTCCATCGGGACAGGCAGGTTGTTAGGAGATAGGACATATCACATATCCTCAACAACAACCTGTTTGTAATGAGTCTAAGGAATTATTAAATTGTCCCTCGCATCTGCTGTTTCTTATAATAATATCCGTATTTCATGATAGTTTTCTAAAATTCAGGAATTTACCCCTACTCATGGTGTGCCGAAGTGTATTTCTGCACTATCCACATTATTCCAGTTCATGGGAAGAGGATTAAGTGTCTGGATAAAAGGCTGTTCCATAGCTCACTATTTCTAGCCGGGTGGATAAGTCAGTACAGTAAGATTTCTGTAAGGCAAGAATTGCTGAGTTCCTGTACTGGCTTCCTGAGGACTGAAGCCACCCGTCCTCACATTCAGCACCAAAGTTGGTTTTGAATATCAGGGCCCCTTTGTCTACACGAAGAGTGCTGCTTGCAACACACCACAGCCAAATCCCAGGTCAGAAACTGCCACTCCAAGCCATACTTGGCCTCAGGCAACCAAACTCTTACTGTATGACAATGTTTCCATTATTTAATTGGTAGGGTACTTATTAACGATAAGAAGAGAAAATACAAGCAGGCGTTCATTACATGAGAACATCCGGATCAATTGGTTACAAAGCCATGAAAACCATGAATAAATAAAAGTATTGTGCTGTGTCCTGTTTCTCTGCAGGTACAAAACCCCCACAAGATCTAGGATTGAGAGGTGGGGAATAGAGAGAGAGAGAGAGAGAGAAAATGAAAGAACTCAATATACAGTAATTGCATTACATTTCTCAGATTAGCACGAATATCTTGATTTATTTTACACCATGCGTGATCTACTATTACAGAAACGCACACTGTAAAGGCAAACAGGAATGTCTGCCATATTGCCCCCCTGTTCCCTTTAGTACAGGGGTGGTGTATCTCCAGATGTTGGACTACAAGCCCCATCTCCATAGCTAATAGTAAGGGATGATGGGAGTTGCAGTCCAAGAACAGCTGGAGGGACACACGTTCCCCCGTCGCTGCGTTAGTGGTTTGACTTCTCTTTGCATTTTGTTTTTGCACATTTCATGGGGCTCCGGGTGAAATTAACAAGAGGAAATTAACTACCGTTACAGAAAAATAGGACGCGGCTCCCTTAAGAGCTGTCAAGGGACTCCACGCTGGACCCTTGGCCACGCCCCTTTCCTCTGAAAGGGGCGGGGCCGCGCCTCTTGACGGGCAGGTAACTTTCCACTCGGCCCCACGTGGTCTCGCGATCCGCCTGCCGCAAGCTTCCCCGGACCCCGCCCCGCCGCCTGCGATTGGCGGGCGCCCTCGCTCGTCCACGCCCCCTTTGCAGTGTTTGGACGGCGGCGGGCGGCGGCCACGCCCCCTCGCGGCTTGACTCCGGCTGGGCTGTCCGGGCTGCTGAGCTTCGCCGGTTGGTCGCGGCTCGGAGTCCGGTAGCGGCTCCTTGGTCCAGGCAGTGCAGGAGGGAGCAAGACCCGGCAGGCCGGTGAAAATGATTCTCTGCCCGCCGAGCACGGAGCCTCCCCCCCGCGGAAAGCAGTGCCAGAGGCTGCAGGTGAGTCAGGGGAGACCCCCCCACCCCCACCCCCACACGAAAGACACCCCAGGACCGGTGGTGCAAAGCAAGGAGACCCCCAAGACCTTCCAGGGGGAGGGGCTCAACAGCCCCCCCGCCCCAGATAAACCCTCTGACGCCGCGTCCACCTCCTTGTAGGGCTCCTGCAGAACTACCGGCACCCCCCCCCATATAATCCCAATGAAACCATCTTCCCCCCCCCCCCTTCAAGGGGGCTGGTTGACCCCGATAGGGGGGAGGTCTCCTTGCCTCTTGGAAGATGCTTGCTCCGGGGCTTCGGCTAAGACTTAATTCCCCCGCTGATACGCGTTCAGGGGTGCTCTTGACGTGCGCGCTACATTGGGGTGCACGCCCCCTCCCTTTCCGCCCCCTGCCAAAAGCCGTCCAAACCACCCCTGCACCCGGTGCGTCCCCCCTGCCCTGGATTTCTAGGTGAGCAGCGGGGGGGTCCTCTTGTTGAGGGGTGCCCCTAACCCCTTTCGCCCAGACCCTCTCCTTCCCGCTGGCTTGGCTGGTTCTTGCAAGCCCCGGAGGCGCCGGGGCTGGGAGGGAGGAGGGAGCGGGGAAGGCTCTTGAGAGATCGGGACCCCAGGGAGAAACTTGAGGGTCTGGAAGGAGGCTGGGGGTGCATCCGTGCATGCCCCCGTGCATGCCCCTCCATCACCTCCCCGTGCGGCACGAAGGCTGCCTGTGTGCGCTCGCCCTCTTCGCCGGCGCTCTCTTTGTCCTGCTGGCCGAGCCGCGGAGGCAGGGATGCGGGGATGCTGCTGCCGCGGCTGCTGCTTTCTCCTCCGCCTCCCAGCGCTGCCAATCAAACTTGTTTTTCTCCTTTTTCTCCTGCGCTGCGGCCGTGGCGCGGCTAGGGGGCGCTGCGGCTCGCTCGCTGCGGCTGGGTCGAGCAGGCGAACAATGGACCGGCACCGGGTCCAGATGTTGCGGCGGCGGCGGCTGCTAATTTGGCCTTGCAAGATGGGGTGTGTGTGCGCGCTCTCTTTGGCCTCTCCATTTATTCTTTGACTCTTGCTCCAGGTTATCTGCTGGACCGCAGCACTTTCCCCTTTTGGGGCCAACCTCTGGGGTCACTTTGCTTGGAAATAGTCTCCCATCTGAATATATGCCCCCTTTTCTGTATGCGGGTGTAGTTTCCACACCCCACTTTTGGTTGAGGAGGAGGATTTGTTTCTGTCCTGAACTCTCTCTTTGTTCTCCCGCCCCCATACCCAGATGAGCGCTAACAGCTGGGCTGTTGGGGAGGGGGGGAGCTGTTGTCTTAAATAAGCAGCCCCTTGGAATCCTGCTGTGGTTTGCAGTGACCAGACCCAGAGGCTGTGCATGGAGGTGAAAAATAGCTAAGCATTCTTGAGGGTCTGGCTAGGATGCCTTACTTCCAAAACCCATAGAGGCCATTTCCCCTGCACCTTTGCACCCAGACCCAAAACAGGCCAGCGCAGGTGACCCCCTCGATGAGCCCATCAAGAAGGGAACTGAGACTGGGGAGGATGAACATGCTACCAAAGAAGAGTGTAATGATGTATTACATTTCTATACCGCCCATAGCTGAAGTTCCCTGGGAGAGGATTTAGAACAAGACTTAGAACTATAAAAAAACAATCATCCAATGGAACATAAAAAAGCCTTTAAAAGTTTAAAATGACAGAATAAAACCAGAGGGAAAACAGAGTAACGTCCAGCTGCAATGCAAAGATCTTAAAACAGGTGGAGAACCCAGGGGCTAAATATATCTAGCCCACTCCTGGCTTTCCTTTAAAGTGCCCTGTCCCGAGATGAGCAAAAATGCCTCCAATTGCAATGGGTGACTTCTCTTTGGTGATGGTGGAGGGACGAGGTGTTAGAGGTGCCTGGAAATGGAACTGGCAAAACCCCTCCACCCACCCCCAACCTGGAAGAGAACTCTGCCCCGGGTTGTCTTTTTGGCACAGCAGGTGTTGCTGCATAAACTGAGTTCCCCAGAGAGATCTCATGGCCAGAGGATGGAAAGTTTGGCCGTTTGAGGAGGCCAGGTGGAGTCCCTGGAATTCCTGAGCAGCCAGCCTTTGACACTGTCCACTGATTCTCTCTCTCCAGTCCCCCCCCACCTTCTGATGTTGCTTTTATTTTAGAGCTCAGGAATGTTATTTTAAGGCCCTGTAGTGTCTTAAGGAGTGGAAGGGGAAACTCTGCCTGGGTCTGTGGAGCAGAGTGATTTTCCACTGTTGTGCTTGCTTTCTCCACCTCGCTTGCTCATTTGCTGGGGTTGGAAGTCGCCTGAGGGAGAAGGGGAGAGGAACTGGTAGAACAGCCCCAGAGCCTTGGGGAGACGGCCTGCATCTCTAACAAACTAAATAAGACCAGCCTGAACACTATCCTGGCATTCTGGACCTGGCGTTCCTGCTCCCCCTTACAGGCTGAGCTATCTTGGCTGGCAAGAGAGTGCTTGGCTTTCACCTATTGCTGCTTAACCTGAGTTGTTATTTGGGGGGGGGGGAGCGGCAGGTTTTCCTCTCTGCCAGCATCATGCTGGTGGTCGCTGGCTGTGCAATCTTCTCTTGGGGCAGTCCTTTCTAGGGCTGTGTGATGGGTGTTGGGCCCCCGGTGCCTTCCCTGTGCCGCGGTTTCCTGCGACACAGGTAACGGCTAGGGATTCTTGTTTAAGCAGATGTTTGGACACTCTTTCTGTAAGGGCTGATACAGCTCCTGCTTTTGGCACGTTTTTTGCGTTGCTGAGACCATTGGAAGTAGGTTATGGGCCACTGAGGGGATTGGATGAGATTGAGGCCCTGCCCTGCGGTATTTTCGAGTTGCATGCAGGAACTAGGTCCCCTTGAGCCCCACCTGGCTTGAGAGAGAAAGCAGCAGGTTTCTGGAGGTGGGGTAGGGAAGGAAATAGTGAAGGTGATCCTGATCTTTGAAGAACTTGTCGGAAGAGGGCCCTGATTTCGCCCGTATAAATGCCATTGTTAGCAACTGACTTGCTAGCAAATTGCTTAGGGATGTTATTCTGTTATGTGCTTTACAAGTATTAAACTGAATAAAGTGCTCATTGCCTTGTTGCAAGTGGTCTGAAGAATCTTGGCTTTCATTTTTGTTCAGAACGGAGGAGGAAAAACAAGCTTGCAAAGAAACAAGCTTCTGTTCCCCACTACTGTGCAAACCGTACAAGTACCTAAGCAGTGACATTTTGTGTTGGGGAGTAAGGCGGGGGGGGGGGGGGGGTTCTGAACAGGATTTCTGGTTATTGGAACGAAGGGCTGCTGTGTCGCACCATCGCTTTCTTCACCCTTCCCTAGCATAAAACAGAGTTATGGGAATTAGTGCGATTAGAGTTTTAATTTGCATTGTTTGTGCAGGCTGCAGAATCCAGCTTTTCTCAGTGCAGAACGTGGGTCACACGGATAGAGATTTTCATTCCAGAGTTTTTCCTTGAGCAGACGCACACACTGCCCATTCCGGGTTCTTTGCTGGTATTAGACAACTTCTGTGGTCACAAGAGCCCTGTGAGCATGCTATGAGCTGCCTCGCCTTCTCGTTGGACATTGCTGCCGCAAGCCAGCTGCCAACACTTCCTTATCAAACGCCTTCTTCTCTCCTTCTCCCCATGCTCTCCCCCAAAAAGAGCTTCCTGGAACGCACAAAGACCTTTCTCCTTTTCCCTTCCTCCCCTGACACCCCAGGCGGCAAAGATGAGCGCCAGCGACAAAGAGAGGACTCCCCAGTTGCTTTTTGTGAAAGCCTTGGCCAGCAGAGGGCGCCTGGAGGCCATCGCCCAGCAGATGGGCTACCACCCACAGTACCTGGACAGCTTCCTCCGGATGCAACATTACCTGTTACACATGGATGGTCCCTTGCCTTTCGACTGTCGCCACTACATCGCTATCATGGTGAGTGCCAGGAGCCCGTTGGCATGAGGGGGGTGTCCTTGGCTCCGGGACTTTGCAGCTCCGCTCTGCTCAACCTGTTCTGTGCCTTCCGCATTTCAGCTTCTGGACAGACTGCAGGCAGCGAGTGCGAGGGGCTGCGGCTTGGCGCTGTGCAGTGCCTTTCCTTCTCGCTCGCTGCAGATGCTGAGCTCGCTCACCCCGTCTTTGACCACCTCCTTCCTCTTTTGCCACTCAGCCAAAGAGTTGTTGTTTCGGAGCTGCTCTTAGCCCCGGGTCTCTTGAGCCTTTGTAGAGGAATTGGGTGCCTCAGCGTTTCTGCACAATTGGGCATGCATGCTAGTCTCCTCCTCTACAAGCCCTCCACCCACAATAACCACAAAATAGGGGGCAGCCTATCAAGGGGCTGGAGCACCTCCCCTGTGAGGAAAGGGGACAACATCTGGAACTGCTTAGCTTAGGAAAAAGGCGGGTGTGAGGAGGCAAAATTATGTCTGGTGTGGAGAATGTGAATAGGGAGACATTTCCCCCCCTCTCTCATAATACTAGAACCCAAGGGGGTCATCCCAGGAAGCTGATGGGTGGGAGATTCAGGACAGATAAAAGGAAGGATTTCTTCACACAATGCAGAGTTAAACTATGGAATTCACTTCCACATGATGTAGTGATAGCTTTAAAAGGGGATTGGACAAGTTCCAGGAGGAGAAGACTATCCATGGCTACTAGTCCTGATGATGGCTACATGCTACCTCAGAGGCAGTAAGCTCATGTAGACCAGTTGCTGGGGAGCATGGGTGGGAGGGTGCTGTTGCACTCATGTCCTGCTTGTGGGTTTCCCACCGGCAACTCTTTGGCTACTGTGGGAGCAGTATGCTGCATGAGTTGGGCCCTTGGTCGGATCCAGCATGGCTCTTCTTAAATTCTTACAGGCTGTGAGGGCTGCTAATCCATCTTCCATTCCACCCAAATGCTGAGAGGGAAGCATTGGCAAAGAACGGGGCAGGGGAGTGTTGGATTATTTGGGGGCATGTGTGTCCAGGGATGGGAAGCTGAGAGCGAGGAAGAAATGGCTGATTTGCAGGGCTGGCCCATCTTTGTGGACACAACGGGAATATGCTAAGCCAGGTCACTTGTTCAAAGGCTGCCTTGCCGTTACTTGATTGTCAGCCTGTCGCGTCTCTTCCAGGCAGCTGCCCGGCACCGGTGCCGGTACTTAGTGAATCTTCATGTGCTGCAGTTCCTGAGGGTGGGCGGTGACCCCCTCTGGCTGCGGGGCCTGGATTACATCCCCCCTAAGCTCCGCAAGCTCAGTGAGATTAACAAGATCCTGGCGCACAGGCCCTGGCTCGTGGACAAGGAACACATTGAGGTAACAGTGTGGGTTGGCAGAGAGAAACGAGGGATGGGGAGAGTTGGGCAGTGCCCCTCCCCAGTCGCACGTTTGCCTGGATTGTGGGTGCAGGAGCGGCCTTTGTGCTCACAGCTGCTGCCCCCTCCCATGGGCAACCTTCTGAACTACAACTCCCACAATTCCTGACCGTGTGGAGCGTATGAGGGCTGTCCAAAAGATCTAGCGGGTGCTAGGCTGCCTGTCCCTGCAAAACCTGCACAGCCGCCGCAGAGATGCAAGGCAAATTCAGCTACGTGCAATGCATGGACTTGGAGTTACCATTAAAAATCATTAGCGTTTTAAAGGCCACACGCTCTTCCCCATGGCTGTGCTGTTTTCTGGCCCCCTCTGCTAGCTGTGGGACATCAGCAGAAGCCACTTCTGTATTGGTACTCCTATTTCAGAGCGAGGGCAAATCCTGGAAAAGTGTATATTGGGACTCTTTTCTGGATTGGTTGTTGGTTTGATATTGATGAACTAGAAGTGGGGTCAATGGGGTTGGGCTTGCAAGGAATTGGGGTGAGGGAATTTTACTCAATACCTTTGTAGCCCCTTCTAAAGTCACCCCCCCGCCCCCATCTTTGCCCTTTTGGCTCTAACGTTTCCATCCTGGGTAGCTTCCTTAGGCCAGCCACAAATTTTAAAAATTGCCAAGTGGGCATGAAGCTCAAAATAAAACAAGCCGTTGGAATAAATCTAAGGGAGCAGACGGAACTAAGTGTTCCGGCTGCAGGGCGTGAGGTTTTCCAGGCCCAGAAATGTGAGGTTTGGGGCTGAGAGCGGAGGCCTGTGCCCGAATCCAGAGCTAGCGTTTCTCTCCTGCATGCCTCGTAGAAGCTGCTGAAGATCAGCGAACAGAGCTGGTCCCTGGCGGAGCTGGTCCATGCCGTCGTGCTGCTGGCCCACTACCACGCGCTGGCGAGCTTTGCTTTCGGCTGCGGCTGCGAACAGGACATCTGCCTGGAGGGAAGGTGCTTGCTGAAGCTCAGCCTCCCGGGAAGCCTGTGCTTCTGTGAAGTGGGGAACAGCTGCGGCCCTGAGCTGCTGCATCTCAACCGGAAGCGGGTGCGTGGCTTCGGGGCCCGGGAAAAGGAAGGGGAGGAGAGCTGTGGGCACGGTGGCCAGGCTGTCTCCGCTGGGCAGGGTGCTGTGCTTCAAACGTGGGCCTTTGCGCAGTGGTGGCTGCAGGGGGGTGGGGTGTCCCTGCCCAGACCATGAGCAGTCTTTGGTGTTTTTCTCCGCTGGCCTGCAGTCCTTGGATTCCTGCGTGGAACTGGAGTCTCTGCGGGAGCGCATTCACAGGCTGCAAGTGGAGAGCGAGGCCCGGGAGGAGCACCCAAGGCCGCCTGACCGGGACGAAGGTAAGGCCTTGGGTGGGCTTTGGTGCCGCTTGACGTGGGTGGCTCCATCAATGCATTCTGGGTAGAGACATTCAGCAGCTCCAGGGAGCCAGGATGCCAGCAGGGCTTGCAAAGTGCCTGCCTGCCCTCCATCTCTCTCTCCTTCCGACGTGCCTCCTGTGATCCGTGCCCCCGTCTCCTAGGTCTCGATGGGGAAATCTCTGGTGCTGCAGATCTCTCCTGCTATGTTCAGGACCCCAACTTTGGGTACCAGGACTTTGCCCAATGCGATGAGGACCAGCCGCAGATATTCCGTGTGCAGGTGAGGCTGGCGGTGCTGCTGCAATAGGATGGACCTGGGATGCAAGTCAAGTCGGGACCCTGAAACACCTCCTCTATGAATGGGGGAGGCAGGTAGGATCCGGCTGGATCTCCTTTTCTCTGCCTCCCTGCTGCATCGGAGAGCGCTGGTCCAGGCCTGCCTTTCTCCTTCCCTTATCCACCCCGTGCTCTCCCCTGTTTTGCCAGGACTACTCCTGGGAAGACCATGGCTTCTCGCTGGTGAACAGGTTGTACTCTGACATCGGGCATCTGCTAGACGAGAAATTCCGGAAGGTCGACGGACTCCAGAGCTGTTCGATGGCTAAGCGGCAGGGCTGTGAACACGCCACCTTCAAGCGTGGCATCTGGAACTACATCCACTGCATGTTCGGCATCAGGTAACGGCTTCTCTTCTCTTCTGGGCTGGTGGGGGTTCAGTCTCTAGTCTTAGACGATCTCGTGGGTTAGTTTTATGTGCAAACCGGGTCTGTGTATGGAGCCAGTTCCCTCAGAAGGATGGGAGGCTTCAGGTGGAATTTTCCTGCCTTGTGTGGAGTTTTTGCCTCCGCTTTCTAAATTTTGAAGGAATGGGTACTGTTGGGCATACCTGTAACGTGTGTGGGTGTGTGCACATGCACCCTTTTGGGGGCAGGGAGAACGACGTTGTTTTCATGCCAGCTCTGTCATCCTACTGCTCACCTTCCAGGTATGATGACTATGATTACGCAGAGGTGAACCACTTCTTGGAGCGGATACTCAAGCTCTACATAAAAACTGTGACCTGCTCCCCGGAGAAGATGAACCCGGAGATGTTTGAGCGCTTCTGGAAGCAGTTCAAGCACAGTGAAAAGGTTAAGTGCAGCAGAGTTTGTGGAAGGGGGTGGGGAGAGCAGCCTGGGTCAGAAGGACGGGGCAGTGGGTAGGGAGAAGTGTTTTCCCACCGTTTTTCAAAATAAGCATGCGTTGCTGGGAAACACGAGTTCAAGGGGGCTATGGCACCCATTTCCTCTTGTGGGCTTTCAATAGGGAACACAATGATGGACTAGATAGACCCTTCCTCTGATCCAGCAGTTCTGCTCTTATGTCTTTGACCAGAGGCAGGATCCCACTACTTGGCGAGGTCTAGGGTGTGCCCATTGCACAGGCGATAGCAGCAGTCAGGTCTTCCGACTAGGTGGATTGTGGCATGTAGAGGGGAGGTGTTTGCTTCTCCCCTGCTGCCTTCCGTTTGGGGCATCCGGTTGTGTGCTGGGGATGACTGTCACGTAGCTGACCTGTGCACCTCCAAGTTGCAGTAAAATCAGAATGACAAACTTATTACACAAAAAACAAATCTACAGCATTATGCTGACCCATCCTTAAAGGGGCACAGGTAGAAAGTTGTCCTGCCTAGACAGAGAATTGCATAGAGGTTTTCTATGCACTAAATGTGGAGCTCCACCAATGCGCAGAGTTCAGTGTGCTTTTGTTTGGGTGTCCCTATTTTTGTGTCTTGTGTTATCTGCCACATTTCCCCCTCCCCCCTTACCAAGTCAGCCACCTGCTCTGCAACCTGAGGATCTAAATACTTTCTTGGCAAAGACGTTAATCTCCGTGTTGCCTTTTCTTTTTCTCTTTAAAAGCCATTTGTCTGGCTGTGTTCATTTTTAAGGTCCTGTGGGAATTGATGTCCATGAATCATTGATGTTCCGGATGCTAGCATCTTACCTTTTTATGTCAGGGCCACAAGACTGAGGATGCAGGAGAGAAAGCTGACTCTCTCTCTCTCTCTCTCTCCCCCCCTTAAGTCAGCAATTAACCATGATGCTTTTACTGCGTCCAAATATGACAGAACATCAGAAATAACAGGCTTAAAATCAATTGGTGCAAAAGTAATTTAAATAAACTGAGCCAATTTTCTTCCCAGCACCAATTAAAGCCCATGCACTTGGCCATGGATATATGGTAAGCCCTGGAGCTCAGTGGGCTCAGCACCTGCGAAGCACTTCTGCTCAGGCCTGGAAGATCTGTTACCAGTGAGAGCAGACAATAGTGGGCTACATTTATTTTTTATTAATTTATTGCTTGTTTATCCGACTCCTTAGCCAAATAGGCTCTGGAGGTAGGTTACATATGATCAGTAAAACAACATAGTCCTTGCCCATCTGCCTGCCTGCAATCTAAAATGACACGACACACAAGGAAGAAGGAGTGGGGAGGGAGGAGGAAAATAAGTATTTCAGCCGAGATGGTGGAACGGCCATAGTTCGCCTTTCTTCTGCCTGTGTACAGCCTGCTAGATTGATCAGTGCTCCAACTGGAAGAAGGCAGCGTTGTACACTCCTGTCCAATTGCAATTAGATGGGGCAGGGGAAGCTCCCGGAGATGGGCCGGGTGGGTGGCTTGGACTTGCGCATTTTCACCACTCCCGTGGCTGCCTCCCCTTGGCCAAACGCCACTCGTGGGGCTGCCTTTGGCCAAGTCAAACGTCATCCTCCCTCCCTCCTTTTCTCACGCTCCTTTTTTAGGTCCACGTGAATCTCCTCATCCTGGAAGCCCGGCTGCAGGCAGAGCTGCTCTACGCACTCCGCGCCATCACTCACTACATGGTCTCCTAGAGGGCTGCTGGTTCCACCCCACCCCACCCCCCTTGGACTAGGATGGCATTGGCCCACCACGTTTACTTGACCGCTTCCCCTCCCCCTCCAAGACGCGAGGAGAGAGAGGTTTCCTCCCACGTCCCTCCCTTTTTCATGTGCAATTGCTGGATGCATCCGACAGCACTGGGAGCTGTTTCTGCCCCTCCTCCTGTGGGCAGGTGTGTCTGCGAAGGGCGTGGCAAGCTGCAAGGTGACTCGTGTGTGTGTGTGTGTGTGTGTGTGTGTGTGTGTGTTTGGGAAGGGGGCGTCATTGCAGTTTCCCGCGTCGTTGGTCAACTCCTGTGTGGAGTCCCAACGGCCGTTACAGTATTAGAAGACCCTCTCCTTGCCCATGTGCCATTCCTGCTGCTCATCCTCGTGCCAACGTGACCCCCTCAGGGGCAAAAGGTTCCGCCAGGCTTGGCTGTGCTCTCGTTTGAACTGGGAGGTGGTTGTGTGCCGGGCCTTTTGGGAGATGTGCTCTGGGCTCATGGAGAAAGTGTATCTTGACTTCCGGCTGGTCTGGTCTTGCGCTGTGGGGAGGAGAGAGTCTACAGCCGCCTTCCCCAGCCTTCTGCCTTCCAGGTGTGCAGGACCACAACACTTAGGATCCCGCAGCACATCTTGAGGGTATATATACACGCTCTCTCTCTCTCTCTCTCTCTCTTTCTTTCTTTAGAGTTGTCCTCAGTGGTCAGACTGTCTCTAAGCTTCTCCTGTCCACAAGCCTCCTAAACTCTCTGTAGCTCTTTCCCCCTACTCTCTTTATACTTGAAGTCCGTCTGTCCCCCGTGCCCTACAAGCCTCGCCAACACACCTTCTGTCCTTTTTTACCCTTCTCCCACATAGGTCTGATGTTACGACCACGGAGCAAGGGGCCTGTGCGCCCCTAGCAGTTTCTGGCTTGAGCTGCAGCGGAAGGGCGCGGACCCCCCCACCAACAACAACTGCACGATGCCCTGAAAGCTGTGCAGATCCTCTCTCCCCCCTCCCAAACTCCTTGCATTTGTTATACTTCCAACAGCCACTAAAGGTGGCTTCTTCCAATATGTATCCCGCTTACTTTTGTTTTCTTCCAGGGAGTGCATTTGGATGGGTTCTGGGGAGAGGACTTCTCTGAGGAGGCGGCAGCGCTGGTAGTGGTGCTGGGATTGGGGCTCGGTTCTAGCGCCGTCAAATGCCGTTCCGCCAATCCGGCGGAGCGCACCCTTTGCTGGCCTGCGGCAACGGTGGCCATTCTAGGGGGCAGTTTTGCATGCACGTTATACGGACCGCTGGACCGATGCTGCATCTGCTGGGAGGTGAGGGACAGGGTAGGGTTGGGGGCTACGGTGAAGATGTCAGAGCCAGAGGTGTGTATGTGTGTGGGTGTGGGTGTGGGGGGTAACAGGGAGATTGAGAGCTGGCTCAGCACACGGCAGCAGCTGACCTGTTTACTGTGTAAATGTTTTTTTGGGGTGGGGGGTGGGTGGGTGGGGAACAGAACAATGTTTGGGGAAAGAGAGTAAAAGCCTATTTTTGCTATAAATATAATTGTTTGACACGGAACCCGGTCTTGCTTGTCTGTCTTTGGGGTTTGTGTGTGCGTGCGCAGCATCAGCATCTTAACTAGAGTGTTAATAGGGGTTTTTTTGGGGGGGGGGGGGAACAATGGGATATGCTCATCCTGAAGGGGAGGCTGCTTTGCTTCTCTCTCCCCGGCCTCGGGGAATCCCTTGATTTGAAAGGGGGGGGAAGGGCTGGGTGGACCTTTGCCCTGGTATCCGAGTGCAAAAATTAGGGTTCCGTTCTGGAAATGCAAGAAATAGCAACCCAGAGGGAGACAGTGAATAACCTCAGAGCAGCTGAGGCTGTGAAAGGGAAGCCGTTCTCAGCCTTCTCAGTCGTTAGTTAGGGGACACCCTGGGAGCCCCAGGTAGAGGGCAAAGGACCAGCTGGAGCAAAGTGTAACACTAGTACTGGCAAGCACTTTCCGTGGGCCAATTCACAGTGTCCCATGTCGCTTTAATGGGGTGTTCAAGATATAGGGCGACCCTATGAAAAGGAGGACGGGGCTCCCGTATCTTGTAACAGTTGTATTGAAAAGGGGATTTCAGCAGGTGTCATTTGTAGGCATCAAGCACCTGGTGAAATTCCCTCTTCATCGCAACAGTTAAAGCTGCAGGAGCCCTGCCTTCTTTTGTATCTGGTCAAGAGGGCAGGTCTCCTGCAGCATTAACTGTTGTGATGAAGAGGGAACTTCACCCAGTTCTGCATGCATACAAATGACACCTGCTGAAATACCCTCTTCAGTGCCACTGTTAAAGACACAGGAGCCCTGTCCTCCTTTCCATAGGGTCACCCTATCAGGAGCCAGAAGTGGGCTACAGAGTTAAGCTAAGGCTTGGTTCTGCCGGGAGCCATCAAAGAAGAGAACAGGCTGTGTTCTCCCACCCCTGCAGAAGGTGACTCTGTACTTCCACACACGGAGTGGCAAATACACTGTTAGCATCCACGCTGTGGTAGTGGCAGAAAATAAAAGAATACTGAAGGTCCCCTGGGCCTTTAGTAGCTGATATTAATAAAAAGGCAAAGTATCTTCTATGCTGCTAGTAATACAACCCAGCGGTCTTTTCTCTGCCGGATTAGGAAAAGGACTTGCAGCTGAGAAGAGCTGATTGCCTGCTGCAGAGGTCACCAAAATTAGTCCTCTCTCATTCTATTGTCAAATCCCCCTCTCCCCCCACCCAATTGGGTTTAAATAACTTTTATTCCTGCAATTAAACACCCTGGGACTGTGATTAACCCAAGCAGCATTTTTTAAATTGCTGGGTGTCATCCCGTTAGGATGAAGGCTTAAGTTTTGGGTTCAAATCTGCTAGAATTAACTCCTCAAAATCAGCTGCCCTGTTGCACAGAGGCATTCCTGACTAACTACCTCCACCGATTCAGGTTTATTTCTGATGACTAAGCTCTTATCAGAGAAGTCCTACACGCTTCATGCAACCGTGATGACAGAAGGTACTGTACGCTGCCCTGTTTGCCAAGACAGAAATAACACCTTTGAGATGAGATCTTGCAAACATGGGCTTCGAGATACAATTATAGCACTGAGAAGGTTTCTATCAATCTATAACAAAACGGGGTCTGAAATCAGAATGAGCTGGATTGCCTACAAATGTGGATTCAGCATCAAGTATCTCTTGCTTCAGTTTGAAGCCAAACATCGATTCTGCTTCAATTTTCAGAAAGGTAAAGAAACATAAAATGGGACCAGAACAACAGTCCAGCAGCGTCTAGCGCCTTGCAATAGTGGCTGGCCAGCTGCTTTGGGAAGCCCACAATGGAGCAGTGCTTGAATACAAATGGTTTAAATAAAGAATCTTGAGGATTTCCCCATTGCGTGTCCTTTGTCATTACATATTATAAACCCCTTGGCCGCTTACTCAACCAGGTTCCACCTAACTGTGTTTATAGCCTTTCTTTTTTCTTTTTTGCAAAGAGCTCAAACTGGCACAAGTGGTTCTCCTGCTCTTGCTTTATCCTCCTAACAACCCTGTGAGGTAGGTTAGGTTTAGAGAGAGTGAATGTTTCAAGCTTCATGGCCTTTTCAGTCTTCATGAAACGCTAACTGTTACATCACACTGGCTCTCTAGAATGGCAATAAGCTGTTGATAGATCCTCATTTCCATGATTTTGTCTAACCCTTTTTGAAAAGCTACTAGCCATCACATCCTGCAGCAGGGAATTCCATTAGCTCGTTGTGTATTGTGCGAAGAACGACTTTTGTCCAGAATCCACTGCAAGTCAGTTTCATTACGTGACCTTGAATTCTAGGGCTAGGAGAGAGGGTCAAACATTTATTTTGTTCCGCGTCTTTTCACAAATTTGGAGATCACAAGGGCCACATTCCAGTGGTGGGTGGGAGCAAAGGCAAAAGAGGACTGTGCCAACCCCCCCCCCCAGCAAATTGTCACTTAAAGTCAATAAAGAAGCTTACAGGGGGGCATTTCAATGTTTTAGAATGGGTATAAAACTACACAAAAAACATGAAATCACATGATTTGTGCTTGGGGGTGGGGAGGGATTGGGACTATCTGATGAACTGTGATGGGCTGAATTTGGCCTGGGGCATCTTTGCTTTAAGAGTTGCAAGCCAAGGCCACATTTAGAGAAGTGCATTCTAACATAAAAACCATGCTGGATCAGACCAGCATTCTGTTCATACAGTGGCCAAGCAGCTGACACATAAGGCATGATTGCAACAGCACTCTCCTGCCCATGTTCCCCAGCAGCAGTGTACATAGACATATCTCTTGTAACAGAGGAGGTAGCGTACAGCCGTTAGGACTAACCATTGATAACATCATCCATGAATTTGTCTAACCCCCTTTTAAAGCCATCCAAATTAGTGGCCATCACTACATCTTCTGGTAGCGAATCCCATAGTTTTAAACTATGTGTTGTGTGAACAATGCAAAGGTTCTGTTGTTCCTGCTGGATTTTCCCAGGAAGAGATGCACTAATAAATATATATGAAACTGAGGGTGCCTGCTGGGAGTTTTGAAAGTGGTCAGCTGCTAGCTCTGCCCATTTCTTCGTAACAACTGGTTTTCCTTTCTGGCTGGGAATGGGTTGATGAAAGTTATAACAGGCCAAGCTAAGCGATTCAAAACTTTGAATGTAAAACAGGATATCTCCCTGGAAGATAAAGATGTTGAAATGGAATTCGGTGAGCACTTACGGAATACAATTCTGCTTCACTCCCTCCACCCATTTTGAAGGGGAAGAGCAGAAAGTTGTACAATGTATTTTTTTTAATGTGAAATCAGCCTTCCAAAGGAAATGATTGGAATGATATTTGTTGTACAGTTTCGGGGCACAATTCTGCACTTCAAGTTTGAGTGGCCAGTAGTTTGGTGCCCTACCCTTTCACCCAGGGTGCCCTGAGGAAAGACAACAAACATGTATTGTGGGATCGCCCTTGCACACTAAGAGATCAATGCAATTTAGTATGTGTACACCTGGAATGTAGATGCCTAGTTCCGCTCTTGTAATTCCTGTTCTGTTTTTGCAAAGGAATACAAAATACCTTGCAATACGCTGCCTAGAGCACTGTGCTTTACTAAGTCAATTATTTACTAATACATTTATATCCCACCTTTCTTCCTCTTGCAAGGAACCCAAGGCACTTTTCACAGTCCTCCTCTCCAATTTATCCTCACAACAACCCTGTGAGGTAGGCTAGGCCGAAAGTCAGTGACTGGCCTAAAGTCACCCAGTGAGCTTGATGGCTGAGCAGGAACTGGAACCCTGATCTCCTCATTCCCAGTCCGTCACCGACCGCTACATATCACCTTGGTTATTTCCCCTGAAGCATTTACTGCATGTTCTCCAGTCAAGAAGACCTATAGAGATAAAATTGATGCCGAAACAAAGAAAGAGGCTTTTGATATTATTTCATTTTCTTTTAACAACTATTATAATAATAAAAGGCTACTTGTGGGCGGTTCCCTTCCAGCTTTTACGCTCCAGGCGTCATTCCCGCACATTCCTCGCTTTTGTTTTGCGCGCGCGCGCGCTCCCGCATAGGACGGCTCCAGTGCACGCGCGCCTCCGCTGCCCGGACCGGGCTTAGTAATCGGCTATTGATTTCAGAAGAAGGCGGGGGCGAGTGCAGAGAAGAACCACGTGGCAAAATCTCACCAATGGAAAAGAGAGAAAAAGTTCTGTGCGGTCACCTCCCGGGACACCGGCTAAGGGAGTTTTGGGTGCTGCATCCTGGAGACGGTGCCGAGCACGGCGCCGCGCAACGAGGCAGGGGACACCGCCACCGCCACCCCAGCCAAGTTTTGCAGTTTCCGAGCCCGATCCAATCTCGCTTTCCCCCCCCAGGACGCCCCCGAGCAGCCGTACCACTCGTGTCCCAGCCCCTCCTGTTTAAACCCGGGGAGGGGGGACGGATGGACGTTTTCCCCGGGTCGACCTTTGGCATGGCCCGCGAGTTCTCCTCCTCGACCCTGCGCGGCTGGCTGTTGGCGGCCGCGTTGATCTCTTCGCGAAACGCGCAATAAAAAGAATACGTCTCCACTGTGTGTTTCTAGTCCTCATTACTTGCAGGGCGAGCGATCCAGGCACAACGCCGTCCCCAGCTGGCCAGGCGAGCCACGCCGCCCATCCCGCCCAGAAAGTTGAGGCCGGCCCCTCCTCCTCCTCCTCCCCGCCCTCCATCCCTCCGTCCGGCCAGGGCGGTCCCTCTCGCCCGTCGCCGCTCGCCCGCCTACTCGCTCGCCCCCTTTCCTGCCTCGGGGCGGCCTTGGAGAGGCAGTGGGGCGCCCCCTCCACGCCCGGACCATGATCAGCCGGAGAGGTAAGGGGGGGGACATGGGTGGGGAGTTGTCGTGGCCGACCCCCTGCGGAGGGGGAGGGGCCTGGCACCCACAAATCCGGCCGAGGGGGGCTGCTTGAGGGAGCCTCTGGACCTCCCCACGCTCGTCCAAAGAGTGGACCTCTGTTAAGAGGAGGGTCTTTCCATGTGGCTGAGATTCTTTATAAACTTCGCGTGTGTGTGTTGGAGCAGAAACTTGACCCTGCCTGGTAAACTGCCCCGTCCTCTTCTTTCTGGCAGAGCTGTGGTCAAGCAGAAATTCAGCCGGTAAAGTTTTTCAAGGCAGCCCTCCTGCACCACTCTTGGGGGGCACGGAGCCCGCAACTTTTGTCCACCCCGCCCTGTATGCCTTGTAGGATTGCACCCGTATTTCCTTGACATAGTTGCTGTGCTACTAATAGCTACACCTCTGGGAGAAATCCAACAGGTGTAGCCTTTCCGGCACAGAGTGTCGGAGAAAGCTTCATCAGCTGGATTTCCATCTGCTACAAAACTTAAAGGACACGCAGGAGACCCCCCCCCTTAACCGACCTTCTGCTCTGTTACTAATATTTGAATCTCCCCCTTTCACCCCAGGGACTGTCACTGCCAATGGGGTGTAGGGGCTAAAGTGACAGGTTAGGGCTAGAGAGATGTGGGTTCAAATCCCTACGCAGCTTGCTGAGTGACCTTTGACCAGTCGTAATGTCTCACAAGGATGGGGACCACCATGTTTGGTGTCCTAAGCTGCTTGGATGAAGGGAGTGGTAAACATTGCTGCTGTTGTTTATAAGAACAACAGCTTCCTGCCTGCCTCTAGCCCTGGGGGAGAGGAGCAATGATCCTGCTCAGCGCTCTCTCTCTCTCTCTCTCTCTCTCTCTCTCTCTCGTGAGCTGTCTTTTCCCTACGAAATTAAGATGTGTGTGACAGGACTTGCTAATTAGATGCTTGTAATGTGAAATGTCCATCCAGGGCCAGTCTAGAACCCTCTAGGTTGCGGAGTTGTGTGGGTTTGCCTTGTTTAGAAAAGCCAGGTTTCTAGTCCTTATGATTGCAGGGAAGAGTGTGTCTGATTTGGAATGCCTCTTGCATGTCCTGCCTGACTGTGAAAAGCCGTCCAGTGACTTGGACCAGTGCATTTTCAGGAAGAATTCTGGGGTTCTGGGCAAGAGTTCTGAGTGTGCAGGTGAATCTTGGGTGCATTATTAGAGCACGCTCTCAGTTGAGGCAGGTGATGATGCCACCCAAGATCAAATGCCACCCCAGATAAGCAAAGCGCACATGCTAGAGCATCCTCCAGAACCTCTCTAATGCAACAGGGGGTTCCCTCGATATAGAAAGTTTTGCAAACTCCTAACTAGATGAAGGGAACCTTCTCCCTTCTTCTGCTGTTCTTTTGAGGTCTTCTGCTCCTATCCTGTGGGATGGGGTGGGGGTGGGTCACAAGAGCTGATTGGCTCAGGATCCCAGACAGTGGCAGACACAGGCCTCTTGTGCTGGGGTCTGGGCCTCCCTGCTGGGAGTGGCAGGATGGGTGTGTGTGTGTGTGTGTCAAGGGATGGGCCCAGCTGCTCTCTTGGTTGCCTCTTCTTAGGGGATGGGACAGAAGCCCTTTGTTCTAAGGCTGCTGCCCTCATCAACAGGAGCCCCCACGGATTGGTGTGTGAGTAGGGTGCGGGGAGATGCTTCGTGCTGGCGATGGAACCCTGAGGCTGTGGAAGCCTTCAAGAAGGCTGGCATTGACTCTGCTTCCTGACCCGTTTACTAATTCCGGCTGTTCCCTGTCCCCAGAAGTGGAGAGGTTCTCTCTTTTGAAAAAGAAAATAAGCAACGAAGGAACATTGGAAGATGCCTTATACTAAGTGCCTTATACTAAGTCAGGCCATTTAGCTCAGTATTGCCAACACTGACTGGCAGCAAGGGCTCTCCAGGCTTTCAGGCAGGAGTTTTTCCAGCCCTACCTGGAGATGCCGGGGATCGAACCTGGGACCTTCTGCGTGCAAAGCAGGTGCTCTGTTACACTGAGCTATGGGCCCAACTAAGGAGAAGGCACAACAAAGGTGGTTTTTTAAAAAAAATATATAGTCATGCATGTGGAAAGAGTGAATTGTGATAGAATTCTCTCTGCCTTCCATCCAAATCCTACTAGAATTTAGGGATTATGGGCAGTGTAGTTGGGACAGGAAAAAGGAAGAGTCCTTTCACACAATGCAGAATTAGCCTATGGAATTCACTACCACAAGATGTTGTGATGGGAACTAGCTCCGGGGCAAGCTACATGTTACTTGGAGTTCTGTGTGCCCCTCCCACCCCATAGCGTGTTTTTTTTAACTAAAGCAGCTGCTTGTATGGAAGGAGACTGAAAGGGAAGGAGTACTTATTCTCATTTCTTCCTGACCATTTGTCCTCTCCCTCATGCTGCCCTCACAGAGGAAAAGACACGGTCCCCGTATCTCCCATGGGGAGAAGAACAGTTTTGGGGAAGGATGATTTTGAGAGGAAAAGAACGGGTCACACACACATAAGAATGTAAGAAAAGCCCTGCTGGATCTGACCGAGGGTCCATCTAGTCCAGCGCTCTGTTCACCAGCCGTCGACCAGGGACCAACAAAGCAGGACATGGTACAACAGCTCCCTCCCACCCATGTTCCCCTGCAACTGGTGCACACAAGCTTACTGCCTCGGATACTGGAGGTAACACATAGCCGTCCGGGCTTATGGGAGAGGGCCATAGCTCAGTGATAGAGCTTCTGCTTTGAATGCCGAAAAGCCCAGGTTCAAAATTTGGCATCTCTTGATCTGACTGGAGCAGGGGCGGGTGGAATCCTGTCTGAAACTGTGGTGAGCTGCTGGCGGTCAGTGTAAACAATACTGAGCTAGATAGTCCAGGATAAGATGGCTTCCTTTGTTTCTGTTTACATCAGCTCTCTATCAGCATCATGAGGACTGGAATGTTACTTTTGTTTTTAGGGGAAGGCCATAACTCAGTGGTAGAGCGCATACTTCGTATGGCAAAGGTCCCAGGTTCCGTTCCATCTCCAGATAGGGCTGAGAAAGACTGCTGCCTGAGATCCTGGACAGTTGCTTCTAATCAAGACGGACAGTGGCCTGCTGGTGGAACAAAGGGTCTCACGTGGCCCCTTCCTGTGTGTCTCCTTTTTGCTTTTTAAAAAATGAACACAGGGTAAAGTTACATGGCGGTTGATGAATGGGCCGTTTGGAATAAGATTTAAGACAAGGTTAGACAAATCCATGGGAAAGGAGCCGGCCTCTCCGCAGCGATTAGCCATGACAATGAAAAGATTGCCTCTACCATTTGGGTTCCAATCTCTATCCTCTTAGCGGGGGCAAACAACACAAGCAGTGCTGAGCAAGAGCCTGCGTGGTTAGGGCTGGATGCATGCGAGCATTGTGCTTTCTAGCTCTGATCTTGTCTTGGCAGACACCCGTCGGGCTGTGGAGATCCTAGCCCGGTACCAGGGCATTTTGCGGTCCCCGGAGGAGCAGCCTCTGCAAGGATCCATCGAGAAAGTGGTTCACATCTTTCAGAGTGAGCTCTTCCAGGCACTGCTGGGTAAGGGCAGCCGGCACGGAAATACTGTGGGTTGTCACCTCTATACCTACGGAAGGTCTCCTCCCTGTGCCAAAGCTGTGTTTTTGGTGGACAGGTGTATTGCTTTGGGACAGCTGATCCCTGCAGGATTAGTACATGAGGGCAGAATTCTGTGGTCTCCCACCAATCCATCAAGCCCCAGCATTCTTCAGTACCTTTTCCTGTCCGAATATGCATAGGATTGCACCCTAAAGGGACCAGCATAAAAGATAGGGGTAGATATGCTGCTTTCAATGTTATTATTTAAATTTATGTATCACTTACTACTGCACAAAACAATCTTGAAGTGACTTACACACCCAAATCCATAATTAATATAACAGAGAGAGAAAAAACCCAAATCAAGATAAACCATAATCAGCACATTACAAATAAAAATAAACACCATAAGATATATTCTAAAAAGCAATACAATATGAAAATTATTCAATGGAATATTACTACTACTACCAATGCCATTTATATAGTGCTTTCAAATATCAAAGAACTTCATATGCATTGTTGAATTCTAAGTCTTACAATGGCACTTAAAGATAAGCCGTCATTATTATATTTCCCACTGCTTTATTGCAAATGGGGAGGCTGAGAGAGAGCGGCTACCTAAGGCCACCTGGTGAGGTCAGATTCAAACCAGGGTCTTCCCAAATTGCAGCTCAGAGTCAAACTACACTATACATTCAATGCATAGAGTGCAGCTGACACTGTTGATTTCTTACTCTCAAGTCAGCATCCTGGCCCTGAACTGGATTGGGAGTACTTTGTACAGATATTTATTTATTTATTCATTTATTTGTGGCATTTGTATACTGCTGAATATAATGAAATCCCTCAGCGGCTCACAATATTAAAATGCATTTAAAACCTTAAAATGCATTTAAATATGAAAATACATTTAGATACAATGTTAAAAACATAACATTAAAAGCACAACATTAAAACCACTACTGTAAGAACTATTTACTGTTTTAAAGTGGCATGATTACTGTAGTTTGTTTTACAGCCCATGGAAAACCCTGGGTGAAAAAGTGCAATTTTAGGAGGCATTTGAAAGGTGATTCAAACCAGGGTCTTTCCAAATTGCAGCTCATTGTCAAACTCCACTATACATTTAATACGTGGAGTGCAGATGACACTCTGTTGGTTTCTTACTCCCAAGTCAGTATGCAGGGCCCTGAACTGGATTGGGACTACTTTACACAGATATTTATTTATTCATTCATTTTTTGGGGACATTTGTGTACTGCTGAATATAATAAAAGCTCTCTGCGGTTCACAATATTAAAATTCATTTAAAATCTTAAAATACATTTAGATACAATATTAAAAACAGAACATTAAAAGCACAACATTAAAACCACTACAGTAAACACTATTTATTGCTTTTAAAATGGCATGATTAGTTTGTTTTACAGCCCAGGGAAAACCCTGGGTGAAAAAGTGAGGTTTTTAGGAGGCATTTGAAAGGTGCCACATTTTCTGCCTCCCGGACTGCACAAAGGAGGGTTTTCCAGAGGATGGGTACTGCTACAGTGAAGGCCCTGCCATCAAGGTCCTTCATGGCAATGTTCTGTTTGCTTTCGAATGACAAGCAAGGCCATAGGGGAGGTTTAAACCTTTTCCCCAACCTCACCCTCTTGGCAGGGGCTAAACGCAAAAGTCTATTGGCACCAGTGGAGGTTCCTCCCTCTTTTTGAAGCCAGAGTGTGTATGTGTGTGTGAGGCGGGGAATTTTGGAAAACAAGTTCCAGGAGGTGAAGGCTATCAATGGCTACTAGTCCTGATGGCTATGTACTACCCCCAGTAGCGAGGCATTACGCCTATGTACTCCAGTTGCTGGGGAACATGGGCGGGAGGGTGCTGTTGCACCCGTGTCCTGCTTGTGGGTTCCTGGTCAACAGCTGGTTGGCCACTGTGTGAACAGGATGCTGGGCAGGATCTACACTACTGCTTTGAAACGGTTTGTAACGGTAGTGACGACTGTTAGGGCCCAGGGCACATACCACGTACAGTTTTCAAACCGTTTTCAGAGTGTCATATCCTGCTTGGTGCAGATCTGGCCCTGGACTAAACGGACCCTGGGTCTGATCCAGCAGGGCTCTTTTTGTGTTCTTGTGAAGTGGTTGGCAGCAAGCAAGGAAGGATTAAACATAAAATACGAGGATGAATGTGAGCACGTGCCCTTTCTTTGCCCGTATTTGTAGGCTCCTTTTCAGTTTAAACCAAAGGCCACTTTGAGAAATTGAACTGGGAAGAGGTTTGCTGAGCCCAGGATGAAACGGGACTGGCTATTTCCTAAGTGGCAAAGCGCCCTGGAGAGGATGCCTCTTGGGGAAAGAGGTCACCTGCTCTTTGGCGTGGTGTCACTGGTGGGGTTCCATCCAGTTTACTGCCAGGCTGAGGTCTGCTCTAGCCTCGTCAGCTGGAGCCACCTGAGCTGGCTGCACGAGGGATGCCATGCTGGGCTCGGATTGAGAGACCAGCGCAAGGGGGCAGGCCGCGTCTGGCTGGAGCGCAGCTGCCGCCACTGCTGCTCAGGAATGCGAGACCCTGGCCTTGCGCGCGGAGGAAATGCCTGGGCCTTCCCCTCCCCCTTCCTCCCCTCCTGCTTTTCCTGGCTGAGTTTGGTTGGCCGCCCGTTCCCCTACAGCGATCGCACTGGCAACAGGTCGGCAGAACTTCCCCGGCCTGCTAGCTGAGGGGACGATTCCTTTCCACTAGCCCGGACAAGTACGGCTCCAGGTCAGCTCCTTTCTTCCCCAGGGAAAGGCCTCGCTTGCTGAGTGGGAGAGGTCCTCAGGCAGACCGTGCCAGGGGTGGGGTGGGCATCAGGGTTCTGAAGTCAAAGGGGGAAGATGGGGCTCCCTACTGTCTGGGCTGGTGCTGGAGGGAATTGAGGAAGGGGCTGACCATCTGTAGGCATCCCTGTAACAACAAAGGGAGGCATCTGCTCCTGACAGTGGCTTCCTATAGGGCAGGGCCCATGTTTTTCTTTGCATGGGGGTGGAGCCCCAGCCACGGCCAGATGTGGCAACACTGGGAGTGGAAAAGAGAAGCCCATGAGGCACAGCTGGAACCACAGGCCTGGTTATTTTGCTGCTGCTCTCCAAACCGGGTGGGCCATTTGTGGCCCTCCAGATATTTTGGCCTACAACTTTCATCATGCCTAGCCAGCAGAGTCAGTGGTGGTGGATGATGGGAGTAGTACAGCTGGAGGGCCACAAGTTGCCCATCCCTGGCCTTATGGGTAAATCTTGCTAGGCTAACCACCCTCTCTAGGGGCAATTAGCACCCATTCCAGAGGTGGCTAGGACTACTCTGAACTCTTCCCCATGGGTGTCTCCCGGCCTGTCTTTCAGATATCCAGGAATGTTATGAGTTGGATTTGCTCTCCGCCTGCAAGCAGGATGGGGCGGTGGGCCTGGAGCCTGGCAGGCCATCCAAGAACGAGGAGGAAGGAAGTGCGAGGAGTTATCTGGAGAGCCATGGCTGTAACAGACAGACCCTGCAGGTGAGAAAATGGGCTGCTTCTGGGGCCACCTTCAGGTTCCCCTACTCTACTCCTGTTGGGAATGGATTTGCTATCTGAACCAGGAGTTCCCAGCAACCCCATTCTATTCTTTCTCTCCCCCCTTCCAGTTGGGCACTGCAGTCATGCCCTCTATTGTTCATGGCTCAATTTGCCACCTACTTAGTCTTGTGCTTTCAATAATAATAATAAGATGATGATGATGATGATGTTGTTGCAGGCCAACAACAGAGTTATCTGGGAACTAGTGTTCTTTGTTCCCTGGGCTTATACCTGAGCATTGTGTCCCCAAGATCCACAACTTCCTGGAGGAAAAGGCCCTCAGTAGGCAGGATGACCATTATCACCTGTAACTCTGCTTTTTCTCCCCTCCACCCTTCTTTCGTCTGTCTGACTGGCTTGCCCTTAACCTGGTAACCAAGGTGAACGCTGCAAGTGAAACCCTCTTTCCACTTGTATTGCATCAATCTGGGGAAGTATAAGAGACTCGTTTTCTGGACACGAGATGGCCCACTCTGGAAAAGTTGGAGAATTATTGCTTCTGCGTCTTGCCCAAAAAAACTGTCGCTAGCACCCACTTGCCAACTCCTGAGGAGACTTTAATCCTGTGTCCACCTCAGTCTGCATCAAACAAATTTCCCCGGGGAAAGACAGCTGCGTTCTTCCCCCACCCCACCCCTCTGCCCTACAAGAGAGTAGCACATGTTCAGATAGAGGCTCACTTTTGTCTCTAGGTGCACATGTTTTGCAGGTTGTTTCTGCTTCCAATACTTGTTGGATTTGGGCGGGGGGGGGGGAGGAAGCAGGGAAAATATGCCTCTGTCATCCCACCTGAAAACATCTTTTCTGTCTCCAGCCAGAGAGCTGTTTACTGTTTGGGCGCTGGAGGGCGCTGGAGGCAACTCTGGCTGTTCCTAAGCCATGCTGAAGCTGCTTTCCTGCTTCTTTTCTCGTCAAAGTGGCAAGAAATGCTGTTTAAATAGCTTGGCTCATGGCAAGCCCCCAGCACAGCGGCTTGAAAGCTGCTGCTTCCTGCCTTTCTAGAAGATCTACTTCTCCCCAAGAACCAGGCCTTTCTCCCCAGTCTGTGTGCAGGAATGAGGAATCCGCTCCCATTCTTGGCTGGTGACATTTATTCCTTTACAGTCTTGGCTGTCCTGCTGTTCTAGGGGCCAGAATGTAATCAGTGCATTATTTGTTTATTATTTAACCTCTTTTCCTCTTGATTAGTGATCCCATTGTATTGTTTATGGGTCTGTCTTCCCTTTTGCTGCCTGCATTTTCAGCTTTATTTTGAAATTCCATGTCTTTTTTTTTTAAAAGTGTGTACCTGCGCCCACATTGGGACCAGCATTACTTTTATCCTGTCCTTAAGGCTGTATAAGCTGGTTTGGTTTGGTTTGGTTTGGTCTGTCCTAGGCATTGAGCAAAGTACGCAATATCCTAAAAGTCTCAATATTTATTTATTTTAAAAAAGAAAACACGTTTCTTGCCCTCATGGCAACAATAGGTTAATCCCAAGGAATGGCACTGAAAATCTCACCCAGGGAATCGCTGAGTCTGGAAATTTCACCAGACTTTACTAATAAAGCTTAGCAGCAGTTCCCTGGGCAAGATTTTCCAGTGCTATTCCTTGGGATCACCAGGAACAGAATAAAGAATGCAAACTCATTAGGAAATATGAGCACATCTGCAGCCTGATCCGAGGCATGTTCATTCAGAAACAGGCCCTGCTATTTCACTAGAGCTTGATCCCAGGTAAATGTGTAAGCGATCGCAACCTTAGGCAGGTTTCCGAATCTAGCTTTCCTTGGTGCTTTTTAATATCGCAGTCTTGTATTATATACTCAGTCGAATTGGCAAAAGGTTGGATTCCGCCTCCCCCCACGACACTCCCTTGCCCCATCAGGGCAGCCCTATGGGCCTGCTGGGGATTTTTACAAATGCAACCGTGTTCTGTGTGTTTGCGTGATTCCAGCTCCCTTGAGGCAGAGCATGGGGGCGTGTGCTCTTGCGCGCTCAGCACGCGTGCGGTTCCTCGCCTGTGGCGAATGCACAGCTCAGGCCTGGAGCCGTTCCTGCTGCATGCGTCCTTGAAGGAGCCCAACTCCTCCGAGTCTGTGACAGCTGCTGGTGTGACGTGGGGGCAGCGCAAGCCCACGGGCGAGTCATGATACATGTTCCTTTCTGCAGCGAAAGCTGCTTCCCTCACCATGGTTCCTGGGCTGCTTCCTGTGCCTACATCGTGCTGTTTGGTACATTGCAGGAGAAGTTACAGGGGCGAGCAGCTTGGAACCCAGCTCTGGGGCCAGCGGCGCGGCTGGTGCGGGTGACGGAGACCAGAACGGAGTTGCCGGCGCACGTGTGCAGCGTGGTGGTGGGTGTCTGCAGCTCCTTGCCCAAGGTGAGCTTGCGATTAGGGCTGGGATAGAGCAGGGTGGGAAGCGTGTGGCATGGCGCATGTTGTCCATTTAAAAAGGGTTAGGGAACAGGGCAATGGAGGCTGGCGGCTCCGATGCCAGTAGGGTGGTGAATCCGCTCTGGGTTTCTGTCAGAACTCTAAAGGAGCTATCCAATGTGCTGATGCACCTGGAACTGGTGGAGGGAAAGACCTCTGCTCTGGACCCGGGTGAGCTGCTGCAGTCAGTAGACCGTTTGGGCCTACACCAGGGATGTCGAACCTTAGGCTCGTGGGCCAAATCCATCCTACCTGCAGTCCCCAGATGCTCATGCCCCTTCCCCTTTCCCCTGCCCTCTCATCACTGCTGCTTTTCCAGCTTTTGCAGTTTCCCCCCCCCCCATTCTGAAACTTTGAAATGCCTCTCCTAAGACTTTAGTGACTGTGAGGAAGAGCCCTAAGCTGAAACATCCTGGTATTTTGGGAGTGGATTTGGCCACACCCCCTTTGCCACCACCGAATGCGGCCCTCAAGAATTTCTCTGAAATTGGATTTGGCGGTCAGGCCAAAAGATGTTCGACATCCCTGGGCTAGATGGGTAAAAAGTCTGGCTTGGTATATTGAGCTTCCTTTGCTTTGTGCGTAGAGGGGGAAGGCAGTGCCTTGCCCTGGGGGTAATGCTGGGGGTGACATGTGCCGCTTTGTGCTGAATGACTCTCAAGCTGCGGCTTTTCTCCCTGTTCGCTTCATCCTTGGCTCTAGTGTCCCCTGTGGAGACAGGGCCTGTTTTCAACTCTGAGTATGTTTGTGATCATTCAGTTGCTTAGTAGCACAACCAAGCACGATGCGTGGGAAATATTATTATTTGCAGCCCTACCTAAAGTGAGCGGAGATGGTGCGAAATGCAGGCTGCCATTTCAGAGCCTTGTGCGGGAGCCGGTCCCGGAGGGTCCCAGGTTGCGGTGTGTTCTCTAGTTCTTCCTCACCCTGTGTTATCGCTGGAGCAGGGGGGCTTCAAACTGGAGAAATCCTCGTGCTTCTCATTTCTATGGAGACACGGTTGGGTCCAAGCCCTCCCCTCCCAGGACAGATCTTTGCCAGGTGACTTCCTGTTTTTCTCCTGTGTGTGGTTGTTATAAGAGCACATCTGCAAAATACAGTGTGCATTCTGAAACTCCGGGTACCTATGGAGACGATGCTGTGGTTGCTCATTTCTGGGGTCAATGGGTGTTGCCACCTTATCAGCTTGTAGCAGCTGGGAATAGGACTCAACCAACGTAAAGGAGGCCTCTCTCTCTCTCTCTCTCTCTCTCTCTCTCTCTCTCTCTGTGTGTGTGTGTGTGTGTGTGTGTGTGAGAGAGAGAGAGAGAGATGGGACACCAAAGCAGAAGGTGTACCTCTGATCCCTGAGAGCTCCTCCAAGATGGATTTGCCCTCAGGCTGTTTGACAGCCCTGGGCTAGATAGACAGAGAGGCCTACTTATTATAATGACCTTCCTACATTTCGGGAGTAGAGGGAGAAAGCAGGGACTTATCTTGGGATCAGTGAGATCTTGGACAACGTCTTCATGACATGACATAAGGCAATGGCTCCAGTAATTACTGCAGAGATGGTACTGTATCATGGATCCCCGAGCTTCTGGGACTTTCTTGGACTTTAATAGCCGTATGCTGGATTAGACTAAGGGGACATCTAGCCAAGCCCACTGTCTCCAGCAGCAGCAGCAGCCAGCCAGATGTGTGTGTTTATATCTATATATCTATATTTATGTCATCTGTATAGATACATATACGCCTAGCATTACTAAAACCAACAGCAGCTGCAGCATAAACCAAATTCTAGGGATCAGCAGCATTTTATTTATTTATTTATTTATTCATTCATTACATTTCTGTATCACCCAATAGCTGAAGCATGAACAGCATGTCTAAACAGGACCGCTTCAAAGTCTTCCCCACCCCAAAAAAAACCAAACCACCCTCAGCAATTAGCAATCACTGGATTTCTGCATTTTGCTATGAAGGAGGTGTGCCCCAAAAATGGTTTTGGAAACTGACAAAAGGTGTAATGGTCTTTATTCTGTGTGCCACTGCCCCTGGTTAGTTTCAAGGACAAAAAAATGCATTTACTGGGAGGTAGGGATGTTGGAGAAATTCACAATGGAACCAAATGAGTTCAGACTTTTATGATTCTGCAGTGGACCAGCTTTCCCTGTGTTGGATGGAGTCCACAGTCTTGCAGACTATTTTCCTAACCTTTGAGAATTTTGTGCAAATTTCATCATAGGAAAAATGTGCACTTTTTGGCAGTTTTAAAATTATTATTTTTTGCATATTTCCCCCCATAGACTAAAGTGCAAAATTTCACATTTGGGGGAATTTGCGCATTTGGGAGAATTTGCGCATTTGCATGTATATGAATTTACGCAAATTTGCTTTTTGCCTATTTTCGCACCTGTGCAAATTCGGAAACTGAAAAAATATTGTTTCTGTCGATGGGTGCCAGAACAAAAGGTGCCTGACAATCCGCCTACATCCCTATCAAGAAGTGATATTTACTGGTGAGCAAAGCAATTGCCCTGCTGAGCAAAGCTCAAAGGTTACTTTGTGAGCTTTTCTGTCCTAGTTAATAGCCCTTGATAGATTTCTCATCCCCTCCTATGAATTTGTCTAAACCTTTTTTTTAAAGAAGCCCTTTGAGCTAAAAAGTCATCACTGCCTATTCTGTTTAGCAAATTCTATGTGTTAACCACATATTGTATGAAGTAGTACATTGTTTTGTCCAGGTTGCACCCTGAGCATAGCAACGATGCTGTGTTTGAGTTTGTCATCAGGTAGGATGCTTGTGGGATACAGATCCCAGGAGAAAAGCTTGTCCTAAGTGCAGGACCTCATCCCTCATCCAAACTGGGTTGTTGGTATCTGATGGGTACGTGGGAGAGGGCCTTCTCAGTGGCTGATCCAAGGCTCTGGAACTCCTTTCCCAGGCAGGCTAGACTGGCTCCCTCCTTGTTATACTTTTGAAGGCAGGCAAAATCTTTTTTGTTCCGGCAGGACTTTGGGAATACTTTGGACCTGTATTCATGTATTATTATTGTTGTTGTTATTGTTATTTGCTTTTTAAAAAACGTTTAAATGTTTTTAATATTACAGAGGTTTAAATCTATTTTAACTTTTGTAAATTTATATTTGTATGCTTTCATTGTGTATGTTTTAATCTTGTAAACCGCCTTGAGTCCCAGCCCTGGGGAAAAGACGGGATATAAATATAATAAGAATAATAATCCAGAATTGATGGATGAGTGCAGGTATGAAACCTGTTCAGTTGTCCAGTTGGTGGAAAACGTGTGTCTTGATGCTCTGACCACCTCACTTGATTTCCGAGCAGCAATGTCAAGAGGAAAAACCAAAAACCAAAAGGAGGAAAGCATCCAAGTCAGGTGAAAAGAAGGGAGAAACAGGTTCTCAGGATGTAAAGGAGTTATTGATACAAAGCCTGACGCGTTTTGGATACTTGTTGACACAGTCTAGTGTTAGAGGAAAATCTGCAGACTTCTTCTGACAATCCCCTGACGAAGACCTTTGAAAAGACAATCCTTTGCATCCTGAGACCCTGTTTCTCCCTTCTTTTCACCAGAATGTCAGGCGAGTCTGCAGCTCAGTGGTAGATAGGAATGGTAGAATGAACGATGTTAGAATTCATCGAGGTCCTCTGTCATCAAGGCTCAGCTCACCTTTTTCACACTCCCGAAACTTATTTTTTCCCGAACAGGAAAAGTCCTCATTTTCAAATGTGAAAATTGCACGCTTTTCCAAGGGGCTCACTCCCAATGCCAATTGCTGTCCCATAGATTAAAGCACGAAAATTGCACATGGGGGGAGGGAATGTGCGCGCTTTCGAACATGAACACAAGCTGGGGAGATTGCAAAAAAAAAAATCTGAGAATTTCACTCCTTCTCGTGTTTGGGATTGCGAAACGGGACATGTTTTCGTGATTTGCGAACAGGGACGAAATTCTTGTACATTCCTAGTGGTAGCCTGTGTTTTGTGTGCCGAAGAGCGCAGGTTCTGTCCCCCCAGCATCTCCAATTAAAAAATGGAGCAGGGAACAGGTGATGGGGAAGACATTTATCTCTATCTGAAACCCTGGAGAACAGCCATGGTTGAAAGCGAAGAAATATTAGGGCCTGATGGATAAATAGACGGACCTCCACTAAGGCAGTTTCTGTGTTGCTACGTGAAGAGAGAGCAGACCGGTCTTGTTGTGGGGGTGGGGTGGGGAGGGATGGGTTGTGTAAATCAGCATAGGTATCCTTGGGTTGGAGGCGGCGGCGGGGGATTGGCTCTTAGTGGATCCCCACCACTTTGCTGATTCACGTGGGCTCTTTTCCCCTCCTGACATGTTCTCACTGCTGCCTAGCAACCCAGCTGCTGTCTGCATTGAGCCAGGAGACATACTGCAGCTAGGCCCAATCTGTGTGCCTGGCCTGGAGTAGTCGGGGGCTGGGGAGGGCACGTTTAGGATCTGGGGCCTACGAGTTATGCATGGATCCCAGCTAAAAACAACTATACCACCCACACCCCGCCAGGGCCTGGGTAGTTATTTCTGCCTCAGCTGGGTCGTTCGAGTGACAGGAACCGGGGAATGGGCTCTGAGCTGAAGGACGTGGCGGTGGCCATCTTTGTGAGCTGGAGGAGACGCTGCTGTCTCTCTTGTCTGTGTGCCTGGGGGCAGGATAGGGGCAGTTCAGTGTAGGGGTTAGAGTTGTGAGGATAAATTGAAGACGAGGACAACCATGTGAGCTGCCTTGGGCTCCTCAAAGGAGAGGCAGGATATAAATATCAACTAATAAAATAATACCTGTCCCCAAACTGGGTGGCGCAGCCAAGGAAATGAGGCTTAAGGGTGTGGTTGACTAACTTCTCCTGTGTTTCTCTGACATCCCATGAGTTTGCCAGTGACCCCCAGGCTAACGGCAAGAGGGGATTGGTCCAGGCCACTGTTGCCGCTAACCTTATGCCTGGGAGCTTTGGTGTCAGGAACAGGTGGTGGGTCTTTATGATCACTAATTGGTCACTTTTGTCCATAGATGTAGGGATGGCCACCAATTTGGATGGCTTTAAAAGGGGATGGATGAATTCCTGGAGAAGGCTATCCATGGCTACTAGTCCTGATGGCTAGGTGCCACCTCCAGTATCAGAGGCAGTAAGCCTATATGCACCAGTTGCTGGGGAACATGGGTGGGAGGGTGCTGTTGCCCCATGTCCTGCTGTATGGGTTCCTGATCGACAGCTGGTTGGCCACTGTGTGAACAGAGTGCTGGGCTAGATGGACCCTCAGTCTGATCCAGCAGGGCTCTCTTTACGTTCTTATGAGATGTGAGTTGTGGGTCAGGAATATGGTTCCCTGAGTCGGTTAATTCTTCCTCCACAAATTTCTCTCTCACGGTCTCTCCTCTTCCCCTGCCCCCTCCCATTGCACAAGAGGAGCAGTGAGCTTGCAGCTGCACAGTTAAAATTACACTTGTGGAGATGCGACGCTTGGCCCACAGCCTTCCCTTCCCTCCGCACCAGTGCCTCTCTATGGCATCTCCTTCTACCCACCCACCCCCCTTGCATTACAGTCTTTGCTTCCTCAGCTGGACAGGATGGGAGATATTTCCAAAAGTCCTTGATGAAATCCCTCAAAGAGGATTCTTAAAGTAACAGTAGGGTAATCATAGGCGAGGCGAAAAGGGGAGCAACTGAGCAGGAAATGGAAGTTAACTAGGATCACCTTTCACAGTGGACAGGTAAACAGTGGATACTGGTCTTCACTCTGGCTGGGCTCTGCCTTCTGTGGCATGCCGAGGCCACGGGATGGCCTATCAGCTGGGTTCAGCTGGGAGTCTGTGGTGCAAAGGAGACATTGGTTTAGGGGCAATTCCTGGAGCTTTATTATCGTTAATTCCTCGCCATCCTTGCAGGAGCCCAGAGACTGGGAACGGCTATTCTGAGGCTGGCTTGGCTTCTGGAGCCTGTTAAAAACGGTGGAGTTGTGAGTTCGAATTGCGCTCTGCAGCTCCCTTGTCTACATGCATATCCACATCTTTCAGAGGGGCAGACAAGTTTGTTGTTTTTGCTGTGACGGACCAAAGAGTGCTTCCAGACAGAGGGATCCTAGTCATGGCTATCAGAAGGCCTCGTGCAGCTATTTTCCAGCTTAATGGATTATCTGCGGTAAGAGAAAAGTCAACAGAAGTGGTGGGAAAACATGGGAAAGCTACAGGTGGAAAATGGCGGTGTCTGGACCTCCCATAACAATTGCGTGAACTAGGCAGGGTGATGGATGCTAGAAAAGCCCCATCTAGAAGCATGTTGAGGGTCTGGTGCCACCTTAAAGACCAAACAGGTTCATTGGAACATAAGCTTTGATGAAGCATAGTCCACTTCAGTCAGCAGATGCCTTCCTGCATCTAATGTATCAAATCGTAGGCCACAATAAATCTGTATAGTCTTTCAGGTATCCCAACACTCTTTGTTACTTTATTGACAAGCCTGTATCGGCTGACCTAGGGTGACCCTATGGAAAGGAGGACAGGGCTCCTGCCTCTTTAATAGTTGTGTAGAAAAGGGAATTCCAGCAGGTATCATTTGTATGCATGCAGCACCTGGTGAAATTCCCTCTTCATCACAACAGTTAAAGTTGCAGGAGCCCTGCCCTCTTGACCAGATACAAAAGAAGGAAGGGCTCCTGCAGCTTTAATTGTGGCGATGAAGAGGGAATTTCACCAGGTGCTGCATGCATACAAAACGACACTTGCTGAAATCCCCTTTTCTCTATAATTGTTAAAGATACCAGAGCCCTGTCCTCCATTCCATATGGTCACCCTAGGCTGACCTGTCCAGGCAGAAATGCTATTGTAATGTCTCCTATGGCTGCTGCCATGGATTTTTTGCCCTTGCGCATGGCACATTTGGGATTGTATGCTGGCCCTGGGGCTGAGTTTCCAAACGCAGAGATGCTGCTTCTGGTGGGGGACGCACCTGTCATAACAGGCTTGTTAGCTGCTAGGCTGTATAAAGAGTCCAAAATGCCCTCTGGCTGCCCCCATGGCAGAGCTGGGGGGAAAGCCAAGCCGCCTTTTTCCTGGGAAGCCATGGCATAAGATGTCTTTGGCAAGCAGTAGAAAAACCTGAAAATGATTCCCAGGGCTGCGGTGCCTTTAAGAACCCTCTGCTGCTGCAGTTCGAGTTCACCAGCTGATTGGTTAGGAAGTGAGTGGGCAGGGAGGGGGAGAGAGCAGCCATTCAGAAATCTGTTGCATTACCTCCCTTCCTTAAAGTCGACTGAGCAGGGAGGGGGACTGAAGGAACAGCCTGGTTCTCCCTGCTGCCTCCCTGCTCAGCCTGGCTGCTTCGCCAGAGGTCTATGTGACATTGCCAGTCCGGCTTTGCTGTCCTGGAGTCCAGGCAGCAGAACATCAGAGGGAGTTCAGGCTCTCTGGCATTCCTAGGGGTGAAGGGCCAGTTCCAGCTGACAGGCCTGAGGGATGGATGAGGACAAGGCCCTGCCTGGAAACTCCAGTGCCTTTATGCTGCAGCATACCCGTAGGTTTTTGCCTCTGGCTGGCAAGTGGGGGTGGGGTGGGGGGTGAAGATGTACCAGTTGCATTACATGAACAGTTCTGATCAGCTGTGTACAGTTCTGGCCACCACACTTAAAAAAGGCTATTGTAGAGCTGGAGAAAGCACAGAAAATGGCAACTCGAATGACCAAGGGGCTGGAGCATCTCCCCTATGAGTAGGGAAGGTTGCAGCAGCTGGGGTTGTTTAACTTGGAAAAAAAAGAGGGTAGGAGAGACCTGATAGAAGTGTAAAAAATGATGCCTGATGTGGAGAACGTGGAATGGGAGACATTTTTCTCCCTCTCCCATAATGCTAGAATCCGGGGTCATCCCATGCAGCTGATGGGTGGGAGGTTCTTGACAGATAAAAGGAAGGACCTCTTCACACAGCACAGACTTGAACTATGGAATTCACCACCGCAAGATGTAATGATGGCCACCAATTTGGATGGCTTTAAAAGGGGGGTTGGATAAATTCCTAGAGGAGGAGAAGGCTACCAATGGCTACTAGTCCTGATCAGAGACAATAAGCCTGCATACACTAGTTGCTGGGGAACACGGGTGGGAGGGTGCTGTTGCACTGGCATCCTGCTTGTGGATTCCTGGTCGACAGCTGGTTGGCCACTGTGTGAACGGAGCGCTGGATTAGATAGACCCTTGGTCTGATCCAGCATAGCTCTTCTTATGAGCGTGTATGTGTGCATGCGCCTATATACCTGTGTGCACATGTATGCTTTTGCGACCCCTTAGTTTGCAGAACTCTAGCCACTACGCCCTCCATCCATGACAGCATCTCCAGGTAGAGCTGGAAAAACTCCTGTCTGAAACCCTGCAGAGCTGCTGCTGCCAGTCAGTGTGGACAATTCTGGTCTAGATGGACCAAGGGTCTGACTCAGTAGAAGGTGGCATCCTAGGTTCCTATGTGGTGCTCCAATATTGTTGGACTGTAACTCCCATTACCCCTCACTACTGACTAGGACTGATGGGAGTTGCAGTGCAACATTTGAAGAGCATCAAATGGCCCTTGGTCTGAGTGTCAGACTGGGACCTGGAAAACCCGGGTTCAAATCCTCACTCAGCCATGAAACACCCTGGATGACCTTGGGGCAGTCACTCAGCCAAGGGTTGTTGTAAAGATAAAATAGGGGCGTGATAGCTGTGTCCCACTCTTGAGTTTCTCAGGAAAAGTTCAAGATATAATAGTTTTGCTCTTAGCCCCAAATTCCGCTTTTGCATAGTGACTTGGCTGGAGAGAAAGATGCTGAGTTGGTGTTGCCTGAGCTGCTTTTCTGGAGTGAGTGTTGTGTGCATATGTTTGTTTCCCTTCTCTGGGGCTTCTGGAAACTCCCCAACAGCACAGTAGGTGGTGGCTTTTCCCTTGACACATGCAACAGAGGCAGAATGGTGTAGTGGTTAGAGTGTTGGGCTGGGAGTTGGAAGATCTGGGTTCTAGTCCCACTTGAGTTGCCTCTACAAGAGTGATTTAAAGCTCTTTCAAAGCTCATTACCGATTTTACCTCCACATGAACGGCGCTTTTTCTGTCCGATTATGCGCATTATCGAATGCGCGTTAAATAGCGAGTTTTAATTTACTGCGGGAGTTAAAGCGCCTTATGACCATGTAAACAAGCAATTCTCCGCATTAAACACCTTTAAAGCGCGTTTCACACAACCAGTAATGCACTTCACCGCCTCCTATGTATAGGGATTAGGCGTAAAAGTGATTGCGAGAAGATGCGCATAATCGGACAACCGGGCGTCAAACCGAATTCTTGTAGAGGGGACCTTGGTCATGGAAGCTGACTGGGTAACTTTGGGCCAGTCACAGCCTCTCAGCCCAACCTACCTTACAGGGTTGTTGTTGTGAGGATAAAATAGAGAGGAGGAGGAGGATTATTTACCCTGCCTTGGCTTCCTTGGAGAAAAAAAGGTGGGATATAAATGCGATAAATAAACATACACCAGTAGATTTGCAGCAAGTGAGACCTGTTATATCCTGGCATTGACAGGAGGGGAAATAGTTTCTCTCTGGTACAGGCAAAGGGGGGGAAGCAGCCTAAATGGTCAAAGATGTATTAGCTCCTCCCTCCCTGAAGAGACATCTGCATAAATCCTTTTTAATACAGCCTTGTGTAGACGTTACTATTTTCCCAATATGGGTCTTGCAGGTGTTGTGAGTGGGAAGGTGTGGAGTAGACAATGTGGTTGAAAGGAAGGTCTTGCAATGGTTCAACTTGATGCCCTGTAAATGGAGTTGCCTCTTCACAGTTTCTGCCCTTCCCCTCTAATGGATAGACAAGGCAACAGAACGAAAATACCAGCATATTTTTCCTTAAAGGTCTTAATGCCAGAACCTAAGCCTTAGGAGAGACATTTCAACCTTTTCAAATGGGGAAAAAATGCACAAAAGCTGTGAAACCATCAAACAATTGGCGAAGAATTGGTGTTTGGGGGAAAGGGTTGGAGCCAGGACATAAGAACATTAGAAGAGCCTGCTGGATCGGACCAAGGGTCCATCTAGTGCAACATTGTTGTTGAGGATAAAATGGAGAGAAGGACCATGTAAGCCACCTTGTGTTCCTTGCAAGAGATGATAATAATAATAATAATAATAATAATAACAACACACTTACTTCATCAACATAGAAATACCTGATGACAAAACTGTTGTAGAAAAGGAGGAGGAAAAGAGGGAAAATATACACCACTGGCTATAGAAGTTAAAGAACTGTGACAGCAGGAAAAGTCAAATCAGTCACTGGCATCACATCAAAAAAACTATACAGAAAACCTTCAGAAACTGGGCCTACCAAAATACATCCACACTGACGTCAAGAAAGCAGTCATACTTAAAACATGCTCAATAGTCAGGGAATTCCTGAATCCCTAAAAGGCAGCATGACTTGGCAAAGCCCGTCATGTCCATCTGAGAAAAGAGAGATTGCAAGTCAGAATTGAGGAATGCCCTGAAGACTACCAAGCAAGGTCTGGAACTTTAGACCCAAGTCCACCCCCCTGCCCCACTGATGACCCAGAGAGCAGGGCACTGGGCGCATATTTCTGTAGTCATGATGGTGCTGTGATTGAAGTGAATTTAAACTGCAAAACTGCAGGTGCTCAGAATATAGGTTTGACAGGGTTGTTGCTGCTGTTCTGACATATCAGGAACATAGAAACTGTTTTAAAACAAGGGGTGGCAGTTGGAGAGGGTGGGAAAGAATTGTTAGTTGTGCGCTAACAAGGCCGTCTGAAGAGGGTCACGAAAAGACCTTGTAAACCCAGGGTTTAAAATCACCCAGGTTTAGAAATGAGGCTGCTTGGGAACATTGACGGGGATGGGAGAGGGTGCCCTTTCCTGGTCCCAGAAGTGGTTGTCCGTTCAACCTTTGCCCCTGCGGGAACGTGTTGGGCATGTCTCTGTGCGTACGCGCGCCGAAGTTGGCATCCTAAGAAGCGAAGCAGGGAGACATCTCTCTTCCTCCCCTTCCCCCCCCCCCCCGTGGCTATGGGTGGGCAAGCCCCCACCTCTCCACCTGTCCTTCTCCACGGGACTGGTTCTGGGGATGCTGGGGAGTGTGCATGTGAGGGGTGGGGGAGCCCCTGGAAGGGAGGGGGGGAGGGCGGCTGGCCTCTGCGCCTTTAAGGGCCCCCTGCTTAGCATTCTAGGCGCTGCTGCCTCCGCCGCGGCCCTGCGCGCCGATTGGCTGCGGCGCGCAGAAACGGGGCGGCTGGAGGGCGAGCGAGCGAGGGATGCGCTCTCGCCTCCTGCCTTGGCCGTCCAGGGACCGGCAGCAGCAGCAGCAGCCCCGGCATCCTCCTCCGGCCCTGGAGGGGAGAGAAGCCGCCCCTGCCTCCCCCGCAGCGCGCGCCTCCTCGCCGGGGAAGGGGCCGCTCGCCTGGCCGGCCAATCCATGCAGCAGCGGCGGCGGCGGCGGCGGGGGCAGCAGCAGCAGCAGCAGCAGAGGCGAGCGGGGAGGCAGCGGCGGCGGCGCCTGCTTCGGTGAGCGCCCCCCCCCTCTTTCCCCTCCTCCTCCTCCTCCCTCCCCCCGCTCCCCGGCAGCTTGGCAGGGCTTGCGGGGCTGGGCGATGCGGCGCTGCCGCTGCTGCCTCTGCGATGATGCGCTAAGCAAGACGCCGGCGCGGCGCCTCCGGAGCTAACCGGGCTCTGCTCGTCCGCCCCCAGCCGCTCGCGGCGGCGGCGGCGGCGGCGGGGGCCCCCCTCTCCCCCTTTTTCGCAGCCTGCCATTGTTTCTGGGCTGCTGCGCGTAGGCAGGCAGGCTCGGCGGAACAGCGCGGCGGCCACCACGATGCACAAACACCACCACTGCTGCCGGTGCCCGGAATGCTACGAGGTGACGCGCATGGCGGCCCTGCGGCGCATGGAGCCCCCCAGCTACGGCGAGTGGCAGCAGCACGAGCAGTACAGCTACGGGGGCTACGGCTCGCAGACGCTGCCCTCGCAGCCGGGCGGCGGAGGTGGAGGCGGCGGCGGCGGAGGTGGAGGCGGCGGCGGCGGCGGCGGGGGGGCGGCCACCCCCACGGCCAGGAGCAAGGGCAAGCTCATCCCCACCTCCCGCGACAACGCGCCCCCCGCGCCCCCCAAGCAGAGCCAGGTCAAGAGCTGCGGCGCGGGGGGCGGCGGCGGCGGCGGCGGCACCCCCAAGATGAACGGCAGCAGCCCCGGCTGGTGGCCCGAATGTACCTGCTCGAACCGCGACTGGTATGAACAGGTGGGTGCTGCTTCCCGGGACACGAGGATGGAGGAGGGGCGGGGCTGGGCGATGCCTGACAGGCCCGCTTCCCTCCCCCCCCCCCCCACGGGTATCAGTGGCTCCAAGGCCAGGCTGCGTTCGCCTTGGGGGGGGAGGTGGGGAGAAGGCTTGGAAGCGGCCATCGGGGCCAGGTGTTGTGCCTCCTCCTCCCTTGTAGCAAGATGCCGAGTGGGCTACCTCTCCGCACCTCTGGCAGCAGCTGTTGGAGAGGGCACCTCTTGCCCCGACTCCCTCCTTGGCTTCTTCTTAGGGCAGAAGCTTGCCGGGCACCTTGTACCCTTTGCCCCCTGGTCTTCTGGAGGGGCCAGGGAGCCCCCGCAGGCCGGTCTCCCTTCTGCTGGGGCCAGCTGAGAAAATGGATGGAGCCTGCACGCGAGGCACTAAAATGGAGTCTGGGCCCGTCCACCACCTTGCCTGTGCATGCCACGTTCCGGCTGCCACCTCCCACTGGAAGCTGCCTTGCCTTGCGCCTCCTTGCCAGCCTCCGAGGATGTGACACGGGCGAGCAGATGGGCCAGGCAGATGCGCCCTGGTGACCCATCTCGGTCGCTGGCCATCCCAAGCTGCAGCGTGTGCTTGAACCATCTCTCTTCCCCCCTCCATCGCTTCCTCCCCCCCCCCCCTTGCCCCTTGACTGCAGCTTTAGTCAGTTCTAGGTACCAGGAAGAGGACACTGGAGTGGAAGGCGGGGAGGTAGGTTCTGCTTTCCCCCTCCCCCCATTGGTGTCAGATGGATGTCAGGATGTCCAAATAACCCTCCCAAGATGGCAGTGACAAGATGCATTGGGGGGCAGGGAAGAGAGGGAGGGAGAGAACAGCTCCCCTCTTGGTTCTGCTGTCCATCAGGGCAGTGCTGGTTTGAGGAAGCAGCCTCGAAGGAAGGAAGGAAGGAAGGAGAGCGAGCAAGCTTTTGTTGTCGCTTGGCAGAGGGGTTGTCACCTCGAAGCAGGGCGAAGCTGTGCCTGCAGAGTGTGCCATGTGAGGCAGCTATGTGCGCCTGAGCATGTGTCGGATGGGCCGGGGAAGGCGGAATTGCTCACTGGGGTGTAGTGAGTACAGGCGCTGAGCTTTGCTGCCTCAGAAAAGGAAGGAGCGAGAGAGAAGGAGCCTCCTCGCTCTCTCCCAGCTCCTCTCTCTCTCCCCACCCCTCCCTTCCCGCCCGGCTGACGGCCCTTGGGAGCAAACCCTGGGGGCGGCTGCTGGCATCACCTGTAATGGCTTGCCAAGTGTCAGAAATGCGTGTGCTTGTGTGTTTGGGGGTGTCGATCCCCCTTAGGCAAAGGGGGGAGGTGGGGCTTTGCCCACCCTCGCTGCTCCCTTTCACCACACGTGCGCAGGAGCGTGTGCGCCCGACAGAGGGACATTTCCCGGCTGTGATCCGCTCGCCCTCGCCTACTGGGAGCCTCTGACACAGCGCCAGAGCGCCCACAGATTCCCCTGGTGCACAGCGCCAAAGCCAAGCGTACGCGCGGATGCCCCCCCACCCCCTCCCCAGCTGCTCTGAGGAGTGGGGATCTCTGTCGCTCACCTCCCTTCATCTCCCTGGTTACTACGCTGTTCTCTGCCCACCTCCTCTCTTCTCTTCTCGGCCTTCCTCGCCTGTGGTTCTTTGGAATGGAGGCAAGGGATCTCCAGAAGGTGTCGTGAGAGAGGGCCTTGCTCTGGAAAGACGGGGCGGCTGTGCTTACCTGCTCTGTGCCCCACACATGTCCCCATTGGAATTGCTTTTAGCAAGGGTGATTTAATGCCCGGCCCTGCAATAAGCTCAGCGGGGCAGGGGAAACATCCTTCCTGTTCTGGAGTGTTACACTTAAGCACTCTCTCTCCCCCACTGTTCCTGCCCCTGTATCCCCAGGAAAATCCTGCGAGCAGGCGAGCCAGGTTCCGCGAGTGGAGTCCATTCCCAAAGTCCGGCTGAAGGGAGCCGAGCACGATGGCCCAGCGAAAGACCAAGCCGCTGCTGTGGCCCCTTCTGCCCCTCCCAGGCCTGGAGAGGGAGAGTGCCGTCTTGCTGTTGCTAGGGAACAGATGAGCACGTACATCTCCCCCAGCACTGTGAGACCAACCTGGAGGGGTGCATAGGTGGCGTGGCAGAAAGAGATGGCGAGATCTAAAGGAGAGGCTCCAAGGGCTGGGTGAGGTGTATGCGCACCTGAGTTGGGTAGGGGTCTGCTCCTCCTTGCTGCTTTGGACATGGCTGTTGGAATGGTGCGTTCACGTCTGGCAGTGTAAAGGCCGTGCCTGATGGGCTTTCGTTTTCTCCAGTTCGTGTGGGTATTGGGGAGCGGGCATCCGTGGCAGGTAGCCACAGGAGGTCAGGGGCTGGATAGTAGTGAATGGCAACCAACCCTTCCAGTTCAACCCATAAGGATCTCTGCTGGGAGGATTCCCAGAAGATGGGATCAGAGCAGCAGCAGGTGGTGTTGGTGGAAATGCGCCTTTCCCACATGAGTCTGTCCTGAAATGCTGGCTTCTGCCAGGAGAGTATGGCCGGGGGCTGCCTTCCCCAACCGGTGGCCTACCAGGTGTGTGGCTGGGCCGTGCTGGGAGTTGTAATCCCACACATCTGGGGGGTACCAGGTTGGGAAAGTCTGGCCTAGAAGCTATGACTGCCCTAGAAGCTTTGGGGAGGGGCCGTGGCTCAGCTGTAGAGCCCCTGCTTTACAAGGAGAAGGTTCGATACCTGGCAGCATCTCCAGGTAGGGCCAGGAGAACTCTTGCCTGAAACCCTGGAGAGCTGCTACTGCCAGTCAGTGTCGACAGTACTGGGCTAGAGGCACCCAGGGCCCAACTCTCTCTATGGCAGCTTTCTATGTAACTTGGCTATAGTCACTCCATGGCAGGGCACATCTTACATTATGTGGGGCGGAGGAGGGGGTCTGTGCCAACTTGCACATGCCAATTTATTTAAGTGTATGCACAGTGTTTAATGCCTATTGACTTGCATCAAGACCACATTTAGATATGGAGCTGGCCAGTTTGGTATCTCTAGGTGGCATGTCCTTCAAACCTCAGTCTGGCTGGTATCGAAAGGGGTGAGGGGGCAGTCCTGGTCTGCAGACTTTCCCCCTGTAGGCTCCGAACAGGCCCTTCTCATTGCAGAGCAGAGATGCGGTCCGGGCAGGCAGGAGATCTAGGTTGCAAGAGGCCGTTCCCCAGGATGGGGGGCAGTGGGGGCGGTTCAGAGCCGCCTTCCCTGTCGTACCAGTTGTGTGAAATGGTGTGGGGTGTGTTGAGGTGTGTGTGGGAAGTTTAGCACTGGTTGACCTGATTCTCGAGCTGTGAAGACAGGGCAAAGAGGAGCCCTGGCAATCGGAGAGTGGGAGACGGGTGTCTCCGGACCTCTGACAGCGGCTGGTCTCTGAGGTTGCCTGAGGCAAAAGGAGTGGGCGGCAAGGCAAGAAGTGTGACATCAGAAACACTGGGGTGGGGGCATCAAGGGACGGGAAAAGCATTGGGGATTTCTGGGACAAAGACGCAGGGCAGCTAGGGAGTGGGCAGCAGGTGAAGCAGGGAGATGGTTCCCAGGAGTGGGTTCCTTGCCGGAGGAAGGTTAATGTGGGGATGGGGGGGGAGAGAGAGAGAGAGAGAGAGAGAGAGAGAGAGAGAGAGACGAGTGCGAGGATGGGGACAGAGGAGCTGGAGGTGGGGAGGTTGGCCGGGTGAGGTTGCTATGGCTACTCGTGTTCTGTTCAGGAGAGGAATTGAGTTCCATCATGGCACTCGAAGGTGGAGGCGGAGGAGGTGGTTCTCTGAGGAGTGTGCGGCGGGGCGTGGGGGCGGGTGGGGGGAGTGGAGGAAGGAGCAGAGCCTGGAGGTGTTCTGGTGGGAGGATCGGGCTTCCTGCCTGGCATGAGCAAAAGAAGCCAAAGTGTGGGGAAGCCGAGCGGCTTGGATGGCGTGGATGGACGAGGCCTTGCATCAGCCAGCCTGGCACGGGAATGCCGTTGCTGTCGAAGCCTTCCCCCCCCTCTCCCTTTCTTTCTCTGGGAGGCTCTGGCCTGTCGTGTGCCAGGCAGGGTGTTTGCCACAATGAGCTTGTTCCGGTGACTGCTGTGACTCAGAGGGAATGGAAACCCACCCCACCCTCAGCAGCTATTTTAAGTCATTTCACTTGAGCGTCGACAACCCGCTTTGGGCTGCCCCTCCGTTGCCTTGGAACACCTGAGCATCTTCCCGGACACAGTCCCTTGCTCCAGATCCGCCTTTTCTGCTTGCTCTGGAGGAGATCCGTCTGCCCGTGTTTCACTTAGGCCGGGTTCGCCTCATGAAAACGTAAGAGCCATGTTGGATCAGACCACGGCTCCATCTAGTCCGGCATTCTATTCCCACAATGGCCAACCTGCTGTCGACCCATAAGCAGGACATGGTTTAACAGCACCCTCCCACCCTTGTTCCCCAGCAGGTGTATATAGGCTTACTACCTCAGATACTGGAGGTAACACATAACCATCAGGGCTAGTAGCCATTGATAGCCTTCTTCTCCTGGAATTTATCCAGCCCCATTTTAAAGCCATCCAAATTGGTGGCCATCACATCTTGTGATAGCAAATTCCATAGTTTAACTCTGTGCTGTGTGAAGAAGAACTTCCTTTTACCTGTCCTGAATCTCCCATCCATCAGCTTCAAGGGATGACCTCAAGTTCTAGTATTATGGGAAAGGGAAAAAATGTCTCCCTATTGCCTTGCCCACTTCCTTGTCAACCCATGGGGCCCTTTATGTTGGGCTCTTCCTCTTGGGCACTTACACCAAGCCTGGACAAAGTCTCCTATGCCAAAAGGGTTTGGGAGGAGGGCCTTCTCAGTGGCTGCTCCCGAGCTTCGGAACTCCCTGCTGAGGGAAGCTCGGTTGGTTCTCTGTCTGCTGTCCTACTGCCAGCAGGCAAAGCCATTTCTAGTCAAGCAGGCCTTTGGCATGTAAGCAGGTCTGTTGGGTCGGCTGCTCGTTTCATTCTTTTATAGTGGTGCTTTTAAATTTTGTTTTTAAAACCTTTGTTCTATGATTGCTTTCATTGTGTGTTTTCACTTTAAGTATTATCTTTTCTTGTTAGCTACCTTGACTGCCATATTTATGTAGAAAGGTGGGGTATAAAATAAGTAAATAAATAAATATTTTGGTAGAAGGGCTTCTTCCGTCCTCTGTGTTGCCCTCACCTATGTTGGTGTGTGGTTATTAGGCTGCGTATATTGCGATGCTAATCTTCAAAACACACACGGGAGACAGAGTAGCCGTGAATTATTCTCTTTTTCACTGATGGAGGGTCTTAAGTAGGTAGCCAAAGACAAGTTCATTGTAACAGGGGCAGGATTTGAACCTAGGCCTTCAGGCTTTGGTCCAGACCTCCATCCACAGGCTCAGCTATGCAAGAGTCTTGGATGAGCTTCTTCCATGGACTACTGAATCTTTTTTATTTCTGTCCTGCACTTAGAAAAAGTTAGGTGCTTTATAAGATGGTGATGATATTGAACATAATATTGAAAGCTACTCTGTGGCTTTGCTGTGGTTGCTGCAGTAGCATGGTGGGCAGCAGTGCAGCTTTTGGGTTAGGAGAAAGGAGTTCTGGGCTGTAGTTAAATCATTCCTAAACTCTCCTCTTTTCCCTCTATCATTTGTATTCCTGTTTGCTCAGTAGTCCCAGTTTTCAGGTGAAATGCTTTTACTGATACAGTCTACCCATAATAGTTGCTCCTCTGTAACTGTTGAAAATATTGATGTTTGAAGTTTGAACTAGGGGATTTTCCCTCCCACACACACTCACATGGGGCTTGATTGCACAGAGTTCCTTCACTTCTCTTCTTTTGCCAGCTTCCCCAGTGGGCTTCAGGTGGGAAAAGTAGGCACTGGAGTGAGAAATGGAGCATTCTAAGTAGGGCTGTGCATGGATCTGGATCCCAAATCTGCCCGATCTGGGCCTGATAGGATCTGCGATCCAGACCCGACCCAGATCTGTGCAGATCCTGCTCTCCCAGCTCTCTCCCTCCCAGCCCCCAATCACCCTCCTTACCTGCAGCCTCCTCCGTGGCGGCAGGCCTCCTTGATGTCAGCCGGTCTCTTTCCCGCTTGTGGTGGGTGACATCATCACCCAGCGCGAGTGGGAAAGCGGCTGGCCGACATCGAGGAGGCCGGCCGACATCGAGGATGACGCGAAGAAGGCTGCAGGTAAGCAGGGCGATTGGGGGGAAAGAGGGAGGGAGCGGGGAGAGCAGGAGGGAGGGCTCTGCACAGATCCAGATCAGATCTGGATCCAGAGCCGGGTCGGATCGGATCAGGCCCGATCCGACATGGGTCGGATCGGGCCCAATCCAGACCTCCCAGATTGGGGGTCCGTGCACAGCCCTAGTTCTAAGGCCTCCAGAGAAACCTTTTGGTTTACTTGGCTTAGCCCATCTGTACTGAGATTTGACCCCTAATGTGTGCAATAGTTCCCCACCCTCTTAACAACAGCCATAGATATTTTGAATACTGTCAAAGAGCAATCCTAAATCTTCTTTTCTTGAGATAAATGTGACCGGTTCCTTTAGGATTTGTATATGTGTGTGTGTTCCCAACATGGTTTCCTTATTCAGAACTTTCTCCAGCATGTGTCTATTTTGGTTAGATTCAGCTTCGACCTCGGTCCTAGACAGTGCGGTACAGAGCTGCATTATACCCTCCTGTTTTTTGCTTGTGTTTCTTCTCTTTGGTGTCTATTTTCAGGTCTTTCCCACCCTTCTTCTAAGGATCTCCAGGTAGTTAAATGGTTCTCCCCACCCCCTTCCTGTATTTTGTCCTCAAAAAAACCCTTTGAGGTAAGTTAAACTGAGGCAGGATCTACACTACAGCTTTATAGTGGTATTAAAGTGCATTGACAACTGTTGGGGTCCATGATACAGCTACACCAAGCAGGATATAACTCTATGAAAGCAGTATGAAAGTGGTATGTGACATGTGTCAAGGGCCCCAATAGTTGTCAGTGCACTTCAGTACTGCTTATAAAGCAGTAGTGTAGATTCTGCCTCCATATACCGCTTTCATACTACTTTCATAGTGGTATATCCTGCTTGGTGTAGATCTGGCCTGAGAGTAGTGACAGGCCAAAAGTCACCCAGTGAGCTTCCTGGCTGAGTGGGGCTTTGAACCTCAGTCTCCCTAGCCTTAGCATGACACACCGATGACTAATTTTACCCATTTGTTTTTGGATTAATACCCTGCCTCTCAAATATCCAAGATGCCTATAACAGAGAATTAAAAATAATAATAAATTATTTGCTCGTGACTCATTTTGCGATGTTTGCTTTTTAAAATGTTGTCAACAGAGGCCCCTTTTCACTTGTGAAGCCTCTAGCTCTTTCTCAGAGATGTTAAAAATCTTACCAGCGAGTAGTATACATTTTAGGTTTCTTCTCCGGCATGTTGAATTTCACACAGCTGCTTTTGTAAACTGGGGAGTCTTGGGGGCGATGCAATTTCTAGGTTCTCTACAGGTCCCAGCACAGCCGTATCCAACCTGAGGCCCTCCACATATTTTGGAATACAAGCCCCCAAATCTCCCATCCAATTCTGTACCTGCTACATCAGTAAGAAATAGTTAACTCAAAAGTTGCTTGCAGACCAGTGCTCCAAAAGGTGACCGTCATTTCAAAATAATACGCCTGCCCTGTAAATTGGGTGTCTTTGTGTTGTTTACATCGCTCCATCTTCCTTTAGGAAAACCTTTTATGCTGGCCTTGATACAGTCCCCATATCTTTTCCCATTATGACAGAGATATGATTAATTGCCTCTTTCCTGCCAACAAACCTGGCTCTGTCCATGTTTGCCCAAGAGATAAATCCCATTCAGTGCTTGTGGGATTTACTTGCAAGGCAGTGTGCTTTGAGGGAGGAGACCAGGTGTCACGGCTGCCTTAGCGGTGCTTTCTCCAACCGATACGCACGGAAATGGGGTGGAACCGTGCCAGAATCTTAGAGCAGGCTTGCTGGATCGGAGCGAGGTCCATCCGTCCATTGTCCAGTAGCCAAGAGTGTCCAGGCCGATGCCTCTGGAAGTTTATCAGCAGGGCGGGAAGGTTGCTTTCCCCCAGCATTTGGCAATCAGCCGTACGTGGCTTCTGACCGTAGAGGTCCGGATTATTTAGCAGTGGTGGCAAACAGCTGTGGATAGATGCATTTCCTTCTGCCACCTGCATCTTTGCTCCTCTTCCCTTGACTTCTCCCTCATCTCTCCTTCTCCCTTTCAGCTACAGCACTGGCTACAGTTTTTCCCAGGTGGCCCCAAACCTCAAAAGCTGGGTTCCCAATTGTGAGAGATTCTCCCCAGTGAGATCCATCTGGTGCCAACATTGTCACTTTTTGGCACCAAGCTAAAACTTTCCTCTACTCCCGAGCATTTGAGAGCATGTGATGGGGCGTTTCCGTTTCTTTTATCCAAGTCCCAGGAGTTTTATCGTTCATTGTTTTTAACTTGCTATTAAATTCTTGAGTGTTAAAGGTTTTATATGAAAGCTGCGTGGGTTTCCCTTGGGCAGCTGTTTGAACAGAGTGCTGGACTAGATAGACCTTTGGCCTGATTCAGCAGGGCTCTTCTTATGTCCTTTATGTTCTTAATATGTTTTATCATGCTGTGAAACTCCCAGAGAGCTTTGGCATGATATAGAAACGCAGTGAATGAATGAGAACAGCCCTGCTGGATTAGGCCAAGGGTCCATCTAGTCCAGTATTCTGTTCACACAGCGGCTAACCAGATGCCTGTGGGGTATAAATGTAACACATCAATCACAGACTAAATATGGCATCCACCCAGCCTAGCCCAGCCTTGAAAATATGAATTTCAGGGCCCCAGGAGAACAGTGACGTGACCTTAGTCCTCATTGATTTCCCTCCTGCCCACCCCCCTGGCCTCCGCTTTGCTGCCTCCTGCTGTATCCCCCCCTTGTACCCCCCCTCCCGGGGCATATCACCCCATGAAGCATTTTCAGCTCAGAGCCCTGTGGAAGCTCCTTCCTGGCCTCACCCTCTCTGTAGCAAGCAGGGCATGATCTGCCTGTTAGTCCGGAAAGCAAGCCAGGTGCTGAGCTCTGCAGGGTCCTGAGTGCAGCCCCGAGCATCCCGGGGAGATTGAATGAGCAACAAGAATGGGAGGCAGCGGCCTGGATGGAAGGGATCTGACAGAGCAACAGCACACGGCTCGTTCCTCGGAGACCCATCACATCCCACCCACCTGCAGCCGCTCCAGGGCAGGAGAAATCTCTTCCAACGGCTGTGAGAATCCAGGGCACCCTTCACCCACCGGCCTCTGCTGTCCAAATGACAATGGCCGTATTACTTCCCCCTGCGCACCCCCACACTCTGGCTGTTTTCTCTGGAGGTGCCTTTAGCCCAGCCGTCTTCAACCAGGTGCAACTCCCATCATTCCCCATTGCCCATGCTGGATGGGGATGATAGGAAGCTGCCTTATGCTGAGTCAGACCATTGGTCCATCTAGCCCAGTATTGTCGACACTGATTGGCAGCAATGGTTCTCCAGGGTTTCAGGCAGGGGTCATTCCCATTCCTACCCAGAGACCCCGAGGATTGAACCTGGGACCTTCTGCGTGCAAAGCAAGGACTCTTCCAAAGCAATGCAGTCATAGCCTCTCCCCAAAGCATCTAGGCCAGTCCAAGCATCTAGGCCACACTTCCCCAATCTGCTTCCTTCAGAGGTCTGGGGGCCAACGGCCATGCTGGTAGGGAATGAAGAGAGTTGCAGCCTTATACATCTGGAGGGCTCTAGATTGGGGAAGGATGATTTTAGTCTTTGCCACTTGCCCCCCGCCTGTTATCAATAAATCCCTCTACCTTGCCATTGGCACTGGTGACGGCAACAACATAAGAATGTCAGAAGAGCCCTGCTGGATCAGACCAAGGGTCCATCTAGTCCAGCATTCTGTTCACACAGGGGCCAACCGGCTGTTGACCAGGAACCCACAAGCAGGACACCAGTGCAGCAGTACCCTCCCGCCCATGTTCCCCAACAACTGGCACACACAGGCTTACTGCCTCTGATACTGGAGGTAGCACATAATCATCAGGGCTAGTAGCCATGGATAGCCTTCTCCTCTAGGAATTTCTCCAACCCCCTTTTAAAGCCATCCCAACTGGTGGCCATCACGACATCTCATGGTAGCGAATTCCATAGTTTATGTGCTGAGCGAAGAAGCCCTCTCTTTTTGTCTGGGAGCGCTTTCTCATGTCCTTCTGAATTCACCTGGCTGCCTTCTCTCATGTCGGGCTGTTAGACCCACTAGCCCAGTGTTGACTGCTGGGGATAGCAGCTGCTCTCAGAGGATTCCAGAAAAGAAGAGCTCTTTTCCGTCGTGCTCGCTACCTATCCTGGGGACTGAACTTGGCATCTTCTTTATGCAGAGGATGTACCCTACTGTGAGCAATGGTCCCTCCCATTTGCCTCTCTTCAGCAGGCTCCTGGGCTGAACAGCTCCCAGTTGCTGAGACAGGAGAAGGAAGTAGCCAGTGCTGCCATGGTAAATTCTGAAGTGCAGGCGCTCATCACAACAGTCCCTGTAGCCACGCCCCTCTGGAAAGTCCCAGGAATTCAGGTAGCTGTGTTGATCCATATCAACAAACCAGTTCCAGCGGGGTGTTCGTTTCTAGCAGGAGCAGATCTTTTGTAAAGCTAATGAGCTGTAATTATTCATTCAAGCCATCCCAAAATACTTTATATGACAATAGAGAAGAATATATTATTGCCTGGGGAATTCATTTCTCCCCAGATACTGTGAGGGTTACAGCCAAGCTCAGAGGAAACAGGGAATTCTGGGGGTGGGAGGAGGCGACACCAGCATCCCTGCTAATAAATAATTCCAAACACCACATCCCTGCGAGTCCTGGCTGCACTACACCACTGGAAGTAGCCACATGTTGAGCTGAGGATTGTGTGGGGTGTGGGTCTAAAATCCCAAGGTTTGCAAAATATGAGTCAGGCTTTCCCCCAGGATGTGTGACCGCCTCCCTCAACCATGCGCCGCTTCTCTGTATTATTTGTGTGTCTAGGTGCGTATGTATTTTCACTGGGCCAGGAGGAAGTTACTACCTTCCGTTACTCCATTCTTAAAGCATAATTCCCAGTTTTTTCCGAGTTGTGTAGAAGGCCAGTGCTATGGTGTCTGTTGCCTTTTAGTTTCTCTGTTGTAAAAGGTCACTGGGATTGCAGCAGGACCATGCTACATGCAGCTTGATGTTTAACTGGCAACGCTTACTACTCCTTGTTGAGCGTGACGGTCAGGGCCTTTTCTGTGGTGGCACCAAGACAGTGGGATGCACTGCCGAAGGAAGCCCCCTGGACATATTGCTACTTGCCTTTCTGCCCGTGCCTACGACATTCCTTGCTTTTCACTGTCTGCTGCAGTTTTTACATTGGCTTGGACTTTTGCTGTGGTTTTGTTTTTTAATGGATTTTGCACAGCGTTTGCTGCAACTGATTTAATTTTCTCTTACATTGTTTATACTGCCTATTCCTTTTACCGAAATGCACTATAAAACTATTGAAAATAAAATTGCTTTCTTGGGCTAGGAGAGAGCAGCCCAGGGATGGATTACCGGCTGCCTGTTGTTTTAGGAAGGCCGTGAAAACATTTTATATCAATCCATTGACTATTGAGAGCTGGAATTATTTTATCTTTTTAGAGTTGCTGTAAAGACTGCCCCCCATCCTAATTCTTAGTACATGTTTGGTATTTTGATGTTGCATTTGTATAATTGCGTTTGAGCTGTTTTTATTGTAAACTATTTGGGGAACAATGGTAAATTGAAAAGAAATTCAGAAATACCATATCAAATCAGTGTTTACTGTATAGCAAAATTATTGCCCTCCGATATCGATATTGCACATTCTTATTCACTCGCGCACACTCGGGAGATGCTCTGCCTTGTATTTATGGGGAAAGACCATCGCTCACTGGTAGATCACCTGCTTTATTTGTGTAAGGTCTTGGATGCGACCCTTGGCGCCCGCAGATAAAAGAAGCTTGGTGAACATGTCTGCGAAGGATCTCTGCCTGAGGCCAGGGAACCAGTCAGAGTGAGCATACTAGGCTCGATGGGGCCTGGCTCAGATAAAGACCATGCCTCATACTCTACATCTGGCAAGCTATTAGTTGACTAGTGAAAGGCGAGGCAATTTGCAGAGTAAGGTGAATCCATGCTGCTCAACAGAACGGAGATCCAACCTCTTTCTGGAGACCTGTGTCCAGGGCCAGCATCAAGGTTAAGCATGGTTGGGCATTTGCCCAGGGCCCACACCCCACACCCCAGCAGGGGCCTACTGACAAGACCTCCCTGGAGTTGCTCCTCCTCTTCACCTTTACAACCTGCTGGTTCACCTGCCTCTCGCTCTGGTCCAGGTGGTGAGAAGGAGGAGTACCAGCAGATGCCACACAGCCTATATGCTCACTGGCTTTCTGCTTTTCAAACAATGATGAGGAAGAGGATGAGGAGCAGTAGTTGCTGGAGGGAATGCCAGGGAGAAGGAAGACTCGCTGAGGGAATTGGCCTGTTGAGGGTGCCTCAAAGCCCAGGAGGCAGCACTGCCTGTGTCTCAGGTAGAGCTTTCTGGCCTTATGGGCGGGTGGAGAGATGGATATGGCAACCAGGCAAGTGAAGGGCAGAGGGCCCTGAATGGATTGCTGGATGAACAACTATGTGGTCTTTCTCTGTCTCTTTTAGGCCAGCCCCTCACCCATTATTGTGAACACGGATGCCCTGGAGCCCACCCTCTCTGTAAGTCCTTCCCTTTTCTCTTGGAGTCTGTACCTTGTCCACTGGGTCCCATACGTTTCCCTAAGGCCCTGCGAAGGGCAGGAGACCTCCTTTCCCTACTGCCAGTTGCGCAGCATCAGTTGCACGGATCCTGTCTCACGCCTCGATCGAATGGTGGGGGTGGGGTGGGATTTACCCGTTTGAGGCGCATCTTCCCGTACCTATTTTAGATAACGCACCTGCCACCATCAGTCAAGAATTTGAGGTATGCATATGGAGGGAGAAAAAAATGGGTTGGTCAGATCCTTGAGGGAAGGGCATTGCTGAGAGCTTCCACCTGGGGAAATTCCAGAGCATTGTATTTACTGGCTATGCAACGTTGTAGCTTTCGGGACACAGGCACCTCTGGCTTTTGCTCCGTCAATCTGGGTTTTGCTCTGGTTCTGCTCTGCTTGAAGGGCTGTGTAAGCCCCGTATTTCCATGCTGTGCACAGTTGCTTATTTCCCCATAGGGCTCCTGCTTACACATCCCTGATGCCACAGGCTCTGTCCTCTCCACTCCTCCTAACCCCATTCTCAGCATAAATTTGGAAAACAGAATAAGCAGCGCAAGGTGCAGAAGTGATCAGATTTCTGTGATGCAGAATTTGCATGAGGAGGGGGGCTCGTATTTGGATGGAGCCTCGCAGAAGCTGACTTTTACTGGGTTCACGCAAACATACTAACTCACCCTGAGCTATTGTATTGTCCGAACGCAGCGCATTTTCTGCAGGGTGGGTTAACGTGTTGTCTAAATGCAGTGTGCTTTCCTCAGGGTGGGTTGTCGTGTTGTCTGAACGCGGTGCGTTTTCCGCAGGGTGGCTTGTTAACCATGCAGTGTGATTCATTTTTCTCTAACAAGCCTCCTTTTGAGAACCCATGGCTTGTTGATGGGTTGTTCAGGGTGGCTAACAAGCCACACCACATGGTTAGCGAGCAACCCCCAAGGACAACGTGCTGTGTTCAGACAACACAAAAACCCATGGTTCAACAACAACCCACACTGGGTAGGTTAGTGTGTTGTGTGAACCCAGCTGCCATTTAGTCATTCCAACCATCAAGGTTCTTTCAGGATACCCCATCCTTAGTTGTTTGCTGAAGCTGATGGGGAAACTAATCCCTACTGATGTATATCTGGTGTGATGCATAAAAAATTAGGACATGTATTTGTGCGGGGAAGGAAGGAGCCTTTTGTCCAGCGAGTTTTGTGTCCCGCGGAGGTCAGTGGAGCAATGTGGCTGTGATCACACCACGAAATGTGGACTGTGACCACTCATACTGAATCCAGCCCTTCCTTCCCTGGGAGGAAGCGAGGAATGTGCCCGTGGGTTTCTGGAACTTTTCTGTCTGCTTCCCCAGGTGAATGGCAGCGACGGGATGTTCAAGTACGAAGAGATTGTCCTGGAAAGGGTGAGTTGGCACCATGAGGTTTGCTGGGACTGGAGTTTCTTGTCCCCCCGGAGTGCATCTGCTTTCAAAATTCAGCCCCAAGAGCACACACATTCTGGGTGTGTGGACAACAGCTTGGAAAACACAGGGGGTTCCCTCGTCTGCACTTCGTCTCCCATCCTTCAGTGAACTTGAGGGCTGGAGCTTTTGGCCCATATAACGGAGCACTTTGCTTTTCAGCAGAGCCTGGGAGATCTGGCTTTTTCCGCCTTGATTACAGGCAGAATCCGAGCCTCACGTTCATGCAGATAGTTGCATTGGTACAACAAACCTTCAGTGCCCTTGAATTGCTGTATTGTTCTGATAAATGCCATTTCTCACTGCGAGAAGCCTGTCTAAACATTCTTTGCTTTCCAGGGTAACTCTGGCCTCGGATTTAGCATCGCCGGGGGCATTGATAACCCGCACATTCCTGACGATCCTGGCATTTTCATAACCAAGATCATCCCAGGAGGAGCAGCTGCCATGGATGGCCGGCTGGGGTGAGTGCCTGAATATCGTGTGGATTCTGATCCCTGCGGGGCAAGGGACAGACAGCAGAGGCTGGTGGCTCTGATGTTGCTGGGCGGTGGATCCGCTCCGGGTCCAGTCAGAACCAGTCAGAACTCTAAAGGAGCTGTCCAAGGTGCTTTGCATCTTGGATAGCTCCTTCAGAGTTATGACTGGAACCTGGAGCGGATTCACCAGCCTCCACTGGGAAGAGATGACAATATAAAACAGGGGTGTTGAACCTCAGGCCCGTGAGCAAATCAGGCCCTCCAGGAGTTCCCCAGAATGACCATGCCCCCTTCCCCTGGGTCCGCCCCTTTCCCCTGACTGCCAATCAGTTGGTCGCTTCCTGGCTTTTGCACCATTTTGATTCCTTTCTAAAAGGTTGAAATACCTTATCCACCACGGGAATGCAGCCCCTGAACATTTCTCTGAAATTGAATTCAGGCGTCGGAACTGAAAGAACCCAAGGGGGTCACATCCCATGAAGCTGATTGGTGGGAGATTCAGGACAAATAAAAGGAAGGACTTCTTCACACAGCGCAGCGTTAAACTATGGAATTCGCTACCACAAGATGTAGTGATGGCCACCACTTTGGACGGCTTTAAAAGGGGGTTGGACAAATTCCTAGAGGAGAAGGCTATCAATGGATACAAGCCTTGTTGGTTATGTGCTACCTCCAGTATACAAGGCAGTAAACCTGTGTGCACCAGCTGCTGGGGAATATGGGTGGGAGGATGCTGTTGCACCATGTCCTGCTCTGTGGTCCCTGACCGACAGCTGGCTGGACACTGTGTGAACAGAGTGCTGGACTAGATGGACCCTTGGCCTGATCCAACATGGCACTTCTTATATCCTTACGATCTAAAGTGAGATATTTGTTAACGAACTGTGGCTAACCGGCCTTCCCCACTTGGGCGCCATCCTGGTGTGTTGGATGTCAACGCCCAGATTGGGGAGATCTGGTGTATCTTATAAGACCAAACGTAAAACAAAATTAGGACATGGCAGGAGGAGGGGCGGAAGCTGGAGGAAGAGGTTTAGAGCATATGCAGAGAGTGGCACACTTATCCGCGTCTGTTCGTCTTGGAGCAAACGACCATTGTGGCCCCTGTGGGGTGATGGAGAGCCCTTCTTCGCACGTTATTTCCTCTGGGGCTCGGCCCATCCCTCACAATCTCCTCTTTGCACAGGGTGAATGACTGCGTGCTGAGGGTGAACGAAGTGGACGTCTCCGAGGTGGTGCACAGCAAGGCCGTGGAGGCGCTGAAGGAGGCGGGGCCGGTGGTGCGGCTCCTCGTGCGGCGAAGGCAGCCCCCGCCAGAGACCATCATGGAGGTCAACCTGATGAAAGGACCCAAAGGTGACGTGCCGGAGATGGAGGGCTCCTCCGGTCTGTGAACGGCCAGCCTTAATCTGAGGCTCTTGTTTCTCAGTTGGGGGTGGAGAAACATGGGGGTCAGAGGTATTCTAGGCCATCGGCAGGAGGTCAGGTCCCAGCAGGAGCTAGGCTGAAGTCAGTAGTAGGTGGATCAAACTCATTGGGAGGAGCTCAGTGGTGAAGTTCTTGCTTTGCATGCAGAAGGTCCCAGGTTCGATCCCAGGTAGAGCTGGGAAGGTTCCTGCCTGAAACCCCGGAGAGCCGTTGCTGCCAGTCCGTGTCAACAATACTGGGTTCGATGGACCCAGGGCCTGACTCAGTAGAAGGCAGCTTCTTGCGTTCCTATTGCCACTGCTGTTGAGGAGGCGACCGAGGGACAAGGAGGCAGATGGTGCCCAAGGAGGCGAATTAAGAGGAGCAGAAGTTGTCGAGGTCAAAGACCGGGAGTGCGGTTGCGCCGAGGCCCAGGCAGAAACCATGGGGAAATGGGCAAGGGAGACCTTTCCCAAGGTGTAGAGTAGCTTTTGCTGAGGCAGGATAGGGACCCGCCAGGTAATGGGGTGAGCGGCATTTGGCTGTGCCAGCGGATGGCTGTAACGTCCCATGTCCTTCTGCTGCTCCTCAGCCCCACTCTCCGGCCCAAAGCCTGCAACCTGCTCCTCACAGAGCTTGGGATGCAGTGACCCAGAAACCCACTTTCTCCAATGTGCAGTGTATTTGATAGATGGAGTCGATTTCCACAGGTTTGCTCATCGAGTGAGCACGGCTCATCGTGTTGCCCAGCTGAGCACACGCATTCACCGCTTTCAGAATTTCGCAAGGTTCATTCATGAGCTGAAATGGAAGGAATTGTCCTTCTCCATCCTATGTTCTTTGCAAACAATGGGCAGGGAAATGGGGGAGCAGGGGAGGTTCTGCATTATATTTTTCTCCCTGAAAAGTAGGCTATGGAGCTAATAATGGCAGGGAGGTTGGAACAGAGAGGCTTTATATCGGATGACAGAGGAGACTCGTACCTGGTGCAAGCATGGCGGAGCTCCCTAACCCCACTGCCTTTCTCCAGGACTGGGCTTCAGCATCGCTGGTGGCATTGGGAACCAACACATCCCAGGAGACAACAGCATCTACATCACCAAGATCATAGAAGGCGGGGCGGCCCAGAAGGACGGGCGGCTGCAGATCGGCGACCGGCTGCTAGCAGTGAGTGCACCACTTGCTTTGACCCGAATCCTGGGGTGGGCTGCCCTGTGGATATGGTACCAGCTCTTGGCATGAGAGCGCTGGGCACCTTTTGTCCTCCTCAACAGAGGACCTTTTGTCCTCCTCAAAAGCATCTGGAGGCATCTGGTTGTTTACTGGTTATTAGGACAGATAAAAGGAAGTGCATCGTTAAACTATGGAACTCACTTCCACAAGATGCAGTGATGGCCACCAATTTGAGTGGCTTTAAAAGGGGGATGGAGAAGAAGATTATCGATGGCTCCAAGTCCTGATGGAGGAGAAGGCTGATGGCTAGGTGCCACCTCCAGTATCAGAGGCAGGAAGCCTGTGTACACCAGTTGCTGGGGAACATGGGTAGGGAGGGTGCTGTTGTATCCGTGTCCTGCTTGTGGGTTCCTGGTTGACAGCTGTGTGAACAGAGCGCTGGACTAGACGGACCCTCGGTCTGACCCATCATGGTTCTTCTTATGTCCTTATGTACTATGGAAAGCAGGAAGCCGGGCTCAATGACCTGTCCCAGCAAGGCCCTTTGTGTGTTTTCATGAGCCGTGAGGGTTAAGAATCTTACCTCCCTGTTCAGAGGCAGTCTGTCAGATGCTAGGAACATAAAGCTGGGGATGGCTGTGGCAGTCAGGCCCTGCTTGTAGACTCAATGGAGGCACTGTGGGAAGAAGGATAGTCGTGTAGATGGATCTTTGGTCTGACCTAACGCGGCTCTTCTTATTGGCTTAGCACAGGGGTGCAGAACATTTTCAGCTTGAGGACCAAATTCCTCTGCAGAGAAGCCCTCGGGGACCGCATTCCAGTGGTGGGTGGAGCCAAAGGCAAAAGGGGGTGGAGCCAGAAATGCCAGCATATTGTAGCTTAATGCCCTTACTGCCAGTCACGACGCCTTAGCAGAGGCATTTCAGCCTTTTAGAACGGGGGGAAAAGACAGCACAAGAGCAAGGAAAATGCCCGACGATCCATGGGGGAGTGTGACCATTTGGGGAACCCCGAAGGGCTAAATTTTGCCCCCTGGCTTAGGCTCTCAGCTCTGTAACCCCTGCAGCTCTGGCTGTTTTTACCTCTCTCCCCCGCCCCTCGCCTTGCCTACTGTCCCCAGGTGAACAACACCAACTTGCAGGATGTGCGGCACGAGGAGGCCGTGGCTGCATTGAAGAACACCTCGGATATGGTGTACTTAAAGGTGGCCAAGCCAGGCGGCTCCCACCTCAACGACATGTACGCACCGCCCGACTACGCCAGCAGTATGTATCTGCCTCCTCCTGCCTGCTGCTTGCTCCTGGGGAGGGGCCGTAGCTCAGGGGTAGAGCCCGTGCTTTGCATGCCAAAGGTCCCAGGTTCGATCCCCAGCTTCTCCAGTTAAAAAAGGATCTGGGAGCCGGTGATGGGGCAGACCTTTCTCTCTACCTGAGACCCTGGGGAGCAGCCACCCAGTCAGAGAGAGCTTATACTGGGCTGGATGGAAGAGAAATAGTCTGACCTCCAAGAAAGCGGTTTCCTGTGGTCCCATTTCTATGTCCACCGTTGCCATTTGGCCAATGGTTTTGGTATTCCCAGTTCAACCAATACGCTCAGTTGTACTGGGGGACTGGGTGGAATTCAGTATCAGTTTGCCTACATCTTCCCGAGGCCTGTCTCAGTTAATTACTGAAAGGAAAAGAAAGATATCAGAAGACTCAATGCCATGCCTTCTGCGCCTCCTGATCCTAGATGTCGGGGGCCAATTATAGTTATGCATATGCTCAGAGGCTCTCTTCCCCCCCCCCCAGTAATTATTTCTGCGAGTGCACCAGGGTGGAGCTTTAACATAGAGAATCTCCAGGCTGCTTCCTGTTGAACACTGCTCCACGCTCCATCTTCTGGTTCTGGTTCTCCCGTCCCCAGCCTGATAGCTTCTGGCTAAGACTGCCCACTTCCCTGTAGCTGTAGAAGAGGAGACTAGGAAGAAGGAAAGACGGAGAGAGACGGGGGGGGGGGGTAGAGGGAAGTGCAGCAGGAGGCAAACTTCATCCCTGCTCTTGATATCACTGGAGGTGGGAATGGGAGAAGAGTCTTAGAATACAGAGCCACAGTGGCTACTAGCCCTGATGGCTTTATGCTACATCCAACGTCAGAGCCAGTATGCCCATGTATGCTAGCTGCTCAGGAATATTTGCAGGAGGGTGCTGTTGCACTCAGGTCCTGCTTGTGGGTTTCCCCTGGGCAGCTGGTTGGCCGCCGTGTGAACAGAACGCTGGACAAGATGGACCCTTGGTCTAATCCAGCGTGGCTCTCCGTATGTTCTTATGTACGAGCAGGAGGGAAAAGGGTAGGGTCCTCTATGGGGATACCGAGGCCTGTCCTTTAGCTGTTCTGGCCTGCCTCAGAATCCCATGCCTTTGTCTCTGTAGCTTTCTCCGCCTTGGCCGACAACCACATAAGCCATAACCCCGGCCTGGGCTACCTAGGAGGCATGGAGAGCAAGCCGGCCTACCCCGCTCCTCCGCAGGTCACGCCTGCCCGCTACTCACCCGTGCCACGCCATATGATTGGTGATGAGGATTTCACCAGGTGAGCAACGAGGCCAAATGCACATCTCCCTCTCTCCCTTCCTCAAGGTTGGGAATTTGTTGTCAGAGGAATTTGGGGGTGGGGGAATGGTCTGCTTGGGTGCCCTTGATGTAGGGCCATTCAGTCTTGGCTGGTATGGCAGCAAACGTGATATGTAGAGGTGTTCCCCACATGTGGATTTCCATTCTATGGCTGGCCTGGGCCATGCCTGGCTCCAAACAACTAGAGTGAATGACTGCAGAGGGAGGCGGGCTGGGGTTTTATAGGAGGGGGTTCTGTTGAATTTTGGAATATACCCCCTCCCCACAAATCCAAGAATCCTAGAGAGGGCTCAGTATTCTCTGCTATTTAAAAAAAGGAAATCAAAATTCTGCACCAAGAAAAACTGTGTTCTGCAAGTTGCATATATTATGCAAATCATGCAAAGTTGCATAATTTTCTGCTCCTGTTACTCACGGGGAGGGGCAAGACACTGAAGCTCCACCCCCTTAAGCACTGGAAATCCATTTCAGTCCCACATTCATAATATGGTGATAACAATAATACTTAGCATTTAGTTTTCAAAGTACTTCACATACGTTACGGCAGCATTCCTTCCAAGAACCCTGCAAGGCAGGCCAGTATTGTTACAGATAATGCAGCCAACAATGTAGTTTTTGAGCTAGGGGCTTCTTACACTAGCCTACCATATCCGATTGGTTTTAGGGATTACTGTGACAATGTGTCTGAAAACACTTTTGCAGACTTAGGAAGACCCTATATAATCCTTAAGTAGAATCACGATTGTAAGTGTGGCGGAATGATTTAATTCTTGAAATACGTGTCTGTCGCTTTCACCCAGAAAGTTCCAAACCATTTTACAATAACAAAGTTGCAACTCGTTAACGTTTTATATAGTTCTGCTGTGTGCTAGGTGCTGTGCGGGACTCAGAAGTAGTACAGCCCCTTCCGCTGAAAGTTTGCTTTCCGCAGGAGATAGTCGAGGCGAGAGCTATGGGGAAACAGAGAAGCCAGGGGTGCAGGAGGGAGAGACGCCAGTGGTGGGACTGGGAAGGCGATCAGGAACAGCTCTGTGTTTAGGCTTAAAGAGGAGAATGAGCAATGTGTTCTGCGGACGACGAGCCCCAAAAACGTTAGGGTATCTATCACCAGTGTGACTCCACATCCATTCATTCTTCTGTAACCACACGATTGCCCAGCAGTGCTAGTCAGTGGCCACATGAGGGCATCCAGGGACTTTCCGCGGGATTCAGGACAAGACCTAGCAAGAGGAGGCAGTTGCGCCGGGTAGTGTCCCCCGAGGAGACTGGGCAGCGGCAGGAAGAGGTAGCTGGATTAGTGCTTGGAGGTGGGATAGCTAAAGACCTTGAGCCCAAGAATGTGGGGATCCAAAGGGCCGGCTCGGAGTGATGCTCCTTTTTGCCTGCTGGACCAGCAATTTCACAGGTGCGCATACACGGAGCCACATGAGATCCCCAACAAGCTTGACTTCACGGCTGGCTGGCCAGGTGGCTCCTACAGCCAGCCACTTGCCATGGAAAGGGTAGGCAACATGGAGCCTGTAGGCAGCAATGTGCTCTGGACACCTTTCATGGGGCCCACCAAGGTGCCCTAACCCTCCCCCTTTTAAAAACATGATTTATTTAATTCTTTAAATTTATTCTCTTACCAGGACCTGGGATTACTGTAAAATAGGTTTCTTTTGTTGCTGAAAACTGGACTCAAAGGAGTTGTTTAGTGTGTTGGGGCTCAGCTCCACACCTTTGCTTTTTATTTAGTCCTTTGAGCCAGTTCCTTGTCTTTTGCCGTATCTCCCACAGCGGCCATTTTGTGGTGGTGGCCGGGACAATTTCTCAAACTACCAAACGTGCCCATGAGCCAAAAAGATTCCCTGCTCCTGCAGTTGTGTCTGCCTGGCACTCAATGATTTACACCAGCCTTCCCCAACCTGGTGCCCTCCGAATATGTCAGACTACACATCCCATCATTCCCAGCTACACGTCCCCTTGGTTTCCCAGCTGTGGCAACCCAGGACAAGATGTTTCCCAAAGATCTGTTCTTGACCTGCTCCGTCCTCTCCACTGCAGGAGGGCTGTTGGGCAGGGAGGGGTTAAGGCCTCTTCCTGGCAGGCCTTCTCCCAACACCATCAGCAGGCATCTGCTTCATCTCAACATTTCAAAGGCAGCAGGGGGGCGGCGGGTGGCAGGGGCCGAGAGAGGCCTGGATAAAATGCAAGCTGCCCGGCCCCTTTTGCTTTCATCGGGCACAGAGAGAAGCTGCCACCATGATCACTGTCAACGTCTCGTCCTCTATGGCGTGCAGGAGGCACCCCTCCGAGCCACGCCCTGCTCCCATGTGCAAAACAGGGCTCAGGTACTGTGCCCTCTCTCCTCGGCGCTTGGTCTTGGGGGGGGGGGAGGGTCTGCGATGCCCCTCGCTGGGCTGGCAAGGGGAATCTGGCCCATGCCTCGGCTATTAGCGCTTGGGTGGGTGGGATTGTTTTGGGGCACGAGACTGCTTCCACGAATCCTCTCGAAGAGAATTGCCTCTTCCACCCCTGCAGTGAGGATTTGGGCGAGCAGGGCTTCAAGAAATGCCAAGCTCCTATAGAGCCTGGGGCGTTGTTAGATCTGGGCGCACAGGGCCTGGGCCCCAGGTCTATTTGACAGAGCCCCGGGTGCCCAACCGTGCCAACGGAAGGTCTTTTTGTTCTTTTCTCAACTTAATTGTCATGCAGGTGGCAATTTTCGAGGGGGGGATTGCAGCTGGGGAGGGAAGGGTTGATTCTCCCCTCCCCACATGCTGTAAAACGCCCCTCCAACTCTCCCTGAATGGCACTTCAGCTTTGAAAAAGAAAAACCTTTTCCACGGGTTTCAGCTGATCTGAAGCAAGGTGCCAATTAATCGAAGAATTCTGTTTTGTTGCAGTGATTTGGGATGAGAAATGAATGGGCTGGCTTTGCCTCCAGTGAAAATTAAATAAATCCCTACTAATTATTTCTATATTTGCCTATATAGACATGGAGCAAGATATGCCCGTCGGATGCAGAGTTCTGCCCTGTGGGCCTGATCCTCTAATATTTTAAGTGCCCAGTAATGCTCCTGGGGAAATGTTCCTCCCTCTTGCACCCACAGTTGTCCAGAGGAGGAAAAAGGCAGGGCTAGTGAGCAATGGGAACAGAGGGAGAGGGCTTCCAGCTGCTTGGGGAGTAAGGAATTGGCTGTGTGGCCAGCTCAGGGGTACATCAGGGTTGGTCTTTGTTGTGTTGCAGACCACAAGGAGTGTACGGTCATCCATGACCTGTTCCTCGTGGTTTGCTTTCTGTTTCTTCCCTTCAAGGTTGCTGGAAGGGCCTCAGAACTAGGCAGAAGGTGTCTTTCATACGCATAGGCCATCAATGTGGGGGGGGGGGTTTTCCCCCAATCCAAGGAGCCACATCCTCTCCCCACCTTGTCTCTGGCACACAAGGGAATTTTCCCCCCTCACCTGCCATACCCCTGGAGCAACTTCTCTGCACCTCCCTGTGATCAGATGCCGAATATATATGCAAATGTGCATCATGTACACCGAATCCATGTTTCCTTGGTGCAGAAGTGGGGTTAACTTGGAATGCATGCAGCACCACTGCCCCAAACTACAGGATTGCGGGACTGGATCCATCGCCGAGTCCCACCCGAGCGTGCATAAAACTCCCGTCAAGTAAGAGAGACGGGATCTGGTTTGCATCAGATGCAAACTTGCTCATTTGTGCAGCTTCTAGCATTTCTGAGTTTATTCTCCGTGTAGGCAACATGTGGGTAGTATCCAATGTTAGTCCTAACAGAGTAGACCCATTGAAATGAATGGCACTTAAGTTAGTCCTGACCAACGAGTCTCATTCCTTTCCAAAATGTAAGTTGTGGTTGCAGCTGTGCTGTTTGTTATGAGACAGCAGTCTAGCAGGCATAGCGGGGTGGGTGGGTGCGACCAGATGAGTTTATTTATTTTATTTTATGTATTTGGAGTGATTGAAGTGAGTTCTCCCAAGCTGGCATACAAGATAAAAACAATACAAAACTGTGCCGAGCAAACACAACAGAAAAGCAATAAATAAATTGCGCGTGATGCTGGAAGGGAGATCATACAGACAGACCCCAGCTCTGCACCAGCTGCATCAGAGGCCGCTGTCTTTACGTTTGCCTTCTGTCCTGCCAGGGAGCCTCGGAAGATCACGTTGCACAAAGGCTCCACAGGCTTGGGCTTCAACATTGTTGGCGGCGAGGATGGAGAGGGCATCTTCGTCTCCTTCATCCTGGCGGGAGGCCCTGCTGACCTGAGCGGGGAGCTGCGTCGTGGGGACCGCATCCTCTCGGTGAGTGGGACGGGGCCTGGTCCTGGCATTGCAGTCGCCTCCAAGCTGGTGCCCTGCCGGTGTGTCGGACTGCAACTCCAGCGTGGGACATGGGAGAGGGCTTTCTCTGTGGTGGCACCCCGGTTGTGGAATTCCCTCCCCTTGGAGGTCCGACTGGCGCCGATACTGGCTTCATTTCAGCGCCAAGTTAAAACATGGCTTTTTATTAAAGCCTTTGAAGGCTAAAAATTATCCAAGGTTGCGCTTGGTTTTAATTGTTCTTATTGCTTTTACATTTCTTTTACATTTATTTTGTTAATGATTTAAGACATTTTTAGCAGTATATATTTATTGTTTTTCAGTGTTCTGGTTGTATCCAGACGCCACCCTGAGATCCTCGTGATATAGGGCGGGATGCAAATGTTTTAATCCATAAATAAATAAACTCCCACCATTCCCAGCCAGCATGGCCAACATGATGGGAATTGTAGTCCAACACATTGGCAGGGCACCAGGTTGTAAGAGGCTGTGGTATTGTGCTGGAGCCTCCTTTGAGGGGAGAAAGGGTAGGTTACTTTGCTTGCCTTACCTGCAGCTCAGGTATCTGTATTCCCCTGGGGTCTGCTCTAAATCGGACAGCAGGCAGGTGGGAGTGTTGTCTCCCCTTGGCCAACCTTTCCCCATCCCTTCTCTAAGATCTGAGAGATTCTGCCCCAGGCACTAAGGTGTTAACCTGCTTTGCCCACACAGAGCGGCTCACCAGACCGGTCTGGGTTAGTTATTCCAGCCCAGCCCAGCTCGGTGGAAGCAAGCTTCCTCTTCAGGAATAAGAGTAAAAAAAAATAGCTGAATCTCCTAGCTTGAGCATAAATGGAACTTGCGTGCAGGGCCCTGAAGCATAATGCTCGCCCCTTAAATGTAACGATGGCGCAAGCAATCTGGATTCCCCACCTCCAGGTCAGGTCGGGCATTTGCTTCCTGAAAAGCTTTGGCATTTGATACCCGGGCGCCTGACGCCCCTTTTCTCCAGCGTTTGGGCCAGTAGGGTCCTGGGCTTGCAGCTACGGGGGATCGAGACCGTTGGTGTGGGGCTGTCGGTGGGCGGAGGGTGTTGCATGCTGGGAGATAAGTGTGCAATGCCATCATCGGCGAGGCGGGTGGCACCGGCTTCCCTTCTCAAGGTGAGCTGACAGGGGTGGGGTCTGTTTGCCCAGGTGAACGGCGTCAATCTCCGGAATGCGACACACGAGCAAGCGGCGGCGGCGCTGAAGAGGGCTGGGCAGACGGTCAGCATTGTAGCCCAGTACAGGCCTGAAGGTAGGGAATTCTCTTGCGCCTTTCTTGCCGGGAGCTTTCCCCTCCCCAAACCAGCGTCTTTCTTGCCTTGTGTGTCGGTAACCCATTTGGCTGTAGTTGTGAGAAGCCGCCTTTGAGTCGATGTTGGACGAGAAGGCCAGGGGCTGAGTTGTGGAGCGGGAGAGCTTAAAGCCTCAATCTCCGCAAGCCAGGCCAGATCTGTCCTTGCAAGCGGGATGAAGGATGGCTTAACCACATTTATGAGCTTGTTGCCGGAGCCTTTGCATGCCTGCCGCTTGTCAGAAACAGGATCCAGCAGGATTTGCCCCATTAGCAGGGACGGGAGGCTTGGCCACTGTGCCGCTTGTGCCTAGGCTCAATGTCAGGTTGAACTATGGCGCCGCACTGCAGGATCGGTGCCGCTGAATGTCAGCGCCGTCTTGCTTCTTATCTGCTGCTGCCTTGTTCTTGTCAAGAACTTCCTCCTGTCATGGTCCTGCTCCTCTATCAAACATCCTGTTGCTGCTTGGAACTTATCCCTACCCTTCCTCCCTTGCAGGATGCGTGAAGTATGTGTGTGGAAAAGAGAGAGATTGCGCTGTGAAAAAGTGTTGCAGCATACAGCAATTCCTGGGTCCTGTGAGGAGTTCATTCCTGATTGTGGGACCTCCATCTGGAGAACTTTCTTGGCCCTATAACAACCTTTCAGATGTGTTGGACTACAGCTGGATGGGGGATGCTGGAGTTGTAGTCTAACACATCTGTAGGGCACCAGGTTGGGGAAGGCTGGGCCCTGTAGGGTTGATTCTCAACTCTATGGCTGCTGTTTTGCAATCCCTTGCTATTTAGTTTTTATTATCTGAAGTACATCCCCCACCCCAAAAGAGCAGCAGTTTGAATAAAATGTATATGTGAATTTATATGTATAGATGGAAGCTTAGAAATAATTCATCACTATAATTTAAAGTAGAAATACAGTACATCTCACTATGGTGTGGAGGGCTATGACCCAGGTGACCCTTGCTCCATATGCTGTCTAGGTGCTGTTGATGGGCAGTTTTTTAGGCCGGGTTTTGGACCAGATTGCCCTCTGTAAAAGAGGACCCACGACCACCCTAAGACAAAAAATATTTGTGATATGTGGGTAGAGGGACGCTGCCTCCATGCTGCAATGTGAAGTGTTTTACATTATAAGGTCTGAAGGACTTTATTAATAGCCATAATGAGAATCTTTCTCTTGCTTGGTCTGGCATGGGCTAGGAGGGTGTTGGCCCCTTCTTTGTATGGGTAACAGTTGGTCACGTCTGAGTGTCCCAAAAAGAGGTGATCGGAGTTGCTGGCTTCTTTCGTCACCTTAATAGGTGCTGTGCCCAGAATGGCTGTATGACAGGTAGCAGTTCAACATGGCAAGCTTCCACAGGACTTCACCTTGCTGCTGGGCAAAGCTGTCCCTGTTGGATTTTTGCCTAGGCTGACCATCTGAAAAGGAGGACAGGACTCATGTAACTTTAACTGTTGTAGAGAAAAGTGAATTTCATCCAGTGTCGTTTGTATGCAATTAGTCCCTGGTGAAATTCCCTCTTCATCACAACAGTTAAACTTGCAGGCACTATACTAGAGTGACTATATACAAAAGAAGGTAGGGCCCCTGCAACTTTAACTGTTGTGATGAAGAGGGAATTTCACCAGGAACTAATTGCATACAAATGACACTGGCTGAAATTCCCTTTCCTCTACAACTGTTAAAGTTACATGAGCCCTGTCCTCCTTTTCATATGGTCAGCCTATTTTTGCCTGCCCTGTAGCACAACCCTGCTCCCCTTGTCTCGTCTGCACCAATTAACACGCGTTGGTGCTGTGTTGAGGTGGCGGGGGAGGGAAAGAGTGGGAGGCCTGGCTTTGTAAGCAAATAAGGAAGCCCCTGTTTGTTTGTTTGGTGGGTGGGAGGAACTGCAGCTTTAATGGCCGATAAGGTTTAGCGATTGTGGAGGCGCGGGCGACGATTGGAGGAAGAGAGCTGATTGGCGTCGAAGCCTCAGGGGCGGGGCCAACAGGAGGGAGGCGACAGAGGCGGGGGAGAGGAGGCTGGACTGTGAGGCGCGGGCGGCGACGATTGAAAGAAGGCGGGCCTCGGGTGGGCGGTGCGTGTATGAGGGAGCGCGGGCGGCGATTGGACGGAGGCGACCTTAGGAGGGCGGGCCTTAGCTGAGGCAGCGCGAGTTACGGTTGGGCGGTGAGGAGGAGGGTTGCTTGCGATTGGACAGGGTCAGCTGTGGAGGCGGGGCCTCGGCATTCCCGCTCGTGCGGGCGGCTTGGCTTTGTGTGATGGGAGAGAGGGAGGAGGGGGAGTTGCTGCTGCTGTTGCTGCTGCTGTGAGGGCTGCTGTTGATCCGGGCGGGCGCCTGGGCAGGTGAGAAGGGGGTGGCGGAAGGAGGGGGCTTCTCTCCCCGTAGATGGTTGGGGGTCACGGTCTATCCCCCCGTGAGGAACCCCCACAGAATGTCCCGGGGAAGGAGGGACCGGCATGCCGAAGGGCTCGTAGCTGTGAGGCCGGCCTCGCCCCCTTCCTCTCCCCCCCTCCCACCTCAGGTTGCCCACAAAAGACCTCTGAAGTTGCCTCGTAGCCTCCTGGGGTGAGGCAAGGAGGGAGCGGCCGAGCAGCCCACCTCGTCCCCCCCCCCCCCACCGGCTTTTTTTGTAGAGAGATGAGCGAGCTCTTTTTGTCCTGCTGGGCGCCTCTTCATGGGGGGCAGCGAGGGGGGGGCTGTGTATAAAAAAGAAGCCCTTTGTGGGGAGAGGGCGGCTTCACACGCCCCCTGGGAGGGGTTTAGGTTTATTCGCCAACTCTGGGGTGCTTCGTCACTTATAATTGTTCATTTATAGTACTACAATGACCTTATTTCTGCATGCTTATCCCGCCTTTCTTCGAGGTGGCAGTCGGGGTTCTCCCCCCAGTGATTCCCTTACAACAGCCCTGCGAGGTAGGCTGGTGGTGGTGTCAGGGGAGAGGAGGCACTAGCAGGGTGCGACTGGCCCAGGGTCATCCGGTATGCTCATGCTGCTTAGTTTAGAAAGCAGGCAGATGAAGGGGAGAGGTGATGGAGGTGTGTAAAATTATGCATGGGGTAGAGAAAGTGGGAAAGAGAAACAACGTTTTTCTCTCTCTGTCATAATGCTAGAACCCAGTGGGGGGGGGGGTGTCACATCCCATGAAGCTGATTGGTGGGAGATCCAGGACAGGTAAAAGGAAGGACTTCTTCAAAGGTAAACTGGAGTTTGCTTTCACAAGATGTAATGATGGCTTTAAAAAGGGATTAGATACATTCATGGAGCAGGAGAAAGCTATCAATGGCTACTAGTTCTGACGGCTCCACGCCAGTGGTCTTCAACTGGCCCAGACCCGAGACCCACCTCAGGCTCCCAGCCTGCAACACGGGACCCACTTTCACAGTTTTCTCCATGCCCATCATGACTGCAATAGCTTTGCCGCGACCCATATGGACTGATCCCGTGATCTGTTTTTGGCTCAAGACCCACCAGTTGAAGACCACTGCTCTGTGCTACCTCCAGTATCAGGCAGGATGTCTATGTACATCGGTTGCTGGTGAACATGAGCAGGAGGGTGCTGTTGCATTCGTGTCCTGCTTGTGGATTCCTGGTCAGCAGCTGGTTGTCCATAGTGTGAACAGAGTGTTGGATTAGATGGATCCGTTGGTCTGATCCAGCATGACTCTTCTTACGTTCTTACCTCACCCTGGTTGGTTATGTACTGCCAAATCGTCGGACTAACAATTAATGTGGTTATTAGCCATTAACACTGCTAGTTGTGACTCCTGGGGGAGGGCCTTCTGTTGCGGCAGGCAGCTTGGCTCTCTTGCCCATGTGGGGTTCTCCGTTCACTTTTCCCATCTCTGCTTGGGACACCTGTGGTCATACGACTGCATACGTGTGTGGTGAGGCAGAGGGAGGGAAGGCTTAAGGGCCTTGTCAGTGACTAGTGGAAGACATGGGAGTTCAAAGAGCCGCTTTCTAAGGAAACCCAGTGACAACCAGTAGTGATGGGGATGTCTGCTTGTAGCACAGGCTCTGCTAGCACAGAGCTGCCTTTCCCATTTTTGGAAGTTGTCCCAAAGCCAGTGTTCTAAAGAAGGGGACATCTGTGGCATTAAATAGCTCAAAGTGAGCACTTCTGAAGTTTTAAGGAGCCATAACTCTTATCCTGTGCCCAGCTGAAGACATTCAATGCACGTAAAGGCAAAGGTAACAGTTGTCCCCTTTTGTTGGGGAGCCCTACCTGTGCATTTGGGATGAGTGTGTGATCTGTATCCAAGAGTGGTACTGGAGCAGGCTGACCTGGGCTGGGGTGTATGCAGTTGATACAGATTTGCGTGTGAGTTCTGGGACTTTGCATGGTGTTTTATTAGTCATCTTGTCATTCCCATCATGGTCTTTCCTCCTTGCAATCAATGGATATTCAGTGGCTCTGAGAAATGTTTGGTTGCAAAACTCGCAGGAACTGGCTAAGAATAGAGCAAAGAGAATTGGTAGCCATAGATGTAGTTGCCAGCTACTTGCAGTTAATCAGAGGTTTGGCGAGAGAGCAGCACACTTCAGGGGTACAAAGGTTGTCTGTTGTGTAGTTAGTTGTGCAATACGTCACTGATAGGAAGAACTTGCTGATCACCAAGGAGGATGTCCATAACGGTACAAAAACTGAACTTGTGCTTGATGGTTTTGATTGGGAGGAATCTTACTCCAAACACTGTTAATTCATAATCATTTCTAAAGTCGCAGATTTTTGTTTCTAATCTCAACACAAAACATTGAGGGGAGGGGCAATCAGAGATGGCTGCACTAGGCTGAGAGGCAGCTGCCAAGGTGACTCATCCAGAGAATGTTTGGGGGAAAACCTGAACAGTTGGGATTTATTGTCTCTGGGCTTTTTGTGTCACTGGGCAATGACTGTACTTCGTTACCTACTGAAATATTCAGGAGTTTAAATGGCACACACCATAGGTGTTGCTTGATAACGCCTCACCTTTTTTGTCACAGATGTCTACTTCCTGTCCTTGTTTTATGTATATTTTTCCATAGGAAGATTTTCTATAACCTGGTCTTTGGTCGTTGTCATTTTCTAAGCCTCTTCTGTTCTTCTACACTTCCCTTGAGAGAAGGGTGTGGAAGAAACTCTGCAAGAGCAGCAGGCATACCTGGTAAGGGAGGCACAGAACCTGTGCAGGGAAGTCCCTCCAATCACAGCCTTCAGTTACATTTGTGTAGTCCATGATGTGTTGCCTGTCAATGCAGAAAGGGAAGTTGGTTTGTACTCCTGTATTTCAGGTTCCGTTTGTAAAGTGAGATTTAGCAAACTAACCTGAGCCACAGTGTGGGTTGGGCACTTGTGTTCACCAAAAATGGAGTTAGAGATTTAACAGCGTCTGCTGGCCAAATATCAGAAATGCCACTGGGCTTTGCAATGCATGGCGTTGTTGGACTATGTAATATGTATAAATGACAGTTCCATTAGTACCTAGTCTCAGTGCAGAAAGGAGCTTTGTTATTTTTAATGTCATATTGAAGAGAAGCACTAGAGGCTTCTGAGAAAAGCCAGCAGTATCCAAAGAGCTTCAAGGTATGCAAACATGTTGCTTTTCAGAGCCTTTTTAAGTTATGCTGTTGCCAGCATGGAGTGTTTGGGCTAGTGGAATTCTGACTAAAACTAAAAAGTCTCTGTGATGGCCATGAATGTATGAAGCAGACTTCTGAGCTTGTGGAATTGTTCATTACTTCAGGGTAGAAGGGCTTTGTGGCTAAGGGCTAGCTGGGTGGTTAAATCAAAGTTGGCAGCTTAAAAGGCCGTTATACCAAAGATCTGAATGTCTCCTTCCTGCAGTTATGTGGTATTACGTTTCCAGGGCAGTTTAGAGTTCCAGCACTTCTGTAAGCACTCAAAATTAAAATATTAGCAAGAGGAGCCCTCAAGCAGAGATTGGCATAATCACTGATTGTAGAATACAAAATAATGGGATTACAGAGAGCAATCAACATAGGAACATAGAAAGCTGCTTTACACTGAGTCAGACCATTGGCCCATATAGCCCAGTATTGTTGACACTGACTGGCAGTAGCTCTTCGGGGTTTTAGATCAGATTCTTTCCTAGCCCTACCTGGAGATGCTGGGGATTTATTTTATTTATTACATTTGTATTCTGCCTTTTTTCCTCCAAGGAACCCAAGGCAGCATACATACTCTTCTCCATTTTAGCCTCACAACAACAACCCTTTGGGGTAGGTTGGCTGAGAGTCTGTGACTGGCCCAAAGTCACTCATTGAGCTTCCATGGTTGAGTGGGGATTAGAACTCAGGTCACCCCACTCCCAGTCCTGCACTCTAGCCACTACACCACCCTGGATTGAACCTGGGACCTTCTGTATGCAAACCCATTTCATCATACCATTGCCCCTAAGATTGCTGGGAACCAGAAAGGGAAAAAATGTTGGAACCCCCCATTTTGGAAATATAAAAATCTCCTGTTACTCTGGTGTTTCCATGTTGGATGAATCACCCTGGCCTCTTTTAGTAGGATCAACCTGGTAACCATCATGTGCCCTGCAGATCCTTATTTGAATGGCTGCAGACCTCTCCTGCCCCATTTCATCTTCAGACACCTAACATGCAGACACTGTGATTTCACTATCAAGTCAGTTTTTTTTCTTTTTTCTCCCCTATTTCCCCCCATTGCCAAACTATGTTTTTATAACATCTTGCCTGATGAAGAGATCTTGAAAGCGTGCATGTTTATGTGATCTTTTGGTTGGCCTAATAAATATTTTTTTGAATATAGATTAAAATAGAATCTTAAACCAACGTAAAAACAGTTCCATTAAAACACAGTTAAAAACCCAACAATGGAAAAAAAATAGACAGAACCCAAACAATTAAACAAAAAAACCTTCAGCAACAGACCAACTGACATGTCAAAGGCTTGCCAGAATAAAGATGCCCTTGCCTGCTGATGGAATTATAGGAGAGAGGGAGCTGTCCTAGCCTTCCTTAGCAGGGAGTCCCAGAGCCTGGGTAGCAATCAAGAACACCCTCTCTATGGTCCTCGGCAGATGTGACACTTGATGGTGGTGGGTGTGAAAGAAGGAGATCTTGTTAGCCTGTTTCCAAGTTGTATAAGGTTTTGCAGATCATAACCAGCAGTTTAAACCCTACATGGTTTAGGTCCAGGTTACCTGCAGGATCGCCTTGTCCTATACAATCCGCCCCACACATTCAGGTCCTCTGGGAAGAATTCACTACAGTCGGCCAAGATTAGGCTGACAACTGTTACCCAGAGGACCTTCTCTTCTGCTGCTCCCAAACTGTGGAACGACCTGCCGGAAGAGATCTGCCAACTTACCAGTCTTCAAGAATTTAGGAGAGCTATAAAGACTGATATCTTCTGGCAGGCATACCCAGTCAAATTTTAAGACTTCGTTGATTTTAATGATATATTAATTTATATGCTTTTAATTAATGTATTTTATATTTTTTGCATTGATGTTGTTCTCCGCCTCGATCCGGAGGGAGAGGCGGGTAAGAAATAATAATTATTATTATTATATTATAAACTTGGCCTGGGAACCAACTGGTAGCCGGTGAAGTTGTTGTTACAAGGGAGTCACATGCTCCCTGTAATGGGCCCCAGAAGCTTAATGCTTGGAGACTTGCTAGTCAGGAATAGTCATGCTGGATAGTCACACACTTTCTGTCATGCTTGATCTTGTTCTTAATGGCTGAATTATCATAGATTTTAGTAATTCTTTGACCCTGTACTGTTACTGAAGCTTGCAGTTATTTCAGGAAGAAGCTTCATTTATTTTTTGCTACTGTCATGGGAAACAGTGTGAGACTGATTGGTTAACAGTTCTGCCCTTGGAGAAAGTAGTCAGATATAGGTCCATGGCAGCGGGCAATCCGTTTCATGCATTGTCATTGAAATGATATGCCAGAATAGGAAGTTCTTGCTCTGCACACTCTCGCAGGCCTGTATTTATGGCCCTGCTGCTGTGTGCAACCTGCAGCTGAAATGGTGGCAGCTGCAGAAAGGAAGAGGAGATTAATCCTTCCAGTCAAAATGTACCTCACCATCAACTTGAGCTAGCTGAGTGAACGGTTGTGGTTAGTGTGGGATGCTAGATTCCTGCCTGTCGTGAAACATTTATGTGCTAGTGACACATGCAGCTTGGTGCTCAGCCTAATGCTAGAGTTTTGCAGCCAATTAGAGGTTAATATGGCAACTGCTTCTCTTACTAGCTGGGTTTACCATAGAAACAAATCCTGTAGGAGAGTGGGGGTTGGGCTTGCGCAAATACAAAACCATGTGGGATTGTACTGAAAGCCGTTAGCATCAGGCTCGTGGAACAAATGTTGGGGTAAAGATGTAGGCAATAGCCTCACAGGTTTCAAGATTCCATAGCATTCTGAGTTGGGGAATCTGAGGCTTTGAAAACCAAGGAAGGACTTTGAACAAACAGATTTCTTCTACACTGAGGAGTAACGGCACTCAGGTTCTTGAACTCGTTTTGAACTTTCAGAAGCATGAAGATGCTGCTTAGGCCAAGCGCAGGTGATGGTAGAGCCAGGCTAGTATTGCTGTCCATGCAATCACTAGATAAAGAATACATTTGCCTCTTGTTAAGAGAGAGGTTGCAGTGCCGGTTCTCTACCCTGTTTTCTCCAGGTCTTAATGTTGTTTGGGAAGGTTAATGGTCTTGGTGTACTTGGAGCATTTTAAAAGCACTTACTAGCCCAAATTTTTGAGGCTGCTTTATAATATGTTTAAAATATAATAAAATAGACAAAGGTTACTAGGGAGGAGCAAAAGCGTAAGCAAGTTTCTCACAGACCAGATGTTCCAGCTGACACTCTGCTTCTGAATCGCCTGTCCCAGAAATGGCTGCAGATGCAGCTAGATTGTAGCCCCTCACAGGTTAGGTCATAGGTGCATAGGAAGCTGCCTTATACTGAGTCAGTCAGACCCTTGGTGCATCTAGGTCAGTATTGTTGATACTGACTGGTAGAAACTCTCCAAGGTTTCAGACAAGAATTTTTTGCAGCCCTACCTGGATATATTGGGGGTTGAATCTGGGACCTTTGGCATGCACAGCATGTGCTCTACCACTAAGCTATGGCCCTCCCCTATCTTCCGCCCAAGGCCTTCCTCCTCAGGCTGCTGCTGCTCTTTTTTGTAGCTTCTGGTTCTTTGTGGTAGATGCAAGAGGCACTATGAGAGTAAAGGTGTTTATATGTCTTTCTGCCTCAGATTTAGTTGCTTGTGTGGTAGTTCGGAATATGACATAGACTTTGTAACTATTGAGGTAAAAGGCTTGCAACATTATATGCTTGTACTGGTAGTACCTTAGGGATGAAGGAGGGTAGTTAGGAGTTCAAAATGATCCTTGATGGTGTTCCCTGTTGACCAACATACTACAGCCAAAGGCCAAGCTAGGTGCAAGCTACTCCTCTCTATATGTCATGCCTCAGTCTCTTCCCCCTGGAATAGAAACAAGACTCTTACTAATTGTCTGTGTGGCTGACAGCTTCTGCTCAGAGAGAGATTCTGAATCCTTATCCATGACATGTGCTACTTTTTTATGTTCTCTAATCCCTTCACTCACATTACAGTATCTTGTATTGTCACCCTTTTCTGTTTGCCCTGATTCCTGAGTCTTGCTATCACTAGATCTTTGGAAATTCACTGGACACACACTGCACTCTGCCCCTGGGCTTGGAAGGTAAGCACCTGCCAATTGCCAGAGCTTGAAGGCAGAATGAAGTTTCTGTTCACCATTCTGAATGGAGTGAGGAGCTTGGAGCCCTTTCTGAGGCTTAATGGGCCCTTTTAAGTAGCTGAGATGCTAAAAGGTCTAGCCCAGGGCTGCCAGCATATATTAGTGTGCCCAAGATCTCCTCTTGGCTCACAACCTCTCCATGCTGTTCTTGACTGGCTCATGGCCAGAAATCTGTCCAGTTTTAAATGGCACTTGCAAGAAAGGTGCTTGACAACTGAGCTGGATCTACTATTACCAGTGATGACCTGTTTCGTTGATAGAATTACTGGGAATTACTGTGCTACCGTTAAGAGGCTGTGGTTAATGTTAAACCTGCTTACTTCTCCACCCTTTTCTTGCCTATTCCATTTCTGCTGTGTACAGATGAGTAATTCACACTACCAAAAATATTATGTGCCGGATACAGAGGGTTACTGTTATCTTGGGATTGTGCATGTGGAAAGTAGAAAGCAATGTTTTTTATTATTATTTTCTGAACATTTCATCCCTGCTGAGCTGTGGATGCCCTAGCTGCAGGACTTCAGGAAAGGTTCCGTTGAGGATGTAAGCACCTCTGGTTCCTCCTGGGGAATAGGGTGTTTCTGAGTGGGAACTCTTGTCTCATGTCAGCGCAGATTAAAAGAATTGCTTAACCTCCAGTTTACAGTTCTGCCAGCTATGGTGGTGTCCAGCTAGGGCACAGGATTGATGAGGGTAATCAAACTGGGACAAATTATATGCCACTTCTTTAGTGTGCAACCATTAAAATTTGTGTTCAGTGACTGAAAAGTCCAGTGATCAATTATTATTCTCTTGGATTCTGTAATAGAGCTTTAAAACCTTGCACAGTCAACAGGAAGCTAATGAGGATAAACTCAGCTAATGATACAGGAACATGCTGACCTAAACATGAGCGGTAGTGTTATTTCCAAACTCGGATCGATGCCTTTTCATGGAATTGTCTGCAGTGTTGGACAAGCTTCTCTGCTTTTTAAAATGTTTGAAACTTTTCCTGCAGCCATGTAAATATATTGTTTTAGAAGCTGGCTTGACCAAATTATATTATTTCCCAGTGTTAATATGCTTTGGAAAATGGAGTCTTACTGATAGTAATTAGAGTCTTGGACTGAGGAGACTTAGACCAGTCTCTCTTTCTCAGCCCAACACAATTCACAGGACTATTGTGAAGAGAAAGGGGACTGTGTGAACTACCTTGAGTTTCTTGGAGGAAAGGCAGCAAATGAATGCTATAAATAAAGCTGCCAGAAAATATCAGTCTGTGCCATGTGGATAAAGAAACCAAGAAAGTCTAAAAATAACTTTCAATTTCACAAAGTAGTGAATATTTATCTAGTGCAGGCTTCCTCAACCTGGTGCCCTCCATATGTTTTGGACTACAACTCCCAGTATTCCTGATGCTGGTTGGTGCTGATGGTAGTTGAAGACCCAAACATCTGGCGAGCACGAGGTTGGGGAAGGCTGATCTAGCGTCAAGAGAACCAAAGGAGTCTGAAGTTCTCTGATAAAATTATGTATTAGAAATAGCTGGCATAAATGCTTAGTAAGCAAAGCTATGCTTTTAAAGCTTTGTTTCTGTGCTCCTCTGACTCAGAAGTGTGAAGGCAGTGTGTATAGAGGCCAAAGAGGAGGGGCAGCGAAAGACCCATGCAGAGTAAAGTAGTGCCATTTCCTTCCACTGGACAAATGCATCCAGAGACTCACTCTTAATTTTAAAAGTGCTTAACAAAAACTGGCTGCAGTTTCTCTCCTTTTCTTTGTAATGGGGCAGCCTAGAAAGAACATACTCAGTGCAATGTTAGTAGTGAGTTGGACTCGTTATTTTTATTTATTTCTTATTGAATCAATATGGCCGTCTATCTGTTGTTCTCGGAGAGGCTCACAAATCAAAGAATAAAATGCAATATTAAAAATACAAAATACAATAATGCAAGAACAGAATCAATAAAATGCAACATATAACATTCCTTCTAGCAGAGGAAAATAAAACCAAAAACGGGTTTCTCAGAATATTGTCTGCATGTGTTTGCCAAATAAATTTAGAATAATTTATATGGAAGCTGGGGTTGGCTTTGTGGAATTCAAGGTTGTAACTCTTTGAGAAGGGAAACAGTTCTAAATCTTAGGATGGTGAAAAGGTGTGTACATGTGGGGTAGAAGTCACAGATTTCTCCCCCAGCCATTTTGGTTGCCACAAGTGGTCTGAGCTTGCTTTTCTTTGTTTTCTACCCTGCTTAGGGTGACTCTATAGAAAGGGGGACAGGGTTCCTGTTTCTTTAACAGTTATGTAGAAAAGGGAATTTCAGCAGGTGTCATTTAAATTCCCTCTTCGTTGAAACAGTTAAAGCTGCAGGAGCCCTGCCCTCTTTTTGTATCTGGTCATGCTAGGCAGGGCTCCTGCAGCTTTAACTGTTGTGATGAAGAGGGAATTTCACCAGGTGCTGCATGCATACAAATGACACCTGCTGAAATTCCCTTTTCTCTGCAACTGTTAAAGATACAGGAGCCCAGTCCTCCTTTCCATAGGGTCACCCTAACCCTGCTCCTTTGTCCACTCTATCAAGCACTGAAGATGACTGCACATTTGGATGAGCATGAAGCTCTTTCTGACCTAGTTTGCAGCATCTTGCATGTCTGTGAGGGCCTACCAAGGGTATAGCATGTTTTTATGCATGTGCATGGCAAATGGGGCGATCTGAGAAGAAACGCCTTTTTGTTGGCTTTTTCCTTTTTCAATGAAAATACTGCTTTTACCTTTCATAGATAGGACTTCTCCTTTTCAATGAACTGCAAATGGAAATACAAAATGACATTACATTTATAGCTTTTCAATCATTTTGACTAAATTTGCTTAAATCGTTCTGTAGCTGTGAAGGCCAGAAGCGTTTATTAAGAACAAACCAATGGCATCAAACCCCTCAGGAGCTGATGTTCTAAGTAAATGTTTAAATAATAGCCAGGCTCTGAATGAACAGTACATACTTGGCAGCAGTTGTCTATTAGCAACTTTGTGCAGACTCTGCATGAATAGCCCCTGAGGCAGAAGCAAGTTCAATCAAAGGAGTCATGTGATAAAATACTGGGGAGGCCAGAGTCCAAATGGTCATCCTGGAAAGGCAGTAAATGGTTGGTGAGGTCTGGGTGCTTTGCCTGAGGGTGTGCCAGGGATATCCACTGACACCCAGGTATTCCCAGAGGGGAAGAGAAGCTGATATTCCTGAACAGCTGCCTCTGTGATGCTGAAGGTGATGAGTTTGCTCTATTTTGTCAATGAAAATGCTAAGGCAAGACTATTGGTCGGTGTTGGATCAGTAAACCTTACTACTTCCATCTTTAAACTTTTATTTTAAAACAAGCACATTTATCTTATTCAAACTGTTACATTTGCATATTGGTTACAATTTTGATCAGAGCTTGTTTACAACCAGTTCTGTTCATTTGGTTTTATGTCCCATTCCCCTGGTCCAGGTCCCCCCCCCCCAAGGTTTATAAACTGCATTTCAGAGTACATTATCCAAATACCACAGCCTGGTCTTCCCAAACTTGTAGAGGCCCAGCGGCTCTTGTCCAGGACACTGTAAGCATGATGGTGACTGTTCTGATGTGCTTTGTCAATTCTTCCTTTCCTGCTTTCCAGGAATATATGAAATGGTCTCTACAGCCTTTTCTTAAAACCCTTACGTTTTCCAGTGATCTGTGGACCACTAACACATGTTCCTGGTGGAAAATGTACATCTAGAAATGCTGTGTTGGGCATACAGTGTTTTAATTCATAGAATCATAGAATAGTAAAGTTGGAAGGGGCCTATAAGACCATTGAGTCCAACCCCCTGCTCAATGCAGGAGTCCACCTTAAAGCATACCTGACCTTTGCATGGGCTGTTTGATTTGTTAAGTATGGCCTCCTTGGTGGATGCACACCAATGCTTCTTTCTGTTTCCTTCCTTAGGGCTTTTTTACAATTTAATTTTTAGGGGGTATACACCTTAGAGAATAATTGTGCACCTGCTAAAAGTGTAATGGTTTAAACTGGCTTTTAGGATTGGTGTGCCAGTCAGTTGACCGCCTATTATTTGACTGCAGTCAGATATTCCAAGAATGTCATTGTGTAGATGGCAGCTTATCTTTTTATTTTATATTGTGTAATTTATTTAGCAAGGGTAGCTTGCCCCCTAGTCCTACAGCAGTTGGGGTGGGGGGCAAGCATAGCAGCATAGCATCACTTCTAACAGTAGCTGCTTGCTATAACAGCGAGCATCTCTTTCTTACAGGAACACCGTAGTCATCAATGGCAAGGCCACTGCCTGGTGGGTAGTATGTGTTTGACTTGGTGGATCAGCGAAGCCCAGGTTCAAATCCCCAGACTGCTGGTCATACTCTGTCTAGCATAGGTCACAGGGTTGTTGAGAGGATAAAATACAGGGAATGTATGCATGCAGCCCTGAGCTCCGTGGGGAAGGGCGGAATAAAAATATGACACTTTTTAAAAAAAGCATTGTTGCACAGTACCATGACTAATATTGTAATTAGTGTACCTATCTAACCTGTTGCTTATAATCTTTTCATAATGTTACTGCCTTAAAAATGTTTTAGCATTATTTGACAATATTTGATACATCAGTTGACCAAATCTTTTTTTCTTGACCATTAAATGCCCAACCCTGTTAGCTACACATTATCCCCCACTTCCTATCCCCAGTATGCACACGTATGTTGTTTAAAGACGGATGGCTGTTTCAGTTGCTAGTCATCTCGTCTCTCTGGAAATGCTTGTGTCCAAAAATATTCGCTGCTGGTGGTGATGACAGCAAGTTTCATGGAATGTCCCAGAGAGCAGCCAGAAGTTCATATTCTGATGTTTCATGGTTATAGCTCTAAACTTTTAGCCAAATAACAACTTCTGGAAAGCAGATGAGATGGAATTGCTTATTGGGCTGCTTCTTGTTTGGTAGAAAGGAGAAAAATAAATTTTCATTCTTGATAGAGTTATTCTCTATCACCACTGACTGTTGTAGTAGTAGTAGTAGCAGTAGTATATATTTGGGCTCTAAATAGGATTGTCATGGACTAGCTACCCCTTGCGTTTCATTGCACTTTGGTTCTATTGTTTACCATTTCCCCCATCTGTACCATTACATATGTTTGCCTACTGAGGATAACACTTCATGCATCTGACAAAAGTAGGCTCTAGGCATGGAAGTGCCCACACTGGTGAGGCCTTGTTTGCAGGCCCATAATTGAAATATAGTAGATTGTTGGGCACTACAGACAGTGACATGATGTGAGTGGAACTCCTTCCCAAGGGATGTACGGAAAACGGACTTTGAAAACTTATTTCATTCTGCTCCTTATTACCATGTGAACTGAGCTATTTATTGTTTTGACTGCTACTGTTTATAGTTTTAAATTAGTTTGCCTCTATGTATATTTTAAGACACGTTTTGAGTATCTTACTTACCTTGGGAGGGCTTTGCCCTGAAAGACGGAATATAAATACTGGAATAAATAAATAAATAAATAAATAAATAAATAAATAAATGGCAGCGTATTCCACAATAAATCTGTTAGCCTGTGTCACAAGACTCGAGCACTTTCTGAATGCCCCTTCCAAAACAGTGTGAAGTATTCTGTACTGTGATTTGTGTAGTTGGTTTACTTGATTAAAGACTGACAAAAATGTACTCAGTATCTTAGCTTCACAAAGTTCTTGGACTTGTTCTTGTTCAGGGGGATAAACAAACAGAAAATACCATCTCTTGTTTGCCTTCTGTCACAGACCTTTACACATGTCTGAAGGTCATGCTGGCATCTGAAGGAGATGGGTAGAGTTTCAGGCGGTAGAAGAAGAACTTGTACGATGCAGCAGATAGAGGCAGGACATGGCACACAGCATCTAGAGCTCTTTTTACAAATAACTTCAGCTTCTATGGTTATCAGGGAGTGTGATGTATTCTGAAAATGCCTTGCTTCTGTTGCTCATAGATCAAGTTTTTCTGGTCGATAGGATTCTACGCCTTATTTATTTATTTAAAGCATTTTAACCCCTCTTTTCAGCTGAAAAAGGTTCCCAGAGGAGCTTACAAAGGTCAATAATAAGACAGTCCCTGCCCTCAGGCTTATAGTCTAAAAGACCTGACACACAAGGAAAAGGGATTGAGAGGGAGAAGGAAAAAAATGAAATTTGGACACTAGTTCTTTGTTTATGTGTTATTTCTGACAGGGAAGGGGATAAGCAAGCTTCCTGCATCTGCTCCTAGTCTATGGGGGCAAAGTTGGTTTCCTCTTGCCTAGAGATGTAAAGGTCTGGAGAAAAATTGGAAAAGCCATTTTTTACTGTTTCTCCACCCCACCCCCCCCACCCCGGCTGCCAAATTGAACAGCTTTGGATTACAAAAGATTTTCTTTTAGAATTAAAGACAAAGTATTTATATAGTGTTACCTAGCTTTCACTCCCCGCCCCCAAAATTTCTAAAAACTATGTAGTAAGAATAATTTTACAGAAAGACTAGAGATGTAAAATGTCTGGAAATAATGGAGTGGGGGGAAGCCATGGGGAAAATAGTTTTTTAATCCTCTCTGTAAGATTCTATGGAGTACTGTGTTTCTAATACAGTAGCAGTCATTTAATGTAGTTCTAATCTGTTCAGACAATAATTACAAATTTACTAACTGTGTCTACTTTTAAATGGTTTAATAGAATATAATGATAATTTTATGAGCAAACTAAATTACACATAAAATGATTTTAGGAACAGAAAGGCTGCCCAACCTGGTGTCCTCTGGATGTTTTGGACTACAGTGCCTAGTATTCTTTACCATTGCCCATGCTGTCTGAGGCTGATGGGAGCTGAAATCCAAAATATCTGGAGGGCACCAGGTTGAGGAAGTCTGTCTAATTTTTCAAAAATATCTGGATTTTTCCCGGACAAATAAGCCAGCAAGCAAGCAAACAACTCCCCCCCCCCCCCCCCCCAGCCTCAATATTTCTGGAAATTTTACAGCTCTACCCTTGCCATGATGTCCTTCCTGGTAGGCAAAGGGTGCAGCCTTCCATGACTCCTGGTGAATATATGTGAACTCAAAGCTACTCTGCTGTTTAGGATACAGAAAGTGGGGGATTCCTTTGTGTGTAGATGTAGCAAGCTCCAGGTTGCTCATGAACAGCTTGGAAAGATGCCTTTCTCCTGTAATCCAGACTATTTGTATAACTTGGGTTTCTTTGATGTGAAGTACAAATAAGGTTAACGTCTGCTTCTCCTTTTTTAATGCAGTTGCTCTGTTTCTCTTGTTTTCTGAAACAGACAATTTAAATTTCTGGGGGGGAAATGGGACCAATATGTTGAAAGTGTAATGAGGGTTTGAATGGACAAGAGACTATGAGGGAGAAGATGCCCATAACAGAACTTGCCCATAACAGATACAATCATGGCGACTAGAAACCATTTTTAAAAAGAAAAAAAAAACCCAAGATGCTTGGATATTTATTTATACCAGATACTCAGCTCTGTGAAATTAAGTGCATGTTGAATCTTGGAGGGTGAATGGCCCTTCTTATAAACTCTGCAGTTGGGGAACAGGGCAGGCTGTTTTGCACTATGAGAACGTCTACAGCTCTCATGGAGTGGATGTGGGCTGAGGTGTATTTGTTGTTCCAGACTCTTCTGCTCATCCTTTTATATTAAATTTATCCACTGTACATGAAAACCGTCACAATAAACTATTTTATCACTTATTCAACCTTCTCACCTATTGTTGCTACTGCTTAACTTTTAGCTAGCTCTTGTCATTTGCTGGTTCGATACTAGGTACTGCTCAACGCTACTCAGCTGTTACTGGTGTGAACTGAGTCCCTGGTTTTAAGCTGTACCCCACAAAGCTACTTGACCTGCACTGGGAAGAGCAGCTGCTCTTCCCCCCCCCCCCCCCCATGGGCCAGGTCGCTGAAATTTGGTCTCTGTCAGCTGCTTCTTTAGCACCTCTTTATATATTATGCACTTTTTGGGCAGGAATGCAGTGGCCCAGTTTACGTGGCATGCAGCATGTTAGGCCCAGTCCTCAGTTGGGCTTTGATAGCTAATAGCAGCTGAGCTATCTCCACAAGGTGTGTTTTTGGATGGGTCAAGTAAGGGGTACTTTGCTTGTTTCCTCCCTTCTATATGAGATAGATAATGTCCATTGAGCTTAAGTGAATGGGAAACTAGATGGAGAGAGATGTTGCATGTCAGTCCCGTAATTAACCACCATTCTGTTTGCTTGCAGAGTACAGCCGCTTTGAGTCTAAGATCCATGATCTCAGAGAACAGATGATGAACAGCAGCATGAGTTCGGGATCTGGGTCACTACGGACAAGCGAAAAGCGGTCTCTGTATGTCCGGTAAGTAAAATGTACTATTCTTTTGTACAGGTGGACACATGGGTCCTCTTGAAAGTTTCTCTGTATGTGGTATACCAGTAGAAGATCTGTCAAATTTGTCTGTGGGTCCCTTTTGCCCTGAAAAAGAGGTTCCTTTGTAGTGTCACTTGCCGAGAGTGCTTTATTTTGCTATTTAATTCATCAAGCGCCTAACTGGCTTGGATTGCCTGTTCGTTGGTAAGATCATCCTCTGCAGCCCCCAGCTCACCCAAACACCTGAGCGGTGACTTGGCTGTGCTGGGCTGAGTTGCCTCCAGTCTTCCTGAAAGATGACTCCCTGTCTTGAGTGTCATCTTTTAAGCCAAGAGTTTGTGTAGGCTGAAGTGAATGCAGATCCTGCACCCTCTGTGTGTCAGCATTCTGCGTTGTCAGTATTTTCATGGGGTGTGTTTTGTGTGCACTCCTGTCCTTTAAAAGCAATTAAGAGTTGGATATGCATTGCCTTCTAGAAAAGTAGCACTTTTAGGTGAAAGAGATGCTTGGATCCCCAGTTTTGCCCTTGGTTACAGTGTGTGTGTGTGTGTGTGCAGGAGGTCTTCTACAACATATCTGCTCTGCTGCCTCATCTCTGACTGGAAAGAGGGATGAGCTCTTAGTAGGATTATTGTCTTGATCTTGCAAATTGGGCTGATCAACTAGGTGCAAGATGAGCCTTAAGCAGCTGTGCTGTTCCTTTATCTATTTCCTCCCTGCTTGGTTATTTCTGTTGTGCACTCAAATAAGCTTGCAGATAGGATGTCTGTAAGGGAAGAGGTGTGAGCCAGCAAACTGTAGCCCTCTAGTTGTTTTGTCCTACAACTCCCATCAACCTACACTATTGGATTCACTGGCTAGGGCTGGTGAAAGTTGTCTTAGTGGTTGAAACAGGCACGACGTTTTCAGCTCTTGGGCCTTTCTACAACCTGGTGGGAGAGGATAGGCCTTAAGCATTCTAGTCCAGTTGCCCTGGGGTTAAGCCCCTGCCAGCTTTGTGACTGAAAGTTGTCAGCCCATTGAAGAACATGGGCTTATCTGGTTTGTTGCTCATGATTGTTGGTGGACATGTTCTGGAGCTCCCCACTTACATAGATAATCATCTTCAACTCATCCACCTTGCCTTTGAAACATAGATTGCCTATGCAGTAAGGACTTCTCTTTGTTAAGTGTTAACCTGTCTTGCATAATGTACTCTTTATTGCTCCTGTGGTTGAGACGGTACTTTGCAAGTCCTTTTGCACTTCGGATAGGAGGCCCAGCCCTTCCGGGTGGGGTAGTTTCGAGTACAATTTAACTGAAACTGATGGAATGGCTTGTCATGCTGCAGGTAATGGTAATTACAAGGCTTGTTGTATTAGGTTGCAAGACATGATCTGGCCTTGACTGAGGTCCTTACCTTGATGTCCTGTCCGGAAGAGGAAGCGAATCCCTGAGTCTGACGTGGACACTCCTTTTGGAAGAATGCCCAAAATCTTGCAAGGACAGCTGCACGCAGGTGCCTGCCTTTCACAAAACGTAACTGAACATGCCCCCTCTTGTGACCAAAAGTGGACTTTCTGAAATGTCAGCACCCATTGGGCTGACATTTGGGCAGGATGTAACTGTACTATTGGGCAGGATGTAACTGTACTAAAGGTGCCATATATGGTTTATGGGCCTAAGATTGGTGACAAAGATCTTTGGAGAATCCAGCTTGGCAGGATGAAAAGTCATTTAAACCACTGAGATCAAAGTTGTTTCAGCTGTATCTTGCTTATATTAGCAACAGCATATGGGTAGCCAGAGCTTGGCTTGAGGAGCTGCCAGAGTGTTTCAACCATATTCATCTGCAGAGGCTGTTCCGGGAGGTCTTCTGACATTTTTTTCTTTGCATGTTGTGTGTGGAATTAGCTGGAAGAGTTCCTTTGAGCTGTTAGTGGACATGGTGCAGTCTCTTTCAAGAGAGAGCAGTTGCTTCCTGGCTTCTCAAGGTTATTAAAGTAAAGCTCTTAGCTTTTAATACTGAGGAACCAGAATGGAGTTATTCTCTATGGACAAACACTCCATCCCAGAAAAGGGATCCAGTTTGTTGTGCCTGCTGTCTGAATTGGATCAATTAACACATTGCTGACTGCTTTTTTGCCACTGCTGCTGTTGAAAACCTGGATAATTGAAGGGTACAGAGTGTGTTTTGCATTATATATGGACATGTCTTAAGGTTCCAATTGCAGGAGTTGTGTATGAATGAGAGCTTATCAGGAACAAAGGGTCAAGTCCAGTGGAGAGTTTGCCTAAGGGAGGAGCCATAGCTCAGTGGTGGAGCTTATGTTTTGCCAGCAAAAGGTCTCGGGTTTAATCCCTGGCAACATCTTCAGGTAAAGCTAGGAAAGACCTCAGTCTGAAAACTTGGAGAACTGCTGCCAGTCAGTCCTGAGCTAGATAGAACTTGGCCAAAGGCAGCTGCCTATGATTCTGATGTTCTTCCTTCCTGTGCAGGGCCCTCTTTGACTATGACCGAACTCGAGACAGCTGCCTGCCCAGTCAAGGACTCAGTTTTTCTTATGGGGACATCTTGCATGTGATCAATGCCTCGGATGATGAGTGGTGGCAGGCAAGGCTAGTGACACCTCATGGAGAGAGTGAGCAGATTGGGGTCATCCCTAGCAAGAAGAGGTGAGTGCTTGTTTTGCAGTTGGGGCCCTTGCTGCAGTTCCCACTGGATGGTGCTCAATCTTGGCCAGGCTGCTCTCTCTCCTGCAGATGTGAAGGAGCTGATGTGGTCTGTTTTAAGGGGCTAGGGCAGGGGTGACAGTGTTTTGTTGGGACCATTGCCTGGTTTTTCTTAAGCAGAATGAGCTGGGCAAGGAAAATACTGCCCATCATAGGGGGAGGTCTGTGCCGTGAGCTGTGTCCCTTCTAATGTAGCACCAGAGACTTAGGAGAAATAATTGGTTAACCATCCCTTTCTGTGCCAGAGGTTTCTGTGGGTTTCTTTAGCAAAAACAAAACAATCTATGAAAGAGAAAAATGGGTTTTGGGGAGGTGAAGGGGACAAGAATCAGTGTGGGATCAAAGCCACACTGGAATATTAGGGTCTCTTTCTTTCTCTTGACATAATCAGAGTGGAAAAGAAGGAAAGGGCACGGTTGAAAACTGTGAAGTTCCATGCCCGAACCGGAATGATAGAGTCCAACCGGGTAAGTTCTGGTCAGGGGGGTGGGGGGTGAGGCAACATGGAAGGAGTTGGGGGGTGGGTAAATGAGGCCACATCAGCAATGTAACCCTGTTCCCCTCAAGGTGGAATGTCCCTCAGTCCAGTTCCGGGGTGAGTGGAATGGTTGGGCCTAGATTGTGCATCTAGAGCATACCTAGAAAAGCATCCACATAAGAGTTCCTAAGACTTGGTTTGTCCTTGGACATGCCATAGCGCCCTGCCTGCAGCCTTGGCCCATGGCCTTTGCAGCAGCCTCTTTGCAGCACCTTCTTCCCCATGGCACAGGGTATGCTACACTTCTAGTGGCTGATCCCACTAAAGCTGGCTCAAAGGAGTGGGTAGAAGGCAGCAGGGACTATAAGTTCCTGGGTTGGGTGGTGGGGAAGCCAGAGAGAGTGCTGAGTGCCGGTGTGGCTTCTGACAGTGCATGGGGTGGGCCATCAGACACATCTTCGTTGCTCTGGGCATGCGGATTGGATAGTCATCTTCCACCATCCCTAAAACCCATTTTTCTCTGCACTTAATTTTCCTCTTACATTCCCGTTTATGTGTAATTTCCATGATTTCATTTGAGACGTAGCTTCCCTGACACTGATCATCATTGTCTATTCATTTTAATTTTTCTTGCATGCTTTAAACTCCATTGTTTGTTCTTTTTGTTTTTGTTTTTTGTTTTATTTCTTTTCTGTCCCTCCTTCCATCTTCATCTTCACAGTCGATCAAAACGAAACGTAAAAAGAGTTTCCGCCTCTCCCGAAAATTCCCATTTTACAAGAGCAAAGAGAACATGGCCCAGGAGAGCAGCGGACAGGAACGTAAGTAGCAGCTCCCTGCTCAGCTTCTGGCTTGGGAGGCTCCTGCAGCTGCTGTAAGTGAGAAGCAGCACGCTGCTTCTGAGGAGAGGGCTGTTCCAGCATCCGTGGCTAGGAGGCCTTGTTGCATTCTGCCCTGTGCCATCCACCACAGTGTCGGGCCCTCCCACCTGTGCTCCCCCAAGGCTCTGAATTGCCCCTTGGCGGGGGTGAAACCTTTACCCTGGCTGTGCTGAGGTGAGATGAGGCCACCCAGTGCTCTGTCCCCTGTTGCAAGGTGAAATGAGCCCTGGGATGAGCCTTGTGGCTCCAGGAGAGGTGTCTGGCTGCTCTTAGCATCCCCTGTCAGTGCTCCTTCCTCTCCTTTGCCTTACCTGTGCTAGTTATGCTTCCAGAGCACCCTTGCAACCTCTGTCCTTCGATATCCGCAACGCTCTGGACCACTCCTCCTCTTCCTAGTTTCCCAGTATCTGCTCAACCTTCTTCCTTGTCTGTCCTCGTGGGCTAACTTGGCTTGGTCCCATTCACCCTTTTGGAGATCCCAGTCCTATGGGTATCACTGAAGTCAGTGGTGAAAATGCAGAGCCTCTGTAGTAGGTGTAGCTCTTTGACCTGCCCCGTAATGTAGAATAAATTGGGCAAAATATGCAAAAAATATATATACACCAGCATAATGCATATAGGTTGCAACATTTCACTACTGTTGTGGCCTTAAAGCAGCAGCTGCAGTTCTGTAGCGTACATGTGGCTTAATGGAGAGCACCTTCTTAATGTGTCTATTGGGAGCAGGTCATGGATGAAAGGTCACTTCTGCTTTTGCCATATGTCTAGTGTTTGGTGCAATATGGTCTAGCTGCCATTGTGCCGTGAACTGCAATATACTTACTAACCTTTATAAAAATGCAGGTTTCTACCAAGACAGACTGTTTGCCCATCTGTCCCGGTATTGCCTACTCTTGATTAGCAGTGCCTTTCTGAAGACTGTTCAACACCTGCTATCTGATTCCCTTTAACTGGAAATACCAGGGATTGAACCTGGGACCTTCTGCATGCAAAGCATATGCTCTGTCACTGGGATATGGTCCCTCCCCTATTACCAACTGTGAAATAAAAGTAGCCAAGGATCAGGATGCAAGAAATGGCAACCCCTGTGCAAGAAGCTTGATTGCAAATGTTAGACTTGAGGGAGCTACAGGTGGGATGTTGGAAAATGCCTAGTAGGCAGATGCCAAAGGGTTTCTACAATAGGAGCTCAGGACCTCCCATCCTTTACTTGGTAAAGCAGGGCTGGATCCTTCCTCTGGCTCACACATTCAGTAGTGGCGGTCTCATTCCGGTAACTGCAGTTGGCAATGGCAAAGGGACCCGCATCCTTGGACTGGTGGGCAGGAATGGAGTAGACAAGATCATTTGTTGCATGTGTATCTTGAGCTCTGGTGCTGGTGGTTGTTGGGGGTCTGTGCTTCTCAGTACAAATTGCCACTTGACAGCCCAGGATGGTTGGTTTTAGGAAAACAAGTCAGTCAGTTGGTGACCCCAGACCTGGCTAGCCTGGTAACTGAAAAGCATAGGGTCTTTCCTCTACTTCTTCCACAGGCAGCTGGGGATTCTTGCAGTTCGCTGTATCTGTGACTTTGTTGGAACAGGTCTTTACTTGAGGCACACACTAGATTATGTGAGCAGTATGCAGTTCCCAGAAAGGCCCCAAAGCACCTAGTGCTAGAATATGCTGGGAAACGGAGACGTCTTGGACTTGGGAGGTGGTTGAGCTGATGCTCTGGGAAGGACAATCTTGGATGCTCTGAGGGTTTGGGCAGAAGTTCTTTGGAAGAGTGGGTCAGGAGCTTTAACGTCACTTGCTATTGCAGTTCTCAGCTATCTGCACTCCTGTCACTAATGCTGTCCTGGCTCTGTCTCTCCTCCCCACTGTCTCTTTTTCTTCTCTCCCTTTCTTTTCTCTCCCCTCCCCCTCTCCCCCTTCTGGCTGGCTGTGAATCAGGACTTCCCTGGGTTAAGTGACGATTATTATGGCGCAAAGAACCTGAGTAAGTGGAATTTCACTGCACATGATCACTTTTCATTGCTAGCATGTGTGTGACTGGGAACAAGCTCTTGGCGTGCTTGGAGCAGCCACACCTCCCCTGAGCCCAGCCAGGCTGTGGCCGCTTCATAACTTCTCACTGACCTGCTGCAGGGTGAGAGAGCCAAGCCCTCTGCCAGGATGTTGCTGATAGGCTCGCCGCCCGAGTGCAGTGAGGTCTGTGGTAGAATAATAATAATAATAATAATAATAATAATAATTGTTATTATTATTAATAATCCGCCTCTCCCTCTGGATCGAGGCAGGGAACAACAACATTACCTTCTGGCTGTTTGGAGCCCTCTCGCAGGCAAGTGTGAAGAAAGGCAGTTTGACAGGGCAGGGAGGAGGCCCTACTGTTAGAAGAGTTCTAGCTGGGCACGGCCTTGAATTCTGCCCTGTTGCCTTTGCAGACGAGCTCCTCTTTTCTGGCACTGGATGGACAGGAATAGCTCAGTCTGCAGTGATTTAGGGCAGCCCTGTAGTCTCCTGTCTTGTCTTCATCTGCATGCTCTGCCAGTCCCTCCCTTTTCTCTGCCCATCCCCTTCCCTCCTCTGTAGCTCTCAGTGGCAGGCTTGTACCCTAGGGAGAGGCAAAGGGAAACAGGCTAGGAACAGGGCTGTATGTCTGTGCTTCAATCCTGCTTGTGCCTGGGCTTCCCTGTGTACATCTGCTGGATGCTCCTGAGGGAGGCAGGACATATGCTGTCCTCTTGCTTGGGCAAGGGATCTGTTTGTTTACTTCTAGAGTGGAGGGTGGGGAGGCCAGAGTTTCCTCTAAGAACGCACCAAGATACAGTTCAGTGTGGGATTAGCACATGTACCAGCTGTCTGTCCAGCTGCCCTTGCACTGCTTCTCTTTCTCTCTTCCCTCACCCCTGCCTCTTGTGGTCATCAGCATTTGGTGACTGTCTTCTCCTGTCCCACCTGTGTGTACTGAATCAGGGCCTCTTTCTTGGTTGCAGAGGGTGTGACGTCAAACACCAGTGACAGCGAGAGCAGTTCCAGTAAGTATCCCTCTCATTTCTCCCAGCCTTTCTGTATCCAACCCCCTGAGATCCTCTGCTTGCCCCTACTTCCCAGTGTTGGAGATCAGGGCTTGCTTTAACGACACCTTTCAGGCCCCTGTGGTGAAGGCTAGAGCCAAGGGTTGGCATTTGTGGACTGCAGCTCCTATCATCCCTGACCACTGTCCATGCTGGCTGGGGCTGATGAAAGCTGTAATCCAAAACATCTGGAGGGCATAAGGTCGGGGAAGGCTGTTCTAGTTTGTCCTTGCCCTTCAGTGCTAGAGAGTACATCCCAGGTTCTTCCCCCCCCCCCCCCTCCAGAAAAGAAGCATACAGTGCAGGGAAAAGGCACTGTTCCTCGCTGGCCGCCAGAGAAAAAAGGTCCCTGTTGGTGAGGCTTAGTGTCTGGCAGACGTATATATGTTGCTACTCTCCTGTTATAGCATTGTGAGGCGGGGCTGTTGCTGCACAGACAGGCTGACTCTTTCCTCTCAATTCTTTCAGAAGGACAAGAAGACACAATTCTGTCATATGAGCCTGTGACACGGCTAGAAAGTGAGTTGGGAAGGAAGTGCTTGCTGCGCAGCAGTGGGCAGCTTAGCCCTGACGTTCCTACGCTTGGGTGTCTTTGACCGGCAGAGTTGACTTGAAGTTGCACTCTAAGAGTCTCTGCCCTCTTTGTGGCTCTTTTTGCAGTTCACTATGCGAGGCCGGTGATAATTCTGGGACCCATGAAAGACCGAGTCAATGATGACCTCATCTCAGAGTTCCCACACAAATTTGGCTCTTGCGTGCCACGTAAGTCTTGGCCCCTTTGCCTACTAGGTCTCCAGGAGCTAGGGAGGGAAGCGCTAGCTGGCATGCAATGTTTTCTGGCATAGTTGAGCAGTGGCTGTTTACCTCTGCACTCTTTGAATGAGAAGGAAGTGCAGGTTTATAGTAGGCTGTCAGAATTCCTGTGTTAGGCAGTACTTCTTTGCTCCAGATACCAAGTTGTACAGCTGATGTTAGCCATACCTACTAATGTGCAAAGAGCGCTTTGGGCCCGTAGAGGAGGACTTTGCTCTCTGAGCAGCAGAAAGAGCTGGTGCATTTTCTTCCAGACACTACCAGGCCCAGGCGTGAGAATGAGGTAGATGGGCAGGATTACCATTTTGTGGCATCCCGGGAGCAAATGGAGAAGGACATTCAAGACAGCAAGTTTATTGAAGCTGGGCAGTTCAATGACAATCTCTACGGGACCAGCATTCAGTCTGTGCGGGCAGTAGCAGAGCGGGTAAGTAACTAGCCAGCATGCACCACGCTGGGTCAAAATGCCAGTATGGAAGTGGCGGTGGCAACTTGCTTGGGACTTGCCTCGTAGGCTCCCATGCCCAGTTCATGTGCCATCTAGGCCACACTTCGAAATCAGCAGCACAAAGTGTGCCCACTTCTAGACAAATCTTTGTGGGTTTGAGGCCCCAGAGGGTAGGCTGAGGTCATTTTGGGGAATGGTCACGAGGGTTTGAAATCTGTGCTGCCAATGCGTGCAAAAGGGCAGCAGCCCTAACATGGCACACACATCTGTCACCTTTGAAGGGGTGGGCAGATATGATGTAGTCCTTGTTCCAGAAGGTTTCCATTAAATCTGTACCACCCAGCAACACACAGCGTGTGTGTCGTCTTTCAGCCACTGTCACTTGTGGCCTTGCTTATGTGATTGTTGTGGGGATAAATGGTCAAGAGCTGTGCAAAGTCATGGTTCTAACTGGTGTCCTGCCCTACTCCAGGGGAAGCACTGCATCCTTGATGTATCTGGCAATGCTATCAAGAGGTTGCAGCAAGCACAACTGTATTCTATCGCGATTTTCATCAAGCCAAAATCTATTGAAGCGCTCATGTGAGTAGTGTGGAGGCTGGGGGATTTGGTTAACCTGGATGCTACCTTTGTGTTTAACCAGGGAGAGGATACAGCCCACTTGAAAAGGGGGAAATGTGTTGGGCAGGCACTGATGCAATGGCGGCCATGGGAAGCAAGGTGACGGAAGGTCCTGCTTCCTTAGTTCTCTCTTGACCTTTGAGGGGTGAGAGGCCTTGGTCAGGTGACGGGCCACTGCATCCCCTGGCAGCAGAGAGCTTTCCTCTTGGATTGCAGTGCCTCCTTTAACATCCACTGTTAGGCCCACCATAGAAAAGGGAGCCTTCTGGTAGAGTAGCCGGTGGCCAAATTCTGCTGGGAAGTTGAGGAACTAGAGATTCCCAGCTCAAAGGGGTCGGTCGTGTCAGGCTTTCCCTGAGGGAAATATCTAGTGGTGATGTGACCACTGGGTAGCTGGCCATGCCCATGTCAATTGTGGGTTCCTTGGCTGCAAGATCCTTTCAATGTTTGCACTAGCTGGGAAGAAGGAATGGGTATGAATGAACCTGCTTTTGAGCTTTATGCTCCTAGATAGTGGCCACAAATATGCTTGGGCTTGTATCAGGTCTGCTGTATTTATATTGAGGCTGTTCTGTTTGGGCTGGCAGGGAGATGAATCGAAGGCAGACGTACGAACAAGCCAACAAGGTGTTTGACAAAGCCATGAAATTGGAGCAGGAGTTTGGAGAGTATTTTACAGGTGAGAATCTGGAGTATCCTTGACCTGGTGGTAGTGACTGACCTCCATACTGTCACGTTTTATTGTGGGGCCTGGAAGGAAGTAAAGAATGTGAGAAATGGGATGGATTGGTTGGCTCCCTCAATGAAGGTAGAGCTGAGGAAAAGTGTACCCGTCTTCAGTGAAGATTTTAAGATGCTGAAGCTTCAAGCACATCTTGAAGGGATGAAGGGAAAGTTTGATCCCATAGATTATGCTACTGCCTGCTTATGGAATATCGGGTTATAGAAAGAACTAGCAGAGTAAACAGAATAGCCGTGTGCTTGAAGAATCAGTTAGCAAGCACTGAAGAGCTTGGCTAGTGGCTGGCTGACTTCCTTAGGAAGAATGTGGCTTTAGTAGTGGCTACAGGAACCTGAGATGTGGGATAGGCTTCTGCAATAAGGGAGAAGCCTAGAGAAGTGTTGCAACTGGCTGAGTGCCAAGCCATGCCATCTCTTACCTGTTTCTGGCAATGGTCAAGAGCTGGTTGTGTATTGTTTCTTTTTAATGGGGTGGTGGTGGGGGGTGGCAGGGAATGTGATTTGTTACCTAGAACTGAAGGAGCATTCTAGGTTGCTAAAGGACTTTTTTCTTCTTCTCCTCCTTCCCAGCCATTGTACAAGGAGACTCTCTGGAAGAGATTTACAGTAAAATCAAACAGATAATAGAGGACCAATCTGGGCATTATATCTGGGTCCCGTCCCTTGAGAAACTGTGAAGTCCCCACCCTCCAATCAACTTGTGAGAAGACCAGAGACCCCCCCTCCCCCAGCCTCTGCCCCAAAAGGGGGAGCGAGAAGACCATCCCTATCCCCTTTTTTAGATGGTTGACAATTGAGTTTTCTAGTCCTGTTTTTCTTTTTCTTGGGATGGACCAATCTCCTTCATCAAGTGACTGTCCCCACCATTCCTGCATGGACCTTCCTGCTGCTCCCTTAGAAATGGAGACAAACCCATTTGAGAGTTTTGTGTGTTTTTTAATTAAAAAAAAATTACGATCAACCGTTCAAAGTCAAGAAGCAAGACGGGAGGTGGCAGGTGAGGACTAGCCAAAAGAGCTGCCGGAGCCATGGACTTGGACAGTGACAGCCCCTGTAGACACGTTGAGGACTGGCAACCTGGGGCAGCTTTTCCAAGAGTGCAGCACTGTGACTGAAGGAAAGGCAACAGAATGCATTTATTTATCTATATATGTAATTATATATAATATATATGCCATATATATTATATATACATATGGACTAGAAAACGTGATGGGGTTGCTTAAGTGGTACTTTGTTAGTGCAAGGATTGTGTCACTGCCGTGCCTCAGCCATTGGGCTCAGAAACCTATTGTGGCTGGAGGTGGATTTAACGGTACCAAGTGCTGCTCACAGTTTTTCCAAAGCCGACTCCGTGCAGAAGGCTGCATTTGGAAAGAACAGAGAAGCTGGCACTGTGATTGTGGAGCAAGCAGAGGGCCCAGAACCACATGTGAAGTGACAGCAGTTTTGTTGAGCACGAGAAAGCAAATGGATAATGCTACATATTAATTGCACATTGTTTTTATGTCACCTGATGTGTTTGCATGAGAGGTTTCTTCTTTCTTTGTTTTTAAGCTGGTGTTAAACCAAAATCATGTTTGTGTTGGTGTGCTGGCTTTTCATTATTCCAAGCTTTTGATTTTAATAACGAACTGAACGGGTATACAATCCAGTTTTTTAACTTATTTTTTAAGATTGTTCCATTGTAAATAGATTCCAGACCCAGGCCCAACCTACAGACCATGTGGAATGAGCACACCAACTGTTCTGTGTTGCAATGGGGTCACTTCCCTGTAGAGAGACTAAACTCCATCCCACTGACTTGTTCTGATGGAAGAACGTTAAGTTCTGTGCAGTGAGAAGCTGGACGCAGCGCCAGACAATAAGAAGAGAAGCTGTGTTTTGGAGGGACACAATATTCCAATCCTGTGATGGAATTTAGGACAAACTTCTCTGGGAATCCTTATTTTAACAGAATTGTGTCAAATTCTGGTTGCAACACTTGAAGCCCTTCCTGAACAAGCACATCATCAGAGGCTCCGTGAAGAAAAGAACCATCTCCCTTATTTTGCATTTCTGCATAATTCTTGTGGGCAGAGTTGGGCCCTGACCACCCCTCGCGATCAACAACCTCTGCTTGCAGCTCTTCAGGACAGGAAAGGGCAGGTGGAATTCAGAATGCTCTCTATTGTGAGGCACAGACTGTTAGTCTTCCATGGACTGAGGCCAGATGCTTCTGGGAAGCCTTGATACGTGCTCATCTAAGTAATGTCTGTCAATGTATAAACTGTATAGTTGCAAAGAGTTTCTTGTTGGATCAGTGAGAGTTCTGGGAGGAGTTTTCAAGCATTCCTAGTTTGGTACAAGCCCTTGCCTATTAGCCAAAGGGGAGGATTTGCTCACTTGCCTAGTCTCACCCCCGTCCCAAATTTGAAGCAGGTGATTGTACACATCTGGTTTCCATGGAGTGAGCGCCATGGCTGCTGTGGGAGGAGACCCGAGTGTTCCTGGTCCTGATCCAGTGACAAGGACCAGGCCTCAGATTGTAGCAGGGTGATGCTGCCCACTCCATAGCTGGTAGGTAGCTGTGTCATTCATTGTGTGATTTGTGCACGGGCTTCATTGTTAAATATGGGTGAAAACTGTCATCTTGCGGAGATTCATTCTGGTAAGCGAGAAGCCACTTCCACGTCAGCTGGTGTTGCAAGAAACTTCAAGTGGAACTTTGGTAGTACTAGAGCTGCTGTTTGCTGGCAGGACTGTGAAGAATAAAGACGAGGGAGCTGCTATCATGTACGAATCCCTGACTGAGGGGATTTGGATGAGGGGCTGCCACCTACTTCCTCTGCTCAGTTGGTGCTGCATGGCACGTTCTTGAGAACTGGCCTGGGCGCACTAGAAACAGCTTCTGAGGTGGTGAGTCTCCAAGCTCCAACTCCTTTTCTTTTCTAATAGCCTGTCACCTTGTCTTCTAGGCCCATGGAGGAAAGGCCTATTGTACTCCATGGCATAGTTGAAAGTATCAATCATGACACTAGTTGGTTTACCAGTGTTTCTTCCGAGGAGACATATATTTTTAATAAACAGAACGTTGCAATGAACTTGTCTGTTGAAGGTTTCTTACGGGGTGAAGCCCTGTCCCCCGATGGATTGGATCTCACTGGCTCTGGGGGCCAAGGCCTGCTTGTACGCTTCTAACATGCCACACAATTTTGAGAGGCATTGAGGTAATTGTAAGTTGGGCCCAGGAACATGTGGGGTTAAGAGCTAGATGTTTATATTTCCCTTTTTCCATGTGAAGTACCACCTCAAAGTATATATGATGTATGTCTATAATGCCCTGACAAGTGGTGGTGAGAAATTTACTGCTCATCTACACTGTCCGGGTAAGCATCATAGTAGTGCAATTTCTATCACTTAACAGGATCAAGCAATGTAAGAAAACAAGAGAACCCTCTACTGCATCAAACCCAATCAATCTTTTATTCGCACTGGCCAACCAGTTACCTGTAAGAAGCCCAGAAGCAGGACTTGAACATAGTAACATCCTCCTACTTAAGTTCCCTAGCAACTGGCATACAGTGGCATATTAGTAGTTTTTCTACAAATTTGTCTAGTCCCCTTTCAAAGCCATCCGTGTTGGTGGCCACTGTTACATCTTGTTGTAGCAAATTCCATAGTTTAATTATGTGTTGTGTGAAGAAATACTTCCTGAGTCTCTTACCACTCTGTCTCATTGGGTCACCCGTTATAGTGTTATGAGGGAGCAACTTGATCATTTGTAGTTCTTTTTATTGGAACTTAAAGCCAACATTGCTAACCACCGGCACTTCTGCACAGGCCTTTTGTTGTACAATTGCCCTGCCTCAAAATTGTACAGGGGGCCCAATGACCCCCACCAATTTATAACCTCCGTGTGTTTTCCCATCTTTTTTCCTAACCAGAAAAAGCTCATTGAGGAAAACAGAATAGTTGCCCAGTGCCTTTGGTAATGCTAGAAGCACCCTGCTACATATTGAATGCAGTAATTGAAAGTTGATGTAGTGGTGGAAAAGGCCCCACAACAAACAGGGTGGCATAGTTCTATATTTAGTTCAACTGTCCATGGAGGACGGCCTTTTTAACAGCATGCAGCCACAAACACCATTTGCCAAGTGCCAGTTCTGGAGACAAGAATTTGTCAGCTATGCAAAACATGACGTTAAGTGAGAGATTCAGATAGGATTACCGTTGGCCTAAAGCTGAGGGGTTCGGTTTGAATCCTGCCAATAGTTGTTCCTAAGTAGAACCAGCTTTTACGCTGCTCTTGGCATAGATGCTACAGGCCAATGACATTAGGTTTAGACAACATTAAATACTGGATTGTTAAGGGGATGAGGCAAGATGACTGGTGACCGAGACCACAAGTGATGTCTGAAAACATGGGTGCTGATTTGAGCCTTTTAAGTGTAAGCATGTACATGTTTGAGAAACTGCATTCTTGTATTGCAATGGATGGAAAATTAAACAGGCCAATAAATATTTATATGAGGAGATAAATATGCTGACTGTAGGCTGCATGAAGGCTTGAACTATTTTATTATTGAACTTTTCTGTGCTAAACAAGCCTCCATTTGGTCAGAAAACATGGATCTCAGTTTCCATAAGATCCAGTGCCCCCATTTCTGGGGAGCATTACTACTTTTGCCCCACTAAATACTGCCAACAAATTAGGAGTGATACCAGCAGGGAGCTCTTGTATGTGGCCTCTGATGTGCTGCAGTACTAATGGCTGATGAACTCTAGCACTGCACCAGCTAGCCTTTTTGTAGACTTGATTGTTGCTGTCACTCCTCCTTTGGATGGAACCCCTTTGCTCTGTCTAGCTTGTCCAGCACCTCACTGTAAAGGCCAATCATCTGTGGGGGGGGAGGGGGGAAGACACCCAGAGTCAACTGACAGCTGACAATATACTGGCTGAGAGGCAGCTTGGCCCCCTTGTAGTTAGCTTAAGCAATTTCCTTAATTTTGGGAGAACTAAATCCAATAGATTGAATGCTGTTTGCCTAATGCCAAAATCTATCAACGAAGAGATGCACCTCTAACTACTAAACAAATCCAGATGTAGTCTTGCTTTTCACGTCACCTGGGACAATGCCTTAACCAAGGGATAAGGCAACCTTTTGGGAACGTGGGCACATTTGGGAAACTGTCCTGGAGAGCCATTATATGGCTGTGCTGTGGGTGGACATGACTAGTCACAAAGCACAAAGCCACCTGCCCAGAAGCATTCGTGGGAAATTAAGACGGCAGCAGCAGCTAGAGGATCCCACTTCGATGCAATCTCAGCTGCCAGTAAGAAAATACATATAATTTAAATTGAGAGGAGGGTGGCTTGGTGAACACCAGGGAAGGTGTTGGGGGTGTATCACTACGTTGGCTACCCCTGCCTTAACCTTAGTCACAGCCTACTAGAATCACCCTGTGGGAGTACCATAGCTAATCTCGGCTAGTGATCCTGCGCTGTAGCCCAGAATATCTTACATATATAGACATCCCTGCCCCTCTTGCAGACACAGTAGCTTACTGGGACCTGGTCTCTTCTAAATTTCAGCTGTTGACTGAAAGATAGGTGTCTTCTTCCCTGCAGGTAATCAGTCTTCCATCTCAAGCAGTCCAATGTGCTTCAACATAAATGCTTGCAAAGGCTCTCTACTGCTAGTGCAGGCTATAGGGCTTGAACCCCTTCACTAAAGGCCATTTTACAAGGTGCGCTGGAGCATGGGTTAATCCTTTCTCTATTCATCCTCCCATACCTGGCTCTCATAGCTGCTCTTCAGAGTTCCCAGATGAGCCAGAAAGCGCATTCCAAGGCTGCACCACTGCTCTGCTTCCTTATATCTGCCAGCACAGTACTGGTATATTCCTGTGTTCCAAGCTCTAGTCATGAGCCAGAGTATCTCCACCTCTGGGTAGCTGGCCTGCAGCACCTGGCAACAACCAGAAGGATGTAAGAGCGAGTACGGCTTTCTTGCCAAGTGGTGAGGCTGAAATTCTAGTACCAAAGGGTGGGGGTGCACGCTGACCGGCTGGCTGGTTGTAATACTTTAGTCAAGGCAGCATGGAATTGCAACACAAAGAGAGGTCTTAGGGGTGTCTTGCAGGGTCTCTTCTGCTTCTGAAGTGCTAGTCATAGTTGTAGAGCAACGCAGGCTCAAAGGCACGTTGCCCATTCTGTGGCAGACCTGCCCTTGTCTCCAATTTCCTGTAGGTGAGGCTTTTTAAAAGCCTAACTGCAGTGTATGTGTGTGTGCATGTGTGTGTGTATGCGGGGGGGGGGGGGGGGGGAGGGGACGACATCGCTGGGCAGCAAATGGCTAACTTTGTGCTCCCTAAACCTGTGATATCCCCCCGTCCCCTCATTGGCACCAATAGAGTTTTTTTAAAAGCCTGGTTGCAGTAGGGAGGGGTGATGAGTGGCTCAATTCGGACGACACGATAGTCAATGGTGGGGTAATAATCAACTTTACAGTGGTTCATCTAGGGGCTACTCCCCACACAACGTGGTAATAAATAATCAACTGTGGTGTGGATTAGGATCAGCGCTGAGTTGACTATGGCAGCATTCGGAGGACACGATAGTCAAAACAACTGACGATTGTTTTCCCCACACCAGTTTATTGTGTCGTCCGAATTGAGCCAGTGAGTGAGCGAGCGAGTGGTCTGTATGCATGCTAGTAGTGTGGTGGTGACATGTGGCCCCAACATGATTGTCCAGAACCAGTTTGGCCTGTGGAATGAAAAAGGGCCCCTCTCCCTGCTCTACTGTCATGGAGAAGTCTGCGGAATATCTGGCATACATTCAGTGATCATGTAGGAAGACTTTGATGAATGACCCAATAGCTAGGAATTTCCAGTTCTGCTGCCTAGCCTGGAACAACGTTGTTGGTGCTGGAAGGGCCGCATTTTTACCAACAACTCTCCCAATAGAAAGGAGTTTGATGGCTCTCCTGCGCAACTCACTGTGCTGCCCAAAATGCTCAGAGCGTCTTCAAAATAGCTCCATGCCTCCTCCAATGCGCACACATCTGCCTCGATCATGCCCGATGGAAGAGAAAGGTGAACCAAGCTGTGTAGACATTTGCTGAGTAGCAAGAAAAAGGGAAGGGAAGGAAATACCCTCAGTTCAACATTTCTTCCTCTCCCCACAGCTGAAGAGAGTAGAGTGTCATCAACAAGGAAGGGAAAAGTAAAAGTCCCTTTCCAACCTTTGCAGAGAGGAACCATCTTCAGAGGGTCCTGAGTGAAAGGGAAACCTTCATCCTTAACTAAGAGGAAAAGGCAGTTCATCAACTGGCTTTCAAGATGCCACAGAAGTTCAAGGAAGATGATTGCAACAGATTTCAGATAAGGGAGTGCAGCTACTGTGGGAAGAGGGATGGAAACTCCACCGTTGGGAGGAATGCCAGGACATAAAGCAGCATCTACATGCCTCTCATTTGGGATTTCACTCAGGACCCCATCCCTAAGCAAGCAGCTACACCCTGAAAAACTGATGGGATGCATACTCCTTAGCGGAACTTGTTCCTTCCCAATACAGGCACTTACCTGAATGTGACGGTATCCATGGCTTCGTGCTTCTTGAGAAGAGTCAAAACCATTTTAAGGGCCTTCTTACACAATGAAGGATAGTGAGCAGGTGATTCCATGGCCAGTGCTTGAGGAAAGAAGGGAGTCACTTTTAAAGTGTAACACTCTGCCCATGTGCTATGCTCTGCAATGCTACATGAGGATTTACATGAGGATTTTCCCAACAGCACTGGGAAAATTCAATCCACTAGTGGCTTCTGTAACAACAGTAGCAAGGAAGGTATGACAAACCAGGTGAGGTCTGGGGGAATGGCAGAGACTTCAAAGCTGGAAAACAAACTGGCTGCCCAAGCAGGTAAAAGTTTCTCTTTTCCCACCCCTGCCCTGATCTTCTGTCTCATCAGGTCTTTCAAAGACAAATTTCAGTAAGGCAGGCTACAGTTTAATTCCACACAGCAGCGACAAAACAATGCCTGGCTCAGATTGTATCTGGCCTTTCAGGTAATACTTTTTCTACAGAAGATGTGATCAAAAGATATTGGGCTTGATCCAATGGTAACCTGCTGCGATGTGCATAGACCCACCAGGAGAGCAGCGTGTCTCTTACATGCAATAGTTTCCAGAGTCTTAATCTCCACGTGTGGCAGCTCCCACATCTGGTCCAGTACATTGGCCACTGCCGGGTCATTCAGCTTGGCTCTAGCTTCAAATTCATAAAGCAGCAGTAGTATGTCCGTTGGATCTTTGGGGAAATCACCTATTGAGAAGGACGGGGGCCGCATGTTAGCTGGCCCACTGAATTTGCTTGTGCAACTTACTTAGGTTGATCAGATGTCCAGATTTGAAGATTTTTCTATTTGTTCCCTCTTTCCTGCAGAATGTACTGCCATTTATCTGCTTTGATTACGATGCATTTCTTTTCGCTAAGTTTACGGTAGGCAGCAACTTCCAGACTTGCTTGTCCATTTGCATTGAAACTTCAGGACAGAGGTACTCCCACAACCTCATATGAAAGTGTTTTAGAGTGACTCTCATCTGAAGCAGGAAATCCCACCCTGACAGGATCTTGTCCACGGGGGCAATTTTGAAGTGAATCATTTCAGAGCTAAGGCCTGATCTTTCCAAATCCTCTCTAGCCTCCTCTCATCATCTCAGGGTTAAGCTTTTGTAGTTTTTCCTCCTCTTCCACCACCACTACCCCTCGCCATATGGCTAACAGTTGTAAGAAGCAACTATAAATGGTATATTTATGACACTATGCTCGCAATCCTCTGCACGTTGACTTAGATATAAATCCTATTCAATTTGGCGGGATTTCTGCCTGAGTAAAAATGCATAGGTTCTGGCTGTCAATCCAAGAACCCTATGTGTCAATAATTCTACAACTTCCATATTGTCCCAGCTTGTTGCTTCATTCCCCAGGCCTTCTGTATCCCAAGAAAAGACACCATTCCCATTAAGAGCAAGGCAAGAAAGTCTCTCACAATTAACTGTGAGTAGCTATATGTATCATCATCAGCACTTTGGTTTGCAGGAATCCCAGCTCACCTGTTTGTTTCAGAACCTTCCAGATCTCCCTGCATGACTGGATGTGTTCAAGGGCCTGTGTCAGCAATTCAGTCTGCTTTTAAATTTAAAAATAAAACAAAACTATAGTATCACTACAATATTTGCTGGAAGGGAGGGGGAATGAATCTCCCTACTTCTTGTGCACACAGCTGAAGCATATCTTTGGGTAATCAATGTCCAGATATTAAAAGGATTTTAGTTTTTTGATTTGTTGAAAAAAAAATCCAGATAAATGCAGAAGAGTAGGAAGAATGCAGGCTTGCAAAGTAAAGTGAGGAAGGGCGAGGAGGATGGCCTGGCTATCCTCAGGTAGAGTCTAGTTGGTGCAGAATCATCCCAAAAGGATTCCAGTTTTAATTCTAAATATGATCCAGGCGATTGTAATCTCAGCATAATATTAAATCCTATCAAACGGCAACCCAGACCTGCCCTGAGTTTACAAAAGCAAGCAGGCAAAATAAAGTTTTTCACTCTGTCAACTTAACCTGGTCAGCAGGTAACAAACTGCTCCGGCCTATGTCAAGATTAACAGCAGCAGCCATGAGCAGGCATGTCCTCTGGGCAAGCAGGATGGCTTTATCAGAAGGACAAAGCTGGGAGAACTGTAAAGGAAAAGTGAATGGAATATAATCATTGCCACCCATCAGCAGGGAAGACCAAACTACCCATTGCAGAGACCAGTTTTTATTTTCCCTGTTTTTTAAAAAAACAAGCTGGAATATATATATATATATATATATATATATATATATATATATATATATTGCTCTCCCTGTTGAGTCCAGTTCCACTGCTTTCCCACCCACTCTCTCCCTCCACACTTGCAAAACCTTGGTTATTCCTCCTCTCTGCTCCCACTGAATCTGACCCTCCTAGGTTGTTGTGAAAGACCTGATTTGAACAGCAGCAACAGGAGCTCTGGGCTGCAAAGCGCCTGAGGGACATGCCTACACCCTTTGAGGCATTCTCTGCAGCATTCATCTTCCTGAAAGCCTGCAGCCAATCATTGTTCATGTCCTAAGTAAAACTGAAATTAGCTCAGCTTGTCCTTGTTTACATGGGCAAAAAACAAACATGAAAATGGTACCCTTTACGTTTAAACATATCCTTTTGCCACGAAAAGTTCTCTCCCCTCTCAGTCATATGCAGTAAGCACAGTTCTGCTAAAAGCAGGAGTTTTCTGCCAAAGAAACTTCGTAAAAGAGAACTTGGCAATGTTTCCACATTCTCCTACAGTTCTGCTAGGGCAGACTCAGGGGTAACATCACCTTGACAGTGGATACCTGGAGGAGGGGAGGCAAAACTATTCTGGAATAACCTGCTACTCAAAAGGTTAAGCCTGAAAAAAATCCTCTTCTTCCCTGGGAAACACTTTTATTTGGGGATCATTTCCAAATGTGATCTCTGGATCAGATTCTAGTCTCTGTTACATTGTTGAAGCTTCAACATGATGCTACTGTTCTCAATAAAATAGTCCAGTTTTGCAGGAGTGGAGGCAAGGCGGGATTTCCTAAAAGGTTGAATGTTCCCCCTAAACTGTTCAGCCCAGCCCATCATCCCAAATATAGTCTGAAAATGGAAGATTTTGAACAGTGAAGACCACGTTTTTGCAACACATAAAGTCCCTTTTCTGGAAGCTGTTAAGAGAATCTAGCCTACTAACTTTGGCAGTACATGTAGAGAACTACCTGACCATTCTTCAGGCAGGATTTGATCTCCCACTTGGTTTGCCAGGTAGTTGGGCTACTACCTCCATTCTATTACAGATTAAGATGCTCCTTTACATTTTAACAGAGTGCAGTAATCTTTCGATCCACCTCATTAAAAGCTTCTCTGACTCAAACAGGCCTTTGTAGGCAGTGAATCATATGGCTGATTGTACATCCATTGCAGGCCCAGCTAACCAATTGCCAACTGACATAGTTTGAATAAGTTCTCAGATGTCTCCTGAACAGAGCTGTGTTCCCCGTCTAACAGAGCTCTGTATGGGCACATAATGCATAAATGGAACTGCACAGAGAACACAAAGAATGCTGGCAAAGACACATACCTTGAGTGACATTATGAAGAAATCTCTCATAATTCTTGGACAGCTCTCACACTGCACAGCCAAATTCCATGCTCATAAAACAAACGAGAAAAAGAAAACAAGTTATATAAAAAAGATATAACCCCTACCTAAGATAAGCCCTTGCCTTTTCTGACAGGCTCAATATTGACTTCAAGTAAGACGCAATATATGTTTATTGATACAGCCAACAGTTAGGTATCAATATGTTATTTCAACAGTGTGTCTTTCTGTCAATGAAAATGTTTACAAGACAAGACTTTGAACACAAGCAGGGACTCTAGAGGAATCTCTTCAATTATATTATTGCTACACAATCCACATAATTATTTTGGGTGTGGTTTCTTTCCATCCTTGCAGTGAGTTCATTTCCCCCACCCCCAACACACACTGTCTTGTATGGAATAAATGTTCATGTCACAAAGTGATCATGTCAATCAGTTGCCATTAGCAACTGATGAGCAAAGCTTGCACACCTGAAATGTGCAAGAAAATCCACTCAGTTTTATGCAAGCAACGGATTCATGACTGCACTCAGTCTATGATCAAGCAGATTGCTGGTCCTTGTTTTGGTAATCAAACTACAGTCCCTTTGCCTGTGTATTTTACTTTCATGTATAAATTTGTCCCCCAGAGGGGATTGTAATGTCTTTTGGTTGATACAATTTTGTTTTTACTGTGATTGGCAGTAAATCTGTGCAGGAAAGAAAGCTTGCATGCACTACTGATGTAAGACCACATCAGCAAACATGTCTATCCTATCTTCCTTAGCTTGTAATCTTGTTGTCCCAGCCTGGATTTTGGACTCCGTGCCATTAATGAAGCAAGGGAACTTTTCAACCCCTCTTCTAAATGGAAGTGTTTCTCTTTGACTCCAACACTACCACCTACCTATCTTCCTGAACCACTGAGCTTCAGCGACTCTCATTTCCAGGGTCTCATTCTCCTCTCTGAATAGCCCATCAAGTCTATGGTGAGCTGGAGCAGGAATTAGATGCAAAGCATGAATTATAAACATTGTCAACTCTTGTTGAGATTTTTAGGGGAAAGCTAAACATCTGTCGTGGAATTAAATGGAGGAGGTGAACCTTTCCACCTGTCCCTACTATTCTGCACTTACTAAGAGAAGAAGAGGTATAATAATACAGCTAACTACATTTACCTGCAGTCAAGTATGTTGAAAGGGTCTTCATGTCTTCAGTTCTGAAAGCAAAGAAAAAAAAGGAGGACATTATTGAACAGCCCTAAATAATACAATAATAAAAGAGAAAATAGACTTTCTTGTAAAGCTCTTCTCCACAGTTTTCGGAAGGCAGTAGGAAATTGCAACTACAAAGTGTGTTACAATTGTATTGCTATCTCTTCACAATAGCCCTGTGAGAACGGCTGCTATTATTATCATTATACAGATGGAGAAAATAGACTGACGAATAGTGGCATGGCCAACCACACATAATCTTTGCATCCATGGTCGAAATGAAATTTGAACCTATACCAAATATTGATGGAGGTTTAAGGTAAGTATTATATTTAGACTCCTTCACCTCTCCTATCAGTTCAAGCTGGACATCTAACCTTCCTCACCCTTGTCTTGTACAAAGCAAATATCCATAACTGTAAGCACTCACATCTCCTCTTCAGATTTCACTGCAACTTTAGACAATACAAGCCGAATCAAACATCTGTTGGCAAAAGAAATTGCAGCAAATGATCCTTAGCAACACTGTTACTCAAAGCACCAGCCTTTTCTCAAAGCCTCTCAATGCTATATCCTCTCTGTCGTTGTTGCTGTTGCTACTCCACGCCATTGTGGAAGTGCTCATCTAATGAGGAACATCAGCAGCAAGACTCTAGCAACCAGTAGGTACAGTTGGAAATAAAGTCAGAAGAGTAAGAATAAGGTATATCTTTAAAAATTAGTTTGAATCTGGGATAGTCAAAAGGTATTTTAGTTTCTGTCCAGATGCAAGCTAGGACTAGGGCAGTTCAAGGAGCTACGAATCAAGACAGATCCTCACATTTGGATAACTAAAAACAACAACAACCCCTATTCAATTGCATTTAATCACTAAGAACATTTTAAATGACGTCAAGCAATTAAACAAGGTACTTAGTATGATTCTATGCTTATTTATATTACTCACTTTAAAGCCGTAAACGCTTGCTGGCAATCTTGCAAGTGCTGAGATAAATACCCCAAGGCTTTAATAGCCACAGACTGCTGATCATTCTGAGGGTAAAACTTATTTAATTTAGAAATACAAAGAATACATAACATTGGTATGACCTTATTTATAGCATGAACTTCAAATTATAGGTTTTTTTAATCTCTGTAATGCAAAGACAATCAACACAGGCTCAAAGAATTCTCCCTCTCCCTCAACTGTTTCCATTCCAGCTGGTTTTGCTTGATTTCCTCTTTTTTCTGTCCTCATCCTTTTCCTTTTGTGTTGTACCATTTAGATAATAAGCCTGTGGGTACGGTCTGCCTTGCTTTTATTGATCTTATGTAAGCTGTTCTGGGAACCTTTTCTGAAGAGTGGGGTAAAAATGCTAACAACAACGGATACTAAAAAGAACCTCATTTAAACACACTTTCATTTAATAATCTTTTGATACAAGGGATACTAGATGGCTTAATTAATTTTAAAAGGTTAAAAGATATTACCAAGCTTACATAAATTCAAATGTCTTTTTGTTCCAGGTAGACATATAGACAATGGCAAATGTCTAAGGAGTTCTAAGCAGCTTGGATCTCTTAAAAAGCTTGGCTTCATGAAGAATGAAAAATAAAAAGAGATGCCATCAGAAAGTATCGCATATCAGAGGGGTCTGATATATGGGTAAGAGAAGCCTGTGTGAAGGAGGAATACAAGCGAAACCCCATACAAGGGCACAATTGTGTTAGGAAAGAATGGGTGCAATCCTAAACACACTTACTGTATTGGAAAATAATAATTACTGGTTACATTTACTTACTACATTTCATTTTCTTCTGTCCTCGCTGTTTATGTGCCGTGTGTGTGTATATACATACGGCACACAAACACACACGCAGCTCGCCATAATACTTCAACCACGTATTCCTTAATACATTCGTTAGGCTATAAGATGCCACAAGTCTTTGTTGCTTTTGCTGCAATAGATGACTACAATTACTCCTCTGGGAATTACCCAGCTCAGATGAGGTTTGTCAAACTGGGCTAATGCGGATGGAGGACTTTAAACCTCCTGTCTGAGCAGAGCAGGCAAACAGAGTTATCCACCCACTATGTTAATTTATTATTATTTGTTTATTACATTTATATCCAGCCTTTTTTCCTCCAAGGAACCCAATGCGATGTACATAACCCTCTTCCTCTCCATTTTATCCTCACGACAAGAACCCTGTGAGATGGGCTGGGGAGAAAGTCTGTGACTGGCCCAAAGTCACCCAGTGAGCTTCCATGGCTGAGTGGGAAGAACCCAGGTTTCTTGACTCCCACTGTAGCCACTACACCACACTGGCTGTTAATTCATTGTGTGTAAATAAGGACACTTCTGTCGTGAAGCACCTGTGTCGCATTAAGCCATTTACGTGTTAGTAGATTTGTGTCTACACACCTCCAATGCAAATTGGGCTGCTAAGCTCAAGAGATTGGTATCCATAGATCGGTCTGTTAACAATTTATCTCCATGATGACTTGGATGTGCTGCTGATTTCTCCATTGCAACAAAAGCGTCCAAAGCTAAAAGACGGACAAGAAACAAGCCATTAATTACAATCTGTACCTGTTCAAATAAGAATGGGCCTGCTTCTCTAAAACTTTAGCTGATTATCCTATGGATGTCCTTCTGTCCTGAGTGGTGAAAAGTGTTCATATTTCTGTACAACCAGTATATGGCTTGGCTGCCCATTATTGTCATTGCCAAGTTACCACACTTCAACCTAATCTCTTAAAAGGCCACATGTTTACTGGAATGCTTCTATTTGCTTGACTAGGTAATACACAGATTGAGGATACTTCAGGCTCCAAAACACCACCTACATCCATAATAATGAAAAGAAAAAGTCTCCTTCTGAGTAAAATATAATAGATTATACAACCTGATGTTTTACCATTTTCGTTAATATGAAATATCAGTATCAAAAGTCACCATGTTGAAAGATCACAATACAGAAACCACAGAGCAGTAAATAAAATCATCATTATCATCCAGATAATGTGAGTCCTTTATGGAGTATTTCATAGAATAGTAGAGTTGGAAGGGGCCTACAAGGCCATCGGGTACCAATTCTCTCTGAGAATAACTCTGAACAATGTTATTTGTCTTAACTCCAGTGGGAGGCTGAGCCACTGACCTATTTCAAAATATATTTTCTTCATGGAATTACACTTAAAATACAAGTAACTGGAAATAAAAATAATATGACCTCATGATCAGATAGCAATACCCATAATAGGTGAAAGCACTTCATGGGAGGTATAGTAACCCTGCTGTTAACTACTGCTGAAAGCTTACATTAAAGAGATAGTCCTACTCCTACTTTTGTATACAAGGAAGTTAAGCAAGATTGTCTTCTCCTACAAAGCAAGATGTTTTGAGAAATGGAACATTTCAGCCTAATTGGTACAGTCTTCAGCAATCATTAGACAGTTACAGCGCCTACAAAGAGGTACTTCCACCGCTTAGGGATTTCATTATATTTAGCGATATATAAACATTACAAATAAATAAATAAAATTATGGATAGAGAAAGGTTACTATATGTATATGTGGCTATTATGTTTGGATCTCCAGCAACGTGTATTTAATGTTTGGTCTGTTTTAAAAGCTTCTGAATGTTCTGTTGTTCTTGCATCGTGATCCTGTAATATTGTGGTTATTGATATTGGTATTTCGTTTATTGTATTAATGTCCCCAAAGGTATAGTATTTGATTGTCCAATTCTATTTTATATACAAGGAGTCATTTTGTATTATGACTATGTGTGTGTGTGGTGGTGGTGGGGGGGGTGCCTTTGCCTCAGTGTGGGTCATTCTCTCCATTTTCCTTGCTCAGTTACACCTCAGGGCCTGTATTTTTGCCAAAACAAAGGAAACTACCTTTTGGCTCAAACTCTGTTGCTATTTTCTGTATTGCTCTATTCACCAATTATATTTATAAACTATGTATTCAAGGGGAAATTGTTGCAATAGAGTCTAGTGAAAAATCTGCTTTGTATATGCATGGTAAGCAATCTTGCATCTTAAAAGCATGTAAATGATATTTCCTAGTTTCTGTAATTTAATAGCCGTAATTTTTAGACAAGGGAAAGTGCAGGGATACTTTGTGAAGTTTGCCTCTCTACATGATTTGCTAGTCAACATTTGAAGCTAGCAAATGCAAAAGTTATTCTCATGCGTAAACCTACAAACATATTTGAAGGTTTTAATGTATGCTTGTGTGGTATACATAAAACTTAAAAATATATCACACTGGTTCCAAATATATGATCAAATAACAGTGGTGTAACTGAAAATCACCTGTGTTATACACACACACACACTGATAATTGTTATTAGCATTTTTATAAAGACAGTAATAACCACAATCAGATTAACCACGCTGATCGTGTGCCATCAATATGGAAAACTCTTCCTTGGTCATAGATTTGTATCCCTGCTCTAACTACCTGCATTCTGAGATGTGTCCCTGGCCAGATCTACACCAAGCAGGATATGACACATTGAAAACGGTTTGAAAACTGTACATGGAGTGTGTCCTGGGCCTCAACAGTTGTCACTACTATTATAAACCATTTTAAAGTAGTAGTGTAGATCCTGCCCCTGACATTCAAGAAACCATCATCTGTAATCAATTTTTCATACTGCCTGATGACTTGAACATTTGCATACCCTTTTAACAACAGAAACACATCCTGTAGAAGGTATATTTATTATGTTTAAAAATAGCTGTGAACACCTATGAGAAAGACGACTTGTTCAAGAGAAAGGTTAACATGAAATTCAGAGTGGATGTTAGGTTCTGTAGCATTTTGTCCTTACATTCAAAGAACATGTTTGGGCCAAAAAGCTAGAGAATCTAATGTCTACGTCCCCTCTGAATTTCAGGACAAGTAGTTAGGAGACACCAAAGCAGTAAAAATGACAAAATCTTTTGCCACAAGCTGTTTTTACCTTTTTGGGTATTGTTCTCCAGGACTGCTATTTTATACACATAGAAATGAGTGAAGATGCTGTTTGAATGATATCTTTCTGCCTCCTTCACTGCCTCATTAGCCTGTAGATAGAGAGATTTAGCACGATTATTGCTGAAGAATTAATGTATATGGTGCAGAAACTTCATGTCAGAAGCTTTCAGGGAGAAGATCTGAAAAGAGTAGCAGTAAGTTACCCACAGTCCTCTAGTACAAAATCCTAAGAGCTACACAAGCAGCCTAATTTCTCAAGAACTCTGTAGTGCACCTACATGTTTGTGCCTACCGCAGGTAAGTGTAAAAAAGGATGCCAACAGAGTTTTCTGAAACATGAGGCAAAACTGGCTGCAATATTTGCCTAGGTAGGATATTCCATTAGGTTCTAAAGTTTAGGACAATGTTTGCAGCATAATCTTCTGCAGGTGATAGATTTACAGCCTGAGTGTATTAACTATCACAATAATGTGTTCCAGGAGAAACCCCATTTTTTTATTAATGTAGCACTTTAACAAAGGAGGAAGAATTTGTACTACCTGGTGAACCCTCTCCTCTCCCCCCTCTGAAGGTGAACAACTGGGTGGTGATGAAGAGGAGGAACCTGAAACCTGATTGCAGCTCTTATGCCTAAGGCCACGTACACAAGTCTTTCAAATGGAAACTTTCCCCTCCAAAGCAGCTCAGGAAACTTTAAAAAGAAGCAGGTTTTCAAAGAGTGGCCAGCAGCTCAAGGAGAAGGTTAAAAAGAAAATAACAAAAGCACCTGAAGCTAGAGAAGCACACTCAAGAGAAATACCTTGTCAAGTTCTTTCAGGTGAAGATAGCAAGCAGCCATATTCCTATGCAGCTTTGCCAGGTTTTGGTAGTCTGTCTGTCCAGATGAGTAGAGGCCGAGGGAGTAGTTGTACCACTGAAGGGATTCTGAATATATTTTTGCCTAGAAAATAATTATCATGTCTTAACCTGTTTGCACTTGTTCCAAACTGTATATGAGCTCCATCACAACAGCGATTTAATGCATTCTCGCCATGCCAGGTGTGCGGATTTGCAGCACGGTACTCACATGAGGCAGTGCCTGTCCTGCTGACACCCTGCCTCTTCCCAAACCTTTCCTAGAATGCTAACAATCTGTATCATTTCCCCTAAACACATTTAATGCGCCCCAAGCCTCCCTGGAGTTTAAAAGGAACTGGGGGCTTGAACGGATTGTATCAGGTCCTGGCAGGGAAAAGCAATCTCTCCTAGCAGCTGTCTCCAAGCCTCAATATAAAACCCAAACCTTGCATCCCAGGCTCAAAAGCATCTTTTAAAATCATACAATGCCTGAATCTCTGCAGAGACAGGATTGTACTCCCTCAATGCCCCCAAAGAGCCAGACTAAAGGGTCGCTCCATTTTTGCCTGGCAGAAAGGCGGTCTGGTTGAAGTGCTCATCTGACAGGACCTGACTGGAGGGAGAAAGAGAAATGGAGGGGTGAAGTGGAGTGGAGTGGAAGAGCTCACCAGTGAAGGAGCAGCTATTCAGGTGAAAGAGATCATAAGCTTGACGCGCTGGTAAAAAAAAACATGGAGGCAAACCAGGGGGGGAAATTAGGTGTGATGGAGGTCTTTATGTTGTGTGAACAAATATGCAGATTTAAAAGACAGGTCCCTTTCCTAGGTCAGGAGAGGGAGCCAAAGTGTCTCATCTATGTTATTTCAAATTATGATTTGGATTCTTTGTTTTTGTACCTATAAGAATTGCAAGCTACTGCCATCTGGAAGCAGATGGGAAACTGGCAGGTATAACATGCCATGAGCCAGAGCTATGGGTATGGGAATATTAGCTGCTCACATATGATCTTCATGAGCAAGGGAAATACCAAATAACAATTGTGGTGATTTTGTGTTTACTTTATTATTCTGAAAAGCTGCTTTTATTTTCATTTTATGATAACCCACTTTTTGCTAAACCTATCTGTATCTATTCTTTTTATAGCATAAGGTCACTTCCAAAGACTGACTTCAGTGTACAAGCTAATATGGCCTACCCCATCTGATACATACGCACATTGCCTTTACTACATGAGATAGGTAATCAAAACAAGAGGGGAAAATCCATAGGGCCCAAACCTCATAGTGTGTAGCAGCTCTGTCCCACAGAACAAGATGCAAATGGTTCAGTATTTCAGGAGGCAGCTGTTTTCCAGTGTTGTGTCCTATGGAGATAATTCAGTGTTTTGCCAATTTTACATAGCTGAGGCAATATGTACATTTGTATGCAGCAAGAATGTGAGCAGAATCAGACATGTTTACAAGAGTCTGCCAATAGAGCCAGTGATTCTAAGCAGCGTTCTGCCACAAATCTTAAGATCTATGCAGACACACAAACATTTCCACCTGTACATTTCTATAGCTGAACTCTTGAGAACTATACTTAATTCCTGATCCTAAATATGTTCAATAAAAGTTAAGTCCCATTGTTGCTTTCATCTAAGCAAAAATGCTTAAAATAATCTTAAATCAACAAGACTCAAGCTTGTGCAATTGTGATCTTCATGGAGACCACGGGCAAGCTTTAAATGCTCGGCCGTACATCTTTCTTAGTGAAAATTTCAATTTGAAAGATGTGTTTGCACGTCTTGTAGATTTCCCCCAAGTGACAGCCGAGCAGCATCAACAGAAGCTGGACACAGACCTGCAATGACAACTTCAATCTTTTTTTTGGCAAGTGGTTCCTTCATTCTCTGTAATAGTAGTTCGATGTGAAGGAGAGTGACTTTTCCAACATCTGGGGATCCTTCAAACAGCTCAGCAACTGATTTTAGGAAGTCAAAGCCAATAGCTTCCCTGAATATACAAAGACCATTTGATAACGGGCTTGGCATATATGCTGTCAATCACTGACACCAAGAAAAGCACTTAATGTTCATAAATTCAGTTCACAGTAACAAAAAAATAAAACTAGATTTCTATCCAGACACATTGTTCTCCTAGATAGTTGTTAGGAGACAGAATTTCAGTTCCCACTAATCTCACACCAAAAGCTTTATAAAACATTGCCAACAGGAACCTAACTACAGGCCCTTTTCAACTACCTTTAGCATATATCTTTACTATTCCATTCGTATTAATTGCAAGACCTCTATATGGTCAGTTTGTTTGCCCAATATGTCTCTCCAAAAACGCTCAAGCATATAAGTGGACAAAGATCGAATTAGTATTGTCCCTTCATCCTTTCTCATTCTCATCTAGCCAACACTCCCAAATCAGTTACCTTAACGTGTTGTATCTGTTCCCCAACATACCACCTCTGCATGGACATCAAACTCATTCTTTGCCTATCCCACCCCCTGCCTCCTTATTCTGCAATTCCCTCAAGACGTTCACAACCACAGTTACAAAAACAGGTGGCAGAGAAGTGGAGTTTGTTGAAGGGCATAAGAAGCCACGTCAGAATGGATTTTCTTGGTCCCCCTTAGCTACTGTCCTGATTGACAAGAATCTACCACCGGCTCAGATGGGAACTCTTAGATCTGTGTACCTCTCATGCTCCAGAAGCAACTTTGCTGTGTCCAAGCAAACATCTAGAGAAAACCCATGGTGAAGAAGTTCAGCAACAGCTGGAGAGAGGGGGAAAAACAAGGTTAGTATCTCACTAAAAATGGTTTAAGTACAACCCCTCCCCACAAACAATTAACAATTCAATACATTTCAGACCTTGAGTTCCATGTGCTATTTAAAGAGCCCAAATGGGCAGAGTTGGAATTAACTGATGGACTGGGATGGACTTTGGGATGATAGTGATGTGCAGTATGAAGATGAATGTACCCAGTCACCAAGCAGAAGGAGGTCCCTGAGCTCAAGGAGCCCCAGTGATCCATGCTGGCCACAATGACATGGGGTAATGTAGTTATGAGGTCGTGGAAACCAAATTTAGGTTAGTAAAAGGTTGAAATCCAGGACCACCAAGGTGGCTTTCTCTGTAATGCTACCTGTTCCATGCACAGGGCCAGCTAGAGAAGCAAAGCTGAGAAGTATCAATGTGTGGATAAGACGGTGATGCAGAGAGGAGGGATTCAGATGTGTTAGGCAGTAGGGAACGTTTTGAGACAAGCCAGGCCTGTGCAAGAGGGATGGGTCCCAGTTGAACCAGAATGGAACCAGCTTGCTGGTGCTTAACATAAAAAAAACTGGCAGAGCACTTTTTATACTGCACCCTTGGGGAAAGCTGATAGGAGCTGGAAAATATCTGGTTTGGGTTGAATCATCCCTAAGGGGATGAAGTTTAAAAACGTTTCTGATTGCCCAAATGGGGACAGAGGGGAATAGGCCACGATCATATGGCGAAACATAATAACCAGTCAAAGATGCCTAAGGGCTGCAGCAGAAACACCTATCAGAGATAGCTGGGGAGGGACACCATGTATAGGTGTTTCTATGCTAAATGCCTCCAAGCCAAGATGGGAGTGTTGGAGTACTTCATTTTAAAGGAGATCTTAAATAGAGTGGGCATAATGGAAATCTGGTGGAATGCAGAAAGCCAGTGGGATATAGTAATCTCTGGATATAAACTGTATAGGAAGGACACTGAGTGAGCAGAATGCTGGACTAGATGGGCTTTTGGTCTAATCCAGCATGGCTGTTCTTATGTGCAATTATCTAAACTAGTGGTATGGAAGAAGGGAGGGATTCACTTCAATAAATCAGAGCGCAAAGCTCCTATAACTGCCCTTTCACTAGTTTACAATTAATTCCCTTTGTTAACAGCTGAAGAGGATCAGTGACCGAACCACTGCACAACATAAAATGAAGTTGCCTCTGCTGACATACTTGGCAGAGTCAAAATTCAGCTTTGCTTTGCAGACACGGGGTTGGATCCAACCCTCATGCATGAGGGTTTCCACTTGCACAAGGGGACTTCCTTGTACTCTCCTCCCCCCTGTGTGTGCCCCCAAATCTGCTCCAGAAGATCCCCCAACGCTCTGGAGCAGATTGGGGGGCACATAGGAAGCTGCAGGGGGAGGGAGAGGAAATGATTTCAACCAGCGGTTTCCTTCCACTGGGGGATAACACCACTGGATACAGCCCATGAAGTTGTGTGCTTTATTCTGAACTAAGATTGGTACCTGTGCCAACATCTTCATCTAATGCACCACCCTGCAGGAGAATTTTAATTTTCAAGAAAAAACCAGCAGGATGCAAATTCTCCTGTTAATCAAGAAATCAAGACATTATTTTGACAGCCAAACTATTTTTACTAGATTCAGGATATTTTAAACTGGCTGCTGTCAGAGCTCAGCCTATTCATACATCTGAAGGAATGTCAGGAGCTTTTCATCAATACTCCTCATAAAATATATCTGAAATATTCTTCTAGAGTAATTTTAAACATCCTTAGCAACATGTCACCTAGTGCTGCCAGATGATCGATTTGGAATTCTCATCCTAGAGCCTCAAAAAACTAATTTATTTCGCTCAGAACTCTTATACAGTGGGTGGTGGAAAGGGGACTGCTATCTAATTTCCTCCTGTACCCTAACTTCTCAGACAGCAGAGAGCCCCTAGGAGTATCAGCTATCCTCATACCTAGTGTCATTTAAAGAGGTAGGTTGGAAGATTCCCTTATTCTCTTCTTTCTTCACATTAGTTGCTCTCTTATAAAAATAAATCAATAAAACCTCAGCCTTTTCTACTTCACTCCCAATATGGCATTACCCCTAATCTAGGTGGACAAATTGAGAATACAAAAGGAAAGAAACCTCCTTCTCCTCCTCACTCTGCTGCTATGGGGGGCAGAGGGGATACAAGAAAAAGACTTGCTTTGACCTTGGCTGGGGCAATAATAAGAAAACAAGGGGAAAAACACATTCCTGCATATTCCTTTCTTGCTTGAGAGTAGGAACTAGTACTATGCTGGCCAGATTAGTGCTGCACTGAGCAACCATGAATTCTCATATATTTGTATACAAGAGTGCAAAGAGTTGAGTGCAAAGAGTTGAGATGAGAATTACGGGCTACCATACAAGATATGAATCTTGTATGGTAGCCCGTAATTCTCATCTCATATATTTATAAGAATTCTTGGAATTCTTGATTATCTGGCGATAATGCACACATCCCTTATGGAAAGCCACTCACAAGCCAAAATCAATTATTTGGCACCGTATTTCCAAAAATGGTAAAGCCATGTTGGTCCAATATAACATAATTGTTAGGATCAGTAAAATAATATATTTGTTAGGACCAACAAATTGTTTTTTAAAAATTTTTAACTGTTGTGATTTTTATGTTTTATATTGTTGTTGTTCCCCGCCTCGATCTGGAGGGAGAGGCGGGCTACAAATAATAATAATAATAATAATAATAATAATAATAATTATTATTATTATTATTATGCAGTATCCAAGCTTTCGAGTTACACAAGACTAACTTTCAAGTTTTCTTTTTTCAAAATACTCCCAAGTGAAAGTCTAATGTTAGACGCTTGTTTGCAGATAGTCTTAAGAGCATCATGCTTGGGTGTCAAATCTCTATCAGCTCAAGGGCTGAGTTCAAGTTTGGAGAAGCTCTCTGGTGCTGCATTCCAGTGGTGGGTGGGACCAGAGACAAAAGAAGTGAGGCCAAAATACGAAAAATACCAGCATATTTTAGCTCAAAATTCTTACTGCCAGTGACCAGGAGCATCTCTACATTAAGGGAAATCACGTTGTTTACCTGGGGCTTTTGTGCTTCCTGGTTCTTTGGCGCAATTGTTGTGGGCTGCATTACATGGGAGGACAGGGAGGACAAGGGGGTTGAATTGAACATTTCCCCTCCATCCAGTTCCCCTGAGTTCTGTTGAGACAGCACCATCTAGTGGCAGAAAATCCCAGCTATTACCACTTTAAAAGTGGTTCTTTTTATCCTGTGATTTCCAGAGGATTCTGCAGGAGACATCCCGGTTGTTGGTGATGTCATAAATTGACCCAAAAAATTCTGTGAGTGGCCAATCACGAGCGTGCAATAAATCACTCGTTTAGAGGAGCCTTAAGCCTTAGGAGAGTCATTTCAAACTTTTAGAATGAGATTATTTTTGTTTGTTTTGCAAAAGCCAAGAAACCACCAAATGATAGGTGATCCGGGAAAGGGGGGGCAAACTGGACCTCAGGTGGGCTGGATTCGGCCCACGAACATGAGGTTCAACACCCTCGTGATGATGGAACAACATTCTATTTCTGAGCTATGTGCAGCATAGAGATGAAACCCAGTCAACCCAAGCAAACTTGGGGGAAGATACTGTTTCTGGAGTAACTCCACTGAACATTATTCTCAGGAATGAATCTGGCCCATGTGGTTAGAGCAGAAGAAACTCTGTCAATCCATGTATTTCAATCAATTGGAAGCTCCATTACCTCATTAGCCATGTGGATAGCCGTGAGAGCTTTATCTTGAAACTGTTTGTAGTCCCATTCCAAATAGACCGTAGCTAATAACCGCAGCACTTTAGCCTACAAATGAAAATAAATGAACATTTAAGAACAAATGACTGACGTCAATAATAGGGTCACAGAGTTGGAAGGGACCTCAAAGTTCATGTATGAACCAGTTCTAATCCTGAAGGAGAAGGCCATCGTCCATGGGACTGTAAATGGTTTATAAAGTATTCTCACCAGTATTTCTTTTCCGGGGGAATATTTCTTATCCGTCTTCCCAATTTCATAGCTCTGGCTGTTGAAGAAAGAAAAATCAGCAAAAGTCTAACTCTTCAGGAAACGGGAGAAGACGTAGCAGAGTGAGTTAAATCCCTACCGTTCTAAGGCTGTATTTCATAAATGACCCCCCATGTTATGTAAGGATAACTTCACCATATGTTCCTCCACAGTACCAATTTTGCTGCGGTTATTGTTTTACAAACAAAATCCCACAAAGAATAAGTTTTACTGTAGACTATCCATTTGTAAAGGCTGTGAAGATTATGAATTTCCATCATAATCACCTGGAGATTCCCCAGCACTCTGAACAAAGGGTAAGTGGAGCTCTCTCTGCCATAGGCAAGGTTGTAGGGGGCCTAGGCATAGACCTCTCCCCCCATTCTGCTATCAACTCCATCTCCGAAGTCCACCGCAAATTTGCTGTTTGAATCGACAATCTAGGACCCAAGCATAAGTATACGAGTTCACATGTAAATGTCCCAGTCTAACTTGAAACAGAAGACTGGAGCACTTACATGAGAGAACTGGCACACAGTGGCAAGCTTGAAGCTATGCATCCACTCACAAATGAATCTTCTCAGAAGTAAGTGGCCTAGCCTGCCATTTCAAGAGACAGCCTAGAGCATCTAGTAGCGAATGTGCTGGCAAATAAGTAATCTAGCCTGTTCCTTAAACTTCAATGTGCATTGCAGGAACATTTTGGGACATGATGGGCTATTGGCCTTCTTTATTCCAGAATGATGGCATTTTTGTGTGAAACCAGTTTTAAGGATGTCTTGGTCTAACTAAACGTTACATGCAGATGTATATAACTTTGGGTGGGAGGGTGCTGTTGCACCATGTCCTGCTTTGTTGGTCCCTGGCCGACAGCTGGTTGGCCATTGTGTGAACATAGTGCTGGACTGGATGGACCCTCGCTCTGATCCAGCATGGCACTTATGTTCTTAAATCCTGGTGGTTGCTTCCTCTAAAATTAAGCAGGTTTGGGAAGGGAGTAATTTAGAGTGAAGTAGCAGCAAGGGGGAGAAGTTGCTAAATTGTTCCTGTTGCAACTGCTTCTCTGCATCAAGCAACCCAAGCTCCTTCCCCTCTCCCTTCAAAGGCATGTAATGTCTCTTATGGAAATGTCCTCACCAGTTCTGCTGCAGCTGGAAGGAACTTTCAGCCGCTAGATGGTGCCAAATGTCTCAGTTCACACAAATGCTTCCTTTGCACATCTGACAGATCTGGACATTCTTTTCTAAGAGCTCCATCACACCAGTGATTTAGTGCACTCTCGCCATGCCTGGTGTGTGGATTTGCAGCATGGTACTCACAGGATGCCATGCCATGCCTGCTCTTCCCCAGCCTTTCCTAGAACGCTAAAAGTCTGGATTATTTTCCCTAAACGCATTGAATGCGCCCTAAACCTCCGTGTAGTTTTAAAGGAACTGGGGGTTTGAATGGATTGCATCAGGTCCTGGCAGGGAGAAGTTATCTCTCCCAGCAGCTGGCTCCAAGCCTCAATATAAAACAAACACCTTGCATCCCAGGCTCGAAAGCATTTTTTTTTAAATCATACAATGCCTGAATCTCTGCAGAGACAGGATTGTACTCCCTCGATGCCCCTAAAGAGCTAGACTAAAGGGTTGTTCCATTTTTGCCTGGCAGAAAGGCGGTTTGGTTGAAGTACTCATCTGACAGGACCTGACTGGAGGGAGAAAGAGAAGTGGAGGGGTGGAGTGGAGTGGAGTGGAGTGGGAGCGAAGGAGCAGCTATTCAGGTGAAAGGGATCATGAGCTTGATGCTCTTCTGCTCAGAGGTAAAAAAAATGTGGAAGCAAACGGGGGGGGGGGGATTAAGTGTGATGGAGTTCTAAAGCCTTCCAAGAAGTAGAATGTCTATTAACCATGCTGCTTTCCCCATAACATTACCTGAGCCAAAAGGAACTCTGCTCATATCTCTTCAGTTCATATGTTTCCACACCAAAGTTGTAGCACAGGAGGGAAAGGTAACAGGTCTGCAATTCAATAAGAGTAATTTATATCATGGTCTTGTACTGTTGTATTTTAAAAGTTAGGAATAGATGCAGAAAGGTGGTATTTTCTATAATTTCCAGTGAGGCACCACTGCGTTGAAAAAGATTAAATAAGACAATATTGTGGTCACTAACCTCTTTTGGCAGCCTCATCAGGATGTCTCTGCATCGCTGAACACATGTGACTGCTTTCTGAAAATCCCCTTGAGCAATTGCCTGAGAAAGCAACAGAAGATGGCAATGAACTGCTTGGTTGCCACATAGGTCAATTTCAAATTAGCATTTAAAATTCTACCAAATTAAATTTGTATTGGAAGCGTGATCACATAATTAGTACATTAAATTTTTTATAGGAAGTCAGTTTTGTGAATTAAAATTTTGGGAGCCAGTGAACTGTAGAAGCACTTCGTCTGAACAAAAGGAATATGGACAATATATTGCTCATTGCATTTCTATAACACGATTACAGCGATTTGACATTTATTTTGCACCAACATACAGACTCAGCCTGATAAGAGAGAACTTTGAATACATCCTTCTCTACATCAGCTTTGTGTAAATGAGTATCAGCCTCGCTGGTGCTCCTCTTGGTTAGCTGGGCATAGAGTCTCTCCAGATTCTGCAAAATTAAGTAGACAATTGACTTTAAAAAACTAATTACCTATAGCACTTCATAAAAGCATATTTGCACAAGACAACATAAACTTACATTCATGGCAATCTCAAGAAGTTCATTGGCAAGGGCAGGTTTTCCAGCGTCCACCCACCCTTTTCCAGTCTTCATTGCCATCTGGATCATAAAAGAAACATGTGTGTTTAAAACAAAGTATGGACTTTCACTGATATGAAGTCCTATACAAAGCTCCTAGATATATTCAAGGGACCTTAACAACCGTTTGATTGGTTCAGACATAATGATCCCAGCTTAATAAACTATGGTTTATAAAGCTGAGAACAAGCTCCATGTCTGCATGTTCCCCTATCACCCCTCTCTTCCTACCCTTGCAAACTGAGTTTGGTGTTTCTGTCAGGGTTGTTTAAAGCAGAATTTCCAGTTATGCCTATAATGGAAAACTGTGGTTTAATCTTTGCTTACTAACCAGGATATAAAATCAGGAAAACAAAACTTGGTTTTATATCCTAGTTCGAAGGACTAAAATAAACCAGTTTCCCAGTTCAGATGTAACTAGAAAATGTTGTTTGAACAGAGCACAATAGAAGTGACGAACCTGTAGCATGAAGGGGGGAGTGACAGGGGGTGCATGAGCACAATGCTCATTATCAGTTTAATAAAACATTGTTTATTAACCATATTAAAACTGAGATGGTTACGTTTGAACCATGCCCTAATCTGACCCATCACATAATCTAAAATTGCAAAACAGAAATTATTTTAGAACAACTCTTAATCTCTGAAATTAAATATTTGAAAACATAAAAATCTACCACATATTTTGATAAATCATTCAAATAATTATTATTACTATTACATGTTTATAGCTTTTTTATCTATCTCATTGTATATATTTCCTTCATGCAGATTTTTAAAGACTTTTAAACACTTCTCTCTGTGCAGAACAAGTCCAAGTCCTCTCTTAACTTCCCTTTAATATATTGTATAAAGTTAGGCTCACCCTATGAAAAGGAGGACAGGGCTCATGTAACTTTAACAGTTGCAGAGAAAAGGGAATTTCAGCCAGTGTCATTTGTATGCAATTAGTTCTTGGTGAAATTCCCTCTTCATCACAACTGTTAAAGTTGCAGGGGCCCTGCCTTCTTTTGTATATGGTCACTCTAGTATAGTGCCTGCAACTTTAACTGTTGTGATGAAGAGGGAATTTCACCAGGAACTAATTGCATACAAATGACACTAGCTGAAATTCCCTTTTCTCTACAACTGTTAAAGTTACATGAGCCTTGTCCTCCTTTTCATAGGGACAGCCTAATAAAGTGAAATCTACCAATATAAACAAACAAACAATTATGCTAAAATTTTAGAGCCCTTTCTAATTTCTAGCATTGGGGAAGCAGAAACCATCTGCAGAAACCATTTATACACCATTCAATTACAATTACCAAAATTTGCCTCCGCACCATCTCCTCAGGTGGATCATTTACTTCACAAAACATCATCAATTTGCAGGCAGCATGGCGCACTATAAGAAGAAAATATGCAAATCCTTAGGCATTGACCATTTACCTCCAATTCCCAGCCCAAACTTGGAGGTTATGGAAACAAGCTTTTGTGATGCAAAGTGAACACAGAATAGCCATCACTGTCAACACCATTAAGTAGGGTGGGACCTGGGCTCTATGCAGGACATTTCATGAGAGAAACTCACTTTAATCTATGGAGGAAGCATAAAAGCAATTACTCTGCTCCATCTGCAGCCACCCAGGGCACTATTAGCACTCCTGGCAGCTTTCCCTGCCAGTGGCTCAGCTGCTGCTTCTAGAACAAAATGGATGATTGAGCCAAGGTGTGAGGGTGATGGGAACAAAAACACAAAGCACAACCACATGTGTACAAAGAGCCAGCAAATTTGAACTCCTCTGTAACAGGTATTAACATCCAGGTATGAGAGTTTATGCAAATTTCAAAACAGAACAGAAAAACATCTTACTCCTTTTGGTAAAACAAACCAATCCTAGATTATGGCAGAGAATTCAAACGTACATTTAACTCTTTGCATATCGCTGATAACAGGGCCTATTTTTCTTGCTACTGTCCAGTTCCATAAGCTGACTGCACTTTCTTCAACCTACAGGAAAAGGAAGAAAAAGTGACATCCCTCAAAATCCATACAAGTAATTTGAGAGCTTTACTAGGAAAAACGTTGCAATTACCAAAGTTATACAGAGTTTATTTAACTTCGTCAGAGGGCATTCCCTTCATCCCTTCAGGAAAATGTAGAAAAGGGAGGAATGGAAACCTGTAGATAAGGTGTCACGGTAATGTAAAAAAGAAAAGAAACCCCAGGTAGGGAGTCAAAAAAAGCCAAAGGCAAGGGGTGGAACCAGGGAAAGGTTTAATAAAATATTATTATAAAAATGAAGGAACCAATGCATTTCGGACACAGTGTTGTCCTTCAGGGTAATTTTGGAGTCACAACACTTTCATAAGAGCCTCCTATGGTGTTCTGCTCTAAGCTAAGATGTGGAATGATGATGTAGATAAATGAAGAAAAAGAACAGAGCATATGGTCTCCCTTTAGATTTTCATTGTGGATTACCGTTACTGTCACATATGAACATATGAATCTGTGTCCCATCCAAGATGTTTTTTCAGTCGTTAACTTTATTTGCATTCTACCCTCAAGCATATTGTACAAGATGGATTCACACAAGTTTTAAGGCTGGAATAAACTTTAAAGGCCAAGTAGGCATTCTCAAATCCTATAACCAGGTGTCCCTGCCTTCTGAAGTTAGGTTGTGGCAACCTGGGTTTTAATTCTGGGTTTTCCCCTTTGCTTGGTCCCATATCTTACATCCTTTTGACATCAGGCAAATATTTCTATTTACCCATGCTTCCTATGTTTTTAGACCTGTTTTAAGGATGTTGATGTTGCTTTTTCTATCTTACTGATTTTAGCCATGGTTGAATTTGGAAATATGTTTAATTGTTTTAGGTTGCAATCCTGTACTATTACTTTTGAACAGATATGTAAATGATTGCACTGTTAATTGATTGTAAGGCATCCTGGGAGTTGAACTGAAGGGTGGGGCATTAAATATTTAACTAACTAATTATGAACATGATTAGCCCATGGGTGCTTGTACTCAGAGGGCTCCTAGTGACGCTCCCTGTGAGAAGGCATTGTACACCTATTCCATCTTTTCTTTCTTAATGAATTATCTGCGGTAAGAGAAGAGACAGAAGTGATGGGAAAATATGTCATGGTTATGAGTTGAAGATTACATAATCTGGACCCCCATAACATTCCATGAATTAGGCAGGGCAATGGAACGAAAAATGCCTCGTCCAGAAGCACCCTGTGTCCCAAATCAAGTTTTTAAAACAGATTTTTGAACCCCCAGCCTAATTTCTCTTGAACAACATTTTCTCCATCTGTACCTGGGCCTTCTGACTCTCATTCCTACTTTCTGTATTCATATTTTCTATCTCACTAAATAACTTCTCAATGACCTCTGTTACATCAGATAAAGTCTCACTGTTCATCAGTTCTTGAATTAGCCCTGCAAGAAAAAAAGAAGAAAAAAACAATGACTAAAACAGATATAGGGTAAGTGAGCCAGCTTACATTTTCTCCATATTACTCCAGCAGCGAAATAATATAATATTTACCATGGGCTGTATCCTATTGTGCCCCTGTGCCAGCAGGAGTGACTGCTAATGCAACAGATTTAGCAGTTCTAAAGTAAACCCAGGAACGAGCAGAAACAGGGCAAGTCAGTGGAGCTTACAGAAAAGAGCTCCTATCCTGATCCGGAAACATTTATAAATATTTAACTAACTAATTATGAACATGATTAGCCCATGGGTGCTTGTACTCAGAGGGCTCCTAGTGACGCTCCTGATTTCCGGGGTTACTTTTAGAGCTGCTAATTTCCCATTGTGCAAGTGGTTGCTCCCAGTGGCACAACACAGTCGGCGGGAGTGCAGCAGCATGTTTGGATACTGCTCAATATGAATAAATAAATTTGTTTTTATTTATTTATGAACAGCTCTCCTAAATAGAAATTTTGTTCAGGAGCAGTGTCGATGATTGACATGACTGGATACCTGCTGAGGCTCACACCTCAACGGGGGAGGGGGATTGGTGGCCTCTCAGAGCCCTCTGGTCCTCTTCCTACTTATTCCCCTGCCCTCTCCAAACATGGGAGCAGAGACAAGAACAAGAAGGAAAAGAAGCAGCGTTGAGGGAAAGGGAAAGAGTGTGGGTAGCAGTTGACAGTGGCAAGTACAGAGGCCTACTGAGAGCATCCCACCCAAGGCACATACGTCTGGCGCTGACACTACTTCTGTTCCATATCTTACATAGAATTTGTGTTTATATAACATCCATAAAACTTAATCTTTGTGAAGAAAGCAAATAACCACCATGGGCACTGTTGCAAATTCAAGTGCAACCCACTAGTGAAATCTCCTGAATGGCAGTTAGTTAGGAGCACAGAGAAGCATTGAATATTGCTCTTACGGTTATCATTTAATCCCATCTCAAGCTTCTGTTCATGCAAAGATATTATGTACCTTTTATTTCCATGATGGGTTTTTCTCCCTTGATATCGCCAATGTAGAAAAAAAAAACCCTTTTTAAAAAAAGGAAGTATTTTAATTATTTATTTTAATGTATTATTGTTGTTGTTATTATGATCAACGTTATTATGATCGTTGTTGTTGTTGCTGTTATTAACTTCCTTTCTATACTGTTGCATAGCCAAAGCTCTCTGGGTGCTTTGCAACAATTCATAAAAATACCAAAAAAAAAATATTTTTAACGTATGTTGTTTTAGCTTAGCTTAATATTCCTCAGCTATCCCTCTCTAGGCTCTAATTGCATCACTTTCCCTTGTAAAGGAAGCCAATTTTGAATTGTTTTAGACCCCTTCTAGATGGATTCCGTTTGACGCCTGGTTAGCTGATTATGCGCATAATCGCTGAAGTGATTTATCGCAAATGCTTGTATTCAGGAGGTAATTGAGCGTACAACTGGTGACCTTACTGGTTGTTTCAAATGCGCTTTACAAGTAGTTAATGTGGAGAATCGCTTGTTCACATAGTCAAAATGCACTTTAACGTCCGGAGCAAAATAAAACTCGCTATTTAACACGCATTCGATAATGCGCATAATCGGAGAGAAAAAGCGCCTCAGCTCCCGATTTACGCTCCACTCTTGTAGAGGTAAAAATTTTAATGAGACTTCAAAGAGCTTTAAACGTCTGGTGTAGAGGCAGCCTTAATCTGTGATCGTGAGCTGTCCCTGTCAGGGACATGAGGGGGTGAAAAGCAAGAGTGTCTGAGCATATGGTTCCTCAGCGCATCAACATGCCTCCTCATTGGGAACTTATTTATTTAAAACTTTTTATTTTTCAAACAAAGATAAAACACAAACAATACAACATACAACATTAAAATGGACTTCCGAATTTCTCCAACAAAAATATCTACGTTTTCTTAATGATTTATCAAAATAAGACTAATAAAAAACGAAGCAAAATAGCGAGTGAATTTCTAGACTTCCCTATCTTTATCAATTGTTTTTTTTCCAATTTAATCGCTGAATCCGCATGCAAATATGTCCTTCCCTTCTCTCTCTCTCTCTCTTCCCCCCCCCCCCCAAATTGGGAATTTATGAAGAAACAGTATATAAATTCCTGCTTGCTGACTGAAATAATTTCATGTTGAGGATTAATTAAAAAAAAAAAGTTGAGGGATTAGGTTTTAGTGACCCTGTTCAGATGACACGCTAAAACCACAACGGTTAAGCATTTTGAGTTAAACATTATGACTTAACGTGTCAAGCGGACCATGAATTGTCGTGTGAACCATTCCTAACCATGGCGGCTACCTAACCATAGTTTAAACACCCTCACAGACCATTTGCTGTAAAAGGGTTAGCAGCCAAACCATGGCTTAGCGTGTTGTCTGACAGGCCCATTGTTTTACATAACTTTCTTTTCTATGTGTGTGTGTTTAAATCATTTAACCTGTTTCCCTTTGCTTTTTGAGAAGAAGTGTAGGATATTATTTTGTAAAGATAAATTATACTTTTAAATCAAAAGCAACATCAAAGAAGCCCTTCTTCAGGGATACAGAGATAATGACACCTGAGGGAAACCGGTGTGTGTGTGTGGGGGGGAATATTGCGCCCTGAACGCGCTAAAAACTCCCGCCCAAACCTCACCCCACCCACTTTCCTCTCCGCCCGCGGTGCAAACTGGGAATCTAGTCTGTTCAGGCGACATGACGAGAACGAGAAAGGTGGGATAGAAAAAAACACTACGTTTCCCAGTACTCCTAGCGGCAGATTAGCCCTCCCCCTGCACCAAAGACGGCCCGGTGATTGGTTCATTTCCCTCGGGAGAGGCGTATCCCAGAGCGTCCAATGAGGCCGTCAAGTGTCTGGCGATGGGAAGGTGGGGCTTACTCTGGATGGCAGGCACTGGAACCAATTGGCTCAGCCGGACGTCGTGTGGCTGTTCGTAAAGGTCCGGAGACGTCATCTCCGCCCGCCTAAGATGTCGGGGATCCTGAGCACGACGCTGAGCGGCCTCAGTAGCGACTCGTATTGCGAGATCAGCCAGTATCGGGACCAGCACTACAAGGTTGGAGGCTCGCTCTCTGTACATGCTCAGAGGCCCTGCCGTTTTTCAGGGTCGTTTCCGGAAGCCCAGTTGGGCTCCTTGCGAGACGCAGAGGCCCTCTGCATATGCGTAGAGGCCCCATTTGTTCCGTTCAGCAGAAAAGCTCTCTGCCCATGCTCAAGGGCATTTTGGTCTTTGGGCCTCCAGGATATTCGAAAACAAGAGGTGGCCTGACTCGACTGGAGCGGGCCCGCGAGGTGGGCTGGGGCAAAAGAGGCATGCGAAGTAGGGGAGGGGCTCCTTTCCCTCCCCAGCCTGACTCCCACAAGCCCTCTGCAGAACGGGGGACGTATGAAATGTCTTCCAGGCGAGCGAGAAGGAGTTCTGTAGATCTGGGCAAGTGTTTACTTACCGAGTAGAGGAACGATCTAAACCTGAAGGGGCAAAGCTACCTCCTGGATCCCAAATTAAGGCTGTGTGCTATCGCTGTGACATGGGCCGGGACCGGTGCATGGATTAAGTGTACAGGTAGCCTTACCAAATTTGGTTGGAGTGCCCTTTGTGCAAGGTTCTGTTGGAATCCACATATAGGTTGTGTATGTGTGGTATTTAATTAAATCAGCACAACTACATTAATCTAGATCAATTAACTACACAATGTTGCTGGAACTCGACAGGGAAGGCTTGTTCATATTCAAGTTTATTTGTGGAATTAGCATAGTTTTGTTTTTAGACTTTTATCTCCCCGTACAGGTTCAAATTATTATTTCATATTTCTAGGAGACCAGAAGCAGTTGAAAGTTTCATTTGGGAACACCTACACTTCCAACTTTACTAGTGCAGTAACTTTGAATCATGTTATATCCCAGTCCCTGAAGTGGTGTTAACTTTGTGGATGAGGTGGTTCCAATTCTGCATGGCATTGGGAGTGTAGAAAAGGGCAACTAAAATGATCAAGGGAAGGTTACAACAGCTGGGATTGTTTAGCCTGGAAAAAGGGAGGCTAAGGGGGGGGGGGGGAGATGCTAGAGGTGTACAAAATTAGAGGTGTACAAAATTATGCACGGTGTGGAGAATGTGGATAGAGAGACATTTGTCTCCCTCTCCCATAATACTAGAATCTGGGGTCATCCCATGAAGCTGAGTCGGGGGAGACTCAGGACAGATAAAAGGAAGTACCTGTTTGGTGCCAACAGTGTTATTCTTTTGGCACTATGCAAAGACTTTTTTATTCTCCTGGGCCTTTTCACGTATTTTTCTTTTAACACATTATATATTTTATTTTTGTGTTTTATTTTGCTTGATAAACCGGCCTGGAAGCTCATAGGCAGTATATAAACCATTAAAGTGAAATAATAATCATCCCTAGATGTTTTCATCCACCTTTGTTTTGTCCATTTAGCCTTTTAGTCCTTGGGCACGACCCGTGTTAGTGTTTCAGTTTGTACAACATCTAACATCTGCTTGTGCCAAGTGGTGGGAAAAGGAATGTCTGGATAGGTACATGACACTGACTACATCACTCCTTCCTCTATCCCTTTTCCAGGGGAGCCGTTACCTGCAAGAGAAAGACCTGAAGTACTCCTGCACGCTTTATGTGGGCAACCTGTCCTTCTACACCACGGAGGAGCAGATCCATGAACTCTTCTCCAAGTGTGGGGATGTCAAACGTATAGTCATGGGGCTGGACAAAGTGAAGAAAACTCCCTGTGGCTTCTGCTTTGTGGAGTATCCTTGGCCTGTGTTTGCAGTTGCAGACAATGGCCCGATCCGTGGCCTTGTTGATTGTAGCGTAACAGAGCTGGGCTACACAGTCGGCAGCCTCATGGAATGACTGTATTGCTGGGGGTTGTATGAGGTGTGAGTCTGAATGTGTGCATTATCTCCTGTATTTAGAAACAAACGTAACAAAAAAGCCCTCCCTGCATATATATAAGTAGCATGTAATGGAGAAGGAAAATCTTCCATATAGCTGTCCTAATCGTGTATTTTGCCTCTTTAGTTATGCTGACATCTATTTATTTATTGCAATTGTATCCCACTTTTCAAGAATCAGGGTGCCTTCTATGAACACATGAAGTTGCCTTAGCCTGAATCAGACCATTGGTCCACCTGTCCCAGTGTTGTCTGCCCTGTCCAAGGTTTTAGCCAGAAGTATTTCCCATTTCTGCTCCCTAGGCTAAGCCTAGGACTTTTTGCATGCAGAATTTATGCTCTGCCTCTGACCTGTGGTCCCTCAAGTCTGGCCCTTGCAGGCAAAAATATCTGCTTGACTATAACAATGTCTCGAGTCATACAGTTCTGTTCCTCTTCTCTGGGTAGTACTACAATGTTATCTGCTCACTGAACTTGGAGTGGAGGTGGGCTTCTGGACTTCAGCTCCCTGGTAGCCTCTTCCTCGGCCCGGGACCATGCTTCTCTCAAACAATCCCGTGAGTCTTCCTTAAAATAACATTCCAGATACTACACAAGAGCAGAAGCGGAGCATTCTATGCGGTTCATCAATGGAACCCGACTGGACGACCGGATCATCCGGACAGACTGGGATGCAGGGTTCAAGGAGGGGCGGCAGTTTGGCCGTGGAAAGACAGGGGGCCAGGTAGGGGTCGTCGTTGGCTGTGTGGATCCGGCATGAAGTGGAGGGGCGGCACCAAACTTCCACCCACACAAGTAATATAATCCAGTCTTTCCCAGATGTGTTGGATACAAGTCCCAGAATTCTTGGTATCAGGTTGGGTAAGGCTGGACTGTAGTAACTGGGAGCGCTGGGCCCAGAGTCATGGGAAGGCAGAGATGGTCTCTGTGCTCTCTCACCGCAAATTCTCAGGATGGGTTTGGCTGGTAAGTGTCCTGCAAGAGTAGACTGAGGCTCCGCCATTGTCAGAAATGGTTCTGTCAGAATTCTGGTTTGTGAGACCAGAACTGAAGGCTGCAGCAGAGATGAGAAAAGTAAAATTGCATGGTTGTGTTGCCTGTTTTTTCCAGGCCAAATAGCTCAGCCTGTGCTTTGCAGGAACGACTCTAGGGAGACCAAATTGTGCTTGCTTATCAAGCAAAGCCAACTAGTACCCTGACCTCCCTCCACCCCTACCAAAATAAAAATAAAAATACCAGGTCATCAGCCAGATCGTGATCCCTTTCTTTTCTTTGGTGAAGAGGCATCTCTTAAGACAAGCACATTACCCCCCTTTCCGTTTTGACTTCACTTGCACAAAACTGCCAATCCCTGTATTTCGGTTGCTATAGGAGATTTGTCTCATCTTTTCCCTTCCAGGTACGAGATGAGTACCGGACAGACTACGATGTGGGGAGAGGCGGCTTTGGCAAGATTGTTCAGATGCAGAAGACGAATCAACAGACAGTGATATACTAAGAGCTTCTTAAGTTTAGAGAAGAGGGTGGAAAACAGAGGAGAGGAGGAGGGCAGGGTTCTCCTTGGATCGTTGGGCCAAAGGGAGCAAGAAGTTTGCCTGGCAGCGTTCGACACAATCTGCAGTTCTAAGGCCCCTTATGCCCCAGTGAGCTTTTGCTTGTCTTTGACCATATTTTGGCTAATTTGCCTGTTTTCCCAGTCCTGATGCAGAGATCTGAGGAAGCACAAGTGCTGTTGAAATGAGAGAACGTGGCCTGTGACATTTGGGAGGGGGTCATTTGCTCCTCCTGTGTGGCAACACTTGTTGATGTATTGGTGTGTGTTTGATTTCCTTTTTTTTATTAAAAACAAAAATCTAAATAAACTGTCCTTTTAACATCTGCTGTAGTCTGTAGTAACATGCCTGGGGATAGGGAGGGAACGTCCCCACTGCTGTGATCGTTCGCAGTGTGATGTGCGTCTCTGTCATTCTCTGGACCGGATTGCCACTTCTGCTCATATGTATTTGGTCTTTGGGCCAAGAGGAATTGCTGGGTGAGGTGGAGTGGGAGGAGGAAGAACCATTGGGGTCTGCTCCAGTTGGAAAACACCCCCACCAACAGGGCTAACTGACATCATGACCCTGTGGGGAAGAAGGAGTTGTTGGTTTGCCCTTCCATTGGGAGAAGAGAGGGGTGAGCAGGGCCTTCCCACCAGCCTTACTGAACAGTCTCCTTAATTCCCTTTTCTCCCTCTTCCCTCCCCATCCCCTTTTCCTCATGTGTCGTATCTTTTTTAGAATGTAAGCCAACAGGTGCTTTCTGCATACTCTGAACTTAGCCTTAGTTCTGAACAATGGTGATCTTGATCTCGAAACTTTATTGGGTTTCCTGAGCTGTTCCAAATAACCGTTTGGACGGTCGGGAACAAGTTGCCAACAGAAGAATTCTGAGAAGTAGGCAGCTGATGAATTGACTTGGAGGAAGATTGAGATTCACTGGAAGCTGCGAAGTGATTCCAGGAAGGCAAAATAGCCTAGAAATTCCTTTTGGATACTATCCAGTCTGACACTCACTGGTTGCAATGAGTCATGTCCCAGCTGAGCTGTGTCTCCTTATCACGTTAAGCTTAGCAGAAGAAGAAAGGTGATGACATCTGCCTCCAGAAAGCAAAAGCAGCCAAATTCCAGAGGGGTGGCTGTGTACACCTTTTCCATCAAAAATGATTGTGCTCTTGAGGCACCTTAAAGACTTAACACATATGTTATGGCATGAGAGTTTGTGACCTAGAGACTGCTTTTTCAAATGGATAATAGAATTATAGAATAGAATTGGAGGGGGCCTATAAGGTCATCGAGTCCAACCCCCTGCTCAGTGCTGGAATCCACATTGAGGCAACTCTGACAGATGGTTGTCCAGCTGCCTCTTGAATGCCTCTAGGATGGGAGAACCCACAACCTCCCTAAGGAATTGGTTCCATTGTCGTACTGCTCTAACAGCCAGGAAATTTTTCCTGATGTCCAGCTGGAATCTGGCTTCCTGAAACTTGAGCCCATGATTCTGCATCCTGCACACTGGGATGATTGAGAAGAGATCCTGGACCTCCTCTGTGTGACAACCTTTCAAGTACTTGAATTGTGCTATCATGTCTCCCCTCAGCCTTCTCCAGGCTAAACATGCCCGGTTCTTTCAGTGTCTCCTCACAGGGCTTTGTTTCCAGACCCCTGATCATCCTCGTCCTCTGAATCCCCCCAGCTTGTGTACGTCCTTGAAGTGTGGTGCCCAGAACTGGACGCAGTACTCAACAGGCCTAACCAGTGCCGAATAGAGGGGAACCAGTACTTCACGCCATTTGGAAGCTTGAGGATGATCACCTACAATGTTCTCCTCAATAGGCAGGTGTATGTAAGGTTGCAGAAGGGAGACTGGCACAGAACAGGGCCCATGATCTATGAGAGAAGCGGTAGGTCTGCGACCCACGTATGCAGAGACCAAATGTATGTAAGAGCGACACATTTATGATGGCTGCTGTAATGTATCTGGCATGTTGGGCTGTTGGTGAGGAGCTTCAGGTGCTTGATGGTAAGAGGGCAATTGGGCGGGGTGGGGGAAAGAACATCCATTTGCCCTTAGGAAAAAGTCTGTGATGGCAAAGAGATCAGTCAGAGTAAGGAGGGAGACAAGAATAAAGACTCTTATAGTCTCCGGATTTGCAGTTATTATAATATTTATTGATTGGTTGGATTTTTATCCTGCCTTTCGGACAATTCATGTCCCCTAAAGTGGTTCACACCAATTAAAAAAAAAATGAGAGAGACAGGCCCTGCCATCCGATTTACAGACTAAAATGTAAGACAGACTTGCAAACAAAAATTTTGGGGATGGGGAAGGAAGGGGAAGGGGATCATTTCATCAAGGCCAGAACAAGGTGGCGAGGGCTAACTGGGCATTTCAGTGTACTTCGGCGCAGCTGATCTCTTGTTGGCAGTATGGCTGGACTGAGGCTTTTGTCCCTTAGGCCAACGGATGGGGCCAGAGCGTTCATTCTCCTTCCTCCTGCGGTCTGAGGACAGCAGATGTCGGTTGGAGCTGAGGATTCTTTCTGGCAGGGAGGAGAAGCGACCTCTCTGTAACTGCTCCTTTTCCGGCTGATAGATGAGCCAGGTTAGTCTCCCCCTTGGCTTGAAGCCATTCCTGAGAAGCCAGGGTATGAAGCTTACCCATAGCTCTAGGTCCCCTGGCTGCTGGCAAAAACCACTGTATGCTTCCCTTCTCTCCAGGCCCAGGGCAGTATTCAAAATGTTGGTTAGGAAGATAAGGTCTATTTATTGTTTATCCTGTTGATTAGTTTTGACGGGTTCTTTATGGCAACTCTGCCTCAAGTCTGTAGTAAAACGTCTGGCTGAACCTCTTCTGTTGGTGCTTTTAGCTGTGCTAATCCCACTTGTCAAAACTGAATAGAATTGAATAGGCTAATAAATTGTGGTTCAGCAATTTTGTGATGGTGCTTCTCTTGGAAATACTTTTGTCGATGTAAGATTTTACCAGCAGGAGGCCCTAAAAAGCCACCATCTGAATCCCAATGGCCCGTTCTAAGTTCTTGCAATTAAAATCCAGAGCATTTTAGTTGATTTCTTGGCCAAAATGGAAACCTGGAAATTCCTCATTCCTCAGGGCTTTACCGTGGCGAGGGGGGAGGGGTAAGGAACATGGTGTCCAGCAAATGGCTCCAATGTTAATTTTCATCTCATAGTCCCTCTCGTAATAATAGAACCCAAATGGGGTCACCCCATGAACCTGATTGGAGGCAGATTCAGGACAGATAAAAGGACATCTTCACACTGCACTTAGTTAAGCTATGGAATTCACTGCCAGAAGATGTAGAGATGACCCCCAATTTGGATGGCTTTAAAAGGGGGTTAGACAAATTCCTGGAGGAGAAGGCTACCAATTACTACTAGCCCCGAAGGCTCTATGCTACCTCCAGTATCAGAGGTGGTATGCCCTATGTATACCAGTTGCTGGGGAACATTGTTTGTGGGTTTCCTGTAGGCAGCTGGTTGGCCACTGCGTGAACAAAATCCTGGACTAGGTGCAACCCTGGTCTGATCCGGTAGGGCTCTTCTTATGTTCCTAATGGTGGTCAGTTGCCTTGAAAGTCTTGTAGTCTCTCAGACTGTGTCGGGGTTGGGGCTGAACCCCTCCTACCTCCATCCTGCCTTGAACGTCTCCACCACTTCTGGCAAAAAAAAAAAAAAGGTGTTGGAGGGAGAAGGGCTGGTCCTGCCTGCACCGACTGGAATTTGGCAGCGGAGCCAAACGGGGCTGATGACAGCAGGTAACAGTTTGCATCATTGGCAGCGCGGAAATCCTGAGTAATCCAGTTTGGTGTTATCAGGCTGGTAAAGGCTGTTGCGATGATCGTCCTGATGGCAGCAGCTCTGAACGAGCACATGCAAAGTTGAGAGCCCACAGAGGGAAAGATAGAAAGCTGCCGACATGGAAATCCCTTTGTGCTAGAATCTAGATACAGTGGCTGATGCAACTTCCTCTGTTAAGGGCTCTCAGAATTATCACCGTTTCCCCCCTCCTGATTTTACACCTGTATGTTTCTAGCAGCAATAGGCAGGCAGAAACCATCTCAGTTAAACTTTTCCTGACATGCATGGGGATACAATGCACAGGAAATAATTCCTGCATGACAGGTTGCTGTTACAGGCACAGGAGCACTTTAAAACAGCACCCCTGTTTTTGAAACATCCCATCTTTTCCTGACTTGGTTCAGTGGAGGGATCTATCCCAGAGTTATTCACAGTACTGCAGCCGCTCTGGACTATTTATCTTCCCTTGTAAAATGGATGGCATTTGGGAAAAGCTTAATGAGGACAGACCCACCTGCTAATTAAGATATGATATTGCAAGCAGAGGCACTCTTCAGACTGCAGCCTTTAGGGCAGGAATTCAGGAGAGGAGATGCTTGGACTGGTTAACCTCACTCCATACCTGTTCGAGACAACTAGATAGGTGCCTGTATCATTTTGTGTCTTGTGGTGCCAGCCGAAAACCCTGCAGTGTACTGTACATGAGCTGGAACTGCATCATCGGGCCCTCCCCTACCTATGTTGGGCTACGAGAGGCCGTACTTGACTGCAGTTGGCCATGTTGGCCAGTGGATGGCTTATGGATGCCTATTATTATTATTATTATTATTTCATCTCTTTCTCGCTCGTGGCGGTTTTTCTAGACGGACATGATGGACTTTGCCAAGTCATACTGTCGTTTACAGATTCAGGAATTTCCTGACGATTGAGTATGTTTTAAGTATGACTGCTTTCTGGATGTTGGTGTGGATGTATTTTGATAGGCCCAGTTTCTGAAGGTTTTCTGTACAATTTTTTGATGTGATGTCAGTGACTGATGTGACTGACGGAATAATTGTGACCTTTTCCTGTTGCCATAGTTCTTTGACTTCCATGGTCAGTGGTGTATCTTTCTCTCTCTTTTCTTCTTCCTTTTCAACAACATTTTTGTCATTTGGTATTGCTATGTCAATGAGGTGGTATTATTATTATTATTATTATTATTATCATCATCATCGTTATTTATATACCACCCCGTAGCTGAAGCTCTCTGGGCAGTTTACAAAGATTTAAATGTTTACACTTAAAACCAATATACAAAATTTTAAACCATAAAAACAAACTATATATCAACTATCCAGGAGTCAGTTAAAAAACTCAACATATGCTGTTAAATGCCTGGGAGAAAAATCTTGACCTGGTGCAGAAAAAATAACAATGTTGGTGCCAGGTGAGCCTCATTGGGGAGATTGTTCCATAGTTGGGGGGCACCACTGAAAAGGCCCTCTCCCTTGTTATCATCCTTTGAGCTTCCCTTGGAGTAGGCACTCGGAGGAGGATCTTAGACGATGAATGTAGTGTACGGTTAGGTTCATGTCAAGAGAGATGTTCTGTCAGGTATTGTTACCCCAGTACGTGGCTTTCCATTAGCTACTTCCAGCCCAGATCTGGGGGCCACCTTCTTAACAAGAAGGCTCCGTCTCCTTTCTGACCTAAAAAGAATGCAGTGAAGCGCTAGCAGAAGCAAAGAGCTAGCAGAAACAATTGGACCCAAATGGCAACACGGAGAGCCAGAATTGCAGGTGGGGAGAGCAGGGCCTGGGGTGCGTCAGGACAGGCATGATGGAGCTCAGTCTCTGAAAAAGTGAAAAGGGAGTGGTCCCCTCCTTCTTCCCCATCTGCTAGGGAGGGCAAGCGTCTGCTTGGAAACAGCATATCCTAGCTTTGTTTTTCCTTGTAGCTGCTTGCTAGTGAATAAAGAAATTCATTTTGAAGTGGGAAAGGTGGTGACAGCTGGCTTGAATGGCAAGAACAATCCTGCCCTGCTGAGTACCTGGGAGCTGCTAAGGCACCCTCTTCTCTCCTCCACCCCCACCCCCCACAGACGAAGGGGAGAGGTCTCTATCCTCAAGGGCCTTCTGGGCAGGGAAAGGATCATTCTTTGATATGCTCTACTGCTTGCTAGAGTCTTCCTAAGACTAATCCTATGCATGTTTACTCAGAAGTAAGACCCACTGTATTTGTTGGGGTTACTCTGATGTAAGTGCACGGTGTTTGTAAACTGCCCTGAAGGCTGGAGGCTACAGAGTGGTAAAGAAATATATAAAAAATGACTCTGGAATAGGAGTGCAAGATATCCTGGGTGGGAACGCAACTGTGATTAATATAGTGTTCTTGATGTTGTACAGTAGATATTACATTATTATTGCTGTTTTTAAAACTTTGAAATTCTTTGATGTTTTTGTTAAATTACTGGTTTTGTTGTGTGTGCAATTTGCATATGTTGCTCTGACAGCTTTGAGTATAGGATGAAGTATTATTATTATTAATAATAATAATAATATTCTGGGAAGGCATTTGGAGGCAGCAAGGGAGTAGTGGTCCTGCTAGTATTTGACCTAAATGACCACCTAGAGAATTGCAGGTTTTGGCATTGGCATCCGTGCCAGCAATGGCAGTGTGGTGTATTGGTTAGAGTGTTGAACTGGGACTTGGGAGATCCGGGTTCTAAGCCCCACTTGGCCCATGGCGACTTTGGGCCAGTCACTGACTCTCAGCCTAACCTACCGCACAGGGTTGTTGTGAGGATAAAATGGAGAGGAACAGAAGGACTATGTATGCTGCCCATAGGCCCGCACAGCTCATTTCATTAGAGTGTGCACCTTAAAGAGGAGGGGAACACACGCTTTCTCACCCCCCAGGCCCTGATTGGAACAGTGGGGGGGGGGCAGGAAAGCATGCTTTCTGGGGCCTCCGGAAAGTGCGCAGTTCCCCTGGGGTTGCTAATGGCGGCCACACTTTCCCATCCTCCTTAAAAGCCCCGATTCAAACAGTGGGGAGGGGAGGGTGCAGGGAAGCGGAGGTGGCCCAGGGAAATTAGGATGTGCCTGGGCACACCCGGTACACCCCATGCACACACCTATGATGCTGCCTTGAGTTCTTTGCAAGAGGGAAAAAGGGGGGCAGGGGAGGACATCAATACAAGGAACAACGTGGCTTCTGCAAGGGCTGCTGGTGCTCACCACAGCATCCTTCCTATTTAGATAGATGGATAGAATGAGCGTCAGGGTATCTGGCCATGCAGAAGCTCACGTTACTATTATTTTAACTATACATTCTCCTTTTCTACAGCTGCTTCCCAAGCAAATGTGTTTAACAGCGGAAGTAAGCTCAGCTTTCTTACTGTAACCCCGAGGGTGAGTTTAACTGAGTTTAAAATGCCCAATCGCACACGCTCAAGAGTATTAGTCTCCTTCTCCTCCTCCTTCTTCTTCTTTCAGTCGGGAGTTGGCAAACGCGTTTGCGTGGCGCTGGGGAGAGAAGAGCAGGGCGCATTTGGTGCTTATACCTGAAATGCCACGCGCGGTGCTCCCGAGGGGCCGGGGCCAGCCTGCTCTGGACACGCGGCCGCCCCGTTCACACGATCAGCGCCGGCTGCAAAGCCAGCCTCGCCTCCCTTCCTCTGGCCCGGAGGGGGCGTCCGTCCGTCGGCCCGCCCCCTCCGCCCGCGCCGCTTGATATGCAGCGCCGCCTGCCCGCCGCCTGCCTCTCTTCCCCCCAGTCGCTGCTGGCGAGGAGCTGCGGGAGGCGCCGGCTCTGCGCGCTTCGGGCTGGTGAGAGGCGGGCAGGCGGGAGGAGCGGGCGGGGACTGCGGGCGGGCCGTCGGCGCGCTCGGCTTGCGGCGGCAGCGGCGGCAGCAGGGGAGGCCGCGCGCTGGGCTGGCGGCATGGACCGCCGCTGCGCGCCCGGCGCCTCTTTTGCAAGCGGAGCTCCGCGTTGCGTCAGCCGCCGCCGGGCAGAGGCTCAACAGGTGTAGCTTCGCCCTGCGTGGAGAGAGACGCGACATCCCGCGCGCCCCTGAACCGTCCGGATGGCGGCGCGGCTGTTTTCTTGGCCTTCCTCCTGCCTCGTCCGCACGTGCACGCCGGGTTTGGCGGTGGGGGGGTTGGGGAAAGAAAGGGACGCGCTCTGCCTATGCTCAGAGGCTCCCTTCTTAGCGATCCACTCGCTCGGTTCGGGTCCTGGGAGCAGGTCTGGCGCAAAGCGCGCCCCGGTCGGCTCGCAGGTAGAGGAGGCTGGCTCGGCTCACCTGCGCCACGAAACGCCCGCCCGTGCGCTCTGCCCAGGGCTGTTCCCGTCGCGCTCCCTCTGGGTCGGGAAGCGGGGTTGGGAGATTGCGTCACCCCCATGCTTTCGGAGCAGGCTCAGGCCGCAAAAGAAATTGCAATCCCTCCTCTACCCCATCCTCCTCGCTCCCTGCTGGTATCTTGACTTGGGGTGGCGATGGTGGCTCTTCTGTCTGCCCCCCCCCCCCCCGACCAAACCTATATTGTGCCCCTTTGCAAGGATGAGCAAGGCAGGTGTAGACTGGCAACCGTCTAGCTAGGAACTATGTGTGTGTGTGGGCAGGGCCAGTCAGAACTAACTTCGGATAGACGTTTTTACATTGTTTTCCAGGAAGCAGCAGAGGCAGCAATCCTAACAACAGGGCAATAAGTTTTGAATTGTTGAACGGTAAACAGATGTGATCTTACTGACCAATCGTTATCATATTCATGGTAACAGCAAGCCTTAAAACCACATTTCCCTGAAAAGTTATTAGGAAAAAGTTACAATTACTGAAAGCATTAAAGCCATCGTTCCCTGAAAACTTTCCCCTTCTGTAGCAGCATCATCACACGTGGGGTTTGATGCACACTTGCCACCACTTTGATCCACTTTTTCAGTGCTGGACTTGCTCAGGGTGCGAGAACAGCAGGACGGGGGCGACGTCATGCGAGTCCAGCGCTGAAAAAGTGGATCAAAGTGGCGGCGGTTGTGCATCAAACCCCGTGTGTGATGACGCCCTTTAATCTCTCTCTCTCTCTGGCTGCTTCTACAAGAGGCATTTAAAGCTCTTTCAAGGCACATTAAAAAATTTACCTCTACAAGAACTGCAAATCGGGCGTAGAGGTGCTTTAAACATCTGATTATGCGCATTATCGAATGCGCGTTAAATAGCGAGTTTTATTTTGCTCTGGCCGTTAAAGCACATTTTGCCTATGTGAACAAGCGATTCTCCGCATTAACTACCTGTAAAGCGCATTTGAAACAACCGGTAAGGTCACCTGTTGAGTGCTCAATTACCTCCTGCATACAAGCATTTACGATAAAGTGCTTCTGAGAATATGCGCATATGTAGATGAGGCCTCTCTCTCTCTCTCTCCCCCTACTCTGCTAATCTCGCTTTCTCATCTGATACATTTAACGGATTCCCCTAACTGCCCAAAGCCTGTTCTTTCCCACACAACTGTCCTGGAATGCTGGAGTCCATCACTTGAACCGCTTTCCCACCAATCTGACATGGCCCGTACGTTAAGTATTAGGTATGTGTGTATTTGATCTCTGTCATGTATTTCCATCTTTAAAATGTGACAACATGTCCAAAGCAGCCCTCAGCTGAATATCTGTAAGATTCAGCCCTTTGAGGAGAACGGGGTGAGCAGAAGGTAGAGAGCACCAGATATTTGGGACTTCAACTTCCAGAAACCTCTGCCAGCAAAGCCAGCGGTCAATGAATGCTGGCAACTGAAATCCAAAACATCTGGAGTTTTACTTCTGCCCACCCTTGGATTAGAGGGATCCCTGACAATATCTTCCCCCAATTAGGAACTGAGCTGGTCCCGGGGGGCGGGGGGAGGGCAAGATAGGATGCTCTGCCCCACCCACCCACCCACCCACCCATGGGTTGGGGAAAGTCTCCATCACCGCTCCAGGTGGTGATCTTCCCTGGGGGTACCTTGCCTGTTCGTGTGTGTTGCCATTAATCCTCCAACCTAGTGCCCTCTGGATTGGTTGGGTTATAACTCCTATGATCCTAGACAGTGTGGCCATTTGCCATGCTGGGACAGAGGAAGTATTCCAACATCTGGAGCATATCAGGATGGGGAAGGTGGCAAGAATTTCTGCCGGCCTTGCCTTTGTTGGATCTGAGCCAGGTTGCTGGGAAATTCCTTGCCCAATTTCTCGCTTCAGCACCAAAAGGGTGGGTGGGGAGAGTTTCCAGAAACACAGTCCTCTAAAGCAGGAGCAATTTTATCTGGGGGTGTGGGGAGAAGAGCAGCATACTGAAGAGCTGTAGCTTAATGGTAGAGCACCTGCTTTGTATGCAGAAGGTCTGGGTTCGATCCCTGGCCTCTCTGGGTAGTGCTGGGAAAGAATCCTGCCCCAAACCCGGGAGAGTCATTGCTGCCAGACAGTGTCAACAATACTAGTCTAGATGGATCACTGGTCTGACTCAGGATAAGGCAGCTTCCTATGTTCCTATGTTCTTTCCCTCATGGGCATCTGGTTGGCTACTGTAGGAAGCAGGATGCAAGATCCTTGATCAGGGCTTTCCTTATGTTCTTAGGAGATCCTGCTTCCTGAACGTATGAAAGTAGTAATAGATTCCCCAGTCCATTGGCAGACCATCTTTGCCCCTTGCCAGGGACAGGGTTGGCATTCATGCTCCTTGGATCCGCTTGCTCTTGCCAGGAAGTACCTGCCCAGCTCTCCAGTTCCTGAGGCTCTACCGGGAACAGGATGTGCGAACAGAATAGGGGCCTCCCGGGTGGGGAGTGGCACAGCAGGGTGCTGGAATAGGTTGAAAGAGATCTTGCAGGGCCTGCCTTGGGATCCCACCTTGCCTGTTTTCCTGCTATTGTTACCTGTGGCACCCCAAACTCCTGGGTCTTGGAGATTAGAGAAAGGGGGGGAAACATCCCCACATTCAGCAAGTGCTCTGTTTGGATTCGCTTCCCTGTGTGCATCTGTTTCTCTCTTTGTGCAAGCAGTGTTGAGATGGGGAACCAAAGAGGCAAAAAGAAGCCATTGGCAAGCGAGGCCGGGTCAGCTGATGGCAACGGCACCCTGCCTTCCCCAGTCTGTTTGTGTCTGGGAACCAGGGCATGGGAGAGATGTGTCCTGCTGTTTGATGGCTTTCCTCTCAGACTCTCCTCTCCCCGGAATAGCCCTGTGGTTAACTGCCTGATATTAATTGGGTGGCAGCTCTGGAAAACAGCCAGCGAGTCCCTGTCTCTTTCCCCTCAGATCTAGTTGCCTTTAGCTCGGCCCTGTGAATGCTTTTCCTGCTGGCATGTTTTTATTCCAACTGTGTTTCACAGACATGAGTTGGCAGCGTTTCCCCCAGCCGGAAGGCGGGTGCCCATGGCAGTGTTTGCCCAAATACCTACTTGAGTTAGAGAAAAGCCCTCGAATGCATTTTAGCTACATTGAGAACGGCTCGGGAAATTGTGCTCTGTTCTTTCCACCTGAATGGAACCAGGTGCGTGCATGTATACATGGAGCGTGAAGTGCGTCATTTGCCAGGTTTTAATCACTTGTTTGATGAAAGGAGAGGCCTTTATCGAAGATACACTTTTTCTTCATCTTCTGCCGGGTGAGGGGATGGCGGCGGCGGCTCAGATTTTTTCTATGACACTCTGACGTTCTTTTTGGTGCAGCTGACTTTAAAGCGGACCTCATTAGTGCTGCATTGTAGATTAGCTCCTCTAGATTTCATGGAGTTGTGCAGACTGTTTTGAAAAGCCTCAAAGCTGCAGTGGAGTTAATTGAGTCTTGGGACGGGTGGGTAGGTGGGAGGGAAGGCCTGTTTTCTGGAAGCAATTTGTTTACTGGCCTCCAAAGTTATTTATTTATAATATTTATATACTGCGCCATATCTAAAATAGAGTCTGGAGCGGTGAACATAAGAAATAAAATAGTAAGAAGGATTAAAACCGCACATTATCTTTTTTCATTTTAAAACAGAGTACCAATAAAAAAATGTGTCTGATCCATTAAGGATTTTTTTCTGGAAAAGAGTTGTTTTCAGGAGTTTTCAGAAAAGAGTTGTTTTCAGACGACACGATAGTCAATGGTGGGGTAATAATCAACTTTACAGTTGTTCAACTAGGGGGCACTCCCCACACAACATGGTAATAAATAATCAACTGTGGTGTGGATTAGGATCAGCGCTGAGTTGACTATGGCAGCATTCAGATGACACAATAGTCAAAACAACTGATGATTGTTTCCCCCACACCAGTTGTTTATTGTGTCGTCCGAATTGAGCCACAGTGTTTGTGTCTGCCTGACCTCCAGGGGCAGAGAGTTCCAAAGAGAAGGGGCCACCGCACGAAAGGCTCTTCTCCTGGTGGGCTCCAATCAGACACTAGGTCCAAGTGGAATCACCAGGAGCATGCCTTCTGATGACCTCAGTGACTGGGCAGGTTGGTAAGGGAGAAGGCACTCTCAGGCATGCTGGTCCCCAAACACTTCCTGATTTTTATATCAATTTCTACAATTTCGTCGATGGAAATGCCCCTCTGCAGAGTAACGTAAACAAAAAAGAGGAAGCGAAGACGTCTGCGTAGCTCTAGCCTCCTGGCCTGGGAAGCTTACAACCTACGTTTTAACCAGGGGTGGGGGTCATGAAGGGTTCAAATATGGGTAACAGGATGGAGAGATGCAAATGCAGTTAGGTGCACTTAAGCTTAGTGTTAGTTTGGAATAAAGTTTTAGTTCGGACTAAGGTGTTTTTTGTTTCGGAGGGCCCGTAAAATGTTTCAGGCTTGAGTTCTGGCCTTGCTGAACTGAGGGGGTGGATCCTTCTGATTTCTCAGCCTAGCAGCAAGGGGAATTCTACTTTTACAAATAGGAAAAGGGAAGGTGACGGAACAGCGAATAGGAAATACTTAGCACTTTCTCCAAGATAAGGTAGTGGCTCCCGTCATTACACCAGATAGGACCAGCCAGCAACGTTTTATTAGTCGGGACCCAGGGGCCTGCTCCCCTGGGTTGACCCACAAATGCCATTATCGTCTGTAGTTTGGTGACTCATGCAGAGGGTCCCAATGTCCCACGGATGATTCTCACCATCCTTTTAGGATCGCTGCACTCTGGAACATGGCAAAGTTCCCAATGTGTGTGTGTGTGCATGTCAAAAACCCTTCACCTACTAGTCAAGGGGAGGGCAGTGAGTTTGGGCAGCTGCCTGCATGGGAGACATAACAGATGGAAGAGTTTTTCCCCTTCACTGACTGACTGATGCAATTGGCTGCTTTTGCTTCTGCTCCTTGTAACGGTCCAGGACTTTTGCCCCCATCAATTCATGCTTAGATGACTGTTGCTCTGTAACCATCCCTTAGGAAGAGGCTGCGGTAAAGTGTAACCGTTTGTTCCTGCCTGAATTGGGAAAATGTGAATTGGCAGGGTGATGCCCCAGTCTATCATGGCCTGTGCTAGGCAGCTATGTTTCTCTGGTTCTTTTTTCTGATTTTTCTGGCAGATCCCCCAGAGGCGTAGGAAAGGTGCCTTGTTTTGCCTGCAGACTGGGAATCTTGCTTTCTGGGTGAGAAGGCCTGGCCCAAGCTGATATATTGTCCCACAGAGTCTTTGCAAGGTGCAGGATTTTGGGGGAGGGTGGAAAAAGATGGTGAGCACCCTGGAGACCCAGTCCATTGAGAAAATGTTGAAGGAGTTTGGTATGTTTAGCTCGGAAAAGAGGCTGTTAAGAGGGATCTGGTGCCCATCTGAAGGGCTGTCAGAGAGATGATATAGTAAACATTTTACAACTTGAACCAATAGAAAAAGGATTTAGACCATAGATGGGCAATATACGTCCCCCTGATGGCCTAGAGTGTCACCCCCACACTGCTGAAATTTGACAATACAGCTGCAAAACAAAAAATGGGTACAGGCTCAAAAAGGTGCCATTTAGCTTGTTTCAAGGCAGATGTGGCCCTTTTCAGTCTCCCAAGCAGTTTGCCACCAAAGTTTGCCATCATTTATTTTTATTTTGCCGCTGTTGGCAGTGCGGTGGTAGGAGTCCAGCCCCCGGGGAGGATCAGGAGCTGGAAATTGGCTCTCAGATTTCTAGAAGTTCCCCACCCTGATATAGACGAAACATTAGGGAGAACACATTTTCTCACCTAAGAGCTGTCTGATGGTAGAACAGTCTGCCTTGTAAGACTCTCCTTTGTTAGAGGTTTCTAGGCAGAGCCTGAATGGCCACCTATTAGAGGTGTTGCAGTGGTGGATTTCCTGCGTTGGTGGGAGTTGGACTAGATGTCCTTTGAGGTTCCCGTCAATCTACGATTCTGTGAGCTGAAGGGTGACTGAAATAGGCAACAACTGGAACGCGGAAGGCATCCTTGAGGCATGCGTTTCACTCAAAACATTTATTTCTTGCGGTGCTTTTCCTAGAGCTAGCACTGTTTGTTCCCAGAGGTACACATCGTTTTCTAATAAGTTACGCCTCATGAACAGCTGCAGTCATAAGAAGCCCACCTTTCCGTGTCTATGTCTCCCTGTTGGGATTCATAATGGGCATAGCAGGTGGTGAAGTTCTCTATTTTCCTTTTTGTTGTTGAGCAGCATAATTTAATGGGGGGCGGGGAAGAAGTGGGAAAGTACTAAAAAAAACTCCCAACAACTCTCTTGCACTTTGGAGCTTATTAAAGCACCTGTGTCCTGAGTCCTGTGTTTGATCAATAGGTGTAGTTTCGATTGTGCAAAACCCTTTTCCTGTCTCCAGAGTCCTCTCTTTGTTCTCCTGAACTCTTTTGAACAAGCAGGATATGTTAGCTCAAATGGTGATTCCACCATCACCCTCTTTTCCTGTGTGTTCGGGTTCTAACACAGGTCCATCCTGCCTTCAACGGCACAGTCCTATGCTTGTTTAGACGGAAATAAAGTCCTATAACTCTTACCCCGGAGGTTGTAGGAGGCTTTTTCCCCGTCTAAGCAGGCATGGGATTGCACCCTAAGACACAGAGTCCGGTAAGCTCCCCATGGTGGTTTGCCTTTCATCCCCAGCACCCACAAGACACCGCTTAACAGAGACCAGTGTGTGTAGTCCTTGCTTTTCAAAGCCTACTCTAGCGTTGCCTCAATTTCCCCAGCTAATTAAGTTTGGCTTCTGAAATGCCAGGGCCAGCCCAAAGTCATAACCTAAAGATGGCCAACTGTTTTGTACGTTACGGGTCTGTATAATTAAAATAATAAGCATATCAGAAGAGCTCTGCAGGATCAGACCAGAAATCCATCCAGTGTGGGTGCAGAATGTGGAGGCAGGGACAGCCTCTTCCACTGCTATTCCCAGCAACCAAGCATATTTCCTCTGGCCCCAGAGGTTGCATTAGTCTATGCGAGATGCATATTGAGAAACAACAAATACAAAGAAAAACAAGGCTTTTTAATTTTTTCAAAATAAAATACATAGCAATAATTTTGAATGGCCAGCTAAGACTTTGCTCGAAGAGTGGTTAATATCTGACCTGAGCGTTTCTCAGCTTTGTGAAGAACTCAGGTCTTGAATGGCTTATTGTGTGGTTACTGCAGATAGCAGCTTTTGTTTGCTGGTCACAGAACGTATCTCGGCTCGTCCTGGAATATGGATCTGTTTTTGAAGCTCAATGAGAAGACAGATCCTAGCCCTCCGAGAAGACCTACGTTAGGGCCGTGGTTTTAAGCCTGGTTCTCACCTGTTCCTGGACTGTACCATTTCAGGCTGCAGGTGTGGCTCGCATGATGGAATGCTGTTCCGTATCCTTTCCCCTATAAAAAAAGGGAGTTCCTTGCATCTAGAAACTAGCATATAGAGGGAATTGTTTCAATATGGAACAATCTAAAGTGCTAACTGCCCACAAACAGATTTACCAACTCAACTGGTGTGAGTGTGAACGAGGCCTTGAGGTTGCTGTCCTAGAGACCAGCAGGGCAGCCTGAAATTAGCTGGGGAACAGAAAGCTGATAGCACTGGGGAAGGGGAGGACAAGCTCCTGGCTCCTGCCTGTCATAGTTGGTGCTGACTTGCTTCCTCCATGCTCCCCCCCCTCTTCACAGTAACCTAGACTACGCTGCGTAGGAGCCACCAGCGCTGGCTTCCAGGCGGGGCTGAGGCCAAGCAAACTTGACCTTTTCTGGCTCTCTCTCCTGTTGAAGTAAAATTATTATCTATTAATAGGATCAGAAGAGGATTCAAACGCACAATTAGCCTCCCTGCTCCAGTGTAAAGTGGGAGTTAAACTGCTCCTCCAAGGAGGACCATGTTTACTTATGTGCTTTGCCAGCCCAGCTCTCGTCCTTCTCAGTAAGCAACGGCACGTCTGAAAATCGATTGCGGAGGGCAGCATGTTGATGTTAGCATTGCTTTGCAGTCGGCGCTCTGCCAGTTCTGGTCCCTTGGACCAGAGCCTGGCTGTAAGAACCCAGGAGCAGCTCGGGTGCTCTGATGAGGATAAGGTTGGTCGAGAAGAGTTAATTCTTCTCCAGTTCCTTGGGTGGCGAGAAGTTATGAGGAAAGACAACTTGGTTTTGTTTTCCTTTGGATGGGAAACCGCTGCAGGCTAGGGGCGTCTTTTTGAAAATGTGGAAGCAAGCATGAGTTGGAGGCAAATATGTGCCTATAAGCATGCAGCTCAGGTGCTGGAGGGGACGACCATCCATGGCTACTACTCCTGATGGCTGAGTGCTACCTCTAGTATCAGAGGCAGTCAGCCTGTGTGTGCCAGGGTGGGTAATGGGCATGGATACTGGGAATTGTAGTCAAAAACATCTGGAGTGTACCATGTTGGAAAAGCCTGGCGTATGGGACAATAGAACATATAAGTTGAAGGGTCTATCCGTTCTGGCTTGCTCTAATTCCTCAGGTGCAGTTTGCGTCACATCTGTTTCAATGCTTCCTCCAGCATTTACCGCACTCCACTATGCATTATTTAATGTCCACAAAGCTTCAATTTTTGTAAACCGCTCAGAAAGCTTCGGCTATGGGGCGGTATATAAATGTAAATAATAATAATAATTAATAATTATTTGCTTTCTTCACTGCCCTTCCTAGAAATGCAGATGTGGTTTGGGTTAAACTTGAAATGATCTACCTGTGAATGAAATTAAGCTGGTGCAGAAATGTGGTTTATCTATTTAATTTATATGCTGTCTTTCTCCAGGAAGCTCAAAGTGGGGTACATGGCCTTCCTCCCGGCTGTTATAGAGCTCCGTCACACCAGCGATTTAGTGCACTCTCGCCATGCCTGGTGTGTGGATTTGCAGCACACTACTCACAGGATGCTGTGCCTGTTCTGGTGACACCCCACCTCTTCCCCAGCCTTTCCTAGAATGCTAAAAGTCTGGATTATTTTCCCTAAGTGCATTGAATGCACCCTAAGAATCCATGTAGTTTTAAAGGAACTGGGGGCTTGAATGGATTGCATCAGGTCCTGGCAGGGAAAAGCCATCTCTCCCAGCAGCCGGCTCCAAGCCTCAAAAGAAAACCCAAACCTTGCATCCCAGGCTTGAAAGCATTTTTTAAAATCATACAATGCCCGAATCTCTGCAGAGACAGGATTGTACTCCCTCGATGCCCCCAAAGAGCCAGACTAAAGGGTCGTTCCATTTTTGCCTGGCAGAAAGGCGGTCTGGTTGAAGTGCTCATCTGATAGGATCTGAGGGAAGGAGAAAGAGAAGGGGAGGGGAGGGGGAGGGTGGAGTGGAAGAGCAAACAAGCGAAGGAGCGGCTATTCAGGTGAAAGGGATCATAAGCTTGACGCGGGGGGAAATAGAAAGGCTCTGCCTGTTTCCAATCTAATAGAAAGCCAGTGTAGTGTAGTGGCTAGAGTGTTGGACTGGGAGTCAGGAGATCCCAGTTCTAGTCCCCACAGCCTTGGAAGCTCACTGGGTGGCTTCGGGCCAATCACAGACTCTCAGCCCACCCTACCTTACAGGGTTGTTGTGAGGATAAAATGGAGAGGAGGAGGAGGATTATGTACACCACCTTGGGTTCCTTGGAGGAAAAAAAGGCAGGCTTTAAATGTAAATAATAATAATAATAATAATAATAATAATAATAATTTGCAGGCTCTCAATCAGCCGCCTACCCACCCTCAATATATCCTCAATGTGGCATCACTGAATTGGACACAATCCTAGTTTGCGGCCACTGGCCAGTTTTCTACACCCGTATGCTTTCCGTCCAAGTGCATCTAGCTGCGTGGCCGGCCTATGAGTTGTCTTTATGAATCTGCTTTGTTTTCTGTTGCACCGAAAGGCCTCCTAAGCCGCTTATCCAGGTTGTTGCCACGTCTTTACTGCTGAACACTCTGCCAGGCAGGCTCTGCTTCCGTCCCTGCAAGCTTGTTCCTGCTGAAACCTTGTGCCCCTCCCTGCCAAAGCCTCTCGTCCTTCATGACTGCTGCAGGCAGGGGACTCCCGTCCGAGTGACCAGCACCGGACTGTTTCTAGGCAGATTTCCAGGGCTGGAGCACGGCAGGTTTGCTTTTTGTGTCTCTGGAAACAACTCAGTGTCCACTGTCTCCCGTAACTGCTGAGTGTGGAGGTTCCTCTAGACGATCGATTTACGGCTCCTTTAAGGCGCATTACCGATTTTACCTCTTTACGAACGAGGCTTAAATCAGGCGTGCAGGCGATTTTTATCCTCATAACTGCGCATTTTTGATTTCGCATTCAATAGCAACTTTTAATTTACTTTGATGGTTCCCCATTCGAGCATCGATATATGCAATTGATAATGCGATTAAACGCATGTAAACAACTTTAAAGCGCATTGTGTGGAGCCCGTAATTCGCCTCCACGCCTCTCATAGATAGGTATTAGGCATAAATTCGACTGTAAGCTAAAGCGCATATTCGGAGAATCAGGCATGAAACCGACCTCTTCTAGAGGGGGCCTGGGTGAAGTCAGAGAGGTTATGTAAGGAAAAACAAACTGTTGCTGCCGGCTTTTGTAAGCTGTGTGCTTGTGACTTTTGTCCTGTTGCGCTGGGAGTGTGTGATTCTGGAGTTTCACCCTAGGCTTGATTGCAGTCAGGGCAGCAGGGGGTGGTGGTGGGGAGGCAGCTAACTGTTTGTCTTGGAGTCTTCCCCTCCCTGAGCCATGGCAACGTCTGGCATGGGTTGTACAGGCACTTTTGGATTGTGGGAAGAAGTGGACTCCGACAGCCAGAGGGCAAAAACTTCATACTTCTGCTTGCATGGATTGTCCTGGGCGCGGTTCCCACCATGATTTTGTTCTGCTCGGTTCCAGCCTTGAAAAATGTGCTTCCTCAGAGAGCTTTTTCGATTGCCTTCTGCCCTGCTAGAAACAAGAGGGTTTGCATTCCTTTGATTGATCATGCTCATCCATCACAGTGACATTTTTGGGGGGGAATTGGTCAGGCACCTGGGGCAATGGCATGAGGCAATGTCCATTTGGTTCCCAGGCACTGGGAGCGCTCTTTCCTGCAGAAGTAACTCGATGCTCCTTCCTTCATGTTTTGGCTCAAAGGGGGAAGCTCTGGGAATTTCCACCAAAGAACCACTGCGTTCATCATCGCACACCCCAGTGGCGGCTGGAGGTTTCAGTTAGCCTTGTATATGTATATTTTCATAAAAGTCCACCTCTCAGATTGGGTGACATTTTCCTCCTTTTCAGTCCCTCCCAACAGACAAGAAAGGAAAGGAAGTTAATCAGGGCTAAATCCAATTCATTTAGAACTAGTTTTTCACTTTGATTGTCAATGTCTGATTTTTAAATGTGTTTCTGGACCCTAATTTATGGCCCTCCTGGTGTTTTGACCTACAAATTCCATCAGCCCTTGCCAGCATAACCAGGGATCATGGGAACTGGAGGCCAAAACATCTGGCGGGCTACAAGCTGCCCACCAGTGCTTTAATTGCAGCTTTTTGACTGGGTTTGCTTTTCTGGTTTCTTCTGTCAACCATACAACTATTAACAGCATGGGACTTACTTTTTGGTTGCGTACTGGCAAACCCTGGTCTTTCTGCCCTTGCATTTCTGGGCTCCTCCGGGATGCACAGAACCTTCTCTTTCAGCAGATGAAAGAGGTGGTCATTAATCTCCATAGATCGGTGCTGCGGAAAGAGGAAATAAGCAGGGCTTGGCTTGGCTTGGCCTTTTGACAGCGCTATCAGTCAATTTGATGGACTGACTGGCTGGATGGCACCTCTTATTGATTCCCTAAGGCAGAACAGATAACGGAAAGCAATGGAAGTTCTGCTGTCTGCTGATCCGAACTGAACAAAATGGTGCAGTGTGTCTGCACACCCTAACGGGGTGCTTCTGACAGTTCAGGGTTCCAGACAGCCATGTTCCCTTCCGGGATACTATAACCTGTACAGGGCTCAAGCAAGCCAAGTCACGGCCTGGTTTTCTGTTCTTCTTTTCCAGTGGATGCTCAATGTTCTATGGCTTCTAGGAGCCACTCAGAGCAGGCTCCGTCTACATTTGGAATTTGTTGTTGTTGGTTTTTTTTGCTTCTTTGGGTTTAAATAAAAGTTTTGGAGTTCCGCATATCTCAGGGCTCACCTGAAGTTTTGGCTGTGGTCCTGTGAACACTCAGCCACCTGTGTTCACTATTAGAGGGAATAATTGGGGCCCTACAGCAAAATATTGCAATGTGGAGGTCTTATGCTCAAGGCCCCAGCCACTCCGCTCCACCCCCACCCCCACATCCCCTCCCCGCCAGCCAGCAGTTTGTGCCACCGAACATGGTCTGTTTTGGGGGATTTTTCTTCAGTTGTTGGTGGGGGATACGCATGCCCAATTACTACTACGTTCAGTCATTTGCTTTTTCCATTAATTTCAGTGGATAACTGGCTGCTGCATCCCTGGGGATATTTTAAAATGGCAGTTCAGAGGAACCAGGAAATGGCTTATCCAAGCAATAAGATGGTGGTTTCTACCCTTGTTGTAAATCTGTCTCCTCCCCTTCCCGCTTTCCTTTTAACCTCCTTCAACAACCAGCCCGCGTTCTGGGGCCACTAAGAATGTTCAGTCGACGTTGGGTTGGGCACAAGTAAATCCACCTCATAAATCTGTTACATTCAATTATTTGATGTCTTCATTGAGATTTATGGGCAGCTCTCAACTCCATCCCTGGGGACATTTAAAAATAGCTTCTCAGTATGAACCAGAGAATGCCTATCCGAACAATGAGAAAGTTCTGTCTGCCCCTTTTTATCTTTATGGCTCAATTCGGACAACACGATAGTCAATGGTGGGGTAATAATCAACTTTACAACTGTTCATCTAGGGGGTACTCCCCACACAACATGGTAATAAATAATCAACTGTGGTGTGGATTAGGATCAGCACTGAGTTGACTATGGCAGCATTCGGATAACACGATAGTCAAAACAACTGACGATTGCTTTCCCCACACCAGTTGTTTATTGTGTCGTCCGAATTGAGCCTATGTCTCATCCTCTTTCTCCCATCACTCTTTTCCGTTCCCCCTACCACTCAGTTGTCAGATTTTTCTAATTTTGTCAACATTTTGTGGCATTGAGTTCTCAATGGGCTATTTCAGCGGGTCCTCTCTTTTTTGGGGGGGTCCTTTAAGACGTTTCATACCCCTTCATATCTCAAGGTTATTCTGAGCTAGCTGAGATCTCCCTCTTCTGTGTGGGTGATGCAGTTCTGGCTATATTCACATCAGCACAGAAAAGGTTGAATTAGTATATTGAGCTGGCGGAAGAAATGTTCTCACTGCCAAAAGTATAAGTAACTCTCTCCCATTTGGAATTGCTGCAGTTAGTAGATATTCAGTGTGGTGGAGTGGGTGGAGTGCTAAACCAGGACTGGGAGACCTGGGTTTTAGTCCCCCTGCTTGGTCATAAATTTCACTGGGTGACTTTGGGCCAGTTGGTGACTCTCAGCCTAACCTATCTCACAGGGTTGTTGTAAGGACAAAATGGAAAGGAGGAGGATCATGTATAACCGCCTTGGACTCCTCGGTGAAAAAGGGAGAATAATAAATGTAACAAATAAATAAGTAAATAACAATATTGATGTCTTGATCTTACAAACACTTTATTTATTTAAAATATTTATATAAACTCTCATGGTGGCTTCCAAAGTAAAATATAAACCATGAACTTAAAACATTAATAAGAAGCAGTGATAACAAACAACTTTCAGAAGCAAAGAACTTCCAAAAACATCCAGCCCAGAAAAACACCAAAAGCCGATACATAAAGCCAGATAAACAACAGTCCAAAAAAACCTCTTCTGAAAGCTTGTCATGATGGGGATCAGTTGGTTTCGCATTCTACAGATGCGGGGCCACTACGGAAAAAGCAATGTCCCTTCTTCCCACAATCCTAGTTGTACTTACTGGTAGGCACATGAGAAGAGTCAGAGATTTTCAACAAGTAAAATGAGGACTGTCAGGCCTTATTTTTGCCCTGCGAATCACATGCCTTGTTTAACACTGACCTCAAGGTCTCATCCAGCCTGGCCTGTAGCTGGGTGAGCTAGAGGAAAGTTTGCCCTGTTGTCTTTTAACCAAAGCTGGTTTAAAGTTGGTTAATAGCTGATGGTGCCTTCCTGACTTCTTATCCAATGAACAACTTGTGTCAACAATATTAATTCTCATAGTGTCCCGAGATCTAGTTTTTGCTAACCATCGTGGACGTTGGTAGCACGCGTGGCTGTAATGTATAACCACAATCTGTTTTGCTCATAAGCTGGAGTCTGCTGTTTCTAAAAAACATCTTCCTTAAATACTTTTGTGTTAAGGCTGTCATTGGCTTCATTCAAAAGCTCTCAGTATGGCCTCTCTGAAATATATATATAGCCTTAGGTTGTTTGAAGTGTCTTATGATGAGAGTTCTGTTCTTTCATTTCCATAATGACATTAAGCTTAGCGGATGTGGCAAAATGAGCCCCTAGAATAGCAGTCTACCTTATTTGATGTGGGGGAGGGCCTGTGAAAATTCCTACCCCTGAGCTTATTTTATTTATTTTAAAAGATTTATAAGCCATGTTTTAGGGTAAACCCTCCCAAGGTGGCATACAACAACATTTAAATTGTCAAAACGGTGATAAAAATGATAATAAATTATCAAAATTTACTATTAAAACCAGGTAGTGACAATGGCACCCAATAAAGTCCTAAAGAGGTGAGTCTTTAGGGTCTGCTTAAAGGCTAATAACAGTGGAACCTGACAGATATCAATTGGAAGAGAGTTCCACAGGCAGGGGGCAATGACCGAGGAGGCCCTATCCTTTGTGGCTACTGGCTTAATTGCTCTTACAGGCAGACATATAAGTAGAGCTTCAGAGGCTGAGCTCAGAATGCAGGCAGGTTGTTACCAGTGAAGTGGGGCCTTCAAGGAACCTGGGTTCAAACCATTTAGTGCTTTGATAGAGCTATACCAGAACTTTAAATTGAACCCCAATGCCATTTTATATGAGTTGGGCTTAGAGGTTACTTTGTTTTGGGAACCTGGGCTGACTATGTGATTTGGAACAGTTACTGTCTGTGTGCTTGCTTCTGTAGCTGATAACAATGCCTGCTCCACCTGTAGATTGTGAATAAGCGGACTTTTAAGTCAAAACTGGCATTGAAAGGCTGAGCTTCACCACTCAAGCAAGAGAGGAGAGTAAATGCCACCTGTGAGGCGCTCTGCTGGAGCCCCAGAGTGGTTCTGATTCCAAGTGATGGAACCCTTCAACTTGCTGGGCCACATAACCAGCATTGCCCGTCGGCTTGGTTCTGCTACATCCCCAGATCCTTGCATACCCTCTTGCTGACGGGCCCTCGCACTCGGCACTGCTGGCTCTAATGGCACGTTGTTCTCTCGTTTCAGATCCTTTGAAGACGTCGGGTGTTGCACAACGTTGGCCAAGATGCTGAAGGGAACCGTGGCAAACTTTGGCAAGAAGCTGATCCGACAGCGCACCGTGGACCTCAGCACGGAGGAGTCGCTGTTAGCACGCTGCCTCTCCACCCTGGACCTGATAGCTCTCGGCGTGGGCAGCACCCTTGGGGCTGGCGTCTACGTTTTGACTGGAGAGGTGGCCAAGGATATGGCCGGACCTTCCATTGTGATCTGCTTTTTCATTGCGGCGGTCTCGTCTGTCTTGGCTGGTCTCTGCTATGCGGAGTTTGGCGCCCGGGTGCCCAAGGCCGGATCTGCCTATCTCTACAGCTACGTGACCGTTGGGGAGATATGGGCCTTCACCACCGGATGGAACCTCATTCTCTCGTATATCATAGGTGCGTGCTGTTCAGCCTGGAGCAGAGGCGGAAGAGGGAGTTCTGAATGATGCGAGAATGATTTGTCACTACCTTCAGCATTGCCTCAAAGAAGCATGCTCCGACGGGTCTCCTTAGGAGACCGAGCCCCTCCTGAGCCAGGGCTTGCCGACTGCATTTTTATTTACATGCATTCGAACAAGAACAGCAAAACAATGCAGTCACTATTGCGTAACAATTTAGGTACCGTTGATTTATTTAAAATATTTTTAGCCTGCTGTTTAGCCTGCTGTTTCTGCTGCAGCCCAAAACGAGGCAGCATGAAATAAACAGGCACTCTTGTGATTTTGGGTCACTTTTGTTTTGTATGCAAAGCAGCTTACAAAAAACAATACAAAATTAAAATAAAACACCAATGTACAGCTAAGCCCCCCCACCCCCACTCCCCAGAGGGGAGGCTCTTTGCTAGAAATCATCTGTTCGACTGTTCTACGCTTGCCAAGAAACTTGTGTTTAGGATTCTATCTGGTTTGGAGATGTTAGATGCACTCTGCACATGTTCTGTTGCTATTTAGACTTGGAATTTCTAAGAACTATGCCATGAAAAGTGCTCTGTAGCTTTTCGTAGATTTGGACTTGCAGATTACTGTTCTGGATTAGTGTTCTATAGCCTGTTTTTCTCTGCATGGAGCCAAAGTACGGGCACAGGGGAACTCTGAGGCTGATCGTTGCTGTTCTGGAATTGTGTGTGTGTGTGACCTGCGAGAAAACCTTCCTCAGAGCCAAAGCTATGAGCAGGGAAGGCTTCCTAGGTCGAAGAGGTTCGTCCCCTGACATCTTGCTTACGTGATCAGCTCAGTGTTCCCTGACAGGCTGAGTTTGATTTAGTTCAAGATGATCTTGTCTGCTGTCAGACTTCATGCACTTTTGTGCTGGGGTTTCTCCTTTGAGTTTTTTGCCCGTGTTCCTGATGAGTCAGTGTGTGTGGCCACTCCTGACCTCAAGGGACTGGGGCTAACTCTAAATGTCTCCCCCTGAGTGAGTTGCTGTTCGCATTAAGCCGTTGTACCTGAAAACTATCTGGTCCGTCTTCAGCTTCAAGTGTGTGTATGCAGAAATGAAACCGTTATGCCTTGAATTCCATGTGATTTTACAATAAAAGAAGTCTCACCGTTTTTGGAGTGTGTCAGTTTGCCTAAAGTTCGTGAGCAGAAGCCTGGGGTGAGCTTGCGTCACGACATCCGGCTCTAGGAACTGGGAGTTCTTCTGATGGTATGAGGAGTAGCAACGGCCCTTCTGTTGCGCCTGAGGTTGGTGCAGAAGGTTCAGACGTGAGGTTAAACTTAGGATCAGATGTGAGGCTTAATGAAAGGCTCTCTTTTTTGGTCACCAGGGACAGCCAGTGTTGCTCGTGCCTGGAGCTCCACGTTCGACCACCTCATCAATGGCCACATCTCCACTTTCTTCAAGAATAACACTTCCCTGCCCCTGGAGAACGTGCTTGCTGAATATCCCGACTTCTTTGCCCTCTTCCTGGTGTTGCTGCTCACAGGTGAGATGACAGAGAACGTTTTTTCTCCCTCGCTTACGGCACTAGAACTCGGTGCGAAGCTGAATGGTAGGATGTTCAGGACGGACAAAAGGAAGGGCTTTTTCACACAGGGCATAGTTATACTGTGGAACTTGGTACCCCAAGATGTAGTGATGGCCACCAATTTGGATAATTTTAAAAGGGGGGTGGACGAATTTGTGGGGCAGGGCTATCAGTGGTTACTAGTCATGATGGCTATATGCTACCTCCAGGAACAGAAGCAGCTTGCCCTGCCTCTGATGCTAACTGCTGGGGTACAACAGTAGGAGAGGACTAACAACCTCATGTCCTGCTTGTGGGCTTTCCAGATGTGTGAGGTTGTTCGCTGTAGAAAAAATGATTCTGGACTACATATGCTTTTGGTCTGATCCAGCATGGCCCCTAACTTCTCATGACTAGTTGCTGTTAAAAGCTCAGGCAAACAGGACAGATTTAGCTTGGTGTCTAAAAGATAGTAATGAAGGTTCCACATGGATTCGTCTGCAGAGGAAGCTCACAGCTGGGGTGCCACCACAAAAAAGCTCCTCTCTCCATTAGCCTAACCTCCAAAGAAGAATAAAACTGGAGGCCTCAGCAGGAGTTATTAATGGATAGACAGGGGCAACCAGGTGGCCCTTTACCCCAGTTTATGAGGCTGTATGGGTTAAAAGCAGCCCTAGAACATGGGGTGTTGATTATAATGATAAAACCAGCCAGCTTTTGACATCTGGGACTATGGGGCAGGCATGTCAAGGAGGCGTGTGCCCTGGAGCCTCCTATTTTAAGTGAGCTGGCATCATCTTCTCTGTCGCGTTGCCTCTCTTTAGGCTTGCTGTCATTTGGCGTGAGTGAATCTGCCCTGGTGAACAAAATCTTCACAGCCATCAACTTGCTGGTCCTTAGCTTTGTCATCGTTGCTGGTTGCGTGAAGGGAGATGTCAAGAACTGGAACTTGTCCGAGGAGGATTTCCAAAACCACTCTCATACACCTGCTTCACCTGGAAGCGTGTAAGGGCCCTTCCCCCCCCCCCCCCATCTGCCCGGCTTGCTGTCCTCACTGTTGTGGAGGGTGAGGGGGGCAGCAGCCACCTCCTCTCCTGTTGTCTGGGGTTTAACACCTGCAGTCTTGGATGCCAGGTTTCTTTAGGATGCTGTGCAGCCCAGCAAGAGGGAGGGCTGGAGCAACATTATTTATATATTGCATTTCTATACTGTCCAATAGCCGAAGCTCTCTGGGCGGTTTACAAAAATTAAAACCACGAGAACCATTCAAAATATAAAACAAACGACAGTATAAAAACATAATATAAAATACAGTCTAAAAGCACGAGCGGCCGTGCAGAAATTAATACAGATTTAAAGTACAAATTTCAACAGCGAAGTTTTAAAAATTACGCTGTTGAACCGTTAAAATACTGAGAATATAAAAAGGTCTTCACCTGGAGTCTAAAAGAGTACGATGTAGGTGCCAGGTGATCCTCTCTAGGGGGCTCGTTCCACAGCCGGGGTGCCACAGCAGAGAAGGCCCTCCTCCTGGTAGCTCAATAGTGATGAGCAACAGGGAAGGGAAAAGGCAAAAGGGCGGATGGGGAGGCCTGTGCTGGGTTGGCGTAGTCTGGGGCCCAGCCAGTGAGGACGCAGGGTTCTAGATTTGCATTCCTGTCTGGAAGTTGTGTCCCATCAGGGCGGTGGTCATTGCTCAGTGGGTGGTTTTGCTTCCTTGAATGTTGGCGCAGTGTCTCTTTTCCTCTTCCAGAGTTGGCAAGCTTGGCAACGGAGGCTTTGCCCCCTTTGGCTTTGAGGGAATCCTCTCTGGGGCTGCCACGTGCTTCTATGCCTTTGTTGGATTTGATTGCATTGCAACGACAGGTAAAAAGCAGCAGAGTTTGAGGGTGGTGGCGATGGTGGTTGGAGAACTATTCCATTTCTGGGGTTCGGTACGTCACAGGCAGTTGCGTAGCTAATGTGATTTTAGGTTCCGTTAACAGAAGCGCCATATCCGGGATAGAGAAAGTAATAGTCCCGCTATATTCTGCATTGGGATACCCTGTCTGGTTTGGGGTGCGTCACATTTTGAGAAGGACGTTGCCAATCTGGAGTATGTACAGCAGAGGGCAGCTAGGATGGTGTGGAGGTTGGGAAACCGATCCTATGAGGAAGGTTTGAAAGAGCTGGGTTTGTTTAGCTTGGAGTAGAGAAGATTAAGGGGAGACGTGAGAGCAACCTTCAGATATCTGAATGACTGTTCTGAAGAAGAGGGAGCAGAGGGGAGGACTAAAACCAATGGGTGGAAGTTGCAGGGAAGTAGATTTTGGGTAAACGTTAAGGAAAACGTCCTAACAGGAAGTGCACAGTTCAGCAGTCGAACAGACTGCTTTGGGCGGTAATTGAGCAGGGACTAGATGGCCATCTGTTGGGGATGCTGTTGTTACATCCTGCATTGCAGGTACTGTCTGGAACAGAGGGTTGGTGACATCCAAGTTGGCTTTCTGTTTTTATTCTCAGCAGACAGGGGGGAACGTCACGTGGCAGATGAGACCGTGAACTGCATGTACCAACATTGCTGCACAGGGCCCCTGCAGAGCCTCAGAGGCTGGGTTGCTCTTCCATATTGGTTGTGTTCCTGGCAGAACGTTTCTGTTTATGATTTGGGAAATGAGTAATTAGCAATGCAGCTCAGTGCCGCGTCTGGAAGCGCCAGAGGGCCTGCTTCGCACAACGGAGATCTCATGCATAGGGATGATCTCTGCTGGAATGGTAGTTCCACAATACAAGGAATACCTGCGCTGGCAACCTCAAAATAAGAGTTGTGTTCTCCTAGACAGACCAGGCTGGCCTGAATGTGTGTGGGCATTTCTTAAAGGCTTTGCCTTCCTCAGGCATAGGAGGGGAGGGAGGTTTCGGTTGGGATGTCATCCGGCTCATTCTGCACCCCACACCCTGTTCTCCAGGTGAGGAAGCGCGGAACCCTCAGCGCTCTATCCCCATTGCCATCATCGTCTCCCTCCTCATCTGCTTCGTGGCGTACTTTGGGGTTTCTGCCTCCTTGACTTTGATGGTGCCCTACTTCCTGGTGGATAAAGAGAGCCCATTGCCTGACGCCTTCAAAGCTGTGGGGTGGGAGCCTGCCCGCTACGTCGTAGCCATTGGCTCACTCTGTGCCCTCTCCACGAGGTAAGGGAGCAGATGTGGTGTGGAGTTGCCTTCCGCCATTTATCTGCCACAACTATTCTCTTTAGTAAGGTGCAGCTTGCTTTGTCACCGTGTTCTCAAGGCAGTTGGCAAACAAAAGTATACTTTTTTTTTCAGATGCCAGGAAAACTCAAGAACAGCAATCCATAAAAACAAGTCAAAACAGCAGATAAAAAACCCTAAATCAAATTGGTAGCCAAAACAAACAAAAAACAACCCAGCTAGAATTTGAAAAAGGAGGGAAGACATCTGCCGATCCTGCAGGGAAACAGGGTGTGCAAAGGGAGCCATCTCCATGTGTCCCGTTTCCCTGCAGAATCTGGTCCCTAACAGCTGTTTGGTGAGTGAATGTACTCCTGCCCTTCCATCATGTTGCCCTAAAGCGGGGGGGGGGGCAACTTCAAGAGGTCTAGAGGCCACCCCCAGGCCACCGAAAAGAAGGCCCTTTCCCCCTTAGCCACCCACCTAATTTTGAAAAATGGGGGCACCCAGAGAACGGCCCCTGGACAAAAATCGTAGACTGAGAAAAGGCCTTCCCTTGGATACCCTAGTTGCAGCCTCTTAGGGGCTTTAAGGGCTAGAGCTATATTGAAGTGAATCTGACTGGGAGATGTGACTGTTGGCTGCTGGCCGAGCATAAACTCACGAATGCTTGGCCCGTCGACGGCCCCTTCCTGTGGAAGTTCTCACGAACGCCCCGGCGTTGACTTATGTCTCTTTCTGCCTCGTGCAGCTTGCTTGGCTCCATGTTCCCAACGCCACGTGTGATCTATGCCATGGCTGAAGATGGGCTGCTTTTCAAGTTTCTCTTCCGGGTGCACAGCCGGACCAAGACTCCCTTGGTGGCCACTGTTGTCTCGGGCATCATCGCTGGTATAAAATGTTAATAGACATCTTTCCCTTCTCCCCCACTTCTTCCAAGGTAGAGTGGGGCTCACGTGCATCCTATTCTGTTGCAGCCCTGATGGCATTTGTCTGCGAGCTGAAAGACCTGGTTAACCTCATGTCGATTGGTACTCTGTTGGCATACTCCCTGGTCGCTGTTTGCGTGCTCATCCTCAGGTGGGTGCCTCTTGGAGCGCCCAGGTCTCCATGTGGGGTTCCCCAAGCCCCATCTACGCCTCATACCATCCTGGCCTATGGAAGTCTTCGCTCCTCCAGGGCCGGTGGACCCTCCTTTGCAGAGGGGCTGGCAGCGAGGTGCAGCCCCCCCATTTTAGTTTTCCTGGCTTTGCTGATAGGTACCAGCCTGAGCTGTTCACCGCCTCCAAAGACTTGGAAATGCTTGAGATGAACGGGAGTGAAGAAGAGAAAGTGGTCATCAATCCCTCAGTTGGCATTAGCCAAACTGTGCTGAGGGAGGAGTTCAGCTGGAGGAGACTTCTCTGTCCTTCTGGGGACGCTCCAACTCGCCTCTCGGGGCGCATCGTCTACATCAGCAGCACAGTTGTCTGTAAGTGCTGGTGGAAGTGGGATAGAAGTGGGGTGTCGTAACTGACTGAGGATGTGGGGCTTGAATGCACCTCAAGGGTGATCCGGAGATCTCAGGTGAGCCTTCTGCAACCCGGTACCCTCCAGATGTGTTGGACTAGGGATGTGCCCCATCGTCCCTAGCTAGCACAGTCGTTGGCCATCCTGGCTGAGGATGATGGAAACTGGAGTCCAGCACATTTGGGGAATGCCAGTTTGGAGAAGGCTGCCGCATGTGCTTCAAATGGGAACAGGGAGAGTTCCACGGCATGGATGTGGAGGTGGATGTCTGGCAGTACTTGGATCAGCTAGGCATATCGGGCTACTTTTAATCCTTTTTGGATTGAGCCGAACTTATTTATTTTGTTATTTTATTTATAGCCCGCCTTCTTTCCTCCAAGGAACCCAAGGCGGCATACATTATCCTCCTCCTCCTCTCCATTTTATCCTCACAACAACAACCCAGTGAGGCAAGTTGGGCTGAGAGTCTGACTGGCCCAAAGTCACCCAGTGGGCTTCCATGGCCGAGTGGGGACTAGAACATGACTCTCCTGACTCCCAGTCCAATACTCTAACCACTACACCACACTGGCTTTTCCATTCCAGAGGCCGGGAGGGAAAAGGGGAGTAGCTCCACAGTAGAGCTAAGATTGTGCACACTTTGGTCTCTGGTTCTGAGGTTTCTAGTTAGAACATTCTCAGGCGGAAAAAACCCAGCTTTATATATAAAATTGCTTTTGGGGGCTCCTATCTTGCAGGTATAATAATCATAGCCCTGTGTGGAATCCTGGCACATGAGTGGGCATCACTCTCGAATGGCAGTATCGGTTGGATCATAGCCTGCGTGGTTCTCCTAGGCATTTTGGTTGCTGGCACCATTGTCATCTGGAGGCAGCCAGAAAGTATGACACGTCTCACTTTCAAAGTAAGGATACTGATCTTAAAGGGCTACTTTTCCCTGGGGGACCTTGAAGGCTTGTTTGTGGCAGAGCCAATTTGGCTCCGTCTGGCATCTCAGTGTTTGCCAAAGGAACTTCCACCATTGCTCCCTGGTGGCTGGATCTTAACGTGGAAAGAGAAGCCGTCTTCTGCTTTTTAAGAAGTGGTGTCTTGCCTTGCTAGCTGCCTCCTTCCTAGGATGGGTAGCCTCTCTCTGCCTCCACCCAGTTCAAGAGCAACGTGCCTTCCATACCTCAGCATGGCATAGAGGCTTGCTCTGTTCTTGCTAGCTTTGGTGCCCAGTTGAAGGGATGGGGATGTTTTACTTGTACCTCTGCACAGCGGAAAGGCAGGAGGCGTGATGTTCCTGCCTGCAGGAGACAAGGCTGGGCATTGCTGTTTCTTATCATATCATTGGCCATGTGCAAGCAATTTTGTTTCGCCCACTTCTTTCCACCTAATGTCCTTAGAAGTGCAGTGTTAAGAATGGTGTGCTCGTCCACTGCTAATTTAAAAGCATCCCCACCTCCCCCAAGACAAAATTCTGTAAAAATAACAAGTCTACGCTGTCCTTCTGCACACAGAGGGAAGCCGTCTGGCAGGCGAAGATTACTACGGGCTCAATGTACGGGGCTAGTGGAAAGATTGCCCCCTCCCCACCTTTTTTTAGAGCCTCTTCCCATTGCTCGGAAAGGCCCCTCGCCGGAGACCCAGTCTAGTTTTGTCATCGTAATGGAAACGTGGTGAGGGAATTGGTTTCGCTGAAATGGGGTGCATTTTGCACCCTCTTTTCCAGGTGCCTGGCTTGCCGCTGCTCCCCCTCTTCAGCATCTTAGTGAACATCTATCTCATGATGCAGCTGGACAAAGGGACGTGGGCCCGCTTCGCTGTCTGGATGGCCATAGGTAAGGGGGCATGAACACCGCTTGTGTGAAGTGTTGCGGTACAGGGGTCAGTGCTAGCAGAGGCTGCCCCATCCCACGTTGGGAATTCCGTAGCAGTGGGGAGTGCGACGCAGGAGGAGGGAGGCTGCGGATGCTCTTTTGACCGTGGGACTGCGTTTTCTTTTTAGGCTTCGCCATCTATTTTGGCTATGGGATCAGGCACAGTGAAGAAGGACAGGCGAAGCGCAGGCCCTCCCAGTCAACAGCGAGCAAAGCTCTGCAGTGCCCTAGCTCTGACCCGAGCCAAGATATTGCTATCTAAGAGCAGGTGATCCTCTCCCTGCCACCCCCCCCAATCCACACAGCACAGGTGCCCTTGGGTTCTTACCTGCCTCCTACCCTTCCCTATAGCAAGCAAGAGATGACACGAGCCTGTGTATATGGTCTCTCTAGCACACTGTCGTGAACATATATCAACAGTATCATCCTTCAGGGGAGGTGAACAACACAACTGTTGGGAGGAGGTGGGGCAGATACAAGGACCAACCAATTCCCCCTTGGTGTTGGGGTGAGTGGGGAAGCCAACACTAGGCAGAGAAACTGCCGCACTCCCCAGTGTCTATATTTATTCTATCTGGCCTTGTTAGCTAGAGGTTGCCTTTCTCATGTAGATGTCTGTGAGTGTCGGACGTCTGGAGTCTAAAACTGGGCCTCCATGCCTATAAGCTTTTTAACTGTTGTTTGTATGATGTTAGCAGAAATGTTAAATGTTTTGTACAACTTAAAACTCCAAAGGACCTTTTTTTTAAAAAAAAATTTTTTTTTTATATGTCTGACCTGCTGCCATTGTTGTGTGAGTTCATTGAGAATCTGAGGCACATCACTTCGATAGCACTAGTTGGCTTGAGATTGTTCAATCTCCACCAATTTCAACTCCCCTAACCAGGCTGTTCTTAGAGACTTCCCTATTTGCTTTATCAGTGTACAGTCCTACAGACAGAGGCTTTAACACCTGCCCTCCTGTTCATAACGACAAGTTGGCCATTGTAAAAGAAACAAGGGCACTATCCATTCATTACTGTTATAATACCTTTCAGGGGCCAGCAGCTTGTGGCTCTTCAGATATTTTGGCCTAGAACTTCCATCATCCCTCAACATTGCCTACTGGTTAAGGCTGATGGTAATTGTAGGCCAAAACAACCGGGGAGCCGGAAGTTGTCATCTCCTGCTTTTTAAACGAGGACATACCCCTCATGGTGCTTAAAAACAAAGCCCCTGCATGCTTTAAATCTAGTCTACAATGGTACAGCTGCTCTTCACTCTAAATAATCTATGTCAAATTTTTGCAACCTGTATAAACGAAAAATATTTGCATAGTTCTACTTGTCATAAGGATAGGGAATACGTCGTATATGTAGCAGTGAAGTCCCACTCTGTGCTCCATCTTAAATTGCCACACTCTTTAAAAACGGATTTTTAGTCCCGAAGTCCAGATTCTCAGGATGCTGATCTCTCTACTCAGTACAAATGTCTGAATGGGTGATGAGCCGCAGGAAAGCACGTTTGTGAACAGAAGGCTGCACCTCTGCCAGTGCAGAGCTGTAGGGCAACTGGATATGTGCTCACGCACAACCTGTTTGCAGTATATTCCGTTACAAGATGACTTTGTGTAGCCTCAGTATAGACCAAGCAATATGCTTAAAAGCATTCGCCTTTTCATGATTGTGCAACTGCAATCCTGCTTCCAAAGCAGCACGGTATTCTGGGTACCTTAACAGGTTGAGCGAAGGAAGCTCTTGACATCTTTCCATAGCAGAGCTTTATCGTCTGCCATGGAGCTGAAGGACACCCTGTTGCTGCGGCCACTTTGGACTCAAGTGCTCATTTTTCAGACCTTCTTCTGATACTGTTGGTTTGAGGGCGCTGGGGACAGTTTGCTCCCAGGATTTGATAGGCTTACGAATGAACAAAGAAGTAAGGCCCTGCCCTGTTTCAGGAGCAAATAGCGTCAATGTGAGCACTTCACAGTTTGTTCAAGCAAAGCTTGCTCCCTGTGGAATGATTCTGCCTTGATTGCTACCAGTAAATTGAAAGTGAGTTAGAAATTTCTGGCACGGTTGAAAGGAGTTTGAGGCCCAGCTTATTCCTAACAACAGTTATATGGAGGACATTTTTCTTCATCGTGGCCACGCTTGACAGGAAGATGCGTCACACGTTTGCTGTTTCTTCCCCACACGAGGGCATTTCTCCGTCTCCCAAAATGTCCTCTTAAAAAAGCCGAAAACCGAAGACCCAATCACCACTTGCTGTAAGAAATTCAGAATCAAAGAAGGTGTCTTTTTTAAATACACCTTTTCTGTGTATCCTTGCAGCTGACAGAGATCTTTTAAAGCTGCCTAGTCATTTGAGGGGGCGCAGATGCTGTGGACCCACCAGATGTTGGATTGCAACGACCATCAACCAAAGCTACTGGCCATGCTGGTGGAGTCCAGTATCTGGAGTGCCATAGTTTCTCTCCCTCTGCCTTTCTCATAAAACCAAACTGTTTGGTAATTACAATGCAGTATAACATAGCGCTGAAGAATTACATGTAGCGACAGATTAGCACAAGAAGAAAATAATAATAATAATATATTTATTTCTTACCCGCCTCTCCCTCTGGATCGAGGCGGGGAACAACATCAAATATAAAATACATAAAACTGATTAAAAGCACATAAAACAAATACATTATTAAAATACCAATAAAACTCTTAAAATTCAACTGGGTAGGCCTGCCGGCAGAGATGGGTCTTTATGCTTTCTTAAAGTCAAAGAGACTGTTAATTATTATTATTATTTATTACATTTATATACCGCCCCATAGACGAATCTCCTCCGGCAGGCCATTCCAGTCTGGGAGCAGCAGAAGAGAAGGTCCTCTGGGTAACAGTAGTCAGCCTAGTTTTGGCTGACTGTAACAAATTATTCCCAGAGGACCTGAATGTGCAGGGCGGATTGTATGGGAGAAGGCAATCCTGTAGGTAACCTGGACCCAAACCATGTAAGGCTTTAAATTAGGCTATGCTGGAACTAAATTTGGTGGCAATAATATGTCAGCATTGTCAACAGATTTGAGGAGGGAAGTGACAGAAACCAGGTGGATATATCCATCTCTTTCAAAAGCTGCAACTGTGGAGGTAGCTGCTATTGTAAGATGGTCCCAGTAATGACACCTGATGGACTTTCGGAAATACTGCTTTCACTAATAAGAGACCTTATCCTGCTGGTTAGAAACAGAGATATCTAGGCAAATTCCAGAAAGCCACTATTTACTTGGAACTGGAGCCAGATGAGCAGGACAACACAGGCTCATACCAAGTTGGCAAAAATCCAGAGGATGAGATAGCTGCCAGATCCCTTATCTGCTGTAAATCAGTTCTGACAGAACAGATTGCAAAACAAGTTAATAAAGAGCGACTGGCTCCAGGCCGGGAAGGTGGAGTTTTAAAGAGAAATAATGCACCCCCCGTCGTAAATAAGATGCAGTAAATTCAATTTTCACTTTAACGACTCCCTGTTTTAAATATTCTGAGTTCTGTGAAGACCAAATGATAGGTGATTTTGCACACTGAAACGAAATTTACGTTACAATATTAGGCAGACACCCGCACTTCTTTCAAAACTTGGCAACTGTGAAAGCAATTCCCCAAGCTATGGGGCAACCTGGTTCCTCTTGCCCCTTTGAAACAAATCCAGCTGCTTTGCTATTATTTTGACTGGGAAAATAATCCTGGGAGTTCCAGAGAAAGCTCACCAATGACTTCTCCACCGTTCACACTCACTCACTCACACACACACGCGCACACACGATAAAAGCATGTGATCAGGCTCTCTAGATCGAACACGTGCTAAGCTGCATCATGCTAAGACAGCTCTGACCCAGGACTTCTGCTTTTGGGTGTGCTTGGGCCGAACAAGCAGGTCCGGAACAAGTTTCAAGTCAGAGGAATCCGTGAGTTCACAGGTAGGAGACGGTGGATCTGAAAGTAGCTCTATATCTATACATAAACTTGATGTTTCCCTTCTTGTGATGGAGGAGGAAAACCTGTGGATTATTCCTTGGAATTAGCGACTTTCAACCCAGTAAATACTACTGTAGTTCAAGACAGCTAAGTATCCGTGGCAGCTAGGCATCCTGCAGGCTTACTGTCTCAGCAAATCCTCACTGTTTTTGCTTTGAATGCCTATATGTGAATAAGGGTTATGTAACTTGATTGTGACAAGTGACATCTTACTACAGTTGTTGGACCAAATAAAAAAAAAATTGTCACACCAACGTATATGCTTTGTGGTTTGTTGGACACCGATATTGATCTCCTGTATCAAGTTCAGGGGTAGTGGTGCTATGAGGAGTTACGGACAAAAACAGTCCCAATATGTACCATCAACACCTATGTACATTGAGAAGCACAACTTTCTCCAGTACTGGAGAGGGCACATGGTAGCCTAGTCAGAAAGACGTTTCATCATTTGACTCCACTAGACATGGGGGAGTTTGAGTTTGGTAGGACATGTGAAGACAGCTAACATTTCCTGCAGTTTAAGATTCATAGTCAAGACTCAGTTAAGCACACATCAGGAAAAGCCCAACTCTGCACATAAGAAGCATACCAGAAACTTGAACAAAAGATGTATCTGAGCAGTGGAGGCAGATAGTCTAGAGTTTGCCCCCAAGATCACAGCTGCCCCTCTCAGTACACAAAACCAAAAAGGAAGAGATGCTGAATGAAGGAATAATTAGCAGAGAAAGTGTCAAGCCCAGAACCAAGTTCCTTCTTCAGGAGCAATTTAAAAATGCATAAAAATACACAAACATCTGTTACCACTTGAAAATATATATATATTTTTTGCAAGGACAATCAAATATGGAATATTTATCTCCTAAAAAGCATTTGTATAAATAAAATACTGTTTGTTTTAGACAAAAGCAATCACATAAGAACTAAGCCCAATTCAAACTCCTAGAAACAATATAAAAGTTATACAAGATGAAAAAACAGTGATTGACAAACTCTTTACCAGCAGCTGGCAAAAGTGAGCTCTTTTGACTCTCATTTCTGAGAGAAATAGTATATGGAAGACTTAGCCTTTATTTATAGATTTCAAATAACTGCAGGTGTGCATAGAAGATGTAATTTCATCCAAAGGGGGCTACTGTTCCTTGATATTACTTTATTTACCTATGACTAAGAGTAATACCCATTATTCATGCAAAAACCCAAGTTCAGTCCTTATAACAATAAAACTTGAATAGCCATAGTAAATACTCAGGGTCTTGATTTAAATATATTAGAAATAAATTGCCAAGTGTGAAAATCCAACAGTTTACTCTTAACATATTATTTTCCATCCAACTCTTGACATTTTTCTATCACTCAAACTTAACGTATTAGACTTTTTCAACGTGTAATAGCATACATGTGGTGTATACCATTGATAGTTCATAGCAAAGTGTGGGTAAAACCCAAAGACCGTTAAAGAAATGCATGAATGAGTGTGTTTTAGCCGCATTTTAAACAAAACAAAAAATCAGGAACTTCCTTCATAAACAAAGTTGGATGTAAAACATCTTAGGAGGAAGCTGCACTTTCCAGCATAGAAACTTAGATAGCAGGAAGCAGTCACCCAGATGGACACATACAGGACCTATCTTTTGTCACTTCCATGCAAAACAACTACAGTTGAAGGAAAAGGAGGAAGTTTAACAAGAGTACTGATCAGCACATTGATCTTGCCTTAGGCCGAGTAGGGCAAGGCCAACAATAGTTAGATATGGTGTAAGGACAGGCAAAACTTAAGGCCACGACCTGTAACTGGTAGGTTAAAGCCAAATCCCTCTGAAGGCATTTCGCTTAAAAGTTACTTCTACAATGTGTCCCACAAACTATTAAGAAGCCCTATGCAGTGTGGATGGCAAAAGTTTTTAATCAAACACATACATACATATAGATCTACATAATTGTAAGCGAATAACCACTGGATACAGGAGCCTCCATTTTACAATTTAGAGTTGTCCACATCTTCAATTTCTTTTTGCCACTCTGCGTTGGGAGGGGATTGGGGAAGAGGTTAGAGTTAAAAATCGATGTACACAGTGGCTCAATTCGGACGACACAATAAACAACTGGTGGGGAAACAATCATCAGTTGTTTTGACTATTGTGTCATTCCAATGCTGCCATAGTCAACTCAGTGCTGATCCTAATCCACACCACAGTTGATTATTTATTACCATGTTGTTTGGGGAGTACCCCCTAGGGTTAGGGTTAGTCAACCCACCATTGACTATCATGTCGTCCGAATTGAGCCAATATGTGTAATACACAGTATGTTGTATTTTAATTATGTGATATTTTCCTTCTGGTCCAGAAGGACATTGACACATGGCCAAGATCCCTAGGGAATCTGGACCCATTTACAGCCTCCACAGCAGCATAGTGGGTATTGGAATACCTCTAATATTCACTGCCCTTTTCCCAGCTGACATTTTATACCCAGAAGGCAAAGAGCCATAAGAACAGCCAAGGGTTTGTGCTGATCTTGGCAGTGATGCCCTTGTGCCCTCACATGAACAGCATGCTACAGCCCTCTGACCTACTGTACTGTGGGAAAACCTCCACAGTTGCCAGCATTTCCCCATAGGCGTTCGCTATACTCCAAGCCTAAGGCAGAAGCCCCTGAATTTGTAAATACAGGATATCCAAGGGAAATACCTTTGTTCCGATACTTGTCCAACGTGATCTTCAGCTGTTGATTTTCTTCAAACAGTCGTTGATTTTCTTTAAGCAGCCGAGGACACTGGAATTGAAGTAAAAGGCTGTATTAGCTTCAGATAGTGTAACTACTAAATTAAATGGCTACCTTCCTGAGTAAGATGGGCTTCAGGACTGCATCACCACTGAAGAAACCAGCAAAAGACTTTGTGCTGTCACCACACAGCCAGTACACACTGGAGATGACAAGACCGTTCGATTATCCCACTCATAAGGCACATGTTTCCGACTGGCCTCATATACCAGAATACTGGTGCATAAGCCTTGCTGACAGCATTCACGGAGCTCTTCTAACTAGGCATAAACAAATTTTCTCAACATACATGGCAGAGCAGGTGTCACTCCCCAGTGCACGCAGAGGAATTGGTCATGGAGTTGGAAAGGTTGTTGGCGATGATCTAGGCCAACCTCTGCTCAATGCAGTACCTGCAATGCTGGATGCAGCTACAGTATTCCTGACAGATGGAAGGCTTACCCCCTGCTTAATTACCTCTTGCGAGGAAGAGCCTAACACCTGCCAAGGCAGTTTGTCTCAGTGTCAAACAGCTCTTGCTGTTAGGACATTTCTCCTAAAGTTTAGCTGGAATCTGCTTCCTTGCAACTTCTACCCATCGGTTCTAGTCCTGCTCTCTGGAGCACCAGGGAACAAGTCTGCTCCCTCTTCGGCATGACAGCGGAAGACTGTTTGGAGACTGTTATTAAGTCTCGCCTCAATCGTCTCTTCTCCAGGCTAAACAAACCCGGCTCTTTCAACCATTTCCACACCCCTCACCATTCTGGTGACCTTTCTCTAGACACACACTAGTTTGTCAGTGGCCTCCTTAAGATGTGGTGCCCCAAACTGGACAGTACTCCAAATGCAGCTTCCTATCATCTGCACGTCTAATAAGCATCACCTCTAGAGTTTCAACCAAGTCATTGATAAAAACTTTGAACAGCACCGGACCCAGGACAGCACCCTCAATCACTCCACTAAATACCTCCCTACAGGTTGTTGCAGGGCTATTCATAGAAACAGAATAGTAGAGTTGGAAGGGGCCTATAAGGCCATGGAGTCCAACCCCCTGCTCAATGCAGGAATCCACCTGAAAGCATCCCTGACAGATGGTTGCCCAGCTGCCTCTTGAAGGCCTCTAGTGTGGGAGAGCCCACGACCTCTCTAGGTAACTGGTTCCATTGTCATACTGCCCTAACAGTCAGGAAGTTTTTTCCTGATGTCTGGAATTAATAAGCATTCCATTGGGTTCAAGTATTCAGTCAGCTGTGGACCCACTCAGTCTTTTAAATTGGTTGTTCATTAGTCCCATTGTCTGTCCTCCCACGTGGCCTTACCTCTAAGCAAGATGCTGCAGACCTAGTGCCCGGAGTAGTCCTACAGATTTGTCCAGCTGCCAGCAAAACCCCACTTGTGGGCTTCTCAGTCTGACCTGAATGCAAGACAAGCAATTCCCACATGATTCTAGTTCCCACGTGAACTGGAGTCCCACAGCCGGACTTCAAGATCCTCCTCAGCTGAGCCATGCTTGATGCCCCTCTTCCACCCCTACAGAATTTTCCCTTCCTTGTCCTGCAGCACCAGAATACTTCCTGCAGTACAGGATTGCTTGTGCAGAGGGTGGGTTGCTGCCTCCCTCTGCTGGTGACAAGCCACCTCTGCACCAGAAAACAGTCTCCTGGTTGATTTGAGGTGGCCGCCCCTACATCTCTCTATGTAAGCATGTATTAGTATTCCACTCCTTATAAATGCCAGCAATGCAACTCAGGAAAAGAGCGCACATTTGCCCTGGATGGACAGCTTTCTGCCTGGGGAGGCCTTGCCTCTCAATGCATGAAGAGTTCCACACAACACCACAGGACCAGAGAGCTGCCTCACCCAACTTTTTAAGCTTCACTGTACTTACCATTTCTCCTCCAAACTCATTTTACCCACAGTTTCAGCCTGGCACCTAGCTCATGCCTCTATGGAGAAAGAGTTAGGACTCACTACCATGGTCAAGACAGGAAGCAGTCTAGATTTACCTTTGCTTTGGTAGGCCCATTTCAAAAAGGGATGCTTCTGGGTGGACACAGTGTCAGTAGGTTTCTCTTGGGGACGCTTTTGAGCTCCTGCCTTGGCTATCCTGTTGTCTCCAGCTGCTGAAACATAACAATCCAAAATGATAATAATAATAACAATTTATTTCTTACCCGCCTCTCCGTCTGGATCGAGGCGGGGAACAACAACATGATAAAATACATAAAACTGATTAAAACATAACACATATTATTAAAACTGCATAAAAAATCCTAAAAACACCCTTAAAACATTCTAAAATTCCACTGGATATGCCTGCCGGAAGAGAACAGTCTTTATAGCTTTCTTAAATTCTAAAAGACTGTTAAGTTGGCTGCATTGACTGGATTCCTGTCCAGATCATGGCCTGAAAAAAAGCTCAGTGCTCTTAACCCAACATATAATGAATACCTGTTGATTCCCACCTTAATTCTGCCATGAATCATAATACCTGCTGAAGGCAGCAGTGAATGCTGTCACAGCCTCCTAAAAATACTTCAGGAGCCCACCCAGGTCGCTTCCAACCCTTTATTAGCTCATGAACTTCTGAATGAGCCCTCTCTTTCCCCCGCCCTTTCCTATACCCATCCTGACTAACAAACAAGATTTGTCACCTGCTTTAAGATTGGTTTCTAAATTTAGAGTGTTGATGCACAGCCTAAGCTGGTGTGGAGCAGCCCTTGGAGAAAAATGGCAAGAGCACCCAGAGGTTATGCATTTCAATTTACTATTGTCCGAAGCAGCTAAGCCCATACTCACCCACAACGCAAGCCAGCTCACCTGTATGAACTGGAAGTCGCATTCCCGGAGCCTTTTTCTGCCCAGATACTCCATGTTGTTCCAGACTCAGGCATGTCAGGGAACCTCCAGCTACAGGTCCTCTGGTGGGTTTGGAAGGGGGTGGAATGGACATGGGAGGCTTCTTATAGCAGGGCAGCTTTGTCTGAGTTTTCTTCATTTCGTCAGGCAGTTGTTTCTACAAGACATACGACCTAAATTTTAGCTGAGCCTGAGAAGCCAATATCACAGATGCCATAGATCACATGGTGTGTTAGTCCTTGCTATTGCCAGAGTTCAAATATGGCGGCCCAGCCATTAAGTTAGTGGGCTGTTGCTCTCCAGAATGCCAGTGAGAGACATGAGCCAGACAGAGAAAAAGAGCACTAGCTACCGAGCCGAGGTGTGGAAGCATCCCCAGGCTCCTTGCCTTTGCTTATGCCACATCAAAAAGTTCTTTCTTTACTGTGTTTTAGATGTGCAGTAAAGGCTGTTTTGTCCTACCAGGCTTAACTCTGCTTGATGTTTTGTCACACTGCTTTAGTTTTCATTGTAGCGCTCAGGTTCTGTTTTAGCCCTCAGCTTCTATCTCAGGTGTACAACTGCTTCTGTGTTTCCTGTTTTATGATGTGGAGCTCATAGCACTTTTTATTGTTTAGCAGCCTGGGCACCTGTTCAGTAGAGGATGCAATTCGCAAAGATTTTGAAATAAAATTGCCAAGAGACGTGCTGCGGTAAGGAGGCCTCACGCAGACGCACCCCCCCCCCCCCCCCGGTTGCATCTACCTCGGTCAGAGTCTGACTTTGCCCAGTACATCTTGCTCTGGCTCCTGGCATGCCTGTCCTCCGTAGACAGGCACTGGGGGGATCAGTGCCAGCTCCCTGCAGGATCTTCCCTTTCGTATCTTTCCCCAGAATAGGAAGGGCTGCTGCTGCTGCAGCCCCCCTCAGGCTCATTTTAGCAGGGCTGGCTCCAGGGGCAAGGCTCTTCTTCCTGGTGGCAGGGAGGCCCTTCTTGGGAGGCGCAACCAGCTTCCTCCACTGCACAGAGGTGCCTGGAACGGACCCTCGCTGGGTCCTGCCGCCGGAGCCCGGCTTCGGCCTGCCCGCCTTCCCCTTGGCCGCGCTGCGAGGCGTTGGGCCCCGCGCGGGCCGCTGGGCATCCGCCAAGGGCGAGGCGTTGCTCTTGGCGGCGGGCTCCGTCCTCTGACCCGCCGCCGGCAGCAGCAGCGGCGTCGAGGTGACCAAAGGCGCCGGGTCGTCCTCGCCAGCGGCGGGCAGCTCCCACCCGAAGGTGCGGAGGCAAAGGGCCGCCTCGTCGTCGAGGGAGGAGGAGGACCGGGCGCCGGCGGCGAAGGAGACGGCCGAGAGCCGCGACCTGTCGTCGCACAGGTAGGTGGCGTGGCTGTCGGCCAAGGAGGGAGGCCGCGAAGAGAAGGACCGGCCGGAGGCCTCGCCGCCGCCGCCGTCGTAGGTGCGGTTGCGGGGCGGCTGCCAGCGCCCGCTCGAGAGGCCAGGCGGGGCCTGCTCCCCCTCGCCTTCCTCCTCCTCTTCCTCGGGCGCCCTGAGGCCCCGCGCGGGCGTCCGGAAGGCCTCGTCGAGGAACGACCAGGACGGCCCCAGCGGCGTCAGCGTCTCGGCCTCGATGGTCGAGGCGCGGCGCAGCCAGGAAGAAGGAGGAGGAGGCGGCGGCTCCGGCCACCGCAGCGGCCCCGAGTCCTTGCGGGCCGCCTGCAGCTGGAGCGCGATGGCCTCGCAGTCCTGGGCGAAGGCGCTGCGGTAGAGGGCGCTCAGCAAGGGCGGCAGCGGGGGAAGGGGAGGCGTCGGCGGCGGCTCCGGGCCTTCGTCTGGCGCGGGGCTGAGGCTCCCTCGAGGAACCGGCGGCCGGGGCGGAGACTCCGCGCTCACGCGCTGCATTTCCGAACAGCCCTGACGGCGGCGCGCCCGTTTTTCGCCTCACACTCGCTTTTATATCCCGCGCGCCCTGCTCATTGGCTCAGGATCCGCCTATCGGAGGCAGGCGCGCGCGTCACTGCCTTCGCCGTCGCCCCTCCCGCAGGACCCCCTCCTGCCGATTCGCCCAATCAGCACCGCGGAGCTGTTCAGGAAGGGGGGGATCATGTGGTGAGAGTTGGCCAATGAGAGGAGAAAGTGCCCCCCCCTCTCTCTCTCTCTCTCGTCCATTGGGTCTGTAACGACTGGGATTTCTTGTGGTAGAAGGGGTGGGTCCAGTTGCCAGGGGACCGAGATTGAGTTCTGAGGTGGTCGGACGGACTGCACCACTTCGGGCTGTGGGGGCGGAGTATACCACCCTCTCTGAAGGTTAGCTCACATAAAGTACTCACTGCAGGTTAAAAAGAAAAGAAAGTGGGGGGAGAAATCCCAGCATATCAGGGTGGAAGGGCTCAACCCAGCTTTTTACCTGCTGCTCCGGTTCTCTATTTGCAGGGTTCTTTTACTTTTCAATGTGGCGACCCCTTCAAAAATGGTCTCCCCCACCACAACCCAGGAACAGGAAAAGTGACTGGGTAGCAAGGTCTAGAAGCGCCTTTATGGGGTCGAGTGGTTAAAGCAGGGTTGGGCAACCTGTTACTCCCAACAACTCTAGCCACAGCATGGCCAATCAAGGATGATGGGTGTTGTAGTCCCATAAGCCACCCCTGGGTTACAAGCTCAAGACTAGAACTGCAGATCCCCACTAGGTTATGAAAGCTCCCTGGGTGATGTTGAGTCTCTTACCATCTCTCAGTCCAGCCTACCTCACAGGACTGTTGTAAGAAGACAGAGGCCTGCATGGGCGGAGGGGAGTTAAGACCCAGCTATTCACACAGGCTTTGGGGATCCACTGACTAGGGCTTGGTTTAGATGTGTTTACTCAGTTATTACCGTTTATTTTATACTGATGTCCCTGTGATATACTAGTAGCCCGTTTCATGGTTTGTGTTGGACTGTTTTATTGACTGTATCCTGCTCTGAGATCTATAAAAATAGGGTTAGATATAGATTGTAGAAGGGCATCGCTGGCATATATCACATTGGAAGATGAGCAGGTATATGGACAGCCTAATGTCGTAGATTACGTTATTATACAAAAACAAGGCAAAAGGAACATTGTTGAGAGGGGCTCAGACCTATATAGAAGCTGTATCTCCTACCACAGTTTTCCCATCCCTGTGACTTTTTGTTCCAGAGCTGAGTCCTGGCATTCAACTTAAGCTCACAAGTTGAGCACACAGCAGCTTTGCTAAGCACACATCCTTCAACAGATGGACAAGTTCTCCAGGCCTAAGGAGGCTTGCAAAAGTAAGGCAAAGCATTCTCTGGTCTCTATCACCAGAATTACTACTGGGAGATTGCATTCCCTTTCTTCCAGGAAGAATGCTGTGGCAAAGAAAAGACCAGATCTGCCTGAGCTCTCAGCTACAGAAGGAGCAGCTATAGGAGAGCTTGCTTCTCTCGTCCCTACCAAAAAGAACTCTGTTCTGAGACTGCAGACGCAAATAGGAAAATGTTATTGGCAGGGTATTGTAATCCAACCTCAAACATCATCCAAACGACAGGTTTGACACAGAAATTTCACCCAAGCCTAATTAGAGCAACCTATGACTGATAGGACACAAGCATATTGGCTTCACAGTGGTTTAATATGAACAAGTCTTGGACATTACATTAGACAGTCAACTGAAGACATAGTTTGCTGAATTATAAGCCCCACATCAGAATATATATATAATATATGTACAGCAGCAAGAGCCGTTTGATCTTCAGACTTGCGCACCAAATGAAGGAAGGAGTTTCAAAAACCCATAGCAAATGTAGATTCGCCAGGCAGCAACAACAGCTGCTTCAAACAGGAATGTTAGCACCTCTCCAGCAACCAATGAGAATGGGCTGTGCAGAGGCAGCTTCTTCAGAGTCGTTGCTTTGGCAGCCCAGGAGAGAGAGTTTTTGCTATCCTGTCACCCCACAGATAGGTAGTGTATATCTAGTACCTTCCCCCAACCCTGACATATGCAGGATTTTATATACATGCTCTTTCTTCCCTCCATGACATACTTTACCCCCCACCCCACTTAGTGGAAAGCGCATTAAGAGGCAACTTTAATTAAAGTCACTTTATTCCTTGGGTTAAGACTCCCCACTCCCATATACACACTGCAGGACAGTTTGGGGGATTAAGGAGGACTCTTATTCAAATGCATGGAAGAGGCTCCCTAGATGGCATGAAAACAACCACAGCCATCTATAAGACCTCCCAACAGTTTAAATATTATACAAATAGTAGAGGACTTTGTACTGTAACCCCACATGGATGCAGACACGAGGCCAGAAGAAGGCATCCATTAGTCACAGACGCTGAGCGGCCCTTAGCTTAGGCGACTTGTTATTACACGTTAGCAAGGAATAATCCTTGCAGAAACACTACTCTGCACCTTCTACAACCAAGAAGCAGCCAAGAGGCTCCATTTGTCAGGATTCTACTCTTGAGAAACCACAGTGGTTTTGCTTAACAGTTTGGAGAGCATTCCTGCTACTGCAAGTAGCTGCTCTCAAAGGTGCCTCATGCCTCTGGTAGGAAGTCTGATCTGCCTCCAACTTTTCAAAGCCTAAAAAGATTCTTGGGATAGGATTACCAGCTAAAATCTCAAAACATTCCAGTGGGGGAAAGAAGATCTGGGTTCATGCGCTATGACCTCTTGTATGAACTCCCTCGTAAGGGCCTTACTACTAAATAAAGGGGGTTTGCAAGCCATTTCTGGTCTAGAGTATCTTCCAGCAGGGAAGGGAGACACTCGATACTTTCCAGTCTCAGCTTTGATCATTCTGGGGTGAACGGCACAAATGCTAACAGAAAGTACATCTCCACAACAGCCAAGGAAGGAGCCTCAGGACCAGGTTTTCCTTAGGTACACCTGCACAGGCTTGAGAGCTCCCCACATCCTTGCACGGAGAGAGAGAGAGAGAGGCATCTGTGATGCACGCTACAATCCTTACACTAGTTCCCATCAAGCCTTATGCAGCCACTGATAGGTGCAGCTCTTCACAGGTTCTCACCTTTTCTGTAGAGACCAAAGACCAACCGAACTCAACCCTGCTGCCTGACAAGGGGATGGGATGGGGCGGCATGGCGGGCGACAATGGACAAGTGGGGGAAGTTCAGAGAGAAAAGCTGGTTCAGAAGAGACAGTGTAAAAATAAATGTCATTTTTGCAAGGGAGAGAAAATGGAGGATGCCAGACTCCCTTACTGGCGGACTTTCCCTGGGACATAATTTCTATCGATGGTCTCCTCTTGCAGGAACATGTGTAAGCAGCGCTCATTCTGTGCCAGCGGGTGTCCAGCGATTCTGCCAGGAACAAGAAGTGTTAGGGTTAGGTGAGCAAATGGTTACCAGCCGACTGATTCGGTACAAGGGAGAGGAAGATCACAATCCATACGCAATGGCAACAAACATTGGCATCTAAGGAACCTATTCCCAAGAGAAATTTTGATTGGCCTCAATAGCCATTGATTATTTGTTTCTCCAGGTATCCAGCATTCATAGGATTTGTGGAAGAGATACGGGCTCCTCCTGGGCTTTGGAGGTACTGGGATGGCTTCGCTGCACACCACAGAGCATGAGCTCAGAGGGGTGGCAGTGTGTGTGTGTGTGTGTGTGATCTCTGAATTTGTGCTGTGTGTTGGAGTTTCCAAATGCCTCCTGAGTGCTTTGAGTCAGAAATCATGGAAATGACACCGTCAAGGGCCTGTGTATGCAGCGTGGTTTCCATGACAACTGAATGTGTGGACCCTTAGATATAGCTATGCTACAGACATATCTCTTTTATACCAGTATAGCTATTATGGTTCTCCTCACCCGCAAAAAATGGATCGGATAACTGTAATTTCGTAATGAGCGGCATAGAGAGAATCCTAGTATTTAACAAGAAAGAAAAGCCTGTTCAGAGGCCGGTTCCTGAATCAGCGTTATGTGATTTAGGAAGTGGACGTGAACTTACTTCCCCTCTGAAAGCAGCAACTGGGGACAGCAGGAACCTAAGCCTGATAAAAAAAAAATGGTCCAGCCCTGTAGATGGAAGTGAGTCAGGCAGAAAACGGGAAAAAGGCAAGAGGCAAGTAGATATTCTCTGACTAGTTACAAATGTTTTTTTGCATGGGTGCTGTTGCTACGATCAAGGGGTTTTGTTTTGTTTTTCAAATCACTTAAGGGCAGGGGTGGTTAACTTGCGGCCCTCCAGACGTGGTTGGGCCACAATTCCCATCATAACTGATTGCTGCCTGGGGCTGATGGAACTTGCAGTCCGACAACCGCTGGAGGGCCATAAGTTGCCTACCCCTGATGTAGGGTGTTTAGTGTATTACACCTCCTTGGCGGCAGGTGGGTGGGAGATTTGGGACGTCAACATCTTTAGCTGATTTCAGAGTTCAGCAGAAGCGCAGGCTGTCCACCACACAACAGTACCAAGATCTAAGCAGCCTCCTGTCATAAAAGTCCTCTTCTCAAGACTCTACGGGGAGAGGGGATGAACAGTAAGGCAGTTGAAGCTGGATGTAGGGTGGCTGCCAGTGGTGGAGGAAGGGTGCTCATTCCTACAGAAAAGAAAGCAGGGCCAGGCTCTTGCTAACCTGTGTCACAGGACACCCATTCTCATTACACACCCACCCATTTGGACTGCATTCCCTGACAGGTAATCTGTCTGGGGGCTGCATGTTGACGGCAGATGGGCCCAAAGCCAAAAGTGGATTGGTCACCCACTTTTATTTATTTATTTATTTGACCTGCACCCCACCTTTCTATCTTTTCTTCCTGCCACTCCTTTCCCTCTCCTCGTTTTTCCTCCCACCCAGCAGACTGCTAGAGAAGAGGCAGATCGCTCTTGTACAGAGATCTGCACTGACGGCACATAGAAGACTTTGGAAATTAGGACGAGGCTTGCTCGATCCTGATGTGCAGGCCCATCAGACCGCGTCCTTTTCCGCATGCTGGTGTGCATTGTGCCTGCGCCAAGCAATCTGGTGTGGACGTGGAGTCGTGACACATTCCCTCTCTCCCAGAGTCTCCCGCTTCCCCTCATCAGCAATGGGCGACGTGAACCTTACTTGTTTATGAACTGTTCTAAGCCCTGTCTTCTTTCTTCTATGAAGGACTCTTCAAAGATGCCCTCGTCTCCTCGGAAAGGAAGCTGGCGTTTCAAGGCTTTGCCGGGCAGTGGAGGCACTACAATCTAGAAGCAGAGAGCATCATGTAAGCGGGGAGCAAAGCCGTCCTCCTGCTGCTCCTGCTACATCCTCAGGGGCCCGAAGTAGCACAACTGGAAAAAGCTCTGCCAGAGATGTATAGAGAAGACCCACCTGCCCTTATTAGTACTTAAAACCGGAGCTTGTGTGTATATGTGGACAGAGGCGATGCTCATTCCCTTACACTCACCTTACTGTCACGCTCCAGCTCATTTTTCAGCCATTCAAAATCACTATACCGTCTTCTCACGCAGGACTCTTTAAGTTTGAAGATAGGCAGGTTTGTCTGAAAGGAGAGGGGAGGTTACTCCTGCTTTAGAAGCTACTCCTTCAGTTCGGCACCAGGCAACATTGCAACGCAGTGATGCATTTGCTGTGCCTCCTTTGTGTCAAGGACTTTGCATTTGCACGCTTGTTATTATACGGAAGCCCCAGCACCAGAAGCGCTACAAACTCACTCCCACATCCTCCACTGTGTCCTAGGTCTCACAAGCTTTTCTACGATGCAGCGAGTCTCGACTCGTACGACACATGCCCCTAGCAGGCTTGACAAGCCTTCCCATTTCTCAGGAGGGTTGCTTCATTTCTACGCTGAAAGGTCTGAAGCATAGCCTCACATTCCGCCCTCCGCATTGTACAGAAAGCTTGGCGCATGGGAAGGGGATGGGATCATAAGCACATCAGCAACCACACCTGAGAAGGGAACCTTCTCATGTTTTGGTGCAGAAGATTCTGGGCCTCATTTATAGTGAGCACAGACCCCCATTCTCCTTAGCTCAGTGCATCACACACGAGAATGTGAAGCGGGGAACACAGGACAATACAATTCTAGTCCATGACTGTCAATGCCTCAGGGAGCACACACATATAGGCATCTTCCTTAGAAACGGGGCGGGGGGTGGGGGCAGGAGATCTCCACTGCAACATTTCTCACACTTTTGGAAGAGTCCTTTCAGGCAGTTTCAAACTTTAAATCCTCATGTCTTTCCAACTAAGCTTTCTGCAAAGAATACGAGTAGGTAAGTAACCTGCACCCAGGGTCAACAAAGATGCTTGACAGGTCTCTTACCATAAAATTGATCCTGGCAACCAGCAGGAAAATACCTCCAATACTCTCCACAGAAGGAGTAATAAGTTCATTCTCCCTTATGAGCCTGAATGGGTTTTAGGATCCTTGGGGAGGCCTTTTTCTCTGTCCCATCACCATCAGAGGAATATTTGGTGGGCCAGGCAAGACAGGGCCTTCTCAGTGTCTGCTCTCAGGCTCTGGAACTCCCTGCCAAGGATGGCAATGCTAGCTCCATTTTTACTGTCCTTCTGTTGGCAGGCACAGAGACTTCGAATCAGGCAGGTGCACTAAATGTTACGGTTACACATTCTGCACTAAGGAATTATAAATTTGCGTACCGCTTTGACACACAAATGATGCCCAAAGTAGCTAACAATAATAAAAATAAGCACAGAAATGAAGTTTGTCAGCTGATCCACATTGTTTTGGTACCCTAACCAAACATCTCCAGGGAAGAGAGAATGACAAAAGCCACTTTGGAACTGAAAGTACATCTACTAAAGACTCAAACTGGAGCTTTCGGAGGCATAAAGAAAGAATGGGGGGGAAAACAACAAATGAAATTCTAAGCAGCCATTTAGCTAGTTTCATGAGGACCAGTAGCAAGCCACCAATGCTGAGAAATAGTCACCTACTTCACAGCCTGCTATGTTGGGTTGGTTGCTTCTTGGTTCCTTTTATATAAATGAGGAATCTCAGATGGGCCCACACAATAGCCACGGGGGACTCCCAACTGTAGCTAACTTTCTATCCACCTCACCAATCAAGAAAGAATATTTAGGAATGTTTGAACATTCATTGTAACTGTTTAGACAGTTCTGAACTGTCTGAAAAACTTCTATATTAAAAAACAGCTTTCCCACAAAACCATTGCCTTATCCTATTACCACGTAGCTGAAACTAAGCCCAAGTACTGAGATCAGCATCCACTTGCACACAGGCCTCATTCACTCTTGCCTGGCTCGTTGCTTCTTCCCATCTTTCTACCCCCGCCCCATCTAAGTTTCATTTGTTTGTTCCTTGGGGCAGCATCCTATGCTTTCTTTGCATCACACTATGGAGAGGAAAGGGTGGGACAAGGATGGGGAAAAAATACTCAACACTCGCCCGCCCAGTCCCTACTTTCTCCAGATCTGTAGTGTAACCACAAAGGGAACCCTAGCAGGCTGTGCCTGTGTGTAGCTTCCTTAAGGATACACCAGGCCTCTCCGCAAATCAAATTAAGGGAATGAATTAGATTAAATACAGGTCTAATTTTAAAGTTACACCTTTGCCGTTTCACGCCAACAGACAACAGCCCTCTCCCACATTATTCCTTATATTTCTATTTCTTTTTCTCCAAGGAACTCAAGGAAGTATACACAGTTCTCTTCCCTCACTCTTTGATTTTATCCTCTTAACAATGCTCTGAGGTAGGTCAAGTTGAGAGAGAGAGAGAGAGCGTGTGTGATTAGTGCCAAGACTACTCGGTAGTCTTTATGGCTAAGGAAAAAATTGAACCTGTCCTCATCCAATGCTCAGTTCACACTGGATCTCAGTGCATGTACCCTAGGCCTCACCCTCTTGCCACAAGAACACCCCATTTTTTACAAGGCTAGAAATCCCCACCCCAGATGTGTGACGGCAAGATAATTGACCCAACGTTCTCCAACCTGGTGGCCTTCGGGTGTGTTGGGCCACAGCACCATCAACCACAACCAACACGGGCCTAATCCACACCAAGCAGGATATAGCGGGATGAAAGCGGGTATATGGTATGTGTCTATGGACCCCAACAGTTGTCAGTGCACTTACATACCGCTATAAAGCAGCAGTGTGGCTCCTGCCTTTGATATACCGCTTTCATACCGCAATATCCTGCTTGGTGTGGATGAGGCCACGGTGTGGCCTTTACATCTTGATTTGTGATCATGTCACTCTTACCTCTTCCAGTCGTTCCCTCCCCGTGTCACGCTTCAGACGTATTGAACTAGAGAACCCATCATCCCCATCCAACACAGCATGGCCTTTACATCTCTGCCTGCTCGCTGCCATCTATCTCTTCCACTCCTTCCCTGCCCATGTCATCCTCCAGTTGGACTACAACTCCCATCAGCAGCGTGGTCGTTGCTGGGAGGAGGGTGATGGGGGTTGTAGTCAACAGCACTTGGGCCAGCCTGTTGCCCCGCCCCCCCCACGCAAGCCCCGCCCCGTCACGCACTCTCATGCGGAGCTCGTAGCTTGTGTAGCGGGCCCGCCCGACGCCCACGGTCTGCGGGTTGAAGATGTCGATCTCCAGGAAGTTGCTGGGCGGCCCGTAGGCGTCGGTCAGGTCCTGCGGCTTCGAGTTGAGGCGCCGCGTGTCGGCCACCGTCGCATCGGTCATAATGGAGATCGGGAGGAAGACGAAGGCTCGATCTCGGTCAGAGCCGCCTCAGCGGAACCCGCCCTGCCGCCACTAGCGCTGCCGCCACCTTCTCCTCAGCGCCGCAATACATAGCGCCGCCCCGGAACCTGCGCTGAGAGGCGCGGCGCCGCTTCCGCCCTGCATAAATGCAGCGGAAATCCAGGTTCCGGGGCCCGTCAGCGCGTCCACCCCAGAACGCGCATCGAGCATCAACAGCGCCTTGGCAGGGCGGCAGCGGCGATGAGTTATCCATGGCGCGGGGCGCCGGATTGTCGTGCCCGGGAACCTGCGTGGCGCGGTACTACGCCGGCCGCGACCTGCCGAAGGCGAAGTGGTTATCCATGTTCCCGGGCTTCCGCCGGCGTCCTCCTGAACTCTGCACTGCCAGGGGAAAACGCCTTGCAGAATGGAGGGGAAAGCGTCCTCGCGCATGCGCAGCAGTGCCTCGCCCGGAACCTGTCTTTTCTACAGCGCAGAAGAGAAGCGCCGTTGGCTGTCAGCGCCCCGGGTGGGGGGAGACGAAGAGGAGGAGGAGGCGCCGCTGCCGCTTTGCAGCCTGGCCCACACAGGGGCGCAGTAGCGCAACCCATAGAACTGTCAATCCCATAGAACTGAATGGGTGTTGCTCCCGGCTCGTCAGCTGTGCATGGCGTTGCAGCCCTGGAAAAGTGACTTCTATGGAGGAAAGCAAAGTGGGTGTGGGGGGAGGTTGTGGAACTGTCCAGTACCTGGGTGTGGGTGGGCAGACGTTTGTTTAATTAAGGGCCCAGTCCTGTGCATGTTTTGGCCGAAAAACGTCCTACAACTCCCAGCATGCCCCAGCTGGCTGGGGCATGCTGGGAGTTGTAGGACGTTTTTCGGCCAAAACATGCACAGGACTGGGCTCCCAGTTTACAAAATTTATAAGCCACTATATCCAAGAAGATTCTGGAGTGGTGAACGATAATCAAGACCATCCTGGCCCCATAGGACAGCCAGAAAAGGAGCAACTGCAGAGAGCTTATTCATGCACTTCCCTGCCAGAAAGAACATTTGTGAGAACTTTAAAAACTAAGAACTGGTGGTGCCTGTTGCTTCCCCCCCCTTCTCTATCCGACTCCTTTTTCTTTTGTGTTGCGTCTTCTAGAATGCAAACATAAAAGCAGGAGGAACTGTGTGCTGCTCTGGGAGTCCGTTTTGTCTGAAGAACAGGGCAAAAAATGCTGTAAAAAAAAAAGTGTGGGGGGGAACCAGCCAAATTCAACGGCAGCATAAACACCGGGTGTTTGCAATGGCGTACAGCAACAGAGCTATAAAAAGGGCAAATTTAGCTTGAGAACAAATTAAATATAGCCCTTTTTACCATGTGGTGTGGCAAAACGCTTATCAATATTTTCGCCACTGCAAATTTAGGCAGCGAGACAGCTGGGGGTGCACTGGAGATCACAGCCAAATGAGCTCCCTACACCCACGCTGCTTAGTGGTATGCCAAGCGAAACTGTTTACCAAATTTTAACAAGCAAATACACATTTCTGTATAACTGTGCATCCCAAACCTATGCAAATTTCAGTGGGTTTCTAACTTTGTACAGACTGCAGCCTTGAACGGCACAAATTTGCAAGCACGTTTTGGGTTGGCACATCCCTCACTCCTGAGACGTCTCAAAATTCAGTTCAGCATTGAAAGATCTAGTTTCCAGGCTTTTAACTGAATGAGCGTATTTGAAATTTAATTCCAGTTAGGATACAAGTGGGCATACAGTTAATACACCTATTTAACCGCTACAGGAGGCGGATATGGACTTTCAGGCTTGTGTTGTTTGTACATTTGTTTGGAATAGGATGGCAGCTCCATAGCAGAGAAGAGTTTGATCAAGGAGCTGCACATTTGGCTGTTTCTCAGGAGGGGGCAGCACATCTGAAAACTAAAAAAGAAAAAAGGAAGAGGCTGAAAAAAAATACCCTAACAACAGCTTGGGTTGTTTTCATATGGGGTGTTTTAACATACTGCAGTCTTTACTTTCCTACATTTGTAATTAGAATAAAATGCCTACAATGTCTAGTACGTACATTCAGTTTTTAAATGGATCTTTTTGGCTTCCTGTGCTGTAGTAACATTCCCAAGCAACATATCACAACCGTAGGGGGGAAAACTGCTTTTGTGTAAGTGCAGCATTAAATCTATGGAAGTTGCGGCCACAAGATGTGGCTTAGATGGCTACTAGTCCTGATGGGTATATGCTGCCTCCAGTATCAGATGCAGTGTGTCTGTGTACACCAGTTGTTGAGGAACATGGGTGGGAGGGTATTATTGCACTCACGCCCTACTGTTGGGATTTCCTCAGGTGGCTGGTTGGCCTCTGCGAACAGAATGCTGGACAAGATGGATCCAGCAAGGCTCTACTTAAGTTCTTAAAGCAGCACACCACTCTCTGTTAACAGGCTCAGGGCTTTTAAATATTCAGAGATTAGAAAAATACAGACTTATTTCTGAGTAAATGTATATGCCATTGTGCTGTTAGTCACTTTTGTTGTTAGATTAGCAGGGCCTTGGTAACGCTGGCTGGAGCATGCTGGAAGTTGTAGGACTTTTTTTTTTGTTTTAACATGCATAAGATTGCAGTCTTAAGAACCTTGCAGGGCCCTTCTACTGACAGATGTTGTGTTCAGTCGTGAAGCATACAACTAATATTTCTCTCTCCCCCCTTCCTTGCTTTATAACTGCTTCTAGATTCTGATAAATTAGATTTTTTTAAAAACAACAACAACAAGAATGATCCCAGCCCCAGACTAAATGAAAGAAAGTAATGCTTTAAACTTAGGCAATCTTGCATTGTAAACTCACTTTAATCAAAGCAAAATGGAGTTTGCTTCCGAAGCCTTGGTTTACTTGAGAATAAACACCATTCTGTTTTCAGAAAGAATAATACATTCTCAAATTCAAAATAATAGAATGAGTATTTGTAATCATGACTATAACTTAAGTCCTATTCATTTCCATGGGTTGAATTGTACCTATTTACCTTTCCCTCCTGAGCCCAGTCTGTTTGCTGTCCCTGTGTGTGTGGGCCTTGTTCAGACAACACTCTAAACTATGGTTAGGCCAAGAATCCTTTCGCAGCAAGTGGCTAGTGGGTGTGTTTAAATCATGGTGATATGGCTACCATGGTTAGGAATGGTTCACTTGATACGTTAAGTCATGGTTCACTTCACATGACATACTAACCAATAATGTTTAGCTCAAAATGCTTAACTATGATGGCTTAGCATGTCATCTGAGCAGGATCTGTGTGTGTCGCTTTGGGACCCGGACTGCCACCTCGCACTCCTAGATGCATCAATGTTTCTCAAAATGAGGTATGTCGAGTTTTTTTCTTCCTTCAGCAACATTTTAAACATGCAAATTTATGCAGATTTTGTGCAGATCGAATCGATTACTCCATTGGCTAGCGTTTAATAAGCAATAGAAAAATCTATGTGGAGGTGGGAGGAGGAAGAATTAATCGGAAGAGCCTGGAAGATGGAGCGGGGGGGGCGTAGCAGCTAGCAACTGGAAGAGCCGACGAGTGGGGACGCAGCGCCACCTAGCACAGGCTTGTTTTGGAGGACGCGGATTGGTTGCTTGCTTATGTAATAGGCCGGAGGAGGAGGAGGGAGGAAAGCTGGCGCGAGGCATTCTGGGCATTGTATTCACTTTTTGGCCTCCCTAGAGCCGCACCGATCCTGAGCGCAACCGCTCGCTTTGCCTGACGGGAAACCGAGTCCGTTTCCCTCCCCTCCCCGGGGGACTACACCTCCCAAGATGCAGCGGGAGCGCAAGCGCAGATCCTCCTCCTCCCTTGAAGCCTGTGGTAAACAGAGAGCCGCCAAGGCGGCTGGCTTGGCTGGCTGCTCCCGTGTGGCGAAGCTTAGTTGTGAGGAAGAGCTGGGCCAGCGCGCGCGCGCCGAGGCCCGGTTTACCCTGCCGGGAAAGAGCGAGGCGGGCGAGTAAGGCCGGGCGGTACCACTGAGCGGGCGAGGCCGGGGACGGCGATCCGTTTCGTGAGGGAGCGCTTGGGCCATACCATTCTGCGAGGGGGGGGGGAAAGAGAGAGAGCTCCGCGTCGCTCCGTCCGCTCGGCCCTCAGGAGGAGGAGGCGGTGATGTGGCGGCGCTGAGGGAAGGCAGGCAGGCAGGCAGGCAGGCAGGCAGCGAGAGCGAGCGAGCGAGCGAGCACCGAAGCGGCGCCATCATGGCGGAGCCGGCCGGGAGCCCCCCAGCGGCCGAGTCTTCGGCGGCGGCGGCGGCGGCCTTGGACCCGGAGTTCCCCCCTCAGAGCCGGCCGCGCTCCTGCACTTGGCCTCTGCCGCGGCCCGAACTGGTGGCGGCGGCGGCGGCCGAGCCGGAGCCCGGCGGCGGGGCCGGGAGCGGCCTGGGCAGCCCTGAGGAGCCCGGCGGGGCGCTGCTGGCGGCGGCAGCTGCACCCGGCGGCGGCGGCGGCGGCGGCGGCGGCGGCCCTGGATGCGCGTCCGGCGGGGCGCGCAAGAGCGGCGGCTCGGGCTCGGGCGGGGGCTCGGGCGGGGCGCGGCGCAACGCCTGGGGCAGCCAGTCGTACGCCGACCTCATCAGCCAGGCCATCGAGAACAGCCCGGAGAAGCGGCTGACGCTGGCGCAGATCTACGACTGGATGGTGCGGAACGTGCCTTACTTCCGAGACAAGGGGGACAGCAACAGCTCCGCCGGGTGGAAGGTGAGCCGGGGGTCGGCGGCGGCGGCCGGGGGGGGGGTCTGTCCGCGGGAAGGAGCCGGAGAACGGCGAGCGGGGCTAAGAGGCCCCATCTGCTAGGACGTGTTTAGCGTTTCTACTTTTCCCTCTCCCTCCCTGGTTTATTCGAGTTTGCTATGTTTGCATGCCGCCTTTCGCACCCCGAGCCGTTCGCGGCCGCCTGTCGTCCTGAGAGACGCCATGCGAAAGAGAGCGGGTGGGGAGAGAGAAGAACTCCTCTTCCTGGCAGGGTTTCTGTACCATTCCGAATTGGCATTTCGTAGGATTGTGGAATAGCGGAGTCGGATGGGGCTTATGAAGCCATTGAGGCCAAACCCCCTGCTCAGTTTTAACACTCAGGCTTTGTGGATTGTAATTCCAGCATGCCTTTTACCAACAACATCCTTTTCTTTTTTTAACATCAAGCCCGAGGAAGAGTTTCAAGGAAGACCAAAGCTAACTTGGCTGCTTTGTGACATTTTTTGAGTCCTTAAGTAATATGATGCCTTTAAGAATGTTGAGACAAAAAAACTTCAACAGGTCATGCTTTTTTCTTTCTTTTTTAAAAACAACAACACAGAGCTGACAAAGTGCGCCACTTGTTGAGTTTCTACCAGCTTTGCCAGGGTTAAAGAGGTGCAGCAGTTCTGCCAGGAAAGAATTTTAAAAAAAGGTGGCAACATCTGGCCTGGCCACTCTGAAGTCTTGGGGTGGGATCGTGTATTGCGCAGGCATTGGGATCACTAGCGTTCAGCCATCCAGCCAGTTTTCAGTGCCAGGCTACAAGCCTGGAACATGTTACAATAAATGTGTGATTGAGGGAGGGAATGTAAGTGCGTGCGTATTCTTCAGCGCTGAGTAACCACAGACCACCTCCACACATCTGGAAGTAGGCTGCAGGCCTCTGGGTCATGGGGTGTGACTTACAGGCAGCCTTTCGTTCCCAAATAAACTGCTGTGGTAGTTAGTGTGTACATCTGACTGGGGATTGGACTTGGCTGGAGCCAGGGCTCAGTTCCAGAACTTTTGAATGCTAAAGAACTGCTATGGAAAATAGAGAATCTCTGAGCATGTAGAGAGTACCCACTTCAGACCCGTAGCCAGCTGATACCTACTTGTGGCTAGGAGTGGCTTTCTGGTCTCAAAGTCCTGCGATTTGGATGGTATGCTGTGGATAGACTGGTGAGGGTTGATGAATGGGTGGTTCTGCCATGTAGCAGAACTGTTTTTCTGCCCTCTATCTCTCTGATATTGCCAGGTAGGGCAGATGGTGCAGCAGATTCCAAGAGAGCTTGTGGCTAGAGAAGGAGGAAGGAGCATCAATCTGTTGCAAAGCAGGTGAAACTACAGTGGCTGTGGGTTGTGAGGGACGATACCAAACAAGCCAGGCAGAGATTGACCTGCTGGTTATCCTTGGGTTGTTGGGAAGTGCTTGGCCTTGAGTCCTATTTGCCATTTTCTAGATTTTAATCCATGTGCAGTGTTTTTTTTTTGCCCCACATTGAGAGATCAGTGGATTTAGCTTGATATTTAGCTTGATATTTCTCTCCATATGGTGGTAATGTTGACTTCTGCAGAATGCCTCTCTGTGCAGAAGGCGGGGATTGGCTCAACCCCCCCTTTTCTCCGTGTCACCTCACTGCCCGGATTACTCTACGATGTCCCAGATACCCATAGTACTGCTAAATCCAGGGGCTAAAGAGTTTGCAGAGGATCACCCCATCTGCAGCTGTTAGCAGTGCTGGGTTAGGGAATTCTTCTCCTGCTGTTGCCAGAAATCTGGAAGGGATGACAAGAAACAGTTTTCTCTGGGACTCAGACCTCTAGATATGTTCAGTCACACCTCTCTCTTGCCCCCACATTACTGCACATAGCTGATGGGTGGCTCCTGAAGATGCAATCTCTGGCCGTTTTCATTTGTCACGATAGCACAGATGCGTTAATAAGCTACTCACAGTAGCTTATTTTTTAAATAGGCCATGATCCCCTGCCACATGAGCAGGCTCATAAGCTACTGTGTAATTTGACTCACACCCGCTCCCCTATCCTGCTGCAGTCCTCCTGCTGGAGCAGTGGCACTGTTTTGCCTCTGAAGCACTGGGCGTTTGCAGGATCGGGCCAAAATGAGCACAGAGCCTCTCCTAGTTGGGAGGCACCTGATCCACCATCAAACCCCTGTGCATTTACTCCAGAGAAGCAAAAACCGTGACTGCACCAAAAAGGAAAAGTGGATAGAAAACCTTGGGGTTTCAGGATCGAGACAAAACTTCATATGCAGCCTCTCCTAGTCAGGAGGCACCCAATGCATCATCAAAGCCCTGCACCCTGACAAGTGGCAAGGAGCAGAGCGGTAGTGGTTTTGACCACTCTTACTGCACAGCTCTCTAGCCGGCAAAAATAACTCACGGTGACTGCCAAACAACACGATAACCCACAATGGTTTAGCTAGCCCACTCTGCAGACCTTGGATTATTGGGAGTAGGTTAGTTTGGCCAAATAAGCCATCATGGGTTAAACTCTGTCCGACAACATGAAAATCCACGTACCTCATCGTGGGTTGTCGTGACGTCTGAACCCAGTCTAAGACTGTGATTTTTAGTGGCCCCGGGAGAAGTAATTCCAGCCCTGTTCTTTTCCATGCAATACTCTTCTGTGGATTTCCTTTGATCTGCCTAGTCTAGGCAAATCTGAATAAAAGAACAGTTATGCTTGTATCAGCCTGTAGATTTCTCTAGGTCTAATCCCTAAAGATGGATGCTGGTTTGGGGCAGGGGTAATGCAGCTGACTCCTACCTCACCCCATGACTTTCTTTTAATTTCCTCCTCTGGAGCTTGAACCTTCAGTTCACTTTGTTTCAGCGCTTCCAAGAAAGGCCACTCCCTGCCCCCTTTGTAAATGTTCTCAGAGATTTCTTGGAAAGGCAGGAGCCTGATCTGGGACTCTAGGCCAGGCTGCTGTGTAAGACCAAGTGTCACTTGAAAAGTTTTCAATACTGGGCTTCAGTTCTTTGTCACCCAGCTGCGCTGATGCTCAGTATAAATAACTCCTTCATAGCATGCATTCCTGGCTCACACAACCCTTCCTTCAAAAAGGGAGCTCTTTGCAGAGAGAGAGAGTACATGCCTTCTCTGCTCTAAGGAGGTTCAGTAAGGCTGAAAAGGCATTCAGAAAGCCCTTTCTTGCAAATGCAAGCCTCATTTGTTCTAAAAATGGGAAATGCCAGTCTTAAAGGGACTTAGTTCCTTTCGTGGCTTCAGATGAGGTGGCTGCAGTCATTCCCCCCATGCCTGTTTTGAATCCCAGAATAGCACCACGTGCATGAATTAGCCACCTTTTGAAAGCTTGCACTTAAAATGGTAAAAAAAAAATACTGCCTTGCTTTTGCTGAGTTTGCAATTGCTTTAATTTCATGGTTGCCTTTCCTATATTTTGCGAATATAGACAAAAGTAGGTTGCCTCTCAGCTCTGCGTGGCTCCCTATCTCACTTTCCTGCCCCATTTCAAGTGCTTATGGCAGGGATGGGCAACTTGTAGCCCTCCAGATGTTGTGATGTACAGCCCTAGTCAGCGTAGCTAATGGTGGGAGATGATGGGAGTTGTAGTCCAACACATCTGGAGGGCCACAGGTTGCCCACCCCTGGTTTACGGCAACATTTCTGCTGTTTTTAAACCTGAGATTACAGAGTGTAGCAATGCTCACAGAGGGCTCCATAAATTTGGTTATTATTACTATATGTCAATTGTTCTGAGGTGCAGAGATTTGTCTGAGAGTGACCAGTAATCTTCCTGGCTGAGCAGAATGTGATCCCATCATGCTGGCTCACTCTTATTTTTTAGCCACATCCTCATTTGTCCATACTTTTCACCTATATGGAGATGTTGAATTGCTGGGGATTGAATTAACCAAAAGTTGTATGGGTACTTACTGGGTGGTTTCTTGCTGCTTTTGGCTTTCTTTTATTCTGCAGTATATCCTTGTATGGTTAGGTAATTAAAAGCGAAGCCCTGACTGAGATGCAGCTGAAACACAACTTTTGGCAGTGAGGAGTGTTTTGATCTGGAGCTTGTGGTGTCTGACCCTGGGTCATTCTTCTTCCCTTACAAAGTTTGAAGGGTGCAGTTAAAAGGCTTGTGTTGTAAACCTTTTTAGCCCAGGATGTGGCCAACCATATCATAATATTCCAGTCTCCTCAGAGAAGGTGTTCTGGAGAATAACTGCAAATAGCTGTGGAATTTCTCTTCTGTTTCCACAGTGTATAATTTGAGAAGCTTATCAATGGCTACTAGCCCTGATGGCTGTGTGCTACCTCCAGTATCCGAGGCAGTAAGCCTATATGCACCAGTTGCTGGGGAACATGGGTGGGAGAGTGCTGTTGTACGATATTCTGCTTTGTTGGTCCCTGACCAACAGCTGGCTGGCTACTGTGTGAACAGAGTGCTGGACTAGATGGACCCTCGGTCTGATCCAGCATGGCACTTCTTATGTTCTTAGAATTAACTTGGTTGAAAAGGGAAAATGATCAAAAAAGATGGCAAGATATATATGCCTATTCGCGCTTGTGTAGTTTTCCTGTTATTACTTCATGAATGTTTTTTAAAAAAACTTTCTGCTTGGCAAATCTATGCTTTGTATCTTGTATCATGCCATTGGCCTCCTGACACTTAAGAAGTGAAATTCTGCTTCAAGTACTGAATCTAATAGGCTTTTGCAAAATAAACACAGGATGGCTTTATTTCCCCTGCAGTTGCTGCTATCTCTTGCTCCTCAGAATCCCCACACTTGGCTGATAGAGATGGGTCTGGGTCATGTTGACCCTAGAGTACGTCCAAATTAATGGGGGCTGTGGGGAAATTAGAAGGTACTGGCATTTGACCCACATGCCTGAGGATTGAGTAGCCGTTCCCAGTTGCTGTGGCTGCTTCAGTTTTGTCTCCCATAAGGGTTCAAGCACAAAGTTTATGACCTGTATTAAGCTAGAGAATTTTGTTATACATCGTCCTTTGGACGTCTCTTTCATTTGCAGGTACTTTCTGGGAATTCTAAAAAAGGAGCTCCCAATTTTCTGTCGAGGTTTGATCAGAGGTTACCCTTCTATGCTGCTCCAGGCTGGAATGAAAAACTGTTCTCTTGAGGTTACACACCAGAAGCCCAACTGCTGTCCAGGCAGCCGGTTCAGTCTGGGATCAGGTCTTTTTTTTTTTTACTGGAAATACAGAACATATATGCTTTCCCTCACAAAAGTACTGATTGAGTGTATTGAGTTGCCTTTTGTATACGTTAATTGTGTATGGCCTTTCTTAATGTTATATTGTTTTTATACTTCTATTGTTGTATTTTTTGGTTTGGTGACTTTGTTCTTCTTTTTGGTTTTATGCGTGTAAGCTGCTCCAAGAGTATTTTCCAGTTGGGCAGTATACTAATAAAATAATAAAGAAATACGAGGGAAAGCTAAGGAGGACTTCGGAGGTGGACGTGTGGCAGAAGGGGATGACGATAAAAGGAAACAAAATATGAGGGTGGTAAGAGTTAGAAAGAGATGAGAGGGTTGCATGAGCCCACTCCTGTTCTGTAATATCTCTGGGCATCCTTGCTAGAGAACCCACAGAGAATATCTTCTCTGAGGTGTTGTCAACCGTGCCTGTTCCTGAGCGAATGCTGTAGATTAAAAACAGGGTGTGCTTAACTGAACAAGAACAGAACAGGACAAACATGCCCCACCCCAGAGCCATTGGGGTTCAGAGTCCCAGAGGGCACTTTCCCACTCCCTCCTCACACCGTGCACTGCCTGCTCTTTTTAACTCAAGTCGAATTATCTTGGAAGGCCTTGCTATTATTGTTGCCAGTTCCTGAAAGGAGCTGTTTTCCCCTGAAGTGTGCGTTTGCACAGGTTGCCTTGTAGCTGTATCAGGGCCCAGAATGGCTGAAGTGGGATCCAAAAATGGGCAAACGCTACCTTCCCTCCAACCAGTAGGTAATGCTACTCAGTTTGGCTTCTATTGTCTTGTACTAGTACACCAACTATAATTATTCTACCGCTTTGCTAATATAAAAACAACCCTTTTCTCTCTGTGTTTTACTGAAGGTAACTGCTGGCTTTTATATTTTTTTAAAAGTGGGACTTATCCATTGTATGTTTGTTTATTTCAGCAATCTCAGGTATAACTTGGAACCTGCATAACACCTAGTACTGCTTAATCCAGTTGAGTCTGCTATCTCCTCCGTCACTCTATCTTAAGACTGTGACTAAATGCAAAATGCAATCTTTGTGGCTTCCAAACTTCAAGCTAGCTTTTTCTCTTACCCCCAAACAGGCATGTTGCTTATCATCCAGCCTGATGAAGAGTTCTAGAGAACTCAAAAGCTTGCATACTATTTTGTGACATTTTGGATGATCCTAATAAAGTTATTGTCCCACTGTGGATTCTGGGATGCTTCCAGGAAGTTAATACAGCTCCAGTGGTTGTCTCTGTTAACTGTCTTCCCACCCCCAATTTTTTGGCTCTTGTTCATATTGCCTGTGTTACCTTAAGACATGTATCTTAGTTTTTGCCATCTGAGAAGCAGGTTAACAAAAGAGTTGAAAACAGAAAGTTGTTTTTTGTAGTAAACAAAAGAAAATATATCATTTTCTTATGAAGATGACAGCACTCTAGGTGCAGAAAAAGCATAATTGGATATGGGTGTTGTATATGTCCATATCTACATTATACACACAAATTATTTTCCAATGCTGTGAATTGGTTGGAATGCAGGACTTTATTGTGGCAACATCCCGACTGTAGAATTCCCGTCCCAAGAGACCGGGCCTATCTCTGCTTAATTTTAGGTGGGCAGTTAACATTTTTATTCTGCCTGTCTCTTAAAAGATTTTTAAAGTGAGACTGAAGTGCCACTCCTCTTGGTTTTTAAACAGCTCTGGTTTAATCTGATGTATTGCTTAAATTTGTTTAATGTTTTGTTTTTGCATACCACCTTGAGGAGCCTTGTTAGGGCTGAAAGCAAGGTTATAAATATTCCTGTAAAGTAAATACTACTACGTACTACACTTATTTGAGTGATTAGAACCTTATTTTTAAAAGGATTTCACTCATTCCAAGAGAGTCATTGGCAGGTGAACTTTTTCAGTGTTCCCCCAATTCCTGTTTTTTCCATTGGTTTGTTGTTGTTGAAATCAAGGGGAATTTTCCCCTTCCCTGTTCTTCTCTCTCCCCCCCCCCCCCCCCCCCCCGGCCTTCACGTCTCCTCTCATAATTATCAGTCACTAGTTCTCCTTCCTCCTGTTTCCTTCTTGTGTCACACTTTAAATCAGCCTTTTCCAGCCTGGCTGTGTACAATGGAAGCTGTAATCCAACACACCTGGAGATCCTCAGATTGGGGGAGGCTGCTTTAGATTGTAAGCTCTTTTGAGGGTGGGGAACTGTCTCTTGTCAAACACCATAAACATTGGCAGTGTATTAGCTAGTAGGCAGGCATGAGGGAACGGGTGCTTTCTACCATTGAAGCTCTTCCCGCTGTGTTGGAGAGGGAGAGCTTCTTCCTTGGCAAGAAGCTGGAGCTTGCAACTTGATACGGGAGGCGCCTTTCATTCCTCTCAGGAAAGTTGAGAATTTGGCACGTCAAACTTGATTAAAAACAGTCATTTCCTGTCTGTCCTGGTGAGGACAGCTTGCCCTCAGCTTGCTGCCAAATCCTTAGAGCCCTTGAGGAACTCCAAACGGGTACCACCTTCCCGGCCTTGTCAGAGCCACCCTAGAGGAGGCATAGGCCAGATCTACACCAAGCAGGATATAACACTTTGAAAGCGGTTTGAAAACGGCATATAGAATGTGTCATGGGCCTCAACAGTTGTCAGTACCATTATAAAGCAGTAGTGTCGATCTTGCCATTGTCCGTTTGTGCTATCAGAGTAGCATATTCTTGTGATGGATAGTGTGGGGGACAGGATCCAGAGAGATGCTTCTTTTAAATTGCCACCATTTATTTTCTCACATCAGCACTTGACTTGATGTCCTGAAATAAGTTGATAGTTCGAAAAGCAGCTAGCTCCCTGGATGGTGTGTGTCAGGAATTTTGAAGGAAGAAGCATGCATTTCTGACACCGTGAAGTCCCTTTAAATGCCTGTTCTAGCCTCCCCTTCCAGTGAAATTGCATTATCTCCTGAACATACTCGGATACAAACCAAGAATGGAGGGAAATTAAATGGGGCTATTTTCAAAGCTGGTGCATACTAAGTAGATGACAGCTCTGTTATCTCCTCTGCCCCCATCTCTGCAACTGATAAGGCAGGCTTTGTGGTTGGTCTGGTATTTTATTTCCTCATTCATTCATACTCATATATTTGTTTTAGAACATGTACTGGCTTACCTTGAGATCATATCACATATTGGTCTGATCCGCTATGGTCCTCTTGTGTTCTTATTGGTGGCTTCTGTTTCCTTTTATATCACTACAGTTATGGGCTTTGTTGCTTCATCCTGGCGAGATTTTACCATCTGCAAATCCAAGTATTAAGTCTGCAGCCTTAAAGCACAGCAACTTTCAGGGGGAGAAGTCCTGTCTCTGATGGTTAAATCTATCTAGCCAGCATGAAGCAGCCAGTCCCATAATTGTAGTAACAGAAGAAAACAGATAAATGTCCTCCTAAAAAGCCTAAATGGCTTTAGCTCTATACATTTAGAGACTGTCCCCTTCCCTCTGCTCCATGACAACCAGCAATTAGAATGGAATTGGCTTATTATAAACAGCCTCATGAGATACATGTGCCATGTTGAAATGGCAACGGTATGCAGAGTGGCGTTCAAGGTAGCTGCCTTGTGACACAGTCTTCTTCCTTGGAAGGCTCACTGAAACACTAGCCTGTGTGTTTTTTAGAAAGTTGGGCCAGCTTTGGGTACTCATGGTATATTAACTAACAATATAATTTTCTCTCTTTTTAAAAACAAGTGGAAAATCTGAACAGCTCACCCACCCTGAGCCTTTGGGCTCTAGGGGAGGTATTGGTTGTAGACTTGGGTAAGTTATAGAAAGTGTGTCTCACTAGCGTTCTCAGCAGAAGGCACAAGTACAGCTCTAACTGTGGTGTTATAAAATGAAGAACAATTGTGGTTTTAAAAAAGTACTCAGAGAGTCTTGGTTTGTCTGTGGCTTGAAAGTGCTGCTGACATCACTCTGATACGAAGTTGGTTGGGGGGGAAGGGGGTGTTGGATAACACGCTCAATAACTGTGAGCCTGAAAACCATCAATTTTCGCTAAATATTGTTTAGATAAAAACAGGGTTGAGTCTAGTCATGTGGCTCCAAGCTTTTTGCTAGTTCATCTTTTTTGCCAAGATTGTTCTGGGTTTCCCCAAGATTGCTTGCTCCATAACAGTCCTTTGCATTGTGGTTTGAGCCGGAGCAACCCCTGAACACTTCGCGTTTAGAGTATCTGGTGTTCTCCCTTCACGCAGCTTCTGGATATTCTTGCCGGGATGGCTGTGGCTCAGTCACTATGCCTCCTGGGCGAAAATCACGTGCAGAGGGAGCATGCAACTCTGTGGCAGAGCAGCTGCTGTGTATGCAAAAAGTTCCAAGTTCCATCCGTGCATCTTCAAGTAGGGCTGACAATGACCCCGCCTGAGACCTTGAAGAGCCACTGCCAGCCTTCCCTAACCTGCTGCCCTCCAGGTGTGCTGGATTACAACTGCCATAATCCCCAGCCATGGCTGGGGTTGTGTGATGGGAGTTAACGCCTTACATGCCTGAAGGGCACCATGTTGGGGAAGGCTGTTGTGGACAACCCTGAGCTAGATAGACCATCTGACTTTGTATAACACTGCTTCCTATGTTCCTATGATCTGAGTTGGGTTGCCGTAATACTGCACACATGCTCTCTCTCTCTCTCTCTCTCTCTCCCCCCTTCCCTCCCTCCCTTGTCTTAGTTTATTAAAAACCAAAACGCTCAAAAACGCCTTAAGACTTTTACCAGAGTAGCCAGGGCTTGATGGTTTTGTTCTGCAGTTCCAGAACAGTTCTGCTGTCGGGCCAAGGACATCTTTTGACGCAAGGCTTAGCACATTGTGGTTCTAGCTGACCAGGCCTGTTACCCAGAAACGAAACCGTACCACTATTCCTAGGAAGTTACATGCTGTTCCGAACCTCTTGGTTTCAAGTCACTCTCCAGTTAAGCGGAGCCAAAGTTTTGTGGTTATGCAATTAGACAGCAGTCATTCCTTTTGGGGAGGGGGGTGGCTCTTGCTGGCCAGCTGGTTGGCTGACTCCCTGTGGGGCGGAGCTGCACAGCAGCTCACAGCTTGCAAACCACTGGGAAGGGAAAGAAGTATCCCATTCTAAATCAAGAACAGCCATGGATGAGCTATGGTTTGTTTGTTCCCCCCTACCTCACACTTGCAGTAACTGCAGAGGAGATCTCTGGAAGCCAAAGAATTCTAGGCTGGTTTCTCTATTTCAGAGGCTTTGAAACAGTACTGTTCATTGGAATCCATGAACTTCTGGTTGTACGGCCATCGCTGGGGTTAGTGGCTGACTGTTAGGGTTGCTTGTGCTGTGACTTACAGTCAGTGAACTAATATCATTGGATGCTGCTCAGTTCAGCATTTTCAGGGCTGAGGCAGGGCCACGTGCTTTAAGAGAGGCCTAACTCTGATGAAGTTAAGGCCTGAAGTGTACTAATTTCCCTCAGGCAATCTTCTGTTTTACTTTGGCTTGGTGAGAAAAGCATTGTCCCCTGTGAACATTCCACGTAGCTTGTGGGAAGTGTTCCTTGGATACCTCTTCCCGTTCCTTTTGGCTTGAACGCAGTACCAAGTTGGAAACGGCTCAAGCTCCGTAGTGGAGCTTGAGCCTTAACTGCCTAAGTGGAAATTACAGAGATCTCACTGACTTCCCTGAATCAGTAGTGCTTTATATAGGAAAGCCAAATTGCATTGCGTTGATAGCTGTGATGACATTGAGCTAAACAATTTGGCTTAGCAGGTCACGTGAACCATTCCTAACCATGGTGGCTACATATCCATGGCTTAAACACTTTCACTAACCATTTGCTGCCAAAGGGTCAGCGGCCAACCATGGCTTAGTGTGTTGTCTGAACAGGCCAAATATAAAAATGTCTGCCACATTGTCCTTTTCGAGGGTGGCCTTTGCACAAGCTTGCCGACGTCTTTGCGGGGTTTTGTGCTAAGATGTGCCCTTCCCTCCCCTCTCCCCCGTAGCCTCCGCAGAGAGAAGAATTTTCAAACGGGAGGCATAGGGATATTTCTCACGCTGTACTCATCCCATTTTCTCCCCCAGAACTCCATCCGACACAACCTCTCACTGCATAGCAAGTTCATGAAAGTGCACAATGAAGCTACTGGGAAGAGCTCTTGGTGGATGCTCAATCCCGAAGGTGGGAAAAGCGGGAAAGCTCCACGGAGGAGAGCAGCCTCCATGGACAACAGTAGCAAGCCGGTCAAACCCCGAGGGAAAGTCTCCAGGAAGAAGCTACCCATGCCGGTGGCCCCGGAGCCTACTGCAGACAGCCCGGGCTCCCAATACCCCAAGTGGCCTGGCAGCCCTTCTTCCAGAAGCAACGAGGAATCTGACGTGTGGACCAGTATCCGGCCTCGGACCAGTTCCAATGCCAGCACCATCAGTTTGGGGCCTTCTCCCATCCTGGCCGAGCAGGACGACCTTGCTGATGAGGAGCTCCTCCCCTCTCACGTCTACTCCACCGCATCCAACAATGTCCCACCCACAGTGACAGAGGAGCTGGAACTCATCGACGGCCTGAACCTGATGTCGCCTAGCTCATCCTTGCTGTCGGCTCAGCAGCCTCCTTCAAGCAGCCTGGCCCAAAGAACCCCCAGCTTTCCCTTGCAAGCTCCAAGCTCGGCTCCTCAGGCCCCGTCCTTTGGCAGCTCCCTCTTCAACCCCGTCGATATCTCGCTGCACAGCTCTGCTGGCTGTTACTCTGGTCCACAGAGACTGGAAGACCTCCTGACATCCAATTCGCCACCGCCCAGTGATGTGATGATGACCCAGGTGGATCCCATCCTCCCACAGAACGGAGGCAGGTTGAACAGCCAGACTTTCCTGCTCCTGGAGCAGTCCTCCAAAAACAAGATGAGCCCAGGTAGCCTACTCATAAAGCCTTTGGAGCAGCAGCTGGAGCCAGTTGGTGTTGCGGCTTTGCCATCGGCCTTTACCATGGTGTCATCTCCTCAGAATACCATCGGCCTGTCTGCTTTGAAGTCATCGGGCCCAGCACAGTCTGCCCAAGTGGTGCAGCTGGGTACCCAGCCCCCTCTGTCTGCTGCCATGTTTGCCTCCTTTGGAGTGAATCAGGACCGGCTTCCCAACGACTTGGACGATATGCACATGGAGAACCTTGAATGTGACGTGGATTACATAATCAACACTGACCTCATGGATGGAGAAGGACTGGACTTCAATTTTGAACCCAACCACTCCTGGGTACCAAGTTAACTTCAGGATTGACAAGGTAGGTGAGTGTACAGCAGGAGAGCAGAACCTCTTTCAGCACAAGGGCTGAATTCCATTTGAAGGAAGCTCTCAGGGCCACATTCTGGTGTGGGTGGGGCTGAAAGCAAAAGAGGCGGGGGAAAATACAAAAAACAAAACAAAACAGAAAACCATCATATTTTAGCTTAAAACTCTTGCTGCCAGTCACTGCGCTTAGTAGAAGCAGGTCAACCTTTTAGTTTGGGGGTGGGGAAACTGCACAAAAAATGGAAACCGCCAAATGATTGGTGGTCAAGGGAAAGGAGATGGGGCCACGGAAAGGGTGTGGCCAGTTGGGGACCCCCAGGCCTTGTGGCTTTGCACCCCAATGTACAGCCTAACAAAGATTCTGTATTATCAATGGAACCAAAGCCCCGTCCCGCAGTCAGAATATTGGTTCTATTTATTTATTCGATTTTACCATGCCTTTCCGCCAAGACAGCGGTGCTCAAGGTGGCTGTGAACTTCATGGTTAAGGGACAGAGCCCTGTTTTGTCCTTTTTTCAGATAGTTGTAGGTTCAGAAGAGACGTAACTTGGTGGAAAATACTTCTTAAATTTGTAGGAGCCAGCATAGCATTTTATGTGCCTGTAGAGAGATGAAAAATATTTTGTCTGTTGAGGTGCTCAGTGAGAATTCTCCAGCCTTGATTTAATTCAGCCTGCTGTCCTTAGGTAACTGCCATGTCTGGGTAACGTGTGTGTGACAAATTCTGTATCCCATCCCTAGGATTTTTATAGGGGCTCTTAATTCTGCCTGTTCCTTGGGACCAAACTTGTGTAAGTGTGTTACTGTGTTTTAATGGGCACTTAAAAAAAAGTAAGTAACTAGCTGCCATGGAGCCACCCTGAGCAAGATCAGGACTGGAGGGGCAGGGTGTGAAGTTTAACCTTCCCCTTATTGCTATTTGCATTGAGAGAAAACTTCAATAGGAGCTCATGAGAACTTTCTTCCCAGTGGAAATAGAAGGGGTGGGGGAAGAGGATTTTCATTTGGATTGTATGTGGGGAAAAGATTAAACTCCCTCCCTCACTGCATTCTCAGTCCTGCTTGCCCCCCACCCAGCATGTTTGCTTATTTATTTATTTATTTATTTAACACAAGGGTCTGATTCCCACATAGCCAGAAGAATGGGTTTAGTATGGGTTCTCGTTAATTGTGGGTTGTTATTAAGTGCTAACCCTGCACTACGTTTTAACTCTGGGTTGTTAACCATGAAGCCAGAGTTTACAGCCCAACAGCTTCCACAAGTTCTCTTCCTAGGATGTTCATGTTTAAAAACCCATAGTTAAACCATAGTGCAGGGTTTGCACGTAACGACAGCTTATATTCATCCTGTAGTTACTACTGAGTCAGTGGGTCTTACTACTGAGGAAACATACATACATTCACATCTAATTTGGCCTTTTTTCTCCCCATTGTCGAAATATTTGACCATGAGCCCATAAAACCGGTCCAATTTCATGGCAATCAGCTGGGCGTTTGTAATGGGTGTTTCTGATCTCAGGAACTGTCAAAACAAAGAAATGCCGCCTTCTGCTGTCATCTCCTCTTGCAAATGTCCTTAGACAGGATTGTCCCTTGTTAGATGGCGGTTTAAGTCCCCTGGGTCTAAATCTGCTTTTATGTTACTGGGGTAAGAACTTAAACAGCAGCTGTTGACAGCCAGATGGTTGTGTGCACCAGGTGACATAGGTGCTCATGTGCTCTCTACTGCCTTAATTCCACGAGGTCTCATACAGTACTTCTATTCAGAACATTGTCCTCTGTCCTGAGACCAACATGACAAGGATCCCAGCCCCTTAATTTAGACTAAAATTTCCCCTTCCCCTCTCCATTAGGAAATCATTAGGAAAGGAATTGAAAATAAAACTACCGGTGTCACACTTGACTTTATACAAATCTGTGGTGTGACCGCACTAGTCACCGGACCTTAAAAAGGATGTTGTGAAGTTGGAAAAAGGTGTAGAAAAGGGCAACTAAAATGAACAAGGGGCTGGAGCAATGCTGCTGGGAGGAAAGGTTACAACAGCTGGGATTGTTTAGCTCAGAAAAAAGACATTTTGCTCCCTCTCATAATACTAGCACATGTGGTCATCCCATGAAGCTGATTGGGGGAGATTCAGGACAGATAAAAGGAAGCACTTCTTCACATAGTGTGTAGTTAAAGTATGGAATTTGCTACCACAAGACATAGTTTGGATGGCTTTAAAAGGGGATTGGATAAATTCATGGAGGATAAAGCTATATGACTACTAGTCCTGATGGTTCTACACTATGTCCAATATCAGAAGCAGTATGCCTATGAACACCATTTGCTGGGGAACATGGGCAGGAAAGTGCTAGTGCACTCATGTCCTGCTTGTGAGTTAGCCCCTGTGTGAACAGAATGCCGGTCTAGATAGACCCTTAGTCTAATCTAGCATGGCTGTTCTTATGTTCTGCTCTTAATCATGTCCACAGAGCAGAACTGAGCTGTGTACAGTAGCAGTTTGTTGAGAGCAGGCTTCCAAAAAGTGCTGGTGTCATCCGTACAGCACTAGAACTCTTGCTTCTTTTCCAAAAGGAGGACCAGACAGAGGACTAATTTGCACAATTGAACAGCCCACCATGGTGCCATCGCATGTGGGCAGCCATTTGCTGTCACTTGGTCATGTCGTCCAAACCCAGTTGGTGGGCATAAGCCATGGGCTCTTCTAGGATTATCGGAAGGCTGTTTAACCCTTGTACAACCCGTGCCGCCTGGGCTTGGATGACACAACATGCTGCGGCTTGAATGTTTTTAAAAAATGGCCCAGCATGCGCTACATTCCACCGGGACTTAAAAGAAGCCATGGTGGGCTGTGATGATCATGTGAACTGGATCAGAGTGAAGTTGGATACTCCTCGGTTCTTCTCCACTCAGTATTCTCATGTTTTGCAAGCCCTTGCTGTCTGCATTCTATCCAAACTGTGGGAGCATAGAATGGTTTTCTAAAATGACTACTGTCTTCTCTCTAGAGGACAGACTTACTTGAATGGTGAAGTTTGACTTAGGAACCCAGCCACTTGCAAATAAGCCCACAGAAACATGTCACTTGTGTCCTTAAAGACAAGGGAGTCCAATTCTGTAATGAATTTATGAAGCTCTCATTCCGAGTCAGACCACTAGTCCATCTAAACGAGTACTGTCTGCTCTGACTGGCAGCAGCTATCTTAAAAGCTGTTTCCCAGCTCTTCTACCTGATAATTTTAATGAGAAGTGCTGGGGATTGAACTGGGACGTTCTGTATGTAAAGCCATATGATCTGCCGTTTTGCTAGGCCCCTTTCCACACTTCCCTGGATGATCACCTGGATGCAGTTCTTACCACGGTCAGTCAGGTGACTGGCTGTTTGCAAATACTTGATGTTGGATTTTGTGAGGGTGAATAGAACACAGCAGGGGAAACAAGTGAGCCCCCACCCTCCCTACTGCAGCAAGCAGGAGTATGCAATATCTCTGGCCATTTGACTGTTGTATCATCAGCGAGCAGAGGTTATGGTGTTCACACACACTTCCTTCGGTTGTGTTGGACTCCGATTCCTTGCAGCATGTGCAGATACAATGAAGAGAATAAAATGGTTGGGATAGGCCGAGGGTGCACATGGAAGAAGGGAGAGAGTCTGTACTACAGAACAATAGTGAAACTTGGAAGGCACTGGAGTAAGGGCAGAGTGAGTTGGGGAACTCTCTGCAGCAGGGCTTGGTTGGGACCACAATGAAGAGGTGGGAAAAAGAGCCCGGGCTTCCAAGCGTTGTAATTGCGAAACACACAATCCTTTGGGCATTGGGGCTAGAAACAATCTGACGGGTGCAGATTAATATGGTGCCTCTGTTGGGGGCAGATTAACCTACATACGCCTGGTGTCGGAGTCTTGAATCTCATAAACCTCTGTTTGTGGATGCAGGCGCCAACGTTAAAGGGGCTCCGGCTCTGATGTGGGGACCACCCCTTCAGAAATTTAGGTACTCCAAGAAGGGTGATGCTAAATACTTGGAAACCTAATTTCCCTCTAGTCTGGCTGCGTCTTGAGTTTGCGTGTAGTTCTGTTGCCGTCTGTGCACTGCCAACAACTAAGCACCTGCTTTCTCTCCCTCCCCCTTCAGTGCCCTTCTGGTTTTGGAGCGTTCGTATCCCCAGAAGAGTCTGGAATGCAAGGAGCACCTGGCGTCTGTCTTACTGCTCTGCAAGCCAGCTAGGAGCGAGGGGGAAACTGCGACGGGAAGCGAGAGATCCTGTTAAGTGCCACATCTTTTCCTAAGTCTACTGTAAGCCCTGCAAGCCCCACCTCGGCCTCCCTGCAGGAGCCTGAGAAGAGCCCTCGGACGCGCTCCACCTGTGGCCAAAGACTCTTCCTGCCCTGCAGAAGCACTCTCCAAATCGATGGGACTCTGACCCAGCCACTAGGGGTTAGGCGCTTTGTGCTGACAACACTGCCCCTCCAGCTGATTCCTGCCTCAACTCTCCTTTGACCTGGCACCCTCCGCCTCGATCACAGGATGGCCGGGAAGAGGGTTTGCGAGTCATGTGGCTGCCTGAGTTGAGAAGGCCCTCCTGTGGGGCACATGTCTGATGGGAGCAAGTGGGGAGGTGAATGGAGAGAAGCGAAGCTGTCCTGCAGGGGAGACGAGACCGGCAAGCTTATTCTTCACTCCGCCAGGCAACACATACCCCTTCTAGAAGTTGAGGCCTGACCGGACCTGGTGAAGGCCCCACCTGTGCGGTCATTGGTAGCACTTCCCTGAAACTGTGACTGCCCCAATGCAGGCGAGCAGGTGCTATTAGCTGTTGCTAAGAAACCAAAACAACTTCTCTTTGGGTTCTTTTCTGGGCTGTCTTGCTGCAGCGGAGAAATGGAGAACCCAGATCCGGCCTTAACTAGAGCCCTGATTGGTGTTCATGTTTTTCCTTCGTTTTCTAATCCAGAAGGGCATTTTCTACAGATGAACAATTTTGGAGGGGTGGGCTGGGGTTGTTACTTTGTTTTTGTTTTTTACTAATCTGTGCGGGGGCGGGGGCTTTCTGTGGTAGCCTTCAAACCATTGTAAGTATCTCCATATTGAGTGCCTTTCCCTCCCTCAGACAGCAGTGGCAGAAGCTGTGGTTTTCTGAGCTCCATCAAGAACAACTTGGCAATTTCTTGGGTGCATTAGCTGGGTGGCCGGGGGTGGGGGGGGAGAAGGGCACCAAGCCAGCCTTGTTCTTTGGAACTGGGGCAGGTGAGGGAGTTGTACATTATAGATAATTACCTGTAAAGCCAGCCGCAGATTAACTAGAAGCTTTTGTAAACCCGGGGCAGGCGGGGAGGGTGCTGCAGGGGGTGGGGTGGGGGAGAGAAGCTGTCTATATTTTAACAGAGAATCCTATCAAATTATGGGCTAAGTGTGCAGCCCATTTTCTTGCAGCTTTATACCTTTTGATACCAGATAGAACACTAAAGCACACGAGGCCAGGAACTGGTCTGAAGATGGGATTAGGGGGAAAGCTATTCTGGGGGGTGGAGGTGGGATTGGGGAAATGGGTTAGACCAGGCGCAGAGGCTTCTCCTACACGGAGACGCGCTCCTGGCAAACCTGTGCTTTCAGCAACTGATCATGAATCACCAGCAGGGCATGTTGGGGTCCTTAGAATAGCTGAATCGCAGCCGCCACTTCTGAGCCCTTGACCAGCTTGTGCAGACCGGTGTCAGAGGGAGCGCTAATTCAGATCCACCTCTGCTCAGTAAGTGTGGCAGCTTGGGGGTTGTTGGGCCTGCCTGGGGTCGGCTGTTGCTGCGGAGCAAGGTAGGCCCAAGAAGAACAACCGGGGGCTTGTGGTTGGGGATCACTTCACCGCTGTGAGGAGAGAATCTTGGGAGTTGGGGAAAGGTGATCTGACAGCTCTCTGTCAAGTCTGGAGTATTCAGTGTGGCAGGAATAGCAAGCACAGGAGGGTTTCCTTCCAGCATCAGCTCCCTTGATAAGCTGGCGACAGTTGCAGGCTATTCTTTCTGCCTTGGGTATGCGTGGAGTTTCACTAGCAGCACTGGCGATGGAGAAAAGATGGAGCTTGGCTTCCTTAAAATAAGGCTGAGCCCTGGCTGGTATAGCTCAAGGTCCTTCTCTGGGCAGCTAGTTCTTAGAAACGTCCTCCACAGCCTTTCTGCAGTTAATGAAAGTCCGTTCTGGCCGGGGCAAAGGTTTTGTGTCCAAATCCGTTATGCACATGTGAGTAGTGTGTCCTCGGGGAGCCATGGCTTGGAGGATGGAAGACGCAGCCCTGACTCCTCCCGTGTGCAACTTCAGTCTGGTCCAGGGTACCAAGTTTTTGCTATGTCCTGGCCTGCCCTTTGAGCAAGTCACTTCGGAGGTGTGTGTTTTCAATCCAGGCCCTGTGCCTCTTCTTTGGGGGATGGAGGCAGCGGCCTGGCTTGACCTGGCACTTCTGCATTCTCCCAGCACCAGCGTTGCTTCTGAGGCTGTCCATAGCAGCCAGCGGAGCCGAATCGGCGATACAGCTAGCTTGAAAAGCGATAGCAGCCAAAAGAGATGAGCGGGTGCTGTAAGCTTCTGGTGCAAGGAGCCTAGCACATTTTTGCTTTCTCGGTGCACGTGCTAGTTAATTGGAGGAACTAATTGGACCCCTGCCCTTCTTGGCTTGGCAAAATGGGGGCTGAAGCCTGGAGTCTTTGGTCAGGTTCAGCGGGAAGTGAGAGTCAGCGGTGTTCGGGCGTCATCTTGAGCTGTGCTGGAAAGGCAGGTGTGAATTTCCAAAGGAGAGGTGGGTGTGAGGCCATGGCCTGTAGCTCAGGACTGGTTAATTCTATAAGAACTGCTCTCCCCTCCCCCCCCCCTCCTGGCTGATGTTTCATACTTGCAGCTGCCCCCAATGCATGCTTAAGCTCTGCTTTCCACGTGTAACCATGCATTGGAAGACTGGGCCATGCCAAATTCCTTGGGCTGCGTCCATTCACAGGGCCACTTCAGTGCTCTACAGTGTGTGAAGGGGGAACTGATTTTCATCATGTGATCTTGAAAAGGCAGCTGGAACCCCTTGTCGGTTCTCTTTCCTGCCCAGCTCTTTTGGGGTCTGCTGAATGCAAGGAGGAGGGCTGGTCTTGCTGCACAGTAGCGTTTTTGCCATGGATAGCCAGAGGTGAAGACCACAGGAGTGAGGCTGCAGGGGCTGGCTGTGTCATTCAGTGGAATTCCATTTGGGATCCAGGAATCACCTGTTGGATCCCTGTGTGTGTCTCAGGGCAGACTGTAAAAGATTCTCCCATCCCAGAAAGAACCTCTAGACACAGCAGCTTACCTAGGGCAGAGCTCTTTCCAGGGCAGTGGGATGGAGGGCCCTGGGGCGATGATGGGGGGGTCGGCATTGTATAAATACTCCCATGGCGGCTCCTTCCCTTCCTAGGGTGGGGGTGGTTTGAATGGGAGCCGGTTCAAGCAGGCTCAGTCCTGATTTGCCTGAGGAATGGGCTCCCGCCTGCTCGCCCTCACTCCCCCTTGCTATTTGGCTTTTCTTCCTTGTAGCAATAGAATCTCAACCCCCCTTCCAGGGCTTTCCGGTGTCTCCTTTATGCTAGAGAGCCTGTGTGAAATGTGTTGGAGGGCAAAATGTGACAAATAAATCCCTGTAACCTTCTGGCTGTGTTGGGACAGTTCTTCCTTTCCCCTCCTGCTGCTGATCTGGACATCCCAAAGTTTGCAAGAAGAGTTGTGCTGGGGATTTTTGTGCCTGGCTGTCAGCGATGGCAGCGGAAACCTTGGGAATGCGATCAGGTTGCTGTGTTGAGCTTGATAACTTCATGTGCTTAAGTGGGTTTTAATACAACTCAGTGCTGGCCAACAGGAAGTACATAATTTGCACATACCGTAGCCCAGGAACTAGCATGCAAAGGAGGACTGCCTGGTTTCCCTGCCCCCAAAGACGCAGTGCAGCTTCTCTGGTAGTGTTGGAGTTACCCAGGCCAGCTGACACATGTTTGGACCTGGCCTTAGAAAAGTTCCTGGCCTGGCATGTGCTGGTTGCAAGGGCTGCAGCCAAGCCTGGGCTTTGAAGAAGGGCTGAAGCCATACGTGTATCTTTGTGGGGGCAAAGTGCATTTACCATCCCAGGCGGTAAGTCCAGCCAACCTCCTCACTTCAGGCATTAAGAACATCAGAAGAGCCCTGATGCTGAATCAGGCCAAGGGCCCATCTAATCCAGCACTCTGTTCACACAGTGGCCCACCAGCTGTTGACCAGGAACCCACAAGCAGGACACAGGTGCAACAGCACCCTCCCACCCATGTTCCCCAGCAACTAGTGTATGCAGACTTACTGCCTCTGATACTGGAGGTAGCACCTAGCCATCAGGACTAGTTGTCATTGATAGCCTTCTCCAGGAATTTATCCAAACCCCCTTTTAAAGACATCCATATTGGTGGCCATCACTACATCTTGTGGCAGTGAATTCCATAGTTTATGCGCTGGGTGAAGAAGTCCTTCTTTTTATCTGTCTGGAATCTCCCACCGATCAGCTTCATGGAATTGACCCCATTGGGTTCTAGTATTATGGGAGAGGGAGAAAAATGTCTCCTTAACCACATTCTCTATACCATGCACAATTTTCTACACCTCTATCATGTCTCCCCATAGCCTCCTTTTTTCCCAAGCTGAACATTCCCAGCTGTGTAACCTTCCTTCATAGGAGAGATGCTCCAGTCCCTTGATTATGTTGGGAGGAGGTGGCAGCTTTCAATCTAAATGTTCTGCCATCTTTATGTCTTAGCAAGTGAGGAAGGAAACTTGTCTCGCTGGACCAGACACATGTCTTTCTAGTCCAGTACTCTGGTCAGCTGAGTACCAGTAGGAAGCTCACAATGCATGGAGAGAGCCATCCCTGTCTGGCCATCCCGATGCACACTTTGAGCACAGCACTTCTGTTCTTTGCTAGTCTGGCTAATAGATGTTGATAACCGATTCCCCACGGGAACAGCGTGTGCCTGGCGGATCTGGCAGCCTCCCCGCCTGAAAAGGAGGCTGAGTGCCCTAGGCCTGCCCCAGCTTACCTAAGGTGGTGGTGAAGGCAGAGCAGCTTCCAAGGGAGGCATATTGCAACAGCTCAGCCCCTACTGCAAGCAGCAAAGTGTGCAGTTAGCTATTTCTGGAGGAGGAAATGCTTAGAGAAGCGTGTGTGCTTGGGGTGGGGGGAGAGAGAATGATTAACCCCTGTCGTATGACTGCTAACGGACAAGCTCGTGAAAGTGCCGGCTTGCTGTTCTTTAAATACAGGAAGGCAAGCCACATTTTGGGAGCCTAAACCCTGAGCCTTACATTTTTAACAAGGAAGCAACGTCCGGTGCCCATCGCGTAATTCAGCCTGTTGTCAGAGCAGACGTGGCTCGTCCACTCCGTCGCCGCTGTGTATTGATAAACGGAGAAAGAGTGGGGAGAAACCACGAGGCGAATCCTCTCCTGCTGGCCTGGCTGTCCGTCCTGCTCTGTGGAAAGAGCAGCGGCCCAGCCTCCTCCGGATGACTCCTTGGCAGGCTGCATTCCAGCACAGAGAGTTGCTCTTTGTTGGCCAGCACATTCCATTCCTTTCCTCCCACTCGCAGGCTTGGGAGCAGCCTTTGCCTGCCTCTGCCAAGACAGAGGTGGGTGGGTGGCTGCGCGGTGCGTTTCCCCCCTCAGGAAGCCGAGCACTCTCTCTTCCTTCTCAGCCAGCTGTGACCTAGTGTCTGCTGCTGTGCCATCAACGAGGGTGGGTGGGAATATTGGCTCTAGGCTGGTTCAGGTCCATGATGCTGGCTGTAGGCAAACCGGGGCCTCTGGCTGCAGCTTTCCCTCTCTGTAATTGTTATATCCTAAGCTTTTTAGGAAAATCAGGCTTCCGTATCAAATGGCATGGATAAACCATGCCGATGTGGGCACGTTGGCTAATCGTGTTCAAGAGAAGGGGCCAACCTGGCCTTGGAAAGGAGGGTGTGAATTCACATTGGGTGTGTTTGCTTCTCTTGTCCTCGATAGAGAAGGGCAGGGGGGGGGTAGATAGGCTTGTGTGGAAGGGCTTAATCTGGGGGGAGGGGCCATTGCTCAGTGGCAAAGCCCATGCTTCGCTCGCAGAAGGTCTGATGTTCAATCCCTCATGTTGCCAGGCAAGAGGATCAGCTGCCACTGATTGGAGGTGGGAAGGGGGGACAGAGCAGGGTAGCCTGCCCCAACTTGGTGCCCTCTGGATGTGTTGCGCTGCCACTCCCATCCTCTGTAGTCAGCATGGTTACTGGGAATTGTAGTCCCAATACATCTGCAAGGCAATGGGTTGGGGAAGGCTGGAGCCCGCAGTGTGGGGCAAGTATCCTAAGGCATCAGGGACTCCTTGTGCTCAGAAGGGAAGGGTTGCTGTGGGGTGTTTTCGGCAACCTCAAAGGATCGGTGGCATTAACTCAGGTCTCCATTACTAGCTTTCTATGTCCCCTTTCTGAATGAGATAGGCTGTCATCTATTGGTCAAGAGCTGCAGTGCAAGGCCAGATCTACATCAAAGCAGGATATAACCCTTTGAAAACGGTTTGAAAACCGTATATGGTTTTGACAACTTCATGGGCCCCAGAAGTTGTCAAAACCGTCATAAACTGTTTTAAAGCAGCAGTGTAGATCCTGCACAGGAGAGATTCAATCTCCCAACATAACATCCACAAGAGACCATCTAGCCATGGGGACATGTTCCATTGATGTGAGTGGTGCCGTCTGCACTATTAAATTGCCTGGCCCTTTCAGTGATGGCCCTGCCATTGTGTTATATTTGTTAATTTAATTATTATTGCATTTATATCCCACCTTTTTTCCTCCAGGCAACCTAAGGCAGCTTTCATGGTCCTCCTCTCCATTTAATCCTCACAGCAACTCTGTGAGGTAGGTTAGGCTGAGAATCTGTAACTGCCCCAAAGACACCCAGTGAGCTACATGGCTGAGTGAGAACTAGAACCCGGGTCTCCCGAGTCCCAGTCCAACACTCCAACTCCTATATCACATTGCATCACCATTGGTGTTCTGTTGGCTGCTGTGTCCCCATTCGAGGCACAATATTTAACTGCCCACCCTGCTTATCTGTGTGGCTGCTTTTCTGCTTTGTTCCTACACTGCCCTCGGAGGCAACTGTGCGCCGACTTGACTGTACCAGCTACACCACACATTTGAAAAGGAAAGGTATATAAAACGATCTTATGGGCAGCCTGTCATTGTGTATTCCTTTTCTCAACGGGTTTGCTAAAATCTGAACCTAAAATCTTCCTAGGAGCACCATAGGATTTCTTTTCAAGCAGGATCGGGAGAATTTTAGCTTCCACATTACGCATTCAATATATACATTTCCCCCATTTAAGCTGTGCGCTTCCCCTCTGTCCTTCAAGACGCTTGCCCATACAAGAGCAACAATTGGTATTTTTTAGTAGGGTTGTAGGCTGAATAAAGTTGTTTTTGAGAGACCTCCTATCCTCCGTTCGTATGCTAGAGGTTTATGGTCCAGTTCTGTCCCTGGATCTACCAACACATCCAGGGGCTCCCTAGAGCAATATGGAAAGACCCAAGCCCCCTCCAAAAATTGAAGCAGAGAGCAAGCTTCAACTAGAGGCCTTGGAAATGGCAACCCCAGCAGTCAATATGGAACTCCCTTTCTCCTCCTCCTCTGGTTCCATCTCTTTCCTTCCCACTGCAACGGGATGTGCCAGCAAAAGGTCAGTAACCCATAACGCCCTCTGCCACGCTGACTCTTGAACAGCAGCTTTAGCCAATGAAAGACCAGGGAGATGGGTGCGGGGGCACAGCAGTGGCAAGGGTGCCACCAAAGGGGTATTGAGAGGGTGGCTGTCCCCTGGTAGATGGCAGTCAGAGGGCATGTGCTGAGGAGGGGAAGGAGGGTGCATTGGTGAAAGACCCCTGCTGAATTATGCACTCAGCTGCAGTCAATCCCAACTTTCACCTTTGCAACATTCTCTGGCCATGTGCAGAGTGACATTGGGAGGGAGCTCCACTGCATTTCTAATCTCCCCCCCCCCCCCGGTGCCAACGGCATGGTTATCTACGTGGAGAGACACCCGTTGCTCCATGCCCACATTCCAAACCCTTTCAACAGGGGCTATCTGGAGCGCATGACTGTGGCCAGGGAACAAGGCAAGCGAGCCAGCCTGTCCCAGGGAAGGGGAGGGCACACGGCACTCTGGTTTGTATGGCAGCTGTTCTTGGAGAGAACAAGTCCATCCTGCCCTCTGTGTGGTGATCCGGGGGCAAGGACTAAGGCTGGAGATATTCTTGGCCAATGGAGTTTGAGCTGCGTGTGGCAACAACGGTTGTGTGCATCCTGCTAGGGAGAGCCCATGCCACCGAAAGCAGACCTTCCACTCAGGTCTTGCTGCCTGCAAGTCCAGGGATCCATAAGCCGAAGCAGGATTCCCCCCAAATTGACCTGACGCACAGATCCCTGTGCTTTTTGCATGGGATCCATCTGAAACCATGGTGAAATCAGATCATATGCATGCTCACGGACAAAGCCATGGAAAAACAATGCCTTAGTTCACCTTGCCAGCATAACGCAAAATCATGGAGCCAAGGCACAGATCCTAATGGATCTTCTGCATTTTCATGGGGAATACCTCTAAAACCGCAGTTATATCATGGATCACTTCTACCAACCTGGACCAAACCTTAAAAATGACAGAGCTGGTGTTTTTTGGCACTGACATGGCACAAAAACATAAATCCAAGGTATGGCTCCCATGGAGTGTTCGAAAAACCACAAGTCTTATCTGTGGCCAAGGACTCTACCCAAAAAAACACATATCTAGTGATTCACTGCACCATCATGGTGCAAAGACATGGAGCAGATTTGTGATTTTTACAAGGAACTCCACCCCCCTCTCCCAGCAACCACAGTCCTATTACAAGTCCCATCTGCCACCATGAACTGAGCCTTCAAAATCAAGGATGGAGTACTTGTTGCAATGGTGCAAAACCATGGATCCAAGATACAGTTGCTTTCTGCTCAGCATTCCTGGTGCCCTCCACACAGATCCCCATTATCCCCATGCTGTCTGGGGATGGGAGTTGTAGTCCTACCTCTCTGGAGGGTAACAGGAATGGAGCATTATGCGTGAACACTACTAGTGACGGCTGCTTTTGAAAAGCAAAACCCAGAGATCGCCAATTAGGGGATAGACAGAAAGCTATGGAGGGAAAGTATGTGCTTTCGCTGGAAGACGACTGGCAGCCCGCCTCCGCTCCAGTCCAGTCCATGTAGTTTGCTTTATTGACAACAGCTGCAGAGACATTTACAAGATGCTGGTCACGTCCCCCACCAAGGAGAACATGCTGACGTTCACGAAGCAGGCTCCAGGTCTCTGCCCCAGCTGGTACAGTGCTCTTGCAGGAATACCAGGATCTGGGCCATGCCAAGGGAGGCACTGGGCGAAACACCCACACGTTGAAGTGCAGGAGTCCAGTCTGTCCTGCCCAGCGGCCACATGAACGCTGCTCCTCTTGGCTCTGATGAATGCGGGCTGCTCCAATAGGTCCCCAGCAGCTGACAAACCCCAGCCATCCCCAGAAAAGGCATTTTGAAAGAAGAGAGGTTCCCCTCCCCTCCCTAAGCCAGCAACAGGAAGGAAAAGGCTTGCACTCCCTTTGTGCTGCCACATCACTCAGACAGCAGGACGTGGATCTTGGTCAGGAGTACATCAGAGTCAGAACCTGGAAGCACAAAGAGATGGGTGTGAATGCAGGCAGCACACCAGGGCTGGGCCGACTGGCGTTCTGCCTGCCAGCCTAAAAAAGTCAGACCGTCCCCTGCAAAGAGGGGGGAGCGAAAGATGCAATTCCACTGAGCATCGCGAACATGGCGTCCGTACACATGGACTGAAGAGACTAGGGCAGGAGAAGCAGCCTGTGGCTCTCTGCCCAATTTCAACCCCCCCCCTCCCATCCCTGCTCTGGCCAGGGAGAAAAGCACGTAGCAGGAAGGCAGAAAGTGATGGCCCTGCCCACTCCTGGCATCTGACTGACAGCAGATAAAAGGTACCCCCCCATTCTGCAAACCCAAGGGGCTTGGACTTAAAAGGGGGGTGCATAGTGGTTGTAGGGGTGTGTGGGAGGGTGGGAACTTCTCTCCGACAGCCTTCTCTATCCCAGTATCCTCCAGTTCTGTTGGACTATGACTCCCATCATCCATAGCCAGCACGGCCAATGCCACGCAGGAGGCATGACTGGCAGGGTGGTAGAGGCGGCTGGTAGAGTTCTTCCGCATTGTTCGTGTGAAACTGGAAAGGCAATGAAGGAACGTTGCAAGTGCCCAAGGGGAGGTTGGATTGGGGGTTTGGGTTTTGTTGCGTTTGTACATCGCAGCACGTAAAATGCAGAAGCAACATCAAATCGTTCCAAAGGCCCAACTCTTACCTGCTGACTTTTTTCTCCGGGACCATCTTCTACAAATGGAAGGGAATGGGGGAAACAGTTAGCTCACAGGCAGGGTGCCTTGCTAACCCCCTGCTTAACATCTTAAACATAACATCTTGGTCCTTGGACAACAAGCCGCCCAAGGAACAGGCAGGCAGCTATGCTGAAGCCTGTGGCAGCCTTCCAACCGTGTGCGCATACAGAAGCGTAAGCAGGCACTCGGCCCCTGGAGACTGCAGATGGCTTTCTTCAGCATCCTCAGGGGCACAGGATGGGTGATGGCCTTTTGGGAGACAGGCCCAGCCTCCCCTCTCCAAAACCCCCACGCTGGGAAGACAGGGATGACGCGGAGGTCGACAGCCAGGGGATGCCCTGCTGTACCCAAAGGAGCCTCAACTCTTGCGCGCGTGCCGTACTCACTTCAGCAGCAGGAAGGCCCAGGCTACCAGCAGCAAGGAGACACAGTCCGTCACAATCCAGATCATTTGGTATGTGGCACGAGGCTGTGGGGGCACACGTGGCATGGAGGTCAGTAGGGGCATAGAGGTGGGAGAAGCAGTAGGCCGGCAGCTGCCTTTTACAGAGTCAGATCGTGGGTCCATTTAACCCAATATTTTCCACACTGACTGGCAGCAGAGGCGCTCCAGGGTTTCAGGCAGGAGTTTTTCCAGCCCTACCTGGAGATGCTGTCGAGGATCGAACCCAGGACCTTCTGCATGCAAAGCAGGGGCTGGAACTGAGAGCAGGTCACAGTAAGCAGAGGGACAGCCTCCCCCCTGCTGCCTTACCAGAAGCCAGAGGGGGCGCTCCATTCCCTGCAGCACTTGGCAGTTGTTGGTGGTGACGGAATTGGCCCCTGCACACCAAAGGACAGAGAAGAGCCACGGGGCATTCACCACATACAGGTTGACGGAGATGTTGTCCTGGCGGTATTCCCTAGGGAAGAAAGGGGAAAGCACAGAGTGGGAGTGGTCGGTACAACCCAGGACATCAGCTGACTGCGATGGCATTTTCCCCTAGAGGAGAGGCCCCAGTGACCTGGTTTGCACAATCAAAACAACCCACCATGGCTTATTTACGGTGGGTGGGCTGCAGCGTGTTCTGGGCAGGTTTTGAATATTCAAGTTGCAGCCACAGCTTATGTTGTCTGAACCCAGAGAATGTGGGTTATGTGTGGCTTCAACAACCCTCAAATAACCCATGGTCTGTTGTGTTATATGAGGGTTCTTCCACCCTTGCATAACCCATGGTTGCCACGATCAGACTACACGGCAAAGCCGTGGCCGAGCCTTGAATATTCAAAATGGCCACTCCCATGCATTGCAGTTGTGTGCAGTCGATTGTGCAAATCGGCCCAGGTTCTAAGAGGCACCGTGCTAAGGAGCAGCGAGAAGATGAGCTGCCAGAGGCAAGGTGGGCGTCTTGGAGAATCTTGTCCCAGAGCATCTGCCCTGCAAAGCTGCTGCCACACTGACAAATTATTTTTGGTACTCAGTCCCTGGAGATGGATTTATCTTTTACTCATCAAGAAAATGCAATCCACAGATTCCATGGCCTGCATGATTCTGTGGCCCATCAATTAACGCTGCATAGCGCGCACACCCCCCATCTCAGGATGCTTGAATTGTCACCCTGCTGGGATAGCTAATTCTCTGCTTGGATGGGGTTGATCCCACGTGCTATGGGATCCACGCTGAGTTGTCCCACTGCCCACCCCCCGTTCTAACCGGATTTCTGTGCTGCTGAGGTTCTGGTAGGGCAGGTTGACACTCAGAGGATCTTCTGTCTCATTGCTCAGCCGCTTACGGCCATAGATCTGCTGGAATCCGGGTGCTTGCTTCTTCACCTGTTCTCGAAATTCATCAGGCAGCCACAGGATCTGGGGCATGGAGGTGAGAGAAATGGTTTGACGCAAGGCCTCTTCCTCAGTTTGCCTGGGGAGGCCTCCTCTGTATCCTACTACCATCAGAAATGCGGCTGGTGAATAGGCAAGGGACGGCGTCTTCCCTGTAACAGCCAAACTGTAAAACCCGCCCTTCCGGAATATCCGATCAGGTCCCTCCTTGATAGCTTTTCCTAGGCGCCTGAACCCCATCGTGTTCAAGCAGCCCTGCAGTTACACTGGTTCCTGAACTTGAATTTCCTGGCTATTTTGGCGAGGGCGGGGAGGCTAATTGAACCATAAAGCACTTAGCAAAAAAACTAAAACAACAACAAAGGAATATCTAAGCAATACAGCATAAAGTGTGTGCCTGTATTACTTGATATCGTAGAGATGTCTCCAGCAATAGGCTAGCTGAGTTAGGGTGCAATCCTATACATGTTTAGATAGAAGTAAGTCCCAAATCCCAGCATGCCCCAGCGACCACTTAAGGGTGTAATCCTATGCATGTTGAGATAGGGAAAAGGCCTACATCTCCCAGCATTCCCCAGCCAGCATAGCTGGCTGGGGAATGCTGGGAGGTGTAGACTTTTTTCAGTCTTAATATGCATAGAATCTCACCCTTAAATGCTCCTTCCCTGCATCTATTTCCTATAGCTTAAGTTGGGATGTGGGTAGACTTAACGTAGGCAAACATATCCGCTCCCCTTCCTGGTCTGCCTCCTTCCCAGGGTACTGGCTTACAAGCGTGATGCGTTCCATTAAGCCTTTCCTGCCATGCTGACTGAGAGTGATGGGAGTTGTGATCCAAAATCACCAAGTTGGGGAGAGCTGTCTCCCGGTCGAGGAGGATGGTGACTCACCAGCTCCGGGGCAAATCCCGACTGAAGGATGGTCTCCACCGTGACGTTGACGAGGTGCTCATACTGGGGGTCCTCCTCTGGCCGCAGGTCAAACATGACCGAGACGTTGAGCCTCGTGGCCTCGCCCAGCAGCTGCTTCAGAGACAGGATCCGCTGGGCCCGCGCCAGGCCCTGTTCGTCACTCGACAGGCACCGTGCAGTGTGGAAGGGGGGCTTCTGGCAGGGCAGAGGGAGACAATGGGAGCATGTCACAAGGGGGCCGCTGCTCCGGCCAGGGCCGGCCCTACCATGAAGCGGGAGGATGCTGGTGCAGCGGTGGTGGAGTACGAGAAGAGAGGCGCTCCCCTCCTCCGAAGGCTCCGCCACTTCTTGGTCCCGTCCTCCCTTGTGCACCATGCCGCATCTCCCCTCTTACTCCGTATGCCTGGCTGCTGGCCAACTTACTTTCCTTCGCACGTGTAGGCGTTTCCACCTTCAGGAGCTGCGCTGTGCCTGCATGAGGTCAGGAAAAGCATCGCGAGAAGTCCCAGAAGCTCTGGGACCTCTTGCAATACTTTGACACGCAGGCCAAGCTGCATGCTCAGCCCAGCCAAACTTGCCTGGGGTTAGGCCTGCATCAGCCCCCGTCTCTCACCTGCAGGAACCAGCTGCCCGCATCCAGCTGCTGCAGCTGCGTCCAGTTGAAGGAGGTGGCATTGGCGTGGGCCTGAGCGGGGAAGACCTCTTGTATGTTTGTGGTCCGGGTGAGCTTCTCGTCATGCATAATGAAAGGGACCCCATCGGTGCTGGGAGCGAGAAAGAGGAAAAGAGCTTGTCTGGAGTGTGGATTCATCTTTCCTGCCAGAGGGAGGGGTGAAGTGTTCTGATGCTGCACAAAGCCAGGAAGCCTCCTCCTCTCTTCCCTACAGCTCCTCTGTCCATTTTGCCCCTTACCTCACCAGGACGTCTGTCTCCAAGACACTCACACCGCAATTGACTGCCTTCTGGAAGGACATCAGGGTATTCTCAGGTGCAAGCTGGCGGGAGATCAAGAGCGACGGGCATGTGGAGGGCTCAGGCAGTGCAAGATGGCCATTTTTGGTTCCCTGCCCACCGATCCTTTTACTTCCTAGGCTGTGTTCTGCAGAGCATGCTTGTCAGCTATCTACAGCAGGGATGGGGAACCTCATTCGACATGGACTCCCTCTGCAAACCCCTCTCATTGCACTCCCCCACTGGCCTGAAGGCTACTGGGGTCATGGGAAACAAGCAGAAAGAAGAATCCCCTTGTTATCTTTGGTCAGTGTTAACAAGGAGATCCCCCTGCATGCCACTCACTCCCACTCCCAATGAGAGGGGGAGCACTGCAAAAATGAATCCTCCTGTTATCTCCAATTGCAGATTGGAGATAACAAGGGATTCCCTTGGGGGAGCGGCATTCTAAGTAAACCTTCCCTTCATGAGCCGCCCCAAACACCAAGATTCTACAGGGTGGGCACAATCCAGGCTTGTTGAAGGGCGCTCAAGGGGACCGGTTGGCCTGGAGCTGGGGGAGCACATAGCATCCCAAGGCCAAGCTGTTCTGAGAGTGTCCCCTCTTGGTGAAAGCAAGGGAGATGGGAGGCAGCCCAGCTTCAAAGGCAAGGCTGAAGTTGCTCCCTGCTTCCAAGATTCATATTTGTGCCTAAATAAAGGAACGGCAGATCACACAACTCTCTGCTCCAAAGTAAGCTTTGGGATGCTTCCCAAATCATGCGCCCCCTGGACTGAGAAGCTTTCCCATCCAGATGCCCTAACGCGCTCCAGCCCACTGCTCCATTTCCGTACAAGGTGCTTTTCACATGTGATGCCCACAGGGCCACCCAGGACAAAGGTGCTGGGGATCCCCCACCCCAAAATAACCCATGGGCTGCTGGGAATCATTGGCCCGGCCACCTGGAGTTTGCCCCCTACGGGACGCCCTCGCACTGGGCTGGGCAACTTCCAGGGATTGGAGGGTTGCATCACTCTCCATGGAATTTACAGGAGGCCGTGCCCCACCCTAGCTGGAGTTGCTGCACACTGTTGAATTGGCTGCAGTGATAATAATTTAAAAAGCAGCGATTTTCCTTGCAAACCATTGCAGTGGCAAATTTGATGGTAGCAGGAACGATGTGTGTGTGTGTGTATATGCATGTAAAAACTGCCTGGGGGAGGGGGTGTTTGCTTATTGCACAAGGGGTGGGTAGGAGGGTGGGTCTGTCTTGCACACGCATGACCCCTCCAGACTTTTTTGGGCTTCTTTAATGCCAGCCTCCTGCAACGAAGCCCCAAGGAGGGACTCCCTACTCACCATGGGCGCTCCACGGTGCCCATACAGAGCTGGCTTGGGGGGCAGCTGATTCTGTTCCAAAAGGCAGGGGGAGTCGATGCCCAGCGGGGCCAGGTACAAAGCAACTAGGGCGCCCAGATACAGCACCAGGAGAAGTATCCGGAGGGCTGCGGAGACAGAAAACACACGTGAGATGTGAACGGCAGGTGCGTTGCCCGCCATCTTTAGGAGGATGGGTTGCCAGCCCCTCCCCCCCCGCTTTGCAGATGCCCCTTGGCACTTGCCCAGTTCTCCACCCCCACCCCCACCCCCATACCAAATCTCTTGGGTCATTTTAGTTTAGGGTGACCCTATGAAAAGGAGGACAGGGCTCCTGTGTCTTTAACAGTTGTGTTGAAAAGAGGATTTCAGCAGGTGTCATTTGTATGCATGCAGCACCTGGTGAAATTCCCGCTTCATCACAACCGTTAAAGCTACAGGAGCTATACTAGAGCGACCAGGTACAAAAGAGGGCAGGGCTCCTGCAGCTTTAACTGTTGTGATGAAGTGGGAATTCCACGCATACAAAGGACACCTGCTGAAATTCCCTTTTCAATACAATTGTTAAAGACATAGGAGCCCTGTCCTCCTTTTCATATGGTCACCCTATTTTAGTGCCTTCTCTCCAATGGGGAATAACTAGACAATGCAATAGCGCTGCCTGCTGACCAATAAAGAAATAGCCACACAGCACACTTTGGCACACCATGCTGCAGACCAGTGACATCTAGTGGTCTTTGAATGATCCTGCAGGGCTCTTATCCCAGCCCACGAAGGTGTATAAACTAGGCCTGTTAAAGGAGCCTCTACTGTACTGAGAGGAAATAAAAGAAGCCGAAGTAACGTCCTTGTACCCAGAGCTCAAAGAGGTTTGGCCTCCCCAGTACCTGAACGGGATGTCCGGTAAAAGCAGTCGGCTACCGGCCAGGCAAGCAGCGTCATGCCCACCACGGCTCCGATGTGCAGGAAGGGGCCCGTTGCCTGGCAGGGAAGAAACAGACAGCCGTTGGTTTGGGCTTCCCAGGCCACAGGAGGCCACAAAGAAGAAAAACTGCCACGCAGAAGTTCCTAGGAATCACTCCACATTGCAGCTGCCTGCTGCCACCAAGAAAGTTGTGCGCAGCAACTTCGCAAGCAGCGAAAATAAAAAGTGCCCAGACTGCAAAGGCTCAAACTCCTTATACATCAATGGCTCATTGTGTGATTTCATTTAAAGCAGAAGCTGTGGCGTGGCCCTTGTTCGCTGAGGACCCACGCCAGGTGTGGACTCTTACCTGCAGGGAGATGTGGGCGCTTTCCCACTGCTCTGCCCACTGGATTTCCAGCCCCACAAAAGCCGCTACCACTATGAGAGCTGTCAGGATCAGGAGGCCCTGGAAGAAACGGAAGGGTGACGTAAGCGTCTAAGAAAGACTGTTGTGTCCATGATGCCCTGAGAGCTTCCTTTTGATAAGCAGCCCCTACGCATAGGTTGTCCAGACCTCTCGGCAAGGACTGTACCACGTCTATGTTCTGAAAAGAGCCCAGCCTACTGCTGGCACTAAATAAAATACTCTTGCTAGATTGCTCTCTGATGACTGGGAGTGGGCCTATCGCTACAGGTTTGCCTTAAAGCACAGTCCCGGATTTGACAAGAGAGAGATAAAAATCTGTAATTGGTCCAGGATGGCCAGGGGAGGTATCATTAAGGGAGCTAATTGTGCAAAGATGGTATCCTGATACAGAAATTGCCAAGTGTTTGGAATGGGGAAGTCATCAGTTTAGAGAAAGTGGCACACCTGGACACGCTCCCAGTGAAAGGGAGGCAACAGGTGTGTGTCTGTGTGTAGGAAGAGGAGTGTTTTTGAAAAGAGACAGAGATGCAGAGGCAGAGAGATACGAAGAGATACACAGAGAGAAAGAGAGAGAGGGAAAGGGGAAAGAGAGAGAGAGGCTGAATTCGAATAATACATTAGTCAATGGTGGGTTGAGTAGCCAACTCACAGTTGGTTATTTTGTGGGTACTCCCCACACAACATATTCCTACACAACTGTGGGTGGTTGAGGCGGGCGTTGAGTGGACTAATAGTCAACCCGGCATTTGACTGACACAGCCCCCACCCCTCTCCCCTCCCCCCTTGGCCCTCCCAGTACTATCCCAGCAGCCTCTGCAAGTTGCGCCAGTTGTAGCAGAGTGGCAGCTGCAGCTTTGGTCGCTCTTGCCGCCTGCCTCTATGGGCTTGTGTTTTAACCCACTCACCACATGCCATTAACCCACTCACCCCTCCACACAACACTTTAAACAACTGGCTCCGAGCTAAACAACTTGCAAGCCAGTTTCTCTCCATTGCTTATTTGTGTGGAATAGCATACCGTCAGTAGTTTGTGAGCAGCGTGTTACCCTCCACACAACACAATAAGCAACACAACTGACTATTGTTTCCCCCCCCCTCAGTTGCTTAATGTGTTGTCTGAATTCAGCCAGAGAGAGAGAGAGAGAGAGAGAGAGAGAGAGAGATTCAAAAAGAAAAAATGAGCAAGGTGAGAGCTTAAGACTGAAAGCATCCTGCTCTCTCTGAAGAATCCCATGAGGAGTACCAGATCTGCTGCCTGGTAGGAGTGTATATCCTGCTTGCCTTCATCTACATTCTACTTGTACATTTCTAAACAAACCAAAGATTACAACACACCATAAGTCTCCAACAATCTCTCCACCAAAGCGATTGTTACTGTTTTTATTTATATTGCACCAGAGTACAAGAAGGCAGGCCCCTGCCCCAAAGAACTTACAATCTACAATTTGAAACAGAGGCAGGGGATAAATAGGGAAGCAGCATGCGTTTGTTTCACTGACATGGGCTTACAGGCTTACATTGCTCAGGAGGACACCGTGGGTAGGACTGTGCTTCCTGCATAGGAAATCTGTAAGAAGTACATGGGGCAATTTGGGAATGGGCACAGGGCAGGGCAGGGTTACCTTATGTAGCCAATGGAGCTTCAGGGGTTGGTGGCAGAGCTGTAGGCAGAGCGCCAGAACCTGGGATGAAAATAGGGAGAAAGTTAGAACCAAAGAACCTACTTTTGCAAAACTTTTAGTCAAAGACTGCAGGAGAAAAAGGACTCTCTTAGAAGGCGATGATGGTGTTTTTTTAAAAAATGTTCAAAAACCCTATATTGAGACAATCTAGATCCAACCCAAGAAAAGCTGAAAACCAGGATGAACATTGGCATGTATTTTCTTCGTTGCACAATTAATTCTAGTGCTACCAGTCACGTGGCAGGTTAGGCTGGGGCCAAAAGCTCAGCCACAAATCCCTGACAACGTTATCCAGCTCCCCCCTTCTAGCTTCCAAAACGTTCACTGATATGGCTTCAGAACTAATCTTGGCAGCCTTAAGGAGGAGGCTTTTTTTTTTTTTAAAGAAGCAAAAAAAGGAAGAAGAGTAAACTGGTATTCTCATTATAACGTTGCCTAAGCAGTGGAAGCTGATGGCTCCGATGCCAGCAGGGCTTTGAATCCCCTCCGGGTTTCAGTCAGAACCAGTCAGAACTCTAAAGGAGCTCTCCAAGGCACTTTGGACAGCTTCTCTAGAGTTCTGGCTGAAACCTGGAGCGGATTAACCGCTCCGCTGACATCAGAGCCCACCAGCCTCTATTGCGCCTAAGGAACTGTGAGCTGTAGTTTTGTGAAGTGGCTGAGACAGCCTTTGTATATCCCCTTCAAAAGACTACAATTCCCAGGATTCCTGGGCAGGGCAGCAGCACTGAAACTGCTTGAAATCTATGGTGCAGAGGTGTCAGGATGAGGACTTTTCTGTATCGTTAAGTAGCAGGCAGGGCAGAACATTCCTAGCAGATGGAAGACATGCTCTGAAAGGCCAAATGGATTAGGAAGAGCCAGGCTGGATCAGATCAAAGGCCCATCTGGTCCAGCATTCTGTCCCCAGTGTCACCCAGGAGGGCCAGGATCTCTTCTCAATCAACCCAGAGTGCAGGATGCAGAATAGTGGGCTCAAGTTACAGGAAGCCAGATTCCGGCCGGACATCAGGAAAAACGTCCTGACTGTTAGAGCAGTACGACGATGGAATCAATGACCCAGGGAAGTGGTGGGCTCTCCCACATTAGAGGCCTTCAAGAGGCAGCTGGACAACCACCTGTCAGGGATGCTTTAAGGTGGATTCCTGCATTGAGCAGGGGTTGGACTTGATGGCCTTATGGGCCCCTTCCAACTCTATTATTCTATGATTCTAAGCAAAACATGAGTGCAAAACCACATCCCATTTGTGTTCCCCAGCAACTGGGATATAGAGGAATACTGCCTCTGAGACTGGAGGTAACCTATAGCCATTATGACTAGTAGCCTCATCCTCCCAGATCCTGGGGGCTTGATTCCCCCTTCATCCCCAAACCGGACCAGGAAATTCTGGCGGGGAGGCAAACCCTGGAAGAAGAGAACCAGGGGACCGACCGTACCAGAAGCACAGAGGAGTAGGTCACCAAAGTCGCTGTTCCAGCCAGCATCACCAGTGACCAGTCCATCCACCACTCGGTCTTGCGGAAAATGAATCTATAGGGTAGAAAGAAGAATTGGGAAGGCTTAGGTGCCAGGCTAGCGAGGAAGGAGTTTCGGGTGGGGAAGGGGACATGTAACGTCTTCTACTCACTCATTGAGGTTGTGGAAGTCGTTGAGGGTGACGAGGGCAAGGTAGAGCCAGGCCAGGGTGAAAAGGCACACACAGAACAGGAAGAAGAACCAGGCACAGTCACACTGAAAAGCGGAGGAATGGATTAGAAAAATGACACATCAATGCACTCAAAGACCCACAGTGGTTGGTTCTTGGCACTGGGATGACATGCCCTCTGGCCTGGAAGCTCTGTTCCAAGTCTACATAGGTGAAGCTGGCTGCGGATACTCAGTGGAGGACATGCACTTCGCACATGCTTCAGGGACTCTTATCAGAGATCAGTTGGGCGCATGGCTGTGACAGGGCCTTTTCAGTGGTGGCCCTGAGATTGTGGAATTCCCCTCCCATTGGAGAACCACTGGACTCATTTTTAAAAAATATTTAAAAACATGCCAAAAACAGCTTTATTCCAGCAAGCTTTTGGTTGGTGAGGTTTTTTTTTTAACCCTTTGCCCTGTCTGCAGTGTTGGATTTGCTTTTTATCTGTGCTCTTTTAAACTGTTTTATTATGGCTGATTGTACATTAGGTTTTAATCATGTAAGCCACTTTGTGTTGTACACAGACAGAAAACCGGGCTAAAGAGATATAACGAAATCAAAATCTTATCTTGCATGCTCTAAGGATGAGCTGTAGCTCTGATAGCAGGTTCAAGGCTAAATTCTGTCTCAAATTAAGCTCCATCCATAACCCCGAGGGGAGCTAATGGCTGAAGAAAGAGAACATTTTTTTAAAAAAAAAGTGTTGAAAGTGGTTTAAAGAGGGGTCATTTCTCATCGTGTGTATACAAACACAAACACTTTATTTGCTCTTCTGCCCCCTGGGCCCGAAAATACATTTTCCAGGTGTTTTAAGCAATACAAAAACCTGCAAATGCTGTTTAGCAGGAATATACATGGGAGGAGCGTAAAAATAGCATGAGCTGCAATCCGTCTTCCACACCTTGGAGAACCGCTTTAGAGTTCTGACTGTTTCTGACTGAAACGGAGAGCGGATTCATCACCCCACTGATATCGAACCCACCAGCCTCAAGTTTATAATCCCCACCGGCCGGTTTGCATGACACAACAACCCATAATCAGGGGGGATCAATATTCAGGATGGCACCCGTGGGTGCTACGGCTTGTGGTGGCTTCAGTAAGCTATGCTGAACTGTGGGGTGCAAAGAGCCCCGGAGAATTGGAAGATGCCTGCTATCCCAGAGGAGGCTTGGAGAACCAGGCCAAACCAGGCCTGCCCAAAGAATGGGAATGGCAAATTGGCCCGGGGGCTGGCCGGCACTCATCTTCCCCAGAGCCTGGCATTGCCAAGGTGGCCCCGAGCACGACCCCCCACCTGCTTTGTGTCCTCCAAGAGAGCTGCAACAGCCCCTGCCCGCTCTCCAGCTTGATGATGGGGGTCTTCCCAGCCCACTCACCTTGCTGGTTGTCAGGCCTTTCTTGTTGCGACGCCAGTGGCAGCTGTAAAGGCACAGGAGGCAGGCGGCACACAGGTGGCAGCAGCCCCCGTCCTTCGCCATGGTGTGTCAGGGGGGCTGGGTGGGGGCACTAGGCCCTGCGGGGAGAAAGCACACACAGCTCATTGGTAAGGCAGACAGAGAGGGGTTTTCAGGTGAGGGGGCGGCAGTGTAGGAATAGCCAGGGCAAAGGCAGAGATGATACAGAGAAGGAACGAAAGGAACCACGCAGGCTTGAGTGGACCACCAGCCCTCTCCCTGCCCCCTACTTCCCCACTCTCCATCGACAGGAACAAAATGCGTGTGTGGGGCAGGGGAGGAGAGTCCAGTGAGATTCCGAGCCCCCCCATGACCCACCACCTGCACAAGTTTGCAGGCGGATTTGCAGAAGAAGGACCGAATCCAGTTCAGGCACCTGGCCAAGGGAAACCCGTGCAGGGGGAGCTCAACCGGCCTGGCAAGCCACACCCTGGCCATCCCCACCCCGAACCTGCAAGTCCGGGCAGGCCCACGATGCAAGAAGCTGGGCTAGTATGGTGCTTAACCCTACATGTCCTCCAGAGAGGGAAGAAGATGAAGAGAAAGAGATAGACACAGATGGCGGCTCACGAAAACAATCAAACCAGAGGAAACACACATTGCTCCTCCTCCCGCCACCCCCCCCCCCCATCAATTTTGCAGGTGGCTTTGCTTGGAAGTCACACTTTGGCAATGAGAATCTGCTTCCTGCCCAACTTAACTGCTTTTGCATGTGTCCTGCACGCAGAAGAGAAAGACTCCTCCTGCTTTGCTGGTTCCCACGCTGCTGCACCCCCCCCCCCCCACTGCAAGCCAAGGCAGAAGCCTAGCCTGAGTCATGTAGGCTGTAAAGGAAGGGTGGCGAACCAGCAGTGTACTTGGGGGGTGGAAGGCTAGGTGTCTGCGCTTGGCGGCTGAAATGAGACTGGGAGCCCACTTCCAGCACCAACCTGAGTTGAATTAAAAGCCAAATTCCTACACATTCAAGCCGCGTTAAAAGTCAGCCACACGAACAGTGCCAGGAATCATAAGATCGTGGAATAGTAGAGTTGGAAAGGGCCTCTAAGGCCATCAGGTCCAACCCCCTGCTCAATGCAAGAATCCACCGGAAAGCATCCCTGACAGATGGTTGTCCAGCTGCCTCTTGAAGGCCTCTAGTGTTGGAGAGCCCACGACCTCCCTAGGTCATGGGTTCCATTGTCGTACTGCTCTAACAGTCAGGAAGTTTTTCCTGATGTCCAGCCGGGATCTGGCTTCCTGCCCTCTGGGATGATCAAGAAGAGGTCCTGGCCCTCCTCTGTGTGGCAACCTTTCAAGTATTTGAAGAGTGCTATAATGTCTCCCCTCAGTCTTCTCTTCTCCAGGCTAAACATGCCCGCTTCTTTCAGTCTCTCCTCATGGGGCTTTGTTTCCAGACCCCTGATTATCCTCGTTGCCCTCCTCTAAACCCCCTCCAGCTTGTCTGCATCCTTCTTGAAGTGTGGCGCCCAGAACTGGACGCAATACTCAAGATGAGGCCTAACCCGTGCCGAATAGAGGGGGACCAGTACCTCGCACAATTTGGAAGATATATTTCTATTAACGCAGCCCAAAATAGCATTTGCTTTTTTTGCAGCCACATCACACTGTTGGCTCATATTCAGCCAACATATGGAGCTGCTTCTTTACCTCTTCACCTCTCCCTCCATTTCCATCTCCTTTCTCTGTTCTCTCCCTTATGTTGTGTTTCTAGATTGTAAGCCCCCTGGGGCGGAGACCTGGATTCTCATTCTTTGGAAAGCACCGCGTATATCAACGGCATCATCATCCAAGCAAAGGGATGTTTCACACAGGATATGTTTCCTTACGTAAAGATAATATGAAAATCCATAGGAACATTATGCGCCCGCCATCTACCATGATAAACTCAGATGTGTTTGCTGCAGTTACCCATACTGGGGAGCAACCTCCCCCGCCCCCCCACCCTCAGCAGAAGTTAAGAAACTGTGGCGAAAGACAGAAATCACACGATCGTCACGCATGATGGCGTAGAGATGGGCAGAGAGTGCGCCGCCATGTGCGCGGCAGTTGTGAGAGGCACAGACCTTGCAGAGGCCTCTCAGACCCGGGCAAGGTGTTGCTATGGATACCAGAAAGGCTTCAGGCCTTGGTGCGCGAGGGCAGGGAGAGGGAACGGGACAACCAGGCTACACGGCTCAAAAAAGGCACCCGACTTCCTAGGCAGAGATAGTGTCGCAATGCCAGCGAGCGCAGGTGGGCGGGTGGGGACCCAATGGCACCGAGGGAGGGACGCAGGAGTCGCCAGGCGGCGGGGGACGCCCCTGCAAGTCTTGGAAAAACTTGGCTTGGCTCAGTCCCAGTTCATTTGCTGCAGACAAAGCCATTGTGAAATGCTGAGGAGCGCACATGTGTGTGTGTGTGTGTGTGTATGCGCAGGCACAGGCGCATAAAAATAAAACCAGACTCTTTTTCCTTCCAAAGAAGATGCTCAACTCTCTTGGACTTTTAGTTGCACACAAATGCTTTGAATGGGAAACATTCCAAGCTTACGGGGAAGGAGCGCCTTTGGATATAAAGGCGTCTTTCAAGCCCACAGAGCTGCTCTGTAGCTTCACACACACTCCCCGTGTGGCTCAACAGCTATCCAAAAGGCACTGATTTAATCAGGACCCCCCCCCCATTTCTGTGGGGCGGGAGAGAGAGAGAGAGAGAGAGAGAGAGGGGGGGTTTGTTTTCTTTAAAGAGAAAATTGGAGGGGAAACTTCTCAACGCAGTTCAGCCCTTACTGAACCGAAAACTGAAACTAAACATGCATTCCCTTCGGGGGGGGGGGGGGAGGAAGAGAAAGAGAGCGAGAGAGAGATTGCTTGCTTTTGGCAAAAGCTTGCTTTTCCCAGCGCTCTCAGAAGAGAAGCCTTTTCTTCTAAGGAGCAGCCCGATCCGCAGTTTAGTTCCAGGGAATTTCACAGCCGAGCTGGGAAAGGGGTTGGACGAGGAGGGCCCCCCTCCTCTCCTTCTACCTGCAGAACCCCACTAAAGAGCCTCCTTTGCTCCCAAACCAACCCTTCGCCTGCTGAGCTGTCACTTGCGGCGTCTCCCCCCCCCCCCCCCCCCCCAGTCCACTCACCTTGACCAAGGCGCCAGTCCTCTTGAAGGCCTGGCCGAGAGACGGAGAGGGCTGGTCAGGCAGTGTGCTCTCTTTCTCTTCCTCCTCCTCCTCAGGTAGTCCAAGGAAGGGTTTGTGCCGTGGGCTGCCGTCTTGCTGCTGCTGCTGCTGCTGCTGCTCACGCTCTCCCCAGGCTTCCTCCTCCTCCTCCTCCTCCTCTCACCTGCACACTTCCTGGCACGACGGCCCCGTGCATGTGCCACCTACGGGCAGGGCTAGGCAGGCCCAGGTGCGCTTGGGGAGAAGCAGGAGCGAGCGGCTGCTGTTGAGGCTGCTGCTGGTGCCGCCGGAGGCCAGGGAAGTCTCCCCCCCCCCCCCCCAACCGCGCCCTGTCCGCTTTGGGTGCCTCTCGCTCCCGGCCTGTCACTCACCGCCGGCCCAGGACTCTGCGGCTGCTCGGCCAGGGAAGCTGCCCCCCCCCCCCCAGTGGAAGGGGTGGGGGTGGGGAGCGGCCCGGGCGTTTGCAGGCAGCTCACGCGCCCGGCGAAGGAGAGCGTCAGACAAAGAGTGGGGGTCTCCCAACCAGGGGCCGGGGGGCTTCTGCACTGCCATTTTTGCCGCGGAATCTCTCCCCGCTAGCCCCGGGCAGCAGGAGACCGGTCGAGACATTGGGCAGGGCAGTCAAAGGCCAGATCTCCAGGCCGATCTACTCCAAGCAAGATATGACACTTCGAAAAAAGTTTTGAAAACTGTATCTGGAGTGTATCCGGGCCCCAACAGTTGTCTCTGGCGTTACAAACCGTTTTAAAACAGTGATGTAGATCCTGCCGAAGTTGAACAAGAAACTTTCCCCAAGTTCCAAAACTGGACGGGATTTGACCGTTTGAACGAGACCACACACGGCAGCGTGGTCAGGAAGAAGAGCCCACCTTTCCCTCCCCCAGTGCCCCCCCTCCAGAATCTGGGGGGAGGGGAGCACAGAAGGTGCAAAGCAGATGTCTAGAAGGGCGAGACGTGTCCTCTTGGTTAAGATCTCCAACAGAAAAACCATAGTATATTTCACATTAAAACTTCCACCCTATAAACATGTTATTTCTGAAAAAATGGGATGTAGATTACTTTAGGCTTACACCACAGAAGGGGAACACCATTTTAATGTTGGGGGGGGGGAAACAATCATTTGTGGTTAGAATTTCTTTTCTTTCCCTTTCGGCTAGTAGGCGCCCCGTATATAAAAACTTGAGTTAATTTTCTCTCCTGCATGCCAGATGTTTCCCCTCTGCCCTCGGTGGACGACCGCTGGTCTGTTGGCATCTTGAAGACTCTGTGCGCAGCTGCAAAATGCGTAGCCTTTGTTGGCTCAAGAGCAGCGTCTGAACTGTAGAAGTGTTGCAGATGATAATCACTTGTACATGTGAAAAGTGCCTTTCCTTCAAGTAATGACAGGAGTCCAAGCAGTAGGGGGAAAAGTTGGGGGGGTGAGCTCCTTGTTTGGGGGAGCCACCTGCCCCCCTGTCCCCTTCTAGTGCCGCCCCTGTCTCCCTGTGGTCATCAGATGTGGATGCCTTTGGCAAAGATATAGGTTTAGACAAAAGAGATGAAGCAGGGTTTGGGGGTGGCTCTGTCGCACGGGGTAGCAGCATCCCCGACCCCAAGATGATGTGTTGCAGAGAAATGCATCTCTTTCTCCCCACTCCATAATCTCAGTCGCATTCCTCCTGGTCAAGAAGGCTTTCTGCTGAGGGGCTTTGAAAAGCCTTTATGCTGAATGATCAGCATCCCCCAGGAGATGCGGGGATGGATGGACACAAAGTTGTTGGAATTGGGCAACAACGCTTGTTGTTTGGCTGGAAAGGGTTAACCTGATTAACTTTCCTTTAATTTGTCTTTGTTGGCTTAATTGGTTCTGCCCTTTCTTCCGCTCCTATATCTTGACATTCCCTTTCCAACCTGCTCTTCCTTCACGCCTCCATTTTTCTTATCTTACCTCTTCGCTTTGAAATGAGGTTTATTTTTTGCTTCTCCGGTATCTGAGATAGCAACGTATGTATATTTTTTTTACTTAGAATAAAGCTGTTTATTGTTTTCTTTTTTACCTTAACCGTAAGTCTTAACGAACTGTTTATTGCAACTGCTGTCTGCATACTCGTGAAGGCCCCCTCCACAAGGATGCGCTTTTGCGCCCTGTTCGGGGATTATGCGCATTTTCGCGGAGGCGCATTTACGCCTAATCCCTCTGCACGGGAGGCGGCGAGAGGCGGCGAAGCGCATTAATTGATGTCCAAAAAGTGCTTTAGAAGACGTTAATGCGCATAATCGCTTGTTCACACGGCGAAAATGCGCTTTAATGGCCGGAGAAAAATAAAAGTCGCTATTTAACGCGCATTCGAAAATGCGCATTATCGGGGAGATAACGCGCCTGTACGCCCGTTTTGCGCTCCGCTGGTGTGGAGGTAAAATTTATAATGAGCCTTCAAGGCTCATTAAACGTCTCGTGTGGAGGAGGCCGAAGTCTTCTTCCGCATATAACCTACAAAAGCCTCTGTTCTCTCGGTAGCAGGATTGGAATTTGGTACGTCTTGGCTTGACTGTGCCTCTCCATCCTTTCCATCCTGATTCTGTAGCAGGGCCAGAGCTCAGTGGTACAGCCCCTGCATGGCATGCAGGATTTTCCAGGTCCCATCCCTGGCAGCATCTCTAGATAATGCTAGGGAAGGATCCCACCTGATGGCCTGGAGAGCCACTACTGCCAGTCAGTGTAAGCAAAACTGGGCTAAACAGGCCCAGCAGGGACTGACTCAGTGTAAGGCAACTTCTGTCGTGTCCCTCTTTCCCCTTGCTTTACTTGAAGACAATAAAGAGGTCTTCTATGGAATCCACAAAGCTTTATATTCAGGCAATAAACATCTTCTTTGAAGGGAGTCTAAAAGTTCTAAGAGACTTGTCCAAATGCAGGATTATGCAAAGTAAGCAAACCAGTTGTTCTTTCAAGGAAAAGGAAAGCCCATTTCTTTCAGCACGCCTTCAGGGAGACTGGTTCTGACCAAGCCGTTTCCGAGCAATCGCCCTGGCCGACCACCTCCGCTCTCCCTTTGACTCAGCCCGCCTTTCTCTCCTACGGAATCTCTCGCATCCACCAGGCTTTCCATGCCCTCCTCCTCCTCCAAAGAAGCCCGATTCTCAGCTTGGAGGTTACATACACCATCAGAGATAAGAGCTGGCGAAAGTTCATTCGCAGCTGGGGAAGAGCCCATGGGAAGCAACTCTCCCACTCCTGGTACAGACTGGGACGTCTCTTGCGCCATCTCTTCGGCCTCAGAATCTGACCCTGAATTATCTTCTGACAGTCCTTTTCCTTGCCCCGGGGGAGCAGGTTTAGACACAACAACTTCTGATGTTCCTATGTAGCCTTGCACATTTCAGTACACAGAGGTGGCAACTGCTCCACACAGATCTTAAACAGAGATGCATTGCATCTGTCCAGCCCGACGTTCTAATTTGGCATTGCTTTTCTGCCTAAACAAGACAAGGCCTGCTCTGAGCACTGAGTCAGGCACACAAACATCTGCTTACACAGCAGCGCAGGAAAGCTGCTTTAGACAGAGTTGGGTCAATGATCCATTTAGCCCGGTGTTGCCTGTTCTGTCTAGAAATGGTTCTTCAAGGGCTCAGGCAAGAGTCCAGGGCCAACTCTAGGTTTTGGAAGCCCATTGGGCAAGACACCTCCAACAGGCTTCCTCCGCCAGTGAGTCTACCTTACCACCACCATTGACTCCAACTGCTCTTGGTTGAATCATGGACAGGATTGATCATGGGTTGCCAAGCTGTGGTATGGATTTTTCGTGGCCCCTTTGACAAGTACAGGAAGTCCAATAAGAACATAAGAGCCATGCTGGATCAGACCAAGGGTCCATCTAGGCTAGCATTCTGTTCACACAGTGGCCAACCAACTGTTGACCAGGGACCCACAAGCAGGACACAGTGCAGAAGTACCCTCTCACCCATGTTCCCCAGCAGCTGGTATACATAGACTTACTGCCTCCGATACTGGAGGTAGTACCTAGCCATCAGGAATAGTAGCCATTGATAGCCTTCTCCTCCAGGAATTTATTCAACCCCCTTTTAAAGCCATCCAAATTGATTACCATCATCACATCTTGTGGTAGCAAATTCCAGAGTTTAACTAGCACTGTGTGAAGAAGTCCTTCCTTTTCTCTGTCCTGAATCTCCCACCAATCAGCTTCATAGGATGACCCCTTTGAATTCTAGTATTATGGGAGAGGGAGAAAAAATGTCTCCCCATACACTTTTTCCACACCACACATGCTTTTGTACACCTCTATCAGCTCTCCCTTTAGTTGGCCATCCATGGAAATTTGTGAGTCCTTTACATGATGCTGACAACCTTCAAGATATCTCCTGCACCTTTCCCTGGTACTGTAGCTTTAAAAAAGGATAAGCGATAATGCACTATTTAAAATTATCATGGGATAGCACCGACCACTAGATGGTGCTGTTTCATTTAACTTCATAGAGCATTGCCAACAGGGGAAGTTTTCAGTTACAAACCACATGGTTGCTGTTGGTTGCTGTCTAAAGGAGCCGTAGTAAACACAAAAAGACTCAAGAAGAAGAAAAATGGCATGGGTACATTTTCCCCCTTAATGTAGAGATGCTCTCAGAACTGATGCCCACGCTTGCTTTTTTCTCCTCCCCCCTCCCCATCTGTTTTTCCTTGTCTGTCATGTCTTTTAGTTTTTTTGCCTGCATGCAGGGACTGTCTTATTATTAGTGATCTCTGTAAGCCACTCTGGGAGGTTGGTTTTTTATTTTTATTTTTTGCTGTCAAATTACCAAGCAGCAAACAAACAGTGTTTTATGAAAGTCCTCAAACAGCCTCTAGGTGACACCCTGGTACCAAGAATATTAAAAACAAATCTGATAATATTCCTCCTTGACTTTTAGAGGATGCCAGTGGCTTATCCAGACTGCTACACTGACCCTTCTAAGGTGTCATCGCCAGCCCTTGCGGGATGGACGCCACTCTGTTGACTACGAACGGTGATGTCTGGTGGCCCCTCAAAACCTAAGCCAAAGTGGCTTTGTGTGTGTGTGTGTGTGTGTTACTAACATACTCATTGTGGGGTTTTACAGTGCACCCCAACATTGTATCTTCTCAAAATCTACGCCAAAGTTTCGTACTAGTTGGCTAGGCCACCTTTTCCAGGTGAGAGAGAGAGGGAGGGAGGGAGAAAAAGAGAGAGAGAGAGAGATGATCCTTCCTAACACAGCCTTCTGTGGACTCAGACCAATTCAGTTATATTTCCCAGCCACAGTTATGTTAATTGCAGTGTGTATTGTCAGAGCTGGAGCCTGTCGCTGCATTCTTTTCAAGAGAAGCTTTCTGGTTATTGTTACTGGTGCAATGACAGGTTCTTATTGTGCTCCAAGCCCACAATGAGAAGGAGGTAGGAGCAATTTAGAAGACATTCCCATCGTAAATGCAGATGGGCCACCTTCCTTAACCTTCCTGCCTCTCAAACATTTGCCAATTACTTCCCAGAGTTAGAAGGAAGAGGGGGGTAATTAGACACTTATTCATATGTTAATAGCCATCTTTTCATTGAAAGTGGGCTTTCTCTATTTTTTTTAAAAAAAGCTTGAGTGCCAGCAATAAGAAGAATTGATTAAAGTAGCAAATTGCATTTGCAACACATACACACACACACACACATTGAGATTCACACAAACACAGCTAAATATATAAGATTAACAGCTATGGTTCCACCCAACAACTTGGAAAAACAGAAAATTCCTGCTCAGCCTGCAAGAAAGAAACTATCTACTAGAAGTTTAGGCCATTGGCTGCTTTTCATTACAGGTTCAAGGTGCAAAGGCAAGAAATGTTACACCCACCAGCAGCAATAAGAGGTGAAGCCTGCACTGGAATCCAAACCTGGATAGAAGCCCTCCCCCCAGATGCATGCAGGCTGGGCATGACTGTTCAGTGAGCACTCTGCACATGCTCAAATGCGCACACATCACAATAATATTCTGGATCTCAAGTGACAGAAACCCAACTGACAATGCAGCCAGTATTCTCAGGATTATGTGCACACGTGCAGAGCACCATAGGGTGTAGAACCTGGCATCCAGAGAAATTCAGTGTTCATTTATAACAATGAGTTTCTAGCCTTCAAGGTGATCTGGATTTGGTTTTAAAGTGTGCTGTATCACCTGGTGATGATTTCTCTGGAGAGAGGGGAGAAAGTGAAATCCCCCATGGTTGCTGGGGTGGGAAGAGGCTTAAATATGTCTTTAGCCCTGCCTACAACTAACAGGCGCATTATACATTACAAAATAAGCAAATATATGCACGTCAACTTAATTCTTTATAAAGTCATGGAATCCTGCTTCCATTGGTAGTATTTTTGCCTTTCGTTTGCCCAACCCTGAATTCTAGATTCTGCTCTTTCTCCCCTCATCTCTGGAGCTTAAATATCTTTCACCAAGCATCTGCGATAGTATTCATCACCATCACTCCAGAAGAGGGACATGGCCTGGCCAACCCCCCTTGTTCATTGTTTGCTAAAACTAACATTTCTCACAAAATTCAGACCACAGAGATGTCCCTCATGGGCATAGATCAGGCAATACAGCATAGACCAAACTGATAAAGGAGCCTGGTCTTCACCTCTCACCCTTCATTGTTTGGATGTTCCAGCACATTTCACTTGCTCTGCGATGAACCCGTCTTTAGTAATTGTAACATAACCTGCAGACTTTCAACAACATGTCCCTCCTGGCCAAAACCAAAGTCTTTACAATGCTGCCAAGATGGAAGGCCCTGTTTCCTCAGCCATACAGAGAAAAGTGGTGAAATCAAACAGATACTTACCAGCACTCCTGAAGGATGCCAGCAGTAACAAAACAGCTGCCTGCAAAACCTTGATTTGAGTCCCCAAATTTAAAAGCTCATTCACCCTTCCTCTTTCCCAAGGCATGCTGGGAGGCAATTCAGACCACAAAACTCAGAGGAGAGATTCGGATTTGCAGGTGTAATGTTGCATCTCTGTAATGTTTTTAATTCTTTTGCAGTTCAAATTATCCTGTTTAAACATTTTAATGATTTTATTAATGGGTTTTAAATGGTTTTATTGCTTTATTTTGGATTTGTTCTGCAGCACCTTGGTTTTTTTTTGGCTTTTTTTGGCAAAAAGTGCAGAATTGAAATATAAATGTTAGAGCTATCAGAGATGGAGAAACCTGTTTGTAAAAAAGCTTTCATGCAAAATTCCTACACAACAGAGTTAAAGCCCTCCAATACCAGAGATTTGAGTGAGTGAAAACTCAGCTACCACTATGATTAACCCTGTCACGTAATGTTACCTAAATATCTTCCTCTTTTTTCCTGGTAAGACTCCTATAGCTTTAACAACAGCAAGAAATGTGATGGGTGTGCTTACCCCAATCACTATATGTCTGCGCTGAGATTTTGGGCTGGATTTTGGCCTGCTGCATAGTTGTAAAAAGACACAAAAAAGGCAGACATAGCCTGTCCTCCTTTCCATAGGGTCACCCTACCAGCAGCTGCAGTGTGTAAATCCACAGGTTGTGTGCTACAGGGTGCTTTACTGCTCATGTTAATGGATTTGCATACATGCGTGCTAAAGGCAAAAGACTCCCTGGCCTCACTGCATACACACTCAAAAGATTTAAGTACTGAGAACCTGGGATAGGAGCTGAACTCTGTAAAACGATAACTTTAGCCTCTTAAGTTAGCCAAACATTTGAGGCAGTTTCAAAAAGTAAACACTGCAACAGCGATGCCCTATTTTCTATTATTTGTTGCTGGTAAATTGGAAAGAGTTGGAACATATGTGCTCCTTCTATGAGCTTTTGGTAGAAACAGTAATATTTGCCTGGGCGTTTTAATCAAGTATACTGTGTATTATTGGTTGCTGTGCTCAGAGTGGGCAAATGGAGTATCAAAACATTTGTGGGACTGTTTTTATCTGCTATTATGTTTTTAGTTTTCTGCTCCATTGTTTGATTGTGTTTTTGGTATAGATTGTTTTATATTTTTTATATTTCTAAGATGCCTTGAACGTTTTTTTTGGGGGGGGGTGAGGAAAAATTGAAATATATTACAGAAATGAAGCTTGAGCTATTCACCGTGTGCCCAGTTTGGGATATACTATGCTGGAGATCATCTGTTTGAGTGCATTGTTAGGGTGACCACATGGAAAAGGAGGACAGGGCTCCTGTATCTTTAACAGTTGTAGAGAAAAGGGAATTTCAGCAGGTGTCCTTTGTATGCATGCAGCACCTGGTGAAATTCCCTCTTCATCACAATGGTTAAAGCTGCAGGAGCCCTGCCCTCTTTTGTATCTGGTCACTCTAGTATAGCTCCTGCAGCTTTAACTGTTGTGATGAAGGAGAGGGAATTTCACCAGGTGCTGCATGCATACAAAGGACACCTGCTGAAATGCCCTTCTCTAAACTACTGTTAAAGATACAGGAGCCCTGTCCTCCTTTCCATAGGGTCACCCTAGTGGATAACAAGTTATTAGCTCTGAATGAAAAGCAGATACTCTGGCACGTGGCCACCTCTTTGCTCAGAATTGCTTCGATATTCCTGATATATTGGAGCAAAAACCAAACAGGAAAACACCCTGTATATCAAACCTGATTTTTTTTTTTAAAAAAGAAAGAAATACACAGAAAATATGCAGTTTTGCATTTTAAACTCCATTAAACCATGCCTCCATCATGACTACAGGAATAAAATTAAATTTGCTTCTGCTGCCCTGATATTTTGGGAATAAGCATCCTTTTGTTGTAAAAAAAGGAACCTATATTTTAAAAGTAAAAATAATATGAGCGTCTGTAACCATGTACTTCTTCACATGGTCCATAGTTAAACATGGAATTCACCACTACAAGAAGTAGTGTTGGCCACCAATTTGGATGGCTTTAAAGGGGGTTGGATAAATTCCAGGAGGGGAAGGCTATTCAATGGCCACTAGCCCTGATGGCTATGTGCTACCACCAGTATCCGAGGCAGTAAGCCTGTGTGTGCGCCAGTTGCTCAGGAACACAGGTGGGAGGGGGCTGTTGCACCATGTCCTGCTCGTGGTTCCCCGGGCCAACCTCTAGTCCAGCACTCTGGTTGGCCACTGTGTGAACAGAGTGCTGGACTAGATGGGCCCTCGGTCTGACCCAGCAGGGCTCTGCTTACGTTCTTATGTACATATCCAGGGGCCCTCTCCCTGTTTAAAATAAGCAAGTATGTCATGGTGACCGACATCATCCTGGAGGTGGGCCTCACCAATGCACATGCTGAACTATGCGATAACGTTGCCACTTTCTGAGTGATCATTTAGCCCCCCCCCCCCCCGCCCCTTGGCCCTGGATTTTGGACCTAGCTGCCCTACTCGCTTGCTGCCCTGCTGAAAGAACAAGGAAGACCACCTCCCCAGCAGAGAAGGACAAATCGTATCAAGCTCCAACCAAGCCACGAGGCTCTTAGGCATGAATGACAACCTCAGCTGCGGATCTCCAGTGATTCCATGCTGCAGTTCCTCACCATGGGTAGGAACATGCAAGCCTGAGGCCTTCATGACTACTGCAGTTAAAAGAGATGCAGTTTAAGTAGCACAGCTATAAATATTCAGATACTGTATTTCCAAGGTTCCCCCCCCCCTTTAAGTAGGTTCCCCTTCATTTAATCTCTGCAGCTTTTCCTCAGGTGTTGGGAAGCATGCTAGGTGGAAATGTGTGTATGTCTTAGGAAGGTTTAGAAATTCTCCCTCACAAAGTGAATTTTAATACGTTCCAGGCAAGTTCGCCGTTCTTTTTGGAAGGTAAAGGAGTTTTGCTGACATAGCTGAACTTTAAAAACCAGCAGATGGCGTAGAAGAATGCATAATTCCTGCAGATCAATAGAAGAGTTTGGCGCAGACTTCATTCTCTTAACCTGAAGCCATTCTTGTAGAATCAGACGCACTCCTGTGGCTTGAGGTCGCCTCTTCGAAGCAGCACAAATTATGACCGTCTGTCTAGTGTGGCACGGCAGTCAAATGCAAACACATTTATCCATTCAAACTGACAGAGCCTTTCTGTCTTACCTGCCTAACTTTGCTTGAATGATGGCAGCTTCCAAAATGTGTTCTTTGTGTCTTGCTCAAATAGGGGTACTTTGGACTTGATTATGGGTACGGTGTAGCTTCTGCAAAACAGCGACTAGGCGTATGTGACTCTGAGCACAGTGAAGTATTTGCTGTCCATCTAGTCCAGCATTCTGTTCACACAGTGGCCCACCAGCCGACTATGGGAATCCCCAGGTAGGACATGCCTGCAACAGCACCTCCCATCCATGTTCCCCAGCAATTGGTGTACATTGGCAGTATGCCTCTGCTACTGGTGGTAGCACGTAGCCATTAGGACTAGTTGCCCTTGGTACCCTTCTCCTCCAGTAATTTGTCCTTTAATGTATAGGGCTCCTGTCAACAGTCTGGCCACACCTACAGATAGCACTGGGGAAAAACTCCTGGTTAAAAACCTGGAAAACTGCACTCAGTGTAGAGCAGAGGTGGGCGACCATTTTGGGGGCAAGGGATGCATTCTCTTGTGTGTGGCGGTAATGTGCCATGTGTTGCATGTCTGCCATGGATGGGGCCAGAGCCAACAATGGACAGAATCAAGGTGAGCCGAGTCAGAGCTCAGGTGGACAGTTTGCAAAGTGGGCCAAGGCCCGTGAGCGTAGGCGTGAGGTCTGCATGGTGTAGGCAACACTGCTCTCTATGCGCCAGCAGTCAATAGGAGGCAGCTTCCTAAGGGGCTACATCAACCTTCCCTAACGTGGGGCACTCCAGATGTCTTCAACTCTCATCAACCCCAGCTAGCACAGCCAAGAGCCAGGAACGCTGGCAGTTGTACTCGAAAAGATCTGGAAAAGTTAGGAAAGGCTGGGGTAAGCCAAGGTGGGCTATGAAGGGGAATTGGACCCATTTATGTGTCCCAGAAGGGAATTCCAGGCAGAAAGGACAGGAAAGGGGGATACAGGCAGAGATATCCCAGAGTCTCCCCCAGTGCCACCACATCCCTGCTCCATTCAAGCTCTACGGTCAGTGTGTTTTCATATAAACAAAATGTATAAAACTGCTCGGGAACATCTATCAAAGCTGACCTGGTGGCCCAGGAAGAGCAGAGCTGCGGAACTCCATTGTCTTGCAGGTTGAGCGTTTTGCCTCCGTATATCATACTAGGAGCCTGAAACGGAGACTCCATTCCCCCCCCCCCCTCCTTTCCTTCTCAGTGTGCAAACAGTTGATGCTTGGCTTCAGAAGGAAAACACTCAAGAGAATTGCATTGCTCCAGTTCAGAGAGGAAGGGTTTCTTCCTCAATCGGATAGAATGGAGATCAAAGAGCAGGGACCAGCCGAACCCCACCTAGCCAAGCAGCGATGTTTTATTGGCCATGAAATGATGTCTGCGATGATGCTTTGGACCGGTTCCAAGGAGAAGCACATCCTCCAGCAAGGCTGTGTCTTACAAGATGTCTGCAGTTATACTCAGTGGACAAAGATGTCTTGGCGCGAGGATATAAACAGAGCTCTGGGCCTTTTCAAGCCCAATTCCATTGTTAAGAAGCTCTCAGAGGCTGCATTCCAGAGTGGGTGGGACTGGAACCAAAAGGAGGTGGGGGCCGTGAACCAAAAAAGGACAAGAATAATTTTAAAAAACTGGGTAAGACCAAAACAAAACTGAAGACAGCTGCACCAATGTGTATAGCGACAAGAGAGGCAGATGACCAACACTGTCATCTTTACGACACCAGGTTGACTGCCCTCTACTCCCAGGCATTTAATGGCCTATGAAGGGGGCATTTATGCCAGCCATCTAAACAGATCTAGTATTCTATTGAAACGGCTTTTGGCTGTCTGAATTTCTTTTAATTTAGTATATTTACATTTTTATGCTGTGTTTTATTATCTGAGGGCAGCCACATGGGTTTGACGCTCCATGTGCTCACTTGACTTTACTGAAAGAGCGCCCCCTGGTGGCGTAATTATAGTCTACTGCTAAGATTACATGCTGGGAGATGGTGTGATTTCCCCGGGTATTCTCCACATTATCTCTGGGTTTTTTTTTTGAAACCCATAATTTCAAGGGGATAGCATGGGAGGGTCCCTGGATGCTGGCAAAGTTGTGAAAGTTCTGTGAGTGGCCAATCACGAGCATGCTACAAATCGCTCATTTAGAGAAGCCCTGCAAGAGAGGAAAATACGTGGAGATTCTCTTCAGGTTTTTATACACCTTTTTATTTTGTACTCCGCCTCGTGAACAGAATTATATGGTCACTGGGACATAAGGCAGACTTGTATAAAGCTGCTGCCCTCCAGGTGTGTTGGACCACAACTCCCATAATCCCCAGCCAGTTGGGAAGCTGATAGATGGCTGAGATCATCACATTCATCCACAGTCTTGTAAGGGTGCTCTACAGGTAAACACTTTCCCTTTTAGGTTTGGCAGAATTTCAGGGAAAGTCTAGCTTATATTAAATCACGAACATGAAGGTGCTTCAAGCTGTTTTTTTTAAAACAAAACAAAACAAAACATGCTGAGCTGTTGGGTTGCCTTTCTTTGCCAGAGTAAGCATGCTGACCATATGCTCATTTGCATATGTTAATTTGCTTAAGGGGCTGAGATTAACGAGAAGAGACAGGATGTGGAAAAGAGAGTCCGGCTTGTTTAATGCAGGCCTGGAAGCGTTGCTGTGCACAAGATATTTATATATTTCAGTTGTTCTGTGTTTCTTCTAAATTGGAACCATGACTTGCCGGTGCTTTTATGCAAAGGTTTTTCTGTTCTTTTCTTGCTCGTTGGTTTGATCAAGCAGTTCAGCTCTTGCAATGAGTATCTTATCTCCGAATAGCAGGGTGCCATCTGCTCAGTGGGGCCACAGGCTTTGCACGTACAAAAGCTCCCAGGTTCAGTCACCAGCATCTCTTCCGAAAAGGGGTTCAGGGACTGGGAAAAAGCCTCTGTCTGTGTCTTTTGTTTTGAGTAAAGCTCACAATGGCCTTGAGAGAATGAAAAACTGGGCCGAAAAGGAACCTGGGATTGCAGAGGATCACAAGCTGAGCACGGCTCAGCCGCGTGATGTGGCTGCAAAAAAGGCTAATGTCATTTTAGGTTGCATTAACAGAGCTATAGTTTTCAGACACTTAAAAACCCGACATGATATATGTGATCTGCTATGTCTGTGCACAGATATTTTCTTTCTGTATAAAGTCATGCTGCTGTTCACATCGCTTTATGAATGGATCTGGAGGAATACGCCAGCAATGCTTTTGCATGCAGCCAGGAGTCCACCTTTCTGCATGCAGTGGTTGCATTTTGGGGAAGAGGTGAACCCCACAGCCGCACCGTGACTTCTCCCAACTTTAACCGAGTCATCCTCCCTGCAAAAAAAATAGCTACAGGGGCTCTCTGATCACCAGTTAGCTGCAAATCCTGATCCTGAGAACTGAAGGATGTATTGTAGGCCTTCAGTCTCTTCACCATCACACAGCTCTGGGCAGTCCAAGAGGACCAGCGAGGCTAGGGAAGATGCTTCTGAACAGCCATTGGCCAGAGCAATTCATGTGATACTGCCTGACTGCTATAAAATCTTCTGGATCAGGATCACTCACTTTTGTCTGAGCAATTGGATTCTCTTGTTCGGAGACGGCCCAAGACATTTTGGTGCCTGCGGCGAGATGGCGCCTTCTCCCATTCCATGAATAAAAGCTGATTGTACAGGCAAATGAATCTGTCTTCAACACTGATGATTGAACAACATCTTCTACTGAACCTTCAGGCTCGCTTCGGGGGTGCAGAGCAGGCTACAGGGCACACGGTTCTGTCCTTGAACACCTTGCCTCTGCCTCATCCTGCCTAATGGTAGAGCAAGCCCTGCTCTTGGTGATGTTCTATGTGAGATGCAGCTTCTGTCTCGTACCTCTTCTCCTCTCCCTCCACAACCGCCACCACCTCTGGTCCTCTGACAGGAGCATCTTCATTCTGACACATGGAAAAATGCATACTTAGCCTACCAAGAAAATGCAGGAATAAATAAGATCTCAGTTACTATTTCTGAAAGAGGCTGAGCCATGCCATGAGAAAGGAAGCAACCTTGGCTTTGCCCCTTATCAGCACACATTTATTTGTAGACTCAGATGGGAAAGAAGGAAAACAAATCAAGGCCTGCCATCTCAACCATTATGTTTGGCATTTCCTTGGGTTCTCAGGGCTGTTCTGGATGCTTAACATTCACCGAGGAGCCTCCGGGTATAGTTTCGTTATTATCAGTTTGCCTGACTTGAGGCTGCCTCAGCACCTTCCCAACGTGTCTGTTGTATTACCTGTGATTCCTTGCTTATTTGGGGAATGTAATTACTTCCCCTTCTATGCTGATAGTGGCAGCAATGAATTAGCATTAGCGCAAACATCCATGGCATGTTTTGCAGCATGTTGTCAAGCAGCAGCAGTTTGCATGCTTACAGCTGCAGCAAAACCTGTTGAGGCTGTTTCTGAAATGCTTCGGGATTCTGCTTTCCAAATGGGAATCTTTCCCAAAGGAGCAATTGGCCTAGGAAGCCACGCACCATAAGGCTAGATATTCAATTTTTTTTCCAGAGGATTCTGGGGCACATTTTAGGGGCATGCTCAGTTCACCTTTGTCCCGCAACATATCCAACACTCCCCAGTTACTGGGCATTGCAAGAGAAGTTCTGCCCTGGTGGACACGTTCTTTTCAGGAATCTTCAAACAGAAAAGGTCCTGAAAAGCTTCCAAGCAGCCCCAAGGTTTGGAAACCATGGTTTTCGGAGACAGGTCCATGCCCAATGATATCATGGCCTGTCTGCTCATAGTTTTGTTCACAAGCAACAGGAAATAGTTTTTGAACATGGTGAGGAATGTTCCACATTTCCATATCACATCTCTCTTGGGTCTCAGAGCACATTTTCCATGACTATGCCTTTATTTATTTATATATTTACTGAATTTGTCTTGGCCGACCACCAACTTATGTTCTCTGGGTAACTCATGTAAATATAGCTTCCAAATCGAGTAAGGTACTGGTTCCCCTCTATTCGGCATTGGTTATGCCTCATCTGGAGGATCATGTCCAGTTCTGGGCACCACACTTCAAGAAGGATGAAGACAAGCTGGAGGGGGTTCAGAGAAGGGCAACGAAGATGATCAGGGGTCTGGAGAAGAGAAGAGAAGATTGAGGGGAGATATGATAGCACTCTTCAATACTTGAAAGGTGGTCACACAGAGGAGGGCCAGGACCTCTTCTCAATCATCCCAGAGTGCAGGACGTGGAATAATGGGCAGAAGTTCCAGGCAGCCAGATTCCAGCTGGACATCAGGAAAACCTTCCTGACTGTTAGAGCAGTACGACAATGGAACCAATGACCTAGGGAGGTGATGGGCTCTCCCACACTAGAGGTCTTCAAGGTGCAGCTGGACAGCCATTTTTCAGGTATGCTTTAAGTGGATTCCTGCATTGAGCAGGGGGTTGGACTCGATGGCCTTATAGTCCCTTTCCAACTCTACTATTTTATGAAATCCTCCTGGGCTGCCTGGAGAAGATCAAGTTGGGTACCCTAAGAACCTGCAGTTTGTGTGGTCATCTCACAGATAAACTGCTTCCAATTGATGTTACATGGATTAAACCACAGTGGACACTTTGTGAAGTTTTTCTAGGCTGTGTGTCTGTGTGTGTGTGGGGGGGAATTCAGGCATGTCTAAGCAGGCGATTCCCATGTTTTCAGCTGCCATCAGCACCTAACGAAGTCGGACAGCTCCCATGGATGTCTGAAAGGACCACCAAGATGAAGTCAGACCAAGTATGTGGTCTTTGTGGCGCCGATTACGCACCCACTGTGCATGACATTTTGTGTGCCCTTGAATGCACAGGATTCCACATGATCACTGAGGGCTATGCACGAAGGTGAATTTCCATTCCTGTTTCAAATTATGCTTGGTGTGGAGAATGTGGATAAGAGAGGCATTTTTCTCCCTCTCTCAAAATACTAGGACTCAGTGTCATCTCATGAAGCTGATTGGAAGGAGATTCAGGACAGACAAAAGGAAGGGCGTCTTCACTCAGTGCGTCGTCAAACTATGGAATTTGCAACTACAAGAAGTAGCGATAGTCACCAGTTTGGATGGCTTTAAAAGGGGGTTAGACAAATACCTGGAGGAGAAGGCTATCGACGGCTACTAGTCCTGATGGCTATGTGCTACCTCCAGTAGCAGAGGCAGTAAGCCTACGTACACCAGTTGCTGGGGAACATGGGTGGGAGGGTGCTGTTGCACTCATGTCCTGCTGGTGGGTCTCTGGTCAACAGCTGGTTGGCCACTGTGTGAACAGAATACTGGATTAGATGCACTCTTGGTCTGATCTTGCATGGCTTTACTTGTGTTCCCAAGTTCTTAATCTTTATGCAATTTTGGTAGCACCTGTGAACTGATGTCCTTTACTTGGAACATGTTATCGGTCACCCACATTTCATTATTACCATAGCATAGCTTAGGACCAGTCTACCTGAAGGAGCTCCATCTCCTGTATCTTCCTGCCTGATTGCCAAGATCACTTTTGGAGGCCGTCCTCTGGGTGCCGCCGCCCACAGTCGTGTGACAGTTGGCTACCAGGGAAAGAGCCTTCTCGGTAACGCTCCGCTTGCCTTTGCAATGCCCTTTCCAAGGAGTTCCGCCTGGCACCCTCACTATATACATTTACATACCGGGCTAAGACTGTCCTCTTCCAGCAGGCATTTCATCTTGAATCTGTTGCTCTGCTTATTAACTTTGCTGCTGGCTTGTCAATATTTTTAATGTTTGGATATTTTGATGTTTCTATTGCTGTATTTATTGGTTTGGTTGTTGTTTTGTTGCATTTTGGTTTTGTTTTTGTTTTTTTAAAAAAATCATTTTAAACCCTGAGGGTATTTGCAATTTGGGTGGCATAGAAATTTAAGAAAGAACCATATGATTTGAAGAGCTACTCCTGCAGTAGCTGGAAGGGGTCGAAGGCATGCCTCATTCACATTGGAGAAGAAGAATATGAATGAGACAGAGTAGAAGTGATGCCCCAGATGATTTTCAAGGCGTGCGGAGAAAGTGTTTTAAAAATAGCAGACAGACAGATAAGCCCATAAACCAGGAAAGAATAAACTGACAATACAGGGGGAGAGTCTACCAAAAGGAGAAATATTCATTATGCAGTAACAAGACTTTCGAGCAATTGCAGATCCCAGGTTAATCTATCATCTGCTCGGGAGGGAGGTAAAAGATCTCGCAGCTTGATAGAACCCCTGTCTGGGAGTGTTTAGCTTTTCAATTCATCATGAAACAGCCCCTAATAATTCAAGGCCTCATTTGCGAGGAAGGTGCCTCGTGCCCTGCCCCTTTGATAGGAATTCTGAAAACAAAGAAAGAGGAGGCGGTGAAGCCCACAAAGGAATGGTAAATCACTCTGGAAGGGTGCCAGAGCTTTAAATTATGGAGATTAAAGAACTGGAGCTGTACCACAAGTTACTTCAGCGACTAGCATCAAAGGGCAGGTTATATTGATTCTCCCCTGCCCTCCCCTCCCCAAATTTGAGAAAACATTTGTGCTTAATGATGAGGTGAGAATTTCTCAGGCAGAGATTGCAGGGCTCTTAAGAAGTCACTTTACATTAGTGTGATTGCACTGCTCGGGGAAATTAAAGAACGTGAGCCCTCATTTTCAACTTTCAAAGTCTGCTGTGTTGATGCCCATGCCATCGCTGATTCTCCATGGTGTGGAGAATGTGGACAGGGAGACATTTTTCTCCCTCTCTAAAAATGCTAGAACCCAATGGGGCCACATCCTGTGAAGCTGATTGGTGGGAGTTTCAGGACAGATAAAAGGAAGGGCTTCTTCACACAGCACATAGTTAAACTATGGAATTCACTGCCACAAGGTGTAGTGATGGCCACCAATTTGGATGACTTTAAAAGGGTGTTGGATAAATTCCTGGAGGAGAAGGCTGTCAATGGCTGTTAGGTGTGATGGCTATGTGCTACCTCCAGTATCCGAGGCAATAATCCTATATTCCCCAGTTGCTGGGGAACATGGGTAGAGGGTGCTGTTGCCCTCGTGTCCTGCTTGTGGATCCCTGGTCAACAGTTGGTTGGCAACTGTGTGAACAGAGTGCTGGACTAGATGGACCCTGGGTCTGATCCAGCAGGGCTCTTCTTACGGTTTTATGATACAAATACCCATGCCATTAGTAGCAAAGGTAATTCTTCAAAGGGGTTGGCGGAGGTTGGGTGTGCTATGAATGAGCCTCAGTAGGACCTTTGTTGCCAAGGGATGTTTATTATTATTTGGGATTTATTCTATTATTATTATTATTATTATTATTATTATTATTATTATTATTGTATATCCTGCCTTTTCCCCTCTAGCAACGAACCCAGGTGGTTTACACGACCCCCTTCCTTATTTTATCCTCACAACAATCTGGAGGATAAAATGGGGGAGGAGTAATCAGTGACCAGCCCAAAGTCACCCGGTGAGCTTCCATGGCCAAGTGGAGACTAGAACCCAGCTCTCCCGACTCCCAGTCCAACACTCTAACCACTACACTGGCTCTCATAATGAGGCATGAAGGAGAATGACTCAATTTCCAAGAGTCCAACGTGCACACATTTCAAGCTGTGCTCATTTCAAGGGAAACGTAAAGCTGGCAAATGAAGCATTTCAACCCACGGTCTTCTGCAATTCTGCCTTTTCTCTGTCTGCTGATCCAGCAGACAGAGCGCCAACTTGGTCAGCAGAACCTTGACCCAGGCACCGGGCTGCTGCGCTGGCGGAGCAGGCAGGCGGACGTCTGATCTGGAACTCTCTGCTGGTGTATGGTGTCCAGCTAACCCGTGAGCCGCTTCAAGCACCTGCTGCCTTCCTTGTAAACAGGCTGGCCGGTAATTAGGTTCCTTCTGCTGGCATAGGGAGGCCGCAGCTTCTTTTCTGATGGCTGTATTTATCCCACAGTTGGACGGCAGCCAGCTTAGGGACATCTGCTCTGTGTGGCCTTGGCGGAAAAGTCCCAGGGCCAGGCGCTCTCCATGTTTTCCCAAATCCTCCCTTGGAGGAGGAAGGAATGCATGTGTTTCTATGTGCGTTTGTGCGTGCTGGTTGCGGGGAGGCAGCTATCTGGCAGCTAGCTTGAGGGATAAAATAGCACAGGGGTCGCCTTCCGGACCTGTGGACACCTTTGGGACTTTGTGAAACTGCTATGAGCACCACCACGAAATGGTTCCCGTGGAGGATGTGGCTAGTCACATTGTAGCTGATTTGGGGGCCTGGCTAATCAAAGGACAAGTGCCCAACAAGCTGAGTAAAAGCCAAGGAAGGGTCTGGACCCCAAAGTCAATCCATATATTTGATCCCACAGAAGCACAAAATGCCTGCTTAAGGTTGCAACCTTCTGCACACTTACATGGAGGTCAATGGGAATTGTGCATAGGCTACATAGGATTGATCTTCTCAGCCTACCCACCCACCCCTTTCTCCAGCCCCAGAGAAAGGCAAATGCCCCCAGTCCCAAAAGGAAAGAAAAAGGTTTCCCTATTTTGAGCTCAATTTTGGCCACTCTGTTCCCCACCTGCTACTCTTACTTTTGTCAGAGCCCCACCTGGGAAGGTGTTCTCTCTCTCTCTCTCTCTCTCTCTCTCTCTCTCTCTCTGTGTATGTGTGTGTGTGTGTGTGTGTGTGTGTGTGAGCTAGGAAGGGAGAGAAAAAGAGCAAGGCTAGGGGCTGGGAGGAAGCGTTAAATAGTGAGGTGAAGGAGTGAGAGGGAAAGAAATGGCAAGGCGAGAGACTGGGATGGAGGGGAGAAGTTGCAAGAGGCAGAACAGGGTCAAGGGAAGAGAAAGAGCCAGGAAAGGGGTTGGGGAGAGGCCAATGGGGAGGGGAGAGGCTGGGCGTGGAGAGCGTGAGAGAGCAAAGGGGAAAGGTCTGGGTGGGTGGGAGAAGATAGGGCCGGTCCAGGCAGCAACGCTTCCCTCCGGTTCCGGCCTGCTGCACAGCTGATCAGCGGCAAGGCTCAGGAACAGGACCTGGGTGGGTGGGAGAAGATAGGGCCGTTGAGAACTATTGCTGGCAGTCAGAGTCGACAATACTGGGCTAGATGGACCAAAGGTCTGACTCAGTATAAGACAGTGTCCTATGTTCCTATGAATTGGCACCCCTAAGCATCTCTTGGATTGGGCACACAGAGAAGGCTCTCTGAAGCTGACCTCAGGGGCTGAGTAGATTCGCAGGGGGTGCTTGAGGTATTAGTGTCTCAAGCTATGCAGAGCTTTACAGATTAAAACCAGCACTTTGAATTTGGCCCAGAAACAAATAGACAACCTGTGCAGGCAAGCCAAGATTGGTCTTATATATGTCTACAACGCATAGTCCAAGTCGTCAACCAGGCTTCCGAATTCTGCTCTAGCTGCAGATTCTGAGCCATCATCTTCCAAGGCAGACCAGTGTACAATACATTGCAGTAATTTAAGATCAAGGTAGATCACAGCGCAACGCTTAGAAGGCAGAGGGCCGCACTACACGAGAAGTGAAAGAAGAAGCCAGGATCTGGCATCTATCTGCAAGGTTATTAATGTGACCGTAACGATAGATCTGCTGCCCTCAGGACACTTCCTGCTGCAATTAAGGTCCATTTCTCTGGTGATGGAAACCTTTTCTCTGCCACGGTTCTGAGATTGAAAGGGAAATGAAGCCTGCCTTTTTAAGGAGCATTTTAATTTGTTTTCTATCAAACAGTTCCACGCCTAATACTCCTCAATAATTGCAATTCTTTCAATTGGAAGCACAGGCGCCAAAAGTAAAGCCTTAGACGACTCAATTGTTAAAGTCGAAACAAGGCTGCGCAAAACCCTCCGAGGTGAGGGACAAATCAGGTGGGAAGGAAATCTGCAAATACTACAAAGCAGGATTTTATTGATTCATTTGATTTGATTTGTGCCCTGCCTTCCTACCAAAAATGGCACTCAAGGCGGCTTGCAGTCACTAATACAACCTGATGGAAACTATACTAAGCAAATATATTAAAACACAATTGAAAACACTGCAAAAACAACGGAGTAAAACAACTCAGAATGGTTCCAGGGAACACATGACTCCCTTGTCACAACAGCTTCACTGGCTACCAGACTGTTTATGGGCCAAATTCAAAGTGCTGATTATGACTTATAAAGTCCTATATGACTTGGGACCAGGCTGCCTGAAAGACCACCTTCTCCTGGTCCTTTACAACTTTTGGAGAGGCCCTGCGTTCGAGCCCGCCACCTTCAGAGGCGTATTTGGTGTTGACCCATGAGAGGGCCTTCTTGGTGGCTGCTCCCAGGCTGTGCAACTCCCTCCCAAGAGAGGCAAGGTCCATTTTCTCTCTGCTGTCCTTCTACTGGCAGACAAGACGACCTTATTTAAGAAGACTTTTAGCCTGTCAGTGGGTCTGGTGGGAAGGGTGCTGTTTTGGATAATATCTTTTTTCCTCTGATTGTTATCTTTTTATTGATTTTAATTTATTGTTTTAATCCATTTTAACTGGTTCTGTAAGCTGCCTTGAGTGCTTGGTTTTTTTGGTAGAAAGGCAGGATACAAAACCAACCAACCAACCAACCAACCAACGAACACTATGTGTTGATGTACTCACTGGATGTGATTCTGTACCAGTGTTGAAGTCACACTCTGTCTCTCACAACATGATTTCTTCCTGGCACAGCTGCCTATCGGACGGAGCTGTTCATTTTCAATAGAGGAAGTGCAGATTTGGCCAGCTATCAAAATGAGTTCCAACCCAGTGTTCAGTATACTAGAGGCAATGACCCTCATAGTAGAGGAAATGTTGCCACCTAATTGCAAGAATAGAAGGGGACATGAGGGCCATCAGTGTTGTGTCTGAAGAGCAACTTAGTAGTGGAAGGATGAATTCACTTCCGGGGCACATGGCTGGGCTTTACTTTTTCAAGAAATACAGGGGCGCCCTGAGGTGAGAATCCATTATCTCTTGAGTGCTGGAGCTATTCCAGTTCCTTTGTGAAAGTTTCAGACAATTAGAACCTATTTTGATTCTTAGAAAAGCAATTTCTTACACCTCAGCCTCTGCTATTAGTAGCACTCCAGTGCTAATTGAAAATATCTTTGTAATAAATAATTGTCATGAAATCTGTCCACAGCGCAGCACAAGAGGCTGCGTGCAGCTAACCGCTCCCTCCTTCCTTCTGGAAGTCAAAATCCACTTTCCCTACTCTACAAGGTCATTCATTTATTTCTGGTTTTCCAAACTTGCTCAAATTTAGAGAATTAATGTGCCCTCCATGTGACCCACCAGCTCTTCTGTTTAGGACTATCTAACCTCATGGAGAGAAGGGGTCATAGATGGGCCTGATGACTGCTGTCCGTAATAAACCAATCAACCTATGGAATCTCCATATACAGAGCAACTGAATATGGAAGTCCCATAGATGGGTTGCAACTGTGGAAGAGGGTAATGGCCTTCATGTCCTGCTTGTAGGTCCCTAGTTGACAGCTGGTCGGCCACTGTGTGAACAGAATGCTGGACTAGATAGGACCTTGGTCTGATCCAGCATCAGGGCTCTTCTGATGTTCTTGAGCACATGCCCAGGTAAGGCTGGGAAAGGGTCATAGTTCAGTGGTAGAACCCTGGCTTGGCAGGCAGAAGGTCCAAGGTTCAATCCCCGGCAGCATCTCCAGGCAGGGCTGGAAAAATTCCTGCCTGAAACCCTGGAGAGCTGCTGCTTCCAGTCAGTGTCGACAATACTAGGCTAGATGGACCCAAGCTGTGACTCAGTCTAAGGCAGCTTCCTACATTCCTATGCTTAGGTAAGGACCGTGGCTCAGTCATAAAGCCCCTGCTTTGCATGCAGAAGGTCCCAGGTTCAATCCCTGGCAGCATCTCCAGGTAGGGCTGGAAAAATCCCTGCCTGAAACTCTGGAGAGACGCTGCTGCCCATCAGTGTCAGCAGTACTGGGCTAGATGAACCAAGGGTTTGACTTGGTATAAGGCAGCGTCCTAAGTTCCTGTGTGAGCCAAGTATTCATCCTGAAACTGCAGGATCTGCACCGCGTAGGGCAGGAGGGTTGGACCATCCAGCCCCATTCCATCTGGGCTTTCCCAGATGGCTGTGCCGGCTTCCTCTGCCTCTGCCCCTTTCCCGCAACTGCTGATCCTGGCTCTTCGTGCCCAGTTTTTGTCCCCAATTCTAGAAGGCAGAAATGCCTCTCCTAAGGTTTAGTGACTGGCAGGAACAGCTCTAAGCTAAAATAACCTGCCCTCCAGCCCCCTGAGAGCGTCTCCGAAAATGAATTCAACCCTCGGGCTGAAAAAGGTTGATCGCTTCTGGCATAGGATAGGGCTGTCTCAGAATGGGCTCCTTCAAATTTGCAAGTTTAAAAGCGACTGCCTGAAACCATTCCGCTTGCTGACCCCATTCGTGTCTCTGGGGAAGAAAAGCAAAAAAACAAAACAAAACACCAATGGTCCTGAGGCAGCTTGCAATTGGTGCAAAGACAGAAAGTCTGCTAATTTTTGTGCTGGGCAATTCACGATCTATGTGTTGTCCTAATAAAAACAAACCTGTTTGCACAAAGGCAATCAACTGTGCGAGACACATGGATCATTTCCATCCCTGATAGCCCCTGAAAATAGAAGGCAAATAATTAGTAATCAGTGGCGGGAGCTTAATATTTTAATTTTCCAGCTGTTGTGCTGATGGGCCCCAAGCCTGGATTGGAGATGGAGCTCCGTCAGAGCAAAGCAAAGAAAAGCAAAGCAACGTTGCCCGCAGTGGGAGGCCGAAACAGCTCTGCTCTCTGCTGCGTTGCCATTTGTCGAAATGCAACGCAGTCTCTAAAAACCTGTCAGGTTGGCAAGGGTGTATTGTTGGCACCGGGAGCCTGACAGGAGAAGAAACATCCACAGAGTTATTGGATGCATTTAGAAGAACACCTGTATCAAGTATAGCATCCTATGTGCAACCCCTCCTGTTCTTGTGCACCTTACCTTTTGTTGAACTTTACTCCATGTGTAACTCCCCCCCCCCCCCCGGACCATGATGGAATATTAGCAGCTATTATCAATTTATTGAAGCAACCAAATGCAGATTTTAGCCAGATGAATACACATAAATTATACATCGAATATAAAAGCATTGTCCTATACAAGAAATAGGTAAAATATTACAAAATGTTAAAACAGACATGCACATCCAACTAAAATCGTAATTCGCATGAGTTTGTCTAAACTGAGTAGGCTTTCGGTGCAAATTTGGCTGTGTTAAACATTACAAACCTTTCTGTACTGGACAGCAGATATTTGATCTTATCCATATCGCCAAGAGTAGGAATCACCCCTAAGAGGTTCTCTAAATATCCCCCCCCCCCAGGAGTTTCATACAGTTTACAATGTAGCATATAGTGTGTGGTGGTATCCTTTACCCATTGGCTGCCACAAAGGCATCGGCGCTGATCTCTGGGGATTTTCTTGAATCTGCCTTCCAAACAGTAGCACAGGAAACTGAGCATTAGGGATTTATGGATTTTGTTAAATCCATTCGGTCTGTGTTCCGTGGTTTGTCAGGTGTCTTACATTCTCTGTGGTGGCCCCCCAATTATGGAATGATCTCCCTGATGAGGCCCGCCTGGCACCAACACTGTTACCTTTTCAGCGCCAGGTCAAAACTTTTCTTTTCTCCCAGGCATTTTAACAGCTTAAGTTGAGGTTTTTTAACTGAATTTTTGGCCAGGCTTAAAGTTTAAAATGTTTTAAAATAATATTAGTTGTTTTTATGTTTTATGGTTTTAAATTTAGTATATTGACCTTTTAATGTTCAATCTTTTAATTTTTGTAAACTGCCCAGAGAGCTTCAGCTATGGGGTGGTATATAAATGTAATAAATAATAACAACAACAACAACACAATTCTGTGGTCTGCTCATGGACAGAAACAGATTTTTTAAAGGGATCTATGAGCATTTGCTTTCCACTTGCATAAGACGGAGCAATCCTAACGGATAACGAGAGGGGGTTCTAGAGACTGTGAGTCTTGTGTTCTGTCTCTTCTTGACTCCGGGTGTGAGAGGTTGGATAGACATTTAACGCTGCCGCCGCTCCCTGATTAGCTTAGGCTGTTTAGGTTATTAAAAGTGTATTAATTGATCAAACGTTGCCCTGCATTCTCTAAGAGCTGCATCATGCTTTCCAAGACTCTGTTTTCAGCCAGGGGGCAGAGGGAGATACACCCACAGCCACACACAGCCAAAGCCCTGCTTTAAAAAACAAGTAAAATGATAACATCCGATGTATGATTGTATTCCTTGCAAATGCATAGGAAGGGCAGCTCTCCTCTGGTCTTGCCACTAGGGGGCAGCAAGCTGTTAGTCCGTGTTGCACCGAGCACTTACTAACAAGCAAAGGGTTTAAAATGTTGCTTCCTGTTGTCATTTCTTGATGTCCTACAATCACTCCAGTTCTCAGGCGCATGTTTTGCATATGGTTCACTGCAGGCACACTTAGGGTGCTTCTAGACGACGATTTTATTGGGCAACCGCCATGCCTCATTCATAGGCCCTCGTCAGCAGCCACCCCGTTTTCCTACCACTTCTTCCGTCTTTTCCCTTAACACAGATAATTCCTTTAGAAAGAAAAGCTGGGACCGATGCAGGAGGCCTTCCGGATGGTAGTGCTAGGAAGCCTCTGTCGGGAAGCATCCTCCGTGGAAAACCAGGCATTTGCCTGCCCTGTCAGCTGGAAAATGGCCTTGAGACAATACATGTGAACGAGTCCCAAGTAGGGATGTCCGAGAATTTCATTTCAGTTCGCTAATCATCCAGACTTGCTCCATTTGCAGCCTCAAGTGTGAAAAAACTGCGCATTCTCCAACTCGCAATTGCATTAGAAATGTGCATCTCTCTATGAGCTTCTTCAGACGCGTTTTCCCTCCCGTCACTTAGAATTGGGCTTCTTTGATGAGCAGCTTCCTTTTTCTTCAGACGCTGAAGAAAGAGGAAGTAAACAAAGACCACGTGGCCCATTCAGTGGGTGGTCCCCCCCACCCCCACCCCCACGCTGGGTATCCTGCACACAGCAGGAAATAGCGGAACGTTTTGCTTCCCACCCCTACAAAATCGGATTTATACCAGGGTCTATCTTGTGACGGAAAGAAAACCAGAAGGAGCAGGAGATGTATGGGAGGCGGACAGTGTAATCAAAAGGACCCGTGAAAAACTGTGAGTGGCTGGTAATGAGTGTGTGATAAAACTCTCATATGGTGACACTCTATATCATTTAGCATATGCACATGTTATGCAAATCACTATCCTCTCCCCTCCCTTTTCTGGTGATGCATTTCATCTTTTTTGGCAGTCCTTAACTAGCTGCTCTCTGCTGAACTGTAGCATGAGAAGAGTCCGCTTGGCTTTCCTTGGACTGTTAATAAAACATTTGCAGGAGGAATGCATCTCCAGTGCCGGTTCCTGGACCTTGAATACTTGATTCCCACGGAAAATCCATTGGCTGATCCAAATGGCATCCAGCTTGCCATGGGCTTCTGGTGCCTTTGTACCGTCTCAGTTGTTGGGTTTGATCCAAGGCCCTGGAAACATTCCTGCATGACATCCACCGAGCCAGCAAGCGTGGGGTCCTTCTCCTAGCTCAGCCTGCCCTAACCTGGTGCCTTCCAGATTTGTTGGACTGCAACTCCCACCATTCCCAGCCAGCATGGCCAATGGCAGGCCAGCACATCTGGAAGGCATCAGGTTGGAGAAGGCTATTCTAGGGGTAGCTGCTAACTTCCTGGCTTGCTCAGAAGTGTTGCTCCCGGATTGGCAGACGGACTCCGCTGGCACGGAGGGTTCCGTAATTGTTTTCTGCTTCTCGCAAGGCCAAGTGAGCATGTTTCCAGGTTTACTATCTGTCTCCTGCACATGGCCCCTCCAGGTTACTGCTGCTGCTGGTTGCTGTTGTTTTGCTTGCCTCTCTCTGTGTGTTTTCGTTCGCTAATCTCGATGGGCTGAGCCTCCAAAGTCTTTCAATTAAAAATGGCTCGGCTAAAAGTAATTAGGATTTGGGGCAGCTGGTGTGGCGCGGACAAGCCTGATGTACGCTGTTTTGCAGGTGATGGTCCTGGTCTACCCTTGTTCTTCTGGCATTAGTGGCTGCCTGCAGCTGGATAGGCAGCAATCAGGAAGTTCTTCGTGATTTTGCTTTGGCTGAAGTTACCAAGAGGAAAGGTGTTCCCCTTCAGGGAGTTGCAGGCATACTACCACGCAATGGCTAGAGTGTCAATGGTACGACAGTGCAACCAATGACCTAGGGAGATCGTGGGCTCTCCCATGCTAGAGGCCTTCAAGGTGCAGCTGGACAGCCGTCTTTCAGGTATACTTTAAGGTGGATCCCTGCACTGAGCAGAGGGTTGGACTTGATGGCCTTATAGGCCCCTTCCAACTCTACTATTCTATGATTCCATGACAGCAATGGGCTAAATAAACTTTATACAAGACAGGTTCTTACCCTCACAACCCTGTGAGGAAGGTTAAGCTCTCTGGTGCTTTGACATGAAATCATAGAATAGTAGAGTTGGAAGGGGCCTCTGAGGCCATCAAGTCCAACCCCCTGCTCAATGAAGGAAACTACCTTAAAGCATACCTGACAGATGGTTGTCCAACTGCCTCTTGAATGTCTCTAGTGTGGGAGAGCCCACAACCTCCCTAGGTCATTGATTCCATTGTCATACTGCTCTAACAGTCAGGAAGTTTTTCCTGATGTCTAGCCGGGTTCTGGCTTCCTGTAACTTGAGCCCATGATTCCGCGTCCTGCACTCTGGGATGATTGAGAAGAGATCCTTGCCCTCCTTTGAGTGACAACCTTTTGAAGAGTGCTATAATGTCTCCTCTCAATCTTCTCTTCTCAAGGCGAAACATGCCCAGTTCTTCCAGTCTCTCCATTCATTGAATCTCACAGCTGTGCAGAGACTTGAACTATGCTGGTCTTCCTTTCCAACGTCCCATCTCAGAAGTTCCGCAAGCAACACAGTGGTGCCCTTTATGTGCAGGTGCAAAGAATGCCCAAATTCCCCACAGCCATTCTGTTTTAGGCTTCATTCTGCCAGTTGCCTGAAACTTTGGCCCGGGGTCAGGCCAACCACAGAGGTAAACTAGGCCACTATTTCAGGTGCCTGCCTCCACCATGCATCTGTCTTGGAGACAGAGCCGCTGCCTTCACTGCTAGAGAAGGAGCGCCAGAATGGCTGGCTGAGCTCCCCTGTCTTCCAGGGAACATAATCCTTCTAATTCTCCATCAGTTGCCCAGGACACAAACACAGTTGTAACGGGTAAGGAAGGAAAGAAGTGACAGACGCGAAAAGCCCCAAATGAGAAAATGCAAAATTGTTTCACAGCCAACTCCCAATCATTTAATGTGCTAATGTCATGTTGCTCAGTGTGCAATTAGACACCGTGATGTTTGTGGGGGAGCCCAGCCTTAATTTGCCTAGAGCAGCAAAAATCCTCGTTTGCCCCTCCATTGTGGGTCGTGGTAAGAGAGGCTGGAACGCCATCACTATGGCTCTTGGCCCGACCAAACCAGGCTCTTCTGAATGCGCGGAACCGTTTCCTCACTTGGATTTTGTGCTGCCAATGCTCTTCTGTCATTGCAGAGGTCCCTTTGGAGACAGGCATGGGAGGACGGCCCGCAGTCCTGTGTTCAGAGGCTGCATGAGAGCGCTGCGCTGTGGGGGAGGGGGTGTATTATTACAGATTGCAGTACTATATAATGTATGCGCTGTTTTAGATGAAAGGAGGGTTTTTGTTAAGAGCTTGCGCTACCTAATTATGTTCCATCATAGCCTACACTGTGTCCATACATCTCTCTTTCTTATCCCAAACAGAAGCTGCTGCCAAGGCAAATTAAAGCTTTCCAGCTGAAGTAAATACACACACACGGCATGGTCCATATGCTTTGGAATTAAGCTTCACTTTGTCTGTAACAATGCGCTGCTTTTCTGCATTTAGGAGTGGGAAATCAAAGTGGATCATTTACGTTGGGAGGCAGGGTGGCTGGCAGGCTCTCTCCTATGACAGACAGCTTGTGAATACACCTTTTTCTAGCGTGTCATTTTCAGTCCAATCCTTTGAAATTCAGGGGCCAGAAATGTTGTGCTGCAGATGTCAAATAAGAACCTGAAACGAAAGATGAAAGGGACATTACCAGGTGGAGACATCAGCATTACCGCTGATTATCCTAGAATCATAGAAGAGTAGAGTTGGAAGGGGCCTATAAGGCCATGGAGTCCAACCCCCTGCTCAATGCAGGAATCCACCTTAAAGCATCCCTGACAGATGGCTGTCCAGCTGCCTCTTGAAGGCCTCGAGTGTAGGAGATTACTACTACTACTAGTGACTTATACATTGCAACAATTGCATGAAAAACTGCAGAGTTTGTGAAATTTGTATACCAGGTCTACCATTCTGTTGGTTCTCAGTGGATAGACATGGTGCCTGGACATCTTTTCATCCATGGATGTAACCCTCAAGTCTTTGCTTTGACTCCCTTCACCCCCTCTACCCCTTACGTAATGACACTGCTGCTACTATCAACTCCACAGCCACCCCCATCAATATATGGCGTTCCCCTAAAAAAACACAACCCAACACACCAGAAGACCAAGTAACAACTCTGGGCTATACTGCAGGGTTATCATGGGCTTGCCATCTGAGTCAGGTGAAGCCTTGCAGTTGCTGGATTGGTGTCTGGAGGCAGTGATAGGTTAGACAATGGCCAATAAACTAAGGTTGAATCCTGACAAGATTGAGGTCCTATGGGGATGGGTGGTCCAGGAATTGTGTACATACATAGCCAAGAGCAGATGCATAGTTTGGGGGGTGGCCTCAGTGGCATGGAGTGCTGTTTCCCGGCTTTGGCTGGTGGGCCAGATACAGCTGTTCCTTGACTTAGCCACAGTGACCCATACTCTGGTAAGCTCTCATTTGGATTGTTGGAATGCGCTTTACGTGGGCTGCCCTTGAAAATGATCTGGAACTTAGAGCTGGTGCAAGATACTTTTGCCAGGAGACTGACAGGGACAGCTGTCAGGGGGCATGTGACACAATCCCGAAAGAGCCATATGAGTTGCCTCTCTGTTCCCAGACTGAAGTCGAAATGCTGCTTTGGATCTACATTAGGCTGACCAGATAAAATCCAGGTCAGGGCTCATGTAACTTTAACAGTTGTAGAGAAAAGGGAATTTCAGCCAGTGTCATTTGTATGCAATTAGTTCCTGGCGAAATTCCCTCTGCATCACAACCGTTAAAGATGCAGGGGCCCTGCCTTCTTTAGTATATGGTCACTCTAGTATAGTGCCTGCACCTTTAACTGTTGTGATGAAGAGGGAATATCACCAGGAACTAATTGCCTACAAATGACACTGGCTGAAATTCCCTTTTCTCTACAACGGTTAAAGTTACATGAGCCCTGACCTGGATTTTATCTGGTCAGCCTAACCTACATGACTTGGGACCAAGGTATCTGAAGGATCCGTGACTGCACGAAATTCTGGCCAGGCCAGACAGACTGTGGAGGCCAGCTGACTTTTAGTCACTGGAGGGAAGTCTCAGTGGTAAATAAGGGTTAGGTTTAATCCTTAGGTTAGAGTTAGGGTTGAGGAGCCTTGGTTTTCAAGGCAGGAACCAGGACTACGGAAGAGCCTAGCAGGGCCAGACAGACTACCAGGACGGCTGGCCTACTGTGGCTGGAGGGAAGTCTCAGTGGAGGCTGGTGGCACCAATGTCAGTGGGGTGATGAATCTGGTCCAGATTTCAGTCAGAACCAGTCAGAACTCTAAAGGAGCTCTCCAAGGTGTGGAGCTCCTTTGGAGTTCTGACTGGGTGCCATGTACCAAATTCCCCCCTCATCTTTCTCTCTCTCCAAGATTCCCTTCCCCACGCATACACAATGCCCCCTCCTTCTCGCTCTTCTCTATTGAGCAACACAAGGTTCTGAAGATGTGTCTGAATGAATGCTATAAACTTCACCGACGTGTCTGCGGAGACAGGCCAGGCAATCTGGGAGAGTGCTATGGCAGCATTTAATGTACATCTATTTATGTCACTGAGAGAAGCATCAAGAATAAATGAAAGGCCTGTTTGAAAGTTGAGGTGAATTAATGCTCGGAAAGCCACACCAGGGAATTTAAAACAATCAATGTTTCTGCTCAGAAAACCTCTGCTAAACAACAGGGATCTAAATAAGGAACAGGTGAGTTTAAAGGATGAGTCACCTTTCATCTTAGGCAGCAGGTGGGTTGTCTTTTATTAAAGCTACTTATTAGAAATAAAACACTATTTATACCTTCCCCATGTTTGGCTTTTTTGTTCGTTTGTTTTGGCTTTGAAGCAGAATGTTTGGGAAGCCATCGTTTCAGTCGCTGGCTTCCCAAGTACCCTGTTGTGGCCTTTTGGAGCAGTTTATGAGCTGTTGTGGCTTTAATTTCCTCACATCCTGCAGCTTGCATGATAAGAGAGGCGAGTATAAATTATGCCAGAGCAGAAGGGAAGGAGAGGGTTGCAGCAATGACGGAAGAAGCTGGCCGGTTGGCGACCAGATCAGCCTGTGGTATTTTGTTTATTGAATATTTATGTCGTCATGATGACGTGTGGGGGTTATCTGAGCTGGGCTGATCGGAATGGGGCTGGATTATTCCTCAAGAACAGAGACCTTCAAAATGTTCCAAGCAGTAGAAAGAGGTTAAGAGCTAGACTTGCGGCGGGTGGGGCTCGTCTTGAGAAGAGGTGGGAAGGTTGGACGTCCAGAAATGGAGCGGTGGTGGGCAAGCGAGACAGCTGGCCGTAAAGGAAGCTAGGGGGCATGACTCCCTTGGGCAGGGAGGAACTGATAGGCAGAGGAGAGCCAAGCAGGGCAAGGCAGGAGCTGTGATGCCAATTGCCCGGAGAAGGTGCAAGCCCAAGCCAGGAGCTTTTGTAGCTCAATTGGGTCAGGGAACAGTCAATCTAGGTTGGTGTTTCCCAACATGATGCTCTTCAGATGCGTTGGACTCCAAGTCCTATCATTCCCAGCCACTATGGTAGGCCAACACATCCTACAGCTGCCCTCATAATTGCAGCCCTGCTGAACACAGACCTGAAAGTCTCCCATCTGTAACTGCTATGGCTTCCGACAAGAAATGGAAAGCAGAATGGGCTTTAGCCGCTCAGGACCATATGGCATTGTATAAACAAATCAAATGAGCCTTAGGATGTGACTGCAACTCCCAGCCTGCTATGTTTAAACATGTATTTGCCTTTGGACTTGCACTTTTCTTTGTCATCTGTTATCAATTTGCCTTCCTCATTAAGTAGTGAACCATCATTTCTTTCCTCTGTCTTTTACAATGCACATACCTGAAGAAAGCTTTTTTTGTTGCTTTTAGCATCCCTCACTAGCCTCAGCTCATTCTCAGCTTTAGCCTTCCTAATGCCATACCTACACTTCTGTGCTACCTGTCTATACTCTTCTTTTGCAGCCTGGCCTTCCTTCCACTTCCTATATTTGTCCTTTTTTGTTTTTAGAGCTGGCACTGGTTAGGTTTCATCTTGACTAGTGCATCCAGTTCTGAGCACCACACTTCAAGAAGGATGCAGACAAGCTGGAGGAGGTTCAGAGGAGGGCAATGAGGATGATCAGGGGTCTGGAAACAAAGCCCTATGAGGAGAGACTGAAAGAATTGGACATGTTTAGCCTGGAGAAGAGAAGACTGAGGGGAGACATGATAGCACTCTTCAAAGACTTGAAAGGTTGTCATGCAGAGGAGGGCCCGGATCTCTTCTCAATCATCCCAGAGTGCAGGATGCGGAATAATGGGCTCAAGTTACAGGAAGACAGATTCCAGCAGGACATCAGGAAAAACTTTCTGACTGTTAGAGCAATAGGACAATGGAACCAATTACCTAGGGAGGTGGTGGGCTCTCCCACACTAGAGACCTTCAAGAGGCAGCTGGATAGCCATCTATTAGGTATGCTTTAAGGTAGATTCCTGCATTGAGCAGGGGTTGGACTTGATGGCCTTATAGGCCCCTTCCAACTTTACTATTCTATGATTCTTTGAAGAGCTTCTCTGAATTGGAATTCAGATTTTGCTGAAGGAGGTCCAACAGCCTGATGTATAGGATTGCAACTTAAATGTTGTAGCCCCAGTATAAATATATGAGTGTAATGAGCCTGTTTTGGAGAAAGGGGTTGGATTAGATAGCTTTTGCTCACACTGGATCTGTGATGCTATCAGTCAGGCTGAGGTTTGCTGCAGCCTAGGCCTGTTCTGCGATGAGCAGGTGTACTGTCACTCCAGAGACAATAGGTGGGTTTTATTTTGCACCTAGGAAAAGCACACATCCACATTTTGAAGTAAAGTAAAAAGCTATTGCATAAAGAGAGCAGCACATCTATTAAGTGTTTTAAAAAAACTGTAATAAGGAAAAGAAAAATGTATGCCTCGATTGAATGGTTCAGCAAGAACTCTGCTTTAATTGTCATGTGACATCTAAACATAGTCGCATAACTCGGGGTTATTATGATTGCACATGAACAATACATGTGTAATGAGATACTTACAAGCAAGTTACAGGTACAACAGATAGCTGTGCATTTAATTAATAGCTAAGTGGGTAGCAGTAAGAAGTAAGGAGAGGTGCATTTTTATTGACCCGAGTTGCCTCTATTGATGGCATGGAGATCTTGCCCGTGTCAAACTCCAGGCCTTTCTGTGGATTTAGCAATGCAGCAATGGCAGCCCACGTTTTGCAAGTGACATTCGGGCAAGAAGAGGACGCTTGCACAGAGTGGTGTGGTGGAAAATGTTGGAGATGTTCATCATGACACGAACCAGGGTGCTGATGTCTGAGCCCAGAAACCGTGCTCCCCGCTGCTTTCCCTCCCCCCTCATAGCTGGCACGGTGCTCTCAGCACCAGCTACATTTCTACGCTCAGAACCGGAGCGTGGAGTTGGCAAAAAGGGCGTGGTCCTGGGGGCAGGGAGGGGAGGAGGCCGCAAAACTGGTTTACACAGGTTCCGATGCCCTGCGTGACCTCCCCCTTCCGCTCTGAAGCTCCCTGGCTAGACAAGTGAAATCACCTGTCCAGCTAAAAATGCAGGGCGGCTGGAAGACGGAGGCGAGGATTGGATAGTCCATCTTCTGAGTTCGGAGGCTGATGACTCTCTCCGTAGGGCTGGGCCCTTGATTGGAAGTCTGTTACTGAGCATGACCTCTTCTTCTTTCAAAATGCAGCCGTCCTTTCCCCTCCAGCAGGAAAAGGGAGACTCCACTGCCAACGACACACCCGCTGACTTTACCTGGGATGTTGCACTCTAGATAACGCACACAGCCAGAGAGTTTCTTTGTACTTTGCAGAAAGACACAAAACGTGTCCTTGTTTGCAAGCAAAATGTCTCCCCCAACCCCTGCAACAGATGGCAAAAACTCCCTGCGGGATCTTTAAGCAATTTGATCAAGCAAACAAAAGTCCATTCCAATCCACTACGTGATGCTGTATTATTTTCTGCATGCCAGCAAATCCAACCAATTGAATTGCTCAAAATATTTGTGTGTGTGTGGGGAATGTATGGCCCGGAAGAGCTACAGTGCAAAACAAGCACTTTATCTTATTGCTCAAACTTATTTCTGGAACCCACCTGTGATGGCGATCACTTGTATCTGAGTAAGATAGTCTTCTGAGTAATGTCACCCTTCCCCTAAAGCCTTACATGGTGTAGTCCATCCAGTCAGCCAGGCATTGTGCCCCATATGTGGAGATGGGGGCACCCTCCTGATCAGACAACAAAAGCAGCCATTTGGGCATGTTAGCTGCCCACATCTGTGGGGGCTGGTGCCTCCGATGTCAGTGAGGTGATGTATTCACTCCAGATTTCAGTCAGAACCAGACAGAACTCTAAAAGTACTCAGATAGCTCCTTTAGAGTTCTGGCTGGTTCAGACTGAAACCTGGAGTGGCTTCACCATCCCACTGATAACGGAGCCACCAGCTTCCTCTGGCCCACATCTACCCCACTGAAAGCACTGGGCATGTTTAGCCTTGACAAGAGAAGACTGAAGGGAGACCTGAGAGCACTCTTCAAAAACTTGAAAGGCTGTCACACAGAGGAGGGCCAGGATCTCTCCACGATCATCCCAGAGTGCAGGATGCGGAATAATGGGCTCAAGTTACAGGAAGCCAGATTCCGGCAGGACATCAGGAAAAACGTCCTGACAGTTAGAGCAGTACGACGATGGAACCAATGACCTAGGGAGGTCGTGGGCTCTCCTACACTAGAGGCCTTCAAGAGGCAGCTGGACAGCCTTCCATCAGGGATGCTTTCAGGTGGATTTCTGCCTTGAGCAGGGGGTTGGACTCCATGGCCTTATAGGCCCCTTCCAACTCTGCTGTTCTATGATTCCATGATTCTGATTGTTCCACAGACCTTCTGCAATGTAATGAAAGCAAACCACAGTGGTGTTGGAAAGTTCTGGAAGAAGGCTTCTAATGCATGCAACCCGAGCCGTGCGCAAGTGCTCCCAGCTGTGGCCCTTTCAACGAGGCAACGGGGCATAATGACCGAAGCTGTGTTGAGTGGCAAAGGTCTTGTCTGCAGCTGACACCTTCAGCGACCAAAGACAATGGCCATGCGTGGCAAATGAGCACTTTGCACCATCATGTTTAACAGAAACGCTAATCAGGCAAGGCAGGTGCACTTCTCAGAGCCGGCCGGTGTGGAAGCATGCCTATAAATATCTGAAGTGCTCCTCTGTCAGTCTTCAAAGTTGCCAGTGGCGTCCTCTGTGCAGCCTACAGGTTCATGTAAGGATGTCTGTTAAACACAGCATGGGCATTAATGGGCTTTAGCAGTTGTCGGCTAGTATCAGATGAGAAGCCAGCTAAGAGGCAGTGTGTGGGTGTGTGAATGAGGACACCCTGCCTATTGATTGGATGTGCTCCTCTCATATATCCTGGCATCTGAACCCTTCTGTCTGTACTTTTTTGGGGGGGGGGGTTCCTTTACCCCAGGCTGCCCTCTAGGGTATTTATGGTGCTGATGGAGATTACTCTGTGAGTGCAGGAGGGATATTTTCTAGACAACAGTAGCTGTCTTTCTTCAGAGGTGCTCCCTAGGTCTCAGGTGTGCCTTATGACCCTGCATCAGGAGCCATAATTTGGTGCAGCCACAGCCCAAAAGAAAAGGAGGGTGGTAGCCAGAAGGAGGACTACAAGGCCTAGCATGATGCTTTCATTAGTGATCCATTTTAGGGACCGTTAGGAAAGGGAAGTGAACAAAACAGCCAGTATCTTAGTGCCTTCTTACAAATCTATGCTGCAGTCGCATTGGGAATCCTGTGTCCTGGGCAGGATCGACGCTACTACTTTAAAACAGTTTATAAGAGTTTCGACAACTGTTGGGGCCCGGGACACACTCCATATACAGGTTTCAAGGTGTTTGATCTCGCTTGGTGTAGATCTGGCCCTGGTCGTCCCATCTGCCAAAGTAATTTTGTAGGCCTATGGAATAGGGCAACCACAGGCGCTGGAACAACTCCCCTGTCAGGGGAGGTTAGAGCCTTTGGGGACTTTTAATTCAGGGAAAAGGCAAGCAAGACCGGGACAACAGAGAGAACGGAAGGACAGCCTGTGGCCTTCAGCACACTTCCATGTTCCCTGCAGGCCATCTCATTGCTCTACAGGTGATCCCCCCCCACTATGATTCCCAGTGGAATTTTGTGGAAAACTGCTGAGCAACGAGGGGAGGCATACGACGGTTCACGGGGATGCTGTTGTGTGCCTGCCCCTCTCTCTGTTCCTCAGCAGGTTCTCACTGGGAAGTGCTAACTGCTGTGTCCCTTCGCTGTGGTGAGCCCTAATCAGCTGGGGATGAGGCGGGGAGAGGAGGCATACAAAGAGGACCAGGGAAGATGTATATGTGGAGAGAGTAGGGTGAACTCTACCTTATTCGCTCCAGCAACACCCACTACCAGTACAGTGGGGGCTGGTGGCTATGATGTCAGTGGAGTGGTGCAGCTGCTCTGGATTTCAGTCAAAACCAGTCAGAACTCTAAAGGAGCTCTCTGAGGTGTTCTGACTAGTTTTGATTAAAGCCCAGAGCAGATCCCTGGCATGGAGACAGTGGACAGAGAGATTTCCCCCCCCCCTCATTATACTAGCCGAATTCAGCATCAGCCATTGCAATGGATTGACAGCAGGTTTGGGAAAGAGAAAAGAATCTTCATCTTCATGCGGGACACAATGAATTTGCATCCAGGTGTGGGCACCACACTTCAAGAAGGATGCAGACAAGCTGGAGCATGTTCAGACGATGATCATTGAGAGGTCTGGAAACAAAGCCCTATGAGGAGAGACTGAAAGAACTGGGCATGTTTAGCCTGGAGAAGAGAAGACTGAGGGGAGACAGGAAAGCACTCTTGAAATACTTGAAAGGTTGACACAGAGGAGAGCCAAGATCACTTCTCCATCATCCCACAGTGCAGGATGTGGAACCATGGGCTCAAGTCACAAGAAGCCAGATTCCAGTGGGACATCAGGAAAAACTTCCTGACTGTTAGAGCAGTATGACAAAGGAACCAATGACCTAGGGAGTTGGTGGGCTCTCCCACACTAGAGGCCTTCCAGAGCCATCTGTCAGGTATACTTTAAGGTGGATTCCTGCATTGAGCAGGGAGTTGGACTTGATGGCCTTATGGGCCCCTCCCAACTCTACTAATCTATGATTTCATGATTCTATGAATTTATGGGATCTGGTGCTCCAGATGGGATTTTGGTCTCCAGAGGGAGAGGCAGGTTAGAAATAAATAAATAATAATTATTAGTAGTATTAGTATTATTTGAAAAGGTGGATTTGACATATCCATGTAGGAGGAAGGGGACCAGGACCAGGACCAGGAGAGGTCTAATGGCTACTCTTAGCCTTGGTAGCTCAATGGAAACTCCAGGTGCAGAGGGAGTGTACCAGATACTGGGAAGAAAGTGGAGGAAAGGACCATGACATTCATGTCTTGCTGAATGGGCTTCTCAGAGGCATTTGGCTCGCCACTGTGAGGAAACAGGGTTTTGGATTAGATGGGCCTGTGGTCTGATCTAGCTTCAGGGCTCTACTTATACTTTTATGCCCAGCATAGAAGTAAGGGAGATTGGTAGGCGTGTGCTACTGCTTTCCACCAGGAAAGCTTAGTTCTTCAAGGTGCTCGAGAATCCTAACTTGAAATCAGTGTTTTGCGATACGGAGGCTTGCTTTGAAATCTGTTTCTTCTTTTTCTTTACTAGTTTTATAAACAAGATGTCTCTTTGAAGTCGTTTCCCTTTCTTTGATATACTAAACTTTCAAGATTGGGGTTGGTGGAGGGAGGAGAGGAACATTTTCTTCTGCCAAGGATCCCCCAGTCTGCAAAACAAAGAAGAACAACAATTTCTCTCCCCCCCCCCTTCCTGTTTTTATTTCTACTAAAGGACTTTGTGGTGCCATGGTGTGAAGAAAATTGTTGTGCCAAGCAACGGGACTGACTCATCTGCAAATCTTTGATGTGGTTGCTTATCTTGTTTGACTAAACACGCCTAAGCTTGGGAAGCCACCTACTAGTGAGGAATGTGTCTGTAAATGCAGCGATTGCCTCCTTGATCCCAGCAGGACCACATCTTGGAGTAAGCTGGGAGTAACTGTGTGAGCAATGCCTACATTCTGCACTGGAGCTAAGCATCTTTTGGACATCCCTTTTACTGTTTCAAGATGCTACACACACCCCACTTTTAACTCTCTTCTGAGCTTTGTTAAACCAAGGTTGTACATGATCTTCTTCGTCTTTTGTGTGAACATGGCTTTGGTTTCCTGTTGAGGGCGCTCTCTCGCTAACTAACATGTTACCCAAAGGTGCTGTCCGTGGTACTGATACCTTACGTGTTATTTTCAATAAAGACTCAACCATTTAGAAAGGAAATGACCAGAAACAGACTATAGCTAAAGACTTGAAAATTGCGTGACAGAGACATTTGTCAGAGTCTATGAATCCAACCTTCTCCCAACTTTATTGGCTACCAATTTGTTTCCAGGTCTAATACCAAGAGCTTCTTCTAAACCTTTAAAAACCTAGACAACCTGGGTGCGTGATACCTTATGGCCAGTCTTTCCCTATCTATCTTGCCCTCAAGGCACAGCAGTCCTGGGGTGTGACTGCCCCACATCTGCTGTGTCCAATGGGAGCATTTAACTTCATTTGTCAGCGTTTGTACAGAAATGTGAATTTTGCAAGGTCTAACAGAGCATGCTATGGCTGAAGGTGGCTCACTCATTTGCTTTGCTTTCTCTCAGAGCACGACACGCATACCATTCTTGCCAATAATAACATTTAATGTAGTTCACGCTAATGGTTTTCCCCTGTGGGATTTTGGAAGGCAGAAGACACATGAACTGCCCCATTCTGAATCTCAGGTGAGCTTTTTGTTTTTGTACTGTAGATAAAATATAAAGGACAGGAGACATGCCTGTGACTTCTTCAGTAACCCTTTTATTTTTCTGTGTTCCTAAAATGCCCAAAGTAAAAGTAATAATAATAATACAGCCGTTATTTTAATCTTATTTTCAGTTGCTGCAGCATCAGTGAGCTTAATGCATCTTGGCCATCTTAACAAATACCAAACAAGATTTGTGCAAAACTGTTTCTGCAAATAGAGATGCTTCCATGGCTTGAATGCCTCTGGTTACTGTTGTCTTTTGGGGACTGCCCTGAGAGGCAGTGGGACTATTTGAGCATCAAACACAAATCTTAATTCCACACCCTGAGACAGTGAGTTATCCTTGGAATTGAGCACACATCCAAAAAGAAAAGAAAATGGTTTTTTTTTTGTTTTTGAAACAGTACAGGTGTCCAAATGAGAGAGATGGAGTTAGTTTTGCAAGAGACAATAATTTCCCATTCTTCATGCATCCACTTCTTTTCCTGATGTACAAAAGAAAAGAAAAAAGACAGGTGTGATTCCTCTGTATTCATTTTTTAAAAAGTTGTTGTTGTTGCGAGGCAGGATTTCTAATGTCGGATTTAGACGCAGCCACTGCTACTTCCATGATGACATCTGTAATGCTGCAGTGTTTTTTTGGAGTCCCTTTCAATTTCTGATTGAGATATCTTTGAATGGTTAAGGCTGAACCTATTGAAATCTTCCACTGGGCTACTCAAACAGCTCCATGTTATGGCAGGCCAGGGACACTGAGCTGCAACAATGTACTCTTGCCTGGGAGAAAATGAGTTCTTATTGTATCCCAATATTTCTTTGGATTTTCTTTGAGAAGCAGACGCCGAAAGCAATCTGACATTGCTCTTCAGCACCCTGTGCTGGACTTCTCTGCAGCAGAATTTATTTATGGACAAAATCCCATCAGGACAAAGTAAAGACATCATTAATCAGGAGTCACATTTGGTTATGCCAGTAATCAAATCCCAGAATAATTTGCAATGCGCTTATGCGTGCATCTGGTTGCTAAGAATTTAACCTCTGGAATACTCACAGGGGTGGTTTGGTCTGCAGCACATATGGAGGAGGCTGGGGAATTAAAGCCTATGCAATTAGGAATGCACCAGAGTTGTCATCAGAAAACCAATGATCACCAGAAAGAGTGCAAACCTTTTGCCACATATGAGCACAGGACATGCTCCTGGTGGTTCTGCATGGACCTGTGGCCAGATTGTAATCCACCAGGAGAAGAGCCTTTAGTGTAGTGGCCCCTTCTCTGTGGAACTCCCTGCCCCTGGAGGTCAGGCAGGCACCAACACTAGGCTGCGTCTGGTGCCTCCTGAAAATAACTCTGCTTCGAGAGTTTTTCTGGTTCCTTTGTTTTTAAATTGAACAATTTTAATTTGCTTTTTAAATCTTCTTTCTTTTATTGTTTATACCTTTGTTCACCGCTCTGGAACCTATGTTAGATAATTGAATGGTATATTATGATGATGTGTGGTTTTCTGACATGTGGTCCCAAAGACAAGGCCAGCCTGAAGGGTAGGTATGGACAGGCACCTGACAAGGGATCACAGCCTGGCAGGGACCCATTAGCAATTATCAGCATCCTCTTCACTATTGCAACCTGCTTGCTCACTTCCCTCTCTCTTGCTCTGGTCCATAAAATGGTGCTGGTGACAAGGAGGAGCCAGTGTGGTGTAGTGGTTAGAGTGTTGGACTGGGAGGCGGGAGATCCGGGTTCTAGTCCCTACTCGGCCATGGAAACCCACTGGGTGATTCTGGGCCAGTCACAGACTCTCAGCCCAAAGCTACCTCACAGGGTTGTCGTTGTGAGGATAAAATGGAGAGGAGGAGAATCATGTATGCTGCCTTAGGTTCCTTGGAGGAAAAAAGGTGGAATTTTGGAGCAGTGGACAAAATATAATAGAATAAAAACAGAATAAAAACACATTAAAAGTAGATTTTAAAAAGAAACAAAGTGCAAAATAAACCGCGGCTGGTCATTAAGGGGAAGGCTTCCTGGAACAACAACATTTTCAGGAGGCTCTGGAAGGGATACAAAGTTGGTGCCTGCCTGACCTCCAGAGGCAGGGAGTTCCATAGGAGGGGGGCCACCACACTGAAGGCTCTTCCCCTGGTGGACTCCAGTCGGATGATAGTTCTATGTGGAACCACCAGGAGCATGCCGTCGGATGGCTTTAGTCACTGGGCAGGTTGATAGGGGAGAAGGCGCTCTCTCAGGTATCCGGGTCCCAAGTTGTTCAGGGCTTTGTACACTAGTACAAGAACCTTAAACCTGGCCTGGTAGTGAATAGGCAGCCAGTGCAGTTCCCTCAGCAGAGGAGTTACGTATTGGAAAGGGGCAGCTCCTGACAACAGCTGAGCTGCAGCATTCTGCACTAGCTCCAGCTTCCGGAGCAGCTTTAAGGGCAGCCCCACATATAGTTCATTGCAGTAATCCAATCTTGAGGTTACCAATGCCTATACCACCATGGATAAGCTATCCCTGTCCAGGAGAAGCCATAGCTGGTGAACTAGGAGAAGCTGGTAAAAGGCACTCCAAGCCACCCTGGCCCCTTGAGCCTCCAGTGACAGAGATGGATCTAAGACTACTTCCAAACTACGGACCTGATCCTTCAGAGGGAGTGCAACCCCATCCAGAACAGGCAATGAGCCTCTCTCCTGGACTTGGGAACCACTCATCTACAGGGCTTCTGTCTTGCCAGGATTCAATTTCAGTTTATTGGCCCTTATCCAGCCCATTACTGAGTCTAGGCACCAGTCCAGGGCCTGCACAGCCCCACCTGATTTAGTTGTCACAGGGAGATAGAGCTGTGTGTCATCAGCATGTTCCCAGTGGCTTTATATAGATGTTAAATAACATTGGGGACAAGATGGTGCCCTCCGGCACCCCATAGCTCAGTTGCCAAGGGGTCAAGGAATGATCACCCAACGCTACTCTCTGAAAATGACCCTGTAGATAAGACTGGAACCACTGTAGCTCAGTGATTTCAATGCCCATCCCACAGAGTCGATCCGGGAGGTTACCATGGTCGATGGTATCAAAAGCCGACGACAGATCAAGCAGAATTAACAAGGTTGCACTCCCCTTGTCCCTCTCTCGATAAAGGTCATCCATCAGGGCGACTGAGGCTGATTCAGTCCCATAACCAGATCGAAACCTAGTCTGGGTTTAGCATAGAATAGCTGTTGATAATGTTATGGGGTTGAGACTGTAAGTAAAGATTTCATCTTAGGCACTCATATGTCTTATGAGTGACAGCTCTTAAGGTCTGCCAAGGACAGTTGATGGCCGGTAATGTTCTGGTGATGAGTTTCAATAGGTGTTAGAACTGCCCGAGAAGCCAGAGCTGATGGGTGAAGCTGACTCATCTTTCTCCCCCCACCAATAGACAAGGGGAGGGGTGAGTGAGGTCTGTGTGTAGCAGGAAGTCAGTCTGTGCTGGAATTGGATCTGGAAAAGAAGCAGAGAGCTGGTTTTGCTCTCTGCAGGATATCCTAGGGCACAGCGGATTAGAGTCATAAGGCTGTGAACCCTTATCTGGTACTCAACCTGTAAATACATGTAAATAAACCTTTGACGTCTCCAGTGACCTCCTCCTAAGGTTACTGAATCCCGAGTAAGCGCTGGAAACCCTGAAATGTCTCACCACTCAGAATTGGGGTACATACGTGTAGGCAAGTTCAGGGGAGCAGTGATATAGGTAGGTAATTTTAGACTGTGGATTGAAATGATTGTGGGGGGTTATATGGCCACGTGTATTGCTTCAGTTGTGAAGCACGCAACTAACCTTTCCATTTCCCTCCCCACCTTCCCTCCCAGGCTTTACAACTGCTTCTGTATTCTTGATATCTTTCAGCAGCAGCAGCAACAACAACTGTCTGCCAACCCTGACGTTTTAAAAAACGAAAAATACTCTGACCATGTGCAATTCATCATTTTGGACTCACCATCATGGCTATAGAAATACTATTGAATTTGTTTCTTCTGTCCTGATGCCATTATCACCTGTTACTCTCTGGTTTATGGGGGGGGTCATCCTAATCAGTCCTAATCCCCCTTTAAAGCCATCTAAGCCATTGGCAGAGAATTCCTGAAGCTAATTTTGCATTGTGTCAAGATAGAGAACAGACAACATGCTACGCCACAGTGGTTTGAGCTGAACATTATGGCTTAGCATGTCATGTGAACCATGACGTAGCATTTCTTGGAAACCATTCCTAACCATGGTGGCTACATCACCACTGTTTAAACATGTACTTAATTATTTATTCATTTATTCATTCATTCATTGCATTTTTATACCACCGAATAGCCGAAGCTCTCTGAGCGGTTTACAAAAATTGAAACCATAACAATCATTCAAGCTATAAAGCAACAACAGTATAAAATCGCAGCATAAAAATACAATATCATACAATATAAGAACACAAGCAGGATAAAACCGAGCAGCAACGCAGAAATTCATACAGATTTAAAATACAAATTTAAAACAGCAAAGTTAAAAATTAGACTAATAAACTATTTAAATACTGAGAAAATAAAAAGGTCTTCACCTGGCATCAGAAAAGGTATAAAATAGGTGCCAGGTGAACTTCTCTACGGAGTTCATTCCACAGCCGGGGTGCCACAGCAGAGAAGGCCCTCCTCCTGATAGCCACCTGCCTCACTTCCTCACTCATGGAGAAGGACCCCTGAGGATGATCTTAGGGTCTGGGCAGGTACATATGGGAGGAGGTGTTCCTTCAGATAACCTGGCCCAAGCTGTTTAAGGCTTTGAATGTTAATACTCATTAACATGGGTTCTTGGCTTAACCATGGCTTAGTGTGTTGTCTGAACAGGCCCATACTCCCTTCTGTCTGTCCTGGATCTACTGCTGACCCTTTCATTGGGTGACCTTGAGAACGTACACATGACACAACCTGAAAAGTACGTCACACGGCAGGAGAACAACATATGCTCACACTGAGCTAATGCACAGGATTCACCCATCTCCTTCACAAGAGTGGCTTCTTCGCATTCTGCCACTGGTTTTGAGCTCTTGCAGACGGTGTGTGTGTGGGGGGAAATTGAGTTTGGCATCCAGCATGAAATTAATGAATTGCTTCCCACCTCCTCGGCCCGCTTTACATATGCAATTGAGAGAGAATCTGAGTTCGCTCACTTAATTCAGTACAGAGAGTGTCGGCGTGGCGTTGAGGACAGCAGTTCTCGAAGGTTGTAAATCAAACCAGAAGTGACACCTTGAAGACTAGAAGAGACAGAAGAAGCATGCAAGAGGATTCTGAAGCAAAAGATGCTCAAGTTAGCAGTGTGGCAGGTGCTTTAGTGTGATTAGAGAGAGAGAGAGAGAGAGGGGGGACAGAACCAGAGATATGGAGCTAAGCTTATTGTCAAGCTCCCGGCTGACTCAAGTCCAGGGGAGACCTCTATAGAGGAAGAGGAGGAATTTGGTCCCTCAGCACAACCTGAAGAGTCCTGTTGCAGGGATACATTACCAGATTTCCCAAAGAACCCCATCCCTGCTAGGATTCCTGATTGTCCTTCCTCATCTCATTGCCCTCCAGAGCCCTGACAGCAAAGCACCAGGTGGGACACTCCTTGGAGTGCTTGCTGGGCTTTCGAAAGACCCTTTCATCTAGGGTTTGCACTTGAGGAATGGTGTGTCCAGGACCTTAGGGTGACCAGATAAAATCCAGGTCAGGGCTCATGTAACTTTAACAGTTGTAGAGAAAAGGGAATTTCAGCCAGAGTCATTTGTATGCAATTAGTTCCTGGTGAAATCCCCTCTTCATCACACCAGTTAAAGTTGCAGGGGCCCTGCCTTCTTTTGCATATGGTCACTCTAGTATAGTGCCTGCAACTTTAACTGTTGTGATGAAGAGGGAATTTCACCAGGAACTAATTGCATACAAATGACTCTGGCTGAAATCCCCTTTTCTCTACAACTGTTAAAGTTACATGAGCCCTGACCTGGATTTTATCTGGTCACCCTAGTCCAGGAGCAAGAGTCTACATGCGAGGAGGAAGACCCAGCTGTGGCTATTGATGAGGTAGCAGAGCCAGCTGCAACTGGTGGATCTGGGACAGCCAACTAAGAAGCTTTCAGTCTTTTCCAGGCCTTCACTGGTTTGTTTTGGGAAAATCTGATTCAGGTCTATGTGAGGTGGAGAAAACAGTAGACCATGTTCTTTGGGACTGCCTGACTTACAGTACAAAGAGGTTTAATTAATTAATTAATTAATTCATTTATTTTTATTATTGAGCTAAGTTTAGAGATTGGAGTTTTTTTCTTTGGATTCTGTTCTCCAAATTAAGGATCTTAGGAGTGCAATCCTTAAAATGTTATGGGGGTTCATGAAAGTTATTGGGATCTATGCCCGCTTGTAAAAATGCCCTGTGAGTTTCCCCACATTCCCCCTCCCCCCCCCCAGTAAGTGGCACTCATGGGGCCCTTTTGGTCTTGAGCCGCTATTATTTTCCAAATGAAGAAGAGAGAAGATGGCTTTTCCTGGGTTAGCAGCTCCCATAGAACTAAGTGGCTCCAGTCTAGGGCTCAGAACACCTATGAGAGGAGCCCGGAAGGTGGCACAGAGTGGAAGAGCATTGTGCCATTGTCATTTGTCTGGAGGTAGCAAAGAGTGATGGTGTCTCAGCCACAGGAGCATCTGTTGTTCTGCACACCATTTGTGAAACTCGGTGGGAATGTGATCTGTGATTATGCTCCCAGACAGTACCAAGGACCTCAAAGACAAAATGTGGATGTGATGGCTTTGGTTGGGTCGAAGATCCCTCTAATGGCACCCGCAAAGATCTTCACTTCTTACCCTTTCAATTTTTTAAAAAAAATTAAAAATTGAAAAACATTAGGGTGCCAGCGTCTCCTTCCTGTTTCTGAACCAGCCACTGATCAGCAGGCAGGATGGGAAAGCAAGGTAGACGTGAGAGACAGAACCAAGCTGGAGTCTAAGAGGAGAGCGAGAGAGCGAGAGAGAGAGCCAAGGGGAAAAGTCTGTGTGGATGGAAGAAGATTGGGTGGGCTAGGAAGCAATTCTTCCCATTTCCCCCTCTCCCCATCCCAGCCTCTAGCCTTGCTATTTCTCTCCTCCCAACCCACTTGACTAGCCATGCCCCCTCGGCAGCCATCATTAGCCGCATCCTCAATGGGAGCCATTTTGTGGCGGTGCCCACAGCAGTTTTCCAAATGTGCCCGCAGGTGCAAAAAGTAGTACAGTGTAACTGCTCCCGTTTGTAGGTCAGCTTTACTTTGGGGACTGGAAATCGATTGGCAGGCTTCTCTGGAAAATTGGAAAGGTTTGGTATTATTTGGTTGATAAAGGCTGTTTACAATCTGCTAGACAGCAAGGAATCATAGAACACGAGACTGTGATTATAATCCTTTGACGGGGTAGCGGTAAGTGGTGGTGCATCCAGAGAATGATAAACAAATTACTTTCTATTGATACCATAGAACAGCCATTTCAATCTGCACTTAACTGGTTCTGTTATGCTTATTTCCCCCTAAATGCTTCTAGAAGGAGGATAAACATATCTACACGCATGGCTTAGTCTTTACATGGTCTAGCTTGCTCTTCTCAGACAGGAGTCTTTTCTTATTGCTATGATTTACTGGGGAGGGCAAGGTGAGGGAGACACTGCACAGCCTTCCATGAATAACTCAGGTGACCTCCCCTCCAGTAAATTCTTCCATTTTGGGGGGATCTGTTTTACTAGCACTCAAATTAGTAACCCAAATTACCTCTTTGCTCTAGTAAGAACAATTTCAGTTGATGTTTTTGCTGTGGTGATAGGGGTTGCGCAGGACAACCTGTTGTCAGCTGCTGATTGGATGGTACCTATGACATCACTTTGAGGTGTATCTCAAGCATCCCTTGTCCACCAACACCTATTTGAATGCCCTGTGGATTGTGCTTTACTTTGCACAATCAAGGTGCACATTCATAGTAGTGCACGACTTCTTTCCTAAACACCGTTACAGGATTTTACCTTTTCTGGGGTTGGAGCTATAAAGAAACAACAGCTGGATTCACACAACGAGTTAACCCACCCAGTGTGGGTTATTGTTGAACCCTGGGTGTTGTCTGAATGCAGTGCATTTTCCGCAGGGAGTTGTCTGAACACAGCGCGTTTTCTGCAGGGTTGCTTGTTAACCATGTAGTGTGGCTTGTTAACCACCCTGAACAACCCAAAAACAAGCCATGGGTTCTCAAAAGTAGGCTTGTTCAAGAAAAATAAACTACACTGCATTTTTAACAAGCAGCCCTGCGGAATACACCCTGCAATCAGACCACTCGATAACTCACCCTGCAGAAAACGCGCTGCGTTCAGACAACATGAAAATACATGGTGGGTTAGTGTGTTGTGTGAACCTCGCTAATGTATTTATCACATTCGGTGTTCATGCTGCTGCTACCATTGGGGGAAAATATATATATCAGCTGTCTTGATATGAATGGCCCCAGACTATCAGGGCTGTTCAAGATGTGAAGAGAAGGCAAGCCAGAATGCCGTTGCTGCCAATCATGCAGAGTTTTTCCTCCCATATAAAATATAAGCTTGGAGAACAGCCTGAGCCTCACAGTCAGGAGCACTTGTTCCTTGCCTGATCAAAAAGAATTGTTTGAGGCATGGATGTCTCCACTGATGATGTGAAACTGTGAGACGTCTCTCCCTCGGGCCAACGCTTGACCTCAGGAGAAGCTCTGATAATGAACTGTGATGTTCATTCATCTGGAAGTGTTCAAATTAAGAATGCAATGAGTATATAGCATTGTAATATCTTAGGCTCTACTTTTCCTTGAAGCAGGGCTATTGAACCTCAGGCCTCCAGGCCAAATCTGGCCTGTCTAGGTTCCCCAGATGGCTGCAGCCATCACTGGAATATGGGCCTCAGGAGCTTCTCGAGCTGAAAAGCGGTTAACACCCCTTCGAAGTCTTCATCATCTGAAGGGGTAAGATGCTCTATAGTAAATACCCAGGGAGCAGGTTACCTGAAGAACCACCTCCGCCCAGATGAACTGGCCTATTCACCGTGGTCTTCATCAGATGCCCTTCACTGGATGCTCTCACCTTTGGAGGTGGCTACTGGAGATCAGGCCTTTCCAATCTTATGAACCCAGCTTTAGGACACCTTCTCCAAGTCTGGTGCTCACATTTCTTTTCTTTTGGCATCAGGTGAAAACTGTTTCCATCTCTCATGCCTTCCTGAATTGAATTGGATTTTTATTGTCGTTTATGACTGTGTATGTTTTTTTGGTCATTTTTATCATTTATATTCATTTATCAAAAAATGTCTTTACAAAGATAAGTAGCAAAACAAGCCCTGGCCTCAGACTTCCATGTCTCACAGGGATGATTTTGTATTTTTAAAGTTAGCTAGTTGGAGGGATAGAATATATCAAAAAAGTACATTTATGGTGAGGGTTATTGGCTGGGAAAAGGCTACAAATGCTCTGAGCTGTTCATCTTATCAGTAATCAAAAACTAACCATGCTTACTCTGTTGTTGCTAATGGAAAATTAGTTCTTGGTAATTAAACTTTGTGGCAGGGCTCAACACTCCTATCATGTATAGGGAATGTATCATGGGCTACGAAATAGCCTTGCATTCACTTCTCAAATTCTGCAACCTACACAATTCTAGAATGTTCATGAATGTTCCAACTAGTAACCAATGTACACTTTTCTCTCTGTCTTAAATGCAAACAGGCCAGTAGGATGAATGCTGGTTTTAAGGTTAGACCCTGGACAAGGTAAACTGGGCTTTGAAAACTTCCTTTTGATGTATTGTTTGTTTTATTATTAGGGTAAAGCAATTTTTAGCCTTTCGTTTGGAACTCTTGGGAGGTGGTAAAATCGGCCGAAAATTTATTTCTTTGGCTATCTAAATTTACCTTTCCTAGAAGAATTAATGAGCAGAAAGAATCCAGTTTAAGGGGGTTGAATCTATTTGTTCCTGGGAGATTATGGAGATGGATTGTTTATATCTCTGTGCTCAGTCTGTTTTGGTTTAGAGAGCTTTCAGAGGTGGATTATCAGTCCTCAACAGTAATTGTTTCTGGATGGTTGCTTTTACCTTTGGCTTTTGCTGATGCTGGAATCTCCCCCATCCTGAAGCTTGCTAGATGCTCCTTTTCTCATCTGTCATAGCGAAATGGAACATTCTTTTTTTTTTAAGTCTCCAGGTAAGTATAAAGCTCAGGGGGTAGCAACCTATCACCTTCAATCAGTCAGTATACAGGCTCCATAAAGCTTTATTCTCTGGTCTGTGTAGCAGATCCTGATTCTGATTCATTCTGAACAGTCCCCATTTTACAAGACTTAGAAGGAGAGTGTAAACAGGTTAGAACAATTGCATTCCACTGTGGCCATACTGTATCTGCCCAATTTGAAATGATTGTACGAAGACGAACCCCCTTTAAAGCCATCCAAATTGGTGGCCATCACTACATCTTGTGGAAGTGAATTCCAGAATTTAGTTGTGTGCTGTGCGAGGGATGGCTTGGAGCACGCCCCATTCAACCGCAGCCCCTCACCTTTGCAACGGATGCTCAAATCAGTTCCCTTGATGTGATTTAACTGGCAGCCATGGGTCTCTCCTCCCAGGCATTTTTTTGCCCGTTGGCTAAAGTGATGGAGCTTCTGCGCAATGCTAAAGTGTTTGCTTCTGCGCAATGCCTCCAACACAAATGCTCTATAACTTGTACAGCCTCCTTTGTTCAAAATTGCCACACCTCCACTGGAGTAATAGAGGTTAGTTGTGTTTACTGTAATTTCCTCCTGTTCTTGGCAGTCGAAGGCAGAGAAAATCTGAAATTGTGTGCCTAAGACACTGCAAAATATTTTGGCTTCCCAAGCCAACTGAAACTCCATTTTGCACAGAACAGAAGCTATTTCATAAAGTGCTGAGCTGGTCACTTTTTTATTTGTAATGTATGAGCCAACAGGATATTCAAGGGACATTTCCCAAACTGGCAATTACTGGCTGCCACAGGTTAATGAGTTTAGCTAAAGTGTCTTAATGGCTGAGTTTATTATACACAATCCGGTTGTGCTCAATGTTGCTGCATGTTGCTTTCAGAAATATGACGGGGAGCACCCACGGGAAGAGGAATTTAGAGGAACTCCTGCTAGGGCATTGAAACTGGGAATTGGGTTGCAGGGAAATGGACACGTTAATAAACATTTGCCAAGTCTAGCTGTTGCTGCTGCTGCTGGAAACTCTTCAAGTTAATAGTCTGCTTTTCCAGTTATCTTAGGAAGAGGATTATTTTGGAGTTCTCTTCATTGAACGTGTGGATCCTAGAAGCAGGCCGGCAGCTCATTCACAGTGTGCCCTGGCAGAGCACATGTGATGCATGCATATGGATCGAGGTGCAAACCTAACATTTCCAGTTTCAAAATGGTATTTGGGAAACAGGGCTGGGAAAGACCTCAGGATGAGGCCACGAAAATCTGCTGCCGCTCAGCGTACACAGTACCGCCCAACAAGATGCATAGCACCAAGTTACTTTGGCACATGGGGCAGAAAATCCCACAAACACCTCTTTGCATATCTGGTGTGTGTGTGAGGGGAAGTAATAAAAAATAACGAACACTTTGCCAACCTTTCACAATGCCCAGAATCTGCTGCCTAAGGCAACAGCTTCACTCTGCCTAATGGTAGGGCCGGCCCTGCCCGGGGGAGCTGCTGCAAGTAAGATTAGAAAAGACAGGGCTCAACATATCAAGGAGGCTCTGATCATTGCCAGCTTCATATGGGCATGATTTTCTTATCCTTATGAGTGAAACATTCAATGGAATGATGACCATGTCTGCGTGAAAATTGGACAGCTCTATTGGTGGGTAGATAAAATGGCCTTATGTGCCATATATTGGTTTGTGGGTTCCCTGTTGTTGCTTGTCTGGTTGCTTGTTTTGATTCAATTGGGCTGTCATGATGTGATTAGACTTGGTGAGGTGTGTGGGCACATGTGTGTGTGTGCACATGTGTGTGAGAAAGAGAGCCAGTGGAGGCTGGGGGCTCTGATATCAATGGGGTGGTGAATCTGCTCTGGGTTTCAGTCAGAACCAATCAGTACCTTGGATAGCTCCTTTAGAGTTCTGACTTTCCTGGAAAATGCTCTCGGCTTCCTTCTTGCAAACCTAACCTTCCCCTCCACCCTGAAAGTGATTTTGGCTTGGGTTTCATCTCGCAAAAATCTCCAGCCCCCACTGGAGAGAGTCCTTTCACGGCCTTTGATAAGAAGCCATTTTGGGCTTCAAAACTTCTGGAACCAGACTCCCTGATGTGGACTCCTTGGCTCTCCAACTGCAGCACATTTTAGCTCTGGCATCTAAACTGCAAAAGACACGTTGCAACAGCCAGGGAGTTTTGACAGGTCTCCCTTTTGTTCCTTTGATGTGGCCATGAATTATGAATCAGTTTTGCTTGTTACTTCCCTGGAGAAAACAAACGTGGGCTTTTTGCTGTCTAAAGTTGTGTAGGGTTTGCACCCTTAATGTTTTAAAGCTGAGAGTAATTCCCATTGAACTCAATGGGGTTTACTTCTGAGCCAACATGCTTAGGCTTGCACGGTAGATCGATCAATTTGTTTTTGAAACCTGGTTTCTTCATCATTTATTACCCCCAAAAGATCAGTCAAGCAGAGGTCCTGTCTAATAAACTTCCTGGGCAAAATCAAAGCACCAATAAGTGCTCCCCAGAAACATTATAAAGCATCCAGAATCCCTGACTGGAACCGTAATGTGTCAATATTGATCCATAATGATGCTAAGCTTCATGAGCTCTCATCGTATTGCCTGTAGCAGGAAAAACACCGTGAGACCTTCCAAATAAATGTCTCTGGTTTTATTTTTATTTTTGGGAAAAGGTATTGAAGAAACTGCACTCGACACGGGGGGAGAGGCAAAGGGGCAAATGACAAAGATTTTTAAATTATGCATAGTGTGGAGGAGGTGGATAAAGAGATTTCTCCCTCTTCTCCTATAACATTAAAACTTGGGGTTATTCAATGAAACAGATGGGCATAGATTCAAAACACACCCACCCACAGAGAGAGACAGATGTAGTTCTTTGCACAACTGGATTGGGGAATTCTCTGCCACAAGGTAGTTTTTTGTTTAATTAGGCCTGTCCTCTTCTTCCATTATAATTTGTCTATCAATTGCTATCGGCCAAGGTAGTGAAATGGTACACTCATCTTCAGTAGCAGCATGTGTAAGGTGCTGGGAGACTCGAACCCAGAACTCAAGAAGCTGAGCTCCGCTGCCTTGCTCCCTGGATGCCAGGGGTGGCACATGGGCTGAGAGCATTACTGGCCCAATCCTGGCTCTGGTTACCATGTGGGTGGTGCTGCAGCATCACAGGAACTTTAGCTCTTCGGTCCAGTCAGGACCAGGTGACTTGAGGAACCAACCAGGGCTCGGCTGACTGTATAAAACTCCTGTAACTTTTCCAATGGAGCAACGGCACAGGCTGCCTTGCATCTGACCTGTGGCCCGTCCTATCTGCCCAAGCCTGTGCCCACTTGCCTTCTGTCTAGGTCTCTGCCTCTGGTACCCAGCCACAGGCCTGATTGTGACCATGTCTTCAGTCTCTAGCTCCTTTGTGCTATACCTGCCTTGCCAGCACCAGACCTGAGATACAGAATGCTGGACTAGATGGTTTGATCCAGCGTGCCTCTTCTTACAGCCAGCTTGCCACAAAACTAGGCTCAGGCCTAACAGTGTGCATCTTCTGGATCAAACAAGAACTTGAATGCAATTTGTGGTCAAAGGCCGGACACGTTTGAACTTGCAATGTGATTGCAAATCTTAAACAAATGCATCGGACAGTACATCTATATTTGCAAAATGTGCGTAAAATGTATTCTTCTGAAAAAATGTGCACCAACACACTTTGATCAATGGGAGAAGAATGCATACATTTTGAAGAGGTGCAGAATTGATGCGTTCCCCTGGGAAAAGATTTGCATGCATTTTCATGGAAAAGGGATCCCCACCCAAAGATCGCAGTCTAATACAGACATGAGAGAGAATGAAATTCAAGGTAGAATGTGGAGAACATGGGTTTTGTTTGCATGCATATCTTTACCTGAGATTTTGGTTCCATCAAGGGCATATATACACGTATCCCTATTGTTGAGTTGCTCATAATTTAGCATCAATAATGGACAGGATCCCATTTACACTCCCTCTTAAACTGACACATGCAAACAGTTACTGTACTCCACATATTGCCACTCCAATTTCCCCCCTCCCACACTGACAGGATGGTCACCGGCATGGGTAGCATCCCATGTTAGTCCCATGTAGAGTAGACCCATTGAAATGAATGAGTCTTTACAACTAACTTAAATCCCATTCATTTCAATGGGTCTACTTAATGTAGGACTAAGATCAGGTACTATCCCATGTTCACAGGCAGCCAGCTGCTGAACACCAGCATCGTGACCGGAAGGGAACTTTCCCATCCTCCAATAAGGTGACGTGTTTCTTCCAGTCTGGTGGAGGAGTTAATTCATGCTGCCACCACTGATTGGCTGGGCAGGACCCCATGTGCACACCTGGGTCCACCCATAAATTAAGAGTGGATGAACAATAAGCCTTCTTCTGTGATGCATCTGACCAGGGAGGTGGAAATGCATGAGCTTCTCCTCTCCAAAAGTAGAGCCATACTATTTTTCATGTTGGAGCTTTATAATAATAAATGAGGTGGAGCGTTCCAAAGGGTTGCCCATCTATTTTGGGCTCCTGCTCCCCATTCAGATTTAATGGGCAATCACACTGTCAACAAGCACATTTATAAACATTAATTCCTTCTCCTCCTATCATGAGTGGAAGTTGGGAGGCAGGGTGGGGAACCGGTGAAAAACTTCAGATATGTGTATCAGCATCATCATGGAATATTGACTCGTAGCACCCTTTGGTCAAGACTGACATCGGCCAACTCTTCTATTCCAGACTGGAGTCTGTGTGGATGTGCTGACCAAGAACTGCAACTGTCCGGAATAAATCAGAGGTGACCAGGACCATGGACAGCTCACTGTGGCAGCTGGTTACAAAGTCCAGCTGGAGGCCAGAAAAACTGACTAGAGGAGTACATAGGATCATAGTTTCACAGAATAGTAGAGTTGGAAGGGGCCTATAAGGCCAACGAATCCAACCCCCTTCTCAATACAGGAATCCACCTTAAAGCATCCCTGACAGATGGCTGTCCAGATGCCTCTTGAATAATAATAATAATAATAATAATAACGATTTATTTCTTACCCGCCTCTCCATCTAGATCGAGGCGGGGAACAACAGCATGATAAAATACATAAAACTAATTAAAACATGACAAATATTATTAAAACTGCATTAAAACATCCTAAAACATCATTAAAACATCCTAAAACATCCTAAAAACATTCTAAAAATTACACTGGATATGCCTGCCGGAAGAGAACAGTCTTTATAGCTTTCTTAAATTCTAAAAGACTGTTAAGTTGACGAGTCTCCTCCGGCAGGTCATTCCAGAGTCTGGGAGCGGCAGAAGAGAAGGTCCTCTGGGTAACAGTTGTCAGCCTAGTCTTGGCCGACCGCAGTAAGTTCTTCCCAGAGGACCTGAGCGTGCGGGGCGGATTGTACGGGAGAAGGCGATCCCGCAGGTAACCTGGACCCAAACCATGTAGGGCTTTAAAGGTAATGACCAACACTTTATACTTCGCCCGGAAACTAATTGGCAGCCAGTGGAGCGATTTTAAAGCTGGCGTAATATGGTCACTCCTAGATGTACCGGTGACCAACCTGGCTGCCATATTTTGAACTAGTTGAAGTTTCCGGACTAGGCACAAAGGTAGCCCTATGTACAGCGCATTGCAGAAGTCAAGCCTCGAAGTTACCAGCGCGTGCACCACCATCTTTAGGTCTTCCAACTCTAGGAAGGGGCGCAGCTGGCGTATCAGCCGAAGCTGATAGTAGGCACTCCTGGCCGTCGCATCTATCTGGGCTGTCATTTGGAGCGACGGATCCAGGAGCACCCCCAAGCTGCGAACACAGTCTTTCAGGGGGAGTGTAACCCCATCCAGAACCGGTTGACACACCTCCAAACCCAGGTTGCGGCCTTTGACAGCAAGCACCTCCGTCTTGTCTGGATTCAGCTTCAGTTTGTTTTTCCTCATCCAGCCCATTACCGCCTCCAAGCATTCATTCAGAGGAGACACACTATCCTTAGCTGACGATGTTGTCGAAGGCATAGAGAAATATATTTGGGTGTCATCAGCATACTGATAGCACCCCGCCCCATGCCTCCGGATGATCTCTCCCAACGGTTTCATATAAATGTTAAACAGCATTGGGGAAAGGATGGCACCTTGCGGTACGCCACACAGCAGCTCCTTCTTTGCAGAGCAGCTATCCCCAAGCATCACCATCTGGAACCTGCCCGAGAGGTAGGACCGGAACCACTGAAGCACAGTGCCCCCGATTCCCAATCCCCTCAGGCGTTCCAGAAGGATACCATGGTCGATGGTATCGAATGCCGCTGAGAGGTCCAAAAGTACCAACAGGGACACACTCCCCCTGTCAATACCCAGGCGTAGATCATCCGCTAAGGCGACCATAGCAGTCTCAACTCCGTATCCCGCCCTGAAGCCAGTTTGAAATGGGTCTAGAAAATCAGTGTCATCCAAGACTACCTGGAGTTGAAAGGCAACCGCCCTCTCGATCACCTTGCCCAAGAATGGAAGGTTTGATACCGGTCTGTAGTTATTAAAGTCCAGGGGATCCAGGGAGGGCTTCTTTAGAAGCGGCCGTACCACCGCTTCTTTTAAACATGATGGAAAACTCCCCTCCCTGAGAGATGCATTAATAATATATTGTAATTGCGATCTAACCGCATCTCCTCCCTGGACGACCAGCCATGAAGGACAGGGATCGAGAGGGCAAGTCGTCCCCCTCACTCGTCCAAGCAGCTTGTCCACGTCCTCGGTACTCACCAACTGAAACCGATCCAGTATAATTCTACTCGCGGAGTCACTGGACACTCCATCGTCAGCCTCTGCTATAACGACGGCATCTAAGTCGGCTCTTATCCGAGAGATTTTATCTGCGAAATGATCATTAAAGGCATCGCAGCGAACCGCCGAAGGCTCTAAAGTCGGATTCAGGGGGGAAGGTGCCCGGGTTAGACCCCTCACCACCCTGAACAGTTCCGCTGGACGCGAATTCGCAGACGCAATGCGCGCAGAGAAGAAAGCTTTCTTCGCTGCACGTATTGCCACCCCATAGGAACGAAGATGTTCTCTATGCCGTGTCTTGTCGGATAGAAGTCGAGTTTTCCGCCATCGGCGCTCCAGTCGTCGTCCTTTCCGCTTCAACTCCCTGAGGTCTTCCGTATACCAGGGCGCCCTGTTAGAAGCGGGTCGGAGAGGACGTTTGGGGGCGATCGTGTCGATAGCCCTAGTTAGGTCTCGATTCCATCTATCAACCAGGGCTTCTACAGGATCGTCGACGATACCAGCCATAGAACCCTCCAAGGCTTTCTGGAATCCAGCAGGATCCATCAGCCTTCGAGGGCGGACCATCTTAATAGGTCCACCACCCCCGCAGGGGCGGGTGGTAGCCGTGATACTAACCTTAACCAGAAAATGGTCTGTCCATGACAACACGGAGGTATTCGTTACCTCCGCCCACAGATCCGTCTGTTCGGAACTGAAAACAGCATCGAGGGTATGACCCGCTGAATGTGTGGGTCCAGAGACCAATTGGGATAGGCCCATGGTTGTCATGGATGCCACGAACTCCCGAGCTCCACCTGACAAACCAGTCTCGAATGGGATGTTGAAATCGCCCAGGACCAAAAGCCTGGGCGAATCCAACACCAGCTCCGAGACCAGTTCCGTGAGCTCAGCCAGGGAGTCTGATAGGCAGCGGGGTGGCCGGTACACCAACAGAATCCCTAGTCTATCCCTGGTCTTCAGACTCAGGTACACACACTCGATGTAATTCAGTTCACGAACAGGAAGTCTGGTCAGATTAAGATTATCCCTGTAGACCACAGCTACTCCGCCCCCCCGCCCACTTTCCCTCACCTGCTCACTAACACAGTACCCAGCTGGGAGGGCCTGCGCCCACGTCGGTCTTGAAGGCCTCTAGTGTGGGAGGACCCACCACCTCCCTAGGTCATTGGTTCCATTGTTGTACTGCTCTAACAGGAAGTTTTTCCTGATGTCCAGCAGGAATCTGGCTTCCTGTAATTTGAGGCCATTATGGTTGGAAGATGTTCCTCTTGCAACGGTTCAAGCCCAGCTGAGAGTTTGAACAGTTCCAGCTGCCAAGTGGGTGACTCAAGCTCTTCCCCCACAGAGGAACAGTTTTGGGCTTAAAGGAGCCTATCCCCATTTTGCAGGTGCTGGCTGTAAACCTCAGAAGAACTGTGCTGGATCAGACCACATTCCTATCAAGTCCAGCATCCTGTTCACACCATTGCTGTCCAGCAGCTTTTGGAAAGCCCACAAGCAGGACACAAGCACAACACCATTCTCCCACCCATGTTCCCCTGGAACTGGTATATGGGAGTATACTGCTTCTGACACTGGTGGTGATATATAGTGATCATGACTAGTAGCTGTTGCTACCCTTATCTCCATGAATTTGCCCAATCCCCTTTTAAAGCCATCCAAATTGGTGGCCATCACTCCATCTTGGGGTAGCAAATTCCATAGTTTAATTATGCACTGTGTGAAGAATTCCGTCCTTTTGTTTCTCCTGAATCTCCCACCATTCAACTTCATGAGATGTCCCCAGTGGATTCTAGCGTTATGTGAGAGGGAATTTTTTTTCCTGGTCCACATTCATCACTCCACATCATATATAATTTAATACACCTCTATCACGTGCCTCCACACGTATCTTTTTCTAAGCTAAAAATGCCCAAACACGGCAACGTTTCCGCATAGGGGATTTGCTCCAGCCCCTTGATCATTTCAGCTGTCCTATTCTGCACCTTTTCCAGATCTACAATAACCCTTTCGAAGTGTGGTGTATTCCAAAGGTGGCTGCAGCCTAAAAGTTGTGATAGTCCAGTTTTATTTATTTATTTTATTCCTTTTCTGATGATCCCGAAACGGAATCTGCTGTTTTCATAAGAGCTGTACTTAGGGTCAACATTTTCATTGAGTTTTCTGCCATAACCCCAAGACCCTTTTCCTGGTCAGTGACTGCCAATCAGACCCCCATCAGCAGATATGTGAGTGTGGGATTTTTTGTCCCAAAAGCGCATCACTTTACGCTTGCTTACATTGAAATGCAGTTCTGGGAAAAAGGCCTCTGAATGTTTGCCCAGGAGTGGGCTAGTGGGTGGATAGAAGACCTGAAAGGAAAGTCCAGTGCTGGTTTGCAGCATTTTGGATGGCGATTTGCCAGTTCCCATAAACACTCCTCTATTCAGCACTGGTGAGGCCTCATCTTGAGTACTGCATCCAGTTCTGTGCACCACACGTCAAGAAGGATGCAGACAAGCTGAAGAGGGTTCAGAGGAGGGCAATGAGGATGATCAGGGGTGTGGAAACAAAGCCCTATGAGGAGAGACTGAAAGAACTGGGCATGTTTAGCCTGGAGAAGAGAAGATTGAGGGGAGACAGGATAGCACTCTTTAAGTACTTGAAAGGTTGTCATTCAGAAGAGGGCCAGGATCTCTTCTCGATCATCCCAAAGTGCAGGATGCGGAAGAATGGGCTGAAGTTACAAGAAGTCAGATTCTGGCTGGACATCAGGAAAAACTTCCTGATTGTTAGAGCAGTATGATGATGGAACCAATGACCTAGGGAGGTGGTGGGCTCTCCCACACTAGAGGTTTTCAAGAGGCACCTGGCAGCCACCTTTCAATGATGCTTTAATGTGGATTCCTGCATTGAGCAGGGGGTTCGACTCGATGGCTTTATAGGCCACTTCCAACTCTACTATTCTATGATTCTATGAAAAATGCTTAGAGAGGGATTCTCAGTATGTTGCAATTAGTACTATTTTTCATGTGCGGTGATAGGCATTTCTCAGCTACGCTAATTATTTCTTATTTATTTTTATTCAAATGAACACCTGTTGAAAACTCTGAGTGGTGATTGGGCTCATTTCTACCTGAATTTGTACCAGCAATAACTTTTCCTTTCAGCATTTGTCTGTAGGAGAGAACAGCAAGGAAAGTGAGTAACAAGGTGGGTGATAATTCAAGGACTGAAATTCCACATTCAAATCTTTCTGTGTGAAAGCTTTCTTCTGCAGATTTTTGCATGCTAACAGCCCGATGTCCTGGTGCATTGCTTCATTAGGTTTAGACGTGACATGCTTTTAAGTAGCAGGAGGATTGCTTATTGACTTTAATATCATCATCTGGTACAAGAGGGCATCTCTCAGCAAGGAAATTGGGAAGTCAAAAAGATTTAGAAGGGGTGTGCCGAATCCTATTCACAAATGAAGAACAAATTTATTGACGGAAGGTATTGCGTTTAAGCTAAATACTGTGTTCAGACTTTGATACAAATCAGGATACAATTCAGGGATGCTTCACACATTATGGAGTGTACATATGGATGTACACCATTGAGTCATGGATGATAGGGCTGTCAATGGCTACTATTCACAATGGCTATATATTACCTCCTGTATCACAGGCAGCCTGCCTCTCAGTCCCAGCTGCTGGGGAACAGAAGCAGGGGGTGGGAATTACACTCAGGTCCTGCTTGTGAGCTTCCTTCAGTCTGATCCAGCTTCAGGGCTCCACTCATGTTCTTTTGTGATGTAGCTGCACACCTCTATAGATCACTGCACGAATGTGTGATATTCATGCCAAAGCCAATGATACCCTCTCCCTCTTAAGTGTGCACAGCGCAACTGATCCGTGTAGCCCAGTGTTTCTTTGCTCATAGTTGGGCACACTTCACACCTCAAAAGGCTTCATTTTAGAGTGTGTATTTCCTGCCTGTCGAGGAGCTCCCCCCCTGTATGCTTTGGGAAAGATGTGTCATGCAGAGGGGCCTTTCATTTTCTTCTGATAGGGCTTTAGCAGATCTCTTGCAACACACACAGGTTGGGATGACTGGTCTTTGTTTTTTGTTTTTACAGTATTTTGTGATCAGGTCAGAATCAAATCAACCGTGATCTTAAATTCCACTGAACTGAGAGAGATTCAGTTGCAGCTTATTAACAAGTGGGTTTTATGGGGAGAAAACATAACAGGGATCAGTTTTGTAAACTGATGCCCACTGAAGAAGTTAGCAACTTGGGCTGATTGTCAGTGAGTCTACTAATGCAATAAAAATCTAGCTCTTTGCTTCCCATCCTTCATGCAATCTGCTTTTCTACTCCATTTGAAAAATAAAATAAAATTGATCTTCAAGCTAGAGTAACACTCTTTGGTTTAAGGTGGAAAGGCATTGATTTTAGAAACCCTTCTGATTAACAACATTGCTTGCTGCCTCTGGTGAGCAATATGCAGAAGTTGTCTCTGCACTGTTATATCGACAATGATCCAGTTATGCATGCAAGCCATCACTTGATTTTGCAGCCATCAAGTGACAAAAATGCATTGTGAATTGGCCCATGGACATAACATTAAAATCAATGGCATACTGCAGTGCTATTGCATAATGTGATGTTTCCTCACCATTTTCTCAGTGGGCCAGTTCGCATGATCAAAACAAGCCGCTGTGGCATGTTGTGAGCTGCGGCATGTGCTATGTGCGATTTGCATAATCACTGTCAAAACGTGGTTTATCATGTCATCCAAAAATGGGCAGTATGGCTTGTTGGAGGGTTAAAGAACCCTCAAAGAACCCTGCAACAGCCCATGGGTTATTTGAGGGTTGTTTAACCCTCCAACAAGCCATGCTGCCTGGGTTGGGTTGAGCCACGGCTGGGTGGCAATTATGCAAATCATGCCTGGCACATGCCTCAACTCTCAGCATGTTTTGATCATGCAGACTGGGTCATTGTCAGTAGCCACGTTTGCATGTCGTGCTGTACAATCTATGAAGGAGCCAGTTTTGGCTTGTGCAGTAAAGTGGAAGAGGATTTTAAAACTGCTGGGTTGTTGTTGTATGCGAACCAGGTCTATTTTTTTCCTTTAGGGGGAAAAAGCCCTAAAGGGAAATGGCAGAGCTGTTGCAGCTTGTCAAGGTTGAGCTCTGTGACAGTCTTCCTGTCCCAAGGGACAGGAAGGGAAAAATCGGCTTGAAACTTGACACTGTAGAAAAAGGCCCCCCTAGGAGAGTGCCTGGGAGCACGGCTTTCAAGGCCATCGTTCAGTTTTGTTTGAAGTCTGTGAAAAGAATTCCTCAATGCTATGGATATTAGCCAGAAGGCATAATCATTTGAACTCATACGGAGGCATAAGGAGATAGGGCCAGAGTAGGAGGCCCATTACTTGGGGCCTTCACTTCAGCGGAGGCTGGTGGCGCCGATGTCAGTGGGGCAGTGAATCCACCCCGAGTTTCAGTCAGAACCAGTCAGAACTCTAAAGGTGCTACCCAAGGTGCTCAGAAAGAAGCAGGTAGTCTGGGTTGATATGAGTAGCATAAGAAGTCTTATTTGGACTCCAGGCCTTGTTGGAACAAGCTGTTCACTTAGAGCTGTCCAAAATCCTGAAGCTCTGGGCTGCCTTGCTTCACTATGCCCTGTGGTCTTTTACTGCACTATCTTCCCACTGAGTTGGGTACACACATGGTGCGCTGTAGTTCCTGGCAAGAATAATTTAAGACCATAAGCAGTGCCATGCTGGATCAGACCGAGGGTCCATCTAGTCCAGCACTCTGTTCACACAGGGGCCAACCGGCTGTCGGCCAGGGACCAACAAAGCAGGGTACAGTGCAACAGCACTCTCCCACCCATGTTCCCCAGCCACTGGTGCATATAGACTTTGTGCCTCAGATACTGAAGGAAACACATAGCCATCAAGGCTAGTAGCCATTGATGGCTTCCTCCTCCAGGAATTCATCCAACACCCTTTTAAAGCCATCTGAACTGGTGGCCATCACTACATCTTGTGGTACAGTCAACCTGGGTGAATGCTGCAAATGCCCAGGGCAATTACCAAGCCCTTTTAAGGCTTGCTTGCCACTTCATGAACAAACAGCAGACCTGCCCTGGGCTGGCCTTAGAGTATCTTGTCTGCCTGAAAATTGCCTCTCCTTTGAGCAAGAGCAGTTTCGAGTAGAGGGCATTTTGTTTGATTTCATCGACTTTGGACACAGAAGACCTGTAGGCAATTTGCTTACAGGTATAGGAGCCCTGTCCTCCTTTCCATATGGTGATATGGTTAAAGCTGCAGGAGCTATACTAGCATGACCAGATACAAAAGAGGGCAGGGCTCCTGCAGCTTTAACTATTGCAATAAAGAGGGAATTTCACCAGGTGCTGCATGCATACAAACAACACCTGCTGAAATTCCCTTTGCTTCACAACTGTTAAAGATACAGGAGCCCTGTCTTCCTTTCCATAGGGTCACCCTATTTAAGTCCCCTTAATGATCTGCTCCCCCCTCACACACAATTTGCATTTAAGAAAACCCTGCAGATTAGATGCAAAGAGACACATTGAACCTCATGTTCAGTTTGGTCCTCTGTTGACTGATAGCAGCTGAGGGGCAGGGGGTGTGCATGTGCATGACAGGAAAGTGGCCCCAAAGCTGGCAAATGCCACAGAATACAAGGTTGGCAGTTTGCTGAGCTGCCTTGTAGAAATTATTATTTTCAACCCACTGCCATCCCATTTTAGAAAGAGACTTGGCTTCTGATGCTGCCCTCCAATTAGAATAATTGCTTAGGAAACCTTCAAGGCTTGGGAGAGGCGCATTGTTCAGAGAGGAGAGCACACTTCTGTTTTAGGCTATCTGGTGCTGCAATCCTAACTTATAATTAGTAGAGAAAACAAGTTCAGTCTCAGAAGAATGTGTGTGTGTGTGCGCACACAGACCAATAATGGAGTGAAGCCATGGGGGGAAAAGGGACAGAGATGTCAGTGGCAACACCATGCTGGTGCCAGACGGTGCTCTGACGGGAATTTTGCCTTCAGACATCTGTCAGGTTCATGCTTGAGAAACCCAGAATCGGCTCGCCAGACCGCTCCGACGTGTCACAGAGCGGAATGCTGAGCCCGTAGCAGTAACTGAGTCCATATCGCTGTCCAGCAGACATCTCGATTCGTACGGTTTAACGTGGAGGGGGAGGCAGAGGCTCATCACGTGCCCTTTGTGTGGAAAATGCAGGTGTTGTGAAATAGCTCAGAGGCTGGAAGGGAGAGGACAGAGCAAGTGCAGACAACCCATGTTTAAACCTCAGGTGCTACATCTTTGGGTATAAATCAAGATTGCTGGAGATTACCAAGGTCTTATTTTTTTTTTTGCCCGCTCTGGGCCCAGTGCAATGTAGGAATGACTTCTAATGCTTTTATTATGGTGGAAAAAGTCCAATGCTACATGGCTATGGCACTCTGCATCAGACTGGATGGAATCTGGAACAGAGTCTCTCTTAGGGTGACCCTATGGAAAGGAGGACAGGGCTCCTGTATCTTTAACAGTGGCATATAAAAGGGAATTTCAGCAGGTGTCCTTTGTATGCACGCAGCACCTGGTGACTATCCCTCTTCTTCATCACAACAGTTAAAGTTGCAGGGGCTATACTAGAGTGACCAGATACAAAAGAGGGCAGGGCTCCTGCAGCTTTAACTGTTGTGATGAAGAGGGAATTTCACCAGGTGCTGCATGCGTACAAAGGACACCTGCTGAAATTCCCTTTTCAAAACAACTGTTAAGATACAGGAGCCCTGTCCTCCTTTCCATAGAGTCAGCCTAGTATGAATTAATGGCCAGAGACTCATCTAGGGAGAAGCATTCAGCGCTCCCCACTGTCTGCAATGTCTAACTATGACTATGGTGCCCTTGGCTTCTGTTCTCAGAAGGTGGAGCCTCATTTGCGAGCCTCGCTCTTTACCGTCTATATAAATAACTGGAAGTGTTGTTTGTATGTCCTCGATGGACTCGAAAGCCACACATCTGATTGTTAGGAAATTTTTAGAATTTGTTCTACCCCCATCTGGGATGGTTTTAGGCCTAGTGAAAATTTCGACCACCATCTTGAACCAAAAAGGTGGCAAATCAAAAATTTTAAAGACATAATGCTTGTATACCATTTGATTGATTTCAGCCCAACTTCCCATCATGACTAAACACTGCAGCAAGTAGATTTTAACAATAAAACATTCATGTTTTTTTCCATTATGTTTTTAGACAAAAAAGCCCCAATTTTGTGGGGGGGGGGAATGTTGAAGTCTGAAAAAAACCAATCCCCAAGCATTTTCTTAAAATAGGGAAGATTAGTAGGCTGAGTTATAGTACTGCTCCCTCCCCTGGGGCAGTTCCACCTAATGGGGATGGAATGGACAGATCCCTCCCTCAGGGGGCTATAAGGGTGTATTATGGCAATGGCCATGCCGGGTGTGCCAGCAGGTGTGCCTTCACTCTGGTGGGGCAGGCACAATGTGTCCGACTCTGGCAGCTGTGTAAGTTTGCTTGAAGGCCAACCTAAAGGCAACTTCAACCTGCATGAAACCGGATCCATTCTCTCATAAGTTTATACATTATACTCCCCAGAGCATGGAGCAAGCAATGCAGCATTGAAAAAGCGCTGCAGGATATTATGTAAAACAGTGTGTGTAGGTGTGTGCGCATGTATGCAAAAAGTCATGAGTGAGATGTGGGACAGAGAACCTGGCCTTAGGCAGAAAGGTGAAAAAGGGCATCAAGCATCCCAAAAAATCTCTGCAAGTGAGTACAAAAGGAGAGGCTGCCTGGGGCAATGAGACTCAACTGCCCCCAAAAAACCCCTTAATTAAATTTCACAGTTTAATTCTCTCCATGGGAGCTGGGTTCATGCACAGACTGCATCTGGCAGAGCTAAAATAAGCCCTCTATGTTATGAATCACCATTGATCGAACTTCTCCCCCTGGCTTCTCTCTGATGTTTTCTGTCCCCCTTGCCTCTTCATTGAGGCCACTCAGTGGCTGCAATCAGCAATTGACTGGATTAATAATCACGGCAACTTTGGGATCCAGTGACGTAACTGACCAAACTGGCTGGAGCATTACTGGGATGATGACCGTCGTCGATCATGAAATGTACTCCGAGTGGAAGCGATCACTGGGAAATAATAGATCCAGCTGCCTTCTATATGCATCGTTCTTTGAGTTGGGGGAAAAAAACCTTTTATTTTTATGGGGCAGGCTTTGCACAGTCTGTTGGCAGAAATCTGTTTTCTGCCCCCGTGCTTTTTACAAGGCCACCTGTCTTGGTTTCAACGTTTTTAATGGCCAATGAGAAGTTTCTCCTGAAGCATCTCCAGCAAACTCTTCTAACAGGCAGGCCATTAGCTTCAGAGTGTTCATCTTGCTCTTTACTTAATATCTGATCATTTATTCCTTATTTTATCAACCAGAGATTTATTCCCCCCAGTCTCTTTCTTCAAACTGAGAAAGCCCCTTAGGAGTCCAAATTATATAGACGTCATAATTCAGTGGCTGTAGGGGTGCAGCGTAATTATAGGGCTCCATGTCTTCTTATGCAACAGCTGTTGTGTGCGGCATGCTAAGAAATGTGAGGGCTTTAATCACTGGTGTGCATCAGAATTAGTGCAACGAACAGAGAACAGAGAATTGTGTGCTGTAGGTTAATTAAATATAATTGGAGCAGCTCAACAGAGTGGGAAGGAAAAATGACGCTACTCTTGGTATTAGCCCAGTAGACACTAAACTTGCAAGATGAGTAAGCTGAGAGTTGCTAGAACTGGTTGGTGGATATGAGTCAACACTGCTGCCTCTCCCAGTGTGGCTACAGGGACTCTCACAATGGCCATGTCTACACCATGGATTTTTCCTGGGGCCATCCCTGGGTTGTCCCTGTGCCTCCAAATGACACACAGGGGATCCCAGGAGCAGGCAGGGATGACCCCTCCATTTTCCTGGGATAACTGGTCGCCCAGTTATCCCAATTTTTCCCATGGTCCCAGGACCACCCTAAGGACCGTGGGTGGTGTGGGCACCACTCCCAGCTCATCCCACCTCCCTGAAAGAGTGGGGCTTTGGTAATGGGAACGGAGCTGCGCGGAGGCAGTCTGTGCCCATCGGGGGTGGCGGGGGAGCAGGTTCGAGTTACTCACTTTTGTCAGTGGAGCGCAATTGTGCTCTGTCTCTGATGATTTTTTAAAAAAGGCACCTGTAACATCTCTCTTGCCTTCTGGGACATCGGGCTGGTGTGTGTATGCTGGGAGATGATGCCAGAAGCAGGAAATCCTGGGATCCTCCCCCCCTGCATCCTAGAGGGCCAATGAGAGCCTTCAAGTCAGAATTTACCACTACACCGCTGGTCCTAAAGAAGAGGTGTTTAAGAAACCCCATGATAAGTGCTGCTTGAGGAACCGGCACCATTCCTCAAGCGTGAGAAAACCTATTACATTAGGAAACTGCTGCTACAGCCCATAGTCAGAAGAGGCATGACACCTTTGGTGCTATGAGCAAGTGGCATATAAAATATTGAAACAATCACCTTTGTCCTCAGTCTGGGAGAATATGGAAGATGCCCCTGCTACGCTGGCAGTTGGATTATGGGAGTGGCACTCCAATGCATCGCAAGGACACCAGGTTGGGTAAGGCTGCAGTAGGGCATGAACTAGCAGGCTGAGCCAAAGAGTTCATGGACAAGGTGAGCTTTCAGGTGGGATCTGAAGGAAGCAAGAGAGGTGGCGTCATGCTATGTCCTGAGAGGCAGTGCTAAGTATATGGGGGCGGCAAGGGGACTTTTGGACAGCAGAGGATGGTGGAACTGGAGGAGCAAAGGTCACAGGCAGAGACGCATCAGGATATAAGACCAGAGAGACAAATGTGGGGAGGTGGAAGCCATGGAGGGCTTTGAAGCTGATGTTGGATCCCTTTCCTCCATAGCAAATGGGAGTAAAGTTACTCCGTGCTGCTGCCTGCTCTATTTTTCACAACGTTGTTGACCAGAAATAGCCGCTGTGGAACTGCTTTTTGTTCGAAAGCAGCAGCAGCAGCAGCAGCATGATGCGACTGCAGGAATTCTTGAATGTACCGAAGCTTCTACAACTTCTTCTCCTTACTAAAAGTTAGTTTTCCAAAAGCAAGGTGGATATTTGCAGGAGAACAGGAAGAGTGGGAGGATCATGCACTGCAGCATGTATGGCTATTAATTAAAACCATCACTGGATGGGAGCATAAAGTGGTACCCGTGCCACCGAAGTAATTAGGAGATCTTTCCCGCGCACCTTGCCTTGTACTGCCATAACACATCCATGCAATTATATTTAAATATTGCAACGTTGGTGCTGCTAAACATAACTCCCAGTTCTGAGATCCCAGCAAGTATATAATCAGAGTGATAAGATGGTGACAGATTGTCAGCCGCAAATTTGAATTTACTTGCTCTTTTTTAAAAATGTAACCCTACTTTTTTTTCTAAAGAAAAAGGGGAAACCAGCTCTTCTGAGTGAATTACCTTTTGGTTTTAATAATTGCTGGCTGTGGTGTACAGCAGTGTGAAATGAAGATAGGTATGTAGTGTGCTAGTTGTCTTCTGTGCTCTGCATTTATGTCAAACTTCTGACCGATAAAGGATCGGGACTCTTCACTGTGCCTTCTGTCTGGTCATACAGTGGTGCGGTGGCAAATTTTGAATAGCAGTTGCTCATCTTGGCTGCCTCCATAGCCCCAGCCTCAGAGAGATGCCAAAAATGCAGGCACCTGCTTTGATCCATAACAACAAACTAGTTCTAGCCGTTTTCATCTCCCCCAGGAGCAGGCCTTTCATTACTGATTTAACACCAGGCCACCCCAAAATGCTTTGAATTACAGCTGGGATAGCTCACAGCAATATATTGTTGCTAGGGAAAATCCACTGTAGTCCCAGCTACTGTGAAGATTGCAGCTAAACTCAGAAGGAGCAGGGAATTCTGGAGAGGGATGGCAGATGACATCATTGTCCCTGCTCATCGAGATGTCCCGGTGTTTTGACCCTGCAAGTCCTGGCTCCACTACACCACTTGTTCCTTTTGCTGTGCTCACGTTCATCTCCCATCAGCCTCTTGGGCTCCTTTTCCCATTCCCATCTCTGGGGCTTCCAGTCACGTTGCTCCTCTACGGCTTGGAGGAACAGCCTAAGACGGTGGTTCTAAATCCTGAGTCCTCAGATGTTGTACTACAACTCCTATTGTTCCCATCCAGCAGGGACAATAGTCAGAGTTTCTGGGAGTTGCAATCCAATGATATCTGTTGACCCAAGTTGAGAGCCTTTGGCTAAGAGCCCAGTATAGGACTAACCAAAGTGAGACCATCCAGTCCACTTCTAAAAGTGGTCAACCAGATGCTTCTGGACAAGCAGGAGATGAGGGCAACAGCTTCCACATGTGGTCGTTCCCCAGCAACTGATATTCCACATCTTTTGAAAATAGAAGATTGTATTTTGATACTCCCATGGCCATCTCTGTTCCTCAGGTCACCAGACTCTGGATGATACTACTACTACTACTACTACTACTACTACTACTAATTTATTACCCACCTCTCCCTTTGGATCGAGGCGGGGAACAACATTAGTGCAATAACAATATAGATCAAATACATAAATTAATTAAAAGAGCATATAAAACAATCAACGCATTTTAAAATTCTTTGTTTAAAGTTCATCTGGGTAGGCCTGCCGGAAGAGGCTAGTTTTTATAGCTGTCTTAAACTCGGAGAGAGAGAGTTAAGTTGATGAATCTCCTCCGGCAGGCCATTCCAGAGTCTGGGGGCGACAGAAGAAAAGGTCCTCTGGGTAACAGTTGTCAGCCTAGTTTTAGCTGACTGAAGTAGGTTCTCCCCAGAGGACCTCAGTGTGCGGGGTGGGTTGTACAGGGGAAGGCGATCCCGCAGGTAACCTGGACCCAAACCATGCAGGGCTTTAAAGGTAATAACCAACACTTTGTACTTCGCCCGGAAACCAATTGGCAGCCAGTGGAGTGATTTTAAAGTTGGTGTAAGCTTCAATACAAACTTTAAGAATACAGCAAGAGCCATGATGGATCAGAGCAAGGGTCCATCTAGTTCAGCACCTGATCCTACAGTAGCCTGGTCCCACAGTAGCCAACCAGATGCCCTAGTGGGAAGCCCACAAGCAGGACACAAGTGCAACAACAGCCTCCCACTCCTGTTCCCAGCAATCTTGGCTACTGGCAGTGGTGGTGCTGAAGTACAGCAGAAAGAGTCTTCTGGTAAACTGCCCTGATGGGGTAGAGCAGGGGTGGGCAACTTGTGGCCTGCCATATGTTTCGGCCTACAATTCCCATCAGCCCTAGCCAGCATAGCCAGTGGTGGGGGATCTCGGGAGTTGTAGGCCAGACCATTTGGAGGGCCACAAGTTGAGCAGAGATGGGCAACAAACAGGCTGCATGTGGCATTTGATCCCAACCACTGCCACCATTTCCTCCAAAATTGCAGCAATTTGGCTGAGAAATAAGGTGTGTGGGAAGTGCACACCTTGTTTCCCAGGGGAGGGTTCCTGCAAGGTTCCTGGGTGACCAACCCTTGGAGGTTGTCCACCCCTAGTGCAGTAGAAACCTAAATCCCTCTGCTAGGATCCATGGCTTGTCCCCCTCCGATCCCTGACACAGGTACATGTCCATACATACTGTATGTCCATACATTTCCCCCCCTACATTACCATACACCCTGGTAAAGTAAATGTCATGTCTGAAGCGGCCTTGATTTTGGAATGCAAACGTAGATTCCAGTTTTAAAATCACTTCACTGGCTACCAATCAGTTTCCGGGCGAAGTATAAAGTGTTGGTTATTACCTTTAAAGCCCTACATGGTTTGGGTCCAGGGTACCTGCGGGATCGCCTTCTCCCATACAATCCGCCCCGCACACTTAGGTCCTCTGGGAAGAACTTACTCAAGCCAGCCAGAACTAGGCTGGCGAGTGTTACCCAGAGGACTTTTTCTTCCATCGCTCCCAGACTATGGAATGGTCTGTCGGAAGAGGTTAGACAAATTGACAGTCTTCATGAATTTAAGAGAGTCATGAAGACTGTCCTCTTCCGACAGGCCTATCCAGATGAATTTTAAGATGTTTTTAATGTTGTATTGTTCTCTTGCTTTTTAAAATTTTTAACTGTTGTTATTTTTATGTTTATATTGTTGTTGTTCCCCGCCTCGATCCGGAGGGAGAGGCGGGTTACAAATATTATTATTATTATTATTATTATTATTATTATTATTATTTCCTGGTCCAGTATGCTCAGCCAGCGCAAAGATGGTTCTTCTCTCAATGTGGGATTTGCTGCCCCCTCTCTGTCTTGACGCTGCAACTGTAAGTGGGGAAAATGTTCCTCTTCCCTATCAATTTGTTCAGTGGGATTGAAATTAGAGCCATGCTAACTCTGAGTTAATGATTCTTCATTCCCAAGTCAGGGTGGCAATTACAACTGAATATTCACACACAAATTAGCTAATTAAGCAGGCAGACAAGTAATTATGTTAAATTTGTGTACGCAGATAATATCAACACAACCCCAGTCTTCTAAAACAAACCAGGCTCATAAGACACAATCTGAGCAGTTCACCTTTGCTGACATTTCGTATGAGCAATATATATGATAAATGAATTGGGTTGTGGATAGAGCTGGGAAAACTGAGATTTATTTAGGAGAGTCCCTTACGAGGGCTAGGATGCCACTAGAGTATTTTCCTTCAAGATAACCACAGGCTGTCCTTCATTGTAGCAATCATAACTTTACTGTACTTGCTCATGAGCAATTCTTGCAATTTATGCTTGTGTTTGCTGTTGTGGATTGAGAGCAAATGTGTGTGGAAGTTAGAATCCTTCAGGGATGTCATCAAGGAGCCAATCAGCAATAGAGATTGCTGTTTATAGCGCTGAAATGAAGTAATAAATAAATGAGGTGCCATCATCACTACAAGGGAACACCATAAATAAGGATGTTAAGAACCTTGGCATTTTCAGAACAAATAGCTCACAAAACGAACAGTGTGTATCCTGTTCTCAGAGATTTAATGAAGGGGACTCCCCCATTCCACTCTCCCTTTATCTTTTCTGATCTGACATCTAAAAAAGCAAGGCAGGTTTATTGGCCCCCCATTTATTAATTTATTTCCAATAATTCCTATATAAAAGATAAAACAATGAACAAGAAGCATCAATAAATGCTCAAAATGATTAGAAAAAACCAAAAAAACGTAGACCAACTGATACAAGATTAGAAAACAGTTCAGCACTTCTTATTAGGCCTCTGAGGCTGACCTCAGTGTTGGGCAGATTTTTAATAGAGGAACTGTTTATTAAGATATTCTATTTCCCTCTAATACCATTTCAGGCCATAGGTTCTGTTGATGCTCTGTGCTATAGCCTGGCTTGCAGGGTTCTGCTATGCGTCAGATCTTTAGCAGGGGTCAGGTTCCTCAAGGAAGCAAGACAGGAAGAGATCAGCACCACAGAAAACTCCAAGTGGGGCTGGAGGTCAAATAGGGCAGTCAGTATGTTGCTCCAACAAGGAGCAGATCAAGACTAAGCTTTAAAGAAGAGTTTAGTGGCATTTAGGCTGGTTGACTCCACAATCAAGCTGACTGAGGCTTTGTCTCTGAAAGAGATCTAGCCTATTCAAGCAGCCTCAAGCTCCCACAATGTGGGTGTAGGCTTATGGCTGGAGTTCTCAGAGTCTGAAGATGGCAAGGTAACTTCCTCTGGATGTAAGGGAGCTGACCCCTGGGATCTATTTGGGGAACTGGGTCCTGGGAAGGTGGAAATCTCATGATGCCGTTCTGTGACTGAATTCTCTCCCTGAACTGTTAACTCTGGAGCCTCTTCTTCAGAGGACAAGTGATCAGGATTCTGCAAGGATGAGGGTTCAAGGCTCTGGTCCATGGCATCTCCCCAAAAGCTTAAGCTTCTGCAAACTTATACATAATGATCTATGTAAGAGCACATGTATTTTATTTTAATTACAATGTATAACAAATATTATTTCTCAGTTTTGGTAACTGAAAAGTATGGTTAAAATTCTGTTTGGGTTTTTGGTAAAATATAATTGCATCATGAGGAATATATAAGTAAAGCTATGAGGAAGCTTTTAATTAAAGGCACATTAGCCCCGAAAAACCTCAATAATGCTTTGTCTCTCTGTATCGAACAGGCGGTTGCTGCAATTAAGGTTTTTTTTGCTAAAAAAAAATGTCAAAAATCAGGTCTGAAAGAAGACAACAAGAGGAGGAGGAGGATGGGAGGCAATGGTTTGATAATGACATGATCAGGCCTGTTCCCCTTGGTGTGAGGGAAGGAGTTTCAGGCTATCAATCAGAATCAGATGCTGAAGCTGAAGAAGCAGGACTAGGAACATCCCACCTTACAAGGAAGTGGAAGAGGTGATTCTCCCAGGCTCTTCACCCACCAGGGATGAATCTTCACAAGACCTTTTCAGTGAGAACATGAACAACACACAGTCTGTGGGAACTCAAGAATCCTCTGAGGGGGAGGGGACTTCAGAGCTGACCGATCCCAGAGTCCGCCGTAGGTTCAAACGGGCAGAGCTGCATGTAGGCGAGAGGCGGTCAGCTCAGCTAGCCTCTCACCAAAGGCTTCTTCAAAGAAATCCTCCTTGAAGTGAAAGGGGCTCAGGGAAAAGACCACCACCTTTGTTAAAAGAACAATTGTCTTGTTTAGTTTAGCCCAGTATTAGCCTGGAGCAAGGTTCCTAAATTAACTCTCTTGAGGTGCAAGGAGATGTTTATTTACTGAATAAAGCTTTGAGGATTACTTGGCAGACCTCTTTATTGTCTCGCACCCCAGGGGGAGGGCTTGGAACCATGACAGGTAACGGCATGGTCAAGATACTCTATTAAAAGTGAGTGACCCAAGGCTGGATGTTCCAGAGTAAAAGGCTAACTTGGAATTAACCTCGGTTTGCATCAAGCATTCAGCTTCCTAAAGAGGCCTTTTCTTTGTGCAGAATTTGGCTTGTATTTTGGGAGGTTTTAATTCAGAGCATATAGAGCTGTGCATGCCCCTGCTATGTTTAGCTTTTGGTAATGTACAGTGAAATGTGTGTGTGTGTGGGGGTGTGGTGAGTTGAGAAGAAATAAGACAGTGGCGGAGCCCCTTTTCTACAGGAGGCAGTAAACATTGCCTGTGGGAACTATTTATGAGATTTGTGTGGGTGATCCGAGAGGCTGCGAAGGAAGGATCAGCCACAGTGGCGAATTACATTTGCTTTGGTAAAACCCAGACTGTGGGAACAGATGCAGAAGACAAACAATTCTGCCTGCGTCTTCTTTTCCGGGGAGCACCTTGCAAGAGGTTTCGTTTTGTTTATGCTGTGGCAGTAAATATTGGCTTGTTGTGCTGCTTTTTTTGCTGTTTAATTCTTCTTCTTCTTCTTGTTCTTCTTCTTTTTTTTAACTGTTATTCTTGGAATTAAAACCGGAAACAGGGCAGCAGCTTCCAAAATTCAAAGCCACTCTTTAGAACTGGGGAGAAAGCGAGGAAGAGTGAAAAACATCTCTGATGGATGGTTTAGACAGCATTTTCCCTAAGCAAAATAGGAAACAAGCCAGAATGGAAGACTTCCCCAAACATGGAGTCCTCCAGATGCGTTGGAATACAACTCCCATAATCCCACGCCAGCATGGGATCAGCGTATCGGATTTGCACAGGGAGACCTCGTTTCAAATTCTTGCTCAAGCATAAAGCTTACTGGATGACACTGAGCTGCTTTGACATTTCCCCCGTCTCTGGTGCTTTACCTTCCTTGCACACTTATTGGCTGCATTCGGACAACACATTAGTCAATGGTGGGTTGAGTAGCCAACTCACAGTTGGTTATTTTGTGGGTACTCCCCACACAACATATTGCTACACAACTTGGGTGGTTGGGGCTGGCATTGAGTGGACTAATAGTCAACCCAGCATTTGACTGACACAGCCCCCGCCCCTCTCCCCACCCTCCCTCCCTCTTCCCTTGGTCCTCCCGGTGCTATCCCAGCAGCCTCTGCAAGTTGCACCAGTTGTAGCAGAGTGGCAGCCGCCGCTTGGTGGCTCTTGCCGCCTGCCTTTATGGGCTTGTGTTTTAACCCACTCACCACATGCCATTGATACATTCACTCCTCCACACAACACTTTAAACAACTGGCTTCGAGCTAAACAACTTGCAAGCCAGTTGTTTCTCTCCATTGCTTATTTGGGGGGAATAGCATACCGTCAGTAGTTTGTGAGTGGCGTGTTAACCTCCACACAACACAATAAGCAACACAACTGATGATTGTTCCCCCCAGTTGCTTAATGTGTTGTCCGAATGCAGCCATTGTGTGTGCAATGGGTATGGTGATGGTCGAGGAAGCAGGTGCACTACCTGGTGCTGCTCAGAGGAAGGGTGGGATACAAATAATTGCAATATAATGGCCCTTCACAACAAGCCTGTGAAATAGGAGCATTATATTATTCCCATGTGCACTGGAGGCAAAGACCCAGCAACCTGGCTGTAGAGCCATCCAGTGTGTTTGCAGCTGAGCAGGGATTTGACCTTGGAGACACTCTATAGATTCAAAATAACCACATGTCCTAGGCCTGATGGGACTTCAGATGAGGAATTGCAAGACTGAATACTCCACCATAAACATGAGAGGGAGCGAGAGATGTGGGTGGGAGGGTGGGTGGGGGAAGGGGAACTCCATGCACAAGGAAATCTAGAACATCATGAGACATGTTCCAGGGCCTAACCTTCTCCTCCTCCTCCTCCTTGACCGTTTTCATGTGAGGAACGATTCAAGCCTCCCCTGCAGCCGGAACTGGTGGGTATCCAATATCTTAGTTCTTCGCATTTTTCACATCTTCCTTGACTCATCACATTTTACTGCTTTGGAAACGATATCCACACTTACATCAATATATGAGCTCATCTTCTTAACCTGCCGGCTGGTGGAGACTTGAAATGGGATCTGTGAAAGAAAGTCAACAACTTAAAACAGCGATGGCCTATTTTGCAAAGGGTGTTCATATTTGGCTTTATTTTCCTGACACCCCCCCTTCCTTCCCCATTAGCTTCAATGACGGCACATTCTGGAATCCAGTCCAGTCTGAATCAAGGTTCCAATTTTGAGGATACTTTCAATGCCTTGGCCAGAAAACAAAACAAAACCTTAACCCTGTCCTCTGATCCCATCGGTGCTGTGGTGGTCATAGCTTTATCCTGAGATTTATCTTGACATAAGGGAAGCCATGTTTTGATCAATCTGATCAATCTGAATAGAAAGGTCATACATTGGGCATCGTAACTTTTAAAAATCTGTCTGTGTCTCACAAGACACCCCACACCCACATATGTCCAACCTGAAAGAATCTGTGATAAGGCCAGACTTCCCTTTTCCCCCAGTTGCCGGAGCAGATTTCCCTTTTTCCTAGTTGCCCAGGTAACTGGCCTGCCACAGGAAGGAGCTAGCTTAACCACAGAAATTGCAGGAACTAGTGGTCGGCTAACTTTCCTATTGCGCCAACAATAGGCTGACCATATGAAAAGGAGGACAGGGTTCCTGTAACTTTAACAGTTGTAGAGAAAAGGGAATTTCAGCCGGTGCCATTTGTATACAATTAGTTCCTGGTGAAATTCCCTCTTCATCACAACAGTTAAAGGTGCATGCACTATACTAGAGTGACCATATACAAAAGAAGGCAGGGCCCCTGCAACTTTAACTGTTGTGACGAAGAGGGAATTTCACCAGGAACTAATTGCATACAAATGGCACCGGCTGAAATTCCCTTTTCTCTACAACTGTTAAAGTTACAGTAGCCCTGTCCTCCTTTTCATATCGTCAGCCTAGCCAACAACATACTTTGCACATGCTCTGTTGATTTATGCTTACGTGAAAAGAACTTGCTAATAAAACAGCTGGCACGCCCAGCAAGAGTCAGAGTTGCACCTCGGCTGAGGTGGGCTCTCCGTTGCAACGTTCCCGTTCTGTCAAAATAAAGGTTTGTTGAAACTTGGAAAGCAACTCTGTTGTGATTTGGGCCACGACACTGCACATTTGAAGGAACGGAAAATAAAAATGCTGATCCTATTTGTGCAAATTTGCAGGAAGAACTGAAAAAGAGGGTTACCAATGTATTTTGGGGCGGTGCAGTATGAAAGTTTCCCTCTGCAGGAAATACAAGGCTCTGAGAATGTGTGCTCTGCAACTTATTTATTTATTTATTACAATTATATACCGCCCAATAGCCGAAGCTCTCAGGGCGGTTCACAAAAATTAAAACCATCAACAAAACAATATAAAAACACGATATAAAAATACAATATAAAAAAGCCACCAAGGTAAAAAAAAAAAAAAAAGCTCAGCAATGCAGATTTAAAATACACATTTAAAATAAGGATTTAAAACAGTGGAGGTAAAAGGCTGTGATAATAAACTGTTAAAATAGTGTGAGAATGAGAAGGTCTTCCCCTGATGTTGAAAGGAGTATAATGTAGGTGCCAGGTGAACCTCTGTAGGGAGCTCATTCCACAGCCAGGGTGCCACAGCAGAGAAGGCCCTCCTCATGGTAGCTTTGTCAATTTGTCAGCTGTGTAGCGATCAGGTGTGTGAGGGGAAGCACTCTGCTGTTGGGAAGATGAGGATCTGTGAATCCAAGATGGGTTGTGCCACAAAGGCAACTGGGATATGAGCTATGAGTGGGTGGGAGGACTGATAGGGAAATAGGCCATACCAAGCCATCATGCACTCGATCATCTGTTGGGAGTAATGTGGGTTGTTCAGCAGACAACGCATGGTGGCTTATTCTTAGGGTGGCTTAGCATGATGTGCAAACTCTCCATTAACATCCAGGGTGGACATAAAAACATCACATCTAGGGTCTATAATTCCCTAACTGCACTACTGTGGATCTAGGATTGCAGCCACCATCTCATTTCCCTTTCCTCATAAAAGGATGATCCCATTTTCCTGGAGGGCTGCTGCAGTGAAATTAGAGCACTCCAACGGACTGCGGATGTGCTGAGAGAAGGGATATAAAGTTACAAATGCAGTGGGTGAAATCCTGATCCACCCTCAGTGACATCGGTGATGGTTTTGCCATTTTCTTCAATTGGAACATTTCACATTTTCTCTCAGTAGCTGCCATCTGTCCCCCTTTGGAGATTTTCACTTTCTCGTGAACTCTGCGCTCACAGGTCATTGTTTCTTCTGCATATTTTAAGCAAGAGTGATTTTCTACATCTTGGGTGGTGGTGGGGGAAATCACAGCAAGAGAATGTATCTCAGTATTTAAAGCACATGTCTGAATGCTGTGAACATAAATAATTACCGAACAAGTAAGGCTGAAATGCAATCTACCGGATGACAAAAAACTATCTGGTTCAGCTAGATAACATACAGCAGGATATAAACATGTCTGTTTACCATTTTCTGTGCTGGATCTCGGGAGAAATGCACGTTCCTGTGTTAAAGTGGGCATGAGGCATCACTTTGGGCAGCCTAATAGGATCAGTAAGCCATGGACGAAACTGCGTGTCAATTTATCACACAGCATCTGTGTATATTTGAACATGATGCTACTGACAGTGGGTTTAGTTTTAGAGTTGTAGGAAGCTTACGGCCATCCAGTGCAGGTGATCTCCACCTCTACGCTCCCTCAGCTCTCCATTTTGGCTAGATGGGCTGTTTACACCCATCTAGCTGGGACTTTTCAGAGAGGGAAGGAAAGAGGCTTGGGAGGCCTGAGGATACAACAAGAGCCAGTCTCTGGCATGCTTCTTTCCCCTTGTCCCCGAGGTCATTTTTGCAAGCTCACAGAGGCAGCTGGCATGGTTCTCTCCATGCCTGTGCAAGGAGCTTGGATTCCTGGCTCTGAGGTCGGAGCAGTGTTTCTGACCTCAGATCCAGGAATCCAAAGTATCCTATGCCCCCCCTCCCCAAATGTCTAGGGCCCATAGGGTTGCTCCTTTAGTCACTTGGAACCATGGCTAAAGCATTAAGGGATGCCAAAGAGCCAGTGTGGTATAGTGGCTGAAGTGTTGGATTGGGAGTCGGGAGATCTGGGTTCTAGTCTCCAGTCAGCCATGAAAACCCACTGAGTGACTTTGGGCCAGTCACAGACTCTCAGCCCAACCTACCTCAAAGGGTTGTTGTGAGGATAAAATGGAGAGGAGGGGGATTATGTACGCCACCTTGGGTTCCTTGGAGGAAAAAAGGCAGGACATAAATGCAAATAATAATAATGATGATGATGATGATGATGATGATGATACTCTGTGGCAGAGTGCATGATCTGCATTCAGAAGCTCCAAGGTTCAATCTTACTCAGTGTGGTTAGAATGATTAGGACTCGAGATACCCTGGTTCAAAGTACAAAACTATACAGCAGAAGAACTCCAAATGGATTGTTCCATGTCAGAAGCAATGGCAGTTGTTTGGGAAAGCCAAAATGTGGGGAGAAATGTGGATGCTGTTAAGATGGCCAGCAAAACATCCCTAGGGATTGCCTGAAGGTACCGATTTAGTGTTGGACATTTTGTCCTTTCCCCCCAGCTTTCCCTGGCCAGACACATTCCTCTTTAGGTTGAGTGACCATATGGAAAGAGAACTGGGCTCCTGTATCTTCAACAGTTGCCTAGAAAAAGGAATTTCAGCAGGTGTCATTTGTATGTATGCCAGAACCTGGTGAAATTCCCTTTTCATCACAACAGTTAAAGCTACAGGAGCCCTGCCCTCTTCTGTATCTGGTCACTCTAGTATAGCTCCTGCAGCTTTTACTGTTGTGTTGGCCATAATGGCTATATGGACCTTCAATGTTCCACTGAATAACAGGTGCTGGGGAACAACTATAGGAGGAGCCATGCCTTTATGCCCTGTTTGAATGCTTCTCATTGGAGTAGCTGGTTGGCTACGTGGGAAGCCAGATGCCAGACTAGATGGACCTTTAGTCTGATTCAGCTTCAGGGCTCTCCTGATGTTCTTAACTGTTCATCCTGCCTCAGGCCCAAGGCTGGAGAGAAAAATGGACCCCAGGGCACTTCAGTTATCTTGAAAGGTTGTCACACGGAGGAGGGCCAGGATCTCTTCTCAATTATCCCAGAGTGGAGGATGCGGAATAATGGGCTCAAGTTACAGGAAGCCAGATTCCAGCTGGACATCAGGAAAAATGTCCTGACTGTTTGAGCAGTATGACAATGGAACCAATGACCTAGGGAGGTGGTGGGCTCTCCCACACTAGAAGCCTCCGAGAGGCAGCTGGACAGCCATCTGTCCGGTGTGATTTAAGGTGGATTCCTGCCTTGAGCAGGGGGTTGGACTCCATGGCCTTATAGGCCCCTTCCAACTCTACTGTTCTATGATTCTGTCACTTAGCTCTCTGCCAGTTGTGTCCAAATCCAATCTGCCAAAAATGCCTTTCAGCTGTCCCTTTGTGACTTCTTTCCTCTCCCGAACTCTGAGTATTATGGGTCCCCTCTACAAGGATTCGCTTTTGCGCCCGGTTAGGCGATTATGCGCATAATCGCTGAAGCGCATTTACACCTAATACCTCTGCACGAGAGGCGGCGAGAGGCGGCGAAGCGCATTAATGGATGACCAAAATGCGCTTTACAAGTAGTTAATGCGCATAAGCACTTGTTCACATAGTCAAAATGCGCTTTAACGGCCGGAGCAAAATAAAACTTGCTATTTAACGCACATTCGATAATGTGCATAATCGGAGAGATAACGCACCTCTACGCCCGATTTGCGCTCCATTCCTGTAGAGGTAAAAAAATTTAAGCGCCTTGAAAGAGCTTTAAACCTCTCTCGTAGAGGCAGCCATGTTTTAGACAGAAGAGGCATCAAGAGACCTTCACTCCCTTAGGTAAGTCTCTTGTGGTCACCCATCAAATTTGTCAGGCAGAATCGCAGTGGAAACAGGTCCCCTCGTGCGGATCAAGACAGCCAAACTCCTTGCAGCACATTAGAGTCCTCTCCAACAGGAAACTTCCTAGACACCAAACGTCTGTTGTGTGTACAGCAGACACAGCCGGGGCTGCTGTACTCACAAACTGACATGCTGGCTTAATACAGGCAAGGAGATTTAAAAGAAACATTTTCCCTGCCAGCAAACACACATGCCGTTCCCCAGCTCCAGCCTGAAGTGGTGAGATCCTGCAAAGGCTATACCACATGTTTCATTTGCATGCTTGATGCTGCCCTTACTTTACTTTGGTGTCAGAGCCCAAGACCGCAGACAGAGGCTTTGAACTGCTGATGTGAGGGATGCCAGTTGGCAGTCTTCCCCAAGCAGGTGTCCTCCAGATTTGTTGGGCTACAATTGCTATCATACCCAGCATGCTGAATGGAGGATGATGGGAGTTGTAGTACTGAACATCTGGAGGGGAGGCAAGCAAATGGAAATTCCATCCTGTGTGCCACCATACAGCTTTGGCCAAAGGAAGTAATCATAGAATCATAGAATAGTAGAGTTGAAGGGTCCTAAAAGGCCATCCAGTCCACCCCCTGCTCAATGCAGGAATCCACATTAAAGCATACCTGAGTGCAAGGAACTGCAAGGAGACTCAGTCCAGCTGCAAGGAAGGCTCTTTATTCCAATAAACCAGGGTGGGTCAGGTGGTCCCCTACCAAGGTTCCCAGGTCAGGCTAATTTAGGCTGACCATATGGAACAGAGGACAGGGCTCCTGTATATTTTCAACAGTTGTATTGAAAAGGAAATTTCAGCAATGTAATTTGTATGCATGCCAGAACCTGGTGAAATTCCCTCGTCATCATAACAGTTAAAGCTACAGGAGCCTGCCCTCTTTCATATCTGGTCACTCTAGTATAGCTCCTGCAGCTTTCACTGTTGCGATGAAGAGGGAATTTCACCAGATGCTGCATGCATACAAATGACACCTGCTGAAATTCCCTTTTCTATGCAACTGTTAAAGATACAGGAGCCCTGTCCTCCTTTCCATATGGTCACCCTAGCTTATTTGTTGATCTGAAGACCCAGGAAATTGCTTTGTCACATTCCCCTTAATGGGAGCCAGGCCTGACATAGGCTGATCAGATAAAATCCAGGTCAGGGCTCATGTAACTTTAACAGTTGTAGAGAAAAGGGAATTTCAGCCAGTGTTATTTGTATGCAATTAGTTCCTGGTGAAATTCCCTCTTCATCACAACAGTTAAAGGTGCAGGCACTATACTAGAGTGACCATATACAAAGAAGGCAGGGCCCTTGCAACTTTAACTGTTGTGATGAAGAGGGAATTTCACCAGATGCTGCATGCATACAAATGACACTGGCTGAAATTCCCTTTTCTCTACAACTGTTAAAGTTACATGAGCCCTGACCTGGATTTTATCTGGTCAGCCTAACAATGTAATAGTGGTCCACAGAAGAAGGAATATTCTGGAAAGTGAGATGAGTATTAAACTGGGAAGAAAAGGGGATAAATGGCGGAGGAAGAATTAAAAACACCTTCCTTCTGGCTTGGTAAATAGTAAGCAGTGCTTTGATAGCATCTGGCCTTATCAGATGGTGAATGGGGGGGGGGGAAGCCATTCTGTCTTGCAAAGCAATAACTTGATCATAAATTCTTTTTAGTGACAAATTAGCTTTTTGTATTGCCCAAATTCTGCCTGTTTTCCTTCCCAGCTCAGTTGCACCAGGCCCTCCATCACTTTGCTTAACACCTTTATGATAGGTAAGGAAGCCAGGAGGGTCTCTCTGCGGTAAAGTTTTGTGGTTGACAAATTGCGGTCTGGCTGATGGGAAAGTTCTGCTCAAGGAAGCCGCAGAGTCACCTCATCACCCTGCTCTGATTTATACGGGGGGGGGGGGGAGGTTTAAAAGTAATCAGTTTTAATGACACACTTTTATTTAATCTTGATCTATTTACATCTCCAAATGTCACCCTGGTTGAAACAATTGCAATTCACACTGCAGATTGCTTTATGGCGTTTCCATAAATAGAAAGTCTAAACTTCATTGGGTTTCTATTCATCCCACCCTTCCCATGAAGACTGCATTAAGCATTTACATTTTTTTTTAAAAAAACCTTCTCTCCCCCTCCAAAAATATGGTTCCTCTCTCTCTCTCTCTCTCTCTCTCTCTCTCTCTCTCTCTCTCTCTCTCACGCACACACACATCCCAATTAGCAGTTCTTCTCCAATGTGACCTTAAAAGCCAACAATATATTTTGACAGTTATTGTAGTTGCAGCTGTATTTTCACCTAGAGAGTGACCTTTTCATGAAGACAATACTTGAAAGAGTGAGGGTTAAATGTAAGAGACCATTTAAAAAAAAAAGCATTTTCTTGAATAATATCCATGATTTATGCAGGATTCAAGAGTGGAATTGTCAGAGCCAAAATCCGAGTGACTGTTTGCTTCTGAAACACTTGAACACTGAGGCTTTTAATGAAACTGAAAAATGAATTCATGAGTGCATCTTATATCTTCAGTGCTCCATTTAACACCACCTGTCTGTTTCCTCGACAGGCCACATTTGTGAATGATCCACCCAATAGAGACAAAAGCTTGCTTCACACTTGTGAGTTCCTCCACAGCTTTCTGAGAACAGTACAGATGCTGAGCACTCTATAATTTCCCCACCTTTATACTGCCATTTTCATATCTGAAACCATTTTAGCTGCAGTGGCTCCTTCCTGCAGTAAAATCACAAGAACTTATTTTATGAAGATGCTGAGAATTCACTGCTTGAGTTAGTGTTATCATTTTACAGGCCTCCATGTCCTACTTGAGGTCATTTTGAAAGCATATGGGTGGATGCTGTGCAGAATTGAATGCTGGACAGGATGGATATGTGGTCTGGTCCTGGAGGGCACTTTGTTGGTTCTACCTGCTCAGAGAATGAGACCACTTTGGGTATCAGCAGAAGAGTTTCCAGTAGCTGCAAGTTTCCGGTAGGGCTGTGCATCGCTTTGGATCTGAATCCTGAATCCGAGGTGAGGCAGGATGATTCAGAAGACCTAATATCAGATCCAAAGCAAGTCAGGATAGGTCCAAATTGATCCAAAGTGAATCGGGGGGTCTGTGCAATGCCCTAGTTTCCAGTGCCCAATATATACCATCAAAACTGAGGCTAAATGCCAAACTAGACCATTAATTGCATAAATGTAATTAACATGCACATTTTTTTTTAAAAAAAGTGTGCGTGTCAGCCATAGGGGAACAGGAGCAGCATTGGGTTTCAGGCAGGGGTGGGGATCTGCTATTTGCATTGGGAGGGAGGCAGCCATTTCTTTATTTATTACATTTCTATAATGTAATAAATTATTACATTATAGCTGTCTCCATTTGTGCCCGTAGAGGCTTCTCAACTCAGCAGCTACAAGAAGGTGATTTTTGCTGGGACAACAACATTCATGAAAGGGTTAACCCCCTCCCCCCTCAATCCCCTTGAACTGCTACTTACATTGGTTTAAAATGTGTGTGTTAATTGCAGCCACACAATTAACATTATATCTGATTTGGCCCTAAATTCCAGACAGTCAACCCTGATGAACAGTACATTTGCTCACACGCCAAGTGTCACAGTCCAGAACCAAGAGCCCGTTGTAACAGCAGTGGCTCTGAGGAGCACTCAGAACCTGTTCCCAGACCTTTGCAAGTGACCTTGGATCCCACACCTTGTCTTCCCAATTCCCAAGAGGTGCCATTTGTTTTGATCCTGAGGAGTGGTCCTTGGACTCCTCCAGTGAGCAGGGACGTGCTAGGGGAACATTCCCCAACTAACTCCTCACTCCCCTAACCTTCACAACCTAGAAGAAACCAGCAGCTGGTCCTTTTAAAAAGCCAGATGCAGCACTTGAGGGGGTGGAGCTTTCAGGAGGACCCTCCTGCCCTGACTATAAAACCCTTTCAGTTGCTCTAAACCAGTGTTGAGATAGGTTGTTAGTATGTTAGCTCCAGGACTGGTGTCTCTGGTCCTGAATGTTCTCCCAAATCCTGGGCTGGTTCCTGTGGTGCTGACCATGGTACTGTAAACGCTCCTGCTCCAGTTCTGTGCCCCATGCAGTTGGCTTTGCACCTGAGCTGTTGCCCAGAATAGATAACACAATTTCAGGTGAAGCAGGACATCTGTTTTTTCATTTTCGGCTATTCTGTTCCTCCCCTCACCCCAAAGGAAAACAACTCATCTCAGAAGAGAGAGGTGAGTTGGCAGATAGTGGAGAGTTCCAGCTATGCCCAGAGTAGCCTGGTGGGCCTCTTCTCTTTCCCATGTTTGAGTGAGTAACTCTGGTAGCAACTTTTGCCACTGGAAGTCATGGGGATTGAACTACAATAAGTTCCTTACTTAATCTTATTAACTGCAAAGTTGATTGGGGTACTTCTTCCTTCATGTCTTTGGTCTTAGTATCCATTTTTTTTTTTTGCACCATGTTTCTGAAGTAGTTCATTATTTCATCTTAAGATAATTCAAGAGTATTAATAAAACCAATTATTCAATTCATTTAAATGCTAATTGATATAAAATTATTCTCAAAGTTCATTCAAGGGACTAAAGATCACAGAATAATAATCTATCCAATTAATCCATTTTCCATTCATTAATCTCTTGTTCATTAATTACTACAATCACACATATTCATGTAAAAGTTTAACACATATTCACATTCATCCAAAATGAATCTTATTGAGTCATTCATCAAACATCAATGTGTAAAAGGTGTGTATATATATATATATATATATATATATATAGTGTACATAGATAGTATAAACTATATATCTATGTATCTCACCTCCACAGGCTGGATGAGGAATTTCCAGAGGCCAAATTTGGCCTGTGGACTGGAGGTTCCCCATCCCTGGTATATAGCATAAGGCTTCAGGAGGTACTCCAATTCATTCAAAAGAAGAGGAATTAATTCCTCAATGTCCTGAGAAGACAAAGCGTCTTTCAAACTGACTATGAAAGTACTACTTGCGGATATCCTCATGAAACAGAAATTCATTAGATCCCTAAGAAGCATCAAATTCTTGATTCTTTTAAAGTGCTGATTGGAAAAGCATTCAGAAAGTTGCAATTCATTAACTCCACCTCCCCAATTCATTTGGCAGAGATCAAATTCTTCCTGAAAGATGCTAATGATAAGTCCTCTTAAACGAAGAAGAAAAATGAAAGGAGCCCCATAGCGGTTCAATCAATAGTTCAAGTTCAATTATAATAATGATCAGTTAATAGCTGAATTCAAAGGACCATCTTCCCAGCAAACCTCTGAGCCAGAGGCTGCGTTCATCAGATTGATAACAATTGAAGTAATATGCTCAAATAGCCTTTTGCACAGAAGATCTTCCAATTCATCAGCCAGAGGTTTGCTTAGATGACAAATCCAAGGACACACGCTAAAGGTGTCCTTCCCCATCCTGGGGCTCTCCAGATGGACTACAATTCCCATAGTTCCCAGCTAGCATTGTCCTTTCCCCCTTTTCTACTACGCTCTACTGCAATTTAGATGGGATGGGGGAGAAGAACAGAAAACTTTCTGCATGGTGTTGTGTTTGGGGGAACTGGGCTCCTCTTACTCCCATACCCTGAAGGGAAGGCCACCACCACTAACCCATTGGTTCCAGTGAGATAGAAGCTGCTCCAGTTGTTAAATGCCCCATCATACAATAGTAGAGTCAGAAGGGGCCTATAAGGCCATCCAGTCCAACCCCATGTCCAACGCAGGAATCCACCTTAAAGCATCCCTGACAGATGGCTGTCCAGCTGCATCTCGAATGCCTCTAGTGTGGGAGAGCCCACCACCTCCCTAAGTCATTGGTTCCATTGTCACACTGCTCAAACAGTCAGGAAGTTTTTCCTGATGTCCAGCCGGAATCTGGCTTCCTGTAAGTTGAGCCCATTATTCTGTGTCCCTTGTGAGGCCTCTAGTCTCGTACCTGGGAATCTCTGGCCAACTACTGTGATCTTATAACGGAGGAGTAGAATATTCCTGTTTGATGAAGTACCAGAAAACAGGGTCCCTGTTCCTTCCATAACCTGAAAGGAAGGGCCAACATCAGTTGCAGATGACCTAGCTAAATGAGGCATGGTGAGCAGCTACGAGAGAGAGGTCCTTTTCAGTGGTAGTGCCTGCATAATGGAACACCCCTTCCAGAGAGACCCTCAATTCTCCCAGACTTTTTAGTCTCTCCATTTTTTTATAAAAAGAATGTGTTTGTGCTTTTCAGATCCCTGCACTGCAGTTGTCCTCTATTGTTTGGTTTTATTTATTGTTTTAGATGTTCTTGTGTTTTATGGTTCTGCCTCTCTTTTGTGAATGGTCCAGAGAGCTCTGGCTATTGGAAGGAATAGAAATGTCATAAATAGAGAAATCAGTAAATCGGCTGTGACCTCCAGTCTTCTGCATGGGAATCTCTGTGATCGTCTAAGGAAAGCTTCCTGCTTGGTCATCTGCCAAGAAGCTGGGCTGCCTCCCTTTCCCCTCAAACCCTGGAAGTCTTTCAGCCACAGTTTGATAGGGAAGGTTTGGATCTCAAGCTCTCTCTTCCCTTGCACCACTGGCTGCTGAATTCTAATAGTATTCATTAGCTAATTAATATAAAACAAGTGTGCAACTACACAGCCTGTGGCTCTCCAGCAAATCACATCTGATGGAACAGTTCCTATCTCCTTGCAACAAACGAGGTGGAATAGTTGAGAAGCGGTTTCCATGCCGAAGACACAGTAAAAGCCTTCATGATGATATGGAGCCCGACAGCTGGTTTTGATTTCCCCCTCCCCCCAGTTCACGATCTCCGTACCATTGTCTTTGTTACGGCAAGGCAATGAAGGTTTGTGATCAATCTACTTCACACGATGAAGAGGAAATGTTTTACCAATCAGGCTTCTTTTGGACATAAACAAAGCCATCTGTTCTATTTTAAAGTCTGGCAATGCTTAATTCCTCATTGTGGGGAAGGGCTCACTTTGGCTGCTGGAATTGGTGTGTTTTTCAAAGAAGCAGGCTAACCAAAGAAATTACAGCAGAGCATCCCAGGAGAGGGGGGGTTCTCTCCCCCTTTTGATTTCCCCTAGCTGGCCTTCCCACGCACCCACCACCTGATTGGACTAATCTTGATTTTGACTCCTTGGGCAGATGCTGTAGCTCATTACATAGCCTATATATGCCAGTTGCTGGGGAACATGAGTGGGAGGATGTTGTTGCACTATGTCCTGCTGTGGGTTCCTGGTTGGCAGCTGATTTGCCACTGTGTGAACAGAGTGCTGGACTAGATGGACCCTCGGTCTGATCCAGCAGGGCTCTTCTGATGTTCTTAGTATTGTATCTTGCTATCAAATATTTTTTTTCCTGAAGTGACAGGAATCTAATGGGTCTTTGACCAGGATCCTTAGAGTTACTAATTCAAGCCCAGAGCTCCAGTTAGCACCCATTTATAACCAGTTAAACAGTGGTGCAGCTAGTCTTTCAGTACCCTTTCAGTATGCTAGAACCTGGGGTCATCTCATGAAGCTGATTGGTGGGAGATTCAGGACAAATAAAAGGAAAGACTTCTTCACACAGCACATAGTTAAATTATGGAATTCGCTGCCACAAGATGTAGTGATGGCCACCAATTTGGATGGCTTTAAAAAGGGGTTGGATAAATTCCTGGAGGAGAAGGCTATCAATAGTTATTGGCCCTGATGGTTATTGACTACCTCCAGCATTGGAGGCAGTAAGCCTATGTGCACCAGATGCTGGGGAACATGGGCAGGAGTGTGCTGTTGCACCATGTCCTGCTTTGTTGGCCCCTAGTTGACAGCTGGTTGGCCACTGTGTGAACAGAGTGCTGGACTAGATGGACCCTCAGTCTGATCCAGCATGGCACTCCTTATGTTCTTACGTTCCTACCCTCAATAAATATATTAACTGTTTATTAGTCCTGATGGCTATATGCTATCTCCAGTATCAGAGGGAGTATGCCTATGTACACCAGTTTCTGGGGAAGATATCTAGTTCAGAGGTGGGCAATGTAGGTCAAAACGTCTGGAAGGCCACAACGTCCATCCGCTCTAACCAGCATAGCCAGTGGTGAGGGCTGGTGGGATTTGTAGGCCAAAACATCTGGAGGCCCATGGCTTGTCCACCTCTGATCTAGTTGCAAAGGGGCACCCCACCATTTCCTTTTTACCTGTGAGGTCTAAAGTTCCTCAGCAGCTCAGCCACACCAAGGCAGGTGCAAAGTCCGAATGCACAAACCAGCAGCTCAGCTTGAGGTATGGAACTATTTCAAGAGAAATGTTTTTAGCCTCCCCCAAAAGGTGTTTTGATCAGGGCAGCAGATGACTTAATCCTTGCAAGCAGGAGTGTGAATGGTTTGCCGGCATTAGTGGAAGAGGATTATTAAAACGGCAGATAACACAGGCTGTGTAATTACTGTTCTGGATGGAACATCTGTCCCCTTGGGTGGCTGAGCATGGGCAAATGGGGAAAAGGGGAAAAGAGCATGTTAGGTCTTCATGACATTCGTGGATGTGGGTGATTACTTATTCTGTCACAGTACCAGGGGGACCCCTCTTCTCCTTTGAGTGTCCCCCAACCCACTACTACTAATTTCCATTCAAGCAATGAGGTTTAATATTCAAAGTGCCGCATAACTTTCTTTGTTGTGGGTGCTTAACTTCACAGCAGCTGTACAGAGGGGAAACTGAAGAGGAATAAGTGACTTGCCACATGCAGATTTGCTGGGAAAGGAAGGGGGCCTTAATGAAATCCCAAAGCCCCCCTGATGCCCCCCCCATTTTAGCCTTTGTGATGGACCATAGCGCAGGGGTAACACACATGCTTAAAGTCATGGGCTCAATCCCTGGCATTTCCATTCAAAAGGACAAGGTGATGGGAAAATTCTCTGCCGGAGATCAGTGAATGCCACATTCAGTCAGTGTGGCAAACAGTACTCAGCCAGAGAGACTATGATTTGTGTTCCAAAGCAAAATTCCAGAACATAGTTAAACTATGGAATTAGCACATAAACTCTGGGATTTGCGCGACGATCACACAGTGCATAAACTATGGAATTTGCTACCGCAAGATGTAGTGATGGCACCAGTTTGGATGGCTTTAAAAGGGGGTTGGACAAATTCATGGAGGAGAAGGCAATAGCTACTAGTCCTGATGGCTATATGCTATCTCCAGTATCAGAGGCAGTATGCCTATATGTACACTAGTTGCTGGGGAACATGGGTAGGAGGGTGTTGCTACACTCACGCCCTGCATGTGGATTTCCTACTGGCAGCTGGTTGGCTACTCTGTGATTGGAATGCAGGACTACAGGGCCCCTTGGTCTGATCCATCAAGGCTCTTCTCATGTTCTTAAATCCTGAATCCACCATATTCTAAAAACACTAGTAAGGGGGCTGTAATGAATTGTCAAGGGGGTACCCCCTCTGACCTCCCTGAAATTTGAATACTGAAATCACACAATGGACATGTTGTGTTAGAAATAATCGTGACAGTCTTTAGTGCTATTGCAATCAACACCATACCAGCTCATCTTTGCAACTGTTGAGGAACGCTGTAGATTTTGACCACCTGCCCCTTCTAAGTCTCTGCTGTTTTCTGTTTCCCACCCACCCAAGTCGGACTACTTTCAGCACAGCTGCAGATGAGCAGTGGGTGTTTTTAGATTTGCTCTATGTAATGAGCCCTGGATCTGACTTGAGCAGCACCAGCTAATTCTGAACTCAGTGGGGTGTAAGTAAATGTGGGGCGTTTCATGTTCACTGTGCCTCATTTTACACTTACCAACCCTGGATTTAATCTGCCGTTTCATCGCCTGCTCTTGCTGTGTAATGAGATATTTTCATAACTCCTCGCGATCTGGTTTAAGTGGTAGTGCAGGATTTGGAATACATGGAGAAATTGTAGAAAGCGTTTGGAGGCATCCAAGGAAACAGACATGTCCTTGCAGGCTGGCCCTACTGTTATGAAGAGTGAGGAGGCTACCTCAGATGGCAGATGTTGGGGGTGGGGAGGGAAAGGGAGATTTCCGTAATCATGTGTGTCATGCTGAGGGGGGGGGGGGGAATCCCTTGTCGGAAGAAGAGTTCAAAGCTTTGGAGCCACATGTCTCTGGGGAACAGGTCATCACAGAGATTCCTGTCATTATCAAAAATGGTTCTAGGCCCACAGGGGTGATGTCCTCAGACTGGCCTCCTGAAGAGGTAGAGAGCTCAGTTCTGAGGCAGAGGGATGCTGAACCACCCAGCCCCCAAGAATGCTGGCATCTTAAGATTCAGACTAGGCTAGTGGCCAGGTGAAGGAATGCCCACTTGCTGAAGAGGGATCCTCATGACTAAAGGACTCCTCATACTAGGGAGCTACTCATGAGGAGGGCTTCTTACCCAAGCCTGTCATATGATACAACTGAGTTCTGGGTGGGGCTCTAAAAGCTCCAGCATATAAACTCTCAGTGGGGTCTCACTGGCTGCTGGAATAACTTCTTATTTCCGTTCCTAGTGACTTGAACCCTTGTTCCTCTGGCTGTGTTATGTGACTGAATCTCTGTGCTCCATTAGGCTCTTGTTTGACTCTGCTTCTTGGAACTGTCCCTTTTGCCTGGCTATACTCTGACCGTTCCAGTCTTGTACATGGAATTGCGAGGAAGGCACTGTCTGAACCCATCCATATACCATGCTCATTTTCTAAGTCCCTCCTCCAGGTTCCTCCTCTGAGGGAAGTTTTTGAGGGCCTTCTTGGTGGTGGCCACCAAATTAAGAAACCATCTCCTCAGTGAGGCCCACCTGGAGCCTTTTTGGTGCCAGGTTAAGACCTTCCTCTACTCCCAGGCATTTGGCAGCATATGAACGGTTTTTAATCAGGCCATGGGCTATTGTTTGGATATGTGTGTGTGTTGGGACTAGCCCAAGATATTTTGCTGCTTAAGGAAGAGCAGCAAATGGTGACCCCCCCCCCCCAAACTGAGATGCATAGTATCCAAAGCCAGCCAAGTTATCTTGGTATATGAGACAGAAGATCCCATAAGCACCTTTCAACATCCCTGATAGTAGAAATACAATGATAACAGAGTAAGAACTACCAATTTGATGCCCATTTATGACACCCAAAAGCTGTTGGGTCAACTGCCTCATGGTAGGGCCAGCCCTAGTGTATATATGTGTGACTGAACATGTTTAGCCTGGAGTAAGAGAAGATTGAGGGGAGTCATGATAGCACTCTTCAAATATTTGAAAGGCTGTCACACAGAGGAGGACCAGGATCTCTTCTCGATCATCCCAGAGTGTAGGATGCGGAATAATGGGCTCAAGTTACAGGAAAACAGATTCTGGCGGGACATCAGGAAAAACTTCCTGACTATTAGAGCAGTACCACAATGGAACCAATTCCTTAGGGAGGTCGTGGGCTCTCCCACACTAGAGGCATTCGAGATGCAGCTGGACAGCCATCTGTCAAGGATGCTTTAAGGTGGATTCCTGCAGTGAGCAGGGGGTTGGACTCCTTGGCCTTATAGGCCCGTTATGATTCTATGATTCTGTGACTGTTTTGTTTATATGTTTGTAACGAAACTGTTCTTATAGTATGCATACTGTATTTACTGTATATATAGTATATAGTATGCATACTGTATTTAAGTTTTTTTTATCTTTATAAACTGCCTAGAGCTTTGGCGATTGGGCAGAATAGATATGGAATAATGAATGAATGAATCTTGTCCTTCGTCTCAGGCCATCCCTGTGACTTGGGCCATCCCAATATCTTGGGCCATCCCTGTGACTTTGTTCTATGGTTAACACACTGATGACCTATTTGCAGTGGTGTAGTGCATCGAGGACTCAACATGCTACCAGAGCTGCAGAAGGAATCTCTTCAGTCTGGGGTCCCTTGACAGTTTAATTCTTCCATTTATATTGTGAAGTTGGTGGCTTTACGTTCTCTCCTTTTCCCTTGCTTCGGTGGTTAGGAGGCTGGGGGGGGGGGGAATTGAGGCATCTCTTATAATAGATGAGCCCCATCTATTGGCTTTATATTTCCTACTAGCTCAGCAGAAAAGAGTGTGGCATAAGATTGATTGGGGTCATTTAGCTGTCTGCACTGTGTTCTTCTAGGTTCTTGTTATCTGTTGGGCTGTTCTTGACAGCATTTGAGACACCTGTTACAGGGCAAAAAGAAGCAGAGAGTCAGTGGGTATATTAAAGATTAACAAAAGTACTGCAGCATAAAGCTTTTGTCAATACTAGGGTCCACTTTGGCAGATACCAAAACTTATTTCACAAGAACTTTGCTAGTCTTTATGGTGGTGTGTGTGCATGTGTTGGTTGAACCTCAGGCAAATGGGCCAAATCAAACCTTATATGGCCCTCTGAATTATGCCTGATGGCCTAATCCCCTTTTTCCTGAACATTTCAGCTCAGACAACACGCTAACCAACGGTGGTTTAAGTTGTCAACTGTTGGTTAAATAGTCAACGGTTGGTTATTGTGTTGTCTGTCAGGGGGAAAACACCCCACGGCTGACTATTTCCTCAAAATAACCAATGGAAATAACCAACGTTCTGCAGAGTTGACTATCTGCACAACCATTGGTTAGCGTGTTGTCTGTCAAGCTCAGTGGACTATTTTGCAGGGTTGAGTGGACTATCTCAGCTGGCTACAGAGTCCCCAGGTAAGAGTGACCAAAGCGTTGGCTGCCATTCTAGTCTGGCCAGCAGAGTCGCAATGGCTGCTGGGATAGCACTGGGAGGGCTGAGGGAGGAGGGAGGGTGGGGAGAGGGGCATGGGCTGTATCAGTCAAATGCCGGGTTGACTATTAGTCCACTCTATGCCAGCCTCAACCACTCCACAGTTGTCTGGGGACATGCTGTATGGGGAGTACCTCCTCTATAATCAGCCCTGGAATTGACAATTAACCCACCATTGACTCTTGTGTTGTTCGAACGCAGCCTTCATGTTTTCCTGGCCTTTCAACAGCTTTCCCCCCATTCAAAATGGTTGACACATCTCTTTTAAGGCTGTTACTTACTGCCAGTAAAAGCTTTAAGCTGAAGCATGCTGGTATTTTGGTCCTGCCCCTTTCCCTTTCAGTCCCACCCACCAATGGAATGCGCCCCCTGAGCACTTTTCCAAAATTGAATTTGGCTGTCAGCCTGAAAGAGCTTTGTCACCCTTGCTTTATGGCCACATGACTCTCATTTTTTAATTACTATTATTTGCTACAAGACACTAATGTGGCTGCCCATCTGGAATTCATTACGGAGTACGTTTCTACAGATGCTCTGTGCAACACAGACAGGTGGGTGAGAAATGACCTTCTCCCATGGCCAACACAGGTATAAAAGAACTATGCAATCAGAGTGCCTGATTCCAGAGTGGAAGGGTCCTTAAAGGGCATCTAGTCCACCTTGCCAGTACTGGAAATCTACTGCTATGATGTGAATGGGCTCTCCTGACTTCTTTTTCCCTCTGTAAACCTGCATTCACTTTTCTCCCACCTCTGATGCCTGGGCCCTAGTCGGTCTGCCATGTTTACACATCTTTTGGATTTTCTGGGTTGAGCACATATAACAAGGGTGATTGCAGCTGTGGTTGGGAAAGGGTGCGGCCCCCGGAGGGTCAAATTCAGTTGCCCAATCCTCTGCAGTTGCCTACCTCTTATGTATACAACAGAGGTGCCCATTGGAGTTGTATATTTCCCTTTCCCCAAGAAGTAGTTGGTATATGGGATGTTTCTGTTAATCAATTAATCAGCTAAGATTTCTGTAATCAATGTGACAGCCCTATATAGAGTTCTTAGTATTATAGCCAAGCCAATGGGTGTCTGTTTTCTTATGTGTTGCTCACTTGGAAACATTTAGTGTCAGAGGGTTCTTGTCTTGGTAATTTTAGTGCTACAGACTCTGAAGGAAAAGATGTCTGTTTTCCATATTAAATGTCTCCTTAATCCAAATGCAGTTTTAAGACACACACACTGATCCACACATATCAAAGATGTGCTTTTTTCTAGTGTCCATATGAAACCAGGAATCTTCTTCACAGGGACAACAAGGCACACAAGCTCAACTCTGCATGGTTCAAGAAAACATGGAACAGCATTGGAACGGCCGTGTCTCTCTGCAGCAGGACAGTAAGTGCCGTTTTTGTTAGAAAATAATTGATGACTTCTTCTAGGAACCTCAAATGCTCATGGTTGTTACCTATTTTCCTCACCTTCCAGGAGCAAAGCTAACATCTCCCTGCAGCTCTAGCTACAAAGACCCACTGGTCCAAAGAACAGTGACCATAATGCTATGTCAAGATCTCCCATGATCATTTGTCTCTTATCTCTAAATTGGCAGTATTTTTTGTTTCTCTCATAAGAATCCTGCTGGATCAGATTAAAAAACCCTTCTAGTCTAGCATCCTGTTTCCCTGCAGTGACTGACTAGATGCCTTTGAGAAGCCCAAAAGCAAAACATGAGAGCAGTAGCTGCAGAAAAGGGCTACTAAAATGATCAAGGGGCTGGAGCAACTCTCCTGTGAGGAAAGATGATACATCTGGCACCGTTGAGCTTAGAGGGAAAAAAGGCAAGTTAGGGGAGGCATAATAGAAGTTTACAACATCATGCATGGTGTGGAGAATGTGGAAACGGAGACATTTTTCTCCCTCTCTTATAATACTAGAACCTACAGGGGTCATCCCATGAAGCTGATTAGTGGGAGATTAAGGAAAGATAAAAGGAAGGACTTCTTCACACAGCACATAGTTAAATGATGAAATTTGCCACCACAAGATGGCACCAATTTGGATGGCTTTAAAAGGGGGCTAGACAGATTCATGAAGGAGAAGGCTGCCTATCTCATCCAGCGTTCTGTTCACACAGTGGCCAACCAGCTCCCTGTGGGAAACCGAAGAGTAGGGCACAAGAACAATCCCACCCTCCCAGTATCTGGTTGGCCTCTGTGGGAGCTGAATGCTGGAATAAATTGGCCTTGGGTTGATCCAGTGTGGCTCTTTGTATGTTTATAATAAGAAAGAAAGAACAGCACCCAGCAGGTTAAAAACAAAACCCTACTCCAGCATGCGTAAGCCAGCTGAGACTCCAAAGTCCAAACGCCTGCCTGAAATGGGAAACGTTGACGCTTTATGGTAATGTTTCTCTGTAATTCTTCTGTAGTTGCTCCTTTTGATGTTGCACAAATGGTGTTGCCAAGGTGCAAAGCTAGCTCTTCCGTGGCTGGCTTTGTGCGCCAGGATCCCTGTACCACATCCTGTCTTGAGGTGACCGTTCTCCGCCAAGAATTGATTGCAGGAGAGCCAGCCTCCTTAGAAGAACACGTTGATCCTACATCAGTAGCATTTAGACCATTTCACAACCCTTAAAGCTGGTACATGGTGTTGATGACCTTTCTGGGCAGCAGGATCACAAAGTTACGACGTGATTGCACTCTGGTGGTGCGCGGCTCCTGGCAGAAGGCATTTACAACGCAAGTCGCTGATGGCTAATGGATGCGAGAGGAGGGAAGACTGAAAACGCTGCTGGCAGGAGCTGCGTTGAAGGCAAACTTATTATTCCTAGCACATCACCAGCTGGAAGGCAGAGGCTGTGGAGCACAATGCAAGAACTGTCTCCCATAGGAGAGGTTCAGTGGCCGCAGGGAAACAGTTTAAGCCTGGGCATAGGATTGATTCTTAGAAAAAGAAGAAGTTGAAAGAATTCTTTGGAATGGGGAGCAGGTGGTTGAAGTTTCAAGGCCCCCCAAGGGGTTTGGGACCTCATCAATGGGGAGCTGAGTGTACAATGAATGACAAAACATTGATGGAGGGATGGCAGCTTGGTGGAAGGCCACATGCGTTGCATGCAGAAGAACATAAGGAGGACCATGCTTTATCAATCCAAAGGCCCCTCTAGTCTAGCATTCTGTCCCTACAGTGACAATGGCCAACCAGATGCTCCAAAGGGAAGCCCATAAGCAGGACATGTGTGCAACAGCACCCTCATGGTCATGCCCCCTGGTTTTGAGACATATTGCTGCTGAGACTGGAGGAAAGATATAGCCATCATGATCGGTAGCCAATTATGAGTTTATCCTCCATGTCTAAAACCCTATAAAAAGGTGCCAGGTTCAAGGTAAAAAAGGGTAAGTTAGCAGCTGCTGGGATAGATCCTTCTCTGCACAAGACTTTGGAGAGCTGCTGCCTGTCAGTGTAGATAATACTGGGCTTGGTGGACCAAGGGTCTGTCCTGAGATAAGGCAGCTTCCTATGCTCTCCCTGGTAATCAACCTCAGAGACAGCAAGAATACATTTCCCACTTGGAAATACGTGACAATAAAGCCAGTGGCAGTAAACCAGCAATTTCCCAATGGGTGGACAACAGCCATGCCCAGGGCCTAAACCTGGGGTTCCTTCAGAGGAGTAGGGGGGATCAGGATTCTCCCCCAGCAAGCCCATCTCTGTCAGCAACCCTGAGGAACCTACTATTCTGGAGCCTTCAGATCCTGATGTTCCAGCAGCAGTACTGCAGAGCTAAGTGCTGGTTGCCTGGACTCATGGGTGGATCTTGGATGCCTCCTCATCACCCTACTCCAGGGATACAGGAGCAGAGGAGATGAGCTAGGCAGAAGGTCCAGGGCCATCAGTGCCTGGCTAGCTGCACAAGACCACTACCCTCTGTGTGGAACTGCTCGGGAGGAAGGGAACAATTGCATAGTTGCTTGCATGGCTGATAGCAAGGAAGGGGCAGAGCCTCTAGCTTATGAGAGGGCAACCTGTAGTCCAACAACATCTAGTGGACTATAACTCCCATCATCCCTCATCATTGGCTATGCTATCGAGGGCTGATGGGAATTGCCCACCTCTGCTCCAGATCCTATCTAGGCTCTCAGTTTGAGCCAAGCCATTTTTGGGAGGCAGTGGAGGTCTCTGGGAAGCTTCTGTTTGGGACCAGCCACCTTTGCACTCATGACCCTCTTCAGAACCAAGGAAATGGGCAAGCACAGGATAGGCTGCAAGCCCTGGCGGTTGCAAGAGCCATTCATTCCAAGCCTGTCCTTGCAAATCAACAAAATGTGTATTAGCTAGGAGTTACTTTTTGTCTGTCGTCCATTCAGAGGTTGGCCAAGTCTGTGGAGCACCCAAGAAGGATGAGGCCCAGCACTGTATCCATCCACCCATCCACCCACCCACCCTAACATCTACATGAAACCACTGGAAGAGATTGTCTGGAGGAATGGCATGACAGTCAAATCTACCTCTCCTTTTCAACAAATACAGGTGAAGCAGTGACTGTCCTTGACCAGCTTGGATTCAGTAATGAGCTGGACAAGTGTCATTAAACTGAGACTCAATCTGGGCAAGATGGAGCTGCTGTTAGTAGGTGGTTCATCTGTCCAGGGAAGTGGCGTTCAATCTGCTCTAAATGGGGTTGCTCTTCCCCAGAAGGAGCAAGGTCATAGTCTGGGAATGTTCATAGACCCAGCTCTGTCACTTGAGACCCAAGTGACCTCAGGGGGCATGAATTGCTTTTTACCAGCTTCGGCTGATATACCAGCTGTGACCCTACCTAGACAGAGAGAGATTGGCGAAAGTTCTCCATGCACTCATAACCTCCCTCCTGGATAATTTCAAACATATTACTCCAAAGCTATGTCAACTGCCCTGGTTGCCAGTCAGTTTCTGGGCCTGATTCAAAGTTTGGTGCTGACCTCAAAAGTCCTAAATGCCTCAGGACCCAGATACCTGAAGAAGCACGTCCTTCCATATATTTCTGCCCAATTGTTAAGATCGTCTTCAGAGGCTCTTTTCTGGGTACCGCAGCCCGCAATGGTGCAACAAATGGCTGCCATGGACAGAGCAGTGAGGCTGCTTACTGCAACTGGCTGTTTCGAAGATCTTACTCCAGGGCTGTGTCAACTAGGGTTGTGCATGGATTGGGGTGATCCGGACCTTCCAGATCCGAACAGAATTGGGGGAGGTCTGGATCGTTCTGGACCGGATTGGATAGTTCCAGATCAACCTTCCAGGTCCCTGGGTGCTGGTGCGCAGCCGACACGCAGGGATGCCAGGCCGGCAGTGAGTCCATTGGACTCACCACCCTCCCCCCACTCTCCCTGCTTACCTGCTGCCTCCTTGCCGCCGCCACCGTTTGCTGCTGCCGCTGCTTCCTCTCTACTAGAACCAGGTGGTGACGAGGAGGAAGCAGGTAAGCAAGGAGAGTGGGGGGGAAGGCGATGAGTCCTCTTCCCCATAGACTTGCAAGTCTATGAGGAAAAGGAGGGTCTCCAGATCTCGATCCGGGGATCCGGATCTGAATCTGGTTCCAGACTGGATCTGGGGAGGTCCGATCCAGTCTGGACTGGATCGGGGGGGGGGGGCTGTGCACAGCCCTGGTGTCAACTAGTTGCCAGTCAGGTGGAGCGCTCCCAGTGCCGACAAGCAGAAGACATTGTACAGTCTTTCCAGCTTTTCTTACATTGCGGGTTTTCTGCAGTGGTGCAGAACAAGTGGCGGGAAAACACAGGAGCTATGAATGGAAGCAGACACCATTTGGATGTCCTGTAAAATTGCATGAATGGGATTGCTTGATCAGGAGGGGAGAGGCTGTAGCTCAGTGTGATAGGTCACCTGCTTTGCATACAGAAGGTCTCCGGTTCGATCCCCGGCTTCTCCAGGTAGGGCGAAGAAAGAATCCTACCTGAAACCCTGGAGAGCCGCTGCTGCCAGTCAGTGTCGACAATACTGGGCTGAATGGACCAGGGGTCCAACTCAGTATAAGGCAGCTTCCTATATGATAAAAGCTTCATCTGGATGTACCCTTCGAAGGAGAGCACAGCAGGCTAAGGTGCCCTTGGGAATGAAATCGGCCATAGTTTTGAAATCTGACTCAGCAGGACTTGCCAGCCCTCAGACTTTCTTAGGACCCAGGGAGAACTATTGTCAGAATCAGGCCTGGTCTCCCTAGCATTGGGGAAGGAGTTTCACGAGGTCAATCTGAATTTGAAGAAGCAGAAGAACTAGAAATTTATTAGCCAAGACAGGAAGCAGGGGAGGAGAACCTCCAAGATTCTTCAGGAGTCAAGGGGAAATCTTTCCAGGAGTTTATCAGAGAGGATGCCAATGACTCAGAGCCCATCCTCCCTGGGAACTCAGCTACTGTCGAAGGGGGAGGGGACTTCAGAATTAACAGGTCCCAGAGTCCACTGTAGGGTCAAGCGAGCGGAGTTGCGAGCAGGAGAGAGGCGGTCTACCAGGCTAGCCACTTGCCAAAGACTTCTTGAGAAAGACCGTCCCTGTGTGGGAAACACTCCCCTTTAGTTGAAAGGGCAACTGGCTAGCCTAATTAAGCTTAGAGGAAAACTCCTAGCTTTCTCACTTCCTTCAGGTGTGAAGAGATGTTTATTTGCTGGATAAAGCTTTGTGGATTATACGGCAGACCTCTCAATTGTCTCACATCTCAGCGGGAGGGCTTGGAATCATGACAACTATTTTGTTTTATTTATTTAAAATATGTGTATACTGATCCGCCACCAAAATGGCTCCCAGTAGAGCAGTTTACAAACTGTCAGGTTTCCGGAGACTGAGCCTAGCAGCTGCAGTCCAAAAGTTCCAAGGTGGTCGGCAAAGACAGGGCTCAGGCAAAAGGCAAGGACTCAACTGTTGACCAGGTCGCAAGCAGCAAAGTCCCAAGGCAATGCAGGAGTCAAAGAGCAGGCAGAAGGAGGGTCAGAAGTACTCACACCAGGAGTCAGTCCAGGACGCAGTCTGGAGTCAATGCCACCCGGATTCAGGAAGGTCTGGTCAATGTTGCTTCCAGCAACTCTCTGCTGTTGTTAAGCAGAGGCTATCAGCCTGAACTGTGAGCTGTTAGTGACTGTAGCTGAAAAGGGCCTCCTTTTGAGCAAGCCATCAACCTGCAGGAGAGGGAGGCCTGCTGCCAGGAGAGGAGAGGAGTGTGCCTGCCTGCCTGCTGGCTTTTTGTTTTTGTCTTTGGTTTTTTGTTTGTTTCCCCCCCCCCTTTCCCCAGGCTTGAGCTATGTGCCTGGGAGGGCCAGGTGGGGGGATCTGAGGGGAGCACAATCAGGGTAGTGACAGGTAGAGGGAGATATGGCGTTGTGAGGAGGACTTGCCAGGTTAGGGGAACAAGGCCCAGACAGTTAATGGCTGTGCCTTGTTCCAGTCCCCCTCACATCCACAGGCTTGTTGGTTGCCTTATCAGCCAGCCCTCAGGCCTCCGGGTGCTGCTTTTAAATGCCAGATCAGTGCATAATAAGATCTCCCTCATCCACGACTTAATTGTGAATGAGGCAGCCAATCTGGCATGTATAACCGAGACCTGGGTGGGAGAGCAGGGAGGAGTTAGTCTCTCCCAGTTATGCCCACCGGGGTACTTGGTTCAGCATCAGGGTAGACTTGAGGGCTGGGGAGGGGGGGTTGCTGTGGTCTATAGGAATTCCATCCCCCTCTGCAGGCTCCCTGTCTGGAGTGTTTGCACCTTGTGTTGGGCCAACGGGACAGATTAGGGATTCTGTTGGTGTACTGCCCACCCCGCTGCTCAACAGACTCCCTAGCTGTGCTGACAGAGGTGGTCTCTGGTGTACTGTTGAGGTCCCCCAGACTCTTGGTTCTGGGGGATGTCAACATTCATGCCGAGGGCACTTTTTCTGGGGCAGCTCAGGATTTCATGGTCTCCATGACAACCATGGGACTGTCCCAACATACCATCAGCCCAACGCATGTAGCAGGGCACACTCTAGACCTGGTTTTTTCAACTGGACATGGAGATGGGGATCTGAAAGTGGGGGACTTTACATCAACCCCTCTGTCATGGTCAGATCACCACCTGCTGAGGTTTAGACTTACAGCGGCTTTTCCCCTCTGCAAGGGTGGGGGACCCATTAAGATGGTCCGCCCCTGGAGGCTAATGGATCCAGACGGTTTCCAGAGGGCTCTGGGGAGTTTTCCGGCTGATAGGGTTGGCTCTCCTGTCGAAACCCTGGTTGATCTGTGGAATGCAGAAATGACCCGGGCAGTTGACACGATTGCTCCTGAGCGCCCTCTCCTGTGTAGAGCTCGAACGGCTCCGTGGGATACCCCAGAGCTGAGAGTGATGAAACAAAACAGGAGACGGCTTGAGGGCAGATGGAGACGAACTCCTGATGGATGCAATCAAACACTGGTAAGTGCTTATGGTAAGCTGTATTCAGGGGCAGTGAGGGCAGCAAAAAAACAATACTTTGCTGCCACTATTCAATCATCAACTTGCCGCCCAGCGGAGCTTTTCAGAGTTGTTTGGGGGCTTTTACATGCTGGCCCCAAGGACATGGTAGAACCATCTGAGGCCCGCTGTAATACATTTGCTGGGCACTTCCAGAATAAAATCTCTGGCATCCGTCAGGACTTAGACTCCAGTGTTATAGCAGATGAATCTAGTGAGGTATCCAGAGCACAGGCTTGTCCTGTTTTCTTGGATGAGTTTCAGTTGGTGCAGCTCGAGGATGTTAACAAGGTGCTTGGACAGGTTCGTGCAACCACTTCCATATTGGATCCTTACCCCTCTTGGCTAATAAAAGCTAGCAGGGATGGAACAACTGGCTGGGCCAGGGAAGTGATTAATGCCTCTTTGCAAGAGGGAGTGGTCCCAGGCCTCCTGAAAGAGGCTGCAGTGAGACCACTCATAAAGAAATCTTCCCTGGACCCTGAAAATCTTAATAACTACAGGCCAGTAGCAAATGTTCCATTCCTGGGCAAGGTCCTGGAGCGGGTGGTTGCAAGCCAGCTCGAGGCACTCTTGGATGAGACTGATTATCTGGATCCATTTCAGTCGGGTTTCAGGCCTGGTTTTGGTACGGAAACAGCCTTGGTCGCCCTGTATGATGACCTATGTCGGGAGAAAGACGGGGGGAGTGTGACTCTGTTGATTCTCCTTGATCTCTCAGCGGCTTTCGATACCATCGATCATGGTATCCTTCTGGGACGACTGGCTGAGTTGGGAGTGGGAGGCACTGCATTGCAGTGGTTCTGCTCCTACTTGGTGGGTCGGCTCCAGAAGGTGGTGCTTGGGGAATATTGCTCGGCCCCATGGATTCTCTGGGTTCCGCAGGGGTCAGTTTTGTCCCCCATGCTGTTCAACATCTACATGAAACCGTTGAGTGCAGTCATCCGGAGTTTTGGAGTGCGCTGTCATCAGTACGCTGATGACATGCAGCTCTATTTCTCCTTCTCACCTTCATCAGGTGAGGCTGTGGATGTGTTGAACCGGTGTTTGGCTGTGACAATGGACTGGATGAGGGCTAATAAACTGACACTCAATCCAGACAAGACTGAGACGCTGTTAGTGGGTGGTTCCGCTGACCGGATGGAGGGTGTTCAACCTGTTCTGGATGGGGTTGCACTCCCCTTGAAGGAGCAGGTTCGTAGCTTGGGGTTTCTCCTAGAACCATCTCTGTCACTTGAGGCGCAGGTGGCCTCAGTGGCACGGAGTGCTTTCTACCAACTTCGGTTGGTGGCCCAGCTACGTCCCTATCTGGACAGGGATAACCTGGCTTCAGTTGTCCACGCTCTGGTAACCTCCATGTTAGATTACTGCAATGCACTCTACGTGGGGCTGCCTTTGAAGGTGGTTCGGAAGCTGCAGCTTGTGCAAAATGCAGTGGCCAGATTGATAACTGGAACCAGTAGGTTCGAACATATAAGACCTACTCTGGCCCGCTTGCATTGGCTGCCTGTATGTTTCCGAGCCCGGTTCAAGGTGCTGGTTTTAACCTATAAAGCCTTACATGGCTTGGGACCACAATACCTGATGGAACGCCTTTCCCGACATGAACCTACCCGAACACTACGTTCAACATCTAAGGCCCTCCTCCGAGTGCCTCCCCCGAGGGAAGCTCGGAGGTCGGCAACAAGAGAGAGGGCCTTCTCTGTGGTGGCGCCCCAATTGTGGAACGATCTCCCCGACGAGGCCCGCCTGGCGCCAACATTGTTATCTTTTCGGTGCCAGGTCAAGACTTTCCTCTTCTCTCAGGCATTTGGCAATATCTGAGGAGCCTGGGTTTGTTTTATTTTGTTTTTGTAGTTTAAGTGTTGAAGTGGTTTTTAAATGTACAGATTGTGTGTATGTTGTATGTTTTTGCTGTTTTAATGTTTGTATATTGTTTTTAATTGTTTTTAATCCCATGTAAACCGCCCAGAGAGCTTCGGCTATGGGGCGGTATACAAATGTAATAAATAATAATAATAATAATAATAATAATAATAATAATAATGAGTAAACCTTTTCTCACAAGGAGGCCTTTAATTCAGTCTAGCACTCCTTCTGAGTTCCTGCCTTGTCAGGCAACAACTCTCCTGCAGACTTGGGGAATTGCTGTTCCTCCACCTCAAAGTCCTTGTTCCTCAACAGGTGATGCTGTCTTAGCAGTCACCCCTGAGCAGCTCCTGGTTTTCTGGCAAACCTTGGGCCTTGGCAGGTGGTTCCTGGTCCTCCAGCTCATCCTCTGAGGATGCATCTTCCAGTGGGAACATGATACAAACAATCACTTAAGCAAGACAGTCCCTGCTTACTGGCTCACACTCTAAAAAAGGCAGATCGCTCAGGGAAAAATGGATGGGGAGGGAAGAGGAAAAATGAAGCAGCTGCTACACAGGACTGGTGGAATGGCTCTGTTTCCCCTTTCATCTCCCTCTGCTACAGCCTACTGGAAGGGCTGCTGGTGGCGATAGTGGAAGGAGGAGGCATTTTCACGGGGGAGGGCTTTCAGCAGGATCACCTCACCTCTAAGTGCAAGTTTACTTTCCAGTAGCTGGAACTGGAAAAGTGGTCAAAAATTCTTTCTGCTGGAGAGAAACCAAACCAACAGACCTCCTGAATCTTTAAAAGTGCATCAATTTCCTAGCAAAGGCATTTTTCATGCCTGACAGAGCTGTCTTGCATAGCAGCATGGAAGAATCCCATATTTGCTATAGCCGGAGAGATTTTTCAGTCTTCCCTGTTAGTGATTTGCTTAGTATGACAGCTGTAAAGCCTTAATTTTTTTATAACATGGAGCATTGGGGTGTAAAGCTTTCTCAAGCAAGCAATATATGAAAACTGCCAAGCCTGGAGCTGTGTGCTTTTGTTACTTCCACAGCTGAGCACCCTTTATGCGTGTGTGTGTGTGTGTGTGTGTGTGTGTGTTGGGGGTGGGTGGGGGCGTCCTGAGAAGCCACTTTCAGCTGCGAGAGCAGGAGGCAGCTAAGTAGCACATAGCCTGCTCTTACCCGAGTGGCTCTGTGCGCAGCGGAAGGCAGGAATAATTCATCTGCACCACCTAAAGGGTGGGTGGGTAGAAATTGGGAAACCCACTGTGCGCGACTGAATGGGAAACATGTGCCGGAGAGGCCAAGTGACTCACTGTAGAAGCTTTGGAATTTGAATTGCAAAGATGAATTGGCTCCTGGGAAGTTTCAGGCAGAAGCGGGCCCCAGCTGTGAATGTGGGCACCAATTGAAGGCAAATTCCTGTCTTAATTAAAACAGGGGCAAGGCCCTGGTGAAGGCAAGCCGAGCTAAAATGGCATCTCTCCTTCCTCCCTGTGCAACATGTGCAGAGGTTCCTTCATTCCCCGAGGCTTGTGATGTGCATGGAGGAGAGGTGCGGAAGTGTGGGTTGGATTGTGAAGTTACCACAGACTGGCAGTGAGCCAGGCCCAACTTCCATTTTCTCCCATTATGTGTCTCTCCATCAGAGGCTGGTCTTCTGTAAAACAAATCGGCCTTAATTGTACATTCAAGCGCAGGCCACCCAAAACAGTCGGCATTATAAGGTACAATATAGTGTGGTTGGGAAAGTTCATTTATCCCCTATTTACTTTGAGGATTGAGGGAACAGGGAATTCTGAGGTGGGTGGCAGATGACATCAGCAGCCCTGCTAATAAAAAAGTACTGGTGCTGCATCCCTGAGAGCCCTGGCTCCATTACACCATGAGTGTATGTATCCAGATACACGCAGTCTGTGGGAAGGGTTGCGGCTCAGTGGTGGAGCACCTGCTTTGCATGCAGAAGGTCCCAGGTTCAAACCCCGGCATCTTTAGTCAGGGTTGAGAAAGACTGCTGTCTGAAGCCCTAGAAAGTCATTGCTGGCAGTCAGTGGCTGCATTTGGATGACACAACATCCACCTGTGGTTTTAGTACTCAACCGTCAGTTGAGCAGTCACTGGTTGGTATTTGTGTTATCTGTCAGGCAAAAAGCACCCCACGGATGACTTTTTCCTCAAAAAATAAAAGCAACGGAGAAACATACCCAGCTGCAGAGTTGACCAGTAACTCAACCAGTGTTTTTTGTGTTGTCCGAACTGAGCCAGTAGAGTTTTCTGACTCATTGAGTCGATGTTTCTGCCTGGCTACAGAGTTCCCAAGGAAGAGCGGCCAAAACCGTGCCCTGCTCTGCTGCAGCCAGCACAACTCCCAATTGCTGCTGGGATAGCACCTGGAGGACTGAAGGAGGAGGGAGGGCACAGAGAGGGTGGGGCCTTCTGTCAGTCAAATGCCGGTTTGAGTAGGAATCCATTTGACGCGAGGCTCAACCGCTCCATGGGGGTGTGGCAACATGTCGTGTGGGGAGTTGACTCGTCAACCCTCTATTGACAAAAGTGTCATCTGAACACAGCCAGTGTTGACAATACTGGGCTAGATGGACCCGGGGTATTAGGCAGCTTCCGATGCTCCTATGCTATGAGCAAGAGATGCACCATTTTGTGGTAAGAAAGCAGCTTGTACACAATGCCTCAACTAAAATTAAAAGCTGTCCTGGGGAGAAAGATTGAGTCTTGTGTTGGCATCCATTATTTTGTCTTAAATCTAATCTTTCAGGTTGCCTTACATCAAGACAGATGGCATTCCCCAGTGTCCACTCATGTAATGTCCAGAGTAACACAATCTGACAGTTTCTTGTAACTTATAATCAAACCTGGGGAGACAGAGCAGAACTCCAGGCTTTGGGCAGGAAAGGAAATGTGTTTAGGTTTGGGGGCAGGCGTGGGTGGGACAGGAACGGGTTTTGGGGGGGATAATCATGCAATCTTGTTTTGGGTGAATTTTTACGTGCAACTTCATGACAGTGTTTGAGATTTCGATGAAAAGCTACCCATGGTAAACAATTTTGTTGTTCATCCAGATTTGGGTCTCTGTCTCTATCTGCATCATTTGCTTCCTGTTCTAAGTCTGATTGATCTCATTTGTTCCTGGATTTTGCTCCATCCATGCTTGATGCCTCTTGTTTACATCTGCTGCTGGGCTCCTACTCATTGACTGGACAAACGATGGTGTTTGTGGTAGGTGGACATTTACCCAGGGGGAACCATGTTCCTAAAGTTAGGGTATTACTACCCATACATGGTATTAAAGAATACATTTTTTTTGCTCAAACACTCTAAGGGAATAATAAGCTTTAGCTAAAATGAGGCAAATTACAAACATTTCTAAATGCACACAAGTTATAATCACTAAAAGTACAGTGAAAATAGTAGCAAGTGTATTGTTAACGTAGGAAAACTTAGGTTCTTCTCAATCTGACAGTCAATATCAAAGGTTCATATGTACTTAAATGGAAGGCATGGTGTTGAAGGCCAGCCTAAGCATATATGACAGGTTTCTCGTTCTCCTGGGATCTTTCTCTCTCTCTCAAAGTAATCAAACCTTGGTCTTTTCTAACCCCCATGATGCTGATGACCTCATCCTCAGTTTCGGACCTGGTCATACCGCCATTCCCATTTTTCTCAATGTTACCAGGTCTGCTCCTGATGCCAGTAACGAAAGTATCCCTGCTAAGTTGAGCTGTGTGCTGCATCCAGCACTTACTCGACCCATTTGGGGCAGCCTCCCTCCATTTCCAAGAATAGATTTCCAAGAGCCGGTGTGGTGTCGTGGCTAAAGAGTTGGGAGATCTGGGTTTTAATCTCCACTCAGCCATGGAAACCCACTGGGTGACTTTGGGCCAGTCACAGACTCTCAGCCCAACCTACCTCTCAGGGTTGTTGTGAGGATAAAATGGAGAGGAGAAGGATTATGTACGCTGCCTTGGGTTCCTTGGAGGAAAAAAGGTGGGATATAAGTGGAAGAAATAAATAAAATGCAGAGAGTTGGACTAGATTATCCTTGCGGTGCCATCCAACTCCACAATTCTATGATCTCAGAACACATACCCGGGTGGCCCAAAAGTAGGTATACAGTTGTTTAGAACATTGATGGGAGGGGGAGAGAATGTGTGAGTAGAAGATGTGTGGGTGGAGTCAGAATGAGAGTTGGGAAGAGTGACAGGTGGTGACAGGTGTGGAGAGTGAGGGTGAAGCCCAAAAATAGGTACAGTTGTTTAGTTTTTTAGTTATTTTGTTTTACTGATATTGTGAATGATGGCAGCGTACTTGAGTCAAGAACAAAGAAAGTGGATTCTAAAGCAGTACTGGAAGACTGAAAATGCCGAGCGGGTGCGCACAGCGTGGCAAGAAGCATCTGGCATTCCTCCACCAACACGTCTGACAATTTATCGTCTTAGAGAGAAATTTGAAGCAACAGGTGCAGTGGCTAATGCACCGAAATCTGGATGTCCTAGGACGTCTATGACAGAGGAAAATGAGATGAGAGTCACTCTGACATTTGTGAACAGTCCGAAAAAGTCCACACGACATGCGTCTAAGCAGCTATCCATACCAAGAACGTCCTTGCAACGCTTAATGCGTAAATTGAAATTGAAGCCGTACCGTCCAAGACTGTTACATGGTCTTCTGGAGGATGACCCAGACCGTCGGTTGCAATTCTGTGAGATGATGCGTAACCAAATCTCCAATGAACCAGACCTTCTTGATAAGATCATCTGGTCAAATGAGGCTTCTTTCAAGTTGTCAGGCCACGTGAACAGGCATAACTGTGTGTATTGGGGAGATGAAAATCCTCATTTGACTATCACATCTCAACTGAACCAGCCAGGCGTCACGGTGTGGTGTGAAGTCCAGTGTCCAGTGAAGGTGTTGTAGGACCGGTTTTCTTCCATACAACTGTGGATAGTAACAGTTACCTAAACATGTTACGCGATGTGGTAGTGCCACAACTCAGAACCAGGGCTAACTTCGCTGAACTGCTCTTCCAACAAGATGGGGCACCTCCTCATTATGCTTCTGCAGTAAGGGACTATCTTGACAACACCTTCCCACAGCATTGGATCGGACGACGTGGCAGCATTGAACGGCCGCCACGTTCACCCGAATTAACACCAATGGACTTCTTTTTTGGGGGCGTAGTAAAGAATAAGGTTTTTGAGAGGAATCCCCAGACAGTGAACGAATTAAAAGAGTTCATCTCGGAAGCATTTATGGACATTGATGCAGACCGGAATTTGTGTTGTACTGTGTGTCACAGCGTTCTGAACATGTTCGAGGAATGTTGCAACGTTGATGGAATACATTTTGAGCACTTATGAGATTAAACAGTGTTAAACAAATGTAAATGTAATAAACAATGTAATAAAATTCAAATAAACCATACTGTATACCTATGTTTGGGCCACTTGGTACATACAGAATTAGTCATACCTACAAGCTGCAATAAATACTTACCGTATCAATTCTACCCACTAGAATGCATATTCTACTACAGACTGACAGCCATTTTGACAGGATATATGAAGAGACTGACATGATGCGCCATGGCCTCTTTCAGCTCCGTTCCCCTCTCTGAAAACTCCCTACACAAACAGACCCTGCACACTCCTGATCCAAGAACATTCTTGCTCTTCCATGAACTCATCAGTGTAACTACATCCAAGCCAACACACGGATATCCATGCGCCCGGTGCTCTCCTCTCCAAGAGAGCTTCAGGATGTATTGATTAGCGTTCACATGTGTCTCCTAGCCTTGATGCTCTGTTGTAATCATGGAAATAGAATTGAGGGATGATGCAGGGGTGCATTACATATTCCAGTCATGATATCTGAGGATTTATTTGGCTCCAAGTATATTTAGAGATCAGGAGAAAGCCTGAGGCATTTGTCAGTCAAATGAACTCAGGAAATGGCTGTTGCTTTACTCCTCTCGGTTTCTTGGAAGGGAGCAGAAAGGGAGAGCGTTGTGGCTGACCCTCTGAAATTGCTGAATTTTTCATGACATGAAGGGAACTCAGCAAAGGCTTCTGTAAGCTAAACATGTCATGGAGCTACTCATCAGGGCAAACCAGGTGTAGGTGGGTCCCCCACTTCATCGAATCATGTAGTTATTCTGCTCTTTCTCCAAGGTATGCAAGGTTGTCATTGTGAGAATGAAATTGGTGAAGGAGCCACAACAACTTTATAAGGTAGGTTAGGCAGAAAGATAGTGGCTGAATTCGGACGACACAATAAACAACTGGGGGGGGGGAACAATCGTCAGTTGTATTGACTATCGTGTCGTCTGAATGCTGCCATAGTCAACTCAGCACTGATCCTAATCCACACCACGGTTGATTATTTATTACCATGTTGTGTTGGGAGTACCGCCCAGAGAGCTTTGGCTATGGGGCGGTATATAAATGTAATTAATCATCATCATCATCATCATCATCATCATCATCATCATCGAGATGAACAACTGTAAAGTTGATTATTACCCCACCACTGACTATCGTGTTGTCCGAATTCAGCCAGAGTCTAGTCCAAGGTCAGCTAAAGAATATTATGGCTGAGTGAGAGGTTGAAAAAAGTCTCCCCATCCTGGTCTGAGACTCTAACACCATTACACCCCACTTGCTCTCAGGTACAGAGTTGGCAGGGAGAGGGAGAAAATCCACATTGCATCTCTTGACTATCTGTTTTGGATTAAAACATGATGCTGACATCTGGATTAACCTGAATTTGAGGAGGCAGAATTCTGAGGTTTTCTGGGGTTTCTCATCCCCCCCCTCTTTTTCCTCCCTCTGGGGTTTCTAATTTTTTCCTGTTTTTTTTTTTAATAGGCCTTCACATCTCAAAACCCTTTAGCAGATTCTATAAAGTGCTCAGGGCACTTCTGCATACCCTGACTTCGTCTTTAAAGCAATGTCCAGGGTTTATAGACACATGCCTCTCTTCAGTTTTCCATCTCTGAGCATCCATGCAATTCCCTGCTCATTTTGCATGGCACTCTTTGAATAATCAGGTTCTTAAATGTTGATGGCGTCTCCTTTCCATTGCTACACTCATTGACAGAATTTCTGAGAGAAGCTCCTGGCAGGGTTTCAACCATCTGCCATAACAGCAGGGTGGATAAAACACATTGCTGGACAATTTTGATATATTATTTGCTCTTTCGTGTTGGTTTTGGCATCCTGCTTCTGTTGTTCTCTGTCATTGCTTTTATGTACTCTGCTCTTGGTGGGATGCTCTGGATCTGATGTGACTCTGAAGCCACATCCATGTTGGCTGTACCTGATGCAGGCTGTTGATAAAAGAGATATGAAACTCCCAGGAGAAACTTTTGCTGACAATGAAATCCCTTTACAAATGTTTTTTTTCCAGAGTAGGACTTCCAAACCCAATTCAAATTTCACTGTCACTGGAATTCAGTGGCAAAGTTGACTCTTTGAAGCACCTCTGAGATGGTGAATGTATTGCTGGACTTTCTAAAGGGTAGAGAAGATTGCTACATTACTAGCCCCTTCCAGAAAACATCAGGTGAATGCAGATGGTAAGCAGATAGCCACTTCTCCATTAGCTCTCCAGTGAAATTGCCAACTTTTGTTCACTCAATTTTTTTTTACAGAGTATCCCTGTGATGGTGTTGCCAAATTGTTATTTTCCAATGTTTTCCGTGTGCTGTCCTTCCATCTTTTTTCAAACCAGATTCGTGTTGATTTTTTTCCACATAAAACACAATTGCAGTACCTGCCTGTCAAGTGTGGATTGGCATTTAAGCCTTTCAGGGCTATTGTGCCTTTCAGTAGAAGCTTCCTCTGCCTCCTAATTGCTTCCTGTTCAGTGGAACCAGTATTACTCATGAATAACTAATGAATTTACCCCTTAATTTGTAAGTTCCCATTTTCTGTGTTTGTGTGGGGGGCATTAATTACTGGTTCATTTCATGATTATTATTTTTCTTTTATAACAAAATAGCACTATACTGAAATAGCAATAAAAGATTTTAAAAGAGAGAGAGAGAGGGGGGAAGCCAACAATGTGTTATTCTCGGACATTATAGAAAAGGCCCCGATTGGAGTGGTGGGGGGAGATGACACATTTCCCCCTCCTCTGCTCCAATTGGGCCTTTAAGGTGGTGGTGGGTGAATGACATGCTTTCCAGAGGCACCGAAAAGTTGCTTTCCCACCCCACGTGGTGTCCTCATTTTTGGTTTTCCAAATATGGTCACCCTAAGCAACGATGAGGGAGAGGATGAGGAGGAAGAGCAGCTGGTGACAATGGGGGTGAGGAGGTAGATGCATTGTGGGAGGGGGCCCACTGAAGGTGTCCAGCCCGAGAGTCCTCAACCCCCCCCCCCCCCCGGAGCGGGCACTGGTGGATGATGTTCAACATGGTAGAGATTGAATGGGATGGAGCTATCCATGGAGTGTGCTTATTGGCAGTCATCTGTCTCTCTCTTTTGAAGTTTGCCATTAAAATAAATACAATATGTGAGCAAGGAATAAATAGACAACCAGAGAAACGTACATGTGGAGTTTTGAAAATACCCTTTGGAAAGGCCTGAAACTTTGTGGGGTGGGGACGAGGGAAGCAAAACGGAGAGCTGAACCCATGTTTGTTTTGCAACTTTATACATTTTGTAGATTGCAAGGCCAGAAATCAGGTGGACCAGGATTTCTGTTTTATATTATGTCTGTCTTCTCCCTATGTCATCCAGCCCAGGGGCAAAATGGGTCTTGTCTAACCGTTGTCCTGCGTCCCTAGATACTTGGTTTGGTGCAGAAGTTTTGGAAAGTCCTCCGTCCTCGCCACTTGGCGGGTTGATTCCTGCTGCCATCCTAGACCCATGAACCTGAGTGGACATGTATACAATCGCACTATCAGACAAACAGACTTGGTAAATAGCTGCTCCAACGGACCCACCCTGTAACTTACACAGCCTATGAAAGCTGAGCGCCTCCAGAATCAGATGACTCCAGGAAAAGGTGGTCAGAGGAACTCCACGTGTTGGAGGGTGAATTGAAGCAAAATCCAGGAGGAGGAAGAAATGGGTCCCTGTGGCAGAGATGATAGACAAGCGCAGTGACTCCTCCTCTGCCGAAGCTCCTATTCAGTGCAATAAGTCTCTGCCATGTGATGTGCATTACTTTAATTTTGTGGTGGCAGGATTCACAGTTTGAGGCTGTGTGGTCTGGCGGATAGCTAGCTTGAGCGGAGAATTGGACCCAAACTAATTACTCCAGGCATTGGGGGCCGCCGCCGTGCAGAGTCTCCCCTTCCCTTCCAATGCATCCGTTTATTTTTAAGTTTGGATCCTGTGTCAAGTGGCTGACTCCCCTTGGTTCCTGGCTTTTTGTAATTGCCTTTACACAGAGCTTCATTGTGACACCAGACTAGAGGAAGCCCAGGAGCTGTGTAAACAGACAAAACAAAAGGACTTCTTTGCAGAACAGCGTAATTCATTTATGGAAATTGCAGCTGCAAGACGTGAGGGTGGCCTTCTAGTTTAGATGCATTTGAAAGGGGATTTAATATGTTTATGGCAGAGGAGGGAGAGGTAAAGGAGAAGGGATCTAGCATTAGCCATGATGGCTGAATGGAATCTCCAGAATCAGAGGAAGTAGGCTGGGGAGGGGCTGTAGCTCAGTGGTAGAGAACCTGCTTTGCATGCAGAAGGTCCCAGGTTCGATCCCTGGCATCTCCAGGTAGGGGTAGGAAAAGCTCCTGCCTGAAAGCCTGGAGAGCCGCTGCTGCCAGTCAGTGTCGGCAATACTGGGTTAGATGGATCAAGGGCCTGACTCCATATAAGGCAGCTTCCTATGTTCCTATGTGACAAAAGCTTCATCTGGATGTACACTTCCAAGGAAAGCACAGCATGCCATAGGACTTAGGACTTAGCTGGCCCCTTTAGAACAGGGGTGGGGAACTTAGGCCTTGCATCACAATCCGCCCCTCTTGGTTTCCCCAGATGGCCACACCCCCTGTCCTTGGCCCCACCCTTTTCCCCGCCACCACCAATCATGTGATAGTTTCCCAGCATTGACAATACTAGCTAAATGGACCAATGGTCTGACTCAGTATAAGGCAGCTTCCTTTGTTCCAAGACTTAAGTTCCATTCATTCCAATGGGGCTACTCTAAGTAGGACTAACACTGGATTCACCCTCCTGTCTCCAACAGCTAAAACACAGTAATTACCATACCGTAACAAGCCAACATGTGTGTGTATGAGAGATAGAGAGAGAGAGAGTTAGGCTGGCAAATGGAGGTATATATAGGTTTGCCAGCAAGCCAGAATTTTACTGTCCAGAATATTTTTCTCCTCACCAATTTCAGAGGGGGAAGCTAGGCGATGCATTCTGTGGCCCAGTCTTTCCGTTTTTACTTCTGGTTTTTACTGTTTGTGTTAATGCTGTACTGAATATTTCTTCACCTTCCCCCTCCCCCCCCCGACCGTTCTCATTCTGTTTGATTTAAAAAAAAAAGAAATTACTTTGGAAAGGAAATTCAAAGGTGAAAAATTGAATTTTGGGTTGGGTTTGGGGTTCTTGTGTTGGGTGAAGAGTGTCTGGAACTGTCCTGTCTTTTATTGTACAATCACCTCTCTGGCGGCCTGTAGCCTCCCCTGCTTCCCACACTTCAATTATAGCCTGGGGGAAGACATCATGAGATAATTCCTCCCATAGGGCCCTTTTCATATCAGGAAGTGTAGGCAGCCTGGGAGGCTGCAGAACAATGGAGAGATGTGTAACAGAAAGAAAACACACCTGCAGCTGCCTTGGCTGCCCCACAGTGATTAGATGAGCTCAAAAACACCACCTATATAAATTCAAAATAAATTATGAAACACCCTGACATAGGTGTGCGCAAGGGGTGTGCCGGGTGTGCCCAGGCACACCCTAATGTCTCAAGCAAAAAGAACCAAACTGAGGGGGACATTGAGTAGGGATCCAGAGGGGGGTCCAGAAGCAGTGGGAATGGCCCTCCAGCTGCCCAGCAGCAGGAATAAAAAGGAATTGTTCTGCTGGGAGCCTCTCTACCGGGAGCAGCACTTCAGAGGGGCCTGAAGGAGGGCCCCTGAAGGTTAATATCACTTCATAAGCCCAAATCATGCTAGGGCTTGAGGAGCATCTCCTCATTCCCCACCCCCTCACCTGCAATGGTCTTTTTTGACTTTGCAAAAAAACAAAAATGCAGTACAAAAAAAGAAACTGTGCTACAACCACAGCTAACGTTGAGCTCTACCTGCGAGAAATGGTTGCCAAATTTCTCCTCCCTCTGGAGAAATTCAGTGACATTGTTTCTCTGCCCACAAATAGGGTGGAGAATTTTGAGAGCTCCTTTGTGCACCGCTCTCATTCCTATTGTCTGTTTTTCTTCATTAGCAATTGCAAACCACCCTGCTAACCTTGAATTGTATAGAAATGTTTGAAATAAACCATGAATCGCAACAGCAATCCCTGATCTCGGGTTGATAGTAGAACTCTCTCCCCCTGTTTGTATGTGCGTGTATAAGGCAGCTGCATTCTTTTCAGTTGTGATGGGGAAAGCTTTTCCAACAGTATTATCTCCATCACCAGCTTAGATTCTGGGCCCTGGACCAGGAGAAGGGCCAGTAAAAAAAGGGGCCAAGTATCAGATCCAAATTGTCTGTTGGAACAGACCCTTTGCTTTCCTTCCCTTGGCTCATGGCCAAACAAGGACCTACCTGGCATACCTGGGGCAAAAGCTGTCCTGTCTTGATCCGTGTTCTGTCCAAATGCTTAGCAAGCATGGCCCAGCATATAGGAGCAGGAGGCAAGGAGTTAGCAGAGCCAACTAAACATTATTCTATGGAAGAGCCACCCACCCCATCTGTGCGGGGTTTGGCTGAGCCTCCTTTCCGTGGTGGCTCATCCACACTTCTCAGGTGGCACGGTGCCACCTGGACACATGAGCATAAACAGGAGTCCTGTTCAGGCTGTGCAGCTTCAGAAGCCACTGCACTCAACAATGGAGGGCATCGTGTTCTTCAATGCCAAGGCTCTCTGCTCTCCTGTCCACACTGAATTAGCAGGTAATGGCCTCTTGCGATTTGCTATCCTTCTCTGCAGCTGGACATTATAGCTGCGGTCTTTATTGGAGTTCCGTGTGCAGAAATAAGCTGGTGATAACACTTTTCTCTCTGCCCTGGAACGCTTCAGTGGCTGATTACTTACTTCACACCAGAGTGCTGCTAAAGGCAGCAGAACAAGAGAGGCTGAGACCTGGGTTTTTCCTGGTTGACTGGCAAGCCTACTGCCTTCCTAGCAAACTTGGTGACTTTTAGCCACGCTGGTAAGAAGAACAGGTAAGCACCGCTGCAATTTCGACATTGAAAACTTCACTGTATGTGACGGGCCACCCACGAAGAGTGTCTGGAAGCTTCAATTTGTGCAAAATGTGGCCGCTAAGCTGCTCACTGCTCCATGTTATCTGGTCCATATGAAACCTATCCTAAAACATGAGTGGATATTTGGGACTTCCACTCCCAGCATTCCTGATCATTGACCATGCTGGCAGGGACTTCTGAGAGTTGATGTTTGAAACATCTGGAAATATATTTTCTGCCCACCCCTGTCATAAAAGACCTGCTTCGGCTATGGGGCGGTATAAAAATGCAATAAATAAATAAATAAATAAATATTTTTGGTTTTTAAAAAAAATTGTTTTAAGGTTTTCTTGTTTTAAATTGTTGTACACTGTCTTGATGGCATTTTAGCAGATAGGGTGGTATATAAATGTTAAATGTTGCATCGGGGACCTCAGTCTTGGTTAGCTTTTGCACAAAGGATGGCCGGAACTGACATGAAGATGGCTCAGTTCAGACAACACGTTAGTCAATGCAGTGTGAAAACTCCACTCGACGGTTGAGGTTTTAGGGGGTACTCCCCACACAACGTGTTCCAACTCCACCATTGTGTGACTATGGGCTACTGTGGAGTTTGATTGACAGTTCCTCCACCCAATGGTATCCCATCAGCCATTGCTGCAACCCCACCCCCCAATCCTGGTGGTTCTCCTAGAGCGGCACTTGCTCCTTTTGCCACTCTTGCCAGGGAACTCTGTAGCCAGTGGGAAAAGTCAACTCAACGCAACAGAAAACTCCACGGAGCCCGCCACACAACACGCTACACAATGGTTGTGCAGGAACTCTCCTCTGCACAGTGTGGATATTCTGCCCTTCTCTGTACTAGGGGGAGCTTGTGTGATGCTTCTCAAAGTAGCCATAATAACAACAACAACAATAATAATAATGATGATGATGATGATGATGATGATGATGAAGATGATGATGATCCTGCAGGCTCTGTGTGTATTTGAGGGCATTTATAGACTGAGATCACTAATGACAGGCCTGGCCTCTAGCTACTGAAGCTACATGCAGTCTGATCCTGTACATATTTATTCACAAGCAAGCCCTGCTTTGTTCAGTGGGGTAAGTTTGCACAGGGCTGGTTCAAGACTTTTTTGTTGCCTTAGGTGGAGCAGCAAACAGTGCCCCCCCATCCTCAAATCAAAGTGCATAATACCCAAAGCCAGTCAAGTTATTTTGCCCCCCAGGGAGAAATTCCACAAGTGCCCCTCCTTTCCCTGGCAGTAAAAACACGACAGTAAGAAATGAAATAACTCTGCTTTTTCAGTCGTAGCAGACCAAATCAGCGGCCTGAAACCATTGTGCAGAACTGCTGTTCTGATGGCCCAGTATTGACCAGGATTTGGGATCAGGTTCAATGGTGCAGATAGGATTGAGTCTTGGAGCCAACAGCCAGACCCCCAGACCCCCCTCAAATGAGCACCCAGAGTCGCAGGTGATGAAGGCATCACAGGCAAACTCCATTTTATTCCTGTAGCCATGCTGCCGCTATGATTTTTGTTTTAAATGCAAAATTGCACATGTTCAGAGTATTTATTTATTTTTATCTGTGTTGGCAAACAGTTTTGTTCTTGTTTGAACATATAAAGATTGGAGAAGCAGTTGCAAAGTACAGAATAGAAATTGGTGGAGTTGGGGAAAGAGAAATGTGAGTTGTGTGCGTCACAACACATGGGGCTGGGGGACAGAAGACCATTAAGTCCACGGTCTAAAATTACCCAGTTGCATCACTGGTCGAGTTGCCAGCTTGGCTGGCTGGGGAATGTTGGAAGTTGTAGGTCTTTCCTCCCTGTGTGAAGATGCATAGAATTGTGCCTTAAATGTTTGCAGGTCAGGAAATGAATCAAAAGGCAGGCAATCCTGCATTCTGGCATAAGGCGATTCGACCCTTTTCTCCAGCACTGGCGCCGCAAACCTTGATGCACCACCATGTGATGCCTGCAACGTCACTTGATAGCTTGCATGTGTGAAACAGTCCTCTCAAGTCAAGTGCCATTGGCTGAGCTTGCACGTCTCCTTGAACTCAAGACCTTGAGAGAAAGAGGCGGATCTAGATGTCTCATCACCCAGTGAAACAATGATACAGGTAATGTGCATGCTTTGGTTGCTTCTCCAATGGCGACTTTATCTGGAGTGAGGTGGACCTGGCCTCATGCCCTGGTTACATCTAGACTGGACTGCTGTAGAGATCTCTTTGTAGGGCTGCCTTTAAAACAGCTCATAGGAACCAAGTCAGGTCACTGATCTATCTAGCCCAGTACTGTCAACCCTGACTGGCAGCAGTTGCCAGCATTTCGAACCTTGGACCTTCTACATGCAAATCAGGGCTCTACCACTGAGCTCCAGAATTTGCAGTTGGTTTAAAATACAGCCACAAGGATGTTGGTAGGAGCAAGATAGTTGATGTACATCAAACCAATCCAATATCAATTACATGGGTTACTAATTCATTTCAAATCAGAATTTAAAGTGCTGGGGTTGCATTTTAAAGGACCAGGTGCTCTGAATGACTAACTGCTGCTGTATAAATCCAGCTGAGCCCTGGCATTGAGTGCAAGGCTCTGCTGTCTGGTTTTTCATAAACCAGACAGCTTTATTTAATTGGCAGGTTGGAGGGACAGTGTCTTTTCAACAGTGGCACCAAACTGTGTAATTCTCTCCCTATGGAGATTCATTACCCCCTTCTCTTTCCATCTTTAGATAGGCTTTGTAAACTTCTAGGAGGCCTTTGATGACTGATTTGTGCTGCTTTTATGCTGGTTCTTAGATTTTTTTCTATACTGATACGCTGTACTGTTTTCTTGAAACACAATTGATTTTAAATGCTGGATTGTAGTTACATAAGAATTGTTATCCACTTTGGGGAATACCTTTAAAAGCAGGATATAAAGGATCAAAACACACAAATGTGTGTGAACAAGCTCTAATACCCTTCCCTTTTCAACGTCCACTACTGGCGGCAAAGTTTTTTTGCTGGATTAAATTTGTTACGCCCTTCCTATTTCCTTGAATGGTGATAAATGTCTGGGGTGATCAGGTTTCGTTCCTTTGAAGGCAAGAGCACTGCAGAAATATGATGCTGTTGTAAAGTTTGTTCTATTTATAAATCTATCAATAGAACAGGGAAGATGGAGGCAGTAGATTACCAACTTCATTCAAATCTGAACGAAGTTCAAGTTTCAGCTTCCACTGAAAAACTCCCAGCGTTGTCCCTGTCTCTCCCAAACTGCTAATGGCTGTTTCCCCCTCACACATCTTCCCTCAGCTACTAATGGCTATTTCCTCATCCTCTCTTCTCTCAGATTCTCCAAACCCTGATGGGTATCCCATTCAAAACTAGAGAGTGCCAGCTATCAGGAGACCATTTCCTAACCATTGGCTTCCATTGATTAAACAGCAGCCAACTGCCTTATACTGAGTCAGACCACTGGTCCATTTAGCCCAGTATTACCAGCACTGACTGGCAGCAGCTCTGGAGAAGCCAGGGATCGAACCTGGGACCTATTGCATGCAAAGCAGGTGCTCTATCACACGGAGCTATGGGCCCTCCCCTAAACTATGGAAAGGCAAACGGCCTAACTGGAGACACTTCCAGGAAGACTTAGCTTTTTACAGAAAGAGAGAGGAAGGATTTATTAGAATATAAATGGAACGTTCAAGCTCTTCTGGCCTGTAAATTATTTACCAATAAACATATTAAGTTATTACAAGTCCTTAAATAATTAAATCAAACTGCAGTAAGTAAAAAATGAGCGGGGAGCAGAAATGGTTGCCAAGGCTGCTGCTTGAAAGGAGCCGTCTGATCCGAACCGGCCCCTGGCTCAGGCCCTGCAGGAAGCAGCTCAAAAGCTGCTCCTCGCCGTTCTTCTGGAGTGATGATACAAAAGGCAACTGCATGCAAAACATACGCACCTTGCATCAATGTGGACTAGCACCTAAGCATCTAAATTTTAATGGCGGCCTGCCAACAGAAATGATGTAGGTTATGTGCAGCGTGTTCTGGCATCGTAGAGATGTAAAGGGATGTGGAAAGCTTCACCTGAGGACCTGTGATTACCCACTCTTGCAAACGTGCAAGATGAGCCTGGCTGGATCAGTCCACAGCTCATTTAGTGCCACAGCATTCTGTTTCCAAGAGCAGCCAAACTCAGGAAAGCGACGAAGGTGGTGCTAGCTTGCTCAGGATACTTGCACCCTGCACCTGTCCTTTTAAAGGTAGACTATTCCTGAACCTGGAGGCTCCGGTTAGCTGTCAAAATGAAAAACCATTGATAGGCCTCTTCCCCATGAATTTGTCCATAAAAATGTATTGGCTGCTATAATTTTTTTTCTGTTCTTTTATCTTTCTGTGCACACTTTCTCATCCTCTCTCTCATTTTAATTATATTTCTGCAGCATTAATATTGTTAGCCACTTTGGCAAAGACAAGATTCAAATCATATTAACTATGTACGCAGGAAATATTCTTTGCAACACGTAGGCTTTTGCTTTGTTCTCAACCAAGGAAGTTCACAGGTGCCTCCAGGGTACCCTATGGACAGGTAATCCTCCACCCAACAGGGGCCACCTGCTTTGCTTGGTCCAGTGCTTCTGCTCTTGTTAGCCACGGGCATGCTTCCAGAAACATGTTTGATGATAGTAAGGAAGCCTGGTAAAGGGAGAGGCATCAGCAAACTCTTGGGCAGTGGGAGGGAAGGAACACAGGTTATTGTGACATAGTTGTGGGAGAGTAATGATACTCAGGGTTGCCAGCTGCTTTCCCAGACTTTACGCCTCTGCCTTAAACCATAGAAACTTAGCAGAGGAAGCTTCCATCCTCATTCTAGCACATCTTTTACTTATTAAATTTCGGAGGAGGTGGAATTGTTACAAGCACAGGAGCAGGAAACAGGTGGGGACCCTAGTTCCTCTGAACATGCATAGAAGTTTGCCTGTTTGCAAATCCCTTATAACTGGATTTGCTGCCTTTGGGAGGGGGGGGGATAGAGTCTGTAACTTTAAGTGCCCTGACAGGCAGAAGGGCCACTGGTGCAGCCTTGTTCCTGCCTTGAAATGCTGTGATGGGGAACGTGGGCTCCTTTGGTATCCTGCCAGATTCTGCAGTCCTGAAAGGCACGGAGTCTATAAAAAAAGGTCCCCCCCCCCAAAAAAATAAAGACTCGTCTTCTGTGACGCACAGGGTTGCCACCTTTAAAAACGGCCCCTGCAGCTGCGCCTTTAACAGGCTCTTGGCGAGGGGGGGGGCGTGTTGAGCGCCACCACGCGCAAAGCTTCGGCTGCCGATTCCCGCCCCACAAGCTGCCCTGAAAGGCACAGGAGCAGGTCGGGGAGGGGTCATTTCTGGTGAGTTGGCAACCGTCCCTGCGCTCCGGAGAGGGCCGGCCGTCTCTCAGCAAATCGACAGGTGGCGCCTATTTCGTCGGGGCCGGTGGAGGAGCGGGGAAGCGGCACCTGTTGGCGACGCCGCTTGCTTGGAGCCCCGGCGCCTCTTCCTCCGGGGACAGAGGGGCGGCGCTGCCGGCTCGCTCACCCACCGCTTCCCGGGGCGGCCGTTCGGGTGGTCGAGGCGCCTTTAAGAGGAGCAGCGGGGCTGCTGCTGCTGCTAAGACGCCGGGGGGGGGGGGTTCCTTTCTCTTCTCGCCCCTTGCTCCTCCCGGCTCAGCGGCCCCCTCCGGGTCCCCCGCACAGGCGCGCAGCGGCGGCGGCGATTCAGCGACGGGGGATGGCGGACGGGAGGCGTCGGCGTCGGCTGCTCCTGTCGCCCAGCGCAGCGCTCGCCCGGGCGCCGCCGCCGCAGCAGCAGCCGGAGCTCTCGCCTTGACCGGCAGCCGGCGGAGGCGCTGCCGCTCCAGTCGCGAGCCGCGCCGCCGGAGATGCCCGCGGGGCCCCCGCCGTGCAGGCGCCCTCCGAGCCGCCGGGACTGAGCGCGGGCGGGAGGCTGAACCCGGGCGCCGCGCAGCCATGGCCCGGAGCCCCGTTGGAAGGAGGCGAGCGGGACCAGGAGGGCTGCCGGACACCACCCCTGCCAGGTAGGCTGCCGGGGCGAAGCACGCGCCGGAGATGAGCCGCGGGGGGGGGGGGTCGCTTGGGGCGGCGCGTGAAGGGGAGGGGGACAATGCCTTGAGCCGGGTCCCGCCGCCGCTTCGGAAATGCCACGGGGGTGTGAGGCTCTGATCTTCTTTCGATCCCTTTTCGGGGGGGGGAGCTAGTTGGGCTGTGGCAAACGGCGCCCCGGGACAAGCACCAAGACTCGTTTACGGGGATTCATTGTGGGAGGCGGTGGGGGAAAGGGTGCCTGGAGAGACCTTCCCTACAACCCTGCGCACCTTGACTTGTTGCGAGTAAGCCCCCCCCCCCCCGCCATCGAACTTAAAGGGACTTGCTGTTCCTCGTAAACACGTGCAAGTCCGCGTTCCCACGCGCGCATGTAACGCCTGGGCGAAAGCCTCGCTAAGGTCGTGGGACTTCGGAGTGAGCCTGCGTTGGATTGTGCTGTGCGGGGGGCGAGGAGAGACGGGGGGGGCAGAAGGCTGAGCGAGCCGTCGCCTCGTTGCCTTCTCGTCCATTGTCTCACCCCACCGGTGGCGGGGGGGGGGGGTCGCTCAGGCCGGCTTCTCTTCGCCTTTGCCCCCTGCCAGCGAGTCGAGGGGCGCTCCCCCGCCTTGCCCTGTGACTCCTCCCGTTTGGGGTGTTCGTGACAGCCGATGGGACAAGGTCGCCGTTGCGCTCCGTTAGCCACGCGCACCTGGCGGAGCGGGGTCACCTCCCCCCACCCCAGGATGGAGCCCGTAAGGCGAGACGGGGTCCGTTTGGACACCGGCGAGTAGAGCCACGCACCTGGCCCGTTGGAAGCGAGCGTGTGGAGCCACGATCCACCAGCTGGCCTGCTCGCCCGTCAGAGGAGGACGGGGGGGGGGATTTGCGCAGGGTGGGCAAACGGAGCCCCCCCCCCCCGCTGGCTGTCCCCCCGCCCCCCCGCAGGTTCTGCCACCCTGCGCCTCCTTGTTCTCTGTGATATCCGAGAGACCCCTCCCCCCCTTCCCCGTCTGTCTCTCTGCCAAGGAGCCTCCGTCGCTTTGTGGTACCTCCCCGTCGCTCGCTCTTCCCCACCTTGGCGAGATCAATTTCCACCGCATTGGTGCCCTCGCCCCAGAACAGCGGCCCCCGGGACAGCGCCAGGCCTCTCTGGTCCTGCACGGTCTGGGTCTTTGGGGAGTTCGGGGAAACGGGCCGAACCCCCTCCCCCTCCCGGTTCGACCCATGCACGGATCGGTGATTTGCCTGCAACACCTTGCCGCTGCCTTTCCAAAAATCGTGCCTATATTGTCGCCGCGGAAGCGTGAATCGTGAAGGGCTGCTTTAAGTGGCAGCCTCCTTTCGCTGACCTTTGGTGCGTTCTTGCACATTGGCGTGTGTGTGTGTGTGTGTGTTTGAGAACGACAACCCTGGGACGGTGTCTTTCATCCGCACGCCATTGGAGCTCGGCGCACCCGTGTGTCTGGGTTGGATGGCTGTGTGCACGTTCGCAGGGGAAATTGCTGGTTTTAAACACTGCAGGGCTTGCTGCTACTCCCAAATGGCTATTTATTAAGGCACCTATATACTCCCCCTTTTGACCCATAAAGCCGCCTACAAACCAGCCCCGAAGCAATAACAATAAAACCAATATTGTTGATATAGAAGGAATGCAATAGAAAACATGCGCCACAGTAACCACCAGCAAGCCAATAGCCGTGCCAGCCCCGGGTGGCATTTTCAGTGTGAGGGATAGCTACCTTCACCAGGTGGGAGAGAGAACAAGAGCATGCAATAGCAGCTCCTCCTTCTTGCCAGGTGTTTCCGCATTTCACTGGGGCAGGTGATCCCAGCTGCATGCCCCTCTGAAAGCGCTTTGATCTGAGGCCGGCGCTTGGTCTCTCTACCCAAGGACTGTTGTCCTCGGACTGCTATTGTTCATCCAAGAGTTTGGGCAGAGAGATCCGGAGAGAGGCCCTTCAGTTCTGCCTTTTGAACTGGGATTGCTGGGGACTGAACCCGAAGCCTTTGCATGCAAGGAGGTGATCTGCCCCGAGCTGAGTTTTTGCCTCCAGAGTCGTCCCTCTTGGGGATAACCACCTTTTGCTGTGAGCATCTTCTTCATTGTGCCTGACAAATACCGGCTTAGGGGAAATTGTGCCCTTGGGAAAGCAGAGCTCTGGGTGGTTCTTTGGAAGCATTAGCTGGGGAGCCTGCACAGAGGGCCGTGCCATTTGGCACTGAGCGGGGAACGTATGAGGAGAAGGTTGGGACCGGTTGTTCTCTCCTGGTTGACTTGCACGGTCATGTAATGCCGCAGCAGGGCTGATCACGGAACAGCGTCTTCTTCTCTGCTTCCCCTATGGAACGTTGGCCCTGCATTGATCACAGTGACGAAGAGATGCAAATTGGCGATTTTCTTTCATCGGGCAGAGCGATGGTTGGTGGTGCAACCTAGAAAACGCTGCTGCGCTGCAATTGGCCTTGGAAGTGATCCTCTCTCTATGGGGTTAGTGCTGCTCTCAGGGGAAGCTGAATGTTACATCTGCCTGAGTTATTGCCAGATGACCGAGCAGGAGTTCCTGCCACCTGAGGGATGCTTCGTAACTATGGCCTACAGTCGGCTTCAGCGTAACGGTTCCTCCCACCCTACGCCAGGCAGAAGCGAAGGTCCTTCTGGAATTCATGCTCCCCCCCCCCCCCCGAAAGGGAAAATGCGCTAGCTGGATTGTTTTTCCGAGCAGTACGTGTTGAGAGCTGGAATAAATAAGCGGGATGAAATTGTGGTCTGCAACTGGTTGGGTGGGCGCTCCAGAAAGGTAGTAGTTGACACCAGTGTTGCATCAGGAGTAAAATTGGAACGATAAAAGGGAGGTTGAAAGGAGCGTATATGGACGATCCAAGGCTTGCTGTTTCTTATCACTTGATTGATAAGGCTGGGTTTTTGAGAAAACAAGACTCTTAATGGGGGACATGGAGAAAGATGCCTTTGTCCCATCCTTTGGATAGACACCCACAGATGTTGGGGAGGGGCATTCTTTTGGCCTTTGGGAAAGGAGGAGAAATCAAATTTCCATGAGATAGGCCACGGGCTAGAGGTCTGTCCTGGACATGTTCAAGTTTAAAGCCACCGTTCCCCCCCCCCCCCCACGAGAGAGTTTACATTAGTCCAGTGGAGGTTGGTGAGTCAACACCTTGGGTTGCACCTTTAGAGTTCTGACTGGTGAAACCTGGAGCAGATTCACTGCCCCACTGATATTGGAGCCATCAACCTCCACTGGCCTGCCCCAACCTGGTCCCCCTCCCACCCCCAATTCAACTCCTACTAGCCCCAGTCAGCATGGCCACTGCTCAGGAGCACTTGGAGGGCAACAGGTTGCCTGAAGGGCAACAGGTTGGGGGAAGCTGGTGTGAATCAAGAACCATTTGTAGTAGTTACTTTTATGTGTACCTCACAACATGCAGCGATGCAGAGGCTCTTGGAGAAGAACTGTTGAAATGAAGGATGAGCTGCTCCCAGCTCCCTCTACAGGTGGTCCGTGAGTTGATGCCCCCTTCTCTTTTCTATCTCTCACTGCTTTTGAACACTTAGTATACGAAGTGTTTGTCGAGAAGACACAGACATCCAGAGGCCTCTCCTATGGAGATGGTATAATGTCGTGGTTATGATATGCACTGGGCCTGTTCGCACATCACATCAGCCCACCGTGGCTTAATTTACCCACGGGGGCTGTGACGTCATGCTGGGTGCCATTTTTGCATGGCTGTCATGGCTGGCTGTGTCATGCGAACCCAGGTGGCAGGGGTTGTTTAAGGGTTAGACAACCCTCAAATAACCCTAAAACAAGACATGTGTAAATTAAGCCATGGGTAAACTAAGCCATGGTGGGCTGTCATGCCGTGTGAACCAGGACCTTGGGTTGATCTAATCATATTTCAGTTGCAAGCTTATTGAATGGCCTTTGGCAAGCCAAAGTTCTTTCAACTTCAGTCCCCTTTCTACTTATCTGCAACATGGGTATAATCATACTGGCCGACCTTACTGAACGGTTAGAAGGATGTCTGAGATAAAGTCGGGGGAGCGCTCTGAGCACCCGAGGGAAAGCATTATGTGCAGTCCATTTATTGTATTTAAATATGTTTTAGACCACACTGCATTCTCAGGGATACCAGGATGGTATGCAGTAAACATGAATAAATCTAAACATCACAACAATGCAGTATCACAAAACAATGCTCATAAAATGATTTTAGCTATAAACAAGCCAAGCAGACTCAACGGTATACCAACTCTTAAAATGCCTAGGGAAATAAATACATGTGGTGTTTTTTTTTTTTAACCTGTCGCAGAAAAGATTGAAACATCAGTGCTGATCCTTGCTGCTATGGGCAGGGCATCCCAAAGCTGGGAGGAGGAAGTAGACCAGGAGGAGACTGGGCCTTCAGGGGAGATGGCTCCAAGTCCTTTCCTGTCAGGGGGAGGGAGCTCTGACTCTGGAGCAGAGGCTGAGCAAGCCCCTGACCCCCAGGAGCATTGTCACCTCAAGCGACAAGCCAGTAGGCCTCCTGTTAGAAGGAGTTCTCATTTGCAAAGACAGTGGCAGCATTCAGACAGACGACACTTTAGGCAACGGAGGGTGATGGATAACGTACTCACAGTATGCTAAGCAGCGGGTACTCCCCACACGACATGTTGCTACGCCATCCGTTGAGCGTCTGAAAGTCCCAGCGTCCATCTGGGTGGCTGGTGCTCCTCCCTCCCTCCACCATTAGTCCTCCTGGCCCCACCCCATCAGCTGTAAAGCTCTGCTGGCTGTGTAAGAGCGGCCGGGGTACTTCTGGTCGCTCCTGCCTGAGAACTCTATTGAAAATGGAATAATCCACTCGACGGAGGGGGAATACCTTCCACGCAACATATTAATCAATTGATTAACAGATAGTCAATTGAGCAGCCTGTTGTTTTTCCGCATTGGTTAATTCACTAAAATAGCGTACGGTGAGTTGTGTGTCCGTTGTTTGTTGCCCTCCACACAACACAATAAGCGACACAACGGACGGTTGTTTGACCCCCCCTCCGTGAGTTAACGGCCAGTTTTGGACGACACAATAATCAACGGATGGGGGGAACAATTGCCCGTTGTGTTGCTGATCGGCAGCATTTGGACAACATTTTAGGCAATGGAGGGGGGAAGAGGCAATGGAGAGTAAGTTATTGGCAGCATTCAGACAATATGATAACACAACTGACGATTGTCCTTTCCCCCCCCCCCCCCCCCCGTTGATTATTGTGTCGTCCAAATGCTGCCATCATGTCGTCCGAAACAGGCCAGTCTCTGCAGGAGAAAGCAACTCTTGTTGAGTAGGGCTCTGGCCAGAGAGCTCTAATTGATAGCCTTATCCTCCACAAATTTGTCTAATCCCCTTTTAAAGTTGGTAGCCATCACTACACTCTTGGTAGGAATTCCGTAGCTTAGCTCTGCACTGGGCCATCATCCCAGGGGTAGCTAGTAGCCATGAATAGCTTTATCCCCACACCCCAAATTTGCCTAATCCCCCTGTAAAGCCATCTTTAAAATATCCCAAGCAAATATCTTTTGACAGAAGGGCCCTGTATTCTCCATCATTTGAAAAGAAAAGATTGCTACGTAATTGACAGTGTGTTTAGTGGAAGGTTTGTGCTAGGAATAACAAATCCTCATGCTGGATACCTTGTGTATGTTTTGCAGCAGCTCAGTGACTTTACAGAGGGTTTGGGGGGAGGTTCACCCCCTTCTTCCTTCTCTTCCTCCTCTTCCTCTTCCTCTTCCTCCTCCTCCTCCTTCCATATGTGTGAGAAATGTGACATGCTCTCCTCTGAGTATTGAAGCTAGATTGGAAATGAAATTGCTCGTGGTTTCTGCAAGTGTCGGAAGGCAGAAAAATGCTTCCAGGAGCCGCTGCGGGCGGTCAGTTTAGGCCCTCTGGGAGTTTCGGGGACTCAGGGGCTTGTATGTTTGCAGTGTGTTTGTGTACCTGCGTGTTTGCTGAAAGCTGCAGCTGCAACATGTCAGGTTTTGTTCACATTGTAAGTAAATAAACTAATAAATCTGCACTCCCAGCAGGTTATGATGGCACCCCCCCTTTCAAAACCTGATGCTCCCTGACACTGGAGGGCAACCCTTTTTTCTCACTCTGCTGCCAAAGGAAGGCGATTAGAGGGGTGCATGCCTTGTTACCCGCAAGAATGGAGTTTGACTTTAAAGGTGAATTGAAAGAGCAGTGCCTTCTGAACATGTGTAGTTGCAAATGGGCAGAAAGCAGCCTTGAGATTGCTTTCCAGCAGGGCGAGAGCCCAATAATGATTCATCATTAAGGCAATCCGAGTTGAAATGGAATAGCAAAGATTTAATCAGCTGGGAAAATAAAGAGAGAAAACCTGTCTGGGTCTGATTGAGACCTGGCACATGGAAACCGGGGCAGTTGTAGTGAAGGGGGGTGGGGGAGGGCATGCAAAATTTGCCGTGTGAGGTGATCATTTAACCTCCCTCTTACAATGACAGCTGCTGTCTCTTTGTAGGAGGGCGCGACCTGCCCTTAATGAAAATAAAAGATTCCATGGCTACACTTGGTCCTGTGCAGGGCACAGGGGAGCACTGGGCACTTGGACACATGCCCTTCTTGTTAGCAATTGGAAGGAGAGGCTGCACTTTCCATCTGCAGATGGAGGACCTTCCACCGAACATTTCATCTGGGTGGTTGCTGCCGGCTGTGTGATCTGAGATCATAAAGCATTCGAGGACCTCCAGCTGCAATGCAAAGTTCGATGCCATCTGTCCCAAGAGGCCTGCGCTGAATTTTTGTTTTTGTTGCAACTCATTCGATCAGGATTGGAAGGAGGCATCCTACGGCTTCAGTCCACAGATACAATTCAACTTGTGATTGTTTCCCTGATACTGGCTGGCTTCTGCTTCTGTAAGGCTGATGGATGCATGATCCAAGGACTTGAACGGTTGTCAGACAGAGGAGGGCCAGGATCTCGTCTCAATTGTTCCAGAGTGCAGGACGTGGAATAATGGGCTCAAGTGACCGGAAGCCAGATTCCGGTGGGACATCAGGAAAAAATTCCTGACTTTTAGAGTAGTACGACAATAGAACCCATGACCTAGGGAGGTTGTGGGCTCTCCCACACTAGAGGCATTCAGGAGGCAGCTGGACAGCCATCTGTCAGGGATGCTTTAAGGCGGATTCCTGCATTGAGCAGGGGGGTTGGACTCGGTGGCCTTAGAGGCCTTTTCCAATTCTACTATTCTATGATTCTATGAGAACCTAGTTGCAGAGCCTCTGCTTTGCTGGCTGAAGGTCCCTTGTTCAGTCCTTGGCACCGCTGCTAGCAGAGATGGTGGCAGTGAAGGCTGGTGGCTCTGGTTTCATTGGGCAGCGAATCCATCCCGGATTTCATTCAGCAACACCTTGGAGATCTCCTTTAGAGTTTTGACTGGTTCTGATTGAGATTTCTTAGGTTGCTAGGTTGTTGTTGTTGTTGTTATTATTATAATTATTAAACTGATCAATGTATTTTACTCTATTTAATGTGTTTTGTTTTTATTTGTAATGACTTCTGCTACACAAACAAACTATATTTGATTTGACTGAAACCTGGAATGGATTCATCACCCGACTGATATTGGAGCCACCTGCCTTCCGTGGATGATGGGAATACCCATTTCTCCCCTGGAGTGCCTTCGCCAATCAGGCTACACAGCGCTGGGCTAGCTAGGCCATTGGAAGCTGCACGACACACGTGTTGAACCTCTTTCCACCCGAGGGCCCTCAGGGGCTGCATTCCAGAGGCAAAAGGGGCAGGACTGAGGGTAAATGGGGGTATGGCCAATGCAAAATAATAATAATAATAATAATAATAATAATAATATGCCAACACATTTAAATTTAAAGCTCTTACTGCCAGTAACTAAGCCTTAGGGGAGGCATTTCATCTGTTTTGAATGGGGGATCATAGAATCATAGAACAGTAGAGTTGGAAGGGGCCTATAAAGCCATTGAGTCCAATCCCCTGCTCAGTGCAGGAATCCACCTTAAAGCATGCCTGACAGATGGCTGCCCAGCTGCCTCTTGAAGGCCTCTAACGTAGTTTCCATTGTCGTATTGCTCTAACAGTCAGGAAGTTTTTCCTTATGTCCAGCCGGAATCTGGTTTCCTGTAACTTGAGACCATGATTCTGTGTCCTGCACTCTGGGATGATCAAACAGAGATCCTAGCCCTCCTCTGTGTGAGAACCTTTCAAAAACCATGAAAACCATGCAGAAGTCAGGAAACCCAGATCAGTAGCTGGGAGAAAGGGTATGTGGCCAGGGGAATAGGGCACCCAAGGAGGCCTGGAGGTTTTGATTGACAGTGTAACCAGGCTTAACAGTTTAAAATGTTTTAATGTCAGTTGTTTTATGTTTATGGTTTTAAATTTTGTATATTGTCTTTTTAGTGTTCAATCTTTTAATTTTTTTAAACCACCCAGAGATCTTCGGCTATGGGGCGGTATATAAACGTAATAAATATAATAAATATAATAATAATAATAATAATAATAATGATGATGATGATGATAATGATGATAATAATATATATGTGTGTACCCATAAGTGAACCCATTGTGAGTCTTGGCTGGCTTGCCACGGTAGACGGATGAAGACCTACAGTATGTTTTGCATGGGAATAATCTGTTCTACTTGTACTGCTGCTGCTATTGTCTTGTTTCAGCATACCTGCAAGGGACTAGCTATATGTTGCAAGGGTCAGATGTCCCCAGTAACATTCAGGGAAAGAAAAGCATGATGTGGCCAAAGTTGCCATTCTCAGCGTTTCCCCTTTCAAGTGGCAACCAATAACCTGTGGCAGGGAAATGCGGAGTGTGGTGATGTCACTGTGATGTTCTACTGTTTGTAGTTGTAAACATATTGCAAAGTTTATTATTTGTTATATGCATTTGTTTATATCTTTAAAAGGAAGTAAGAATAATAACAGGTAAAGTAAATAACTAGGCTGAAATGTACTCACTGTTTGTAGTTAAAGGTCTAGGTAAGTATGGAGTGCCTGGATTGGCTAGCTGTGTGCCTGAATGGAAAGTGAGTGCTGATTGGCTAGTTGTTTAGAGTGCTTAGATTAGTTAGTTGTGTAAGAGTGGGAGGAGCTAAAGAGCGAGTGAAGTGTATGTATATATGTGTCTGACAGAGAGCCTATCTACACAGTACCTTGGAACGTTTTAAATAGTATTTTAAAATGTTCCAAATAGGTGCGTTCCAAAACATCTTAGGCCACATTAAGGAGTACTCACTTTACAGGAGAAAAATTCTACAGTCTTCAAAGCGGTGTGTGCGGTCTCACACCCTTCTGTCAGTTTCTTTCTGTTTCGTTTTTACAATGAGTTTAGGGAAAGGCATTGTGGGCACTGTAGTGCACTCGCCCACTTCCTCCTTAGTCCCCCTTTCATTCCCTAGCTTTCAATGAGTATAGGGCTAAGCATTGTGAGTGTTGTAGTTCACTTGCCCACTTCCTCCTTAGTCCCTCTTTCTTCCCCACCAATCAATGGCTAAGCATTTGGGCGCTGGTAAACGAAGCACTGCCCCCACAAATCACAGTAAGGAAGGACACATTATTTTACTTAAAACGATTTATTAAAAGTAAAAACCATTGTATATAGCTGAAGTGAGTTTTAAAATCCTCGGGTATACATCATTCAAGGGAGTGCGTCATGTGGCCCAAAGAGTTTTTGTAACCCTTATAAAATGTTACAAAGCTAGTGTGTAGATCGGCTCAGAGAGAGCTGGCAGGTTGATTGTGGGGAGATTTGAGGGGGATTTTTGAGAGAGACGTTGAAAGAGATTTGAGAGATCGAGATAAGATTTTAGAGCATAGGTTACATAAAGAACAGTTTGCTAAAGTGTAAGAGTTCTGACAGAAACCACTAAGCATTGAAACCTTGCAACCGATACGCAGTTGAACTGAAGTAACCATTCAGCTTGCTGACATGCAATTTCTTATTAATAAATTCTTGTTAATTCCATCTGCTGGTGTGGTCTGTGGGTGTACCTGAGAAGGTACCAGTGGCAGCGGAACCAAGAAGTTCTCTAGAAGCCAAGTTGCTGATCTGTGGCACTGTGAGGCCTAAATAATCAAGGCGAGACAGGGGCAGCAGCCGCAGCAGCGAGTGGTCGAAGATAACATCACAGTCACATTGTTGGGAAACCAGAGGGAATGATGTGGGCTGGTGGCAGTTGCAGCCACCCAGCAATAAGAGCCCCCTAACATCTCCTGTCCCAACTTGCATTCGTAGGCTTGAAAACGCAGCTGGAAATGTGTTCCTAGTCCAGTCTGTAAAAGCAACGATGTGCCCTTTCATTCTAGCAATGCAAAACGGGTCTTTCCTGCACGTGGCCAACCCGTTCCATCTATTGTGGCTTAGTGAACAAGCTAGCTTCCAGAGCAATACCGTGGGGGCCAGCCTGTCCGTGAAGCGGAGTGGAGCCTCTGCTCAGGTGGCAGACTGGGAAGAGCTGCGGAACGGGGCCATGGTCTCCACTGCTCACTTCCCCCTCACTTGCAATAGCAGATGGGTTTGTGGCTTGCGTGGCCAGCCCAGCTGTTGCTGCTGCTCCTCTTTGTAATGCCCTGAGCGTGTATGCCGTGTTGCCTCCTTGGCTTGCCTGGATTCAACAGGCCTTGCTATTTGCAGGGCAGCCTGGAACATGCAGCCCGATTCTGGACTCTTTTTCTTCTTCTTTTTGCTTGGGAGTGAGTCCCAGGCTGCTGTGCACAGGGTTGTGATCTTAGCCTAATAGGAATGGCGCTTTAGTGCTTTGGCCTGTCTGGAATGTTGGCAATGCATTGGGGTCCCCATCCCTGTCCTGTTTGCACACTCTAACTGAAAATTGGATTGGGTTTCTGGAATGCCAGGTGAAAATGCAATGAGGGGAACGTTGTCCCTTTGCTGTTGCTGAGTATAGAGCATGCAAGTGGAGGGGGAGGGGTTCCACATTGCCCCCCCCACCGCCAGACTGAGTGCACCAAGGATCCTCTGTTGCCTATGAGATTGATTGTATATACTCTAATTGAATTCATACGGCATAGCTATCATCCACTTGCTCACCTGGGGTGAGCATCTGATTCAGGTGATGAAGCATTTGCAAATTGGAAAAGGGCCAGCTCTCTCTCCAAATAACCATCAGAATTCATGAATGTTGACAACCGTCTTTGACTAAGGTGAGTGTGGGGTGGAAACAGAGGTGGAAGAGATAAAATTGGAGACAGAGACCTGGCTTGCATGACATGGTGGCAATTCCTGGGTTGTTTAACCCAGGAAAGGTTGGGGACGAACTTCCTATGCATTCGTAGTTTCTGCTTTCAATTCGTGACATGTGAACCAGGAACTCTGGTTTGTTTATGGGCTAAACAACCCAGAGTTAACCCAACCAATGCCCATGGTTTGTTGTTTTGTCAGCTCTGGATAAACAACCCAAAGTTTCTTGGCTTGCATGCCATGAAACAACCCAGGAACAGGACATACCGGATTTGTTAACTGAAAGTGGAAACAATGAGCATGCAGCTTGTGTGCTTTGCTCATCCTTGCAATTCCTGGGTTAAACAACCTGGTCAGCAAGATAAAATTGTGAGGTTCCTGAGGACCCCTTGGGGGGTGCTGGGGCCCTCTTTTGGGTTCTGGTGTGTGGTAGTGGATTTGTTGCCTTGAAGAAATGCCTGCCGTTTGCCTCCACTGTTACAAGCAGAGCAGATCTGTAAATAAAGTGAACATTACAGAATGACATAATGTGCTGTCATCCAAAGGAGTGAAACCTGGCAGCACTGCCTTTGGAACTTCTCACCAGTTGGGGGAAGTGGGGAGCGTGCGACAAAGACTCAGGAAATGCAGGTTAAGGCATCAAAACATTTCCTTGCAGGCAGCAGCAGTGATTGAAGGGAGCAGAGCAAAAGCAGCCCACAAAGCAACTGGCCAGGTTTAAGGGATTGTGTTGGGGGATGGATGGGCATGGTGGTATATTGGCTATTTCTAGCTTGGATAGAACTGGAGGTGGTCTGAATGCACAGGCAAGCCAAGCAATCCAGCCTCAGAGGCAGTAAGCCTCTATACACCAGTGGCTGGGGAACATATTCTGACTCACACTGTAATCCCCAACAACGCTAGGGCTTGTGGAACATCTCCTCATTCCCCACCTCCTCACCTGCAATGGCCCTCCCACAGTCAGGCAAGTCAGGAGTAAGGCATCAGTGTCTACATTGTTTAATAAATAAATGAATAAAAACAATGTACTTTATGATTGAGTATTCTATAGAAGTTTGCCTCTATCATCTCTCTCTCTCTCTCTCTCTCTCTCTCTCTCTCTCTCTCTCTCTCTCTCTCTCATCTATCTATCTATCTATCTATCTATCTATCTATCTATCTATCTATCTAATTATCTATCTATCTATCTATCTATCTATCTATCTATCTATCTATCTATCTAATTATCTATCTATCCTAATCTAATCTAATCTAATCTACTCTATCTCCCTATCTAATAGAATAAACTGTGCACACCTATGCTCACAGTCTCTTTGGGAGCAGGGGGAGAAAAGATTTCATGCTGCTGTGGAGCATTTTCCTGTGCTGCTGGTGAAGGCAGGCCTGCCTGCAGGGAGCGCTGCGCACAGAGGATGTGCTTGTTGCTGGTTAGGCTGATAGCGATATTAGATCCGCCTTTCCCGATCTGGTGCCCTGCTGATGGCACATCACTCAACAGAATGCAACCCTGGGGCGAAGATGGCCACTGCACCTCCTGCTGCAGGCCACCCCTGCTGTAAGATAACTCAGTCTTACTATTCCCGTATTGTAGATGTGGGACGGGACGGACTAAGGCTGAGAGGTTCCCCTGAGGTCACTGTCTGGAACTCCATGCAGCTGCCTCTTCTCCTGCAGGAGAAGGCTACCAATGGCTACTAGTTCTGGTGGCTCTATGCGGCTTCCAGCATCAGAGGCAGTATACCTATGTACATCAGTTGCTGGGGAACATGGGTGGGAGGATGCAGTTGTACTCCTGTCCTGCTTCTGGGTTTCCCATGGGCAGCTAGTTGGGCCACTGTGTGAACAGAATGCTGGACTAGATGAACCCGTGCAGTAAAGCACTGAACTGCAGATGGCAGCTTTTCAAAGAAATATCTGACTGTGAGTTCATGGCAGAGGCAAGATTCAAACAGGGGACCTTTCCTGATTTGTATCCTGGTTTCTTAGTCATTTCACTACAGCAGTGTCACATAGGCAGGGAAAATGCAAGTCCCTGCTGGATTGGACATCTTGGGCTGCCTGCTCTCACCCGGTCACAGGCCTTTCCAAAAGGCACTGCTCTACCGTGGGGAATGGTGCCAAGGTGAGACAGCCAGCTAGCCAGGCCAGCAACACGCAAGCATCGCTGTAATAGGGTGCCAACTCAGAAGAATAAAAGAGACTCAGGAGGAATGGCTGTTGATTCTGCGTGCAGGCACATGTGTATGTGATGCCATGGACTTGCAGCATCTGCTGCCTTAGGAGGCTGAGCCATTCTAGTCTTTTGGGGAAGGGTCGTAGCTCAGCTGTAGAGCCCCTGCTTTGGATGCAAAAGGTCCCAGGTTCAATCCCTGGCAGCATCTCCAGGCAGGGCATGGAAAATCCCTGGCCGAAACCCTGGAGGGCTATTGCTGCCAGTCAGTGTTGACAATACTGTGCTAGATAGACCCAGTAGAAGGCAGCTTCCGATATCCCTAACAATTTGGTTTGTTCTTCGCTCTTTCTGTTTATTAAGTGGCTTGCTAGGCAACTTGGGAAGCTTGCTGTCAGAGTGAGAAACATGGGTCCAGATTTCCCTTGGACATTCAAATTAGTGGCACAGTTAACTTTTGGGCTCATTGCCATTGATAGTATCTCTTGATAACAGCTTCGTGCTACCTCAGAGTACAAGCAGCTGCCCTGACAGTTCTGAAATCTAGAAGACGTCTTTTAAACAAGGAAGTGTTGATCTCAGAGGCAGAGGCTCTTCTGTGTTTTGTTGTATAAGGGCTGGTGGATATTTTAATTTTTTAAAATAACATTAGGATATTAGCATCCTAAGCATCTCCAAAGGAGATGGGTATGACTCACATTGCCATAAATTCTGCTGCATCTTTCAACAAGCATCCTGGGGAAATTATACAAAATTGCAGATTTATTTTCAGGATTCTATTATTTTCATGGACAGATTTCAAAGCCAGCTGATATGCTTGAATGGCTGGATGGCTTCTTGTTGTCTGGCTGTTCAGTTTCGAATTAGGGCATTGAAATCTAATTATAGCCCCCACGTCGCTGAAATAGCATGGTCTGGTACTTGCTGTCCATCGGCTTTTGTGTGCTTATGAGCAATTCCAAAATAATTTGAGTTGATACTTGGACTCTGAAATTTTCTCATCCTAGTCACAATATCATTCCAGAGCAGTAGGATGCAAAATATGTAATGCTATCTCTATTTTCCTCTAAGCTTTCGCTTGCCCTGAAGACTCCAATTTGGCATAGGTCTCAGTGAGGTGGGAAGATCCAGGGCTACATGCTTACTCAGGTTTGGTTTCCTGGAGGCATATGGCATTTTGCAATATTTTGAGTTTATTGATACAGGTTGAGTATAGATGTTGCAGTGTTATGCTGTGCCTCTAGCAGCCAAATCTGATGCCCCACAGCACACCTCCAGGGACTTGGCTGTCACCCCAAAAAGTTGATGGCTTACAGAGCCCAAACTCAGCTCTGTGTCTCTCTTAGTCTGCCTCTGATTCTGGCTCAGACTCCAGAACCACAGCTGATTGCTTCTCCTTAGCACAAACATCTTCATGATCTCAGTCTTAGATTGAGTGGGGTGGGGTGGGAGTTCTGCTTTTGCCCAGTTCAGAACAATTAAAGAAGATGCATCACAATTAGTTCCCATGGAGACACTATTCCTGTCACCTCAACTTCATGGTGACTTTTCTGTGGGCCTAGGGATGGGCGAACATACAAGATAGCCTGTTGAGGTTCTCTGAAAGCTCAGTTTGCCTTGTTCGCATTTCGAAATGCAAGTTTCTCCCCTTCCCCCTGATTGGGAAAAATGAGCATTCAGACGGGGAAAAATGTACATTTTTAAAAGTGTGCATCCAAAACACACACTTTCCCCCCACCTCCCTCATCCAGTAAAAGTGTGAAAAATGCACATTTTGAAAAATGCAAATTTCTTGAACTGGCTTGCAAATTTGGAAACATGTGAATGTTTTTGCTGAAAATGCACGCGTGTTCGCATTTGGGGTTGCAAACGGAGTCTGTTCGAATGTTTGGCGAACAGAAATAATTTTCTTGTACCGCCTTCTATGACACAAACAACTAGCAATTGTACTCATTTAGGCTGCATTAATCGTCTCCTGGCCAAACTGCCGAGCAGACAGCAATAGTCTTGCAAGAGTGTGGTCAACCCCTGATCAAACCTCAGTGTGTGTGTGTATGTGTGCTTGCATCCAAGATAAGCATGGCCAGACACCGTTCATTGAGCAAAAGGGGTGGGGAGGAGACACGGGTGATGGTTGCAGCAGTTCTGGATTTCAGCAAATGCTCTCCTTTCCCTTGCGTACTCATGTTGCGTGTTCTGTCTTGGCCCCTCCGGTTGTTGAGCCCCAGGAGTGGGCGAGGTGTTTTGGTCTTGGGTCTGCAGATGAGGAACCCGTTTGGGGTTCAAAGCAGAGAGGTTATAGGAGGATCCTGAAAGAGCGAGCTTGCTGTGAGGAGGAGGAGGGAAGGGCCTGTGTGTATGCACGATTGGTGTGGGTAGAGCACCTGTAGGAGTGGTGGTCCACAGTGAGAGAGAAAATGAGATCGGGGTGGGTTGGAGTGAGTTGGTTAGCAGAGCAGGGGAGAGAAAAAGAGATTGCCTGTTGTGAAATAGGTTTCTTCTGTTGGCGGTGAGAACTGTGCGTTCGAAAGAGTTCTTCTTGTGTCTTGGGGTTCACATCCCACCTCTGCCTTGTGCTCAGTGTTTTGGGAAGGTTACTCCGCCTTTGTCCCATGGCAGCCATTTTGTGAGGGTGCCCACACAAACTCTGAAGCCCCTGACTTGGTGGATCTTGAGGACAGGATGGTGCCCTAACTGACAACTTTGTAAATCGTTAAGTCCTTTGCCATTCATCCTTTTTATAGCCTTAAAAACAAACCTTTCGCAGGGGAGTTTTCAAAACTGCATCTTGCAATATCTGAGTTCACCGTCCCGTCCCCCCCCCGTCCCCCCACTCAGTTTCCCCAAGTGCAATGCTCCTCTTAGCTTTCTGGCATTTATGTTTTTGGGAGAACTTTGAAAACCAATTTTGCACTTGCTGTTCTGTTCCTACTTTGGTGGTACTAATAGTGAACAAAGTAAAGCTGTTTTATGCTGATTTGATTTCCCCTCCCCAACAACATAAATTACACGCAGAGAGAGATTGAGAGAGAGAGAGAGAACGAAAAGAGCAGGATTTATTGTTCTGTGGCATTCTGGCATCATTAGCTTTTATCCCATCACATAAATAGGGATTGACATTGTCCCTGTGTACTATTCTTGCTTCTGGATTTTTATTTTATTTAAAAAGCTGGTTGCATAAATTCACATGCCTCAGAACGACTTCCTCATATCCCATATGGCTTCCCCCCTACAAAAGCATGGACATGTGAATCTTGAGTGGATTTCCAGGCGTTTGTGAAATATGGTCAGAAATTTCCCCTGAATGACCGGCCGCGGTTTTATCAGAACGTTGCACTTTTAAAAATGTAATTTTTAATAGAATGCTTTTACTCTTTGAGTCTTACCTTTTGTTCACTGCTCTGAAATTGTTGTTATATGAACATTGTAAATAAATATAACTCAGCTTTCTCCAACCTGATGCCTTCCAGATATTTTGGATCCCAACTCTCAGCACACCCTAGCCAGTATGGGACATGCTGGGAATTGTAGTCCATCACATCTGGAAGGTTCCATGTTGGGGTACGCTGCTGTAGTGGTTTGGTTTGGGCCTATTCTGTCTTCCTGGTCTTCCTTCCAACAACGTGAATCCTTTTCGGACGTAATCACAGAATTATGGAAATGAGATGAGTGCATGGGGTGTACACATGTCCCTTCTTCACGCTTCCTTGCTGTTCATTACTTTCTCTTGCGTTGTGGGAACTTTTAGTAACTGGTGACGTATAACCTTGGCAAGGAGAAATAAGAACTGTTCCGAGAGTCTGTTTGCCACTTATGAATCAGCCGTGTCAGATGTTTGTAACATAAGTTTGGAAAAATGTACTTTGCGCTTAAATTTGGTTTTCCGGGGTCTGTTGCCTGCCCGTTTCGTGGAGAACGGGCTGGTAAGAATGGTTTGGGCCATGGATATGAGAAGATGGTATAGCATGGATAGAGAGATGGGGCTCATCTAGCAGCGCCCTCCCTGTATTCAATCCAATGCACAGGCCTTTCTCTTTAACCCAGAGGTCTAACCTGGACAGGAATAGGGACAGGTTTGCCACAGAAGACAGAATTTCAATGTAGTGGTTGCTTTGGCCCTATGAAATCACTGAAGCCCTCGCTCCCAGCGTCTGTAGGGTTTTTTTTTCTTTCTTTAACAAACAGGTCCCTTAAAAATGGTGGAGGGTGGTAGCTCCAATTCTAGTGGGGTGGTAAATCCACTCTGGGTTTCAGTCTGAACCAGCCAGAGCTCTAAAGGAGATATCCAAGGTGTGAAGACTGATGTAGACTATACCAGTGGAGGCTGGAGGCTCTGGTGTCAGTGGGGCGATGAATCCGCTCCGGGTTTCAGCCAGAACTCTAAAGGAGCTCTCCAAGGTGCTCTGCACCTTGGACAGCTCCTTTAGAGTCCTGACTGGTTCCGACTGACACTCAGAGCTGATTCGTCGCCCCACTGACCCAGGAGCCTCCAGCCTCCGCTGTTTAAAAATGAAACAGACAGACTTCATCCAATCTGGGGCCCTCCTGCTATGTTGGAAAGCAAACTCCCATGGCAGTCTGGGAATGATGCGAGTTGCAGTCCAACACAGCTGTGGAGCACCAGATTGGGGAAGGCTGGAACAAGGCGATGAATTAACAGAAAAATGTAGGCACATTCATGTGCTATTCCAAAGAAAAATGCCCAAACAGCAGACAGCTTGCCTGATGGATAGCAAACGGGAAAGACAGGCATCTGAGCCCATGTTGGATTCACTGGTATGTGCACACCTAATGTTTTGGTTGTGCAGCTGCGCTTATTTCTGACCACAGCTCTCTGAGCTCTGTTTTTCTATTACATCTGCCTTTACCTGTCATGTGATAGAGCACCTGCTTTGTATGCAGAAGGTCCTAGTTTCGATCCCCGGCTTCTCCAGGTAGGGCAAGGAAAGAATCTTGCCTGAAACCCTGGAGAGCCGATGCTTCAGGTCAGTATTGACAATACTGGGCTAGATAGACCAATGGTCTGACTCAGTGTAAGGCAGCATCTGATGCTCCTATGTCATCTCTTGGGCAAGTCACCTAAGCTCAGCCTTTAGGCTGGACCACGTATTAAGAACATAAGAAGTGCCATGCTGGATCAGATCGAGAGTACATCTAGTCCAGCACTCTGTTCACACAGTGGCCAACAAGCTGTCAACCAGGGACCAACAAAGCAGGATATGGTGCAACAGCACCCTCCCACCCATGTTCCCCAGGAACTGGTGCACACAGGCTTACTGCCTCGGATACTGGAGGTAACACCTAGCCATCGGGACTAGTAGCCTGTGTTAGCCTTCTCCAGGAATTTATCCAACCCCCTTTTAAAGCCATCCAAATTGTGGTAGTGAATCCCATAATTTAACTCTGCACTGTGTGAAGAACTCCTTCCTTTTATTTGTCCTGAATCTCCCACCAATCTCCAGATGTTTTGGCTTACGACTCACATCTTCCCTCGTTGGCTGTGCTGGTGAAGTCTGATGGGTGTTGAAGGGCAAAATATCTGGAGAACCACAAATTACCCATCCAGGCCTTAGAACATTCTTCTTCAACATAGTGCCCTCTATATGTTTTTGACTGCAACTCCCATCAGCCCCAGCCAGGATGGTCAGAGATGATGGGAATTGTAAGCCAAAACAACCGGAGGTAGGGATACAAGATTTTGTGTAATCTCTTCCATTTGTCTTTCGTGGATTGTCAGGAATCTTTTGGTCTGCCGTCTGCTCATTGCCAGATTTGGATTTTGGGATTTTTTCCCAAATGGTCTGATACAGTTTTTGCTGGCATTTAACATTTTGCACATTTTTCTTAGCTCAGTGTACTATTGATATGCAGAGCACACAGAAAAAAGAGATTGCTATACAGCAGAGGCTGAAGAGAGATCAGAGATGTCTAAAACATTGTTATTGTTTTAAATGCATAGATGTATGAATATATTTTCCAGGAATGTTTATAGTTTTGCACTATGGAATTTGTGTAAAACTCCAGAAAGTTTTTTTTTTTTAAAGCAGTCTGCAAGTCTATGGAATCAGTGCAAGTTGGAAAAAGTCAGGTCTGGTGTGGAATCCGTGGATCGGTCACTCAGAAATCCAAAATTATTTGAATCCACTGCAGATTTCTCTGACTTCTCTATATGGAGAAAGCTGACTAAGCAATGGCTGTGAGCCAGAGTTGAAGAGTATTGGGCTGAACAGACCAATGGTCTCATGCCTGCTAAGGCTGCTTTGTATGTTCTTCTAACAGATTGGCACACATAAGAGGAGGAACTCCAAACATCCAGTGCACAGTTCTAGAGAAGCAGCAGAAAGGAAGCCTTCTGGTGGTGGAAACACCAGCAGGGAACGGGTCTGTTGCGTAGGGTTCGTTCAGATGGTTTCCGAATGCAGCAAACGCCACAGGTAAAAGCCTCCTAAGTTATTGCTTCTATTGATTGAGAACAGGCAGGTGTTGTCACACAGTGGATCAGCGATCGATAGAGGCCTGGAGGCAGCGGATACTCCATGCAGAAGCAATGCAAACTGCGGGAGCTCTGCTGGTTGTTTGGGAAGGCACCTGTGCGTCTCATACCTGTCAACTCTCTTGCTGGTTTTGTGATCATATAGCGGGAGAGAACGGCAGTAATGGCATCCTTCTTGTAGATGGCAAAGCTCCAGCATCAGTGGGACCAGCCTCCTCTAGCTGTGGGATTTAGCAGGACTGTATGTGTGGAATGACAAGTATGGAGGGCTACGCTATGCCCCACCAGCAGCCAGTTTTGCCTTGCCCAATTCACGACGCTTCTGATGTCCCTTGCGCATGAGTTCCAAGTGATGTAGGGCTCCACTGTGCTACAGTGAGACAGGCATCATACTTCCGGAAAGGGAGTCCAAATGTGGACCGAGAAAGGATAGTAGTTGAATTAGAGGTAAACTGTGTGCTTTTGAACCGTCCAGAAACATAACTCATTCCTGCCTAGTGGTAGCGCATAACCCTTGTTCTTCCAATTTTGTTATTGCCTTGGGACTATTTTCAAACTTTTAACAGGCCTCCTCCTTCCACTATGGGATCCCAGCTGATCTGGGAGTTAGACATGAGTTGACATCATAGAGTTAATAAATTTGAGAGTGTATTAACTTGAGGGCAGACCATTGTCATACCTTTGAAGCCCCAATCTAGCTGTACGAGCACCAAAATTCATCCCAATTGCCAAGGCAGAGGTGGTGGTTTAATTTCCTTTTCCTCCCTCCCCAAACATATCCATTCAAATATCTCCCCTGTATCTCCCCAATATCTCAGATGCATGAAGTGTGTTGTGAACCTGAGTTGGCAGATTTATATACATAGGCTGTGTGGTCAGAGGAAACTGAAATGCCAAAAGTACAGACAGTGATAATTACCTTATTAACAGTTGCCATTTACGAAAGTTGTTGGGTGATAACTCAGACAACATTGCACTGGTGAGCAAATTAACATATATAGTGCGATTTTCTTCAAAAAGGTCCTTATTCAAACGAAAGGAAGTAGAGTTGAATCTCTTGATACGCTGTCCTTCAGCAATTTCACATTGATACATGTTTCTGAAATTCCTTGTTCAAGAACGGTCACCTTAAGGTCATTGGGAGAGTGACCTAGGAAGTTGGACTGTTCCTCCACTGGTTTCTAAACACTGCTATTCTTTTGGCTAGAGACGGGTGCGTTTGCCCTATATAGGATGCAGTAGGGCATTGCTGGCAAATGATAGCATATATCGCATTGGAAGAGGAGCAAGTGGATGGTGGATGGCATTATTAGGTCCTATAATGGGGTTGCCAGAGTAGATATGGGGACAGGGTTGTGATCTGGGTCTGGTTGAAGAGAAATGATGCCTCCAAAACTGAGGCTGGGCTCAATTCTACGCTCAGTTTGTCACTACCTTTTATGGTGGGTGCAACACTTTTGTAATGCTTATGGTGGGGATGGTTAGAAATCCTGTGGAATCAAGTTACATGATATATGAGGCTTGCAAGCGTAGATTATTCTCCAGCTTAAGTCATGGTGTGTTTGTGTGTGTGTGTGTGTGTGTGTGTATTCAGGCAACTGCTTTCTTTGCTTGCCTTCTGACTGCACTTTTGATTCTGTAGAAACCAACATCCTTTTATCCTTGATGAACTGCCATTCCTTGCATTACTGGGCCAGAATATGAAACATTTCACTTCGAAAACCCAGAATCTTTGCCGAATTGCATCAGCCTGTATTTTAAGACAACCTGGCAGTAGCAATTTCAGGTGAAGTCCAATTTGTTCTGCGGAATGCTCTGTCCAGGGATGCTCTTTGCTGGCAAATATATCAGAATTGTCAAGTGTCTGTAACAGCATAAGAGCCATAGGAAGAGGCCTGTTGGATCAGACTGGAAGGTTAATTTCCCCCAGCGGTACGTACCTCTAGGAAGCCAGCCAGCGTTGCATGAATGTAACCACGAACCCCTGCTTGTCCCAAGGATCAGGCATCCAGAGATAGACTGCATTGGGTAATGGACATTTAATCTAGCTCTGAATAGGGTTGTCCATCACAGGGAAACCAAGCCCTTTGGGGGTTTGATGGAACCCTGTGGCGTCCCCCTCCCCCAACTCAGCTTGCCTTTGCGAGCCAAGCAGTGGGTCAGTTCCTGAAACTTGGGAACTTTGCTGGCTTATTATGAGAGAGGGAGGACAATGTCTCCCTAAATTAAAAATACTCTGAGCATGTGCAGTTTTGCATTTTAAACTCACTTAAATCATCACCTCTCACTCTCTGGGTGGTCATTTGTGTGTGTATGGGGGTGGGGGATCCTGGCCCCAAGGCAGAGCCCAAAATGCACCACTGGGGGGCTCTGCATTTCACCCCAATTTAGATGGCTTACAAAGGGGGTTAGATAAATTCCTGGAAGGGAAGCCTGTCAATGGCTAGACGGTACCTCCAATATCAGAGGCCATAAGCCTATATACACTAGTTGCTGGGGAACGAGGGTGGGAGGGTGCTGTGGCACTCATGTCCTGCTTGTGGGTCCCTCGTCAAAGCTGGTTGGCCCCACAGAGTGCTGGACTAGATGGACCCTTGGTCTGATCCAGCAGGGCTCTTTCTTATGTTCTTATGAATTCCCCAGCTTTTTCTGGAGCACAGTTTGGAACCACTGGCCTGGTGGCTCCTCTTGAATAGTGGCGGCTCTATATACAATGCCTCAAGACGAGGAATTATTTCTGTTTTAGGAGATGCAGGTGCTACGAAGCCATATCTCTCCCCTTTGTCTCTTTGGTCTGCTGGCACAGATTACCTCCAGAGAAGCTGCTTCAGCATCCTTTCCTGCTGACTCGGCTGCCTTGAGTATCTCCTGGCACTTCTGTTCCATCTCTCTGACACCTATCCAAAGGTGCAGTTGATGAGGCGTGCTACCATCTGCTGTCTTTTCTCCTGGCTCTTACTGGGGAGGAGAGATGCGTTGGAAGCTGGCTTGGTTTCAAGAGCTGCCAGTTCCTCGCAATGGGATCGCCGGGAGAAATCAACTGTGTCCTCCTCCTCCACAGCATGGGGAAGTCCAAAGCGTATTTTAGGGATGCAGGATCATCCAAATGTCAGTTCAGCTTTCCCCAACCTGCTGCCATCCAGATGTGCTGAACTGTAACTGCCATCATTGCAGCCGGCAATGGTGGGAATTGCAACCCAAACACATCTGGGCACATCGGGAGGGACACCAGGTTGAAGAAGACTGCTATAGTTCCTCATGAATGATTGAGTTTTGCGAACCTGACACCAGCTCCAGAGTCGTAGCCTACTGGTTGGTGTCCAAGCCCAACGGGAGCCATTTCCTTTACTTAACAGCTTGTTGCGGCTCACAGTGGTACTTGAAGGCTAGCGAGTGCTCGCAGCGCAAGCTTTTAAAGCCGTCACGAGGTGCGGGGGAACGGGTCCTTCACGTTAAAATGCTTTGCGTGCAGGGCCAGAAATGATGAGACACTTAGGCGCAGATGGAAGGAAAGGCAGGAACTACTGTGACAAACTTAGTTGGTTTCTCTACCAATTAGTGTGACTTCTGCTTCACAGCAATTGTTAAAAGCTCCAATTCAAGATGACTAAGCGAGCAGAAAAAAAAAGCCCAGCATATTGGTGACAATCAAATCAATGTAACTGCAAACCGTATTAATTTTTCAGCGTTTCACAGGGCAGATTTTTTTCTGTGTCTAATTCCGTTTTGTTTTTTTAAAAAAACGATTTGCAATTAATTTAATTATGCGCATTTTGCAAATTATTTATAGAAACCCCCATCCATTTTATCAAAGTGGTCTTTATATTTCAAATCCTATCTCTCCCCCCCCACCCCCAACCTGGATGTGTTTGCTTGACTAAATCCAAATGGAGCGGAGGCTTGTCTTTAAAAGATTTTAAAAAACCCTAGCCCTGGAAATCATCAGCTGTATCTAAAGTTTGCACAAACGGGGTCAGGAAACAACTGCTGCCACTTTAAACCACTGGATCGTTAGCTAAGCGGTGGGAGGGGGGCAGCTCTGTAGACTCCTCAATAGCTTTTTCTCAAATGTGCTTTGTGCAGGTTCTTCCGTCTTCTGATTTGTACCCTGAGATGCAATGGAATTAGTTCTGGTTGGAATTGGGTCGTGATGCAGGAACAGTAGCCCGGAGATGAATCTGGGTTTTCGGAATGCTTTGTTACTCTATTAACATGACAATGTGGGATTTGCACAGTGTGGGATCCTGCTAATGGAGGCAAACTTTAGACTCCTGGAATGCGCCTGGACCTAATCAGTGGAGAGCAGCGCCTTGTGACTTCTTGCAGGTTGATGCCAAGTGCTCCAGCAGCTGGCAAGAATAAGAAAAAAGCATCCAACGCTGCACTAGCACTAACGCAGATGACGTTGCCCTAGCGCAAGCAATCTCTAGCACAACAGGGCATGGTCTGGAGGCACAGGAGGCAGCCGCCTTGCTGAAGCCAAGCAAGTCTGGCTCTGGCCAGTGCTTGGAGGGGAGACCGTTGGGTACCGCCTATTGCAGTAAGCCAGTCTTCCCCAGAAGGATGCCTTCCAGATGGGATGGACTACACTCCCATCATCCCCAGCCACCATGGCCACCACTTTAGCATGAAGCATACTTCGGCAAGCAAAGCACTTCCAGGGTGGGTCAGGGGGCAAGCAGATTTTTCTGTCTAGAGATTTCAGCTCACCTTGGCTTGGCATTTGTTTTTGTCAGAGATGGTTTGGCTTCTGTGATGGCCCAGCTGCCCACTTGCAGGCAAAGTTAAATTTAATTTCACATCCTTCCGCACAAGCCCCTTGTGGCCATATTGAATTTCAGTCAAGGTGTTGTAAAGACAGGGCCTGTTGTTCCGCTGGTTAGGAATACAAAAATGTTCACAAAACAGTGATGGGAATTGCCCGTGTAACAGTTGCATGTCAGCTCTAAGATGCATGCAGCTGCCACTGCAGACTAGTTATGGGGCTGGGGGACCTCCCCCCTTTTGGGGGCTACATGCTGGCAGTGGGGGAGGGCACAGCCAAAAATTTGAGGGGACCCCCCCCCCCCTCTCAGCCACTGCACTCTCTAAGTTGGCTTTCTTGGCAAAGCCTTTCCAAGGCAGCTTACGTACATAAGACAAAAACACCCCAATAAAACCAAACCATTAAAATAGCAATTTCAAAACATTTCATGTAGATTAGGGATAGGCGACGTAGGGCCCCAGTGCACCCTTGGACACCTTTCTTGATGCCAACCCCTCCAAGTTTTTTTTTTAAAAAATTAACACATTTTCTTAGCAGCAGCTAGAAATCCCTTCAAAGCAAAGTGAGCACCTCCAGTTGCTGCCACCTTTGCTGCTGCCACCCCATGAATGTTTCCGGAGTGCATATGGGGCTCAGAGACATCCTTAGGAAATGCATATGGTGGGCAGCTGTAAGCGGATATTTTCCTCTGCAGTGCACCCAGTCACCAGGGTGGAAAAAGGGTCTCATGCCACTTCTGTCTGGCAAGCCATGTTTCCCATGGTAGCCATTTTGTGGTGGTGCCCAAGATGGTGCCTCAAATTGACAAATGGGCCATAGGCCCCAAAAGGTTGCCTGCCCCTGGTGTAGATTCGTGTGTCAGAAATCTGGTTTTGGTGGAGGTGGTGGTGTGCATGGGTGTTTGAGTGTGTGCTGCATGTTGAAGTCAGCATGAGTTTGAGTTGTTGCTCACCCAGAGGTATCATCTGTTACAGAATAGGAATAGGAGCGTAGAGCAAGGTGGCCACTCATAGGAATACAAATTTTGATAACCGTCTTGGTGATCAATTGGAGCTGTCGGCTCTGGCAAAAGCTCTTTTATGAGCCTGGGTAGTTCAGCATCGAGGAACATCTTGAAAGAGTCTCTTTCATAAGGTGTATTATTGACCAGCTGCGTCTTCCTCAAAGTCGGCTATTGATATCTTTGGGAATCAGCCCTCGGCAAGCATGATGTACTCTCTTTTTTGGAGCTGGTGGGAACAGATGATGGAAGAATAATTGTGGTTGAAAAATTCTGGGATGGGTTTCCTTTCTCGGTGATCCTCTATCACCTCTCCTTTTGCAGTAGGTGCACAGAGAAGTCTTGAGTTGAAACTATATCTGATCCAAACCATCCCCTTTTATTTCAGACATTGACATTACTACTTGATATGGCTAATCTCTGAGCGCATGAACTGTAAAGCATTTTCCAAAGATAGGCTTTTGCGAGATCTATGACGATCTCTGCTTTTTCCAAAGTAAGTTTCTAGTTCTCATGAGGACTGCAGATTTATTTGAAACACATTGATGAGTCTGAGTGTGTAGGCAAGTAAAAATGAAGCTGAAAACCCTTCTAGTTCCTTTGTCACACATGGCTAACTGAGAGCAAACATGATATCTTGTTTATTTATTTATTTATTACATTTGTATACCGCCCCATAGCCAAAGCTCTCTGGGCGGTTTACATAGGATTAAAAACAATATACAAAAATTAAAACAGTAAAAACATACAATATACACACAATCTGTACATTTAAAAACCACTTCAACTTCTGTAGCTGAAGAGACATATTTTATGGACATTGAATGCCACATATCAGCCTGGGGCTCTGTCGTTTCCCCTGCCCTGGCACGGCCATGATGGAATTTATAACAGCTTCCTGTTATGTGTTATGTGTGTGGTAGTCTCAATGGCAGGGCTAGGTCAGCAAAGGTTAATAGATAAATCCTTTTATGATTTTTTTAATAACATTATCCAAGCAATTGAATCAGATCTGAAGAAAGATGATGAGTACATTAAATGCTCTGTCGCTAATGGGTGCCAGATGTCCCCAGAACAGACAATTCCAATAATGCCCTGGATTCTGCTAATTCCAAATTAGTGATGTGGCCGAGTAAGCCTTGGCAAGCTAAATCTTTTGATTGCAAGAAATATATCAGACCACCGTGTTTACATTCTATATATCGTTCCAGCCTGAAAGAGAGTTTAGCAAGGCAAGGAAGGTGAAAGTGAGGTAAAGCTGGGGGAGGCAGAGCGGCTTTTGAGAATGAAGCAAGTGTATCTGTGCGGGTGGATCAATTATCGGACTGGAAGGCCTCGTTCAAGAGCTCTCCTGGCTGTTGGCTTGAACTTGGACAAGATGGTTCCTTTTGGTTGTATTTGTATGTTTTTTTAATATGCCAGATGTTTGGCCACTGAAGAAGACTTTCTTAGAATCATAGAACCATAGAATAGTAGAGTTGGAAGGGGCCTATAAGGCCATTGAGTCCAATCCCTTGCTCAATACAGAAATGCGAATGTGAAACAAGGAAGAAAGAAGCACCAATCACATGAAAAACTGAAGGAGACTTGCTCTGGTGCAAATTTAAAAAGTTTCTTTAATCTGTTATAAAAACACTTTTCCAATTCTTAGATCGCCCAACATTTTGGATTACAAACCAATCCTTCTTCAAGAGCTGTATTGGAGGCGTTATCCACAAATATTCTATGTTTAGCTCTTCTCTGTTAGTAACTAATAGGGATGTGTATTGTATCGTTAAAATGTACAATAACGATACGATATGCTCTTTATCGTGCATGCTTTTAACGATAATGAGACGATAGAAAAACCTCCAATAAATATCTGATCCGATAATTTTTAGCCCAATTATATCCGATTATCGGACTGCCATATAAATAAATCTATAACTTCTGTATTTTAAAAGTTAGAGGCTTGAAACTTGGTCACAGTGCTTATGGGGTATGCCTAAGTATGTGTATGAAATTTGAGATCGATTCCTCCAACCCTCAATTTTATATGAATTTATTAAAGATTGTTTTAAGTTCTGACAGGTCAGAATGACAGCTCACCATGTGCGTTCATTCAGACCTGTTAAAAAGTTACAGGATTTTTAAAAAAATAATATAAAATCGAGGGTTGGAGGGATCGATCTCAAATTTCATACACATTAGCACATGTTGCTACACATATGTGCCAAATGTCAGATCAATCCCTCCATCCCTGTATTTTATATGAATTTTTGAATGATCGTGCAACTTTTGACCTGTCAGAACTTAAACGTTCTTTAATAAATTCATATAAAATCGAGAGTTGGAGGGATTGATCTCAAATTTCATACACATACTTCGGCATACCCCATAAGCATTGTGACTAAGTTTCAAGCCTGTAACTTTGAAAATACAGAAGTTATAGGCATTTTTCTAAAATATTCAGCTCTATAGGGCACAATGGGGCTGCAAATTAAATATCGGATTTCCGACAATTATCATGAAGATGATATGATTAACCTATGATATTATCGGAGATGATAATTCTTTTGGTCCGAAATTCCGATACCGATAAAATACGATATTTTCGGGTGTGCACATCCGTAGTAACTAGGGTTGTGCACTGGATCGGACCCGATCCACGATCCGAGTCCGGTCCAGTGGGAAATCGGATAAATTATCCGATTTCCGATCCCGCAGCTGGATCGGTCGATCCAATCCGAACCGGTCCGAAAAGGCTCCGAACCGGTTCGGCGGATCGGCGGATCGGCGGGCGCCCACTGGCGCCCACCGCCGCTTCCATTGGCGGGCGCCAGCGGGCGCCCCCCGATGAAAGTGGACAGCGGGGGGGGGAGGAGGGGGGCGCTTACCTTCTCGGCCCGTCCGCTCCCGTCCGGCACTAGCAGCTACTACCAGCGGGCTCCGCGGCCTGCTCCAGGGTGGCGTGCTGGGTGATGTCATCACCCGGCGCGCTACTCTAGAGCAGGCCGTGGAGCCCGCTGGTAGTAGCCGCCGGCCCCGGACGGGAGCGGACGGGCCGAGAAGGTAAGCAGGGGGTGCGTGGAGGGGAGGAGGGGGCGCGCGGAGGGGGGGAGGGGGGCCCTTACCTTCCCGGCCTGGCCGCTCCCGTCCGGCGCCGGCAACTACTACTACCAGCAGGCTCCGCGGCCTGCTCTAGGGTGGCGCGCCGGGTGATGTCATCACCCGGCGCGCTACTCTAGAGCAGGCCGCGGAGCCTGCTGGTAGTAGCCGCCGGCCCCGGACGGGAGCGGACGGGCCGAGAAGGTAAGCAGGGGGTGCGTGGAGGGGAGGAGGGGGCGCGCGGAGGGGGGGGAGGGGGGCCCTTACCTTCCCGGCCTGGCCGCTCCCGTCCGGCGCCGGCGACTACTACTACCAGCAGGCTCCGCGGCCTGCTCTAGGGTGGCGCGCCGGGTGATGTCATCACCCGGCGCGCTACTCTAGAGCAGGCCGTGGAGCCCGCTGGTAGTAGCCGCCGGCCCCGGACGGGAGCGGACGGGCCGAGAAGGTAAGCAGGGGGTGCGTGGAGGGGAGGAGGGGGCGCGCGGAGGGGGGGAGGGGGGCCCTTACCTTCCCGGCCCGGCCGCTCCCGTCCGGCGCCGGCAACTACTACTACCAGCAGGCTCCGCGGCCTGCTCTAGGGTGGCGCGCCGGGTGATGTCATCACCCGGCGCGCTACTCTAGAGCAGACCGCGGAGCCCGCTGGTAGTAGCCGCCGGCCCCGGACGGGAGCGGACGGGCCGAGAAGGTAAGCAGGGGGTGCGTGGAGGGGAGGAGGGGGCGCGCGGAGGGGGGGGAGGGGGCCCTTACCTTGCCGGCCTGGCCACTCCCGTCCGGCGCCGGCGACTACTACCAGCAGGCTCCGCGGCCTACTCCAGGGTGGCGCGCCGGGTGATGTAATCACCCGGCGCGCTACTCGAGAGTATACCGCGGAGCCCGCTGGTAGTAGCCGCCGGCGCCGGACGGGAGCGGACGGGCCGAGAAGGTAAGCAGTGGCGGGGAAGGGGGCTTACCCCCCCCCGGAGCCGTCCGCTTCTATCCGCTGGCGCCCGCGGGCGCCAGCGGATGGAAGCGGACGGCCCCAGGGGGGGTAGGGAGCGCGGGGGAGGGGGCTTACCTGCCGGGGCCGTCCACAGCGGACGGCCCCGGGGGGGGAGGGAGTTAGGCCCCCCCTCACCCACCCGCCGCCATTTTTTCCTCATAGACTTGCATTGCAATGCAAGTCTATGGGGAAAAAAATGGCGGCCGATCCAAAAATTTACGATTTTTGGGTCGGGATCGGACTCGATCCGGTCCGGGGGGCCTCCGATTTTGTCCGAACCGGTCCGTGACAAAATTGGAGGTCCCGATCCGGGTCCCGATCCGATCCGGGGGGTCCGTGCACACCCCTAGTAGTAACTAATCTTGCCATCCTTTCTAAACGTAATTCTCTCTCAATGCTTGGCAACTCAGCGTTGAGAGAGAATTACGTTTAGGAAGGACGCCAAGATTAGTTACTAACAGAGAAGAGTTAAACATCAAATATTTGTGGATAACGCCTCCAATGCAGCTCCTGAAGAAGGATTGATTTGTAATCCGAAACGTTGGGCGATCTAAGAATTGGAAAAGTGTTTTTATAACGGATTAAAGAACCTTTTTAAATTTGCACCAGAGCATGTCTCCTTCAGTTTTTCATTTCAATACAGGGATGCACCTGAAAGCATCCCTGACAGATGACTATCCGGCTGCCTCTTGAAGGCATCTAGTGTGGGAGAGTCCACCACCTTCCTAGTCTGTCCGCCTGAAAGAGAGCACTTTTTTTTTAGCAACTCATTCAGTGTGAAATTTGGTAATACAAGTGCTCCTATGCAAAAGCATTGTTAATTTTAACCTATCTGAATGGTATTAAAGTTTGTACATTTCTTTGTCCTTAACTTTGTTCTCATTCATCCTTTTTGGTTCACCCTCCGGGCTTTGAGGCTATGTTGTCTTTTTTACCCAGCTGATTATTTATAGCCAGGGTTGTGTGTGTGGTCTGCCTCTCTCTAATGTGGGACGACTGCTCTAAAAATCAGCATTAAGTGAAATTAAAGGCCAGTGTGGTTGTTAAGGGGAAAACTGGAGTTGTCTCTTGCCTGTGGGACATGGAGCTTGAATCAAGAGAAGGGCAGGAGGTTAAGCTGTAACAAGACAAGGATAGAAATCTGTGTGTGCTACTTGGTGGTAAGCCAGAAGTTGTTCCAAGAGCATGATCTAACTGGGATCATTTGCTCAGCCTCCTTGAAGAACAGGGGTGTGCAACCTCTTTCAGCTTGATGGCCATACTCCATTTTGGAGAAACTCTCAGTGGCTGCTTTCCACTGGTGGGTGGAGTCAAAGGAAAAACATCTGGGCTCCAATTCCAAAAATACAACCTCCAGTATATTTTATCACAGAGTTCTTTCTGCCAGTAATTAAGCCTCAGGAGAGGAATTTCAACCATTTAGTATAGGGGGAAAACTGAACAAAACCCAGGGTACCACCAAACCACCAGTGGCTAAATGCAAAGAGTGGGGCCGTCTGGGGACCCCTAAAGGCTTGGATTTGACCTTCAGGGCTGAGAGTCTGCAGCTCCATTGTAGAAGTTTCTGGGTTTAGGTTGCATCGTTAAGAGTTGGATGGTCTGGGTTTAAGTGTTGTCTTAACAATGAATACTTTAGGTGAACTTAAACAAGTCACTCTCATCATCATCATCATCATCATCATACAGGATCAAGTTATAGCAACCAAGAATTACCAAAAACACATCATAAAAGATAACAGTGTAACAACAGTTCCATATAGGAGATTCAAGAAACGATAGAACAATGTAACAGGAGGATGTAAAATTCTGGCAGGAATGGACTGTACGGACAGACACAATACAGCTGTAAAAATAATTCACCAACAATTGCCCATCAAATTCAACCTCATCAAACAACCTACACCATACTATGCATGCTCACGCAAAACAATCTTGGAAAATGCAGATCATAAAATATACTGGGACAGAACAATTCATATGGACAAGGCAATACCTTACAAACGACTAGACATAACAGTTATAGACAAAAACCAGTATGACCATTCAGGCGCTCATATGGTAGAGTGTTGTTTGACCTATGCACCTCAAGTCTAAAGGTACTATTGTGCCTTTTATCACCAGGACCAAATGTTGACTTCTCTGGCCTCTCTCTTATCACAGTTTGAAGCTTACAAATAAAAAAAATTCAGGGCTACTGATTGGAAATGTTGCCAGAGTCAAGGATGGCGGCATTTTGGTTTGAGAGACAGACGGACCATGGGCTGTCACCGTTTGGAGGGATTTTCTTTGTAAAATGCATGATGATCATTTTGTTCAGAGGGGTTCCTTAGTATGTTAAAATAAGCCCGTGGGAGGGACGAAATACCTGAGCAGTATTTTAAAACAAAATTGCTAGCATCTGCCTGAGCTTTTTGGCGGATTTCATTCTAGAATCAAAATGAGGACTGAAATAATTGGCCTGTTCTTCAAGAGAGGATTTTGAATGCCTTGTTCATCTCTGCCATTCCGGGCTAGCTTCAGATGGATTTGTAACCTGTGAGCTGCAGACATTAACTGTTGCCAATGCAATCAGATTAAAGCTCTCCTGGATATTACTTCAAACAGACTTGGCACCACTTAACGGGGGGAGTAGCCAGAGACATCTGGAGCTCTGTTCAGTTGCTCTGCATTCTCCTTGCAAACTGGTTCGGGCCCTTTTTGTGTTTGGGAAAGCAGGAATAGCAGAATGCAGCCTCTAATTAGCAACCTGGACACAATATTAGTGGCTTGATGAGCTATTTATTCAGAACTGGCTTGAGAGCCTTTGCCCCATCTTCTGCCACAAAAATGAAGGAAGTGGATCCCAAACTGCGACATTCGGCCAGCCATTCAATTGTAGAAAAGTGGCGTATAGACGCCACTTGTGAATGGATACTTGTGAGGATATCTGGTGTGCTTTTGTCGAAGCCTATGTAGAATTGCTAGGAAGTTGTATTTTTCTATATATGCATTTCATATGTATTCATGGCTACAGATATGTGGAAATTCATGTAGGTATATATTTAAAAAATGCAAAAAAAGGAAAAGGGGAGAAACACAGGTGATTATTAGAGGCTAGCTCTCAGCGTATCCCTTCTTGGAGTGAAGAGAATGTTCTGTTTGATGGAAACAGAAAGGCTGGTGTTTGTTTTTGAAAATGCCTGGATCTTGCCTTCTATGCCGAAGGCTCCTGAAGAGGGCTGAGTGTATTTAAAAGTAACAAAATTTTAGAGCAGCATGCTAGAAAAAAAAAACTCAATGAGCACTAGAGATAAAATCAGAGAAAGGGAAATTCAAGAAGGAAGGGGGAATTACCTGTCACACTTGGTGTATGTCATTCCAAGATGAACAAAATGTCGTCACGAAGCATCTCGACTGCGGGGCTTTCTCTGTAGTGGCACCTACCCTCTGGAAAACTCTCCCTCATGTGGTTCGGGTGATGGAAAATATAAGATCTTTTAAACACCTCCTGAAAACACATCTTTTTAGAAAAGCCTTCCCTGGATTCTAACTGTCCTTTTCCTGGTTTTATATGGCATTTTAATTTTTTTTTAAAAAAAGTTTTAAATTCTGACTTTGTATATTGTAGTTTTAATTGTTTAAATGGTGAACTGCCCAGAGAGCCTTGGCTGTTGGGCAGTATAAATACGAAATAAATAAATAAATAAATAAATGTGTATGTGTCCAAATGTTGTTTTTGTTTTTTTGGTTTTTTATTAGCTTGTGAGATATCGTTTGGATGTGTATGTGTGTCTGCTCCGTTTATATGTTTGTAACTAAACTGTTTTTATATTATGCATAATTCTGTATGTTTAAGGCTTTTGATCTTTGTAAACCATCTGGAGAACATTGGCTATTGGGTGGTAGAGACATGTAAGAAATGAAATAAATAAACGAACCTACTGCAGGGCAGGCTAGAACTGCTCTTCCTGGGGAAGCAATATGGTGGGGTGCGGTCTGTAAGAATACAATGGGGGCAAAGCCAGTGGAGTTTTTTGCTCCCATGACAGGGCCTCTGTCTGTCAAACGGCAAACCAACAGTATTTGCTACACCTTAGATGAAGTTGTGAAATAAGGTATTTCATGTTGAATTAAAAAAATTCCCATTAACTTGATTGGCATGAGAAGATAATGGATCTTGGCCAAGACCTTGGGTGTGTTGCTGTTCACTGTAGCAACGAATTCATTACTTCTGTGAATTAAAAATGATTTATTCAATGGGCTGCTTACACAGCAATGGTTGTAGCCCATTTTTGTAGAGGCGTACATCCTGTCCTGGTCTACAGCGTGCAAGGGGAATCTTGAGAAGCCCCCTTCTCTCCCACCCACTTCAGGCAGTCTCTCATCTGCCTGTGCAAACCAGGGAAGTTTAAGTAGGAATGGAGGGTCTGCAAGGCAGTGGTAGAATGAGACAGCTGTGGGTTCCAGATGTTGTAACCAGAGGCCATGGGGTTTGGGAGAGTAACCGAGGAGGCTGAGCTCAGCTAACTAGAAATAGCTTCCCTCTTGTTTGCCTGAAAACAGTCTTTGCTGCCTCTCCGCACCACTTGGTGTGGGCGAAGGAGTTTCAGGCTATCAATCAGAATCAGATTCCAAAGCTGAAGAAACAGGACTAGAAATGTCCCACATTTCACAGGAAGTGGAGGAGGTGATTCCCCCAGGCTCTTCGCCCACCAGGGATGAATCTTCACAGGACCTTTTCAGTGAGAACATGAACAACACACAGTCTGTGGGAACTCAAGCATCCTCTGAGGGAGAGGGGACTTCAGAGCTGGCCAATCCCAGAGTCCGCCGTAGGTTCAAACGGGCAGAGCTCAAGGTAGGCGAGAGGCGGTCAGCTCAGCTAGCCTCTCGCCAAAGGCTTCTTCAAAGAAATCCTCCTTGAAGTGAAAGGGACTCAGGGAAAAGACCACTGCCTTTGTTGAAAGAACAATTGTCTTTTTTAGTTTAGCCCAGTATTAGCCTGGAGTAAGGTTCCTAAGTTTAAACTCCCTTGAGGTGCACGAAGATGTTTATTTACTGAATAAAGCTTTGAGGATTACATGGCAGACCTTTTCATTGTCTCGCACTCCAGAGGGAGGGCTTGGAACCACGACAGCCATTTCACCTCCGTCTCCACCGTGAGTCCCAGGGCAGAGTTTCGAGCCGGCCTGAAACAAAGGGCAACTTCCCACTTTGCTGGAGATGTTCAGTTTCAATTCCTAGGCCAGTTCCCTCTCTGCTGGTTGCACATTGGTTTTGGAGTCATAATATAGCAAAAAGAACTAAGTTGACCATCCTCCATGATGAGACAGGCATTGTCCAATGGGATTTTGTGTGTGTGTAAGGTTGTAAAACAGTGAGGTCGGACAGAGAATTGAAATGCATGACCTACCAACAGTGATAATTACCTTATTAACTGTGGCCATTTACAAAACAGTTGTTGGGTGGTAACGTAAACAGCGTTGCACCATCACAGGATGATTAACAAACTTTGCGCATGCTGGTCAATTTGCATAATGACCCTCGCCAGCACAGCTTCCTGTGCCTGCTGAACCCAGCGAGAGTGGCTTGTTGTAAATGAAGCAGCCCACAATCCTACAACAAGCCATGCATTCTGGGTAGGGGTGTGCACGGACCCCCCGGATCGGATCGGGACCCGGATCGGGACCTCCAATTTTGTCCCGGACCGGTTCGGACAAAATCGGAGGCCCCCCGGACCGGATCGAGTCCGATCCCGATCCAAAAATCGGAAATTTTTGGATCGGCCGCCATTTTTTTCCCCATAGACTTGCATTGCAATGCAAGTCTATGAGGAAAAAATGGCGGCGGGTGGGTAAGGGGGGGCCTAACTCCCTCCCCCCCCCGGGGCCGTCCGCTGTGGACGGCCCCGGCAGGTAAACCCCCTCCCCCGCGCTCCCTACCCCCCCTGGGGCCGCCTGCTTCCATCCGCTGGCGCCCGCGGGCGCCAGCGGATAGAAGCGGACGGCTCCGGGGGGGGGGTAAGCCCCCTTCCCCGCCACTTACCTTCTCGGCACGTCCGGCGCCGGCGGCTACTACCAGCGGGCTCCGCGGCCTACTCTCGAGTAGCGCGCCGGGTGATGACATCACCCGGCGCGCCACCCTGGAGCAGGCCGCGGAGCCTGCTGGTAGTAGTAGGCGCCGGCGCCGGACGGGAGCCGCCGGGCCGGGCAGGTAAGGGCCCCCCTCCCCCCTCCCCCCTCCGCGCGCCCCCTCCTCCCCTCCACGCACCCCCTCCTTACCTTTCCGGCCCGGCGGCTCCCGTCCGGCGCCGGCGCCTACTACTTCCAGCAGGCTCCGCGGCCTGCTCTAGAGTAGTGCGCCGGGTGATGACATCACCCGGCGCGCCATCCTAGAGCAGGCCGCGGAGCCTGCTGGGAATAGTAGGCGCCGGCGCCGGACGGGAGCCGCCGGGCCGGAAAGGTAAGGGCCCCCCTCCCCCCTCCGCGCGCCCCCTCCTCCCCTCCACGCACCCCCTCCTTACCTTTCCGGCCCGGCGGCTCCCGTCCGGCGCCGGCGCCTACTACTTCCAGCAGGCTCCGCGGCCTGCTCTAGAGTAGTGCGCCGGGTGATGACATCACCCGGCGCGCCATCCTAGAGCAGGCCGCGGAGCCTGCTGGGAATAGTAGGCGCCGGCGCCGGACGGGAGCCGCCGGGCCGGAAAGGTAAGGGCCCCCCTCCCCCCTCCGCGCGCCCCCTCCTCCCCTCCACGCACCCCCTCCTTACCTTTCCGGCCCGGCGGCTCCCGTCCGGCGCCGGCGCCTACTACTTCCAGCAGGCTCCGCGGCCTGCTCTAGAGTAGCGCGCCGGGTGATGACATCACCCGGCGCGCCATCCTAGAGCAGGCCGCGGAGCCTGCTGGGAATAGTAGGCGCCGGCGCCGGACGGGAGCCGCCGGGCCGGAAAGGTAAGGGCCCCCCTCCCCCCTCCGCGCGCCCCCTCCTCCCCTCCACGCACCCCCTCCTTACCTTTCCGGCCCGGCGGCTCCCGTCCGGCGCCGGCGCCTACTACTACCAGCAGGCTCCGCGGCCTGCTCTAGAGTAGCGCGCCGGGTGATGACATCACCCGGCGCGCCACCCTAGAGCAGGCCGCGGAGCCTGCTAGTAGTAGTAGGCGCCGGCGCCGGACGGGAGCCACCGGGCTGAGAAGGTAAGTGCCCCCCTCCTCCCCCCCCCGCTGTCCACTTTCATCGGCGGGCGCCCGCTGGCGCCCGCCAATGGAAGCGGCGGTGGGCGCCAGTGGGCGCCCGCCGATCCGCCGATCCGCCGAACCGGTTCGGAGCTTTTTCGGACCGGTTCGGATTGGATCGGCCGATCCAGCTGCGGGATCGGAAATCGGATAATTTATCCGATTTCCCACTGGACCGGACTCGGATCGTGGATCGGGTCCGATCCAGTGCACATCCCTAATTCTGGGTGGTTTGTTATCCCCAAATGCCAGCCTCGCCTGGTTCAGACAACATGAGAAGAACATCCATGCCTGTGATGTCCTCCTTGAACAGTAGCTGTGGTCCTTCCATTTGTGATCAAAGCATTCTCATCCTAACATTTATTTAACCTGAAGCTCTCGATGACAGAGGGGCTGAATTCGGACAACACATTAGTCAATGGTGGGTTAATAATCAACTTTACAGTTGTTCATTTAGGGGGTACTCCTCACACAACATGGTAATAAATAATCAACCGTGGTGTGGATTAGGATCAGTACCGAGTTGACTATGGCAGCATTCAGATGACACGATAGTCAATACAACTGACAATTGTTTCCCCCCACACCAGTTGCTTAATGTGTCGTCCGAATGCAGCCAGGAAAATCCCTCTTGTTCTGTAATTCAGTTCTGTCTGTCTGTCTGTCTGTCTCTCTCTCCCCACAGTTCACTGTACACTGATCTCCTTAATAGCACTTCACTAGACACCCTTTGGTAAATACCCATTTAATTGTTTTTGAAGTATGTTTTGCTGATAGTACAGACTGCCGGGGGGGAAATCGATACGATTGTGACACTCAAGCAAGGATTTCATGATCCGCAGCAACCTGGCAAATTGTCTTCTCTACAGAGAGTTGGTGCAGATGGCTTTGAACATCCTCTTGCAAAGAATTTTAGAGAATGTGTTTTCATCATTGTCATCAACCTGCCGTGGGCCATTCTGGGCGGAAATCGTAGCACCTTCCCATGCATTCATTTTTAGACTCTTAAGAAGTATTTTAAATTGCAGGGTCAATGCAGGTCAAAATAAAATCATCTGTTGATTATAATTTAGCTTTTGATGACAGGTCAGCCACACACTTTCATTTGCTTGGCAACAATTATTTTAGGTGCCCTCAAATATTTTGCCTGACAAAGGACCTCTCAAATTCGTCTTAAATCTTAGTTCAGGGGGAAAGCAGACAATCCCTGCCTGCATGGAATCCCTCCTGGAAAACTGTGCATGCCTTATCAATTTTCCCTCCCAAATTCCAAATTCTCTCGCATGATTTACCTGGAGGAGAATTGAATTTGGCTTCAGGTGGAATCTCTAGAGCCAACACTCCTCTACCGCTTTCTCTCTCTTTTTATTTTAAGACAATAACATTGTGAACATTTCCGTAGTTGAGAAATGTCCCATTTCCAGAGGTCAGGGTGCCACATTGCTCCCCCCCGGATGGGCCAGACACACCCTGCTATCCCCAAAATTGCTGCTGAATTTGCTGCTGTGGCGCCAAAAACCATGTGTTGTTTGGAAGCAGGGTCATGCTCCCGAGAGGCTTCTGAGAGTGTAATTCTGTGGGCACACCTGGTTTCTTTGCAAAATTGCCACTTTGTTTTGCTCTCACTGCAGCAGATTCAGTGCTGGGGATAGAATGTGTGTGTCCAAAAACCGCCTACGTGTGCTGCCTGTTGCCCACCCCTGGTGTAATCCACCAGAGTCCTGCCGGGAAACTGTTTATCCAGCTAAATGAATGAAAGGCCTGGTCTGAAACTGAAAGTAGTGGCAGATTGTGACTTCATTTGATTTGTTTCGAAATGCTAAGGCGCATCGTGATTTCCTGCCCTGCAGTGTGAACTGTGACGTTTGGCGTCGACGTTACTGCAGTTAAAGAAGACGACGACGACCAGGATTTACTACGGTAGGAGTCAATGTAAACTCCTCCCTTGTCCTACAGTAAATGTAGGATCACATGAAGCTAAAGCAGACTGATCAAAGCAATCTAGGATAAGACTGGAGGCCTGTTTTTATCTGAGGGGAACAGAGAAATCCTGGTGAAGGGGTCTTGTGAAATCAGATCCAGGTTTTGCTAAATGCAAATGGCAAAATACGTCAACAGGGATTTGAATGCCAGAAGCCTTTCAGCAGCATTCGTAAAGCCTGCTCAAGAACAAATGAAAAATGCAGGTGGGGATACTGGAGAATAACATTGTGAAACTTGTCAGGAAAGCGTAGAAGGGAAGAAATGACAGACAATGGAGAATTGGGGAATCAAAATAAAGAGCCCAAACTCTTAAATCTCCTGCACGGCACAGCGGCAAAGCCCACAATCCACCTCCAGGACTTTATAGGTGTGTATTTGCTCCCCTAACATAAAACCAAAACTTTTCATTGGACAAAGTCACTCATCAACCAGGCTTCGGATGTGTCCTGATGGAACTGTTGACTGGAATGACAGTTTCCTCTTCCTCCTGCTTCCTTCAGCAAAGGCTGCCCGGTTCAGTGAGGGCAAAACCTAAAAACAAATAGCTAAGGAGGGTTCTGCCTTACTCTGAGTCCTGATGGCTGCAAAAATGGCTTGATATGGGAAAACGAAATAAATCAGGCAACTAGGTGCTGGATAGTTGTTTGAGTTGAGTTGTAGTCCGGCACATCTGGGAGACACCACATTTTGAAGGCCAATGTAGAGACTAGAGCAGGCGTGGGCCACTTGCTCCAGATGTTTTGGCCTCAACTGCCTTCATTTCTCTCCATGGGCTATGCAACTAGGGCTGATGAAGTTGTAGGCCAACACATCTGGAGGACCAGAAGCTGCCTGCCCCTGCGCTTGGGAATGTGGATGAAGCTTGTTTTTGTGGGCTCATTATGTTTGTCCCATAATGAACCCCCAAACTCTGTATCTGATCTCATAAGGCAGCCTTTCCCAGCATGGTGCCTTCCAGGTATTTTGGACTTCAACTCCTATTGGTCAAAGCCAGCATGTCTAGTGGTCAGGAATGCTGGGAGTTGAAGACAAAAGCATCCCAAGGGCACCAGATGTCTCCTGGAGGGTAATAAATAAATTTATTCAGATGAATTTTAAGTGTTTTATTGATGTTTTATTGGTATTTTAATGATATATTGGTTTTATGTATTTTTAATCAGTTTTGTGTGTTTTATGATGATGTTGTTCCCCGCCTCGATCCAGAGGGAGAGGCGGGTAATAAATAAATAAATATATTATTATTATTATTATTATTATTACCAGGGAAGAGAATGAGAATGGTTGCCTTTGGGGGTAGCTGTTTCCACTTGCCTTGCCCCCCCAAGCCCCCCAGATGCCCAAAAGCCTTCATAAGAGAGCTGCTGCTGGAAGGAACTCATGCCGGTCCCTATGGAGTTGGGACTAACAGCATTGGCCTTGCAGCTCCGTCTACAAAAGGAAGGACATTAGGCTGCATTTAACATGCTGTCCTATGCCAGGAGAGAGGGTTTTGCCATCTTGCCTCTTCTGGTACTCTGCAGCTGCCAAGTACATGAGAGTCAACATGAGGAAAAAGGCGCCCTTCCTTGGTTTAGGAAATGGGACGCAGGTGAGAGAAGGGTGTCTCTCTGTTGCCAGAGGGTGGGTTGCCTGAAATACCTTGGGGTTAAGAGGAGCTCTGCCAGATCAGACCAAGGGTCCATCTAGGCCAGCACTCTGTTCACACAGTGGCCGACCAGCTCTTGACCAGGAACCCACAAGCAGGACATGAGTTATTGCTCCTTCCCTTGAGGCTACAGTTGGGGTCCCAGTGAGAGGGTATGGGTCTGATCTGGGACAAAAGGGAAAATTTTCATTGGACATTTTGGCTGTGTTTGAGTGTAGGGAACATAGAATCAGAGTTGGAAGGGACCTCGACGGTCATCTTGTGCAGTGCCCTGCTGATTCAGGAAATTTGTTGCTACGGCAATCCTATGCATGTCCACTCAGAAGTAAGGTGGTTGTGTTCAATGGGAGTTACTCCCAGATAAGTGGGAGGTATGGGATTGCAGTCTCATTGGTCTTCGGTAGATGGGAGTCAAGTGAGAACAAGATAAGTCTGGTTGGTTTATTGAGATAGATGGATGTATTCACAATTAAAACCCAACGTGGGATTTTTTGAGTATTTGAATGGACAACACAGTGGAGTATTTGATTCTTGAAACATGGGGCATTCACACGTAAAGGTTTTGTTGCAACATTAACTCAGCATGTCAAACTCTAAAGTTTAATTTCCATGAGAAATGGAGTCGAAAACTACATGTCAAATTCTGAGCATCTGTTTACGGAATGGATTCTGCAGGTTTTTTGCCATCAAAGTAGTTAGGATGCTCCCTCTACCAGTAACCAAATAGACTACAACAAAATATAGGGAAAAAGTTTAAATTTGCACCAAATACCAGATGTGGCAGGATGCTAAGAAGACAGTACTGCAGTTTTTGATTCTGCATCTGTTCATATTGCTGCAGAATTGTGTATTCTGGGAATGGAGTTTGCAAGTATAAGGGGAGCATTTCAGGTCCACTCCAGCAATGCCAATTCTATTCATTTCTCAAGCAGAACTGTAGCAAAACATTAGATTCCTTCTGGGTTTTTGGTTAACACAGAACGTGTTGTCAATTCTAATTTATAAGATTCAGTCTTTGGAGGGTCCGTTTTTCAGTCAGGCAGGATGAACGTTTTTGGTATTGCCTCCTATGTAATTATTCCAATAGCTCATGAAGCCATCTTTTGATTAATGGGGTGATTTTGGATCAGCTGTGCAAGCCGGAGAGTAGATTCACACAAACACCAGACCTGTGATGAGCGCATTTAACTGGATGTTTGTGGCAAGCCAGTTTTCTCCCTCTCTGAGCAGAGGCTGCTGCTGCTGGTCCTACTTTACACGGTGCAGGTGATCGATCCAAACCCTTAACGGATCCCGGGATGCAACATCCAGTTGCTGTCGCCCGTGTTGGTTAGCAAGTGCCCGATGCTGGCAGATACGGCAGTGTTAGCAAACGGCTACGCTAGAAATGCTGGCTGCCAAACGCTCAAGTGACAGAAATGCAAGACGGCTCCATCGTGACCGGGCCCCGTCTAAGAGGCGTCACACGGCTCACAGCTTGTAAATGCAGAGTGGGAATCTTCCCTGACTGACGGCACCAGACGGTGCTGGCTGGAAGTCAGTGCGGGAACTGCCCATTTGTTTGCATGTGAAAGAGCTGGGAAACCGTCTGACTTTATCACTGGGTGGCTTTGGAGTTGGGTTATGAGAACGAGGGATGAGTTCTTGGCAACGGGAATGCACGTCTGCTCTTTTATCCTAGCAAAACAGCTGGTCTGGAATCAGTGTGGTTCACAGCAACACAGTGGCAATAGCCGGCTGGCAGCTGGCTACCTACCCATCCATGGCAGAGGCAAAGAAGCTCACTTTCACTGAATTCAGCATCTGGACAAGTTTTTGACTCTCTCTCTCTCTCCCTCCCTTTTGAAACACTCTCCCTGCAGGCATTTTGAGTGCAACGTGTCACAATGGATGCAGTTGCTTTTTTAAAAGTCATCCACAGGTAGGAGTAGTTTGCTCTACAGTGAAAATGCTGCAGGTGCCGACAATTGCAACCCGAGGCTACATGGCTGATGTCTGCATCCAAGGGCATCTCAGAGAATAAAACATTTTTAATTAATTTATTGTTACATTTACATTTTGCCCTATTTCCCCTTACAAGGAAGTCTTGGCAGCTCATATGGCCCTCTGCTTCTCCATTTTATTATCAGCACAACCCTGTGAGGTAGGTTAGGTAGGGTGACCAGATAAAATCCAGGTCAGGGCTCATGTAACTTTAACAGTTGTAGAGAAAAGGGAATTCCAGCCAGTGTCCTTTGTATGCAATTAGTTCCTGGTGAAATTCCCTCTTCATCACAACAGTTAAAGTTGCAGGCACTATACTAGAGTGACCATATGCAAAAGAAGGCAGGTCCCCTGCAACTTTAACTGTTGTGATGAAGAGGGAAATTCACCAGGAACTTTGCATACAAATGACACTGGCTGAAATTCCCTTTTCTCTACAACTGTTGAAGTTGCATGAGCCCTGACCTGGATTTTATCTGGTCAGCCTAAGGTTAGGCCAATACTTATTGACTCAAAATCACCCAGTGAGCTTCCGTGGATGAGTGGGACTAGAACCTAGAAATCTCAAGGCCCAGTCCAACACTCTAACTACGACACCACACTAGCTATCATTTTAGGAAGGACAATGAGTATCTTTTGGTCCGCAGAGTCTCCTGTTGATCCATAAGGCCACCATTCTGGGTGAGGACATCAACTCATGCTTGCAGTACTGAAGCCAGAGAGAGTAGATGGTAGGAAGGGGTAGCTTATCTCTATGCTTCAGATACAGTTCATATTTTCCGTGCATGTTTTGGATTTCTGTGTTTAATCTACCACAAGCCTTTGGGATAGAAACCGCAATGCATAGCTGTATGATTTCTGGCCAATCAATGATCTCTCTGATAGGCCAAGGGGGGGGGGGGTTGAGGCTGTCCCGTTCTTCAGCCGTGACTGTGCAAAGTTTGAGTTTATTTGGTGTTTGCCCCATGACTGTGGAGGTTTTCCTGTCTCTTCGGGAGCGTTGCCTGTTACAGATGAGAGACGATGCTAGGAATTAGCACCGTCAGTAAAAGCAGAGTGGAGAGGCAGGGCTTCAGGTGCAGCGCTACACGGCTCATTAATGTTGTACTACTCAAAGGAGAAGCAAGAGAATGAGTCAGCGCTGCATTCGAGAAGCGCTGCTTTTGCCCTTTTTCATGTTGCTCTTAACCCAGAATAATTTAACTGGCTGTGATGGCTAGCGGAGGGTTCAGCGGTGCCCGTCTTTCACAAGTGGCCAAAACAAGTCTTGTTGTTATACTTGGTAGTTTGCGTGTGGGCTGGTTTTTTTGGGGGGGGGGCAAGATCTTGCTTCTCTCCTTACGTGGGACTCATGCAATCACTTTTGAATTTGTATTTGTTTCCCACAGAGACATTGTTTTCTCTGATTTCAGGATGGCACCTCAGGCAGTAATGCAATAGTGAGCAAGCATAGAAAACAAAACGCAGTGCATATTAAAACAGAATTAATCCAGCCTACGGATTTCCATTTGGCGCCAATAGGGAGGCAGCCCTTCTCTGCGGTGGCACCGCCCCGTGGAACGATCTCCCTTTTGCAGTATGTCAAGCCTCAATGCTGGCTTGTTTTAGGTGTTTCCTTGACTTCTCCCAGCAGTGAATTAGCTTTGTATCAGCTTCATTATACTTCTCTCTCTCTCTCTCTCTCTCTCTCTCTGTTTAAATTTATTTATTTGTTTCATTTTTTTTCTTTTGTAGACTGCTTTTGTTTGAAATATGCAGTATATAAATATTGTTAAAAATAAATAAATCATATCACCCCCACCCTAGTTTTTTAAAGCCAGGGTCAAAAACAAATCATGCCCGCAGAATTAAAATGCAGCCATAATGTTATTGGAGTGAGTTCCAACAGGAGAGAAGCCAGCTCATAACATCATCAGCCAGTGTAAAATCCCATCAGAAATAGTCACATTTGTAACTAAGCGTTAGAATCTCAGCAAAGATCTTGACAGATCTCTGCCCGAAACCCCGAATAGCCGCTGCTGCCAGCCAGTGTCAACAATACTGGGCTAGATACTGGACCCAGGGTCTGACTCAATGGAAGGCCACATCTTATGTTCCTTGGGGAGGATCCGTAGCTCAGTGGTAGAACCTTTGCTTTGCATGCAGGAGGCCACAGGTCCAGTCCCCAGCACCATCTCCGGGTACCACTGAAAAGGACTCTTCTCAGTCTGAAGCCTTGGGGAAACCACTCCTCATTCCTGCCCCTGTAGGGTTGCCCTACATACTCAGACATTATGCAAGAGGTCCCAGGTTCAATCCCATCATCTCCAGGTCTGCCTGAAATCGTGGAGAGCCACTTCTTCCAGTCAATGTCAACGATACTGGGCTTGATGACCCCAGAATCTGACATGGTCTCAGGCGGCTTCTGAGGTTTCTAAGACAGACAGCTAGAAATGGGCAGTTTTCTAATTGATTCTGGGGACTTCCTGTCTATTTGCACATTTATTCATGCCTCGCAAAATCTTTTTCTTTCTTCTCCAATCCTACTTAGCTCTTCCTTTCTCCAAACTATTGTATGGAAGCTTCCTATTTCAGATTTAATGCACACGCCATTGGCAAAACCTAAGCCGTTAGTAACCCTTACTGCTGACACGGCTGATTTTTCTTTCAAATCTAAGTAGATTTTCTTGCAAAGCTAAGTCGTTTGCCAGACATCATATCTTGTGCTATCTTGACATTTTTTTTAAAAGCACACGATGTGTTAGTTCCTCAAAAGTACAGATTAATTACAAAATGTTCCATGCTCAGATGGTCCTTCCCAACCTCTGTCAAAGTTTCTCATGTTTGTTCATGCTGTAACTCTTCACTCATCCATCTTATCGTGGGGGCAGGTTTTTGAATTTTGGGGTGGTTGTTTCGGGTCGCTTTCTTCAGCTCCACCAGGTATTGCCTGCTTGCTTCATAACAGATAGGATGTGTAGCAATGCCTTCCCCACAAATGTGAGGAAGTATGGAGACAGATAATTGGGCAGGGGGACAGTCACGGGCAGGGGTCTCAACCCTCCTTCAATCTGAAAGCCAAATCTAATTTCAGAGAAGCTCTGGGGCCAGGCGAAGAGGATGTGCCCCTGTGGGGAAGCTCAGGGCTCTGGATTTGTCCCAGTAGGGCTGAAGTTTAACACCCCTGTTCTCAAGGCCTCAGATCTTAATAGAATGGAGTGCTGGGCTGAAAACATCAGAATGAAATTTAATAGGGATAAATGCCAAGTTCTACACCTAGGAACGAAATGCACAGTGAGAAGATGGGGGATACATGTCTCAGCAATATGGCAAGCGAGAAGGATCTTGGAATTGTTGTAGATCACAAGCTGAATATGAGCCAACAGTGTGATGTGGCTGCAAAAAAAGCAAATGTTATTTTGGGCTGCATTATAGTTTCCAAATCGCGCAAGGTACTGGTTCCCCTCTATTCAGCACTGGTTAGGCCCCATCTTGAGTATTGCATGCAATTCTGGGCACCACAGTTCAAGAAGGATGCAGACAAGCTGGAGGGGTTTCAGAGGAGGGCAATGAGGATGATCGGGATCTGGAAACAAAGCCCGATGAGGAGAGAGTGAAAGAACTGGGCCTATTTAGCCTGGAGAAGAGATGATTGAGGGGAGACATGATAGCACTCTTCAAATACTTGAAAGGTTGTCACTCAGAGGAGGGCCAGGATCTCTGCTCCATCATTCCAGAGTGTACGATGTGGAATAATGAGCTCAAGTTACAGGAAGCCAGATTCCAGCAGGACATCAGGAAAAACTTCCTGACTGTTAGAGCAATACGACGATGTAACCAATTTCCTAGGGAGGTTGTGCACTCTCCCACCCTAGAGGCATTCAAGAGGCAGCTGGACAGCCATCTGTCAGGATTGCTTTAAGGTGGATTCCTGCATTGAGCAGGGGGATGGACTCGATGATGTTATAGGTCCCTTCTAACTCTACTATTCTATGATTCTAATGTAATGTTTTAAAGGTAATCATTAGCATTTTGAACCGGGCCATGAAGGTCTTAGGAAGACAGTGCGACTAGGCCAGAATAAAAGTAAGATGTGTTCCCTGTGTCCTGATCCATCTGAGATTTCTTTGCCTGCTCCGGGCACCATCTCAGGTGAGGAGAGACAACGTAGGACAGGTGACTGGATCAGAAAGAGTTTTAGTACCATGGCCAGCACCGCAGAGATCAGTCCGGAGTTTGGAGGTGATTTCAGCACCATGGAGAGCAGCCCTGCATTTGGACAGGCGTTGGAAACGCCTTGTAGGTATTTATAGTCAGGCTAGGGGACTCTTTCTCAGTGCTCCACTCAGGTTTTGGATCTTGCTGTAGTTGTTGGCTTCTCCTGGGGAATGACAGTTGGAGGAGTGTGAACAGTCAGTTGGAGATGGCTCCTCAGAGCCCTCCCTGTTCACTAAAGGAGCCTGAGGCCCACTCCTCAGAGTCATGGGGTAACAGCACCTCTTGGGGATCTTATGGATAGGATATAAGATCCGAGGCAGTGAGACCCAGTATAGAAAGACCAAGGACTGGCTTTGGTGCCTCCTCAGAATCACTGTCACTGGAGGCTTCCATTTCCATGGGCTTCTGGTTCTGGGCTGTGGCACCCTGTGATCCGTCTCACATAAAAGGCACAGTAGCAGCACCAGAAAAGGAAATATGCATGGTCCCCAATAAGCTAATAAATATTAGTTTATTGGATGTGGCTTCAAAAATATATGGCAGGTTTTTATTAAATAAATTACAGGCCTGGGCAGAGGAAAACGACATCCTGGCCACAGAACAAGCAGGGTTCCGGCAAGGGAGGAGCACAATCGATCAATGCTTTGTACTCAGTCATCTGATATGCAAAAGCCTGGGCCAGCCTAAAAGAAGCATTTGTCGACTTTACCTCCGCTTTTGACCTAATTGATAGAGAGCGTCTCTGGTCCAAATTCACTCAAACAAATATTGACAAGCGTTTATTGTTCCTGATCCAGAAACTACACTCGAATACGGACCTACGGGTGCGACTAGGTCTGTCGGGTACTCTCACCGACAAAGTTAATATCAGAAGAGGAGTCAAGCAGGGTGGCCTGTTGGCCCCCTTTTTGTTTAATTTTTATGTGAACAACTTAGTGGCTGACCTAAGCGAAGTGAACTGTTTTCCTCCTGCCACTGGATCTAGAAAAATCCACATGCTTCTATATGCAGATGACATGGCTCTTATATCCACTACTCAGGTGGGCTTGAGAAGACTTTTAAGTAGATTGGGCACAATATGCAGGAATGAGAAACTGGTAATTAACCATTCTAAAACCAAGGTGGTAGTCTTCGCTAGGAAAAAGCAATCCCATAAATGGCGTATAGAAGGGCAACTGATAGAGCAGTGCACCAGTTTCAAGTATCTGGGATTACTTTTTGCTTATAATGGATATTGGAAAAGGCAATTAGAGGCAGCAAAACCGCCCAGAGAGCTTCGGCTATGGGGCGGTATAAAAATGCAATAAATAAATAAATAAATAAAATAAATAAATATACGTGGTTCCCCCCCCCCCCCCCCAAGGTAGAAATTGTATTCCTGGGGGATGGGGGGAAGCCTTGTCCTTTAGATTTCTGGAAGAGAAATAATAGCCTATTTCTCATCCATATGCCCTTCCTAAATATCCCCTTCACCATGAAGTAACTCATATTAATTTTGAGGGAGTTCACTTTCAAATAAGCATGTTGAGGATCACAACCTTAAATAATTTCCAGCTTATGGTTCAGTTATAATTTATAAGTGAAAAGACAATTTCCTTCACATATTCACAAGGGGCCAGCAATGCAGGTGAGCAAGCTGTTTATTGGGGGGGGGGGTCTTCCTTCCTTCCTTCCTTCCTTCCTTCCTTCCTTCCTTCCTTCCGGTGCCAGGAGAGAAGCAGGCTGGAAGCATTTCCTTCACACGCGTCCCTGTTGCAACCTGCCAATGTCCAGGCTTTGCTTATTTTTGGAAATTTGATTGTCTCCTCAAGTGAGGTTAGCGGGGAAGAGCCGCTGAGCTTAGAACAACATTAGCACCTTATTTTGCACGCTTGTCTTACTGCTCAGCATCTGTATCCATTTCCTTTCCTTGCTTCCTAAGAGACAGCCAGGTAAGACTGGTGACGCCTTCTCCCCTCCCCTGTTTCCCTAGTGGGGTTTGCAAGGAAATATATGAACAGGCTTGAGGTGAGAATTAAACCCAAACAGCAGGACGTTGCAAGGCCTACACTTGTGGGATGGGGGCCCAGAACCAGCCACTCTGAGTTTGTTTGGGGTGGAGTCCCCCACCCCACCCCGGTTGTCCATTTCCACGTATGATGAGCTTCATTGATCCTGGAGCTGTTTTTATAGTTGTTTATAAAGTTGTTTAAGAAGTCTGTTTCTGTGTAAGTTACATGTGTTTGTGGTTTTAAAGTTTGCGTATTGTTTTTAATCGTTTTAATCTGATGTAAACCAAAATGCTGGGCCTGAGCAGAGGTCAGCAAGTATCACAGGAGTGGCAATATGCCTCAAGCCAAAGCTGAATAGCCAGGCAGCTCTATTAACACGGAAGGCTAGATTGCGTTGCGCTCTCTCAGAAGCACGAGAAAATCCCATTACAGGTGAGGCAGAAATGAAGATGGTCGTTCTGGCTTCGTGCCTCGTATCTAATGTAGCTTTGCTTGCAGCTGTGAAAATGAGCGAAGGGCCGACATCTCTGAGTCCCGCGCTTCGCCCCGGGGAAGGGTTTTGAAAATAAAATGCCGCGGCTCCCGTAACTAGCCGTCTTGGCAGAGTGAATTTTTTTAAGTATTTGTGGCAATTACGTTACTTTAATGGTAAAAAATGTGTGCATGTTGATGGGGAAAGCAGAAGTCGCAAGTGAGGCTTTGTACGGTTTGTATCAATGTTTGTTTGTTTGCTTTTGCAGAGCAAAATGAGCATAGACATGGGTACGAAATGTTGGTAGGGCCTTCTTGGTAGCTGCCCCGGGGCTCTGGAACTCCCTTCCCAGGGAAGCTAGACTGGCTCCCTCCTTGGTGTGCTTTCGGAGACAGGCTAAAACTTTTCTGTTTCAGCAGGCCTTTGGGGAGTAGTTTGGACCTCTGTTGATGTGTTGTTTATATCTTGGATTTTCTTTTTAATGATTTGTATTCAAAATGTTTTTAAATGTTTTAAATATTTTAATATTGTACTATGTTTAATTATATTTTTAATTTTTGTATATCTCTATCTGTTTTGAACTATACATGTTTTAATTTGTAAGCCACCTTGAGTCCCAGTATTGGGGAAAAAGTGGAATAATAATAATAATAATAATAATAATAATAATAATAATAGGAGAGGAAAGCAGAGCTGGGCAGCCAAGACCCCACTAACATCTTGAGCCAGACTGCCCTCCAAATGTGTTGGACTACAGTTCCTATCAGTTCTAGTTAGATTGGGCAGTGGTTGGGGATGGTGGGAATTGCAGTCCAAAACATCTGGCGGGAATCAGATCAGTGAAAACTGGTTTATACGGATAATTAGAGTACAGAATTTGCTACTACTAGATGTAACGATATTAAGTAGCTGAAACGGTGTTAAAAGGGGGCTTTGACAAATTCAAGGAGGAGCATCGTCCGATGGCTGTTGGTTATGAAAGTCACATGGAACCTACATGGAAAGAATATGTAACCATCTGGTGATTATGGGGGTTAAATTTAGAGCCTCTCATTATTATTGGCTGGGGCATGATCTCATTCTTGGAGTGGTATCCAATGGTAATCGTATGTAGATTAGGCCCATTCACTTCAACGGGCCTGCTCTGTGTAAAAGCACCATTGGATACTGTGTTTGGACTTTTCTTTCCATTTTCTGTCCAGTGAGATTCTGGAAAGAAGCAGCAGGGTTGTTGGGCAAGTGAGCGGGAGAATTCAGTTCTTGTAGAAAGGTGCGGGAGATCAAAAGGCAGCATGCTCCAGGATACCAGAATCAAAGGAAGTAAGCCTGTATACACCAGCTGTTGGGGAACATGGGCAGGAGTGTGCTGTGGCACCGTGTCCTGCTTTGTTGGTCCCTGGTCGAGAGCTGGGCTGGACAATGTGTGAACAGAGTGCTGGTCTAGATGGACCCTTGGTCTGATCCAGCAGGGCACTTCTTATGTTCTTGAAGCAATAGTGGGTGGGGGCCGTTGCCTTCGGGAACTACTTGGGGTCTTCCCGGAGGCAACTGTCTGGCCAGTATGGAAAGCCGGGTGCTGCTTCAGAGAGGCCATCCTTTAGCCTGACCCTGCAGGGCTCCTCTTACATTTGAGATGGAGAGGAGGCTAGGCTAGAACTCTTTAGGGTGGCCAGGTGTCCTATTTTGCAAAGGACAGTCCTCTATCTGAAGGCCTTTCAGAGAACAATCCCTTATCTGAAGGCTTCCCCTCTTTGAAGAGCTGTCCAGTCCATGTCCGGTTTAAAGAGAGAGAAAAAAAACATCAGAAGGGGGAGTCCATGGGGCTTTCGAGTTGCCCATCATCAACAGTGGAGACTGACCCGCCATGGTGAAATGCATTGCATGCCTGATTAAATTATGGCCATTATTTCTAAATTTGCCTTTATGCCTACAAATTAGCATATGCGGATTTTGTGTCCTCGTTTGTCCTCTCTTCTGTTAATGCATAATTGGCCACCCTGTCTCCCTGACATCCCGCTTTTCTGCTTTGCGATTTGGGGGGCCGGCTGTGCTGTACGTTTGGACGGGAGCTTCTCCCGGCCCTGTGTGGTGACCGTGCCAGCTGGAGCTGTTCTTGGCTTCCTAATTTGATTTCTCCTCCTCGCTGAAGTTGTTCTCCCTGCGCCTTTGCCTCTTTATGTATCCTGATGAATGTGATAATCACGGTTGTCAGATCTTCCCCTTTGAACTTCCTTTCCAGTTTATTGTAGATACGTTTCAGATATCTCCAGGACGACAAATTCAAGTGCTCAATTAAAAACATTGGCATGTTTTGAAAATGCCCAATTAAGCATTTAATCAGAAAACCAGGCCTGGTATAGTCAAATATATGTTATCAGAAATGATCTCAGAAAAACACAGATGAGAGATGACAGTGGATGGTTGACTGGACCATGCCCAACTTGGTGCCCTCTAGAGATGTTGGACTACTACAAGTCCCAGCAACCCCGTGGCTGGTTGAGGAAGACCGGGCCAGCATTTAGCCACTCAGAGCACAATCCTATGCATGCTTAGACAGACAAAAGTCCTACAACTCCCAGCATTTTGGAACACATGCCAAACTGGGTCAAATGGGCCCCATTCAGTTCAATTTTCATTTGTTCCAAAATGAATTCATTGAGCAACAAAAGGCTTTGGTATTTGTTACCCCATTTGTCACTCATTTGGGGATGAGGACCTTAGCTGTCATTGATGGTGGTGGCAAAGTAAATTTGGCATCTACCCATGGAGGTTGCCATTTTCTCAGGGTGCCTAGAACATTGGATCATTCTGTGGAGGGATATGAGACAACCGGGACCAGCTCCAGGTTTTTGAGGACACTTGGGCAAGATATCCTCAATGGCCTCCTCTTTCAGTGAGCTTACATCCTCTCTGCCATCATCATCATCATCATCATCATCATCATCATCATCACCTCTTGCTTCTGTTCCTCTTTCTCATTCTTGCTACCACTTGCTTGCTTAGCAGGCAGAGAGCCAGGGGACAAGTAGGCCGTGGCATCTCCTGCTCCTCCTTCTCACCACCACTGGTCCAGAGCAAGAAGCAGGTGAACAAACAGGTTGCAATGGTGAAGAGGAGGACCAATGCCCTGGAGATCTTGTTAGCAGGCCCCTCCTGAGATGCGAACCCTTAGCAGGTGCCCCACGGTGCCCACTTTTGATGCTGGCCCTAGGGCAGCTTCCATGAATCCCAAATGCTTTGGAATGATGCAACAAGTACAGGATTGTGGGAAAATAAAATGGCAGCCACCAGGAGGGAACTATTGAAATTGCAGCAGCAGCAGCAAGAAAGGTTAAAGTAAGAACAAAAATAAAAAAGAGAGTGCTGAAATAAATTAGGAGCAGCGAAATGGGCAGCATGGATAGTTTACTTACAGTCCAGGGTAAGCCTGGGTGAAGAAGTGTGTGTTTTAGGAGGCGTTTTAAAGGATGTCACATTTTCTGCCTCTCGAACTACACGAGGGAGGTTTTTCCAGATGGCTGAGAGGAAGAGTGCCTTGAAACACGTGCAGAAGGCCCATTCCCAGGCTGCTCCAGTGTAAGCCTTCGTGCGTTTTGCAACTGGCTATGGAGGCTGATTGAGGAGGGAAAGGTGAATTCTCTGGGGGATCTTCACCCCGTAAGTTCCCGCAAGTTCCCAGATGAAGTACTGGCAGAATGAAAGGACCTAAAAAGGCCTTTCCCTCTGTACTGAAGGAAAAGGCTGCTGAGAGGGAGGTCACCTTACGTGGCCAAAGAATCTGGCTGTAAAAAAGCAGGTCGGCTTTTTGGGCTGCGACTTTGGAAGAGGGCTGCCTTATTAGAGTAGAAAACCTGACAACAGGACCGATCTCTCTCGGCCTCCCTGGGTTTGGAACAGTGATGCTCCGTCCTTCCTCTGTGTTTGATGCTTGCAGCTCATTAAGGTGGCAAGAGAGTGAAGATCGGGTCAAGCAGCGAGTTCATGGTCCTTATTTCACACGCCAGTGTCTGCCCTGATCAAAGCCACTGTGTGCGTTTTGTTGTGGGCCAGAGATGCGTGTGCTCGGCAAGGCTTTCATGCCATACCTGTGATGCGAAGCCATTCACAACGGTGCCTGTCTCTGTGTGTCCCCTTGAGGGAAAAGCTTTCTCATTTCCCTCTTTTAAAAATACTATTTTCTCTCTCCCACCTCCCACCCCTTTCAATACACTGTATTTGTTAAATTCATCACAACACTTTCGGCTGTGCACCAGAACTTCACGCTGCATTTCCCCCAAACTGAGGGACGGGGATTTCAGAAAGTTGACTTCAATCATGTCAGCAATTTTGCCTCCTAATGGAATGGGAGGGGGCACTTTCTGAAGGAAAAGGAAATCTTTGGGGGAGGCATGACAAATTAGTAGTCTTCAGTCTCATAGATCTGGGACCCACCTTTGGTCTAAAGATGCATTTGAGAATTCAGTTCCTAATTTATTTGTATGGTGCTGCTGCTGAGGCTGCTATTGCAGTATAACTTAGATCAGGCTTAGATCACCAGTTGAAGGCCAGTGTGGAAGATGAACCTTTCTATGGGCAGAATTCAGTGGGGCATTAAGGCCTCTGCTGATTCTCTTGTGCCCCGCTGCTTCTGTTGCAGAAGTAGTGGGTTCCGCTGATTCTGTTGCACAAGTAGGATCCGCTGCATATGCAAGAGAGATTTAGCACTTCCCAGAAGAAGCCCTGATATGAATGGAAACTCTCAATTCTCTATTCTTATTCTTATTGTTCCCATTTATGTACTGCCCCATAGCCGAAGCTCTCTGGGCAGTTTACAAAAATTAAAACCTTGGACATTAAAAATCAATATACAAAATTTTAAACCATAAAAGCATAAAAACAGACAACATATAAAGACAGTATACATTTAAAACAACTGTGAATTCTCAGCCAGGCCTATATACAGTTCTGGGGTCAATTAAAAACTCAGCATAAGCTGTTAAATGCCTGGGAGAAGAGAAAAGTCTTGACCTGGCGCCGAAAAGATAACAATGTTGGCACCAGGCGGGCCTTGTCGGGGAGATCATTCCATAATTGGGGGGCCACCACTGAGAAGGCCCTCTCCCTTGTTGCCATCCTCTGAGCTTCCCTTAGAGTAGGCAGGGCCTTAGATGTTGAGCACAGTGTACAGGTAGGTTCATGTCGGGAGAGGCGCTCCATCAGGTATTGTGGTCCCAAGCTCAATAGAGCTCTGCTGATCTGACCCATTCCAGAAATGAGTGTGTTTGTTCATTTCCGATTGCCCCAGAAGCGCTTTATCTTCCTTCTGCAAGTGGTGGGTCTTGCCTGTGGATGGGAATTGGTAGGGCTTAAAGGAACTGATGGAGGCATAAGTGCCCCATTGAATGCTGCTTCAAGATCAGGTATAAGATATTGTTTTGGGTGGGGGTTAGTGCAGTTGTAGTGGACATTAGGAAATTCTTCCTAGAGTAGATGCTGAGCACTGGAGGAATAGAGAACCACGACTTCACCCTCTTCCTTTTGCCCCTAGTGGTGATGGCCGAAGAGGACTCATCCTGATTTCCTCTCCCACAACTAGAAAAGGGGAAGAGGGGCCAGCGAGGCCTGTATGTGAGCAGGAAACAGAAGAACAAACCTGCCTTTTTTTTTTAGTGGGAACGGGAGAAACAGAGAACTGTGTTGCTCTCTGCAAAAATCCTGGTGGCCCCCTTCGAAGCCTAATGGGAGAGCAGTATCTGCTGGGCCCTTCATGCTCCTCTGAGCTCCCTCTCATCCTCAAGCTCTATATAAATGTAAATAAACCATGCATCACCAAAATAAATGCCATAAGCCCCCAAGGTTTTCATTCCCAGGAATTAGATAGCTACTAGTCACGATGGTTATATAGCACCACCATTAACAGAGGCTCTGTATGCCAGTAGCTGAAAACCCAAGCAAAAGCATGCTGCTGCGCACAGGTCCCGTTTCTGGGCTTCCCGTTGGAGCACCTGGTTGACCCCTGTGGGAACAGAACGCTGGAGTGGATAGGACTTTGGTCTGACCCAACACGGCTCTTCTGGTGTCCTTTAGGGAACAAATCCCTGGGTAACACTCACCCCCTGGAATTCTCACCCTCTGGAAGTCTCACTGCTCAGACAGTTGGGGTGCAAGGATGAAGCAATAGGGAAGACCCCAATTCAAGGCACTGGGGACTTTTTGTTTCTTTTTGGTTCTAATCTAGACTGGCAAACCTGCCCTCTTTGAGATGCATACCATCAAGTACTGTAACCCTCTGTAATCATTTAGATTTATGGGCTATCTCTTGCTGCTGCTGGTCTGCCACTCTGGGTACTCTGCCTCCCCCACGAGGGAAATCTGAGCTTCATTTCCCTCTCCTGCCTCTATTGGCAGCAGCAGATTAACACCAAGCGGGTCACAGAGCACATAAGTATTCCTCCCTGGTCCAACAGGACGCTGCTCCTGATAACGTGCCTTCTCCAAATTGCATTAAAAGGGAGCCGTTTATATGCAAACCTTGAAGGAGGGAGGAGAGAACTGGCTGTAAGGCAGCAGAGGGGTATTTCTGCCATATATAACTCTGCTGAAGGCTAAATGGGGAAAGAGTTATGAATGCAATTTGACTATTGTTCTCTGCAAATCATGATTTATGAAGGTATTTATAAATGTGTTGCAGTTCATGAAATGGCTGTGGTGTATATGGATGCGAAACCCCAAAGGATGTTGTGGCTCCATAGGTATTAAACACCTTGGATAGCTCCAAATGGGTCCTGCTGGCTGGAACTCTCTCCTGCTTGAACAATAGGAGGATGTTGTCTTAGCAGGTAACAAAAGCCAACTGAAGCCTTGGGTAGGGTGATAAAAGCTGTGGTGTGCTCAGTTCAGCTCTTCCTGGAGGAATTGACTGGGCTGTTAAAGGACCTAAGTTCAATCTTGTTCAATCCTGGTATGTGTAGATAAAGGATACTCACCTGAAGCCTTCCCAGGTAAAGGATCATCTCTCCAAGGCCTTGAAGATTTGCTCTCAGTTAAGATCTACACTGCTAGGTTAGACGCTTGGGCACAGGGCAGCTGTCTATGCTGATTTCCTTTTCCTCTTGTGAGCTTTCTAAAGACATCTGACAGACCATCATTGGAAACCAAAATATCTGCTCATATGGACTCATATCTGAAAGAACTCCTCCTCTCATATGAACTTGTCCATAGATTGCATTCATTGTTTGAGGCCCTGTTATATGTCCCACAACAAAAAAGATGGTTGATGGGAATATGGGACAGGGCCTTTTCTGTGGCAGCACCCCATTTATGGAACACCCTCCCAAAGGAAGTTAGATTAGCCACATCCCCAATTACTTTCAGTCGGGCACCAAAAACATGTTTATTCCACCTAGCTTTCTATGATCTTTAATTTGAGATCAAGGTTTAACGGCTATTCCTGGTTTTAATATTCTGTTTTAATTTTGTTCTGGTGTTTTGCTTTGTAAACTGTCTTAAGGCACCTAGTTTGAGCTAAAATGTGGTATATGTTTTTATTAGCTAGAGAGAGAGAATCTGATCCAGTTGGACTACTTCATGCTATCAAATAATAGGATCCATTCCAGGAGAAATTCCAGGTTGATTTGTCTTCCTAGATTTCCCTTCTTAAAAATAAAAATAAAAAACCAACCACCCAGACCTTCCACCTGATATTTTCATTCCGATTGCGCTTCCATATATATATATATATATATATATAAAATGAAAAGCAGAGAAAAAGAAGAATTCGTTTGTGAAACAAAGTCCCTTTTGGTCTTTTCGGTGCATGCTGGAGCCTCTCCCACTCTGTCTCACTAGAGTGTGCAGGACACTAGCAAACCAGGAGAGTGCTGTGAGCTTTGAGCTTTATTCTGAGATGCCAGCTCTGAGATGTCATGTTTTTCTTATGGAATAATTCTGGATGCATTCCCAGAATCTGCAGCTGCTCCCCTTCTATGCAGCTCCCAATGGAGGAGAGGGAAGAAGAGGAGGCCAATGCGAAATCCATCACCCTCGTTTCCGTCGTTGGGAGAGAGGGTGGCTTCTCTTCAGGGTTGGTTTCAAGCCCTGTGTCTGTGATGGATGACGGCTCTGGAGAAGGTTGCTTAAGGTCAGATCCGTGTAACTGGCAGGCACAAGAGATGGGGCCTTTTCAGTGGTGGCCCTATAATGGTGGAACTCCCTCAGGATTTAGGTGGCTTTCTCAGAGATGGCTTTCAAATGGGGTTTTAAGGCCTGGTGGTCTGAATTTGCTTTTAAATGCACCAGGGGAGTGCAAGTGGGGAGATCTGCTTGGCGGGCACTATCCATCCGTCTGGTCTGAATAATTTGGACATCCGGATCCGGAATGGGTCGGATCCAGGCCGAGGTGGATCAGGGCCGATTTGGAAGTTCTGAATCAGCCTCCGAAGCAGGTAGGCGGGTCCACTCACAGCCCTATTCAATTCCCCCTCCACGGCTGCTGTGGTGCCTATAATCGATCTCCCTCTAGCAGAAGCCCTTTGCATTTAGAAAGTATACACTTCAATCCCAAGGCATGCTTAAGGCCACATCCAGTCTGGCACTCAGTGCCCCCGCTCTGGGACCCCTAAATCTGCCACTGACTGAGCCAGGAACCCCAAACTGCAGCCGAGGCCAGAAGTGTGTGTGTGTTTGTTTGTTTTGCACAAGGTTTGGGTTTGCTGAGTGAGCAGGACCCATAAACCGATTGGAGAGGCTATTTCCAATAGCATTTGACAGGGTGGGATTTGTTGGCCTTGCGGATCATTTTGCAGCACATTCTGGGTTCGAATTTCCTTTGTTCTCCTGGCAGCCTGGCTTAGGGAAACTGTCCGCATAACTGGTTTTCTGACGTTCAGCCTTTGGGAGAATGGGTGGATTATCCAAAGCTGTTTATAGGCCTCCATGGCGTCAGTATATTCCATTTTGCATGCTTCGGCCAGTCGAAGCAGCTACTGGGCAGGCAGCGCTCCCTTTCTCTTCATGGAACGAGCAGAGAACAGGTGATTTGCGGAACCATCTTCCTTGTCTGACTCAGTTGACCTTGATGATGCTAAGTACACCATGGGAGGCCTTTTTTTATTTTACGGAGGCCTGGAAACATCTGGAGCGCTGGCAATGTGTTGCTTTGCTTCTCTCTGCACAAACGCACCAAAAACGTCACCAGCTCCTGCTATTAAGCATCAGTTTAATGTGAATGTTGTTGTCATTACTTGGGATTCCCCCCCAATTATTTATATTTGAAATGTTTTGAAATGTTTTTAATATTTTAATATTGTACCATGTTTAATTATATTTTTAATTTTTGTATAACTCTATCTGTTTTTAACTGTACATGTTTTAATTTGTAATCCGCCTTGAGTTCCAGTATTGGGAAAAAGGTGGGATGATGATAATAATAATAATAATAATAATAATAATAAATAATAATAATAATAATAATAAGGCTGACCAGATGAAAAGGAGGTCAGGGCTCATGTAACTTTAACAGTTGTAGAGAAAAGGGAATTTCAGCCGGCATCATTTGTATGCAAGTCGTACCTGGTGAAATTCCCTCTTCATTACAACAGTTAAAGCTGCAGGGGCCCTGTCCTCTCTTGTATCTGGTCACTCTAGTATAGTGCCTGCAACTTTAATTGTTGTGATGAAGATGGGATTTCACCAGGTACGACCTGCATACAAATGACGCCGGCTGAAATTCCCTTTTCTCTACAACTGTTAAAGTTACATGAGCCCTGACCTCCTTTTCATATGGTCAGCCAATAATAATAATAATAATAATAATAATAATAATAATTGCATAAATGCTCCCCCTCTAGATAGCCTCTGCAGTGCTTGCTTCTACTTGCTGGATTTGGAAGGCCTGAAGTCCTCTTGATAGGCAGATTACCGCTTGGCTCTTTTCTCCCACCCTACCTGTTCAGAAAGGTGTGTTTGGGAGACTTCAAACTCATTGTGAAAAGTCATTTCCTGCAGGCCAAGGCTTTTCATGTAGACCAAGTGTGAGCATTCTTGTGGGGGCCTGTGGGCCCATTTGGCGATTCCAGGAACTGCCCTGGGCACCTCCACAACATGGCTGCTATGGGGGCGTGGCCCGTCAAAAAAGACCCTGCCTAGAAGACAAAGTGGAGATGGGAGGCTGAGCCCCAAACACATGAAAGAACTCCTTTGAACCCACAGTTTTCTGTGCCAACAGCAACCTATTTCACAGGAAGGAAATTCTTTCCCCCCCTTCACACTGCTACCTGCCAACTCATTTCCCCCATCTTCATTTCTCTCTCACTCTAAGAACACAAGAAGAGCCACTCTGGATCATACCAAGGGCCCATCTAGTCTAGCCTTCTGTTCAGGCAGTGGCCAGCCAGCTGTTGACCCACAAGCAGGAGGTGAGGGCAACCGCACCCTCCCACCCATGTTCCCCAGCAGCTGGTGTACATAGCCCTTCTGCAAGGACTCTCCCTTGTGGCCCAGTTAGCGTTTGGCTTTTTCAAACAAGCATTCAGGACGCCCTTTTCTTCACGTGAGGCTTTTGTGCGTAGAAACTCCGGGTGCTCTGGGACGGGGCTTTGATCACCCATTCTCCCTGCCTCATTTTGAGGTGTTTACAGGAGTCCAGATCATGTTTCCTTCTGCTTGTAACTTCCCTGTGCCTGCCCTCCACCTCTTCCGTTTTTCCTTTCTTTCTACAAAACAAATCTGTGAGGGAAGATAAGACAAAATAGCTGCACAATGTCTTTGGATTGGGAAGCATGAGGATCCCTTTGTGTGGGATAGCGATGGATGGATCTGTCAAATTCAGTCCCCCCTCAGTTTGTCATTGTTTTGTACATTTGGTTTGTTCTGCCTTGTTCCTGCATCAGTTGGCAATTCTTTTGTTCAGGTCGGTATGAACATCCGTGGGTCTTTTCATGCACGCTGATCCAAATCGGAGGCAGCGATTTCTGGGGGGTCGCATCGCCTCCTAGTAGTAACCCACCAGGGGCTGCACCCCCTCCCCTGGTCCCTGAAATGTCCATGTTGGCTGATGAATTGTGGCAACACTTTTGCAAGGGAATTGTGCTTCCTGGAGTGCCGTGTGCCTCGTTCCCCTGCAAGGTCACTGCGATTCTGGCGAATTTGGCACCAGCAGGGGGATATGGGGGAGAGGAGATGGCCCCCGGGGGTGGGGGCAGGGCACTTGCAGCCATGGGCGGTGTATTCCCCACCCCCTGAGATAAATGGATGCATTTTATGCACATTTCCAAGTATGCCCATTTTTATATGCACTTTTCTAAATATACGCTATTTCTGCAAATGATTTCCCCTACCATAATGTGGCTTTGTGCACACTTTCCTCGGATGCACATTTTTGTCTGTACACATTCTGTGTATTTTTCTGTGTATCATCCCCCATTGTATGTATTTATTTTTCACATTCCCCCCCCTCCAAATTTATAAACTGCATTGCAAAATTAGGGGAACTGCAGATATGGCTGCGTTCCGGTTCATGTGTAGGTGCGGATGGAAGTGCGGATGTTGTACGTTTGCATTTAAAATGTGATCCCAATGAATTGGCTACCCATCCCTACCCTGGATGTAGTTTGGGGTCTCTAGGGTCCAGCCTGGTCTCATGAAGGGGAATGGGCAGACTAGTGGTCCCCACTTTTGAGATGGTGTGAGACCCAGAATCCTTTGCAACTGGCAGGATGTCTGACCATGGTGTTGTCCTCAGCTGTCGGGAGCCATTGGGGCTAAAACAGGCACCCATGGCTCTGTGCAGAGCTGCCCCATTGAACGAGCCTCCAGGACTCAAGTTTGGAGCATTTCCCTGGGCAATGAAGGCCTCTAGCTGGCTCCATCCACCCGGATTGTACACCATTCCACTTTAACAGGAAGGGCTTCCTGTTTAGTCTAGGATTTTGCCTGGGGAATAACTTTGTGCTCCTGGCTCTGGTGTGTTCTGACTCCTGGTTTGACCCTCTTTGGCTCTTAATCCTTGGTGCAACTCCTGGCCCCTGATTGGACAGCTGGCCCCTGACTCTGCTCCTGGCACCACTTGGCCTTACCTAGAGCTGCCAAAAACCCTCCTTGTGGCACCGTCCAATGAAGATAGAGCATCCGTACCCTGCTTTTGGCTTTCATGGGTTACAGATCCTCCAGCCCAATTTTGGTATGCAGAAACCTCCCATTTTGGATCCCTACCGCTCCCGTTAATTTGACTGTAATATCTCCTCCCCATCAGTCCTTTTATAATGGCTGCGTTGGATGCATTTCCATGGTACAGGCAACGGTGCTGTGTACCGTATTCATTTTGGTGCCAAGCCCATTCAGCTAATAAGGACAAATGCTTTGGAATGGAGCTGATTCCTACCGCCACTGCGGCAGCAGGAGTTATAAATCACCCGGCCTGAGCTACACCGCAGTGGATTCAATTCTGCTCAGTATTCAAGCCGTGCTGTGATATCAACAGAAAAATACACCCTTTTGGTGCCACCAGCTGAGCCTGGGCAAACTGCACCTTACAGATAAATATCTATATTTTGGTGGAGGCCCTGATATCATCGTTCCCGTTGACAATTCCGCTCCACCTGGGCTCTTTTTCCGCCATACATTTGAGGCAATTGTCTTCCCTTGTGGAATGGGATGTGCCCAAACTGTGTTCTGCCCTGGTGAGTTTGGCATGGCAGAGATTCTGGTGGAGGAAGGAAGGGTAGGGCAGGAACCTCTGCTTGGCAAGTAGAAGGTCCCAGATTGGATTCTCAGCATCTCCAGGTAGGGCAAGAATCCTGCCTGAAACCTTGAAGGAACATTGCTGCTAGTCAGTGTTGACAATACTGGACTAGATGGGCCAAGGGTCTGACTCAGTATAAGAGAGCTTCCTATATTCCTAAGTTCCGAATAAATTAGGAACTCCCCCTCCCCAAATAAAAACTACACACACTTGGGAGAAAAATGTCATTTCCTTGTTCCTTCCTTTTCCTTGATTTTTTTTCTAATGCTAGTGCTTTGAAGAACGCTGGCCATATTATTATTATTATTATTATTATTAGATTTATTTATATCCCGCCATTTGCCCAGGGCTGGGACTCCAGGCGGTTTACAAGATTAAAACATGTACAATTAAAGCATATAAATATAAGTTTACAAAATTAAAATAGAATTAAACCTACAGAAAAATTAAAAACATTAAAAAAATTTAAACAGTAACATTTTTTTTAAATAAAAAGAACACCGTACATTAACACAGGTCCAGAGTATTTCCAAATGCCTGCTGGAATAAACAAACTTTTCCCTGCCTCCGGATGTGTAGCACAGAGGGAGCCAGCCTGGCCTCCCTAGGAAGGGAGTTCCAGAGCCTTGGAGCAGCCACGGAGAAGGCCCTCTCCTGCATACCCATCAGGTGTGCCTGAAACATAAGGATACAGTGGACAGGTTGTGGTGGATGGCAGGCTCAATGGCAATGTTGACCCAGGGTGTGGCTGCTGTGAAAAAGTGAAATTCCATGTTAGGCATAATTAGGAAAGGAATTGAAAATAAAATGCGTGACTCTTGGTCAAATTATGGCTGTAATTAGCATACGTTGCGCAAATTGTGTACAGAAAGTGCTTAGTTATGCATAAATTTGATCAGGATACACATACAATGGCTGCAATTTGTGTATCTTGCCATTTTTAGAGGGGGAAAATAGCCCAAATCTGCAAGCCGAGCCAGGGTTTCTGGGGAAATCTGTCGAGCCCCAGGGGGACTGGATTTCCCCATGATGGACATCCTTCAGAGCAGATATAGGGGGATTCATGCATCCCTACATGACACCACAGTGTCATGCAACAAGTGCCGATGCTCTCTGGAAGAACCGAGGCCATTTTGCACGTGGCAGCTGTGGTACCCTGTGGAATACTTGGGACTCTGGCAGCGATCCAAGTATTGCTGCGACTGAGGCATTGGAAGGATCCTCACTTGCCCATGCCCAAAACTCAGAGCTCCATCACACCAGCGATTTAGTGCACTCTCACCATGCCTGGTGTGCATATTTGCAGAACGATACATGACGCTGTGCATGTCCTGCTGACACCCCGCCTCTTCCCCAGCCTTTCCTAGAACACTAAAAGTCTGGATTATTTTCCCTAAGCGCGTTGAATGCGCCCTAAACCTTCATGTAGTTTTAAAGGAACTGGGGGCTTGAATGGATTGCATCAGGTCCTGGCAGGGAAAAGTGATCTCTCCCAGTAGCCGGCTCCAAGCCTCAGTATAAAACCCAAACCTTGCATCCCAGGCTCGAAAGCGTCTTTTAAGAATCATACAACACCCAAATCTCTGCAGAGACAGGATTGTACTCCCTCGATGCCCCCAAAGAGCCAGACTAAAGGGTTGTTCCATTTTTGCCCCGGGAGAAAGGCGGTCTGGTTGATGTACTCATCTGACAGAACGTGACCGGAGGGAGAAAGAGAAGGGGAGGGCTGGAGTGGAGTGGAAGAGCAAAGAAGCGAAGGAGCGAAAGAGCAGCTATTCAGGTGAATCTCTGCATCAGAGATTTAAAAAAAAACAATGTGGAGGCAAACCGGGGGGGGGGGGGAATTAGGTGTGATGGAGGTCTCAGTCTCCACCGGCACAGGCCTCTCTTGGACTCAGACCCAGCTGAGAACCTTGTTCTCTTGTCGTCAGGTGGATATCAACGGAGGCTCTTTCCATTCTTCCATGTAAACAGACCCACGAAGGCCCCTCTTACATAGGATGCTGCTCATTTCAGTTATGTTGGACATGAAGCAACATCTGCATGAAAATGCAATTTTGCTGTAGGCAAATATGGTCTGCATCATGCATAATAGCCACTTGTCAAGTTGAAGCAGATTAGGGAGGCCTTTTAAAAGAAAAGAAGCATTTTTGTTCTTGGAAACAGCGCTTGATTTGGACGGCTGTTCCCTAAGTGGATGGAAACAACTGAAAAAGTTTGGATGGTGAAAAGGAGGTTTGTGGTCTGCTTCCAAGTGTTTGCTCTTGGCACCTTTCCCCTTAAGCAAGTCTTTATTTTCCATCTTTATCTCATCCCTCCTTAAAGCTCGGGCAGAGCAATAGCCTATTTGAAAAGGGTCAGAAATGCAAATCATACAACTATGAAAAGTGGGGTATGCTGGGAATTGTAATTAACCCTTAGCATGCTCATGTGGGGCTCCCGAATGCCATTCCAAGTGACAAGGGTTCCCTACAAAACATATAAGCTGTGTGTGTGTGTGTGTGTGTGTGTGTGTGTGTGTGTACACACACACATGGACGCTGTAGTAAGAGAGTGAAGAATAAACTTGCAATAGCAGCAAAACTGGTCTGAGTGACTTGCTGTTGTCTCATAATGTTCACCTCCCTTGGTGATGAATTGAGTCCAAGCCACCAGCCAGATCTACACCAAGCAGGATATAACACTTTAAAACAGTGTATAACTGTTTATAATGGTTATAAACCATTTAAAACCATTATAAACCATTATAAAGCAGTAGTGTAGATCCGCCCCATGGCGTATTGGTGAGAGGGACAACTGAGTGTAGCTCCAGGATTTTTCCCTCCCAGACCTGGAGCAAGACCTTCATCTGCCAAACTGCCAGGGTAATTGATGGGCTTGCTTTTCTCTGGCTGATGATGAGGCTTTCAAGACTTGCTATCATTTGTGACAGTCAGAGAACGAGGACAATAATGCAAGAGAGGCTACGTACGTTTTTCCTTTTCTTTGATGAAGTTCCTACTGCATGCCAGCAGTTCAAAATAGTAACATTTCTTTGCAAGGTTTTTCACATTTCTAATTAAAAGCTAAATGACTGCATTTCAATTGGCTGAAGATTTTGTTGTTGTTGTTAAAGCTCAATGTATCTCACAAGAAGATAAGAAGAGCCCTGCTGGATCAGGCCAAGGGCCCATCTAGTCCAATATTCTGTTCACACAGTGGCCAGCCAGCTGTTGACTGGGAATCTACAAGCAGGACACGAGTGCAACAGCACCCTCACACCCATCTTCCCCGTCAGGAACATGGTCTCTGCTTTTGGAGGTAGCACAGAGCCATCAGGGCTAGTAGCCATTGATATCTTTCTCCTCCAGGAATTATCCAACCCCCTTTCAAAGCCATCCAAATTGGTGGCCATCACTACAGCTTGCGGGAGCGAATTCCGTAGTTGTACCTGTGCAGGCAAAAAAGCCAGTGGAACTTTTTCCTAGGTAACTATGCATGACCTTGCTTTCATGCTGATCCTAATAAATGAGGCTTTCAAGATTTACTATCATTTGTGACCGATTAGCATAGAGGGAGTCAGAGGACGAGGAAAATAATCCGGGAGAGGCTGGATATGTTTTTCCTTTTCTTTGGGTGTTCTACTGTGTACTGTTGTGCTCTGTGGGTGAATATATGTGTGTGATTGTATACCCTGCCGATTTGTCCAAAGGAATCCCATCACTTTTTGATCCCTTGTATTCTTAAATATCATCCAGATAGTGGCAATCTTTCTTCTAGAAGGAAAACTCCACTTCACTTCCATTGGGGATGTTTTCTCTATTTCTCTACTGTCAGGGATGGTTTATTGTTTTCTTGTTGGTTGCTAAAATACAATTTTAACTGGCTTTTTATTATTTAAGTTTTATTCTTGTGTTTTTAATTGACTGGCTTTTATGTTTTGATTATAATTTTATATTTAATGTGTTTTATCATTGACAATCTCAAATGCCACCTGTAGTCAAAGGGCTGGATCTCTCTCTCTCTCTCTCTCTCTCTCTCTCTCATATTTATTGATGGATATGTACGTCTACTGAATTGATGCTTTCTTGTCAGGTTTGATGTCTTTAATTTTTCAAATCCCCCTGGAGGACAGTTATCAAACACCAAGTAAATCATCGGCACTGGAAGCCCTGAAAGAACATGCAAAATGCCTCGCCTATTGTTATTCCAAGTGTTGCTCCTGGATGGCAGAATTTGCTTTTGCCCAAATGTATTTAGTGTGTAGCCATCTGTTTAAAAGCTGGAAGAGTTGAGGTTGAAAAGCGACGTTTTGGTAGAAAGGGAGACACCTCCCCCCCCAGCAAATTACTCTGGAGAACGCCTGTAAATTATTAATTTGCAGCACTTCCTCTTCATCAACTGGCCCCGTGTTCATCTGACATTCTTGGCCCCATTGCCGCTGTCGGGATTTTATTTAAATATGGCGTTCTTGTGATTAATTGCTGAAATATTTAAGGCTACTTTGTGAAGCACTTAGAAGGATTTTTGGCTTTCAGGGAGGAGATTTTCAGGCATAGCCTGCTGTTAGAGATGGAGAGGGACCAGGGGGGCGGAACTGGGCAGTGGAGCCTGATGGCTCCGCTATCAGTGGGGCAGTGAATCCTCTCCGGGTTTTGGTCAGAACCAATCAGAACTCTAAAGGAGCTTTTGCACCTTGGGTAGCTCCTTTAGAGTTCTGACTGGTTCTGACGGAATCCCAGTGTGGATTCACTGTCCCAATGACGTTGGAACCACCAGTCTCCCCTGCTTATGGGGTTTCCAGGGCTCCCTGTAGACCACCGTGCATAATAAAATACTGATCCACATGGACCCTTGGGTCTAATCCAGCAGGACACATGTTCTTATCTGGATCATCTGACCACACCTGCTCTGTTGCTGCCATGGATTTCTAGTTGGGTGCAAAAGTGTGTTGGATTCTCTACGCTGTTTGACGGAACAATACAGACAACTGGCTTGAACGTAAAAAAAGCTGCTGCTAATTGAGTCCTGCTGTAGCTTTCTCCCAATGGAAGTGCATCTCCAGGCCCCCAGGCAGAGAATGGCTTTTCCTATCATCAGCTACTTTCACATTCTAGCGAGAGATGCCAGGGAATGATCTCTGGCCCTCCTGCGTGCAAAACAGGTGCTCTGCCATTTTGCTGTGGCTCCTTCCCAACTGGGGAAACTTGCTAATTGGCTTCGATGCACCCTGGGGTACGTTGACACTGAAGGACCCGTTGTCGAAATGTGTTGGGAGTATTATACAAAAGCTAGATAGGAAATATTCTGTCGGTGGCTTTGTGTCCCCCCCCCCCCCCCCGTTGTGACTGTGGTTACAGGCCCTGATCTTTCGTATTGCTCCACTTAATTACCATTAATTAGTAGCTCTTAGCAGCCGTAGTGATCACTGTAGATGGAATGGCTACAGAATTTCGGATCCCTAATTCGGTGCTAATTAGGCATGGTGAGCATCTGACGATATTGACCGTACTCTTGAAGCAGATTAATATGGACTGCAGACTTGTTAATTTTAAAAATAAGAGAGGGGGAGGGGAGCAGTGCAGTTCCCTCAGCAGAGGAGTTACGAGCTGAAAAGGGACAGCTCCCGACAACAGCCGATCTGCTGCGATCTGCACTAGCTCCAACTTCCAGACCAACTTTGAATAATCCAGTCTTGAGGTCATGAGCGCCTGTACCGCTCTGGCCAGGCTCTTCCTTCAACCGCTTTTGTCCACTCCACTTTTCTGTCCAGTCTAATTTAAGCCCTGGTATTTTATTAAGTTAATTTATTGATTTCACTGTTGCAAAAAGTGATGACGGCTACAAGCTGAGATGACTTTCTTTAAAAAAAATATCTGCCCAATCCATAAAGGATAGATCTATCAATGATTTATTGGCTCAGCTAACTAAATCGTCATCCTGGGGAGAGGGATATATATATTTCTTGTCTGGCATCTGGCTGACCATTGTTGGAAATGGCATACTGGGCTGGATAGAATCTCTGGCCAGATCTACACCAAGCAGGATATAACCCTTTGAAAACGGTTTGAAAACAGTATATGGAACGTGTCCTGGGCCCCAACAGTTGTCAATATCGTTATAAACTGTTATAAAGCAGTAGAGAAGATCCTGCCTCTGTCTGAATTACAAGGGCTCCTCTTAAACCTAGGCAACAGAATAACACCACATTAGTGAATGAATAGCACCACATTAGTGAGCCTTGCTGGAGATTCGAAAGTGGATCTTCTTTTTCTTCTTTTGTAAAATGTGAATTTGTGAAATGTTTGAGGGAGTTATAAATATTCTGAATACGCTTCTGGCATTTTAGTGCTTACATCCTTAATCGCTGGTTGCTCATTCAACTGTACCAGTAGATACTGAATGGTTCTTATTATCATATTAATGTGGAAAATATATGTGGGTAATTATGTACTCTTTCATTCAGGGAAGAGTATGTCGTCTTCCCCCCCCCCCCCTCCATTTCCAAAGGCTAGGGAGAGGCTGTACTCCTCTAAAGGGAATAGGTTTGGGAATTGACAAAATTAGTGTGTTGGGTGGGGGACCAGGCTTGGTTGGTAAGAAGCAACTGTGCTTTGATTTCTGCAAAGCAGCTTGCCTGTGTGAGAATACTGGTTTTTTGCTAGCAAAGGTAGCTTTAATACTGTGCATCTTGCCGAAATACATGTGCAAGATGCCAGCTGTAGTCTTGGAACAATTCTGTTGGGTGTTGTGTTTTTCCCCCTTCCACTGGCCAGGAGGAGTAAACAGATGAAATAAATTTGACTTGACATGCTATAGTAAGATAGCCAATGATGGTACCCTTTATTTCTCTGCTTTTATATGCTGGCCTGTGATCTTGGCTCCACCACCGTTGTCCATCTGAAGAGGTCCCTACTTTCTCCCTTAGCACAGCTCCCAGAACACCTACCTCGCAGGCTTGTTGTCAGGAGAAAATGGAGGCGTGAAATCGCACTAAGCTTGAAAATGAATTTTGGTATGTGCTTGACATTGAGTATTTTTTTTCACATTGGAGACTTCAATATTAATTTATATTAATATATTACATTTCAAATTATGGAATTTTCTTCCCATTTTCAAGCTTTATTTGGTTTGGGGGAATGCTTTTTTTTTTTTTTTTTAAACCACCCACTCAAACGTACCTTAATATTCATCAAAAATATTAAGATTTAATTTAAAAATACAATGATGATGATTTTAAAGACACAACAGAGTGTCCCTCCCTAAACTGAACAGCTGCCACAACTGGGAAACTGGAAACGAGGCTCAAGCTTCGAAAAGCAAATAGGAAAACGTTCCACCAAAATCAGCTCTTTTGCTCCAGGTTAATGTATAATATCGGGGGCTCCTGTCAGGGCACAAATAAGTAAATCAAATTTTTGAATTGTTTTAATGAGTGCTGTTTAAATGATGGGAAGGGAAATGAATTGCTTATGCGTGTCTTCTTAAAATGGCCGCCGGAAGACTGTACTGGAACATTGAATTCTCCTTATTTCACTGTGTTTTGTTTTGTTGTGTTTGGCATGAAACTTTAAACCAGGGGCCCCCCATGGGCAACAGCTCCCATGAAGCTCTCCCCTCCCTTCCCCTTCAAAAAATAGTTTAAAGAAAAACCTTGGGAAATGTTAGGGCCATCTTTTTCCTCTCCCTTTTTAGCCTCTAGCTTTGATCTTCCTCTCTCCCTTTCCTTGCTATTCCCCCCTCCCTCGTAGCCTCCAGCCTTGCTATTTCTCTCACCCCCAACAGCCTCTTTAGTTCACTTTGAACTAGCCAGCCCCCCAGGGCAGCCATTTTGCGATGCCACACCGCCCCGCAGCCATTTTGTGGCGGCGCTCACAGCAATTTTTCAAATGTCCAAATACCAAGGTTGGGGACCCCTGCTTTAAACAGTGCCTCTCCTCTTTGCTGTTTGGTTTTGTCATCGTTGTCTTTGCTTTCAGTGGCAGCCGACTGAAGAAACCCCGCCGACTCACGGGCTGCTCCTGCGTGGCTCCACCTTGCCCTCATTGTACATGCTGTGTGTATCTCTGTTGCGTACACAGCGCATGCAATGTGGACAGGATTGGAGGTCAAGATCATCCTGAGTCAAGAGAGGGAGCCTAGAAGGGAGCCTTGATTAAACTAAACAGGCCTTGACCTGATCATTGTGTGGAGGAGAGTGTTTTTGTTTATGTTTTTTGCATAGGCGGGCGGGCAAAACAACAATAAAAATGATTTTCATGATTTTTGCCCACCCCCTCCTGATATTTGGTGCACTGCAATTTTTCTTGCCTGGATAGCCCGCGCTATAGCAATAACCCCATTGCTACAGTTTCGCAGCAGCGACGCTATGGGGTTTTGGCGGAATCAGTAGGCAAAGCGACGTCATATAGATGGGGCCCAGCTCAGCTCTGAGGGAACAGGGAATTCCAAAGAATGTGGTAGACAACCCTGGTGACCTTACTAATTAAAAAAAAATTGTGGGTGATGCACCCCTGTGAGCCCTGACTCTACTGACCCACTGTTCCGGATGCCCAGAATACAATGTCATCCCTACAGAACGCCTCCTTGGGAGCGTTAGGCTAAGAACGAAGCCCCACTGGTATTTCCTCTTGGGCCCCCAAATACCAACGACTGCCTGCCCAGGTTCATGTGAAGATATCTCCCACGCAGACGATTTTCTCCTCTCCGAGGCTTTCATCGCCGAAATCGTCTGCTGAGCTAAATCCTCCTGCAGGGAGGATTGATTACACACACATACACACACACACAGAACACAGTATGATTCTGTAATGGCCTACAAGGTGTTGGATTCAATAACTCGATGAAAAATTGATATAAAGATAATTGAAAGAAGTAAGGTGAGTTTGGTCTCTCCAGTTATGGGAACCTGACTTTGCTTTACCTTGGCATCTGCTCCAAGGATGCTGCACTTAATAGCAATTTCGCTGTCGCGTTATTTCTCTCCCCCCCTTTTTTTTTTACTGTTATGAAAGGTTTTGAGGTTCTTCATCCCAGTAGCTGCAGGTGCACTGAAGCGAACGGTGAATAGTTTACTCCCTACTGTGCACTGGTGGTGTAGAAAGTAGAGGAGGGGGGAAATAATTGACTGCTGGAGTAAACTCCTGCTGTTTCCCAGCATAGGTGCAAACGTGCTCAAAACATGCAGGTGTTTCATTGACTGGCCAAATGCACTGTTACAGGAAATCTGGTTGTGTTAAAGAGCTAATTTGGCCTCCGTGATTTACATGAAGAGCTTCTGTTGCTTATGCTCCAGCTGTGGCGCTCTTTGACAGGAGCAGTCCCTATTTCCTGGTCTCTGCAAATTACTACTCCTATTGTTGACTCCATTTTTGCCTTTTTATGGGAGCAGAATCTTGTTAGTATGGGTTGCTAGTGTTCATCTTCCATGTTTAGCTCCTTCCATAGAATGTAGCTCTCTGGGGGTGAGCTGGATGCTCCTTCTGCAGGGTCTCTAGAACTTAGCTCTCTGGGGGTGAGCTGGATGCTCCTTCTGCAGGGTCTCTAGAACTTAGCTCTCTGGGGGTGAGCTGGATGCTCCTTCTGCAGGGTCTCTAGAACTTAGCTCTCTGGGGGTGAGCTGGATGCTCCTTCTGCAGGGTCTCTAGAACTTAGCTCTCTGGGGGTGAGCTGGATGCTCCTTCTGCAGGGTCTCTAGAACTTAGCTCTCTGGGGGTGAGCTGGATGCTCCTTCTGCAGGGTCTCTAGAACTTAGCTCTCTGGGGGTGAGCTGGATGCTCCTTCTGCAGGGTCTCTAGAACTTAGCTCTCTGGGGGTGAGCTGGATGCTCCTTCTGCAGGGTCTCTAGAACTTAGCTCTCTGGGGGTGAGCTGGATGCTCCTTCTGCAGGGTCTCTAGAACTTAGCTCTCTGGGGGTGAGCTGGATGCTCCTTCTGCAGGGTCTCTAGAACTTAGCTCTCTGGTGGTGAGCTGGATGCTCCTTCTGCAGGTTCTCTAGAACTTAGCTCTCTGGGGGTGAGGTGAGCCATGGCTCAGGGGTAGAGCCCCTGCTTTGCATGCAGAAGGTCCCAAGTTTGATCCCCGGCATTTCCAGTTATGGCGGGACAAACTCCTGCTTGAAACCCAGTGGAGAGCAGCTGCTGCCAGTCAGTGTTGACAAGGCTGGGCTAGATGGACCCAGGGTCTGACTCAGTAGAAAACAGCTTCCTATGTTCCTCTACATGCGCATGAACATTAAGGTACATGCCATTCTATTGCGCAGCCTGCGGTTTGGCACACTGCCGCTATTGAGGTCTATTTTGGTGGAGAACATATTGTAGGACAGCCTTTCCAAACCTGGAGTCCTTCAGATGTGTTGGACTACAACCCCTGTAATCCCTTTCTGGCATGGCCATTGGGAATTATGGGAGTTGTAGTCCAGCACATCTGGTGGACACCAGGTTGAGAAAGATTGCTGTAGGACATATCGTAAGTATCTCTTTAACCCTCCCCAAACCCTATCAGCCTATTGGCTTCCATATATCTAGAGGACAGACTATTGCAGAGAAAGGAGGGCAGGTGATGGTAGGTGGCAAAGAGCCTTCAGCAATGTGTCATGGGAAGGGTAGGGTATTGGCCCTAAGTATAGAGCCTGGAGTGTTTACAAGCATGCCTTTGTTTTCATCCGTGAAAGGTTGTTGGGGAGGCAGGGGGGTAGTGTGCATTCTCCGTTCAATATTTGGCTGTTTTAAATAAAAAAATATGGCTTCCAGTGACTGAAAAGAAATGTAAATTCTACTTGTCATGAAAAGAGATGGAAGGCTTCTCAGCTGTGCGACGGGACTGGGGTCAGTGTGCTCTGAAGAGAGGGCAGGGCCCTCTCGGTTTGATTGTAAGGACTTGAACATTCATGGCAAGATACAACGCTGAAGGGCTGGCTGCCATACTTCCAGATTGATGGCTGGCTATTTTCTATGTACTTTGTCAGAGTGTTCTCAGGCCATCGAGATTTTGCTGAAAGTTACAGAGAGATTCCATTATTTTCATTCCAACAAGTTCAGATGTGTCCGTTGATGCTCCAGGCAATTATTCACAGCGTAATAAGAGCTAGAAGACCCTAAACACTGCAGAAATGGCACACTCTGTGGCTTGTATCCAGTGTTGGACTAACTTAAGACTTTAGAGTAGACGTATTCATTTCAATAGGTCTACTCTAAGGCAGTCTAACATGGGATACAACCCCAGGTGTTTTACCCTTGCACTAGCTGAGTTTTAAGAGGGCAGAGCCCCTGCAGTCCTGGCACAGAGATTTGTCACGCAATGAAAGAAAGAGGTGGCACTATATACAGAAAGGAGCAGCAATCCCATGGAGGCATCACTTTACAGTATGTGCAACTTGCAGGCCAGGCGGTTAGTTCAGGGGTAAGGAAGCATTGACATTGGAGGTCGGCAACTCAAATGGGCAGAGAACTGAATCGATCACCAGTGTTGGTGGGCCAATTCTCGTCGGGTTTTCTTTCATGGCATTCTTAAGAACTTAAGAAGAACCAAGCTAGATCAGACTAAGGGTCCATCTAGTCCTGCATTCTGTGGCCAACCAGCTGTCGACCAGGGACCCACAAGCAGGACATGATGCAACAGCACCCTCCCACCCATGTTCCCCAACAACTAGTGTACACAGGCTTATGGGCTCCGATACTGGAGGTAGCACATCGCCCCCAGGAAGAGTAGCCATTGATAGTCTTCTCCTCCAGGAATGTATCCAACCCCCTTTTAAAGCCATCCAAATTGGTGGCCTTCCAATATCCCTTCTCCTTACGCTTTGCTGTCCCCATCAAAAGCCCTTGCAGTATCTGCTGTCAGGGAACCCCTTCCCTTGGAGCAGCAAGGAGGAAAAAATATGGGATGCTTAGCTGCTACCCAGCCCTTTCTCTGCCATTGCTGAGGAATTCCGAAGCTAGATGAAAATCTCACCCGTGTGTTACCTCTAGCCACCTCCTCACTCTTTCCTGGAGAAGGCCACAGGTGAATGACAAAAAGAGAGTAAAATGGAGAAATGCAGGTGGGAGATCCAAGTTGGGTTGGGGAGTCTTAGTTAATGGCCCAATTGTTAGACATCCAAGGACTAGATTCCGCCATCCAAGGACCGGGGCCTCTCCTAACTAGTCCCTGTTGCAAATGGATCCACAGGGGAAAAGACGGAATCTTGTCAAAGAAAAAAACCTTTGTCTGCAAGTCACAGAAATACAGGAAATAAAGTTCAGGATGTATCGAGCCATTGGTTGAATGAGCTTTGATGGTGTCATGTTATGATGTCTCCACCAGTTCCAGGAGAGTGACAGATACCTTTTCATGCTGTTATCTCCATGTAGGGAGAGGAGAAAGTCCAAGAATTCCTCCAAGGTCTGCAGGATGCTGTCAAACAAGCAAAGGGGGGGAAATCACACCCCTGCTTTGCTCTGCTAATTTCTGGGGAGGTTGCTGCAGTTTTTCTGTGACCAAATGAGGCGGCACATCCAGGGCTAGATCAGCACTACTGCTTTATAGCGGGATTGAAGTGCACTGATAACTGTTGTGGCACATTACATATTCTATACACCGCTTCCAAAGTGTTATTTCCTGCTTTTTATGCCACATTATCCAAAATACCGCAACAAATGTCATTGTGTGTCCCACGAGGTATAAATGCGCAAGAGGGATACAGCGTCACCATGATGGGATCATAATGATTTGACACAAGATGTAGATCTGGCCCTGGTCTTTATTGGTTTTCCTACAGTTTCTGGCATTGGTCAGAATGTATGCGTGTGTGTTTTGAATTAAGAAAGCTTAAAACTTAAACAATGTTTCTTGATCAACAATGTTCTTAAATGTACCCTTTGCCTTCTAAATCCTTCTCCGTCCAACTCGTAACTTGAGCTCATGATAAGATGAGAAAGCAAAAGATTTTATTTATTGGGAGGGAAAGGGCCTTTTTGGGCACAAGGAGATCAATGAACCTAATCCTGTGGATCATCCACACTGCAGAAATGCTGCTTGTTAAGCAGCCGGAGAAATTGAATGAGCTTTGCACCTTCTTCAGGCACTATTTGGGAAGATGGGAAGAGGGCTCCAATGAATCCTCCATTGTGGGGTGCTGGCGATGGGGGCTACCCTCCCCATTTTCTGCTAATAGTTTAAACACAAACAAAAAGACAACAGTGCAGGTAGGAGATTTATCCTGACTTAGGCTGCCTCTACACCAGACGTTTAAAGCTCTTTGAAGTCTCATTAAAATTTTTACCTCTACAAGAGTGGAGCGTAAATCAGGAGTTGAGGCGCTTTTTCTCTCCGATTATGCGCATTATCGAATGCACATTAAATAGCGAGTTTTATTTTGCTCCTGCCGTTAAAGTGCATTTTGACTATGTGAACAAGCGATTCTCCGCATTAACTACTTCTAAAGCGCATTTGAAACAACCGGTGAGGTCACCAGTTGAGTGCTCAATTACCTCCTGTATACAAGCATTTACGATAAAGCGCTTCAGCGATTATGCGCATAACCGGCTAACCAGGCGTCAAACGGAATCCATCTAGAGGGGGGTCTTAAACATGTCGAGGGCCTGAAAGCTTTACCTGAAGAAGCAGGAGATACATGGATATACATGTCCGGATTAATGTTTTGTTCCAAAATGTTTCCCTGCCATTAATTTTGGTGGCGCTCCTGGGGTCTCTGCCAGTAACTCCATGCCTTTAAGAACATGAGACATGCCCTGATGCTGGATCAGACCGAGGGTCCATCTAGTCCAGCGGTCGACCAGGAACCCACAAGCAGGACACGGATGCAACAGCAGCCTCCTGCCCATGTTCCCCAGCAACTGGTGTATTGTTTATTACATTTGATACATTTCTATATTGCCCCATAGCCAAAGCCGGTGTATAAAGGCTTACAGGAGGTAGCACATATCCATAGGACCAGCAGCGGCGTTGCCAACTACCGACACCATGGGCGTAGTACCTGGGCAAAGACCCTTGCCAAAGTGCCTAATTTAAAAACAGACGAGATGAATTCAAATCTTGTAGACAGACCAAGACATCAAATTATTTTCCATGGGGCTTGTGAGGAGCAGGCTGGCAGGGCTGGCTGCCTATTTAATTCCTCGAATGACTGAACTGGTAGAATTCCCAGCTGATCTGGTTTTAATTTGAAATATGTTCTGTCGTCTGATTTGGGAGGAATATCAATTAGAGCTGTGAGCATGGGCATATCCCAGAGCATGAATTAAGATCAAGAGTTTTCGTGTGAACCATTGTCGCGGGCTCATTGTGACGCCGTACAGCAGCTCCAGACACCTGCGACTGGGAAAAACAAGAAAGCACAGCCAACGTTGGCCCTGATCCAGGCTGTGCAGCGTGCTGACACCTGCCCTTTGGAAGAAGGTGAGCAATCAGGAAAAGTCACCCGCGCCTGCATGACCTAAACACATCGGCTTTACATTATTGTACATGAGCAGAATGATCTTTTAAAAACTAATCTGAAAGATTTTTAATTGGGTGGGAGGTTTTTTGTGTGTGTGTGTGGAGAATCTGCATTATAACTTGCACTGGTGAAATGCACAAAAAGCGTTTGCAGTGGGGTTTCAGGTGTGTGTGTATAGGCAGGGCTGATAAATTCATTAAAGGGGAAATTAAAGGGGATGGTTTCAGGAGCCTCTCATACCTTGCAAGTCAGAAGTTGCTGCGTTTAGGTGGCATCACGTCTCTGGTAGCATCAAAACCTGTCTTTTAGTGAGGTCAGGGTGGGTAGGAAGAGAAGTGGGAAGGATGCTGGGAAAATATATCACCCATTGCACTGTAAGGAAGTCTGCCAGGTCCCGGTCATGTCACCATTGCCGTTTGAGACAGATGGCTGAAGCCCTGTTGTGGGTATCTTGTATTTGGGAGGCAAGGTCTGCAAGCATGTGGGGCAGCCCCCAGCCTTCCTTGGCTGTGGCATCACAGTTGTGGAACTCTAGGGCTCTGTCTCAGAGCTATAGCCCCTCCCATATCATTGAATATTTCAGTGATGGGAAGGGACCAAATGATCAAAGGTGGAGGAAGAAAGGTCATAGTCAGAGGCAGAACTTTTATTGGACTACTTGATGTTAATTCTTGCTGGCTTTGATTTTGGTTTTATTTAACACTTGTATGTATCTATTTAAAGAGCCACTATTAACCTACTTTGAGTTTCTTAGGTGGTCAGAAAGGTGATGTGTGTGTGTGTGTGTGAGAGAGAGAGAGAGAGAGAGAGACAGACAGACACAGAAAAAAGGTGAGATATAAATGTACTAAATAATCATAATAATCGTAATAATCATAATAATAATAGAGTAACAGACTTGAGAAATGAAAAATGGATTACGCTGCACCGATGGAGTTGGTGTGATTTACTGTGTAGGGTGGAGATCTTTATTCTTGATGTTACCTGGGTTGAGATCTCCACTTGCTCATGATGTTTGCTATGTGAACAGGCAGGAACGAGTCACGATATCTTGGCCTAATCCACCTGGCAGGGTTGTTGTAAAGATAAGCAGGGGAGGGGAGAAACCACTTACAATGCCTTGAATTCCTCAGAGGAAGTGCAAGATAAGAATGTAATCAATCAATGAATGGCTTTCTTCAAAGCCTTTCAAAGCCCATCTGTTCAGATCGAAGTCTGAGGAAGAACCAGCAAGCCACTGACTAAATGCCAGCTGTCTTTACTAATATCTCCACTGCTGATCATGACCCAATATCTGTATGCATAGCCTTGCACATGAGCCAGAGAAAGGGGCCGTGCATCCTTTCGATGCCATGCTTATGGTGAGTGATAATGTGTGAGGCTTTCATCTGGGTGGGGAGAGAATCATCAGTGTAGTTCAGCTATTTCCAGTTACGATTGTTTCAGATTTTATTCTGTAGAAAGTTGTTGGGTTTGCTCTCAGTAGCAATCTTCCCAGTTCATTTAAGCGTATTAAATGCTTTAAAAAAATAAGTATTGATCCACTGTTTTCTCTTTGGATTTGGCAGTGGGAAGAAGTTCAATTTGGAGTTATCACCTTTTGTTTTCAAGTAGGAGGACAAGCTGCAAACATCAGTACAGAGTTGCATGGACCATAAAGGCTCCATTGGATTAAGGGCATATAGTATGAAGTTGCAGCAGGGTAGAGTATTGGATTTGTCCTCAGAAGAAGAGGCTCCAGAGTTAATGGTTCAGGGCGAGGATTCAGCTATGGAAAGGCATCACAAGGCTTTCATCTCCCTGGGACTCAGTTCGCCAGAAAGACCCCAAGGGTTAGCTCTCCTGCATTCAGAGGTTGCATTACTGTCCTCAGTCCCTGAGGACTTGGGCTGTGAGGAAACTTGCATGCTGGAGCCACTCCCAGGTTGTCCCAGCCTGAGGTTGCTAAAACAGCCCAGGTCTCTTTAAGAGACAAAGCTTCATTCACTATGGAGGTGGGGCACATCAGCCAAAATTAAACAAACTCATAGTTCAGGCTCAGTCATTTTCTGCTCCTTGTTGGGACAACATAGAGATGAACCTGTCTGGCTTTCAACCCTAGCACCACGTGGAGCTGTCCATGGTGTTAATACATTCCTCTCTGGATTTCTTCTGAAACCTGACCTATTCAGGCCTCTGTTAAAGATCACACCATAGCAGAACTCTGCAACTCAGTCTACAGTGCAGGGCATCAACAGAACCCACAGCCTGAAGTACAAAATTACCCCACAAAGTTGTTGCTCACTTGAAAACAAAAGCACTCTAGAGATGGTTAATAATGATAACGACAGAACATTAACAAATCTTTGGCTACACACAGGTAGTTTGCTTACTCAAACACTTCCCTCATTTCAGGTGTTAATTGGAAAACATTTAACATGGTGCCTTGCTTAGCAGGTGGTGGTAGATGGCTGTAAAGATGCAAGAATTTAGGGAGGAAAAGCAGATGATGGGTGTAAGATGAGAATGGAATGCAAAAGGAGCAAACTGACCTAGCAAACTTCTCTGTATTTGATTCATAGGTTCCCTTGCCAGTTTGCTTGGGAATCCAGGCCTTTTCCATTCCCCCCCCCCTCCTTGGTTCATGCAGACTGATGAACATCATAAAGGGTGGAGCTGACGGAGCCACCCTTTAGCAGCAAGGAGGTTACAAGAGAGGGGCCATAGCTCAATAGGCTAGTTTACATTATTATCAATATATGAGGGGATGAAATGTAATCAGAATACTAAGGATTTAATTACTATGTTACTAACTAGCAAGGAAATGGAAGATGAAGGATAACTATCAAATGGTTGAGTGGTATAAAGAGGTATGGGATATTGCTATTAATGACAAACTATCATGTAATATTAAAGTAGAAAAGGGAATATGTAATAGAAATGAATTTGAAAATATATGGAAATTATTTTTAGAGCATGTATTGTAGAGAGGGAAAGGACACAAACCTGTGCAAGAAGTATCACAATTTTGGAAAATGTAATGAAGAAGAATTGGTCCTGGTGAGGGGGGCACTTGGTGTATAAAGAATGGAAAAGAATGGTATAATTGTAGTTAGGAGTTGAAATAAAATTATTAAAAAAAAATAGGCTAGTTTAGCCTGACCCAATCTGGTGCCCTCCAGATGTTGGACTACAACTCCCATCATCCCCAGACAGCATGGTCACAATCTCTCCCAGAGCTGGGGAAGACCCTGGTCTGAGACCCTGGAGAGCAGCTGCCAGGTAGGGCCAAACTACACAATGTAAAAGAAATCTGTTATTTGTACTTTTAATGTAACCATGGGTGGCTCTGAATTTGATTGGTGCAGCAATGCTAGGGGAAGAGAACTTTAACCTCTTTCTTTCTTTCTTTCTTTCTTTCTTTCTTTCTTTATTATTGCATTTATATCCCACCTTTTTTCCTCCAAGGAACCCAAGACAGCGAACATAATCCTCCTCCTCTCCATTTTATCCTCACGACAACAGCCCTGTGAGGTAGGTTGGGCTGAGAGTTTGTGACTGGCCCAAAGTCACCCACTGAGTGGGGACTAGAACCCAGACCTCCCGACTCCTAGTCCAACACTTTAGCCACTACACCACACTGGCTTTCTATAGCTTGATCTAAATCCCACCCAAACCTGTTAAGGGAAAGTGGGATAAAAAATATGTAGTAGAACTATGGACCTCCTGGTATGAACCTACCTGCATGTTATGATCAACACCTGAGGCCGAACTCCAAGGGAAGTTTGGAGGACAGCAACAAAGGAGAGGGCCAGATCTGAGCGCTTGCCCCCTTTACCCCAAAATTTCCATCTTGGCAAGGTGCTTTTAACTGCTGTATAGCAGGCAAATATGCAACAGCTCCTACGGAACAAAACAAATGCCCATTGATGGGGAAAGCTGCTGCTGTTGAATATCTGTCTGTTATGTAGCTCGAAAAGGCAGAGTGATCCTGCCAGGAACAATGCTAATGGCAGGTGTAACTGTAAAAGGAAACTGCCCTGAACTCTGTGTGACCAGCTGGCTGAGATCCCAAGCCACGTGTTTCATTGTTAGGAGGCCTCTGAATGTTATCATTCTCTCTCTCTTTCTCTTTCTCTCTCTCTCTCTCTCTCTCTCTCTCTCTCTCTCTCTCTCCCCCCTTGCCATGTCTTCATCAGCTGGCAGAGAGGTGACTCCCAGGAAAGGCTTTCAACGATGGAGCCAGGTGCTTTCTGAGTAATTGCTTGGGTGTCTTGTATTTTGCACTGAGAAAAAGCATATCCTGTGCCAAGAAAGTTGACAAATGATAGAGCCAACACAGATGAAGTTTCTATTAGGTGAATTATAGTGGGCTTCTTTGCTTTCTTTAAGGCTGTCATCTGTTGAAAGCAATCAATTTAGGGTGCAATCCTATGCATGTTTAGACAGAAAAATGTCCTGCTTTTTGGCTGGCTGGGGAATGCTGGGAGTTGTAGGACTTATTTTCCGTCTAAACATTCGAATTGATGACTCCCAAGAGGAGAGTAATTATAGTTTGGCCCGGTGCGCCCTTGCCCAATTAAACACACGGGGTGGGAGGAAACAGTTTAATCAATTCATTCCTATGTCTGCAGCCATGGAATGCCTCCACAGTCCACTAGATCTCTGTTCTTGAACAAAGGAAGGCACTACTTTTCACACTTTTTGATTCTTAAGCTATTTCATTGGTTAGCATTGTCACATGTTAACAGAACATGAATATCACTGGTTAATGCTTCTAACAAACTAGCTTACTAATTTGAGTAAGTATGTACATATATCACAGAATAAGCAACCGCTGATTGGATAAAAGTCAGTTCTTTGTCTCTTCACAAGAGGCTCAAAACTCCATTAAGGAATGCATTTCCACCACATACACAGACTCCTTTGACCCCCCTTTGCTCTGGGCTGTCTTTACAATCTGACCAGAAAAGAGCAGGGGAGGGGGAGTAAATTCCTAGCTGTTCTGCTTGGTATCAATAGGGTTGCGCATTCATCAGCATCATCTCCACTGGAATGTTATTTAACTGACTAATCAATCAGATATTGCGCCTTGAGTTTCATTTTGATTCTCTTTTATTCATTTAAGAAAAACCCTTCATACGAAACAAGCTTCTTGTGCTATTGAGACAGACGACAGAGGCTTTCCCCCTACATGGCTGTACTTTCCTATGTGTACCTGGGAGGAGAATACAGCTGTTTCTTTATCTGCCTTACATTTATTAAACATACATGCTAGAAAATGGGGAAAGAAAGCCAGTGAAACGGTGGCACCTTCCCCCACTCTGTGCCTAGAGGGACTTAGCTGTAAGTTCCAATTCTTAAAGACTGCCAGAGCCAGCTCAAAAATGCTGGAGTGCCCACAATTTAAATCTTTCTCCCCCGGTGAATGTACCTGTTGTTTGTCTCCCTCTCTAAGCGGGTTAGCAAAATACAGGCAGATGTCAGAGATTGTGTTCCAGTTCATGGTGGTTGCATAGTCCAGGAGGGAATAATTATACCCATTTTCCTCACTGCAACATCCTCTGTTGCTCCAAATTGCATTCCATTGGAGTGAGTGTCCAGGGCCAACTAGAAATGCCTGGACGGGCACTGTACTTGGCGAGAGTTCAAAGCATCTTCACATTCAAAGTGCTAGTATTAACAGTCAAAGCCCTAAACAGCTTGCGGCCAGGTCATCTGAAGGAACTCCTCCTCCCATATGTACCTGCCTGGACCCTAAGATCATCCTCAGGGGTCCTTCTCTGTGAGCCCCTGCCAAAGGAAGTGAGGCAGGTGGCTACCAGGAGTAGGGCCTTCTTTACTGTGGCACCCCGGCTGTGGAATGAGCTCCCTAGAGAGGTTCGCCTGGCAACTACATTATACTCTTTTAGGCGCCAGGTGAAGACCTTTTTAATTTCTCAATATTTTAACAGTTTATTGGTTTAATTTTTAACTTTGCTGTTTTTAATTTGTATTTTAAATCAGCATTAATTTCTGCATCGCTGCTTGGCTTCATCCTGCTTGTGTTCTTATATTGTATTTTTAGACTGTTGTTGTTTTATATTTCGAATAGTTGTCATGGTTTTAATTTTTGTAAACCGCCCAGAGAGCTTCGGCTATTGGGCGGTATAGAAATGCAATAAATAAATACATACAAGATGATTGCGAAGTTTACTCATATACTGTGATATAGGCCAGGGACAGCGGGTTGGCACACAGTCTTCCCCACTGTGGGGAAATGCATTGCATTATTATTTAAATTGTAGCCACTATTTCTGACTTTGCATCTATATGTCTGAACTAGCATGGGGGGGAGGGGAGGGGACCCAGCGGTCCAAGTGTCCCCAGAGAGGCCACCATGCAAGGCTGCTTCTCATCCCTAGCAGGCAGCAGACTTGGCTGCTGTCTGCTTGACACAGGCTTCTTCTCCGCTTCTCCATCCATTCCAGAGCCTGACAGGAATTCCTGCTGCAGCTGGCAGCTGCTTGCCTCTTAGCTAAAGTTAACGGGGCATCTCCTGGCAGCCTCCTTTGCGTGCTTCTGAACATCCTGCTGCCTCAACTCCTGGTTTGTTTGCCAGGCTTGTTCAGGCCTTCTTGACTTTGTGAGGAGTCGAGGGCGTCTGGGGGGAAAGGGCAAGAATCCCGTCCATCTCCGACGCGGTGTGTGGGTCTCGCAGGCTGCTTCTGAGCAGATGGCCCCTTAAAGTAGCCTCACAAGGATACAGCCAATGCATCGAAGGGAAGACGTGCAGGGCAGGGCAGAAATGCCCTGGGGGAAGACCAAACAGAAATCAGAGATGATGTCTGCCAGGGTTTATTCAGAAGGAAGTGCTTTCATACTTAAGAACCACCCTGCTGGATTAGACCAAGAATCTGGTCTAAGAACATCAGAACATCAGAAGAGCCCTGCTGGATCAGACCAATGGTCCATCTAGTCCAGCATTCTGCTCACACAGTGGCCCACCAGTATCGGAGGCAGTAAGCCTATGTTCACCAGTTGCTGGGGAACATGGGTGGGAGGTGCTGTTGCACTTCTGTCCTGCTTGTGGGTTTCCGACGGGTAGCTGGTTGGTCACTGTGTGAACAGAATACCGGGCTAGATGGACCCTTGGTTGTTGTTGTCGTCATTGTCATCCTCCCCCCGGCCCCAAATTTGTTTTCAGGAACAGATCTGAACTCTCACTCCCTTTACCCGAAAGTTAAATCCCTCAACCTGGTGCCCTCCAGATGTGTTGGACTACAGTTCCCATTGCCCCAGCTGAATGGCCCCTTGCCATGCTGGCTGGAGATGTTGGAGGTTGTAGTCCAACATATCTGGAGAGCACCAGTTTGATGAAGGCTGCCCGAAATGTTCTCCACTTCAGCAGTCTAATTCAGAAAAAGCCAGTCATTGCTGCTGCTATTATTTGCTGATCTACTGCAAATCATTCAGAGATCTATCAGTAGATTCCAACTTATTGCCTCCCCACACCTGCTGTAAGTGGTATTTAAACTGTTCCCGTATATATCATCAGTACTATTCCTCTATTCTTTATGTACGGAGCTTTGTGTCCTGCTTGTTGACGCCCGTGGTAAGCAAAGGTGTGTCCCTCTGCTCATTTCAGCTTCCACGGCCGAGAGGATGCTCCTGGGACTCAGATGGATCAAGGCATTGTGAGCTAAACAGGAACAGACTAAGTGCAACAATCCTCTATCCAGGGCTGGGTGGTGGCAGCGTTTGTTTTCCAGCCAGCCAGAGCTTTTGGCGAGAGCTTGGCTATGTGGAGGGCTTTGCTAGTGAACTAAATTGATGCCAGCTTGGCACAGACGCTGCCATCCTGTTTGGGTTTTTCTGAGCGCTGAGTCCCAGACACCCCACCTACGCAATGGAGGCCTTGTCTCACTACATTATGTCCCACATGGAGAATGATCGCTGTTCTTGCCCCTGGAAGCGGCTGCACTTGGGAGCCCCGTAGAGTTTTCTTTTGCAGGAACTGGGCGGCTTGACGAGATGATATTTATAAAAGAGCCTTTCAATCTTTCATGCATCCTATGGAGAGGCAGGGAGAAGAGAGACTTGGCGAGAGAGATGGAAATGTTTCCACTGAGGAGGGTTGAAATGAAAACGAGAGGCTCAGAGCCAATGCTGTGACACATGACGGCACATTGCAATCTTGCAACGAATCTCTTCCTTTGGAGACGGACCCTCAGGGACCTCTTTTGGAACTCATGGGGTCCTTCTTTGGATTTCTGGATTGTAGTTAGTGACTTGTGTCTGAAACTTTTGCCTGGAGAAGATGTTTTACATTTGTTTAGGATGCTTCAGTTTTGCGTTCCTCCATTCCAGAATCTCTGTATATATGAGCAAGACCACCATAAATGAAAATGTGTCCTTTTTATTTTGCAGCCTCTCCATCATAGGCGACTGCAAGTTTTAGTAGTATGTGCTAATTGTACTGGTGTTTGATACCATTTTTGCAGTATTTTCAGGGAGGTCTCCTGAATAGAGCCTGAATGGTCTGTTGTTCCATATTTTATTCCATCTAGCTTCATCTATTTCTCTTCCAAAATCTCCTTCCCACACTTTCCTTAAGCCCTCCATTGTGCCCATCTGGGCATCTACTAATATAGCATAAACTAAAGAAGCTATACCCTTCCCCTACCATTAACATTACTTGCTCTAATGCTGTTAAAGTTCTAAGCGCAAGTATGTTTGTGTTGGTGTCCCTAAGGAGATGGGATAGTTGAGCTCCTTGTAGCCATCCCAGGCCTAGTTCTCCTAAATCAGCTCTAAGTTGTTCTGTTGTTTTTGGTTTATTCTGGGTATAGAAATCTTTCAGTCGAAAATATCCCTTTTTGTGGGTTTCGACTGTGAGGTGCACTTAATGTCCAAGGGTACTGATGAAGCAATAGGCATGTGGAACATTGTGGAAACAATGGACCAGGAGACATGAAAAGGGTGACTTTAAGGAAGGGGTTGTCAACTTATTGGACACCAGGGCTGCTTCCAGATGGAGAGCTCCTGGTGCTGACCATCAAAAGACATCCCTTAACAGATGGAAGAAGTGGTGTGAAAACATGGAAGGGCTACACATTGAAGATGTCTTCATCTGCACTCGCACCCCCGTAAAATTCCGTGAATGAGGCAGGGTGATTGCTCAGGAAAAGCCCTCATCTGGAAGCAACCTAGGGCACCTGTTGAGCAAAAAGGGACATGCTTGTGTTACGGACTGGGGAGGGAGGATAACTCCTTTTCTTTTTAAGGGCTCCCATCAAAAAAGAATTATTGATAGGCTGCATGTAGGCCCAAAATTCATGCAACTTAGTTCGATGTTGTAAATGTATTCAGTTTGCAGGCATTGGCATTTCCTGGTGCAGAATATGGGTAGCTTCGACTGATATGCCAGATGCGCCCCTTCCTAGAGTTGGAAGACCTAAAGTCAGTAGTGCACGTGCTGGTAACTTCGAGACTTGACTTTTGCAATGCGCTGTACATAGGGCTACCTCTGTGCCCAGTCTGGAAACTTCAAGTAGTTCAAAATGTGGTTGGTCACTGGTACACCTAGGGGTGACCATATCACACCAGCTTTGAAATCTCTCCACTGGCTGCCAATTAGTTTCCGGGCGAAGTACAAAGTGTTGGTCATTACCTTTAAAGCCCTACATGGTTTGGGTCCAGGTTACCTGCGGGATCGCCTTCTCCCATACAATCCGCCCAGCATGCTCAGGTCGTCTGGGAAGAATTTATTACAGTCAACAAAAACTAGACTGACAACTGCTACCCAGAGGACCTTCTCTTCTGCCGCTCCCAGATTGTGGAATGACCTGCTGGGAAAGATCCGTCAACTCACCAGTCTTTAGGAATTTAAAAGATCTATAAAGACTGAGCTCTTCCAGCGGGCCTACTCAGATGAATTTTAAGTGTTTTATTGGTGTTTTATTGGTATTTTAATGATGTACTGGTTTTATGTATGTTTAATCAGTTTTGTGTATTTTCTGATGATGTTGTTCCCCGCCTCGATCCGGAGGGAGAGGCGGGTAATAAATAAATAAATAAATATATTATTATTATTATTATTATTATTAGCCTGAGCTCCAACCGTTTTAAGGGCAGATCATGAACAGCGATTGGGTAGCAGCCAGTCTATAACTTTGAGCTAAATCTTCCATTCTTAACCCTCCACCTCCCCCTTCCCCATTGTCTCCAAAATATTCCGTTTTGCAGCAGCGGCTTCGGTTCAGCCATGCTATGATCCCAGACTTTCCTGTTGCCTTATATTTGTGTCTTGGTAACCAAGGAGATAAAGCACTATGATTATTATTTTATAGTAAGCAATAAAGAAAGCTTTTAATTGTTTCCTACACTTTTAGAGTTCCCAGGCCTGCATTTGCTCAAATAGTAGTTTTCTGCAGTTTTAGCGGAGGATAAAATGTGAATTGGTGAAGCAAAGAATTCTCTCATTTTCAAGGCACCTAAACGTTTGTGCCAACTTAACTAGGACTCTTAGGGCAGAAGTCTGGAAAGTTAAGATTCTGGAGGTAAAAACAAAGAGCTTGTCTTAGATTAATCTTCAGTTTACCTGTTGTCATAAGATAACTTAAAGTTAAGGTTCCCAGACATGGGAGGACTTTCACATATACTTTCACACCTGCATACTGCCAGTTCTTGTAGAAGTGTGTGACATAGGATGTCACAAACATCTGAGTGGGTCTGGCAGAAGCCCCCGTGTCCAGCTTCCCACTTGCCAAGCGATGGTGTGCTCAAGGGCAGGATCACCGAGTCCCTCGAGGCTTGGTGAGCACCCAATGGGGCAGCCTGCCATGTTGCCGAGCTACCATTTTGCACAAAATGGCTCTCGCGAATATTCAGTAAGGTCATGTTGCGTAAATGGCAGCCTTAAGCGGCTATTTACGCAATATTACAGGCATGAATGGAGCATTTATGCCTGTAATGTTGCAGAAAAGGCCACCATTTTACACAACATGACCCGCCTGGATATTCCTGAGCCATCGTTTTGCGCAAAATGGCAGCTCACAAGGGAATCGAGGGCAGGTGCATGGCCTCGTTGGGTGCTCGACGAGGCTGCGAGAAGCTCGCATGATGCCACAGGCTGGTGCGGGCAGCAGCGTTGCTTTGTCAAGAAGCCACCAAAAATAGGTGGAGGTGAGTCTGTCCATCCTCAGCATCACAGGCATGGCCAAAAACCACAGGTGGAATTACAAATCAGACATAATCAATATCTCTGTGAAAAGTTCATCTCTGTTTGAATTTCAGATGCTTATCAGAAATTCTGCCATTCTTTCAACATTTTCAGTTAACTTTGGCATACATATCTAGGCTTGCTTGTGCGTTACAACTGAATTCCTAGACTGAGTAAAACTAGCTGAGGAATGCTGGGAATTGCAGGACTTTTTCTGTCTAAATATGCATAGGATTCCACCCTAAATGGTTTTCATAGATGCCGTTATTTTACTCAGTCTAGGAAATATGCAATATACCAAACTTACACTGAAGTTTTAAAACATTCTGACATTTGTGTTTTGACCAGAGCCTTTTCTCTCTGAGGCTGAAATTCCACGGGGAGATTTGAGTGAGAGATGCCTTTATTGGCTTAAGTCAAAAGATACCATGCTGGTAGTTTCATTTCACAGTTGAATTTCTTTAATTATCTCCAAAGGTGGATTTTTTATTTTTTATTTTTGCTGTTCAGTTTTGGCCATCAAGCGGCTAAAACTGTAATACTGCAAGTGGAGAGAAACTTCAAATTGATGTGCGCTTGAAGTCATCATTTAAAAAGAAGATGCTATTTTTGTCTGTGAGACATCTATAGCTATGAAAAAGGCACTCAAGAAAAGGTAACAGAAGATCACCAATTCACAGAGACTTCCTGGCATACTTTTATTATTTAAAAGAGCGGCTTAGTTGGAACAGTGGATAAAGAAGTGGGTAAAAGAAAATAAAAAAATGTAGAGAATATACAATATTTGAAAAAATGATAACACAAAGACGAGAGAAGAAACAAAATATGGTATTAAAAGGTATAACAAGTGAAATTTATAAAATATTGATGGTAAAAGAAGAACAAGGGGATGGTTGCAAACTGGTGTGGGAAAATGATATGAAAATTTTAATAAGTAATCAGAATTGGGTGAAGTTATGGGGAGCAAGGAATTTGAAAACTTTATCAGTAAGGATAAAAGAAAATTATTATAAATTAATATGGCGATGGTATTTAACACCAATTAGATTGAATCAAATAGATAAAAAATATTTGGTATTATGTTGGAGAGGATGTCAACAAACTGGCACGTATGTTCATATGTGGTGGTCATGTAAATATGTACAAAAGTTTTGGCAAATGGTATATAAAGAGATAAAAGAGATAACGGGAATTGATTTGGAGTCATCCCCAAAGATTGCGTTATTATCAATATATGAGGGGATGAAATGTAATCAGAATATTAAGGATTTAATTACTATGTTACTAACTGCAGCAAGATTAATAATAGCAAGGAAATGGAAGATGAAGGATAACTATCAAATGGTTGAGTGGTATAAAGAGGTATGGGATATTGCTATTAATGACAAACTAACATGTAGTATTAAAGTAGAAAAGGGAATATGTAATAGAAATGAATTTGAAAATTTATGGAAATTATTTTTAGAGCATGTATTGTAGAGAGGGAAAGGACACAAACCTGTGCAAGAAGTATCACAATTTTGGAAAATGTAATGAAGAAGAATTGATCCTGGTGAGGGGTGCACTTGGTGTATAAAGAATGGAAAAGAATGGTATAATTGTAGTTAGGAGTTGAAATAAAATTATTAAAAAAAAAAAAAAAGAGCGGCTTAATTGTATGACTGCAAATGTACTGTTATGAAACCAAGCTCTGGAATGTAAAGAAAGGATAACAGGGGAACATAATGTGCCTTTTATCTCCTTTATACACATTTACCTGGGAGTAAGTTGCATTGAATAAAATGGAACCTATTTCTGAGTAAATATAAGATTGTACTGGTGGACTGATTGATTATTTTTTTAGAGACTAGCTTTGGACAAACTAGCAGTAAGCCTATATGCACCAGATGCTGGGGAACATGGGTGGGAGGGTGCTGTTGCACCATATTCTGCTTTGTTGTTCCCTGGTTGAGAGCTGGTTGGCCCCTGTGTGAACAGAGTGCTGGACTAGATGGACCCTCGGTCTGATCCACCATGACACTTCTAATGTTCTTAATTTAGTGTTTTGCCTTTCAAACAGTAAAACCAAAATGGTTGAAATTATTAAATCTGAATGGATTAAAACTACCTTTACATCTAAGTAATGGTTTTTGTAGGGCGGCGGCGGGGGGATCTTTTTGAGTACAAGGGCATGCTTATCATTTTTGGGGTGTAGGCGAGGGTGCATTTGTAACAAGGTCATTTATTTTTGGGATTCTGTCTTTTCTTGTTCCCCTCCCCCCCCCATGGAATTCTGTCCAAACGTTTCATGGATCAGGAATGAAACGGTGGTTCTTGGGATGCTGCCTTTGAAACAAGAAGAGGAGGTGGTTGGCATGCGTCCAGGCTTCCAACATGGAACCCACTTTCTAGCTGTGCCAATTCACGGACCACTGCTTAGTGGTGGTGTGGTTATCTTCAAAGAGCAGCCATGTGCAGACTTGGGAATCTTGGGCTGGAAGGGAAGTGGAGGCTGAAAAACAAAGAACATATTTTTCCACCAGCCATCTCCTCTCCCATTCAGTGTTTTGTTTCTTCTCTCTCTGATTTCCCATCATGCCTTGTTTCTGCGATGTCACTCCGGTGCTTGGTTTTCTTGGTCTCAGTTGCTCACTTCCATCTTTCTTCAGACATCTTTGGTCAGGCTGGCATGGCCAGTTGGGTCTCCTGAAAACTGGTTGGCCAATGAGGCGCCTGAAATGAATTTTTCCGGTGGGCTTCAAGCTTTGCTGGGGTACGTTTGTGCTAATGCAGTTATGGCTGCACCTGCCAGGACCGTTATGGTATAGCGGCTAGTATGATTGTGGGAGCCCACGGATGAATCACCAGCATATCTTGCAGGGCAGTCGTGTGAGGACAAAAGTGCCTTGAAGGAAAACTAGGGTGTAAATCTGAGACATGGCTATTTCCAGGCCATTGCAAAGACTATAATAACCTTCAGGATAGGAAGGGAACAAAGCTGGTTAGTGACTCCTGTGATTTACTTAGTTTTAGGGCCTTTTTTAAAAAATGGGGCATCGGTTTAATGGCTGATGCTTTTATAGAGTTGAGGTCTGTGTCTTTTCCTTTTCATTGCTCTTGGCTGCTTCCGGTGTCAGAAATGCCAAGGGGTACATAAATAGCTAAATAATTGAATTTTGAAGAGCTATAGCGGTGTTGCGGGCGAATGCATGTGGACGGAAGGCACCACAGGGAATATAGGTGACCAGGCACAAGGTCACTATTTTATGGCACCAGTGGAGCAGAACCAGCAATGCCACTGAAGGTTGACAAGAAGCAGCTGCCCGGGAGGCCCAACATAACATTCCCAAGATCCAGTAGTTGGCAGGGATGAGATCAGAGCCTAAGGGAGTTGCCGCTCTCTGTCCCTTTGCTCTCTCAAAATATCTACTGCAACACAGCATGTAGCATGATGTTGCTGTGTCTTCCCACCCCACCAGCCCATGATGCATCTTCCCCATATATCTTTATCCTATTTAGTTCTGTCCCCAGATGTCTACACAAGAGATGCCACTGTCCACGTTGAGTTATCGCTACCGCTGCTTCCTACCAGACCTCAGCAAAAGTTAAGCTCCAGGTTGTTTGGTTCCAGGACCCAGGGGGAGCTGGGTCTTGGTTCAAGCAGGCCACAGGAAGCACTGTGGTCCAAAACGTGCAGGGGTCAAGTTCCAGAGCAGCAAACAAGGATCAGGTGCTTAACCAAAACCAGATAGAAGTCAGGTTCTGAGGAAGGGAGCAGGAGCTTAGGTAGAGTGTCCTCACACCGTTGAGAAGTCAGAGGACGCTTTTATAGGGCCTGTTGGGGGTCAGCTGGCAGAATGCCTCAGCACTCTTAAAACTAGGCGGCACCTTTGAAGCACACAGCTCATTCTGTCAAGCTCGCAGTGGGAACAGAGCACAGACGACACCTGTGGCTGTGAGATTTCATGGCTCTGTACATCAGTTGCTGGGGAACATGGGTGGGAGGGTGCTGTTGCACTCATGCCGTTAATGGGTCTCCCACAGGTAGCTGGTTGGCATTGGAGGGACAGCATGCTGGACTGGATGGATCCTTGATCTGATCCAGGATGGTTCTTCTGATGTTCTTTTGAAAGGGATAGTAAATTATTATTATTATTATTATTATTATTATTTATTACCTCTATCTGTATCCCACCTTTTGCTCAATACTGGGCCTCAAGGCAGCTTTACAGAATTAAAACATGTAAAGTTAAAAGCTATAAATAAAAATATACAAAAGTTTAAAATATAATTAAATAGATTTCAATATAAAAACATTTCCACATTTCAAATACATATTAAAATTTAAAAATCCTAACATAAATGGAGGTCTACATTATTCAACAAAGGTCTGTCAGAATAAGATTTTTTTTGCCTGCCTCTGGCTCAAGGAGGGAGCCAGTCTAGCTTCCCTGGAAAGGGAGGTCTAGATCCTTGGAGCAGCCACCGAGAAGGCCCTCTCCCGCATACTTATCAGACGTGTCTGGGATGTTGGTGGGACTGAGAGAATGGCCTCCCCAGAAGATCTTAGAGGATGGGCAGGCTCATATGGGAGAATACGGTCTTTCAGATAACCTGGACCTGAGCCATATAGGGCTTTATAGGTGATAACCAACACTTTGAATTGTGCCCGGAAACAGTAAAGTGATGGGGTCTTACTGCTGGCAGCCCGAGATTGAGGATCCCTCCCTTTCCATAATCATTCCCAGTGTGTCACTAATACTTCCATTCATACCACTTCTAAGCACTCCAGTTGAATGTGAATTTTGCCTTTCTCAGCTAAGCTTCGCCATCTCCGATTTTGTTAAGGGAGCCAGCATGACACCCTTCCCCTACCTTTGCATTTTAATGTATATCTTCTTTGTGCCACATGAATGCTGGAACTTTCCCAAATGCTATTGAACATTCATGATTCTCCCTTTTCTTTTTCTCCGAGCCTTAGGTATGCAATTTCAGAAGTTTATAGGTGACTAATAGCCAATGCATGGAAAACGCTCCCCTTCTGAATCACTGCTCACATTTTCCACTCAGCTAGTTTGTCGGCTTTTGGGATTTTCAACCTAATTTCTAAGAAGCTCCAGCCTTCAGAAATAATTACAGAGCTGGGGAGAAATTTCTGCTGGCATTTATTAAAGATACATTTCTGCTCAAGTAGATTCACAGCTTTTGGTGTTCTCGTAATGTTGCATCAGCTTCAGGCGTGCCATTGGAAAGATAGTCTCTTTTGCTCGGGATGACATGATATAAATAAACTCCCTGCCCAATGCAGATGATTTCACACTTCTCAGGCAGTGAGAAATCTGGAGCTGCCACCACAAGATACATTTCCTTTGGAGGATTGAACACCGGAGATTTAGGCTGCCTTTGTAATAACTGGCTAAAGGCCAGCTAACAAAGGGCCTCTTAGAATGGCAAGCTGTAAGTAATCTTATCAAACCTGCTGAACCACCTTCTTCTTCTGCAGGCTCCACTGGTCTTCAAGGGATCCATAATGGTTAAAATCCATAAAAGTGCTGGAAAGGAGCTGTTCTTGTTTTTGTTGTTAAAGCAGCAGCTTGCAAGATGATTCCCTTCAATTGGTTGCTCTTGCAAAACCTTTCCACAACGGCCTCTAACTTTTCCTACAAAGTCATCGGGCACATCACAAATCTGGGGTTGTTTATTGGTTATCACAACGTATATCCCACCTTTCGATAAAATCCAAGATGGATTGCCATCAAGTTCATAACCCACAAATGGTCGAAAATAACAGTGATGTCCAATATCAATAGCCTCAACATAGGCCGTCTAAAAACAGCAAGAACAGAAATGCATGTGAAGACTGGAACGCCACAAAAGATCACAGAAATAAAAGTGCCTTTGCCGCCCACCTGAAAGCAAGGACATAAGTAGAGCCCTGCTGGATCAGACCAAGGGTTCATCTAGTCCATCCCTCTGTTCCCACATGGCCAACCAGTTGTTGATCAGGAACCCACCAGCAGGAGATGAGTGCAACAGCCCCCTCCCGCCCATGTTTCTCCGCAACTTGTACATATAGGCTGACTGCCTCAGATACTGGAGGTAGCACCTAGAGATCTCCCTGGGATAAGATTGACTTTTTACTTTGTTTGTTTGCTCATTCCTGGGGAGCCTGTTCCAAATCAGGGGTGTTGTAGAAGCTGTCTCAGCTGTGCAATGTACCCTGGATTGCCTAGGAGCTAGAGGGCAAATGGTCTCTTTGGAAACAGCGGGCTCCATCAAAGCTTTTCCTGCCCAAGAGCTGGATTCCATTTCGGAAAGGCTTTCAGGGGGCCACATTCCAGGGGTGGGTGTGGCCACAGGCAAAAGGGGTGGAGCCAAAACAGTACAAAAGTTAGCATACTTTAGCTTAAAGCTCTTGCTGCCACCAGCTCAGCCTCAGGAGAGGTATTTCAACCTTTTAGGGTGCAATCCTATGCATGGGGGAAAAATGCATATAAGGTGGGATATGGGTTGTGGGGATGGATGGGGCCTTCTGGGGAACCACAGAGGGCCAGAAGTTCAAAATTCCCACCTTTAAAAGGGAACTGGAGAAATGTGCAGAGGAGAAACAGAGGATGCCGCTGGATATCAGTTGATGGATGGCTGGAGAAGGCTGTTGCTTCAGTGTTCTGCTTGCAGGAAACTGGAAACTGGATTTGACGGACCCCGTGTTCTGATCCAGCAGGGCTCTCTTCTTAGGGCGGATCTACACACAAGTTTTTTGACGTTTTATAAGGGTTATGAAAACTCTTTGGGCCACATGACGCACTCCCTATTACGTTGTATATCTGAGGTTTTTTAAAACTCCCTTCAGTTATATACAACGGTTTCACTTTTAATAAATAGTTTTAAGCAAAATAATGTGTCCTTCCTTACCGTTTCTGATTCATGGGGGCAGTGCTTCCTTTACTGGTGCCCAAATGCTGAGCAGTTGATTGGTGGGGAAGAAACAGGAAGTGGACCAGTGAACTACAACACCTACAATTCTTAGCCCTATACTCGCTAGGGAATGACAGAGGAACTAAGAAGGAAGTGTGTAACTGAACTACAACCCCCACAATGCCTTGCCCTAAATTCATTCAAAAACGAAAGAAGAAAAGACAGGGCAGAACAGTGTGTGACTGCACACACTGCTTTAAAGACTGAAGACTGTTCTCCTGTAACGTGAGTACTCAGTAATGTGGCCTAAGACGTTTTAGAACGCACCTATTTGGAACGTTTTAAAATACAATTTAAAACATTCCAAAGGACTGTGTGGATTCCCCCTTATTCCCTGTCAAGTTGGGGAATTGCATTTTGCATTGTATATTGTATGTTTTTGCAGTTTTAATTTTCGTATATTGTTTTTAGGTGTTTTCATCTTATGTAAGCAGCCCAGAGAGCTTCGGCTATGGGGAGGTACTCAAATGCAATAAATAAAAATAAAATAAATAAACATTGCTGATGCCATTCTGAAATCTGCAAGGCTTGTTCATAGGTTATCTGATCATCTAGTAGGCTTGTTTCTCTAGGGCACCAAGGCGGTAGTATCTGATGCAGCTTGTTGAGTGGATTCCCCCCCCCCCCAATTATGGGGAGAGTTTTGATTCCAGCCCTGTGTGGCCCTGGATTAAGAAGGATCCAAGTGGCAAGCTGTGTTTGCTGCTGCTGCTGCAGTGGTGGTGGTGGCATGGAGAGTCACCACTGGCAGTGGCTGTCCCTATGGATAGGACTATGTGTCACCTGGCTTCTTGGGTTTTAACCCTCCTTTAATTATGCTGTATTTGCCTGCAGGACCATGGGGGGCAGAGGTTATCGTTCTGCAAAGTGACCTCTATTTTTTTTAAAAAATTAAAACATGTTTCTTTGTTTGGTAAAGTGTAAAAGACTGAGACGAGTGTCCATCATTTCAAACTAGAAAATAGCTTGCAAATCTCTCTGGCTTAGGCTTTCCAGCTTCTCGGGGTGATGTCATGTGCCTGCTGGAGGAACCTTCTGCCTCCAAGGAGCTAGAGCTGCCAGAGATGGATGACACCACTGGACCACCCATATCAGGAAGCCAAGTGTCTGTCTCCCACATGAAGACGGGAGTTCTGCTTCAGAATCAGAGACTGAGTGACAACCCAGTCCCAGAGAGTGTTGTTTCCTTAAGAGGCAAATCAGTAGGTCTCCTGTAAGAAGAAGCATTTGGCTCCAAGTAAGGACTCCTCAAGAGGAGGGTATTCCTCCACAGCAAGTTTGTAATATACTGCAGCTGAGCCTTGGGTGGGGCTCAGGAGGTTCAGGATAAGCTTGCATGCTCAGTGTAGCCTTTGCTTGAAACAATACTGCTGCTGCAGCTCCTATATCTTGTACCTTGACTCATGTTTGAACCTCTGGGTTATTGATCTTTGGATTTCTGCCTGATGCTTCTGTTTGGAACTCTGTGCTTGCCTGATATCCTGTGTGTTTGACCTTGGCTACATTTCTGACTTCCCTTTGGAAAATCCATGTTTGCCTGGTAAACTGTGCTGACTGTTGGATTGCTGAGACTTCTCTATTGCAATTAGCTGAGGTCAGTTGAGGCAGGTCAGACACCCTCTTCTTACATTCATCAGAAAAAACAGCCCTGAGCTGGTTCTTGCCTTCCCTGTTTGTGGCTGGAACTGGACAGTGAACTCCTTGGTAGCCGAGGGCCATCGAAGGCCACCTGGAGCAAGCCAACAGCAAAAGAGATGGTTGAAGAACTGAAAGAAAAGAGTGGCCCTTGAAGGCACAGCTTCAGAGCTTGGGTTTTGCTCCATTGATGGCTGCAACAGCAGTCAGCAGCATGTGGTTCTTATATTTAGGTGTTTTTATGTGTGGTCAATATTGTCAGGCATCTTCCCCTGAACTTTAATGCATGACCTACCTGCTACTGACTTGGGAAACTGGTCTGTTGAAGCCCAAACGGTCTACTGTGACTATCTGAAGCGTCAGTTAGGGAACAAATCTTTCCTAAATGTTGAGGATTAAATGTGGAGATATCAGCATGCAATGCATGCATTCTGCCGCTGAGGTGTAAACGCTCTCCAGGTATTTACAGCTTATATAAATTGCCTTCTGTTGTCCATCAGATGATGGGGAATTTGGGTCCAACCCATCTGGCGGGCACCAAGTTGGGAAGGCTGAGCTACCCCATTATTGTCACCAGGCAGCAGGGTACCTCTCCAGGGTCTCGGGCCAAATTCCTACCCAGTCTTGCTTACTTAAGTTGAGATCCTTTTAGATGAAGTTCTGGGGATTGAACAGTGTGTGCTGCATCTCTGGATTGTATAACTGGAGCTACTTTTGGGGGTGACTCAAGTTCTGTGGTCGTGTGGGTGAAAGCAGAGACGTGTTCCGCCTGTGAGCGAATTCCAGCAAATGCTCATTGGAGACTGGTGTTGAAGTTACAAGGAGTCAGGCTGACCAACCCAGCTTGGTTTTCCTAGAGTCAGATTTCCATGGTTACAATACCGTGGGATTCTACCATGGGGCTGAACAAATGTCAGCTACTGACAAGGATTAGTAAGGGAAGGGAAGATGGTTTGATGTAGCCCTAGTTACCCGAGGGCTAGTTTTTGTGGGGAGGGCTGTGCACGTTGGGGGCTGTGTATGAAGCGAATGAGAGAAAGACAGACTAGAATTTCCTCTATGTAAAAACAGCTCAGAACATTTTTGGCACGATTACAGGAAGTTGTTATCAGTATGTCAACCTTGGAAGATTTAGACGATCTCTCTCCAAGGAAGACACACTGAGTGCCTGTGAATCTGCAGGAAGGGAAGCTGAGAATCTTGCTTGCCAAACACCTGGGGAATGAAACCTGCTCCGCTCTTGCAGGGCCTCCCTGCCAGTCTCGGAAAACACCCATTATCTAAACCTTGTTATCATCTCTCTGGTTAATTAATAGAAGCATTGTGCCAAAGCCCAGATGAATGGCCAAGATTTTAGTACGGTAGAGAGAGGATATTATCTGATAGTATCTGCTACCTCTGGAGGAAAGGGAAATATCGTTCTCGCTCCTTGTTATCATTTCAAATTCGTACAAGGCATCTGTGGAGGAAACGTGCAAATGAGCATCTTTAATGTGTTTCTAGAAAGGCTGTTTCAAAAGGGATAGGATTGACATTTTAGTTAGTTAGTTTGTTTGTTCCTGCTGGGCACAGAGGCAATTGCTAAACATTCACCATCTAATCTCAAGAATTGCTTCATTGGCATTTTGAAATAATATTTCTGCCCCCTTAATCCTACTTTATAGTTCTCTCTTTAGGGGCATAATCAAGCATGTTCTCTCCTCCTGAGCAAGTCGCTCTCCCTCTTAAGACCATATCAAGCTGGTCACACCACCGGTCCATCTAGTTTGGTGTGTGGCTGCTGTGAAAAAGGCAAATTCCATGTTGGGGATCATTGGGAAAGGAATCAAAAACAACACTGCCAATGTTGTGATGCCCAAATACGAACTTATGGTACGATCACACTTGGAATTCTGTGTACACTTCTGGCTGCCGCCACCTTAAAAAGGATACTGGAAAGCTGGAAAAAGTGCACAGAAAGGCAACCAAAATGTATAGAATTATGGATGGTATGGATTAGGGATGTGCAGGCCCGAAAATATCATATTTTATCGTTATCAGAATTTTGGACCAAAAACATTATCGTCTCTGACAATATCGTAGGTTAATCGTATCGTCTTCATGATAATCATCAGAAATCTGATATTTAATTTGCAGCCCCATTGTACCTTATAGAGCTGAAGTTTTTTTTTAGAAAACATGCTTATAACTTCTGTGTTTTCAATGTTACAGGCTTGAAACTTGGTCACAATGCTTATGGGGTATGCTGAAGTATATGTATGAAATTTGAGATCGATCCCTCCAACCCTTGATTTTATATGAATTTATTAAAGAATGTTTAAGTTCTGACAGGTCAAAAGTTGCAGGATCTTTAAAAAATTCATATAAAATACAGGGGTGGAGGGATTGATCTGAAATTTGGCACATATGTGTAGCACCATGTGCTAGACATGTGTATGAAATTTGAGATCGATCCCTCCAACCCTTGATTTTATATGAATTTTTTAAAGATCCTGCAACTTTTTGACAGGTCTGAATGAACGCACGTGGCGAGCTGTCATTCTGATCTGTCAGAACTTATAAAATTGAATGTTGGAGGGATCGATCTCAAATTTCATACACATACTTAGGCATATCCCATAAGCACTGTGACCAAGTTTCAAGCCTCTAACTTTTAAAATACAGAAGTTATAGGTTTATTTATATGGCAGTCCGATAATCCGATATAATCAGGCTGAAAATTATTGGATCGGATATTTATCGGAGGTTTTTCTATCGTATGATTATCGTTAAATGCATGCACAATAAAGAGCATATCGTATTGTTATCGTACATTTTAACGATACGATACACATCCCTAGTATGGATAGTGTGGAGAAAGTGGAGAGGGGAAGTCCCCCACCCCACCTCATAATACTAGAACCTGGGGTCACCTCATGAAACTGGTTGGTGGGAGATTCAGGACAGATAAAAGAATGTACTTCTTCACACAGCATATAGTTAAACTATGGAATTCACTTTCATAGTTTGCATGTCTTGTTTCAGGCCTTGGGTTCTGTTGAGGCTTTGCAGGATTTTGCTATAGTCAGATCTTTAACAGCATTCATGTTAGGTCTGATTCCTCAGGAAAGCAAGATGGGAAGAGATCAGCACCACATAAAGCTCTGAGTGGTGCTGGGTAGAAGCCAGACAGGCTTGTCCTTATGTTGCTCCAGCATGGATATCAAGACTGAGTCTTAAGTAAGAGTTTGCTTGGATTTAGACTGGTTGGCTCTGCCTCCACACTGACCGTCTCTCAAAGGGGCCCAGCCTGGTTTCTGGGAAGGTGGAAGCCTTATGATGCCTTTCCATGACCAATTCCTTTTCCTGATCTGTTAACTCTGGAGCCTCCTCAGAGGACAAGGGGTTGAGATCCTCAGAGGATGTGTTCAGGGTCCTAACCAGTGACAGTGCCCTGAGTTGCCACTTTTTTGCTCTTTGCCTGAATATCCCAAGCCCGGCACATAGCTCATGGTCATGACATTGCTGACATTTCTGTGAAGCGTTGGGTCTCCAGAAAACAGAACTGGAGGAGAGAAAATGGGTGTAATAACTCACTATTATTCTCTTCACTCTTGTGAATTCCATTAGCCACTTTTATATTTACTGCCTCTATTTCTCACCTTGGGTGCATTCTTAATTTTAATAGTCCACACTGTAATTTTATTTAGTGTTGTTTTTGACATCGGAATCTTTTCAGAGCAGTCATCCAAGATCCCGTATTTCTTCTGATCCTGACAGCAGCCCTTGTTCTTGGAATATTATCAGCTTGTCCATTTTGGGCTTTTTTGGGGCAACTTTGAGCAATTTAATAAACAAGTGCCTTGCCATGTATTGCAAGCTGCGGCTTTCAGCAAGATTACTTACAGATGACAATGTTTGCCCGAAACAATTTGGTTTTTTCCCCGATGCGGTTCCTCCATCTTCCCCAAGGCAAGGTAAGACCTGATCTATACTTTCGGCAGGATAAGGTGGTAGAGACTTGAGATGGTATAATGGACTATACCACTTTAGAGTGCAGAGGGGCCTGCCATTTTAACGCTCCCCTATATTAAACAAAACCTCCTGTCTAGTGTAAAAACAACCCAAATCCAGCAACCTAGCAAATTTGGGGCAATGTTTCTAGACCAACCCTTGCTGTACTAGTTTTTTACTTGCAGGGAGGAGGGGTTCCCCCCCCCCCCCCCAGCAGACTAATTAGAAGATGGGGGAGTTGAAATCTTCTCCCTCTGCTCTCTCCTACTTTATTGCCAGTGTGAGAGCCTAGTCACTGTTCAAGGATCTTGAGCACCCTTCCCCAACAAGTTTCCCTCTAGATCTTTTACACTACAACACCCATCAGCCCCAGCCAGCATAATGTGTGAAATGGCCCATCACTGGATGGCCTTGGACAAATCCCTCAGTCTCTGGCTGCCTCTACAAGAGGCATTTAAAACTCTTTCAAGGCGCATTAAAATTTTTACCTCTACAAGAACGGAGCGCAAATTGGGCATAGAGGCGCATTTTCTCTCCAATTATGCGCATTATCGAATGCGCGTTAAATAGCGAGTTTTATTTTGCTCCGGCCGTTAAAGCGCATTTTGACTATATGAACAAGCGATTCTCCGCATATTAACAGTTTAAATCGTGTTTCGGTCGTCCAGTAATGTGCTTCGCCGCCTCTCATACAGAGGTATTAGGCGTAAATGCGCTTCAGCGAATATGCGCATAATCGCCTAACCAGGCGTAAAGGCGAATTCTTGTAGATGAGGCATCAGCCTTGGTTGCCCAGCTGCAAACTAGGGGAAATTGACCTGGGGATGATTGAAAACATTTTGCCAATGTCTGTGTGTGTAAGAGAGAAACTAATAAGATGACCATATACACCCCCCCCCACACACACACACACAAGTACTTCGCAGAGCATTTCTCAGCATGTCTGGCACTGGGTGGTGGTGGTGGTGAGTGACTGTGTTGAAAAGGGCAGATCATTCGTCACTGGATGGCCATCCTGATGGCAGAATTGGGTTAGGGAGGATTGTCTACTCAGGGTCTCAAGCAGAGATACCTCTTTCCCTTCACCTGGGCCCTGATCTGTTGAACTGGAGATGCTGCTGGGGGGGGGGGGGTTGAAACCAGGAGCTTTGGCATGCAAATCCAGTGGCAATCAAATGCCGGCTGCCCTCCAGCCTCTGTTGTGTTTCTTTCGCCCATGTTGGAAGTTCTGCCTCCCCCCAACCACCCAACTCTCTGCCTTGGCCGTTAATTTCTCTCTCTCTCTCTCTCTCTCTCTCTCTCTCTCTCTCTCTCTCTCTCTCCTGTGTCTGGCATATTTGCTTGTTCTGGGCTTGCTGAGGCTGGTGGGATGGTGGCTTGTGGCTTGCATTTTTAGTACTGCCAAATATAGCCCCAGCATGGTGCAAATGCAACTCTCAGAAGCAGGCTGGGTGTGAAGACCAGGTGGCTGTGCATAATCTCCCCATTTTTTAAAAGAAGAAAATGAAGATTTGCAACCCAGCCCTGAAGATCCGACTTATTTGACTTATTAGTGGGAGGAAGTAGCAGAGCGCCTCCCTTCCCCATCGCCCGCCCACCTATCCGCCCTCCCTCCCCTTCTGCTGCCAAATTTGATGCGGACCAGAATATCTTAACATTTCTCTCCTCCTCTTTAGTTGCTGTCCTTTGAAATGTGTTGCAGTGCCAACAAAGTGCCCCGAAATGATAATATCTGGGAGGAGAGATGCTAAATTGACTTCACCCTTCTCGCGCTTGCCCCGCCTTCGTGGCAAAGGTCTCCTCCCACAAGGCAAGGTTTTCCCCAGCTGGGCTTCCTGCCGGTTTTGGAGTCTGGCTGACAAGGAAATGATTAAAACTGCCTGATGTTTGTCGGAACCTGCTGGGAGAATTGGCAGGTGGGATATGGGTTAAGCACTGCCTTCCTGCTAGATTTCTCCTGCAAGCATCCTTCTACCCCTGCATTTGACTTATGAGCTTGGGAAACCTTCATTTCCATCCCCCATCTTACCTCCTTCCACCCAGACTACTTCTGGTAATCTCTTGGAAAATGCTAGTTGCATTTTGTGTGTGTGTGTGTGTGTGTGTGTGTGAGAGAGAGAGAGAGAGAGAGTGTCAGTCAAGATATCCCAACACAAATGGGTTGGGATATCCTGAACCTGGTATTCTAACTAATACATTGTGCCTCCTGCAATGTAATGCCCTCCAGATGTTACAACTCCCACTATCCCTATCTATTGGCCATTCTGCCTGGGGCTAATGGGAGTTGAAGTCCCAAACATCTGGAGGGCACCACACTGAGCAAGGCTAGTGTAAGACTATTTATGTGCAATGGTTTCCACGTCAGCTGGGATAGGCAATGATCCAGTTTTCATGTCATGGCAATTCTAGGCTATTTGACTCAGGAATTATCATGCTGAGCAGGAGTGGTTGTTGAGTTACCTTTCAGTTGTTTAACCCCCAAACAACCAAGAGTTCCAGGTTTGGATATCTTGATAACAACTCAGGAACACTATTGATTGAAGGCAGAAGTGTCAAGCACATAGGAGGTAGTGCACTCGCTCCTGTGTGCTCGGCCATGGCAATTCCTGGGTTAAATAACCCAGGATTTGGTGTGTTATGTGCAAACCAAGTCAATGAGTTTTCTAGTCAGTTTCTGTGGTATGATCAAGCCATTGTTGCTTGTGGAATACACTTTCACATAATGATAATAATAATAATAATAATAATGTTTTTTTTATTTCTTACTCGCCTCTCCGTTTGGATTGAGGCAGGGAACAGCAGTAAATATAAAATATGAAAAAAATACATAAAACTGATTAAAAACATGGTACACATTGTCTCTTGCTATGGTCTCTCTGCTCATATAGAGCTCTGAAACGCTTGCAAAAACCTGTAACACTTCGTTCGAGCAGAGTGTTGCAAACCATCAGCCCTATTTTTAAACCTTGATACATGGGTAGCGCAGTGAAATATGAAACTGAGAGAGAGTGCCAGCGGTGTAGTGGTAAATTTGGAACTGCAGGCACTCATCAGAGTTGGAGGCAGTATACTGGGGAACATGACCAGGAGGTTGCTATTGCACTCCCAGGCAGCTGGTTGGCCACTGTGTGAACAGGATTCTGGGCTAGATAGGCCTTTGATCTAATTCGGCATGACTCTTCTTGTGTTCTTGTGTTTTTACCATAGCTACCCCTCCAAGGAGAGTCCAAAAATGCAGCCATCTGTGTTGATCCATATCAACAAACCAGTTGTAACAGTTTTCATCTCTTCCAGGAATAGGTCTTTTGTAAAGCTAATGGGTCTTAATTGCCCATTCAAACCCTAACATGTTTTGCATTGCAACATTTGCTGGAAAAGTACCAGCTACAGTGAAGTTTGCAGTTATGCTCCAAGCAAACAAGGAAACCTGTGTGGGACACCAGATAATGTCATCCACCCTGCTAATTGAAAAGTCCCTGGCATTCATTAAATAGGTAGGTTTCCTTGCATAAGATTATCTGTCTACTGAAATCCTAGATTTAGGATCTCTCTCTCTCTCTCTCTCTCTCTCTCTCCCCTTCCACTTTACAATCCTTAATTTGTATTTTTTGGGAGGGGAGAGTTCTCCAGAATGGGTTTTACTCATGCAAACATTTGCACGAGAAAGGGAATTGCTGTGTTGTTGCAGGGATTAGAGTCAGTCCTATTTGTTCTTCTGATGATAGGTGACTCACTGACTAGTGATAGCTGAAACTGAAATGGCCACCGGAGCAAAACTCCCAAGGAAGGGGAAAACTTCTTACCAGATCCAGCTGCAAAAGGGCAGTGTCTGATTTGGAAATCAGAATGTAACCTTTCGAAACATTTATCATGTCCCATCTATATCTCTGTAGGTGGCATTTTCTTTCTGGAAGGGGGTGGGGAATGCTTTAATCACATTGCAAAGTTAACACTCATTATGGTCTACTGCCGGCTACTGCAATCCAGTCATCCCACAGTAGGTCTCTGGGTTTCAATTTATTCTAAGAGTGCCCAGGAGGAAAAGGTCTGAAATTCACTAGAATCCAGCTGCTGGATGGGTTCTGGAATCACGTCACTGTCGTGTTTCCCAAAACCTCTCGCCTTAGCGGGAGACAGTAAAGAGGTCTGCCACATAATCCACAAAACTTTATTCAGGCAATAAACATCTCTTCCCACCTGAAGAGAGTCTAACTTCTAGGAACTTTCCTCTAGGCAAAACTATGCGAACTAAGCAAGACAATTGTCCTTTCAAGAAAAAGGGAAAGCCCTTTCCCAGAACGCTTTAACTTCAAGGAGGCTGGTTCTGAAGAAGCCTTTGGCGAGAAGCTAGCCGGCTGACCTTCTCTAACCTTCCTTTAGCTCCGCCCTTTTGAGTCTACCGCGGACTCTAGGATCAGCTAGCCTTGAAGTGCCCTCCCCCTCAGAAGAAGAATGATTTCTCATAGACTGTATGTTGTAACGTTTTCAGTGATAAGGGCTGTTGAAGGTTCATCCCCAGCTGGTGAAGAGCCCGTGAGAATCACCTCTCCCACTCCCTGGGTAGGCTAGTACATTTCTGACACTGTCTCTTCTGCTTCAGAATCTGATTCCAATTGATCGCCAGAAACTCCTTTTTCCAGGCTAAGGGGAACAGGCCTAGTCACGACAGCCACAGGCATGCTCTCGTGTATAAAGTACTTCACATACTGTACTTCAGAATTTCTTACGCGATCCCTGTATGTTGGGCTTTATCATTTATGCACATCCGGAAGATGAGGGGGAGGGCTTAAGAGTTGCACCAGTATAAAAATAGGGCTTTGAGAAGTGGGGGGAATGTCCAACCCCTCACTCATCTTTTCTTGTTGCTGTCTGCAGGGTATTCACTATGTGAGAAACAGCCATTTAGGTGCAATTTCTTTTTAATTGGGGTTTACTCTCCTTTGAAAGTGATCCCAGCCAATCAGGGATCCAGTAGTCAAGGCAGTAAAAATGTAATGCTGCATAGTAGCATCTCAAAGCCAGTTCAGAGTGAGGGAGGGCAAACTTTTCTGCAGTCAGCTCAACTCTAAATAGATGAATGCTTTTACCCTCCCCCAAATCATGGAAGGGGAGGCACTTTTCCCAGCTGATGAAGGATGTTGCGAAAAGCACAGCTCTCTTTCAGCTCAGCCGTAATGGTGCTGAGAAGATTTGAAGTTCACATTTTTTGGTATTTATTTTGCAATAAAATACTGGCAGAGGAAGTCTAGTCTAAATCATAGATTATTTAACAGAAAAAGAAGGAAAAGCAACCATCAGCAACTCACTTACTACAGAGTAGCTCTGTTTCTCTGAACAGTGTTGCCTAGGCGTAACAGAATTGTGGGTTGTCTTCATGTCAGGAGTCAGAATGAATGATGACTTTGTTTTCTGTAGTGAAATATTTCACCCGATCAGCTCAGAGTCCCAATAAATCTATCTTCGAATCTTCCTGTATGAAAGTTCCCCTCCCGATGTAATCTTTCTGCCATCCATTATGAGAGTTTGTCTGCATTAATCTACAAGTTGACTGTTTCCCTTGTAAACATGCGGCACTATTTCTTACATTTGCCACCCATTACTCTCCAAATGCCTTTTCTTTGTCATGATCAGGGGTCATGGTGGTGGTGGGGTGGGGAGAGAATATTTTCTCCCTTATGAGCCTGCCCATCCCCTGAGGTCTTCAGAGGAGGCCTTTCTCTCAGTCCCACCACCATTACAGGCATGCCTGGTGGGAACACGGGAGAGGGCCTTCTTGGTAGCTGCCCCTGGACTCTGGAACTCCCTTCCCAGGGAAGCTAAACTGGCTTCCTCCTTGGTGTGCTTTCGGAGGCAGTCTAAAACTTTCTGTTTCAGCAGGCCTTTGGGGAGTACTTTGGACCTCTGTTGATATATTGTCTATATCTTGGATTTTAAAAAATACATATTTGTATTTAAAATGTTTTAAAATGTTTAAAATATTTTAATATTGTACTATGTTTAATTACATTTTTTATTTTTTGTATATCTCCATCTGTTTTGAACTGGACATGTTTTAATTTGTAAGTCGCCTTGCGTCCCAGTATTGGGAAAAGGCGGAAAATAATAATAATAATAATAATAATAATAATAATAATAAACAACAACAACAACAACATTTTGTGCATTTTGTTTTTATAGAGACTTCAGAATACAATGGGTTTAGCTTTTCCCAGGCTTCTATTGCCCTGCCTGCATCTGAGTGGATTCCCATGTTCCACCTGTAATCAGTCTAGCCCAGTAAGGGGGAGGTACATACAGTAAGGGGGAGGTACTGGGCATCTCTCTCTCTCTCTCTCTCTCTCTCTCTCTCTCTCTCTCTCTCTCTCCCCGTTCAAGGAGATACGCTAACTAAGGACTGAAAGCCTTAAAACAGACTCTTAAAGCAAAGCATCTTCCTTGATATTCTCTAGAGTGCTTGGAAGGCTATCAGTTATGCTAATTTTAAAAGCCTGGAAATACGACTACTCTAAAAGTCAGCCTTAATAGGACTTGCTTAAAAAATGGATATGGGGGAACAGGGTTGGAGAAAGGCACCGATCCAGGATTTTATTGATGTTTTTTTCTGCAAATACATATGGAAGCCACTTCTAAGCTTCTAGTCCCAATGGCGCTGCTCCCTGTATGGTGGCATCCTAAACTGCCTGCCAAGGAGCTGTTCCTCTGTGAGAGCTTCTTTCCAAGAAGTTGCTTTTAAAAAGAGAAAGTGTCATGCAAATTCTCTTCTGCATACTTTCTCCCGCAATATTGCTCCCACTCTTATAATTACCTTCGCTTCAATATCTCTGCCTGGTTTTCTTGTTAATTAATTAAACCTTTTGTTAAAGGGTTCAGCGATTTGCTCCATGCAAGAGGGCAGATTCCCACTTTAAATGTTGTATCCTGGAGTCAAAAAAGATGCACGGAACTTGAAAGGATGAACGCAGTTAAAATTTGCCACTTGATCCTTGCTGAGTTGCTGCTTCTGCATACTTGAATGGAAGCCATAGAATTGCATGGACCTGGGTGCCCATTCAACATGACCAGAGAAATGCCTATTTTGTAAATTGGGAGGAAAACACAAAATAAAATGAGAATTATGATTTCTGGTTCTCTTGCCATACACCAGTGAGACCCCCAGCGTGGGTGGTGCCTTGACCTAAGATAGGTCACTCCAGTTGTTGCAGTTTATTTGTTTATTTATTTTGAGGAGAAGCTGCCTTGAGTGCCATTTTTGTTTTGGTAGAAAGGAGGGGTACAAATTAAATAAATATGTATACAAACACAAGAGTCAAGGTATGTCTAGATTGCAAATTTATACTCATTCTATATACAGTGCAGCCTTCCCCGACCTGTTGCCCTGCAGATGTTTTGGACTTCAACTGGTGTCAGCTCCGCCCAGCATGGCCAATGGACAGGAATGCTGGGAGCTGTAGTCCAATTGTAGGAACCCAGTGTGTCCTTCCTCCCTTGCAATGGTGTTTCTGCCCATATATTGGCCAAGAGAATGGTGTTGATGCTCCTTTATGTCATGGAAGGCTCAGAAGATGCCGCACTGGTCAGAAATCTAGATGAGGACATCATTGTCCCTCTCCAGGAAGAGCAGAGCAGCCCCTGACCCCACCTGGATACAGCCAAGTCCCATGACACCTAGTGACAGTATCCACACATGGGACCTTCACGCTCTGGATGTATCCAACAAGGCGGAAGTGCGACTTTTTTTTAAATTGTTATATTTATATCCTGTCTTTTTTCCTCAAAGGAACCCAAGGTGGCTTACATGATCCTTCTCTGCTCCATTTTATCCTCACAACAACACTGTGGAGCAGATTAGGCTGAGAGCGGGTGATTGGCCAAAAGTCAGCTTGTTGGCTGAGTGGGGACTAGTACCCAGATCTCCCCAGTCTCAGGCCACCACTCTAACCTTTACACCACACTGGATCTTTCTATAATCCAGTAGGATTTCAGACACAAGTCAAAGTGTTGAGACTACTGCTATGCCGAAAATTTCTCCCACTTTTTTTTTCAACCATTCTAATTCAATTTAATAGAAAAGAAATTACTTTCGACAATGGGGGGGAAATTCTGGAGAAATTCACAGGAGTTGAGTCTGGGTTTCTTGTGCTTAACTTATTTAGGAGGCAGTTGAGGAGTGTGCATGAGTGTCCTGCCTTTCATTGTACAAGGATCTGCAGCCTCCTCAGCTCCCCACACTTCAGTTAAAGCCCAGGGGGGAGACATTATGAAGCAATGCATGCATAGCGCTTTTTCAGAACAGGATGTGCAGGCAGCCTGGGAGACAGCAGAGCTATAGAGAGGATGGAATAGAAAGAATTAGGAAGCACACCTGCATCACCCTTGGCTTCCTTGCAATGGTGAGGTAATAAGCTCAGAGACATCGCAATATATTTTCTCGTAAAACACCCTGAGAATGAGGCAGAACAATGGAAGATTCTTTCAGGGGGGAAGAAATTTTGTAAGAAATTGGAGGACAGATTTTGGCTCGGCCTGGCTCCATCTCTTCCCTGGAACTGGACCGAACACTGCCCCCTCATTGCAGTTGTTGCAAAATGGGGGCCAAGCTGCCAACACAGTTGGTGTTGTTGCCATTTGCAGTGGAGGTACAGCCCCTCTCCAATCCTTACTGCAACCCCTGCCAATGGTGAACCTCACCTGTGAGAAACTGTGGGATCCCTGCATTGAGCAGGAGTGTTGGACTTGATGGCCTTACAGGCCCTTCCAACTCTGCCATTCTATGATTCCTCCCCTTGGAGAAATTCAATGAAACTGTCCCCCCCCCCCCAATTTCTCTGCCCACAAATTGGGTGGTGAATTTCAAGGGGCCATTTGCACACAGCTCTAGTTTAGACGAATCTTTCATTTCTTTTCTTCCCTAACGACATTTTGCTTCAATCTGTGCATGTGCACACTTGCGTTTTGAAGGATACATATCTGTGCTGTGATGTTCTGCTGTGTTAATTCATACATTGTTAATGAGAGATTTTATGACTTATTCATACATATTTTCTTATTATAAACCACCTGGAATAAACTGTTGGCATGCCGGCATAGAAATGCCTTCTTGAAATAAAGACAGTCTTGTGTGAAGTGGTGTGAAGGGGGCCGCGAAGTGAAGTCCACATTGGAGAGTAAAATTGCCAGGCAGGGTTAAATGTCGGAACCTTTTGTTTTTGAAATCAACCAATCCTTGCTTCATTTCATACAAGTTTATCTTTTTTCTTTTCTTGCTAATGTTGAGAGGACCAATTTCATGTAAATCTGGCTTCTGTTAACCCATGCAAGAGGGTCACTTTGCCTTATATCAGATTGTTCCATTGTCTAACTGCCAGCTGAGTTATTAATTAGATTCCATTATTCTAAATGTAAGCTGTGTATTAGTTTTGCTTTGAGGAAAACTGAAAGCCAAGATTGCTAAATAACTGTCCTTTTCTTCGTATTTTCTGCTTTCCCTACCCATTACTTAAGAGAATCAAGTAAATAAATAAGTAAATGCCATGCAGGTTCTTCATTGCAACTGCAAGACTTTAATCAGCAAATATCCTTTATCCACTTATTTGGTCAAGCCTGCGCAAAGTTCCACAACACGCAAGCAGCGATTAGGTCTCTCTCTTTGGAACAGATGTTTTTCTGTTCACTGAAACTCTCTGTGTTTGTTCTTGGTCAGTCTGGAGGCAGGCCGTTGTATCTTTGCAGAAACTTTGCTTGCAAGAAGGGATCCCTGCTTGCGGTGTATGATCACACCACTTTCGGTTCGGCTAAAGAGGTTGGATGGGATCTTCTGCAGCTTTAAGAACCTTTCTGACCAGTGATGAGAGTGGAGTAAAAGAAATACACCATGGGCAATAAATCCTGCCAGATGTGTTTCAGCCTCTGGAATTGCCCATCTTCCTGGAACAGGCTAACGGTGGTATGATGCAGAAATTCTCTAGGTGTGCTTCTGCGATCGCTTCCTTTTGCATATTGCAAAATGTGGGCAATGTTTATTTCTGTTTCTTCCTGCTGTGCAACTGGTAAAACTGCCACGGCCCCCTTTGTACGCAGCTAAGCTCCTTTTCCTTAGCTTTTATTTGCAAATCTCTCCTAGCAGATGTTTTCATCCATTGAAGGCTGGGGTGAGGTTGAACTATAGCGATCAATTGGATCAAAGGTGGTGACTACTTTCCACAAGAGCAGAATCTCCAGGAAAATGCAAAATGCCTCAATATTGAGCCGCGGCAAAACAATCAAAGCAGAGCTGCCTCCGGCTCCAGATGGGATTATAAAATGGACATTCACATTTATTTCCTCTGCAGTCACTTTAATGTGTTGGATCTGGCATGGGAGAATCATTTGTCTTCAGATGCCTAGTTCTACCTGTCTCTTCTCTGCACCTCAGTCCTGGCCCTCAGAGGAGGGCCAGGTTCTCTTCTCAATCATCCTAGAGTGCAGGACACGTAATAACTGGCTCAAGTTACAGGAAGCCAGATTCTGGCTGGACATCAGGAAAAACTTCCTGACTGTTAGAGCAGTACTGAAATGGAACCTATGACCTAGGGAGGTCGTGGGCTCTCCCACACTAGAGGCCTTCAAGCTGGATAGCCATCTGTCAAGGATGCTTTAAGGTGGATTCCTGCATTGAGCAGGGGGTTGGACTTGATGGCCTTAGAGGCCCCTTCCAACTCTACAATTCTATGATTCTATGATTCATCCCAAGGTCTCAGGGCCTCCCCTTCCCACTACATTCTGCCATTTCTACTCCCTTCCTCTGCTTTCTTCATTTTCACCAATATCCCTTCTCCTACCTCCTCTGTTTCTCATTGCACCACCACAATGAGCCACTCTAAGCTGCCTTTTTGCTAATTAAGGGGTGCTAAGCATCTTGTGGGTTAGGGTGGCTACTTATCCATTGATAAAGGAGAGAAAGTGCATCCTGGACAAAGAGGATCCGAAGAGAGCACCCATTTGCATAACAATTGCACATGCAAATAGATATGTAAAGATGCAAATGTAGAAATAATTACCATAATTTAAACAGAAATACATATCCCCATAGCAGGGAGGACCAGGTAATATGTGTGCCTGTTCAGTCTGCTGAGTCTCCGGTACTGCTAGCTGCTGATGGACACCTTCAAGACGCCTGCTTTCCTTTCTCGTGGCCCTTTATCTTCAACCTGGACTTGGACTGGACAGGCTTTTCAAATAGAGGACTGTCTTCTGTAAGCTAAGACACCAAGAGTGGTGGAGAAACATATCGGCTGATTGGTTTTGGTCCTCTGCAGATCCTCCTTCATGTCCAAATGTCCCATCCGGGCAATGGATGGGGGTGCTGGGCCTGCTCTTGATTCCAGCAGAAGACACACACACAGTGTCGTTTTTGAAATGCTAATCACTTTTCTCTGCTTCTAATGGGTTGGATTAAAGAATACATTGATGGCAACAGGAGCTGATGTGGCTTTTTCGTGGCTTTTTCTCTAGCCAGTGGAGAGGCAATTTATGACGGCTTGGGTGAAGGGGGGACAGGGGAGCCTCCCTCTTATCTCCTTGGCAAACTGTAGCCGTGTGCAGCAAGCCGGTTGCCACCCCTCCTGCACTACAAAGACATTTCCAGACATTCTGAAGGCTCTTCCTTATTCCTTCCTCCAGATGGGACCGTCACTCCCTCTTGGAACTGAGCAATAGCACCAAGGTTTGCTTTTCTGAGGGACACATCTGCAGGCAAGGGACCAGGATACGACTGGCCCCTGCAGGGTTCAGACCAGGCAAGGCAAGGTAAGCCACGAGCCCAAATGGGTGGAGCAGGTAGAGTTGGAATCCAGATGCGGCAGGGCCCCTTCACATGCGCACTCCCTGCATCACCGTTGGTGTGCAACAGAGACAGATGGAACCATGTGGTTCGGGCCATCATGAGTGTGTCTCTCACCAGGTGAGCATCCTCCATCCTGGTCCCCTTTACCTGGAAATCCTTCCTGCTGCCATCTCTTTCTCTACTGTTGAATCCATCTCTCTCCATGAAGCTTTTGGCTTAATGATCAATCTCCTAGGCCTATCCCAAAACTGAAACAAAGTTGTTGTTTTAGTACAGGAAACTGCATCTGTTTTCACTCATTCATCTTACTTCATCCTTCACTTTCCTCTGTTGATTACATTCTCCTCTGCACAGACACACTTTCTCTCTCTCTCTCTCTCTCTCTCTCTCTCTCTCTCTCTGTCTCTGTCTCTGTCTCTGTCTCTCTCTCTCTCTCTCTCTCTCTCTCTCTCTCTCTCACACACACACACACACACACACACACACACACACACAGAGTCTAAATATAGTTTGTAAATTCGTTGGAGCAGCAACCTTCTTGTTCCTTACACTGTCCAGGCTGTGATATAAGCATCAATAAAATATGTGATCATTGTACAAACAATAACACCTGAAGGACCTTTTTCGAGACTTCCGAACCCGAACGGCCTTCCACTCGACCTGCCTCACCTCTGCTGCTGAATTTCGTGCCGAGGGTTTTTGCCAAGGACTGTAAAACAACTTCTGCAGAGGGTTGCAACTGACAGGATACATCATCAGTTACTTGACGAAATCCATCCCTGCCCCTTTTAAAAAAGCACGGAGTCAATTTGCTTTGGATGGTTAGCAGCGCATAGTATAGGTCGACCTCTGCGTGGCAGAAGGACATTGGGTTCTTGTGCAGCCTGGTTTGCTTTTGGCTTTACCCTGATGTTTCGGAGCCGCAACTACCTCCAGCTAGGAAGAGCCAAACACAGGACACAGGAGGTTCAAGCTGCCTGGGAGAAACTAATCCACACCAAACAAGATATTGTGCTATGAAAGCGCTATATAAAAGGCAGGAGCCATTGAAGTGTACTGGCAACTGTTGGGTCCCATTGACACATGCCATATACCACTTTCATACCACTATATCCTGCTTGGCGTGGCTCCTGCCTTTTATATACCGCTTTCATAGTGCAATATCCTGCTTGGTGTGGATTAGGCCTAGGTTTGAGATAGACATTTCTCCAGGGCCGGAAACCTGCATCCAGCAGCACACGATGTCCAGTGCCGTAATTTGAGGTGAAATCAGAAGTAAAAAGCAGATTTTCTGCTGGGAATGTGAAGGGGAGGATCTGCCACTCAGTGGCTGATCCGCTACTTTGCATGTAACATGTTCCCCTTGGCATCTCTAGTCAAAAGGATCCGGGAGCAGGTGATGGAAAGTGTCCTTAAGCCCCTGGAGAGTTCCTGTCCATTGGAGTAGACCCGCCTTCCCCAACAGGGTGCCCTCCTGTCATCTCTGACCATTGGCCGTTCTTGCAGGGCAGATGGGAGTTGCAGTCCAAAACATGTGAGAGGCCGGGGCAGACCATGAATGGACTGTCTCAGTTGGAGGTTGCTTTAGATATGTTCACGTCCCCTGGTTTTAGCAACACAGCTTTGGAGGGGTTGCACATCATAAAGCAGACGTTTCATCAAGTGTTCCAGGCTGTCTGGTGCCTCCACTTGTGGACTTCTTGTCTTTGTCATGCAGATGTAGTTCAAGCTATTCTGCACTGTTGATCTTCAGTCTTCAGTGAGCCTGCCAAAAATCGTCCCTTCTTGACAGCTTTGGTGTAGTCGAGGCTTCTGCAAACGAGGCCACGCCCATTCACATCCCTTCTTCCAAAGTCAAATGAAAACCATGTTCTCAAGTGATTCCCTTAAAATTGAGCTAAAATGCAAATCCAGGCACTAAACAGGGAGAAGGAGAAACTGCAAAGGGCAGTTACATTCGTTATCATCTGAAAGCCATAGTTAACATTTCCAAGAAATGACCAGGCTGCAGAAATAGAAAATTACTTCCCTGGCACGTTCCTTACATTTCAATTTTGCAGAGCCTCATATTCACAGTTCCGGCTTTGGAATGAATTAATTGGATTGCTTTATTCATACCTCTGTTGTTGTTGTTGTTTTAAAAAAAACCTGTAATATACTGTAAAAGATTCCTCTTGTAATAGACTCCTCCTGAACACAAACCACAACCCCAGAGGTCTTGTTGGAGGCCGGTCAGGTCTCTTTCCCTGTATATTGAGAACCAGGAGAATGGTTTGGGTGGTTACTCACTGGTTGGGGCTTGCATGCTCAAGTGTTCCTCCATGTAAAATGCTCCCTGAATGTAGAAAACAAACATGGCATGCCAGGGAAAGAATTCCCAGCTGTTTCTGGACCCAATTCCGAATGCTGGCTTTAATGTTTTTCTGCTATTCCTGGAGCTCACTCAGCTCGAAAGTGTATATGAACAAGTACTGGCAGAAAGCATTTACTGTCAAACAATCTCTGCAGAAATGCCTAGTGCAGACTTCCCTGCACCTCTCATCAGCCCCAACCAGCATTGCCAATGGTCAGGGGTGATGGGAGTTGCAGTCACAAACATTTGGAAGGCTCCACATCGGGAAAGCTTCAATGCCATTTTCATTTATTTTAAAATACACCTGTTTATTTATTTCAAAATAAGAATATCCTGGTTTTGCATTTAGAAGACACGTAAGGTAACTAATAACAATATGGAGCAGTTCTGGGGGGAAAAGGGGAGGCTAAAATGACAAGCAGAGGACACCAAGCAGCAAAAACAAAACTCTGCATGACACGAGTAGTTCTAAATGGTCACCAGTCTGTTCTCTTCCCCACGGATCCTCTGAAATAGTGCAACTGAGGTGCCACCACTGAAAAGTCTGTGCCTTGTAGAATCACATGCTGTACCACAGGAGTACCAAGGCCAGGCTCTGATACTGATTGGGTTGCTCGGGGGGGTTCATGGAAGAGGAGGAGGTGGTGAACCTTGCATTGTTACAACACTAGACCATCCAAGGAAGCACTTTGAATGGGGCCCAGAAATACTGGGTCAACCAACGACTATGGAACAATATGGGCATCATTATATGCAACGGATGACCAGCTCCTGCTGTTTCCAACCCCTCTTCAAAGGCAGCCCTGTGTGGGGCTCATTACAGAACTCCACTGTCATTTTGCCTCCTTTGAGTGGACGGCGCCTTCCTAGCATCGCCCAACAGCAGTGGCTGAACACCTCTTCCAAATGCTTGTGACGACGTCCTCCATCAAAGGAGGACAATATGGCGGTTGACGTGTCCGTTTCATGGCTTGTAAATGGCTGCAGTTTGACTTGAGTGCAGAAAGCAACAAATGGGGGTAAAAATAGGCAATACACAATACTAGGCATCAATGCCAGAAGAAGCTGTTTGTCCCTGTAAATTGTACGCACCAAAGTTTTCACTGCTCTCTTTCCCGGCCTCCTCTCTCCACCTCCTAATTTCCAAGATCTAATGGCCCATTGAAGAATTTACTTTCACAGACAGGATGGAAGCATATTTTAGTTGCCCGTCATTTATTCCAGCATTTCATCCCTTAGTAAATCTGTTTGGAGGGGGGGTTGTTGTTCCTGCACAGAGGTTTGATGGGAGAGTTGAGAAGCAGCAGCTGTGGTTATGGTGTAACTGACGGCCCTTTTGTTTGCACGTTTCAGATACTAGGGGAATAATTCTGTGCCTGAAATGGTTATTAAACAGGCAAGTGAAGTGGAAGGAGCCAAAGGAATGACAAACCGTGATCAATTAGTGCAGAAAGTGGGTCAGCTGATTAATTATTTGCTATAGGCTGTAATTGCAGAAAGCAGAGCGGACGGTGTTATATGAAAGAAGCAAAGAAGGAAAAGTGTTGAGGGGACGGGGAAGAAGAAATGGCATTATTGATGGAACTTGACATTGAAGTAATATGCTTATTTGGATAGCAGAGAAAAGATGATTTTCCAGGACTTCCTCTTCGTTAAGTCTGTCCATTTTTTTTTCTGGTTGCCGTTGCACTATCAGATAAATTGGCTTTCTTACTGCAATGTGAATATAATTTCATTAGATGACTATTAGGGAAATCTAGTGTGATTTGGCCATAGGCATCTGGGCTCATTGGATGCAGAGTGTAGGAATGAAATAGACAAGCAGCATCTTCATGTAGCCGTTTTGGCTGTCCCAGTTATGAGCCATCCAGTAATGCGGTGAATGAACGTCAAGGTCTTGATCAACAAGGAATCCCCCCTCCACTCCCCCCCCCCAAAATAAGTCTACAGTTCAACTTGGCAAAAGAATGTTGAGTTCAGATTCCAACAATGCGTGTCCAGCTTAGTCTACTTAAGCAAGTCACTGGCTTTTTGACCCTGGCTTGCAGTCTGTAAAATGGGACTAGTGAGTTTCTTGGTTGTCCAATGACTTCTTTGAACCTGGGATTTTCATGTCTAACCCAGCACCTTCTTCAGTGTAGTCACTGAAAACAGGAGCTGACAGGCTTTATCATTAGATCGTAATACTTTTTCTGTTTCAAAGATCAAGAATGCACTAGACTAAAAATTCGCACTGAGGCCTCACCTGTAATGATGCAAATTGATTTGTAGACTTCTCCTTCCATCATGATCCCAACAACCCTTTAAGGTAGGCCACTGTTGTTTACATACTCCCAGTGAATTGAAGCTGTAGTTTCCCCATTGGAAAAGCCGAGCAAAGCTCCAGGGAAGTGCCACCCCCCATGAGACTCCAGTCCCTTGAAGTGTTGGCTCCCCACTGAGAGGATGCAAGAAAAAGAGGGGTTTTCAAGAAGGGGTGGAGCATCAACAGATGCCTTCTCAGATGGATGGTGAGCTGGTTGAAGGATTCCCATCTCGGCCATAGTGCCAGTTAGCAAAGCCAGGGTTTCAGCTAGTCTGTCCCAGGTGTGTGGACACACTGGCTCAATTCGGACAACACGCTGAGCCTCGGTTGTTGACTCGCCTACTGACGGTTGTTGAAAAAGGTGGCGATCTACAGACAACACGCTGCAGCAGGGGCTGCAAGGAATCGGCTACCACCCTGGTTGCAGATTGCCTACTCGGCTCTGACTGACAGCTCGGCCGCCATTTTCCCCGCCTACCAAACCCCGTTAGTCCTCCAGCAGGTATCCCAGAAGGCACTGTGGCCAAAAACCATGGGCGCTGCCATTGATGCCGATGCAGGACACGCCTCCCAAGCCCCATTGGCTGCCTCAGTCAGTGGGCGGAACTCAGCAGCCTCGGGCAAAGAGGCAGCCAGGAGGGACGGCAGCACCAATACAACAGTCGCACCCCATGCCCAGCGCTGCAATTCCAATGTTGGCACCCACACCCCAGCCCCCAACCCCCCCACCTCCCTCCTAGAGCATCTTCCACACACACAGGAAAGAAGGCAAGAGTGCGGTGGCATAGAAAACTTTATTCAGCAGGGAGACCAGACATGGGCAATAAGGCACATGGGCACCACTATGCCAGGGCAGAACCTACGGAAAGGACAGTTGCCCCCGGGAAGGGAGGAGGCGGCTGGAAGGCACAGTGGTGAAGAGGGGACAGCTGAGGCCACACCCCCAGGGAGCCAAGCATGGAACGTGCCAAGGGGAGGAGGTGGAGAGGGGGCCATGCCAGGGAGAGATGCCAGTCCAGAGATGGGACTCCACAGCCAACGCTCACACGGGATGGGGATAGCGCAGCCAGATCCAGGCACTGATGCTTCCATGCACCCGGGACGCCTCTGCACGGGCGTGACGCTCCCCAACGGGATTCTCGGGGCCCAGCAAAGGCTCGCTGTCCAGCCGTGTTGGGCGGATGAGGGGGGGCTCTCTGGTCGCCGCTTCCCATGCCCTTGTCCTTCTGGGTGATGCAAGGGTGGAGGTGGTGGTGCAGTGGGGGTCTACTTTGGATGGGGTGTTGTTCTCCCTCTTGGTGTGTGTGGGGGGCTGCCCCTTGCTCCAGGGCGCCTGGGGTTGTTGCTTATTCCATCTCCTCCTCCCCCCCTTTGCCGTAGTGCCCTTCTGGTGCGCTTCCCTGTCTGTTTGGGTAGCTGACTGGGCACCCTGCGTGAGTGCTTGCAGGAGCTGGCCCCTTGTTGAGCTCCGTGCCGGCTGCCTGGTTGCTATGGCGGCGAAGCTGGGGCTCTGTTGCGAGCATGCTTGAGCAGCTGCCCGCTTTCTGCCTCTCTTGCCGCTCCATTCTCTGATCTTCCATTCTCGACAACTCACGATCGTTGCTTCAACAATGCCCCAATTCGGACGACATGTTTGTCAATTGACAAATCCCCCAGCAACTCGCAAATGAGTTGTTCATCTCGGTTGTTGGATGTTGCTACTTTACTAACTGTGGGTTGTTGCTCTGTTGTGTGGCTACATTCAGACGACACATTTAACAACGCAATGGGTTGTTGCTTCAACAACCCACAGTTGTTAAACGTGTCGTCCAAATTCAGCCACTGAATGGCCCTTGTTTTTTGCATGACTGTGTTGGTGCCAGGGAACAAGACATGTCAAGTTGGGTAAGGAGATGTTGCCACAGGAAGTTCTGTGGCCTCTAGGAAGGATGAGAGAAATTCACTACGGGTAGGCCCTAACGATGCCTATTGGCCCCGTTATTGTTGTTGTACACCACCCTGAAAGGCAGCCAAGAAATACCATCCATCCATCCATTAATGGCTAAATGGAACCTCCATGCCTAATGCAGCATAACTATTTAGTGCATCTATCAATTACATTTATATTCTGTACTTCTTCAGTCAAAGCACAATCAATTTGTGGAATTGCTACAAGAAGATGCAGTGATGGCCAGAGTCAATGCTGGCTCCAGGCTTTGGAGGGCCATTGGGTAAGACATAGTCTGTGGCTCCTCTTCCTCAATGAATCGACCTCCTCACCACCATTGTCACGAGCTGCTCTTGCTCCTCACAGGCGGGGAGCCACAAAGCAAATAGGCCGTGGCATCTCTTGCTCCCCCGTCTCACCAGCCCTGTTGCCTGGGCCAGAGTGAGAGGCAGGTGAACCAGCAGGTTGCAAGGAGGAAGGGGGAAGAGCAACTCTGGAGTTTCTTGTCAGTGGACCCCTGCTCAACTGTGGGGTCTTGGCAGGTGGCCAGCCATGCCTGCACTTGACATTGGCACTGGCCAGCGGTCTAGATGGGTTAGACAAGTTCATGGAAGTGGGTCTATCAATGGCTATTAGTCATGATGACTCTATGGAACCTCCATATTCAAAGGCAGTGTACCTACTGAATAGCAGCTGCTGGGTTGCAAAGCAGGAGAGAGAGAGAGAGAGAGAGAGAGAGAGAGAGAGAGAGCGTGCCCTGAGGTCCTACTTGTGGGCTTCTCAAAAGTACCTGGTTGTCCACAGTGAGAAACAGGATGCTGAGCTAGACAGACCTTTGGTCTGATCCAATGGTGGACCGTTTCTTTTCTCCTTACACTGAGGATCAGATGCTGGGAACAAAGAAGGAGTGGGGAAGCTGCCCCATTTGTAGACTTCTCGAATCATCCCGCATCTGATGGAAACAAGAGTACTGGTTGGCTGGATCTTGCTCTGATCCCAGCAAGGAAATTCCTCTTTTCCTGTCCTCAAGTATCACTGAGTATTGGGCCATTTGGTAGCTGGTATAGGCTCTGCACCAACTGATGTCGAGCTGAGAGAAAAAGTTGGCCTTGGTTAGATCTTGTCTCCTTGCAACGTTTCTGCGGGATTCCTGCGCAGCATCTATGACTCCTCTTTCTGTGTACCCATATCATGGATGCCGCATTCGTATGCAGCTTCAGTCTCCTAGCGAACTGTCATTGTCTGCCTGCTTGTCAACCTGATGACAGGACTGACTCATCCCGGTGCCATCTGGGCATTGACATTGGTTTGCATTCCCGTCCGTCTTCTCGCTTTGAAAGAAAGAGAGGGAGGAGGGAAATCTTTTGTCCCGCTGTAGACGACACAAAGGTAGCGTGATACTATTAATTACTCTCAGCCAGTAAATGATTCTGCCAGTTTATGGCACGTGAGCCCCATAGCTTGTGGCGTTGTGCTTGCTGTTGCATCGGCCACAACTGTGCTGCACCGTATCTCTTTGATCTGACTAACATAATTGTGATTTTTAAATGCTGGAGAACGAGAACCCCGGGGGAGGGGGGGGGAACTGCATGGTGTGGAGAATGTGGATAGGGAGACGTTTTCCTCCCTCTCTCAGAATACTAGGGGTCCCAGGAAGCTGATGGGTGGGAGATTCAGGACAGATCAAAGGAAGGACTTCTTCAAACAGCTCATAGTCAAATTATGGAATTCACTACCGATGGCCACCAATTGTGCTGTCATAAACTACGGCAAAGGAGGCTGAACCTGGCAGGGGTGACTGATACACGCGCGGTGTGTTTGCAAAGCAATACTGGCCAGTGCAATCTGTCTTCTCCAAAGGGTATTATTTGCCATTCAATAGGTTTAAAATGCCCCCTGTAAAATCTTGACATGCTTTCTGGATGGAGAGATGGATCACAATAATATTTTGGCCCCTTGCTCTCAGACATCTGTCCTCTAATTTGCAACTGCCCACGTGATCAACTGCAGGATCTTACATTCATTTTTTTATTACATTTCTATACGACCCAATAGCCAAAGCTCTCTGGGCATCTTTAAAGACTAAAACCCTAAAAATACAACATAATAACATAATATAAAACCATTGGCATGCAAGACTATAAAACAATTTTGCACAATCAACAATATAAATCCCAGGGCCCATTAACAATCTTATCATATGCTGTCAAATTCCTGGAAGTAGAGGAAAGCCTTAACCTGGTGGCAGAAAGATGTTGGCACCTGGCAGACCTCACTGATGAGAGTGTTCCACAATCGGGGGCCTCCACCGAAAAGGCCTCTCCCTTATTGCCGTTTTCCGAACCTCCCTTGGAGGAGAGACTCAAATGTTGATTGTCCAGGCTAAACAGAGTTCAGTTTGGACAGTCCAGGCTAACCAGGATTCAGCTCAAACAGTTCAACTAAACATGGTTCAGCTCAGACAGCCCAGGCTAACCAGGGTTCAGTTTAGACAGTCCAAGCTAACCAGGATATGTTGTTGTTGCCTATGACTGAGCTGCAATGAACTTGGGGAATCTGAGAGAGAGGCACATTTCAACTTTAAATGCAGCTGTAAAGCATAACCTATTTCCCCCTACATATTTACAGTCTGGGATTTTGCATCTGGCTCTCTCCCAGGTAGAAGCACAGTTTAAGACGGCGGTTCCACTTGCCGTTACAAATCTGCCTGATTGTAATTCAGAATCTTTCCAATCATTCTAGCTCTTGAGGTGAACCATCAAAGCAAATCCCTGGAACATGCTCCGCCGTTCTGATTATACAGGAACGTTTCTGACGTGCTGGAGACTTTCCCTCTGGAGGCTGCCATCACTGAGGCAGGCGGCCGTTTGAGGAGTCGTGGAATGCGCTTGGCAGCTGTTAATCCCCAGAGGCAGCAAGCTATCTGGTGGCACTGCCCAGCACCTGCTAATGGATAAGGGAACGGAGAGTAGCCCTACCGAGTCTGGAGATGACACATGAGTGGAGACAAACGCACATGTGTTAAAAGATAGGTTGAAAATTGGACCGGCAGGGTAGGAAGCTTGGCCAACTTTGCATAAGATGAGCAACTGCTCTTTTGCTGCCAGCCACCTTGCCCGTTCTAAAGTTTTCTTTAAAGCTGGAGTAGGCAGCTTTAAATAAACTACATGCGGCGATGATTTAGGAGATGTATAGAATCATAGAATAGTAGAGTTGGAGAGGGCCTATAAAGCCATCAAGTCCAACCTCATGCTCAATGCAGGAATCCACCTTAAAGCATCCATGACAGATGGTTGTCCAGCTGCCTCTTGAAGGCCTCTAGTGTGGAAGAGCCCACCACCTCCCTAGGTCATTGGTTCCATTGTCATACTGCTCTAACTGTTGGGAAGGTTTTCCTGATGTCCAGCCAGAATCTGGCTTCCTGTCGCTTGAGCCCATGATTCCGCATACTGCACTCTGGGAGGATCGAGAAGAGATCCTGGCCCTCCTCAGTGTGACAACTTTTCAGGTACTTCAAGAGTGCTATCATGTCTCCCCTCAGTCTTCTCTTCTCCAGGTGAAACATGTCTCATTCTTTCAGTCTCTCCTCATAGGTATGCTGACCAGGGCCTGGGCTCCTGCTTCTGCTTTTTTCTGTATCACTTTTGCGTACACTTTCACAGACTATGGTTGGTTTTGGACGATACAATAATCAACGGAGGGGGGAAGAGGCAACCGTCAGTTGTGTTGCTTATTGTGTCATGTGGGGGGGGGGGGTTACACACCATGCACACACAACTGATGGTATGCTATTCTGCCCAATTAAGCAATGGAGAGAAACAATGGGCTTGCACGTTGTTTAGTCCGAAGCCCGTTGATTACAGTGTCGTCCGAAGCCAACCCCCCTCTCTCTGTGGACTATTCCATTTGGGAATAGAGTTCTGCCGGCCGGAGCAGCCGAAAACCCCTGGCTGCTCTATACAGCCAGCAGAACTCACAATGCATGCTGGGATATGGCTGGGGGACTGAGGGAGGGGGAGGGAGGAGATGTAGCAACCAAGATGGCTGCCGGAACTTTCAGCTGCGCAAGGACCAGAGTTGCAGCATGTCGTGTGTGGAGCACCGCCTACCTAACACACAGTCAGTATGCTATTTCCCCCTCCATTACCTAATGTGTCGTCTGAAACCAGCCTATGACTCCAGCACAGCCTTTCCCATGGCCGATGTCAAGGGTAGGCATAGTGGGGCATCTGCCAAGGGCCCACACCCAACAGGGCCCATTGACAGGGAACCCTGGATTTGCTCCTCCTCCTCCTCCTCCTCCTCCTCCTCATTGCATCCTGCTTGTTCACCTGCCTCCCACTCTGGCCCAGACACCAATGGTGGTGAGGAAGATCATCATCATCATCATCAGCTGCCCCTGTCCACTGGCTCTCTGCCTGTCAAGCAAGCAAATGGAAGCAAGGCTTTGCATACTTCCTCACACGGCGCAGGGTTTAATTACGGAACTCACTACCACATGATGTAGTGATGGCCACCAATTTGGATGGCTTTAAAAGGGGCTTAGACAAATCCCTGGAGGAGGAGGAGAAGGCTATCAATGACTACTAGTCCTGATAGCTCTATGCCACCTCCGGGATCAAAGGCAGTATACCTATGTTCACCAGCTTCTGGGATACATGGACAGCTCTTGCACTCATGTCCTGCTTGTAGGTTTCTCATGGGCAACTGGTTGGCCACCATGCAAACAGAATGCTGGACGAGATGGGCCTTTTGTCTGATCCAGCATGGCTCTTCTGAAGTTCTTAGGACCCATGGCCTGATAGGGTACAGGGCAGCTTCCTGTGTCCTATCGACACTTCTTTGCTATTTGTTAGGGACCAGGTGAAAAGCTGCACTGTTCTATTAAGGGCATAATCCTATGCATATTTGGACAGGGGAAAAACCAAGTCTTAGCATTCCCAGCATTCTGGCTGGGGATTTATTTATTTATTTATTGCATTTATATCCCATCTTTTTTTCCTCCAAGGAACCCAAGGCGGCGTACTTAATCCTCCTCCTCTCCATTTTATCCTCACAACAACCACCCTATGAGGTAGCTTTGGGCTGAGAGCCTGTGATTGACTGGCCCAAAATCACCCAGTGGGTTTCCACGGCCGAGCGGGGACTAGAACCCGGATCTCCCGGCTCCCAGTCCGACACTCCACACTGCTGTGAATCATGGGACTCCCCCACTCCCGGTCTAAACAAGCATAGGATTGTGCCCTTAATTTGTTACTTATTTATATAATATTTGGAGTAGCACGTAGAGCCATTTTAATTGCTTTTCCTCTGCTGTCTTCCTCTGGGATTGTTTCATGCCCACCCGACGGTTTTTGCTGCTACTTCCATTTGCTCTTTTAGGATAGTTTAGTGTTCTCCATCGTAAGTTGTTCTCAAGGCCATTGTGGAAAAAAGTGGGGGCGCAAATGCTATAAATAAATACGGAACGATGCAGGTGGTTCCTGACCTGACGGGAAGGAGCTGGGAGTTGAGGGTGTGTGTGGGGGGCTGTGTGCGCGTGTGGCCACAATGTACTCTCTTCATTCCCCCCCCCCCCACACCCCCAGCCCAGCATTCTGAGCATCTCTGGGTACCTGTGCCTAGGTTATAATTTCCCACAATGCCCACGTAATATATCTCTGGGGCATCGTGGGGAATTAAAATGGTAGTGGGATCCAGCCTCTCATGGCTGCTCTAAGTGCTGCTGCTGTTAGGTTAGCTGGCACTACCAGGGAAGTGCACCAGAGGCAGCTGATAGAGGAGGGGCTTCCAAACGGTGGTGTAATGGACACAGGGTTCCCAGGAATGCAGCACCAGCATTTTATTTATTAGCAGGGCCGCTGATCTGCCAGCCCCCTCAGAATTCCCTGTTACCACTGAGCTGAACTGCAGTCCTCACTGTAGCTTGGGGGGGTGGGGGTGGGGGAATGAATTTCCCCCACAAGAATACCTTCTCTGTTGTAAAGTGAAGTGTTTTGGGGTACCAATTAAGACCCATTAGCATTACAAAAGCCATGCTCCTGATGGAGACGGAAGCTGCTAGAATGTGATATGGCTACCTGAATTTGTGGAATCTCATCCGGGCATGGGTGTATGGGGACTATCAGGATCAGCCCTTGCGCTTCAACATTCTCCATTCCCCCCATGAGGGTGTTTTTGCCAAGCCTCCCTTGCATTTCTCCCCCAAAGTTACATCTGAGCTGAAGAATCAGAGACAAACACCTTTTGTACTGGGCTCTGCCCTGAGCCGGAAATGGCTGGTTTTTCCTCTATGCTCAACTGCACTCTCCAGGCCCTGCTCAACCACTAGTTATTTTAATTCATTTTGAGCATTGGCAAGATACAAAATCATGTCTGAATAATAATAATGATGATGATGATGATGATGTTGGACTCTATCATGGTTTAATATACCCCCTCTTGTCCAACATGCTTCCTGACACATGCTGTTGTGTTATCTGTTTGTTAATTTCAGAAACAGTTGCCTCAAAAGGTTAATTAATTCAATCTTAATTGTTTCATAAAAATTGATTTTTCATCCCTGTAGCCAAGCTAAAGTTTAGTGTGTTGAACAGACGATCTACTGAGTCATGATAAATCCTTCGGCAATTCCAGCGTCTCTTCTTTCCCTGCAAAGGGGATGCTCTGATCACCTGCACCAATGCCTACCAGTGTATGAAAGTTCAGGACAGGTTAACCTGGGTTGTCAGGTGTTAAGGGTGGTTCAGGATGGCAACCCACACAGGAGATCATCTGCTGTGTGACTCTGGCAAAGGTGGATTTAGGATTTCCCAGGTGGTGTCTTGAGGAAGGGTGGTACGCAGTGGTGTAGCCGCCTGCTTTGCATGCAAAAGATCCTAGATCTCGTCCCCATCAACTCCAGGTTGGGTGGCTGAAACCTTGGAGAAGTACTGCCAGTCAGTAGATACAATAACCTGGTGCCCTCCAGCCATGTTGGACTACAACTCCCATCATAAGAACATAAGAAGTGCCATGCTGGATCAGACCGAGGGTCCATCTAGTCCAGCACTCTGTTCACACAGTGGCCAACCAGCTGTTGACCAGGGACCCACAAGGCAAGACACAATGCAACAGCACCATCCTGCCCATGTTCCCCAGCAACTGCCTCGGATCCTGGAGGTAGCACCTAGCCATCAGTGATAGTAGCCATTGATAGCCTTCTCCTCTTCCAGGAATTTATCCAACCCCCTTTTAAAGCCATCCAAATTGGTGGCCATCACTACATCTTGTCATAATACCACAATTTAACTATGTGCTATGTGAAGAAGTCCTTCCTTTTATTTGTCCTGAATCTCTCACCCATCAGCTTCATGGGAGGACCACATTGGGTTCTAGTATTATGGGAGAGGGAGAAAAATGTCTCCTTTTCCACATTCTCCACACGATGCATGATTTTGTACACTTTTATCATGTCTCTCCTTAGCCTCCTTTTTTCCGAGCTGAACAATCCCATCATTCTCCAGCAGGCATTGGCTGTGCTGGCTGGGGGTAATGGGTGATGTAGTCTGAGACATTTGGAGGGTATCATGTTGAGGAAGGCTGGTGTAGACAACACCAGAAGGGGCTGGTGGCTCCGATGTCAGGGTGGTGGTGAATCCGCTCCGGGTTTGTGTCAGAACTCTAAAGGAGCTATCCAAGGTGCGGAGCACTTTAGAGTTCTGACTGAAACCCGGAGCGGATTCCCAAGCCGCTGAAACCAGAGCCGCTAGCCTCTATTGGACAATACTGAGATAGGTGGATCAAGGATAAACAAACTCTGCATGGTTTCGACAATAATCGAAGTCACTTGTTCATTGAAACATTTTTATCCTCCTCTTCCTCAACAGAGCTCAGGAAAGGCCAACAGTTTTAAAGTCTAAAGCAGCAATCATAACTATTTTTAGAGCAACAGCAAAGAGACTTGTGGCACCAACAAGATTAATACATTTTATTCTGGCATAAGTTTTCATGGACTACAGTCCTCAATGATTTTTTTTAAAGAAACAAATACCCCCCCACACTAAAAACCCTGCAGAATAATCATAAAAAAGACAGGATAAAAGCAAATACTAAATCTTGTTTTCATCAAAACAGTTTGCAGTACATGAAACTAATTCAGCACAAGAAGTTTTAAATGCTCAAGCCAACCAAAGCCTTCCTAAAAATGAAGGTTTTAAAAGAAATGGCAGAAGGCCAATGAAGAGGGGGGATAAAAAAGGGGAGCCCCATTTGGGAGGGACTTTCAGAACTGGGGAGTATGGTTCCAGGGTATGGCCACTGAAAGGTAAGGTGGCCATGTGCCCCCCTTTACAGAAGGCAGTCCTCTATTTGAAGGGCTGTCGGGGGACTGTCTTCTAATTGAAGGTGTCCTCTATTTAAAGGACTGTCCAGTCCAAGTCCAGTTTAAAGATAAAAAGCCATTGGAAGAAAAAGCCATGAAGTTAACAACATCAGAGCATAAGAAGAGCCCTGCTGGATCAGACCGAGGGTCCATCTAGTCCAGCACTCTGTTCACACAGTGGCCAACCAGCTGTCGGCCAGGGACCAACAAAGCAGGACATGGTGCAACAGCATCCTCCTGCCCATGTTCCCCAGCAACTGGGGGCACATAGGCTTAGTGCCTCGGATACTGGAGCTAGCACAGAGCCATCAGGACTAGTAAGCCATTGATAGCCAGGAATTTATCCAACCCCTTTTAAAGCCATCCAAAGTGGTGGCCATCACTACATCTGGTGGTAGCAAATTCCATAATTTAACTCTGCGCTGTGTGAAGAAGTCCTTTTATTTGTCCAGAATCTCCCACCAATCAGCTTCATGGGATGTGACCCCATTGGGTTCTACTATTTTGAGCGAGGGAGAAAAGTTGCCCATTGACAGCACCATGGACAGCAGACGGCGCACAGTGCGCAGCCTTTCACACTAGAGTGAGCTATGCTGTACTTCTATTTACATCATAACAATCCCCTAGAATTGCATCTATACATCGCTGCAAATTTGATACATATCAGCATCTTCTTTTGTCCTCTTATTTGGGCATTTTTTGGCCCTGCTGAAAACTGGGACCTCTCTCTGGTCCCCAGCTAGATGTACTTCGATACGCTCATGTCGCTTGTGGCTTCTGAAAGACGAGCCATCTCCCAGCCAACTGAACTTGTTGTGCCTCAAACTGTGATGTTCCTCTCCATTTCACTTGGCAGTCAAATGACAGCCTCATGGCGGAGCTCCAGGTCGGAGAGAGGGAGCGCCAAATGGAGCTGGGGGGTGAGGCAGGATGGGAGGTGGGCGTCATGCATCTCTGTGGTGGAGCACACACTTTGCATGCTGAATGGCCGAGGCTCAGTTCCTGGCATCGAAATGTCTCGGGTGGCCGGGCTGCGTAAGACGCTTGCTGGGAACCATGAATAGCAAATACCAGCCAGAGAAGACAATACGAAGCTGGGTGGTTTCAGGGTCTATATAGAGCTACATGCTTCAGGAAGCGGCCATAGATCAGAGCCAGAACATGCTCTTTGCATGAAGAAATCCAGGCTGAGCTGCCGGCATCTCTGATTAAAGGATTTGGGGCACCAGGCTCATAGAACCTTGAGCCTGTCTCTACAGACTTGCTGTATAAGCCAGCTGACCCTGTATGATGCAACTTCATATGTTGGGCCCATATGACCGCTCCCCCCACCCTCCGGGTGGTTCCTTTATGAAGGTTTTTTTTTAAAAAAATGCATGATTAATAATTGGGAGCAGAGGATGCTTAGTTTTATGCAAAACCTCCTGATCTAAATTCATGTAGAAACTCTCCCAAGGGCAGAGAGGTTAATTTTTAGCAGCAAGGAACCGTAGTGGCTGAAATTTATTAAGAGAGTGAGCAGGTAGCAATTGCTTTGAAGGAAGCCCTGAAAACTGCAGGGACTGAGTGTGCAAATATGGAGGAAGGAGGCAAGCATCCCCAACGGGAAAACACGCGGAGTCCTTTCTTGTTCTTCTTTTATGAGGAAAGGGACTTGTCTGCCTAGAATTGAGGCCAGCTGTCCCATACTATGCATCAACCTTCCCCAGCCTGGTGTGCTCTAGATGTTTTGGACTTCAATTCCCATCAACCCCAGCCAGTATAGCAATGATCAGGAATGCTGGGAGTTGTCCAAAACATCTGGGGGTCATCGGGTTGGAGAAAGCTCCTAGAGAGGTTCGCATGCAAATACATATGGACAAAGGAGATTGCCTTTTACCACCCAACCAACAAGTCAGAGACAGATAGAGCATCTCAGCTATTACATAGGTATGGGCACGGCTTCTTCTGGTCCTTTCCTCCTAGAGGTTCTAGCTCAGAAATGGGGCTATGTGAGAGGGCTTACTCACCACTGGGAATGTATGGATCGTGTAAAATCTGTTCGGCTGTGTTCCACAGATTGTCAGCCACCTGTCATTCCATCGTCCACCCATCAACAGAATTGGATTTTTTTTTCAGTTTACGAATTCCTGCAAATTCACACGTACGCAAATTCTCCAAAAATTGCATTTTCACGTTTTAGCCAATGGGGGAAATGGGCATTTTTGGCTGGTTTTTTTTGTTTTTTGTTTTAAATTGCATCTTTTTTATGACAAAATTTGTGCAAAATTCCTGAAGGTTAGGAAAACAGTCAGCAAATCCACAGACTCTACCCAACAGGGGGGAAAGCCGATCTGCTGTGGAATCTGCGGTTTGGTTCCGTTGCAGATTTCTCTGACATTTGTAGTCACAACCAAACTGGGAGGTTTCCTGCACAGATTACCAGCAGCCACAGAAGAGCACTTTTGCTCAGCTTACGGAGAACATGTGGCATGAACCAAGTGAGATTTTGAGTTGGGGAAGATGATGAAGAAGGGGGAAAAATCCTATGTATATTTAGCGACGGTTGCTAGATTTTATTTGTGTGATTCATTTTCACACAGCAGACGTTGAGTGAGGAGTTGAGCGCCATTTCCCAAATGAAAGGAGGTGGGCTTGATTCAAACAAAGTTGGAGAGATTTGCCAAGTGCCCCACTTATTTGAGAAGATCATCATGAATTTCCAGGCAGCAGATGGAATCCCTTCTGGCAGCTGCTGAAGGCCATTTCACACATTTTAATTATTATAATTTATTTCATTAATATATCCAAATTTATGTACAAAGGTATCAAAGCAGTGAACATGAATAGAACGGTATAAAAACTGCAATAAATACAATAATAAAAACAACATAATACAAATGAATCAGGAGTTAAAACTGCACACTCTGCTGTGTGTTACAATTCATAGCTGGCTGGGTCACACTTCAGGGAAAAGCAGTGTAAAGAGCTGAGTTTTAAGACGCAACTGGACTGGAGCCTGCACAGCTATACCTGATTCCGATGTTATGGAAAAATAGACCTGGGTGTTATCTACATACTGATGACACCTTACTCGAAATCCCTGGATGATTGCTCCCAGTGGCTTTGTAGGGATGTTGAAGAGCATTGGGGATAAAATAGTGCGCTGTGGCACCCCATAGCACAAATGACAGGGGGCGAGGTACACTCCCCCAACACCATCTGAGATTGACCCCCTAGCTAGGACTGGTACAATTGAAGTACAGTGCCTTCAAAACCCATCCCTCGAAGCCGATCTAAAAGGATACCCTGGTCAATGGTATCAAACGCCACAAAGAGACTGAGTAAGAGGAACAGGGTTGCATTTTCTCTATCCCTCACTTGGTAAAGGTCATCCAGTAGGGCAACCAAGGCTGATTTGGTCCCAGAACCAGGCCTGACCCAAACTGGGTTGGTTTACAAACCACCCTGAAACCCATGGTTCATTTTAGGGTTTCAGGGTCATTTGTAAACCCCAACCATCCATCTTCAACGTGTTCCGATGTCATGACAACCCACGCCCAGTGAGGGTAATTATGCTAATTAGACAGCTTGTGATCGCCACATGTGTGGAGAGAAAATAAGCCACAGTGAACATGTGAACACAGTCAGTGTGTCATTTTAAAACTACATACCTCCTAGAAGGTAGGTTGTTAAATGTCCTTTGGTATGGAAAACTCATTTCGGATGCTAGCCCATTGCCAGTAAAATAACTGTCCTTTACCCTTCTCTCACCTCAATCACCTTTTGAAGTGATAAACTCTGCAAGTCTAGACTCTTTAATCTTATAAGGAACCACAGCGGGAGAATCTTTTTAGCATATTAAGTGAAGTTTAGCTTCAAAGGCATTTCTCTTGGTGCCCCAAAATGTGAGAGTCTGGTTAACGTTGATGAGAGGCTAAAATAGCATCTCATATTGGCTCAGCTCCTAGAAATTGGCGAGGCCAGAGTCCTAAAGCCAAGCCTTCCCTTCGGGCCTCCATTTGAAAGAATGAAGTTTCTTCTATGGTGGAGTCATCTCCATTTCCTTGAGCAAATGTTGCCCTTCACGGCCAGAGAGGAATGTAAGACGTGTCCCCTAGTTTAATAACACTTTTAGAATGGCTCCAGCATGCTGCAACCAGCAATGTGAGCTATTGCTGTATTGAATATTTCTCCCCATGGTTTTTCTGACCATTTGGATTTCTTGCACTTACCTTACTTAGGAGGTGGCCAAGGACTGGGTGCAAGTGTCATAGTCTTTTCATTGTAATATCACCCCTCCGGCAGCCTGTAACTTCCTTGGCTTCCCACACTTCAATTAGAGCTTGGCTTCAATTCCTTGGCTTCCCATACTTCAGGAGGTAATTCCTTCCATAGGGCTTTTTTTAGATCAGGAAGCGCAGGCAGCCTGGGAGGCTGCAGAGCAGTGGAGGGATGGGTAATAGAAACACACACACACACAGCAGCAGCAGCAGCAGCCTTGGCCACCTCCCAGTAATTCGGTAAGCTCAAAAACATTGATAGATAGATAGATAGATAGATTGCATTTCTATACCACCCAATAGCTGAGGCTCTCTGGGCGGTTTACAAAAATTAAAACCATGAAAACCATTCTAAATATAAAACAAACAACAGTATAAAAACATAATATAAAATGCAATATAAAAGCACAACCAGGATAAAACCAAGCAGCAATGCAGAAATTAAGACAGATTTAAAATGCAGATTTAAAACAGCGAAGTTAAAAATTAAGTTGATAAACTGTTAGAATACTGACAAAATAAAAAAAGGACTTCACCTGGCAGCTAAAAGAGTATAATGTAGGTGCAGGCAAACCTCTCTAGGAAGCCCATTCCACAGCCAGGGTGCCACAGCAGACAAGGCTCTCCTCCTGGTAGCCACCTGTCTCACTTCCTTTGGCAGGGGCTCATGGAGAAGGACTCCTGAGGATGATCTTAGGGTCCAGGTAGGTATTCCTTCAGATGGCCTGGCCCCAAGCCATTTAGGGCTTTGAATGTTAGTACCAGCACAAAAGTAAATTATAAAACATCCTGAGAATGAAGCCTCTTTCCCGGGGGAATGAAAACTTTCAGGAAATTGGAGGACCGATTTTGGCTCAGCACTAGCCCTGTCTCTTCCCCAGATCTGGACACAACACAACACGGCCCCCTCATTGCAGTGGATGCAAAATGGGGCCGAGACTGCCAACACAGTTGATGCTGTTGCCACGGGTAGCTGCACAGCCCTCCCCCCCCCAAAGATGTTCAACAAAAAGGGAAAAAAGAAATTGAGCTATAACCCCTGCTAATGATGAGCCCTACCTGTAAGAAACTGTCAAAACTTCCTCCTTCCCCTGGAGAAATTCATTGAAATTGTCAATTTCCCTGCCCTCAAATGGGGTAGAGAGAGCGAGCATTTGTGCACAGCTCTAGTGTGAGCTAATGGCAAAGGTAAAAGCTTTTTTGATTCTTTATGAGGAGCCTCCGGGCTTTGACGCTTTCTTATCTTTCTGTGTGTTTTATCAATAAAAACACTCTCAGGCATTAAAAAAAAGAATAACAGAATCTTTTGACACTTTAAAGACGAACAAATTTATTCTGGCACAGACGTTCAAGTATCATAGCCCTTTCTGTCAGCTGCGTGGAGTATTATGGAGATTTTCATGTTTTTATAAAGTACATATTGAAGGGGGGGGAAGGAAGAAAGGTAAACCATGAGGTTAGAAGGAATTCAATGCAGGAAATTACAATTGCATCACTAACACATGTTCATTTAGCGTGCTGCGGGGGTCTGGTAAAACAAACATCTTGTAAGCCAGTGCGATAAATATCCATTATCCTGATTTGAGCCACTAGCAATAGAATTAAACCTGTTGATGAAATTCAAACCCCGCAAGTCTCTCACGCTAATCTCACTTTGAAGTTCCTTTGCTCCACAATGGCCACCTTAAGGTCAGTGAGAGAGTTGTCCTGGGGGGGGGGGGGGCTGGATAATATTACCATCTGAATATTGCCATTTTTTCATATCAGATTTGTGTCCTTTTATTCTTTTGTTAGGTCTTGTGACAGTGTTTCCAGAGTAGATGTGGAGACAGAGGGCCCATTCAGACGACACTTCAGGCTCTGTGATTAGCGAAAATGTGGTTCTCTGTGGCTAGCACTAACCACAAGCCATGCTGTCGCACAAGACACTTTAAACCACAGTTAGAGCTGCTAACCCTGCTGCAGACGGTCTGACTGTGGTTAGCGAGTGAGCAGGGTTGAGCAAAATGCATCGCACAAGACACCTTAAAACCTGCCACTTAACTGAAAGCCTTAACCAGCAGGGTTTAACGTGTCTTCTGAACAGGCTTTGCAAAAGGTCTGGGCTCTGTGTTTGTTTTCCTGTTACACACCCTGCTGTTGCTACTGAGCAGCAGTTTTAGGTATTTGGAGGGGGGTGGGCTGCCTATAAGCGAGACCAGGCCCACCGCCCCAAACCTGTCAGCCATGAATCTGTAGGTGCCAAACCTCAAGGACGGTGATGAGTGTTCCGCAACACTGATGATAATCTGAGAGAGAGAGGGTAGAAGGGGAGGCTGGGAAAGGCCAGAGAGATTTGGGATGGGGAGCAACCAGACCTAGCATCAAGGGTAGGCATGACCGGGCACCTGTTGAGGACCCACACTCCAGCAGGGCCCCCAAAAAGCACCCCCCAGACTTCAGAAACATGCCAGGGCACCTGGCTTGGGGCTCCCTAAAGCTGGACCAGCCAAATATGGAACTGAGTTATCCACCAGGGCTTTCACTTTGCAAATGTTCCTGCGCGGCGCTTGGCTCAAAGAAACATCAAAATGCCTGTAGAAACACATATTTGAGAGCAAATGCATTTAGGAATGCATGTTGAAATGTGAATTTCCATGCAGATTAAATACATTTGCAGATTAATGCAGAAATGCAACAGAATTGATTTATAATAGACATGGACCTGACATAGAAGGACAGCGAACCACTTACCCAGCTGTAGGAGCTGGTGAGATTTAAGTACCTGTTATTTTTCGAAATCGTGCTGTATCCGGAAGTATCATATTTTCACAAAGGCTTGCTGAGGTGGGATTAGTGTTGAAAGCAGCCCCCGGTCCCTGACTTTGCAGTGAGGACAGCCAGAACGCAAAGGAGTAGCAGAGCAGCAGCAGGGAATTTCACAAGATGGAACTCGAAGGAAACCTTTGTGAATTAAAGAGATTAAGCCTTACCCTTTTCAGCGGCTGTAGTAGTTTCCCCGTGTGGATGCCAGCCTCACTGCCTTGGAAGTATTAGCATGCAGACCAGGGGCTGGGCATGCTGGCAGAGGACAGGGATGGAGATTGATTAGGAAAAGTGGAGGCTGCAAAAGGATATTGTTGTGAAAACCTGAGGGGGATTATATACTCTGCACAGAGTCAATATCGATGGCGCTTTATAGGCTGTCTAAGGGAAGAGTGCATGATCAATCAGGTCACTGTTTCTGAGACTGGGAGATAAATTGTAGAATCACAGAATAATCAAATTGGAAGGGCCTATAAGGCCATGGAGTGCAACCCCCTGCTCAATGCAGGAATCCACCTGAAAGCAAACCTGACACATGGTTGTCCAGCTACCTCCTGAAGGCCGCTAGTGTGGGTGAGCCCACCACCTCCCTAGGGAATTGGTTTCATTGTCATACTGCTCTAACAGTCAGGAAGTTTTTCCAGATGTCCAGCCAGAATCTGTTTTCCTGTAACTTGAGCCTATTATTCTGCATCCTGCACTCTGGGATGATCGAGAAGAGGTCCTGGCCCTCTTCTGCATGACAACCTTTCAAGTATTTGAAGAGTGCTATCATGTCTCCCCTCAATCCTCTTCTCCAGGCTAAACATGCCCAGTTCTTTTAGTCTCTCCTCATAGGGCTTTGTGCAGTGAGTGTGTTCTGCATAACGGCAGTGCTGAGTGGACTGAGCTCATCTCTTTGGCCAATGGTACTTCCCAAACATTATTTGCTGAATGTTATACGAGCCAAAAGAGGCCTTACTTTAAATTGGTACCTAGCAGCTACATCTCCAACTCCATTTTTACTCTAAAGCAGGTGTAGGAGCCCCAGCTTGGATTGGGATCCTAGCACAGGAGGGTAGAGGAGCTTTTTAGGTTCAGATTGGGAGCCATTGTACCTACTCTGGAGTAGGGATGTCAGAGAAATCTGCAACAGAACGTAATGAGTTCGGATTTTTATGGATCTGACCCCGGATTCTACCGTGAACTGGGTGGATTCCACGGACTTGCGGAACATTTTTTCACTTCCAGGAATTTTGCACATATTTTGTTGTAGAAATATATGCCAAAAATATGCATTTCCCCCCATAGGCTGAAGCATGAAAACTTGTATTTTGGGAGAATTCGCGTAAATTTGGAAACAAAACAAAAAAAAACTGATTTCACTGGTGGGAGGATGACAGAATGAAAGGTGCCTAAGAAAATGCGAAACACAGACAGAAGAGAGTTTACACAATCTGTGCATCTCTACTCTGGAGTCATTTAAAACAAAAAACCTTAGCTGCTAGATCCAGATTTAAAGAAATGTCTGTTTCGGACCTTTGCCACTCTTTTCTTATGCAACGTCTTTGTAACCGTACAGCTCCCGACGTTGATGGCTTATGCTCCGCTTTGGACCTTGATTTAATTTGGCTTTTACAATTATTGCTACGCTCATGCCCCATTCGTCAAATGTCAGTGAATTGAATTTCTTGATTATACCAATTCTGCATAATTGACACTTCCTCGCTGTAGAACTGGTACTCCTTCCGTAAAGTCCAAAGTGAGTGAGTGTGTGTGTGTGTAGGAGAGAGGGATAACAATATCTGCTTTCAACCTATGATGCTCTACAGATGTTCTAGCAAATGCATGAATGCTGTGAGTACTATCTGCTACTGTAACCCCTCTAAGCATTCATGTTTGTTTGAAGGCGTGAAAGTGGCTTATATCTTTGTGAAACAGAGTCTCAGTCCGTGACAATGTTTTTGAGCCTTCCAGGGTAGGGTGCTGTTTCTTAAAATGGAATTTAGTATCGAATTTGGGGTTCCGCTAAAATTAGGGTGACCATATTTGGGAAACCAAAAAAGAGGACACCCTGGGGGAGGGTAGGAAAGTGGCTTTCCAGTGCCATTGGAAAGTGCGTCATTCCCCCACCGCCAACTTACAGGCCCCAATTGGAGCGGAGGAGGGGAAAGCGTGTCATTCCCACCCTCCAGTGCTCCAGTCGAGAGCAGGAATGTCCAGGAATGACATGCTTTCCCCTTTAAGGCCCTGATTGGAGCAGTGAGAGGGAAATGACGCACCTTCAGAAAGAACATCATTCCCTCCCACCATGCTAATGGCGGCCTTAGAGGGGAAAGTGTTTCTTTCCAGGACAGTATAGAAAATTACAGAAAATCCCCCCTGACACCCAGGATAGAACAAAATCAGGACAAATTTGGGGAAATCCTGACAGTTGGTCACCCTAGCTCTGCCCCCACCATTAGGATGTTGCCTGGTATCAACAAAGGGGAGAAACACATCCTCAGGTGGCAAAATTGATTTATTCACACGAAGCCCGACGCGTTTTGGCCTGTCTTTTATCTTGAGGCTGTCTTCAGGGAGCTGTAACATTAATAATAAGTTAGAATACAATGAAACAACACATAGTATTACAACATATTTTTAGAATAGGTTAATTAAACACATTGCCGCAAAGTCCTATGCATATATATTGGCATTAGAAACCTTATAAATATGACAGGGTGCCATTAAGGCCTATGTATATATATTAGTATTAAACATCTTATAAATCCGGCGTATTGCAAAAATCTAACATAGAAGTCCTTACTTACTAGAAAGAAGTGGCTGCAGAATTTATTCCAGCAAAAAGATTGTGTCTTGTATTAATCTACTGGCAACTGGAAAGAGTACACTTCAAAATCATTATTAGGTTCTTGGTCCATTTTTTCTGGGCTATGTCAAGTGTTTGCATGTAGTGATGAGATTAGACTGTCAACTTTCTGAAGGCAAAGCAGGGCTCTATCTCTGAGCTACAGTCCTTTCTATAGATTTCCATCTTAGCCACCCAGCATCGGTTGCTTTCCGGAGGGTATAGCAGAGTGAGAGAGACAGGAGAGTACACTCTTGTCAGGTGTGCTGTTTAGGAATTTGGGGAGGCTTTCAGTCCTGAGTCAGGATAGCACATAGTTAAATTATGGAATTCACTTCCACAAGATGTAGTGATGGCCCCCAGTTTGGATGGCTTTAAAAGGGGGTTGGATAAATCCTTGGAGGAGAAGGCTATCAATGACTACTAGCCCTGATGGTTATGTGCCATCTCCAGTATCAGAAGCAATAAGCCTGTATGCACCAGTTGCTGGGGTACATGGGTGGGAGGGTGCTGTTGCACCATGTCCTGTTTTGTTGGTCCCTGACCGACAGCTGGTTGGCCACTGTGTGAACAGAGTGCTGGACTAGACGGACCCTCTGTCTGATCCAGCATGGCGCTTCTTATGTTCTTTGGATATTTCCCTTTGGTATTTCTTGTGCTTTGAAGAGCGCAAAATAATTCCGCAAAGTGGATGTATTTTTTTTTTTAAAAATCAACAAAGCTTTAATTTTGATATTCATTTATCATTCACCAGACTCTGTTTTGGTTTTATACAGGGAATACAGTTACAAAGGAAGTTGCAAACGTTTCAGCAGTTTATAACCATTGTAGCAAAGGCATGTTGCTGTGCCTTGTCTGGCATTCCAAAAGTAGCAGAACCGTAAAGAGAAAATAAAATAAAACCCTTTCCTTCACCAACGTGGTATTTTATGGTGTTTCTATCCTATCCCTGGGGATTGTGTGCCTGGGGCTGCCCCCATTTTCCCCATACAACAGCCTTGTGAGGTAGGTCAGGCTGAGACAGTGTAACTGCCTGACAATGGGTCAGTGAGCTTAAGGGCAGGACAGCAATTTGAACCCATGTCTCTCAGGTCTGATGTTCTGCTGGCACTAATAGAATTTCTGATGCATTTGTAGAACAAAGACTATCCCCTTGGGCCCTCTTTAGATAATGTCTGATGTATTTTTTCTTCTGTTATCATCACAAAGGCACCCAATTTGCACAGCTTCCTCTTCTCCTCCCCCCTTTGTTAGAGATCATGCTTTGAACTTACTGCTGATGTTAAAGCACTTACTTTACCAATCTTGGATGAGATAGATCCGTCTGAAATGAGGCTGGTTTCTTCCTGCCCAAGATACATCAGCAGTAATGTTTGCAAATGAGCACTTCAGGGACACCTCATCTGGACTGGAAAAGTTGAATGGATCATAGTTGTATATTTATGTATTCTGGCATTTATATCCTGCCTTTTTTTTTTTCCTCCAAGGAACCCAAGGCAATGTACATAATCCCCCTCTACATTTTATCCTCACAACAACAACAACTCTGTGAGGTAGGTTGGGCTGAGAGCCTGTGACTGGCCCAAAGTCACCCACTGGGGACTAGAACCCGGATCTCCTGACTCCCAGTCCAACACTTTAGCCACTATACCACAATGGCTCTCCACTGTATTGGAGAGGCTGAGTTTTGCCAGAGTCTCACTTGTTCCATGCGCTCCAGCTGTCTTGGAATTTACCCTGTCGTCTGGTCCCTGTCCCATCTGGGGAGATGTTTGGGATGCCTTTCAAAGAAGAAGCAACCCTACGAGCCCATTCACTGCCGCTGCCTTCCGCAAGCTTGTGCCCTCCAGATGTGGACTACAGCAAGGATGGAGAATGTATCACCCTACAGATGTTGTTGGATTGCAGCTTGTACCACCACTAGGGCTGATGGCGATGGCTCCACACCAACGATATCTGCAGGGCCACATGTTCCCCATGTGGACAACTCACTGGCCATGCTACCTGGGGACAATAGAGCTGTAGGCCAACACAACTGGAAAGCACTTGGTTGGGAGAGGTTGCACTGAAGCTCTTCAGAGTTCTTCTGCACACCTGTAGACACTGCAATTCTAGATGTGTCTACTCATAAGTGAGCCCCACTGCATTCAAGGGGACATACCTCTGGGTAAATTGGAATGTGGTCAGGTGAGGCAAGGAGGGTGGGCAGTGGAATGGAATGGATGATGGGAGTTGTAATCCAACACATCAGTGGGCACCATATTGGCAAAGGCTCATGCAGAAAATGCAGAATGTGTTTTGAGTTGCAACCGTATGATAATGGAGAGGTGGGTAATAAATAAATATATTATTATTATTATTATTAAATAATAATAGTAATAATAATAAATTTATTTATTTATTACCCGCCTCTCCATCCAGATTGAGGCGGGGAACAGCATCAAACATGAAAAGCACAACCAGCCTTCTCTCTCTCTCTCTCTGGCAATTAGAATGTGTTTGTGTTACCAGTATTTAACACTGTTCTTGTTTTCAGCTGTGAAATGTTGGGGTGGGGTAGGGTGGGGTGATGATGATGATGATGATTTTATTTCTCCTCCCACTTTTCTATTTGAGACAGCCCAAGCAGCGTACAGCAAATACAACGCCATCAAATGGTCTTTCACATTTAAAAACATTGCACAATCCTAAAACGCCAATGGAGAGCTGCTCACGTGTTTTTAATGGGTACATTTTCCATGCCAAGGGATTTGGGGCAATTTGTCCCAGGTGATGCAAAGCCACCCATGCAAGGCCTGCGTCGATTCCTGGAAGATTTCGGTGCAAAGGCATTCATGCTGCCCGGCTGCGAGTGCTAAATCAGTTTGAACTTGTCACTGACCCGTGGCGAAGCAGCGATGTAGATAATCCTTCAGGGTAGTATAAGCAGCCACCCTTTGGCAGTAATCACAATCACCTTAAACACAAACTGCATGTAATTTTAGAAAAGCCGAGGGTGGATTTTTTTTTTTTTTTTTTTTGTGCTTTTTTGGCCTCGCTGTTGGAGAGGGAGATAGAAAATCATCTTAGCTAAATTGCTTTGGGAAGCATTTAAAAGCTGTGCAGCTCCCCAGTAAATTCATTGAGTGGAAAGTAATTGATAGGAATTGTGTCTAGGAGGAGAGCTAAAAGAAGGCCAGGAAGTCTGACGACAACCCTGTGTGGGAGGCCAGCATTGCCTAGAGGGGGGTGGTGGGAGCTTCCTCATGGCAGTCTCTGAGTGTGACAAAATCTGAACTAGAAATTTTCCAACTCCCACTTTTAGCTGCAATACCAGCTCTCTTAGGGCCTCGCTATACTCCAGGCTGATGTAGTTTTTAATTTATACCAGTTTAGCTGTACTTGAGGCTGCCTTTGAAAAGTGTTTGAAAACTCCAGGAAATGCAGCATGTTGCACAAAGGGTATTTCCTTGAGTTTGGGTAAACGGCGACATTTGGGCCGGATCTACATGTTGTCCTCGATGCGCCCTCCCTGCGCCACAAGCCGCTTTGGAGCACTGCACGTCTTCTAGTGTGGCTCAAGCCTCGGAGGCTCTGCTTGCGCTCTCGCCGCCGCCGCTGCCCTTTCATCCCGGCCGGTCCCAGGGAGGGAGGAGGGAGTGTTGTAAACAAAAGCTAGCAATTGGAAATCCCTCTCCCAATCGCTGGCTTTTGTTTACAACCCTCTCCCTTCCCTCCTCCCTCCCCGGGACCGGCCTGGATGAAAGGGCGGCGGCCGTGGCAGCGCGGGTGCAGGCAGAGCCTCCGAGGCTTGAGCCACACTAGGCAGGGTGAAGCGCTCCGAAACGGCTTGTGGCGCAGGGAGGGCGCATCGAGGACGACGTGTAGATCCTGCCTTGGTCTCCGAGCCTAGTTCAAAGGGACCTTGATAGCCCTCAGTGACCTGAGGCCAGGATATTTTAAGGACTCTCTTTCTCTCTCTCTCCCTGCTCCGTCACATACACACATGTGCCTACCTCTGCACACAAGGAGTCTTCCTGAATCCATCTTTGATCTGAGCCAAAATCTCCTGCAGGAGAAAATGCCTCTCTGGGATGGCTGGTTTTTTTCTGTTTAATCGTACATTTATTTAATTGTACATCTCTCAGGAGACAATGTTTGGTTTCTTAATTTGGAAAGACAAGGGCCTGGAGATGTTGATGAAAAATTCAAGCAGGAATATGCAGAGTAGCTGGAATGCCTGTGTGTGTGTGTGTGTTTTCCTGTTCCCACTTTATAAACATGATCTAATTGAAAGTGTGAGGAAAGGCTACATTTAACTCAGCAGCTTTTCCCTATGTGGGTGTGTGATGTTCCCTGTTGCTCGACAATGCCATGGTGCCATCATAGCTATGCGCAAGGGGTGTGCCGGGTGTGCCCAGGCACACCCTAAGGTCTCAAGCAATAAGCACCAAATTGGGGGGGGGGAATTGAGTAGGGATCCAGAGGGTGATCCAAATGCAGCAGGAACGGTCCTCCAGCTTCCCTCCAGGTGCTCTGCTGTCGCTGTCCCCAACAGCGCCCCGTTGCTCCCAGCAGCAGGAGCGAAAAGGAATCGCTCTGCTGGGAGCCACCCTGCTGGGAGCCATCCTTCAAAGAGGACAGGAGGAGGGACCCTGAAGGCTAATATCCCCTCTTAAGCCCCTCCTCTGGCCAGCATCACCACAAAGCACCACCAATGCAGGGTCTTGAAGTGCATCTCTTCAGTTCCCCCCACAACCCCCTGCAATGGCAGGCCAAACACAGAGCGGGGCATCCGTGTTTACAGTTTTTGATAAATAAATGAGTAAAAATAATGTCCTTTATGATTGAGTATTCAATAGATGTTCATCTTTACAATAATAATAATAATAATAATAATAATAATAATAATAATATCCCCTGGGTGCACACCCTAATGGAATGTGCTGCGGATGCCGGTGGCTGCCATTTCTCCTTTTAATGTGGGTGAAAGCTGAAAACCCAGCAACGCTCTCCAAGTTGTGAAAGCGCCTGCCATGTAAACCGCTCCTCCCTCCTTCCCCGAAGTCCCATTTTGGAAAACTCTAGAACCCATGGCTGAGGCGTAGAGGCAGGTCTTTATCTTGTGTCTGTTTATCTGTGCAGGAGACCTTGGAGCCATATGGCAGAGGCCGTCTTCCCAGTGGCTGGGAAGGAATCGCGCCATTGGCCTTGCCTACATGCTTCCTTCATCCACAGGTTGCCAGAGCAGCGTGGGAAGAAACCACAGGGCAGCGGCTCCTGCGCTGCTGCTGTAACATAGATTGGACACAGCGCTGTTAGGGATTTGCACACCTGAGCAGAGCTCGTTGCAGTAGAACAGCTTGCAAGCCACTACGAGCGATCATACCAACCGGCCTCTTTGATGAGGCAACGTTCTCCGCTCAAGCTCTTTGCACAAGTATGGACGCAACCTCCATGGGTTCGTGTGCACGGTCACGCCAAGTGCAGGAGCAACTCTTGGAAGAGTTGTGAAGCGGGCGGTCGATAGATGATAGAGTCAGCATTTCTCCTATGGCTCCCAAGCCTACAGTCGTGCTTTCTATGCAGGGTTGCCTTTAAAGATGGTCTGGAAACATCGGCTGGTACAAAATCCAGCTGCCAGGATGCTTATAGGGGGATAGGCAATTTGAAAGGATTACCCCAATTTTGCAGCGGTTACCCATTCGTTTCCAGGCTCAGTTTAAAGTGCTGCTACTAACCTCGAAAGCTCTGAACAGCTTGGGACCAAGTTATTTGAAGGATTGCCTACGTGCGTATGACCCTGCTCTCAGGCCCTAAGATCAGAAGCGCTGCGCTCAAGCCAACCACTAAGGTCAACTAGGTTGGCAAGTATAATGGACAGGGCCTTGTTAGTGCTTGCCCCACATTGATGGAATTCCCTTCCCTGAGAAATTGTCTTGGCCCCCTTCTTTTTTGGCCTTTAAGCAGTTCCTAAAGACTTTTTAAAAAATCTGCAAAGCTTTTTACTGATGTTATTGCTGGTCCCCTAATTATGATTTTATCTGATGCTGTTTTTATTATATGTTATTCGATTGATTCTTTGGTTTCTATCATTTTTATAGTAAACTGCCCTGTGAGGGCTGGGCTGGGCAATAAATGACGGAATTAATTAATTAATTCGCCCCATCATTAAAACTGGTTTGAAACTCCCATGCTGCAACTTCGTCAGGATTCTCAAACTTGTGACCATGGATGCCTTGTTGCAGCCTCGACTGGTGGGACTGACTCCTGAGTAAACCTCTGCAAGATTCTGGTGCAAGTTTTCTCTTGTGGGGACTCAGAGCAATTCCACACAGCGATTCTTGCTTCTACTTGAATCTGAATTATCCTAGGCTGAGTTGCTTTCTTGTGCGGCTGAACCTGTTGGGAACACTTGACCACTAAAATTCAGCCTTGTTGCAGTCGGGTACTCCGGATGGTGACCTGCCTTCACATTTCATAAGCCCACACCTTGCGTCATTGTCGTGCCTGACAGATTTAAAGCAACGGAATCCTTCATTAACCTTACTTCTCATTGGAGTGAGAGAAGTGGAGCGCAGTGCTAAAAATTACTGGGAGTGACGTGTGAAGTCCCAGACCGGAACGCAAATTAAAGCAAAGGCAATGTCAGAGGGAGGTGCGTCCCCAAGGCATGGAGGCTGTGCTTCCATCAGCCCTGTTTGCTTGGCAGAGGGCGGCCATAAAAACCAAGACTGAGCAGAGTCCTCTTTGGGTGAAAGATTTATTGTGGCATGTAGTAATTCCAGGAGCGGTTGGCCAGCCATGTGGGAATAAGCACATGGCATTACTTCACATTCTGGGCATGCTGCTGCTTTAGACGGAGTATGGATATCAAGGTTAGTGTGGAAAGGATAAGGCTTTATATTCCACTGCTCGGTCTTCCTCTGTGAAACAGACACTTTGAGGGTTAGCGACACAGGACATGGAGGTGGAACACCAGCTTTGCATGCAGAAGGTCCCAGGTTTGATCTCCACCATCTACAAAAAGAGGCTGGGAAAGTTTCCAGTCTGAAACCTTGGAGAGACACACTACCAATCAGTATTGATAATACTGAGCTAGTTGGACCAATGGTCTGTCTCAATATAAGGCAACTTCTTATGTTCCTACAAGGCTTCAGCAAGCCTAACCAACACAACCCTCTCCTGTGGATTCTTCTTTTCTTTCCAAAAGTTGCCAACATGGGTGATGGCTAACAATGCACCCCACAAATTTCAGTGCATTTAGCATTCGGGGGCCTTGGACATGTTGGGTCCACTCCCATTAAAAAACAAATCAGACAACGTACAGAACCAACTTTGAGTTACTAACTGCCTCCAATGGCTTCTGACCAATGGAGCCACTATGACTGTGAAATGATTGAACCATGTATCTGTATTGGGTCACTGAGCGAGGTTGCATGGACACATCCTTGGATTTATCTCTGGCTCATTGTCCAGGTATTTGCAGTGCTTTGAGATCTGCGGATGTACATTTGAGATCTTTCAGCTGATGTTCTTCGCTCCTGGGTTTATGCATTGCTGCGTTGCTGCATTGCTGCATTGCTGCGTTGCTGCATGCCTATAATGGTACAATTACTTCTGTAAGCTCAAGGTGGACTGTAGTTGCACCAGTATTTGAAGGCAATGATTAGGATGTATGTGTGAACTTGTTATCACATAATTGGCACCCAAACAGGGACTGGAACCCTGTACCCTCATTCTCTGCAGCAAACTGTGGTGCAATGCCTCCCTTTCTCTTATACACACACCATTTTATTTTTCGTCAATGTTTATCAATGTTTTATATATTATTTTTTCTTTAGAAACTCAGATTTTTCCAGCTCTCCCACTTAGGTTTGGCAGTGCTTTCCCTGGCCTTTTAAAACAAATGAACAATCGGAAACAACAGCAAAGCTGCGTCCTTCCTCTGCTGCATTGCTTAGCTGTTTGGGGGAACTGCCTGTGTTGTTATTGGGCTCTTTAAAAGCTCTGGACTCTTCCACTCCAACAGTGAAATCCACATATCCTTTCCTCCCCCATGTCCAAAATGCATCATGTGCTATCTGCAGCTCATCCCTGTTCCACGGTCAGATGCCATTGCCCTGCCCTCCACCAGTGGATGCTTCTGGGCTGTTCCTGGCTGTCCACCACTGTGTGGCAGCTCAGTTTCCTGTCTTATCTTCAGTGTCCAATAGGAGCCAGAGGGTCTGAGGGAGCAGGGGAACTGTCCAGCAAAGGAGCAATGAAGAAGAACTAAGCACGTTGCAACACCATCTGCCAAACACCTACTCAGAAGTTATATAGCTGGCCCTAGAGCTCCCTCCCTTTCAGCAGAGCCCTGATTCAGAGCACATCTTGAGTCATGCAGCTAAGTAGAACCCAGAGATACTGTGTCTCTGGTTCCGGGTTTCCACTTAGACACACTGCCACTTCTGCTCCAGGGTCCAAGGGCTGATCTTTGAGGCTCTGGAGCTGAGGGGAGGAACCTAGCAGGTTGTGCCAGGTCCTCTGGATCTTCCAACGCCCCTGGAAACCCAGAGGTGCTAGAGCCAGCGATGGACTTCTCCTCCTTCTCATCTGAGTTCTCATCTGAGTCTGATCTTCTCCTCATCTTCTGGTCTTCTTCTCATCGGAGCCTGGTCTTCTCCTGAAAGAAAAGTGGTGGGCCATGAGATGGATCTCCATGTGCAGCACATTTTGTAGTCTAGTCAGAAGATGCTCAAAGCAAGAACCTCATCTATATGCAAGGTTGTCGTCATACTTCTCTCTGAGGTGGCCACCTTTTTCATGTCTCAGAAAAAGGCATCCTCCCCAAGGAGGAAGGACAATATCCTATAAGATCATCTAGGCAAATTGTAATCCAATGCTTAATAGGCTGATGTTATTAATGGGTGCCGCTGCTACTGGAGGTAATATAAGCAGTATGCCTTTGTATGTCAATTGCTGGGGAACATGAGTGAGTAGGTGCTATTGAGCTCATGTTCTGCTTGTGGGCCACTGTGGGAACAGAACACTGAATTAGATAGAACACCGGTGTCATCATCATAAGCAAGACTTATTCCCTTTATTTCTTGGGGTCAGTGTACCAGGAAATGTCTTTGAATTCATGCAGAACAAGATGTGATAATTTGTATAGCTGCTTAACTTTGGGAGCATCGCCTAACCATTTCCCCCCTAGTTGAGTCTTTTTCTGAGATCTTTAGCTATTCTATATTATCTTCCCTTCCTGCTATTCAGCCATTAATAACATTAGCCTATTAAGCATTGAATTAAAGAGCTGCAATCTGCCTTAATAGAACTTGTGCTAATTAAAGCATGTATATTGTTCCCATTCTCATTCCTGGGCTTGGGGCACTCAATTTGTCTGTCTAATGTTTTCCTGCTTGCAGGGTGGTTACATTGAAACCTCCTCTCTAGAATGACTTTCATGCACAATGTGAGATGGGAATGTGTCCTGGAGGTGGCTTGGGGGGGGGGGGCACACAACTAACAGAAGCCCCAAATGCCAGTCCTGTACAGGTTCCAAAAGGGAGATAAAATATGAGCCAATCAATTGTGCTTAATAGCATACCTGGCCTAAGGTCACCCATTGAGCTTCTTGGCCCTGTAGAGATTTGAACCTGGATCAGCCTGTACTGATGCTCCAACTCAGCCTTCTTTACTTGGGATCCTCCAAGCATGATAGACTATAACTCCTAGCAAATGGTCATCCTGGTTGGCAATGTTGGAAACTGAAGTCCTACACATCTAGAGGGCACCAGTTTGGGGAAGGCCACGCTAACCACTAAACCCCACTGCTCAACCACTCCCATCACTGGGTATGGGGAGATGGGATTCCCCCCTCCGTCTTCCCCCCATAAAGATACTTTTTGCAAATCTCTCTAGTGCAAAATTTTCCAACCAGTGGAAAATATAATCCCAGCAAAGACTGACTCATCATTACAAGCTTTTCTGTACCGGAGTATTGGAATTAACTAAGTAAGCATAAAGATAAGAGCCTATCAAAGTAGCCTTGTTCGTATTGAAAAGCAGAACCAAGATTTTTTGTTATTATTATTTTCAAATGCCTCTCTCCACCCTCCGTCTCCCCGCACACCCTGGCAGTGTGTTCAAAGATCTCTGTTGCACGTGGCTTCTCTTGAGACTTGAACAATCAAACATAAGCTTAACTCGGCCTGTGACAGTAGATTAAAATCCTCGTAACAATCAATGCTCCCTCTTCTTAACTGCTCTGACTTTACTCTTGCTATCAAGCCTGTTTGGAATGTCCACATGTTTTTTTCCCTTTGAACATCATCTTAATTCTTAATTAAGATCATGGAGCAGATGCAGCTGATATTTAATTTAAATATTCATGGCGTTTACTTAAGCTTTTCCAAACGGATTAGAACTTGAGGGGGGTGCCAATATCACTGGCTGATCACTTTTCCTGTTGAGTCCAATTAAGAAACCAATCAGGAATTAGTGAAAGAGTTACTCCACTGGGGGAAGAAAGCCTGGATTTTATGCACACTCTTGGCAACTGGAGGAGGGTGGGAATTACTTCTTTGCATAGCGAGGTCTATTTATCTCCATGAACAAGTCCTGATCACCAGAAACCTTCATTCATAGACCTCCTCCACTATGCCAAGAGCTGATGTGGCTACAAAAGCAAACTCTGAATCATTCCGTTCAAATCTAGAGACACTGCAGGAATACTGTCTTTGCAGATCCCAATACAAACGGATCTAATCCCCTCCTTTACGGACGAATGTGGAAATCGGAATAGAATTATCCTGCGGATTTCGCACCCCGACAAATTTCGTGCTACTGTTCTCAGCTGAGAAAAGAACCAAAATATTTTGCAGAATCCATATTTAAGGATAAATATTTTTAGAAATGCATATTTTGTGATGAAATATGTTCAAAATAGGCATTTAAATATGTAGTTCTATATTATTTTAATGTGGATTTAACAACAAATGATCCACGGATTAATGCAGAAATGGGAAAGATCAGATTGGGGGGGGGGAATCTGACCCATCATTTCCTATTCAAACTTCTTCTCTGTGATGAATGTATCAGGAAGCAAAAGACAAGTTACTTGACCTCAGTCCTTCTGTCCCCTTTCTTACAGGGTGATTGTTCAGAATTACTGTGATAATATATGTGAAATGCAATTCTAATTATCTTCATCTTGCCTGTTCATTCCTTCTAGTCCCTAAGCTGTTACCAGTTCAAAAAAAAGGAAGAGGTCAATTAATCAAGCCATTCATTCACCTTTCCACGAGGAAATTGCACCCAAAGCAATTTACAGCAAACTAAATAACCACACAGTACAGCAGCCATCTATAAAAGAGACAGCATCAACATTTGAAGGAAATGCAGTAATCATCCCTCTCATAACTGCCATTCCGTACGATGATCAGTCATCCAATAAGCGCATTTCAACAGAAACAAACGCGCAGAACAATAATAAACCAATAAATTGTAGAACTTCAATAGATAATCGAGCTCAAGAACCTATCAGAACAAATCCGGGGGGAGGGGGGAGGGGGAATGACTGAAACCTGCTTCCACAGAAACATCAACAGGAGATTTATCAAACAAGCTCCCTATCCGTGCGCTACTTGTGTGAACAGGGTATCGGGTGAAAGCTCCTTCCATGACTTTGGTCACCGTGTTCAGCATGACTTCTACAGCAGGAGCCCTCCTTACACAGTTTCTATAAGGGCAAAGTCTCCACGAATACACGGGGAGGGGGCCTTCCTGCTTCAGGAGGTTTGGATAACACGGCAAAGGTGAGGGGGCCATTGCGTGTAGTCCCTGCTTCCCTTTTCATCCCAAATACCCTATTACAACCTTCCCTTGTATTTTGGAACTGACAGTCCAAAACCTCTGGGAGACACAAGGTTGGAGAAGCCTGCCCTATTCAGAGGAATCGTGTGAATAGGTGTCTGCAGGTTCCTCACAGACAGGTGTCTGTCTAGCCGGCTGGGATCCTAATTGTGGGGCCTTAATTTCCTCTTGGAAGGTGCAGCGCTGCCAAGAAGCAAGGGTGGTCTAAACTCATGAAGCTGCCACACCCTTTTCTTTTAAAAAAACAACCCCAAAAAAGTTCTGGAGCCTGCATGCACATCCTCTTTGCTGACCCAGATTTATTCATTTATTCATTTATTACATTTATATCTTGCCTTTTTTTCCTCCTTAAGGAACCCAAGGCGGCAGACATAACCCTCCTCCACTCCCTTCTATTCTTCTGTTTTTGTTTTTTAGGCTTATAGCTTTTAAAGTTATTATAATGGTTTTAACTGTATTTGTATTTTGTATGCCTTGCAGTTTTAATTTTTGTATATTGTTTTTAAAGATTTTAATCTCATGTAAACCGCTCAGAGAGCTACGGCTATGGGGCGGTATACAAATGCAATAAATAAATTAAATATAAATAAAACAACCCTGTGAAGTAAGCTGGGCTGAGAATCTGTCACTGACCCAAAGTCACCCAGTGACCTTCCATGGCCGAGTGGGGACTAGAACCCAGATCTCCCAAAACCAGGCATTAAAAGCAATCATGGCAATTTAAATATACAGCAATACAAAAGAGCAGCAAATTTAGAGAACCACGTTCTCCCATTTTAAAAACGAAACAAACAAATAATGGTCTTCGGCATGGAAGCCAGGAACGTGGAATGGAAATGGTGGAAAACCTGCGTGTGTTGGGCTCCCGCCTTTCTGGTGACATCCAGCAATATGACCTGTGCTTGTAGGCTGTAAGCTGTTATTTCTCAGTAATATTACAGTTTTTGGTGTTCCAGGGGCCGAGGCGTGGCATTAGGGTAACTTCCAGTGCCAAGCTCAACTGGTCCAGCGCTGGAGTCTGCATGATTGCCTACCAGGCAGGAATAGGTCACAGAGTGTTGCTTTTAGCATCTGTTGTTCTGTCTCTTCTCCCCCAGGATCTTTTGCGGGTGCTTTAATTCATCTCATCATCTGTACTTGCTCACCATGTCGGGAGGATCCTGTGGAGGGAAGGTGCCGGATTTGTCCTGCACGAGAGAGTGAAGCTTCCTGGATCTGGTTCCTCGGCTTTTCAACACGGTCTAGGAAGCAAAATAACCGGCCACCAGTGACTTCTTCTGCTAAGGTACACTTGAGTCATGTTTGCTTGAAAGGCAACGGACAAACAGTAGACAGATTTCTTAACTAAGTGCAACAGATTTATGATGGATGAACTCGCCTTGTCTCAATTTGGAATCAGGCTTGGTTAGTAGCTCTTTTTTCCCCTAACGCCATTCCTAAACGGTGGAAAACCTGTTATGCGGCAGACTCTGGAGAGTCACATCAGCAGGAGAAAGTGCTGATGCAGCTGTTCACAGAGCCAGTCAGGCCCAAATGTATGGCTCTGAGGGGGTTGTTCCTCAGAGCCAGGCATGGTGGAGACTGAAGAGGTGTCCCGGGAGATCGTCTGAGCTATGGGGGACCTCCCTGGATGCCTCTCCTCAAGAGCAGTAAGGTCTTGTGTTTCCCCCCTCCTCCTGGCACCTAAAACGCTGAAGAGACAGCAGCCCAGCCACCAGGGGCCCTGGGAAATGTGGTCTTCCAGGATGTCTGACTATTTAGTGAAGTCATTGGGTGCCCTGGAGACTACATGTCCCAGGGTTCATTGCCCCAGTGACACTGCTGAGCATGCTCATGAGAGCACCTCAGGTGCGAGGAGCCCTGGGAGACAGAGTTTCCAAGGCACCCAACACCCTGATAGAGTACCGAAGCACACTCAGGATCCAGATGTCATTGGTGACCTGGGCATGCACAGAAGCTCAGTTTATATTCTGAGTCAGGGAACAATTTCTTAGGAGAAATGGGGTTCAGTTCATACTGTGGCCATGCATTATGGAGGTGGACTGATTTGTTTCCTGATTAACAGAGCTTCTAGGGCAGGGAGGCACCTCACATTTCCTCATTTCTGCTTGAGCCAATTTCCTCAGATCAGATGCCTGCTAAGTGGTGGCTGCAGCAGTATTTACCTGATTAAAGACTTCATTAGCCTTTATTGCTTTTGACTCCTTGCAACTTTTAATTAACCTCCCTGGTCTTTCCTCAATCTTATGATTTACAGTTGACTTGCGTTGCATCATCCCTATGGAGTCTTTTAAACATTTTTTTTTTTTGCTTTGCTTTGCTTTGCTAAAAATACCCTGTATTCTCCTGTAGGCTTTCTGCTTCTCTCTGTAACCATTCTGGCTGCCCCACAATTGGGGACAATGAAAGAAGACCAGAAGCAAATTTACCATCAATTTAGACAGCCTACATGCATAAACACACACAAACACACAAACTTGTGCAGGCAGATGAATGAGTGTCTTGGGAGCTTACAGAAATCTAACTTTATGGTGCATTTTCTTTAAATTTTATATCCGTTTTTTTTAGGGCTAGGAAATTAAACACATAATTTAATCTAATTGCTGCCCATAGGCAGAAGGTGCAGTAACTCCACCAAACTTTGATGTCCTTCCACACACCCCTTGCTACCAACAAATGAATCACCTGAATTAATTAGATGCACAAAAGTGTACCTGACTTAATTAGTTGCATGCAAGCATATAACAGCACCCAGGGCTGGGTTTCGTGCAGAATCAAGGTCTTTCAATGACAAGCCAGGTTGGGTTGCAGCAGCATCTTGGAATTGGCTCCATACAGGTGTTTATTGCAACAGCTCCAAAGCAAGACACCTTTAAATCCAGTGCTTTGCCACTTGCAAAATCCTGCTATATGCAACCCAGCCCTGTGGCAAACCTTCTTAAAGCCCTTCAGGAGAGGGCTCCAGTCTCTTAGTCATTGTTTCATTTTGCACTGCTGAACAGTGGCTTTCAAAGCTGTGTCCTAGGGACCCCCGGGACCCCTTATCAAAATCTTTCAGTGTTTACAGTTTTTTTAAGTAGACTTAGTTTTCCTGCCACTGATGATCTTCTGCCGGTGCTTGGAACTCTCTCCTGCTAGAACAATAGGAGGATGTTGTCTCAGCAGGGAGCTAAAGCCAACCAAACTCTTATGTAGGCTGACAAGACCTGTAATGGGATCAGCTCCACCACTTTTGGACGAGCTGACTGGACTGTTAACAGGTCCTCACTGGTTTTGTAGCCTGAGACTTCTGTGAGGCTGGGGAGATAGAGGTTGTGCCAGGGACAGGTCTTTCATTTGCCTCCAGGTTCTGGAGGACAACAAGGATGGTGATGGGGTGGGGCAGATGTAATCCCAACTCTCCCTCAATATATGAATAATTTGAATGTTTCAATAGGGCTTCTCTCTCTCTCTCTCTCTCACACACACACACACACACACACACACTCCTGCATATAACTAAATGCTTGTTTGGAAATGCACAAATAATGGCTATTGGAGCTGCACGGAAATGGTTTCTTGAAATTCTCCATCCTATCTGTGGGCAGAGAAATTTGGGGGGGGGGGCAATTTCACTGAATTTCTCCTAGGGCAGGAGAAATTCTCCAGCAGTTTCTCACAGTTACGGTTCACCATCGGCAGGGTTTGTAGCACAGGGGATGTAGTGTGGCTTTTGGGATGTCTCCTGCCTTCATCGCAAGTGACAACAGCGTCAACTGTGTGTGTTGGCAGCCTGGCCTCCATTTTGTATCCACCATAGTGAAGGTGTGAGTGGGTGGGCCGCATTGCATTCAGCTCCAGGGAAGAGACAGAGCCATTGCGGAACCAAAATCTGTCCCTCCGATTTTCTGAAAGTTTTCTTCCCCACGAAAGAAGCACTCACCTGCCTCATTTTCAAGGGGTTTTATTTTCCTAAAAAAGTGATGCCACTGAGCTGACCTAATCACCGCAAGGCAGCCAAGGGTGCTGTGTGCCTGTTCTTTTTCATTTACATCTCTCTCCGTTGCTCTGCAGTCTCCCAGGCTGCCTGCACTTCCTAATCTGAAAAAGCGCTAGTCAGGGTGGAGAAATGCGCAAGGAAGTTATTCGGATAGAAACACCTGACGTTGGGAAGAAGGCTCATGACTGTTTTAATGAGTTAATAACTTCTATGTTATTAAACTGGGAGTGAAGCACTGACAGGGTCAGGTCACACAATGCAAAAAGTGACTTTAAACTCAGGAATCCAAGGCTAGGGTAAGAAAATATATATATATTTGACAATAAAAATAAACACGCATGAGGTGTGTAAATGCAAAATAGCTGCCTTTGGGTTGCAGGGAGTGTGTGTGTGTGTGTTATTTGGAAATCCATGTCACCAAACCTTATGAAACAAATAAATGCTTTGTTTACTATACTATGAACCCATTGTTTACTCAGTGCAGATTTTCCTCCACTAAATGTTAAAGTTAAATGTTAGATGATGTTGCTGACCACTGCTTCATGCTGAAGTGTACTGAACTGTGGCATTTATGGTGTCTCATGTTTCATGTCATATGGCTGATTTTACTTCTACTCAAATTTGTCCACTATATGACTGTCTATCCTGCCTAGGGATGCACAGCTGTTCTTAAACCCATTCCATCTATGTTTCACAGACTGTCAGGTGTCTTCCCTTCCATCATCCCTCATTGACAGAATTGGATTTTTTTTAAATACCAGAATTCTGTTCTACTTGTGCTACTGCACCTTTCCATTAATGCACTAATTCACACTTGTGCAAATGTGCTAATCCGCATTAGTTAATGTGAACCTACCTGTATACTACGCTCAACATCTATGGCCCTCCTCCGGGTGCCTACTCCAAGGGAAGCTCGGAGGATGGCAACAAGAGAGAGGGCCTTCTCAGTGGTGGCCCCCCAATTTTGGAATGATCTCCCTGACAAGGCCCGCCTGGCGCCAACATTGTTATCTATTCAGCACCAGGTCAAGACTTTCCTCTTCTCCCAGGCATTTAACAGCATATGCTGAGTTTTTAATTGACCCTAGAACCATATTTAGGCCTGGCTGAGAATTCATAGTTGTTTTAAATGTATACTGACTTCATATGTTGTCTGTTTTTTTTATGCTTTTATGGTTTTAAATTTTGTATATCGATTTTTAATGTCGAAAGTTTTAATTTTTGTAAACCGCCGAGAGAGCTTCGGCTATGGGGAGGTATATAAATGATGAAGATGATGTTGTTGATGATGATGATTATAAGAATAATAATAAATGTAAATTAGCATAAATCCCACCCACCCCCGAAAGTGAAAAAACCAATCCATGAATCCGTGTGACTCCGAAAAAGCCGGGCTGCTGTGTGATCCACAACTCAGATTCATAGACAATCCAAATTTGTTTGAACCCATTGTGGATTTCTCTGTGATCCCTAATGCAGCCATCTAGGAGTGATTAGGGCTCTCTGCATTAGAGGCCATCTGTTCCCGTCGGCATTGTCGAATAATTCAGTTCTGCTTATCTTGTCTTTCCAAGGAAGACTTTTAGATGTATTGAGGGATTTTGAGCTGGCTGAAGCGGCGAGTGCCTTATCCGCTCCCGCCCATGATCTGCTTTCCTAAACTGTCACTTCCCTCAAGCCACCTCAGCCAAAGTCCGACAGGTTATGCTGCAGTAAGCGTGTCATGGATTTTGGCTCCTGTCTTATGATGTCTCAGACACAGATAGATGCCGTGTTGCATTGGACATGGACGTTTGCAGAAAAATAGAAGGTGCGCAAGAGGCCGGATTGAGCCTGGATGCTCCACGGTTGGCAACTGCCACCCATTTGCTCAGGAGCAAAGCTTTCTGGGTGGGTGTCACGCCATCGCAATGGCCAGTTCTGAAATCTTCCAAACAAAGCCAGTGGTTCAGGTGTGCAGCCACTTGTCTTGATACAAGAATTGCCACCAAATCCCAGAATTCAGTGGTGGGTTTGGACTCCAGCCAGGCAAAATTTGGGAAGGGCCGCCTAATTCCTCAGTGGGTTTCATCTAGATCTCTGTTCCATCAGGCTGTGCTGAGCCAACTGAAAGGCCGTGTGTCCTGGCATACACAAATGAGAACATTGGCACACACCATGGCTAACGGCCTCTGGACACCAGCAAACATGATTAGTGCCTGTTTCTTTCTGCAGGCTAGGCTGCCGAAGGTGTAGAGTTCCTTCTGGTTGTGTTTCGCTTCTAATATTTTAGCAGGTAGCCCTGGGATTCATAATTGCTCCCCTCCAACATAGGGTAGACTTCCAGATATTAAAAGCTGATATGACATCCGTTCTTAATCCCTTTTCCTGTCAGGCTTAGCGTGCAAGCTAAACTCCATTTAACCTTTCTTCCAAGGTCATCTTTAAAGCCCTTTATCAGCTTTCCCTTTCTCCATCTAATTCTCTGTGGTTTGTCTTTCTCCTGGTTTTTAAAACAATGCAGGGATCACAACGGGTTGGAATGCCCTCCCCAGTATGGCCCACCTGGCACCACCATTGTCCTCTTTTCAGCACCAGGTGAAGACCTCCTACTCCCAGGCATTTTACAGCACATGGGTGGGATATTTTATGGCGTGTGCGTGTGTGTGTCTTAAATCAAATCCTGGTAGTTTTCTTCTCCGTTGCTTTTAGCTCATTTTTAAACTGTTTTGATGTCTTGAATGTTGAAGTTTCTATATTATGTTTTGTCGCGCTGACAACCTCCCAGGATGCTCTGGCTATTGGATGGTGTAGAAATGTAATGAATGAAATCAACTCTAACCACATTATCAGTGGACGTGCTGCGTTTGCTGGGAAATTACTACCTCCTACATCAGGACCCGTTTCCAGCTCAAGATCCCTGTAATGGGTGGGATTGAAGGCAAAAGGGGTGGGGCCAAAGGCAAAAGGGGCGTGGCCAAAGGCTAGGCTGACCATATGAAAAGGAGGACAGGGCTCATGTAACTTTAACAGTTGCAGAGAAAAGGGAATTTCAGCCAGTGTCATTTGTATGTAATTAGTTCCTGGTGAAATTCCCTCTTCATCACAACTGTTAAAGTTGCAGGGGCCCTGCCTTCTTTTGTATATGGTCACTCTAGTATAGTGCATGCAACTTTAACTGTTGTGATGAAGAGGGAATTTCACCAGGAACTAATTGCATACAAATGACACTGGTTGAAATTCCCTTTTTTCTACAACTGTTAAAGTTTCATGAACCCTGTCCTCCTTTTCATATGGTCAGCCTACCAAAGGCAAAAGGGGCAGAGTACAAAATACCAGCACATTTTAGCTGAAAGCTCTTTTCTGCCAGTAACTGAGCGTTTAGGAGAGGTGTTTCACCCTTTTAGAATAGGGACAAAACTGCACAAAAGCCAGGAAGCCATCAAATGATCAGTAGTTGGGGGAAAGGGGGTGGGGCCAGAGGAAGGGGGCATGGCCCTGTGGGGAATCCCAGGGAGCCAGTTTAAGACCCCAAGGATTGGCTCCCAGACTGAGGTTCTTCACCCCTGCCCTACAACTTGCATACAATATTTTGAAAGCAGCTTCTCCACTTCGATTGGGCGTTCCGAACCAATCGTGTGTGTTGGAAGTCTCTGCACCTGGAGTAGAAGATGCAACCTTGTGTATATATTGCCTGTTGCCCTTCTACAGCCCTTACGTAGCTCTATGAATTCTCATCTTCCCATCTTGTGAAGGGAACTGGAGATTCCAGTTCTGATTGAAAGCATGAAATTGGGGGGGGGGGGGAGAGATGTTCTAGATGATGGTGGTCATTAATCCAGTATCAAAAGCTGTGGTCTTCTGAATGTAATGAATAAGTGCAGTTCCTTAGGAACTATGGAGATGGGGATAGGAATGCAGGAAGCTGCCTTTTAGATGGTCCAATTATTTGCCCATTTATTTGCCCATTGAGCTGCATATTGTCTTCTCCAGCCTCCCCGAACCTCCACATGGGTGGGTCTACTGCTCCCCTCATCACCAGCCAGCATGACCATTGAGATGATGGGAGATGTAGGGCCTGTTCAGACAACACGCTAAGCCATGTTTAGGCCGCTAACCCCTTTGCAGCAAATGGTTATTGAATGTGTTTAAGCCACAGTTATGTAGCCACCATGGTTAGAAATGGTTCACATGACCCACTAAGCCATGGTTCACATGACCCACTAAGCCATAATATTTAGCTCAAAATGCTTAACCACTGTGGCTTAGCGTGTTGTCTGATCAGGGTCAAACACATCTGGAAGACACAGGTTGGGGAAGGCTGGCCTACTCTGCACCTCTCCAACGTCCCCAGCAGAGAGGGGTCTTTGCCATCAGAAGCTACATTTCACTGATGATGGCGAGGATCAAAACTGGGACCTTCTGCATGCAAAAGGTGGACCTTTGGCCCCTCCCCATAGAATCCAATCTGTTGGGTGAATGTCCTGATCCCATGTGGGAGGGGCTTTGGTCTTTGGTCCCCATTCCAACTGAGCTGCAGCTTGGAGGTCCTGATGGAGAGGCAGGGGTTGGGCGGATGAATGCAGGATTCCAGCCAGCTGCCGCCGACACCATAACTGTAGCACAGTTGCTCATGTTTCACTCTCATTGATTCTAATGGAGCTTAAGTGTGCAGAACTGTGCATTGGACAAGAGCCAGCAACTTTGTTCGCTTGCTGCCTTTCACTGAGGCCGCATATATTATCTCCAAGATTGGTTTCTCTGCCAATTTGGAACTGGCTTCGGCATTGTCGGTCATCTGCAAAAATAGATCAAATGCCCAACATGGCAATGTTGTCAGGAAGACTCTCTAGCAGTTGAGTTTAATTTCCCCAAAGTCTGGGAGTTCCCCCCCCCCCCCGATGATGTAATTTGTTTTTTTGTTTTTGTTTTAATAAAGGAAGGGGAGAAGCTTTGTTTAATTCATTCTCGAATTAAAAGGATATGTCTACGTAAATGCATTTTCATGCCAGTTCGCATTTCCCTTGCTAATAATATGTCATTTCTTGAACAGATTAGAATTTTAGGGAATTAGTCACTGACTTAACTCGCTTAATGATTTAATGATGAGGAGAATTTGTTTTTGTAATTGGGCATATTGTTCTAAACCAACCCGACTTGCCTGTTTCGATCAGTGGTTGGTTGGAGCGGCAGGGGAGGGGGGCAGGCAAAGGGTGTGGAAGAGGCAGGCTGGTGGAATGAATTCCTGCCTTTTAGCACCTGGGTTTGGCAAACGATTTGAGCGTGAAGAATGGAAGGAGGCAGATTCCAGGGATCCGGCCAGTTGCAGGGAAAGTATTTCCAGTGGCAAATGAGAAGTAATTCAGAGAGCCGGCAACCCGCCACCATCACCAAGGAAGAGCTGTTCATTTTGCAGAAGCGGAAACCTGGATCGTGCCAGGATATTCCTGCAAGTTCCAAAAGATGCAACGTGAATACAGCTGCCGACTAGGTGACTGCTAACTCTAGTCCCGTGTCTTGTAGAGCTTTTCGCCACGAGGCATTTTTTGTGTGCTTGTGATTCCTCCCTCCTGGTCCTTTATGGGTGCTTTGTCCCCCAGGGCCTCTCCCATTCTTTGCAACCTTTTTCGCGCGAGGCGGTGTGTGTTGATTGGGGAAAGCCTGGCATATCAGGGAAAGACGGAATGAAACCCTAGTGTAGTTGTGCAATTCTACTCTACCACAGCGCTACCTGGAGGTTATGTACGGGAACATATACAAAGGCAGAGAAGGAAAATTCTGTGGGGGGTGGGAAATGTGTTGAGGATCCAATCTTAATCCCACAAAGAACCCAGAAGCAGAACTTTCAGTAAAGTGGCAGTTTAAAAGGCTCATGTAGAAAAGCCTGTAGTTTCTGACAATCAGTGAAACCAGGGTGACTTATAGGGTTCCAGACAGGCCACCATCCATGCCTGCCCTTGCCCTGATGGGGCTATCTATCTATCTATCTATCTATCTATCTATCTATCTATCTAATCTATCTGTCTATCTATCTATTGTGCACTGCCCAGAGAGCTTCTGCTGATGGGCAGTATAAAAATGTAATAAATAAATAAATAATCTATATATCATGTGCAGGACTGGTTACAAACAGGCCATTTGTAGTCTGGCCCAGCGATAGAGATGCTCTGAGATCAGGCCTTAGAGCTGCTCCCCCTTCTCTATGGGACCACTGTGTTTTCCTTTGTGCCTTTATTGCACAGATGCTCTTGGGAAATCTGCTCTGTTCGTCTTTTTTAGTGCTGGATTGTCTACACGCTGATGTCTATTCCACTCTCAAGGTCATCTTGAATGATAATGAGAGCCATAATCATAATGATGAGTATTTATGTAGAGCATTTCCTAAGCAACCATCTTGTGCCATCTTTGCCGTCCTATTTGCTTGTGCGGCTTTTCAAAACTTGTATGTTTCTACTGGTGTTAAAATGATACATAATGGGCATTATACGACCTGCTCCGCAGTTCTAAGCTAAGAAACGATTTCTTTTTTTCAGAAGCGTCCAATACATTCCAAACAAGTGGGGAACAATAGATGAGCGGGAGCAATTTTATATGTGGTTAAGCCAAGTGGTCAAGGCCGACGCAGCTCATAATGCTGCAGCTGCAGAAAGATGTTGGCTGAACATCAGCCTTCCCCAAGAGCACTGAAGGTTAGCAGTCCCCAACCTGTTGGCCTCCAGATATGTTGGACTACAACTCCCAAAATTCCCGAGCCCCATGTTTGGGCATCTCTAAGAAGTGTGGGGTGATGGCAAGTTATCCAGATGGATGGAGGCAGTGTGGGCCTTCTGGCGGCCATTAGGCTTGCTGGGCCCACCCCCTCCTCCTCCTGTGGCTTCAAGCAACCAATGACAGGTCGCCTTCTGCCTGGAAACTCCCCCAGAGCAGTCCCCAAATGAGGACAGACAGGGAAGAGCAGGAAAAGACAGGGTAAATCCCCAACTTTTCTGCTCTGCATCTTCAGCTCTTTGCCCTGGGGTTTCTCTGAATCGGTGACTGCATCATATAACTGACGCAGTGCAGATTCGGAGCCACCCTAGGGCAAAGACAACATATAGATAGCCCCCATGAATACCGAGGTGCTCAGTTGTCACTCTCTTCCTTGGTATCCACCATAACACTGGGACAAGTGAGCATGGCAGCCATTTTGTGTGTTGATTCCCCACCCCTGCCTTTTTTCTGGAAGGATGTGCATTAATACTGGGGCAGATTAAGAAATCAAGATTTGTTGTGTCGACTCAAGAAGTGAATCTTTGCTTTGGAGCTGCTCTAAGACTGGGGTGTTTTCCAAACAATTTGTAGAGTCTGGTTGTTTTCCTTAACTGAGTCCATGAATGGAGCTAGGAGATGATACTCTAACCCTCACCATTTGCTATGGAGTGATGGGAATTGCAGTTAAAAAAGTCTGGAGGACTACATGTCAACCTCCCCTGCTGAAACCAATGGACAGAATGGACTAAGAGCAAGAATTTAGGCTGACCAGATAAAATCCAGGTCAGGGCTCATGTAACTTTAACAGTTGTAGAGAAAAGGGAATTTCAGCCGGTGTCATTTGTATGCAATTAGTCCCTGGTGAAATTCCCTCTTCATCACAACAGTTAAAGGTGCATGCACTATACTAGAGTGACCATATACAAAAGAAGGCAGGGCCCCTGCAACTTTAACTGTTGGGATGAAGAGGGAATTTCACCAGGAACTAATTGCATACAAATGACTCCAGCTGAAATTCCCTTTTCTCTACAACTGTTAAAGTTACATGAGCCCTGACCTGGATTTTATCTGGTCACCCTAAAGAATTGCTACAAAAAGTCATAAGAACCTAAGAAGAGCCCTGCTGGATCAGACCAAGGGTCCATCTAGCAAACCAGCTGTTGACCAGGAACCCACAAGCAGGACACAGTGTAACAGCACCTTCCCACCCATGTTCCCCAGCAACTGGTGTATAAAAGCTTACTGCCTTTGCTACTGGAACTAGCACTGGTAGCCGCTGATAGCCTTCTCCTCCAGGACTTTATCCAACCACCTTTTTTAAGCCATCCAAATTAGTGATGGCTATTAATTAGGTAGGGTCTTTCAGGGATTAGTTGATGGATGGATATTTATTATGGCATGTGCCATTTGAAATAATTGGCCTCACGCACAATGAGTCCACCAATGGGTCCCCCAGAGATGTGACTGCTGCCCTGCACATTTTATCCAGACAGTCCATGGGCCGCATGGCCATTTCTGCAGCCTCCTCCCTCCACCCCCTTCTTTGCAAGCAGAATCATGCCCCCAGTCACTTTGGGTGGCTCTACAAGAGGCATTTAAAGCTCTTTCAAGGCGCATTAAAATTTTGACCTCTACAAGAGCGGAGTGCAAATCGGGGGTTGAGGCGCGTTTTCTCTCTGATTATGCGCATTATCGAATGTGCGTTAAATAGCAAGTTTTAATTTACCGCAGCCATTAAAGCACATTATGCCCATGTGAACAAGCGATTCTCCACATTAAACATCTCTAAAGCACGTTTCATACAGCCAGTAAGGTAACCAGTTATGCGCTTAACTGCCTCCCGCGTACAGTGATTTGCCATAAAAGCGATTCCGAGAAGATGCGCATAATCGGACAACCAGGCGCCATACTGAATCCTTCTAGAGGGGACCTTTCTCTAACTGAAAACAAAACACCCAACACTAAAAAGGTGTCAGAAGTTTGTGCTGGAACTAAGTTACTTGCACCGGAGAAAGAAGGTTCTGACAAAGCTGGGAATCTTGAAAGGAAATCTTAACATACTTCATCAAAAGTTCCCTGGCTTTGAAACCCCACAGGGGTCTCCTTGAACATCAGCCATCCTATCAGAAGGCCTTCCTGCCAACAAACAGTGATTCATCAGCAAGTTTCAAAGCTGGTAAGTTTCACTGCTTGTGAGGAAGAAGGGCCTTCTGATGAGAAGACCATTTCGATCCAAGGAACTTTGCAACGTGCATAGACTCAAGTGGAGGAGAGCGGAGAGGGACAGAGGGAGGCTTCCAGTGTCGGGATTTTGCTACAGTCATTTAGGAAGGAACCTTTGGCAGGATGGGGGGGGGGGGGTTGCAAAATGGAGAGAGATGTGGCCACACTTTCTTCCTTCTGCGATGGGAAGTTGAAGAATGCAGCTGGGGTTCCCTTCCTGCTAGATGGGCTGCTAATCATTATTGTATGCTGCCTTGACAGGGTTCCTCCCTTAAAGGTGTCCTAAAAACAATTTAAAATAAAATAAATAAAATAGGAGCGATTTCTTTATTTTTTTTATTTATTGCATTTTTATACCGCCCAATAGCCAAAGCTCCCTGGGACGTTTACAAAAGTGAAAACAATAAATTAAGAACAGCATGGAGGGGGATGAATGAAAACACCCACACCCCCAAAGCTTTAATTCATAAGGGTGCACCTAAGGAGATGAGCATCAGGACCTTGTGTGGGTCATTAGAACCAGACTGTGAAAATCATGAAGGTGTATATAAAAAAAGGCACTTCTCCAAACTCTACCGATGTTTCTGCATAGCAACAGTAACAAACATCTAAAACAAAATTTGCATAATTGCAACTGAACAATCCCTCTGTTCGTTTGGCTGGACTATCTACTGCAGGGTTGTCAATCACGCTTGTTGTGAGAGGTACAGTATTTCAGAAGGTGTCAATCATGCCTATTGAAGGCAAAGAACTCTACGAGAATGACGGTATGGAAGACTCTGCAAACACAAATGCTTAAGACAGATTCGCAAAAATTAAAACCACAAAATACAGCATAAAATACAATCGAAAATATAACGGCTTAAAACTGCAGTACAAAAGTGCAACCAGAGTAAAAATATAACAGCAGAGATTTTAAAAAATGCAAGAGCAGATTTAAAACAGTGGAACTAAAAACTGGAATGCTAAAGTGCTAAAAATGCTTGGGAAAATGAAAAAAAAAATGGTCTTCACCTGACTCCAGAAAGAGCACAACGTAGGGGCCAGGCAAACTTCTCAAGGAAGCTCACTCCGTAACCAGGGTGCCACAGCAGAAAAGGCTCTGTTCCTGGTAGCCGCCTGCCTCACTTCTTTCCCCAGCAACTGGCCGATATACATGCTGGGGAACATGGGTGGGAGGGTGCTGTTGCACCGTGTCCCGCTTGTGGGTCCCTGGCCAAAAGCTGGTGGGCCCCTGTGTGGAGAGCATGCTGGATTAGATGGACCCTTGGCCTGATCCAGCAGGACTCTTCTGATGTTCTTACATGAGTGCCTCCCCTGTGTGAGCCATACAGACAAGACACTGTATTCACATACAGCAAAGGGGGTGATGGGAGAGGGTCCATGCAGTTCTACTTTGCTGCCAGTGTTCCCCTCTCCTCCTTCTTACCTGTGCAGGGCACTCTGTCCTGGGACTCCCAGTTGCTGGAGTAGAGCACAGTTGGGTGTTGGCTGCCTGGAGTCCTCAGGTGAGAGATCTGCTAGGCTTTTAGGAAGAGAAGGTGCTAGTGAGAGCTGCGCTGAGGTTCTGATGTGTGATCTGCAGACAGGCTGTTTGTGCAAAAGGCTCTCTCGGTGAGCAAAGCTTCCCTTTCTCCCTGTTTCCCATCACCAAAATCTCAGCGCTTGTGAGCTCTAAGCGTGCATGACCTGAAGCCAGGGAGATCTGGACCCAGGCTGTGCGCCCTTTCATCTGAGTCATGGTCCTCCCGTGTGGGCCTTATGCTGTGATCGGGTGTGGCGTTCCATGCCCTATGTTCCGCCCTGGTAACGTGGGGAGGAGTGGTTGTTTGTCATTCCCCTCCTCCCATTGAAGTGAATGGGAGGGAAATGCTTTGCACTGTGTCTGGGGCTGGTGCATCCTTATGGGTTGGAAGGGTTTCGAATATAGGGCATAATCGTGCTCTCCGTCCCCCCACCCCACCCCGTCCGCCCATGATTCTGGCCCATTTCACCCATTACACCGGTGCATCTTCTCCAGCAGAGTGTTGCATTGGCGCACCTGGGCTGTTCCATCATCATCTCTGTCTTGGTAGTGTCATGTCTCATGTTCCGCCAGTATAGCAGAATGCCGGCCAAGCATAGTGCAAGTATAGGATTGCCCTGTAAAATATTGGGAGGTTCCAGGAACCGAACCTGAATTCTTCGGCATGCCCCAACTGTGCTCTACTACTGAGCTAGAGAACCCTTTGCAAAGCACAGCCTCCCTTTGCCAAGAGTTTATTTTTGCTAAGAGAAGCAAATGCCTTTCACGTTGTAAGGGGTGCCAAAGGCAGCCTCCCCACCACCCTCTGCTTTAGACTGTGACCTTTCAGAAATGTAGGACTTTAAACTGATCGGCCAGAGCTGGATTTTGGCACTTTCTCCCCCGTTACAGAAAGGCCGGCCTCACAATGGCTGAAATGATAGTTGTCTTCCTCCTTGGAGGAGTCTCACAATGCGCAAAATGGTCCAGGCATGTGGAATTATGACCCTGCAGGGCTTTATCGGCATCGTCAAGATAAAGTGGGTTCATTCCCTGCAAATATATTTTGAGGGGCAGTGTTTATGCAGAGGGCGGACACAAGGCAACAAATGACTGTTGCTAGTGATTAAAACGATGGGAGAAGAGCCAGGTTCAGCATTTAATCATCAGGAGGCCCAGGCATTTACCTGGGTTACTTTTGCTAGGATCTTATTAACGCATCTGTGCATGAGTTGTTGGGGGGGCGAAGTGACCCTGATATGCTGATGCATCATCTAGGGACATATGGGTTTTGTTAAAACTGTTCCGCCTGTGTTTTGCAGATTGACAGGCAATTTTTGTTCCATCAGCCGTTCATTTTTGGCCAGAAAAATGCCAACAATAACAACAAAAAATCCACCCAGCCCAAAATGTACGTTTCTCCTATAAGCTAAAGTGTGAAAATTAGCACTTGGGGGTATTTGTTGACTTGAGGGGATGTTGTGCATTTTTACACATGCAGATTTGCGCAAATTTGGAAACTAAAAAAAATCTGAAGCCAAGGGGAAAAGCTAGTGATAGCTCTGTCCCTTGAGTAGCTTCTTCTGCTATGATTGTGCTCATTGACACGAAGTCCAATGAACAAACCGCCCCGCCACATGGCACATAGCAGGCCGATCCATTGTGCGTTCCCTCTGAGCTGATGCACACCCAATCCAGGCATCTGTTCTGATCTGCAAAGTCTCTCCGCAGCATCTCAGGAATGTGCTGCTGCAGGGTGAAATAATTGCTGTGTCTCACCTGGGGCTTACAAAACATTTATGTTTCTTCCTTTGTCTACATCTGCCTCCCCCCAGTTTTGTTTTTTACTTGCAGAGGTCTTAGAGGCCCATGCTGCTAGATGTATGTCATCGTATCTCTGAAGTAGGAGCATAGGGACATAGGAAGCTGCCTTATATGAAGTCAGAGCCCTGGTCCATCGAGCCCAGTACTGGTGACACTGACTGGCAGCAGCAGCTCTCTGGGTTTTCAGGCAGAAGTATTTCCTGCCCTACCTGGAGATGCTGTCGGGGATTGAACCTGGGACCTCTTGCATGCAAAGGCAGAGCTTTAAGCCATGGAGCCACAGCCCCTCCCAAATGTTTGGTTGGGTTATGTGCTGATTTGGGTGCTGCAACACACCGAGAAATGCACTAAGGCTGATATTCCCATTGGGCCTCCTGAAACAAAAAACATCTGTGGAGCAGCCTTCTACAGGGTCAAACTGTTGCTCCATCAAAATCAGTACCATCTACTCCAGCCTTCTCCAACACGACACCTTCCAGATGTGTTTGAATACAAGTCCCATCATCTCCAGCCAGCAGGGCCAATGGCCATGTTGACTAAGAGTGATAGGGGTTGTAGTGCAGGGTGGCATGTTTGGGAAGGTCGAACTTTTCTGTCAGTTGCTCTTCGGGGGTCTCAGGCCGATAGATATCTTCCCCATCATCTGTGATCCTTACTAACTGGAAGTGACCAGGATCAAACCTGGAGCCGTCTGTGTGCAAAGCAGGGCTTTACCCTGAATGGTGGTTTGGCCCCTTTTTGTGTGATGCGAAGAAAGAGAGGGGAAAATCCCTCCATTTTTTTCACCAGGAGTTCGTACTCTGCCAAGCCGGCACTGCATTTCCTGGCTCCATTAGAGGGTTTTTTTTGGGGGGGGGGGGTTAGTATTACATTTATATCCCACCCTTTTTTCCTTTTCGGCACTGTGTCCTGCTTGTGGGCTCCTGATCGACAGCTAGTTGGAAACGAATGCTGGACTGGGCCAGATCTACACCAAGCCAAATATTATGGTATGAAAGTGGTATATAAAAGGCAGGAGCCACACAACTGCTTTATAGTGGTATTGAAGTGCACTGACAACTGTTGGGGCCCATTGACATATACCACATACCGCTATATCCTGCTTGGTATGGCTCCTGCCTTTTATATACTGCTTTTATGCTGCTATATCCTGCTTGGTGTAGATCTGGCCTTGGTCTGATCCAGCAGAGCTCTTCTGATGTTCTTGGTGAGGTAGGTTAGGCTAAGAGTTAGAGGCTGGTCCAAAGTTACCCAGTGAGTTTCATGGCTAAGTGGGGACTAGAACCTGAATCTCCTGAGTCCCAGTCCAAAGCTCTAACCACTACACCACACTGGCTCTCATCAGAGTTGTTTAGAGAGGAAGCACTGGAGGGGTCAGAAAGAGAAATACCAACACCTGCGGTTGTCCCAATTCAGTTTTCTATGTGAGTACTAATAGTGCTGCTAGAAATACCCTAATCCTCTGCCCCAAAACATACACCTTCGCCTGGCATCCATTTGAAAAGCCATCCCAGAAAGCTGGGAGGAGGAGATTTTGAGAGCCGATCTACACGCTAGGTTTTTAACGTTTTATAAGGGTTATGAAAACTCTTTGGGCCACATGACGCACTCCTTATAACATTGTATATCTGAGGTTTTTTGAAACTCACTTCAGTTATATACAACGGTTTCACTTTTAATAAATAGTTTTAAGTAAAATAATGTGTCCTTCCTTACCGTTTGTGATTCATGGGGGCAGTGCTTCGTTTACTGGTGCCCAAATGCTTAGCAGTTGATTGGTGGGGAAGAAAGCGGGGCTAAGGAGGAAGTGGGCAAGTGAACTACAACACCCACAATTCTTAGCCCTATACTCGATAGGGAATGACAGAGGAACAAAGGAGGAAGTGGGTGACTGAACTACAACACCCACAATGCCTTACCCTAAACTCATTGTAAAAACAGAAGAGAAAGAGACAGGGCAGAAGAGTGTGTGACTGCACACACCGCTTTGAAGACTGAAGAACTTTTCTCCTGTAACGTGAGTACTCAGTAATGTGGCCTAAGACGTTTTAGAACGCACCTATTTGGAACGTTTTAAAATACTATTTAAAATGTTCCAAGAGACTGTGTAGATAGGTTCTGAGTCTCATTTCAGCCTGGTGTAACAAGGGATGGAAAACAGAAATGAAGAGTCTGTTGGTCTCTAAAAAGCCTGGAGGGAAATCAACGCAAAAGCTTCTAATCTTTGCACTATTGGCCTCTTTCTCTATCCACCCCCCACCTCCACACCCAGCTTTTGCATTTAAACAGTTTCTACAGATCCAGGGCTTTGGGATCACCTTTCTGCCAGGAGGAATGACTGATGAGATGTTTATTATTGACAAGCTTACTGAGCTGGAAAACCGAAATGCATAACTCTTTGGGAAGAGGGAGATGATAGGTCAGGGGAGGCAAGCCATACATCTTCACAAATCGCTAGTGGAAGGTGTACGGAAGGGTGTTTGGAAGGGGTTCATTTGGGGCTGGCCACCTCCTCCTCCTAGAAAGGTGGTAGTTCCTCATGAAACGAGGTGTTGGATGTTCCCCAGATGGGAGCAAATAAGGAGGAAGTCATTGGTCACACAAGGCACAGAGGCTAGTACAGCCTTGAAGACTTGACCTTGATGATGAATCATATGAAGGAAAAGCAAACGACTTTAGGCTTAACCCAACGTGTGGTTGCAGGGTCCCCTGCCGACTGCATCCTCCTTGTTATTGCCAGCCTCAAATTGGAGATAACAGTGGGGATTCTTCTGTGCTCTGCTCCACCTCTCATTGGAAATAACAGCAGGGATTCCCTCCAGGGGGAATTCCTCCAGGGGGTGGGGCTTGGAAGCTAAGGCCTGCCCCCTGGAGGAACTTCTGTAGGCCATATTGGGAAAGCTGGCAGTCTGGATTTGGCCTGTTGGCTGAGGGTTCTGCACCCCGGATGTAGTGGAATTTGCTGCCATAAGATGCCTGATCGCTTAGATGGCAGATTAGGGAAACTCATGGAGGAGGGAAAGGTCAAACAGTGGCTATGACAGCTAGAGGGAACCTTTGCTATGACCTACCTGGCAGCCTATAAATACTATCAATCAATCCTCCTTGTTCAGAGCCATTTTATGCCACTGAATAGCAGTTTCTGGGGAGCAACCACTGAAGAGTTTCTTGCCCTCAGATCTTACTTATTGGCTTCCCAAAGGCATCCAGTTGGTTAAGATGAACAGAAGGATTCTAGCTCAGGGCACATGGGACCACTCTGGCAACGGCTCTGAACCACTTCTGGTTCTGGGGAATGTGGGGGTTCTGATGAGCGTTTCTAGATTTCCTCCATGACCAGATCAGTTACACTCATCCCTGAAGGGCATCCCATCTTTCCCTGCAACACAGAGCCACAGAGTCTGTTGAGTGTGTTTGCAAGACAACAAGGATTTCACTCACATCAAAATGGGTTGTTATAATTTGTCAATCTACCAGCAGAATAAATAAGAATGTCTTGCAAAAATCCAAAGATGTTTAGGAAGCGGAGATTAGCGCTCAGTGAACAGGGTTACATCAGTCCCCGGGGCTGTTCATGGCACAGTGCTTATGGGTTATTGAGTCATGCCAGTTGCTTGTTGGTCTCCCTTTGTTTGCTTGTGCTATTTTCCAAGAATGGGCAAGATGTTTTCAGCGTGATGCTGGCAGTGGAAGATAGTGGAAACCAGGCATGATCTGTTTCCCTTTTAAGCCACAGTTTGGGACCCACCCTGTCAGGTGCATCTGTGAAAGGGCAGGAGGCCAAAGAGAGCCATTTGAGTTGTTAGAATTGCTTGAGACTTCTGCAGCACATGATCCCTGCTGTAACACATACCCCTCCACCGCTGCTAGAGGGCTTGATCTCCCACAGTGGTAGTTCACTCTTAACGTCTTGCTTTAATAACTTCTGGGAAATCTGGCAGGGTTTTCTCAACTTCCCAAGAGACCTGACATCAAAAGGAAAATGTGGGCTGTTTTAGTTCAAGGATTAAACTTTGAGTCATTGATCAGAGCATTTCTTTAATAATAATAATAATAATAATAATAACAACAATTTATTTCTTACCCGCTTCTCCGTCTGGATTGAGGCGGGGAACAACAACATGATAAAATACATAAAACTGATTAAAACATGACACCTATTATTAAAACTGCATAAAAAATCCTAAAACATCCTAAAAACATCCTTAAAACATTCTAAAATTCCACTGGATATGCCTGCCGGAAGAGAACAGTCTTTATAGCTTTCTTAAATTCTAAAAGACTGTTAAGTTGACGAGTCTCCTCTGGCAGGTCATTCCACAGTTTGGGAGCGGCAGAAGAGAAGGTCCTCTGGGTAACAGTCGTCAGCCTAGTCTTGGCCGACTGCAGTAAGTTCTTCCCAGAGGACCTGAGCATGTGGGGCGGATTGTATGGGAGAAGGCGATCCCGCAGGTAACCTGGACCCAAACTATGTAGGGCTTTAAAGGTAATAACCAACACTTTATACTTAGCCCGGAAACTAATTGGCAGCCAGTGGAGCGATTTTAAAGCTGGCGTAATATGGTCACCCCTAGGTGTACCGGTGACCAACCTGGCTGCCATATTTTGAACTAGTTGAAGTTTCCGGACTAGGCACAGAGGTAACCCTATGTACAGCGCATTGCAGAAGTTGAGCTTCGAAGTTACCAGCGCGTGCACCACCGTCTTTAGGTCTTCCAACTCTAGGAAGGGGCGCAGCTGGCGTATCAGCCGAAGCTGATAGTAGGCACTCCTGGCCGTCGCATCTATCTGGGCTGTCATTATCTTCCTCATAAGTGGGAGATATTCTGTGTTCCCCTGTTGGGTGCCTGTTACTTCGTATGCCCAACATAAATAAACTGGAATTTGGAGTGAGCAGTAAGGTGGCCAGGTTTGCTGATGACACCAAATTACTTAGGGTGGGTTTGGGAAGAGCTCCAAGAGGACCTCTCCAAAATGGGAGAATGGGCATCAAAATGGCAAATGCGGTTCACTGTAAACAAGTGTAAAATGATGCCCATCGGGGCAAAAAATCCCAACTTCATGTATATGCTGATGGGATCTGAGCTAGCGGTGATGGATCAAGACAAAGATCCTGGGGTTGTGGTGGACAGCTCGATGTAAAGGTCAAGCCAGCATGCTGCTGCTATGAAAAAGGCATTTTTTTTCCATGTTCGGTGTAATTAGGAAAGGCATTGAAAATAAAGCTGCCAATGTCATATTGCCCTTGTACAAAACGATGGTGCGACCATACTTTGAATGCTCTGTGCAATTCTGGCCACAGCACCTAAAACAGGATATTGTAGAGCTGGAAAAAAAGGCAGAAAGGAGCAACTAAAATGATCAAGGGTGAACAGGGAGACATTTTTCTCCCTCTCTCATAATACTAGAACCCGAAAGGGTTATCCCTTGAAGCTGATTGGTGGGAGATTCAGGACGGATAAAAGGAAGGCCTTCTTCTCGCAATCTGTAGTTAAAGTATGGAATTCACTGCTAGAAGATGTAGCGATGGCCGCTAACTTGGAAGGCATTAAAAGGGGATTAAACAAATTCATGGAGGACTGTCAGCCTGATGGCTATGTACCATCGCCAGTATCAGAGGCCGTACTTGCTGAATCCCAGTTGCTGGGGAACACAAACAGGAGGCGGCTGTTGAACTCATGTCCTACTTGTGGGTTTCCTGGGGCAGCTGGTTGGCCACTGTGTGAACAGAATGCAGAACGAGATGGATTCTTGCCTTGATCCAGCATGGCTCTTCATACAACCTTTTTAGGACGCAACACTTTACTCCCTTAAGAGATGACGTCAGCATCCCTGCTAATAAAAAAGTGCCGGTGTTGCATCCCTGTGGACCCTGTCCCCACTACACCACTGCTCCCGAGAGACCTGTAGCTGCTGCTCTTGGAATGTCCCACAACCCAGGGAAGTGCCGGTGCAGAGTCAATTTTAAGTAGCTGAGGCTGTTGGCTCCAATTTCAGCGGGGCTGTGTATCCATTTTGGGCTTCAGTCAGAACTTTAAAGGAGTTATCCAAGATGCTGTACCTGTTTTGGTGATAGGGTCCAGCACCTTGAATAGCTCCTTTAGGGTTTTAGCTGGTTCCAACTAAAACCCGGAATGTTTTCACAGCCCAGAGCCAGCAGTTTCCATTGAGTTTAAGCTGGGGACTACGCAGTTCGTGGTTACCTGTTTCTATTCTACAACTGTTCCAGGGCTAAGTGTGTTGTCAGGTGCTGCACGCCACACCTGCGAGGCAGGACGGACCATCAGTTAAACGGATTCATCCCTATCCTTTTCCCAGGGCCCTTCCCAAAAGCAGTGGGTTAAAAAGGTAGATTTGTGAGCCACACAGCACAAACGCTTGATTGGGGGGAGGAAGGGGGGGTTAGGAATGTAATTCACCTGTCAGTTCTCTCGAGGCAATGTGGGAGGACAGGCTTTATCCAAGCACAGAATGCAGGAGGGGGGGAGAGCACCCCACAGCGAAGGCAACTTCATTGAGGATTCACAAGGCATCCCAGCACATGGGCTGAGGTTGTTTTTTTTTATCACTGGCGTTTCTTTTACATTGTTAGATTCCTTCCTGGGGACTGAATGAAGCTTGTACTTTTGACATTAAGGATAAGGCATCCATTGGGAGCCCCTGTGATTTTATTTAAAAAACACTCTAATGCAGCTGAAAGTCTCTGCAGCCCCCAGTTGAGAGCAAAACCGACTGGAACCACTGAAGGAAAAACACCAAGTCCTGAGTCACCGTAACTTGGAGGGCTGATTCATTCAGCCACAGGGGCAAGCACGTTCCAGGCATGGCTCCTCCACATTGCAATGCCGTCAGAGGCAGCAGCGAGATCTCAGGGAGTCATCTGCTTCTGTAGATGACAGGGAGCTAAACGGTGCAAAGCAAAAGAAACAGGTTATCTCTAAATTTCCCAGAAAGCCAACATGATCTTGGATGGCACCTGGTGGACGTTCCATTGAGAAGTGTGTCAAAGGTAGGCCCAGTCAAGTACCTGCCAAGGGCCCACACCCTGGCTGAGGCCCACTGACATGAGCCCCCTGGAGTTGCTCGGGGAGGGCCAGGATCTCTTCTCGATCATCCCAGTGTGCAGGACATGGAATAATGGGCTCAAGTGACAGGAAGCCACGTTCTGGCTGGACATCAGGAAAAACTTCCTGACTGTTAGAGCAGTACGACAATGGAACCCATGACCTAGGGAGGTGGTGGACTCACCCACACTAGAGGCCTTCAAGAGGCAGCTGGACAGGAATCCATCAAGGATGCTTTAAGGTGGATTCCTGCATTGAGCAGGGGGTTGGACTTGATGGCCTTATAGGCCCCTTCCAACTCTACTATTCTATGATTCTATGATCCTTCACCATTGCCACCTGCTTGGAGCTAGGTGGGATTTTGCCAATTCGTCCCCCTGGACTCCCTCTTGAACATCCACAAGTTGGCCTGACTTGCCCAGGGTTTGGGGAACTATTGTGCCTCTCAGCTCACAAATGCAAGCCAAGCTGGGTCGGTTGCAGGGATCCGTCAGGCCCCAAAAGAGGTGGATTTCCCCACAACAGACAACCCTCTCCTCTCCCCTCCTTCTGGTCCAGGCAGTGAAGGTGGTGAGAAGGAGGAGCAGGAGATGCCGCGGCCTCCTCGCTCCTTGGCTCTCTGCCTGTCAAGCAAGCAAGTGGGGGCAATGATGAGGAAGAGGAGGCGGAGGAGCAATAGCAGCTGGTGACCATGGTGATGAGAAGGTAGACTCACAGAAGGAGGGAGTCCATGGAAGTCAACTTGGCCAAGGGCCCTCCAGGACCTGCAGCCAGCACTGGGAAGCAGGCTTCATTCTGGGCGATGTAGGAATATTGGGGATCCATTCTTCAATTGGTGCAAGTTGGGTCAGCTAGGCTGAGAACGGGCGTACCGTATTGGGACCATCTTACACCTGCCTTGAAAGACCTGCACTCGTTGCCCATTGCTTTCCAGGCTCAATGTAAGGTGTTGGTTTTAACCAAGCCCTAAACGGCTTAGGACCAGTCTATTTAAGGGACCTTTTTGTAAACCTGCTCAAGTATTAGGACCTACGGGACAGGCCCCTTTTGAGGACACCATGACCCCCCCCCCCCAGAGACCTGTTTGTTGGGCACACATGAAAGGCCGTTCTCCTGTGTCACTCCCAAACTGTGGATGTGCTTACTTTGGAGAATCAATCCATGGTGGACAAGTTGGCTGCTGGCTAGCACCACACACAGGATTGGCCTGGGCCGAGGCCCGGAGGAGGGGGAGGAACAGTCATTGATGAGCTAGCCATGCCAAAGAGCTTTGGAGACTTCAGTTAGCGTGACCAGCTGTCAGGATTTTCCTGGATTTGTCCTGTTTTTTGTTCAATCCTGGGTGTCGGGGTATTTTCTATAATTTTCTGTAAAGTTCTGGAAAGACACACTTTCCCCTTTAAGGCCGCCGTTCGTGAACCGGAGGAATTATACGCTTTCCAGAGGCCCCTGTTGGAGCAGTCGGGGGGGGGGGAGAGGAATGACACGCTTTCCCTTCCTCCTCTTAAGGTCCCGATTGGAGTGGAGGAGGGGAAAGCGCGCTTTCTGGGGCCTCTGGAAAGCACGTCCTTCACAACCGCCATGCTAATGGCAGCCGCCAAAAGCATGGCAGGGGGAATGACGCGCTTTCTGGAGGCCCTGGAAAACGCACTTCCCTGCCCCGCCTCCACTGGGTTTCCTCTTTTTTGGTTTCCCAAATATGGTCAGCCTACGTAACGTGGTCATTTCCTCTAAAGGGTTGCAAAGCTTCAGGTAAAAACGGGGGAAATAAAAATCTGAGGTGGTGTTTATTTTTAACTTCTTACCAATTCATTGCACTCCAAAGGGCTGAGAAAGGCACAGCATAAACCAGGCCAGGGAGTTGCTTTAGGAGACTTCGCCACTCGTCCGGTAAATGCGTCATTTCTTTGCTCTGCCACAGGCAGAGAGGTGCAGGAGAGAGTTCAGTGTGCATGCAGAGCTTCCAGGGAAAGGGGAAAACTCCAGAGTGCAGCCTTTTCTCTTCTTTTTTCCTTTTATTTTTCTTTTCGACATAAATGCGCCCTGTTGCGTGGATTCTGCTATTTCCCCCCCCCCCCCCGCTTCTTCTTCTGAGGGCTGCCATGAGCAATTGGGCTCTGCTTCTAAAGCTCCCCGTGTGCACTTGAACTGGGAAGATGCATTCTGAGACCTTAACTAGCGAGAGGTTCTGATTTGCACCATGGGAAGATGCCTGAAGGAGGGAGGAAACAGCTGTTGGGTTATTTGTCTCCTCCTCCCCCTCCCCCCACGCCCCCATTGCGAATGAAGATTGTATGCAGTCCAGATCTACTCTATGAGCCAATCTTCACACGCAGGATACAACACTTTGAAAACGTTTTGAAAACTATATATGGAGTGTGTCCTGGGCCCCAGCAGTTCTCAAAACTGTTATAAACCGTTTTAAAGCCGTAGATAGGCTCCTTGTGTCAAATTATTAAGAATGTGGAATAAAAAGCAGGAAACGACACTACGGAAGCGGTATATGGAATGTGGTTTGTGCCCCAGCATTTAGAATGTTTTTAGGATGTTTTTAGGATGTTTTATTGCTATTTTAATAATGTTTGCCATGTTTTTAATCAGTTTTATGTATTTTATCATATTTTATATTTACTGTTGTTCCCCGCCTTGATCCAAACAGAGAGGCGGGTAAGAAATACATATTATTATTATTATTATTATTATTATTATTGTTGTTATTAATCAGTGCACTTCAATGCCACTATAAAGCAGTAGTGTACATCTAGCCAAGCCACCTTTTCCCGCATGCCATAGTCAGAGGTGCAGGAGCCTGGAACCAATCCGGAGCAGAAGGTGGGTGGGCTGGGGGCAGAGATTGATGGCTGCTGGTCATGATGGCACCCCATAGTTTGGGGGCAGTACAGGAAAAAGCCCTTTCATGCATGCTCGACAAATGGGCCTCTTTGGTCTTGTGCCCTCAAAAGGGCCTCTCCTGCAGGTCTTAATTCTTGGGCAGATACATAGCGAGACAGGCAGCCCCTTAGATAGCCAGGTCCTAAGCCGTTTAGAGCTCTGAAGGTTAAAAGCAAGGTCTTGAATGGCACCCAGGAAGCAATGGGTGCTGGTTTTTCAGGACAGGTGGAATATAGACCATAGGCCTGATCCAGCGGAACTTTTCTTATGACCAGACTCAAGGAATGGGATGGACCGAAGAGTAGAAGTTTCACAGATCTTTAGACCAGCCTTTCCCAACCATTACGCTCCGGATAGGTTGGCTTGCACATCTGGAGAGCACCAGGTTGGCGAAAGCTGCTACAGACACCAGCCAGACTCCTTAGAAATGCTCCGTACCTTTCCAAGCAGCTGTGGGGATTGGGCTCTTAGTCTAACAACATAGGAGACAGACATTCGTTTTCGTTTTCAAATTTGAGTATTGTGTGTACATTTCCCTGGAGGGAAGATGGCAGACTTCACAGAAAGGCAGCGAGGGAATTGAGCTACCAAAATGCTAGGTAGGAAAGATGGGATCTTGCCATAATCCCCCATGCAAAGCTATTTGGAGGACTTGATGTTTAATAATGAAACTAGTCATTTTTTCAGAAGATAATTGATCTTTGGCAGATCCATTCGATTATGGGCTTCCCAATCTCAGTTTCATTTTTATAAAGCTGATGAGCCTATTAGAACTTGCATTCATCACTATGACCAGAATACATTTTAAAAAATGTGCTGTCATCATCTTGTACTGAAATATTTCTCTACTGCCCCTCCTGCTCCAGAAAGAGGAAATTTACCTCACAAACAGCATATTTTCTCTTTCCACCCCCCCCACCCCTCACCTCCATCAAAGTGACAGTTCACTGTCTCCAAACTTTCAACTGCCTGCATGGCTATTCTCTCCCTGACAAAATGTGAGGCAATTTAGGAATGATTTTTGGGAGGAAAAAAACGTCATTGCCCACTCAATGGATGGACAGATTTGGCCCGGGCCTTCCAAAAACCTCAGGAAAATACAACAGAAAATTGAACCCCTCTTAGTATTGTACTGTGGCAGCCTGGCAGAGTTCTATCATGTGAGAAATTGTGCAGTTACTGGATCAATGAAGAAAAGCAATGCAAACTTCGTTTGGTGTTTGTTATATGTAAGTATTATCATGTTTACTTACCTCAGCAGGGCATAATGAGTTAATATTATTTAATAAATTTACACACTGCCTACCACATATTTTTTTAAAAAATAACTCTAAGATGCATGAAGCGGCTTGCTTTTAATTAGTGCGGCTATAAAATCGTTATATGTATTTTTAAAATGTTTGCAGAACCCGTGTGTGTGTGTGTGTGTGTGTTATATCCCAACTCGATGGCTGATCCCTCCAGAAAACTCTTTGTTCATATCTCGGATTTTGTTTGTTCCGTTATTCCGATAGATTAAATGTTTGAGCTGAGCACCTGCCGGTTGGCACCCAATATCTTTGCCTCTCTTCGTGGTAGGAGGTATTAATTCCCTTGGAAGGGGATGGGAGAACACCCAATTACGATTCCCTCAGGAGAAGAAGAAGAAGAAAAAGGCCATTTGCAAGGTTGTCTGTGGGTCAAGAGCTCTTCCCAATCACCAAATAGTTTCTCACCTTTTCCCTCTGCTGATAGAAGTTATTTTTCAAAAGACGACAGAGCGGAGGTGTCTGGATTGTTTATTCACAACAGTCCTTTGAGAGTCAGCTAGTTTCCATGAATGACAACCTGAGGCCTCTGGGAAATTTACAACAAGGTGTGGGGAGGACCACCATTTCCACCCGTTTGTGGAGCCCAGCAGCGTCAGCTCCTGGTTTGGATGGGCCCTTGGACAAATCATCTTCAAAGCTCCCCACCCCACTCAGTGGACATCATCACTATTGTCACCACCGGCAGCTGTACCTCCTCCTCTGTGAAAGTAGTTCCTGGTTCCTGGGTAAAGAGATGAGGTCCAAAAATGGGAAGAAGTCAGGTCAGAGCGGAACAGGGCTGGACAAAGTTGCATTGTAGAGATGGCTAATAAGCTGTTACTCACCTTACCAAGTTGTGGAAGTTATTGGTTAAAGATACCCAAAGGTTTGGGTAACAGCACATCTTCTTTGCCCTTTCTGCCACCCGCTGGCTGGCCAAACAGAGAGCCAAAGAATAAACAGGCTGTGGCAGCTACTACTATGCCTTCCCACTGCCGCTGTTTGCTGGCTTGTTGGCTAAGAACTCTTTGGGCCAGAGTGAGGTTGCCATGGGGAGGAGCAGCAGCAGGTCAAGGGGTCTCTTGTCAACGCCCCCCCATGAGGTGTGGACACTCGTCAGGTGCTTGAGCACACTGGCCCTTGATGCTGGCCCTGGATCCCAGCATCTGATAGTCAGAGAGCATGCGGTACACCTGAACCGAGAGGTTCCATCTAGGGAAATGGCAGGTGGGAGAAGCTACCATGGATGGGACAGTAGTGGCAGATGTTTGAATGGAGAGCCAAAGAGCAATATGGCGGGCTCCGCTTAGCAGGATGGCACTCTTGATTTTCGATGGCCCCAGTTGGCTCTGCAACACTCCTGGGGCACCATTAAGCAAAATCCAGTTCAAATGGATTGCTAGTGTTCAGCCACATAGGAAACCCCACAATGAATGAAAAGTCATTAGGGTGGATATTAGCTAAAGGCAGGGAGGTTTAAGGTCCACAGGATGAGAAAGAAATGGAGAAATTTGCTGCTAATGCTGCCAACGTCTGCATAATTCATACTTTTATTGCAAGAGGCATTAATATTCTTGCCTTTAATTTACTGAGTTCAGTCTGCTCTGCTGAGTTAAATGCAGGGTATTGTATTCACAGATGGGAAGGTCAAGTGAGACGGTTGTGCCAGCCGTAAACCTTTCACCCATTACTGTAACAAGAGTTTCCCAGAGCATGCTGGCCCAAAAGCGTTCAAATTTAAGAGATGGGAAAATTCTTTGCTCCCAGGTCCATGTCTTCCACAGACAAAGGGGGGCTTTCAGACCAACATAAGGACAAGGATGGGAAATGCGGTTCTATGGTGGTGGTGGGGTTGTGGTTGATCAGTGCTGGCTCCAGTTTTGGCAAGAGCACTTAAAATGGCCCCCTTCTCTGTGTGATTGGTCCAGACAACACAATAACCCACGCTCAAGGGTTGAGTGCGGGTTGAGTGTGGGTTGTCATTGAAATGTGGGTTGTGGTTGAAACGTGGGTTATCACATTGTCTGAACCCAGCATGCTAACAAGCCATGGTTTGTTATCCACGTGCAACCCATGAAGAAAACCCATGGCTTGTTGGTTTGTGAACTGTGGATTGTTTGTCATTCCCATCAGTTGCTTCTTCTTACCTTGACACTCGACCACCTTGCTGTACCACCCAGCTGTACACACATTTGTGCTTATTGGGAAGTGATAACCTAGAGGTTGATTCTGCCTTGCTATTCATTTACAATGCTGTACTTAAGAAATTGCTATGGAAATCCCCCACACCCAATGTCCTGCCTCAGCTATGCCTACCATGGGGTGGGGAGATGAAGGTCGGATATAGGACACCTGTTGCCAAGCCTGAATGTATACAACCTGCAGCATGCTGGCAAAGGAAGCGCCTTCACTCCACATAAATGTGAGCGGATTATAGGCATTCCACTGTGCACTTGCTTTGAATTGTCTCAGTGCAGAAATAGTGATGGTGAAAGTGAGCATCTTTGCCCCATCCTCCCCTTTTTAAAAAACTTTTCACAAATATCGAATCTTATCTTGTCATTCACATGGGGACCACAGAGATTCAGCAGCCCACAAGAAGAAACTGGGGAGGAGATGAAGAACATTTCAAGTCTTGGTGACTGATATGTGGGGAGAGAAAGAAAGGGGGAAGGGGGAGGGGGAGGGGGGAGGGAGAGGGAGATAATGAGAGATAGAGAGATAGAGAGATAGAGAGAGGGAGAGGGAGGGAGGGAGAGGGAGAGGGAGGAAGGGAGAGAGAGGGGCAGAGAGAGAATGAGAGAGAGAAGGAGAGAGGGAGAGAGAGAGGGAGAGAGAGGGAGGGAGGGAGAGAGAGAGAGAGAAAGGGAAAGAGGAAGGGAGAGAGAATGAGGGAGGGAGAGAATGAGAGAGAGAGAGGGAGGGAGAGAGAGAGAGAATGAGGGAGGGAGGGAGGGAGGGAGAGGGAGGGAGAGAGAGAGAGAATGAGGGAGGGAGAGAGGGAGGGAGAGAGGGAGAATGAGGGAGGGAGAGAGAGAGGGAGAGGGAGAGAGATAGAATGGGAGAGAGAGAAGGAGGGAGGGAGGGAGGGAGAATGAGGGAGAGAGAGAGAGGAAGGGAGAGAGAGAGAGAGAGAGAGAGATTGAGAGAGAGAGAGAGAGGGAGGGAGAGGGAGGGAGAGAGAGAGAGAGAGAGGTGTCTGTCTCCCACATAAAATGATCTGAAAGCTATTTAGCATGCTGGATTTTGAATGGGGGGAAAAGCTGGTGTTTTTTCCCCCCTGCTTTAATGGGAAACGTTTCCATTCCTGCTTCGTCTTCAAACGGCTGTTTCATTTATTTGCGGTGCATTTGCTCATTTCCTCTCTTCCTCCAGCAAACCTAGCTGTTTCACGGCCCTCACAAGAATAACTCTGGCAGGTCTGAACACAGCAGCTCTGTAATTGAGCTTTAATAAACCCTCATCGGTGTATTTCAGCCCCCTTGGCGTTTTAATGCTTCAATGGGTCGCCTTCTGCTTTGCCGCCATTGTCCTGTAACTCCGAGCTGCGGCTAATAATGACTTGTCTACCTGCCGTTCCTCCTCATCATAGGCAGGAGGCTGAGCCAGGTTTCCGAGGAATCATTGTTCTCCTTTGCGCCGCAAAGCTGGAAATTGGGGAGTTGGGTTAATTGTTTACTGTTCCCGTTTCGATTCTGACATTGATTTAGCCTCTGGCTTTCGCAGCCAAGAGCGCTCCTATCGCTGTAATTATGTGTACGTTTCACACCATCGACAGGCCTGACGAAATGGAGACGGTGCTTTGTTTGGAGAGGACGGATCGGGTGCCTTTTACGCCACCTTAGGCTCTACCTTGACCGGTCAAACGTACGGGCCGGCCACTGGAAGGGCCTCTCCAAAACAGCTTCTTTCTGCATGAGCCATGAGCTCATTTCCAGAAGGACTTTAGTTCTTTTTCAAAAGCAGGTTTTGCCCTGCAGGGGAAATACTCTCTTTTCAGTACAGGGAAGGCTAAAAGCAGGATGGATTTCACCCCAGGAGAAAATTTGGTCTTCCTCCCTCTTTCCTTTTATCAGCAGCATGAAGTTCAAACCAATCTTTATAGGGTTAATCTTTTTGGGAGGAGAAGGCTCCTGTTTTCTATGCCATTGGTTTATGTACAACGGTGCATGTTGATTTGGCATTTTTACAGGTGCAGGAACAAGCACAGAGCAGGCAGGCCCAAGATCCAGCTAGCCTCCCCCCCCCCAATCCCAAATTTGCTTCCTTCCTGCTTTCCTCTCCAGATGTTCTTCACTATTTTATGGCTGAAACCCAAACTGTTGCCTTCTCCTTGCCTGTCTGTTCCAAACCCAGATTGGGCAAACCCTTTTTCACAAACTCCACCTGCCTGTCTGACGAGCTAGCCAAAAAGAAAAAGGGGGGGGGGAGTGATCCGCAACGTAAGGTTGCCCATTGATTGGCCTCCATTGATAACCAAACTGTACTAAAAGGAGGCTCTGCATACATGGATAAGATGGCCAACTTTTTAACTATCCACTGCTCCTGCGTCTTTAGCAATAGTTTTATCTGCACACATTAGCAGGTGGTCTGCTTATCCCCGTACTGTGAAAGAAATCATCTGCTAACAGACACGTGGGCGCCTGCTGTCAGCAAGGGATGAAGCTGTATATTAATTATACACTTCCTCTGGTGAGTTAAAAATGGTGTACTGGTAGGGTGACCATATTTGGGAAACCAAAAAAGAGGACACACACTGGGGGTGGGGGTGGAAAGCGGCTTTCCGAGGCCTCTGGAAAGTGCTTCATTCCCCCCTGCAATGCTAACAGCCCCGATTAGAGGGGAAAGCATGTCATCCCCCCGCTCCAATTGGGGCCTTTTCTATACTGTCCAGGAATGGCATGCTTTCCCCTTTAAGGCCCTCATTGGAGCAGTGGGGGGAAACGCATCATTCCCCCCCCTCGCCAAGCTAATGGCGGCCTTAAAGGGGAAAGTGTGTCAATCCAGGACATTATAGAAAATTACAGACAATCCCCCCGTGACATCCAGGACAGAACAAAAACCAGGACAAATCCGGGGAAATCCTGACAGTTGGTCACCCTAGACTGGTCAAGATGGGGCTTAGGGATGCCTCACGACAACCCTGTCTGGTAGGATAGCTGAGAGTCACTGGCCCTAATTTTCATCACTGAGAACCACTGGCCATAAGTGGGTGAGGAGGGTCTGAACTCTGCTTTCCCTAGCCAAAGTCCACCAGTCTAGCCAAAACACCAAACTGGCCTGTACATCAGATGGGACTGATAGGACCATCAGAAGCTGCCTTCTACTGAGTCCGACCCTGGGTCCATCTAACTCAGTATTGCTGACACTGTCTGGCAGCAACGGCTCTCCAGATTTTGAGGTGGACAACTCAACCTGGAGCTGCCAGGGATTGAACTTGGGACTTTCTGCCTGCAAAGCAGAGGCTCTCCCGCTGAGCTACAGCCCTTCACCTAAGCCACACGCTACAGGGTCATTGTGGAAACCTCTCTTGCCTGTCTGAACAGCAAAAGCAAAGCGGCCCTTGCCTATTCTGAAGAAAAGGACATGAAATACGCACAAAGTCTAATTTCCCTTCCTCTCGTCGCTTCACTCCGTTTGCTTGTTTTACATGATGGCCAACACAGCGCTCCTGAATCATTAGTCAAAATTCATTCCCCAGGAGCGTTTGAGTCTGGAAGCCTTGTTGTTTTAGGGTTTCCCTCCTTCACTACCAGATGTGTGGAATGGTCCTGAATGCCTCCATTTAGGGCAGTGTTTATTTTTGGCTGCTTTTGGCCCTCTCAAATTAGCCCATTGTAGGAGGCATTCCAGAGGGGTGGCAGCCATGTTAGGTATGTTTGTTTGTTTGTTTATTTATTTATTTATTTATTTATTACGTTTGTATTCCGCCCCATAGCTGAAGCTCTGGCGGTTTACATAGGATTAAAACAATTAAAAACAATATACAAAAATTAAAACAGCAAAAACATACAACATACACACAATACACACATACATTTAAAACCACTACAACAACCCAGAAAGCTACAAAAACAAAAACAAACCCGGGCTCCTCAGATATTGCCAAATGCCTGAGAGAAGAGGAAAGTCAACAATGTTGGCGCCAGGCAGGCCTTGTTGGGGAGATCGTTCCACAATTGGGGGGCTACCACAGAGAAGGCCCTCTCCCTTGTTGCCGACCTCCGAGCTTCCCTCGGAGTAGGCACTCGGAGGAGGGCCTTAGATGTTGAACGTAGTGTTCGGGTAGGTTCATGTCAGGAAAAGTGTTCCGTCAGGTATTGTGGTCCCAAGCCGTGTAAGGCTTTATAGGTTAAAACCAGCACCTTGAATCGGGCTCTGTTGCAGAAGGTCTTTTGCTGTGGCACCTTGAAAGACTAAGATTGTGGGCCAGCTAGAATTGGTGGCTGATGTAAGTCTGGGGAGAAAGCCCTGAAATATGTGTTTCTCCTCAGCTTGTGAAACTCTCCAGCAGGGTAGGTGGAACCGCCAAAGGTATGCTAAACTTCCTGTTTCTGCCTGCCTCGGACTGCAGAAAGGCAGAGGTGTTGTTGTTATCGTGGTGGTGGTGGTGGTGGTGGTTGCTAACATTTCTTAGATGTCTTTCTAAAAAAAAAAAGTCTCAAGGTGACTTTTAATAGAAATAAAATATACAAAATTTAAAACTGCTACAACACTTATCATTAAAATACAACCACCCCTTAAGGCAACTAAAACATCAGTCATGAGCATAAAGAACCATTCCTATGTCATCAAATGCCTGGGAATAGAGGAAAGTCTTAACCTGGCATGGAAAAGATGACAGTGTTGACTCCAGGTGGGACACACTCGGGAGAGCATTCTGCAGTTGGGAAACCACCACCTAGAAGGCCCTCTCCCTTGTTGTCTTCCTCCAAACCTTCCTCAGGGAAGCAGTCTGAAGAGGGCCTCAGCAGTTGAGTGTAGGGTACAGGAAGGTTCATACCAGGAGAAGTGCTCTGTCAGGTGTTGCTGTCCTGAGCCAAGTAAGGCCTTATAGGTTCAAAGGTGCACCTGAGTTGGGCTCAGAAATGTACAGGCAAACAGTGCAAGCCAATGGCCTGGACTATAAGTCCGCATTCAGCTCGGTGAGATGAATGTTTATGTGTGTCCCACCCCCTGGCTCTGCTTTGTACCTTTCCTGTATAAATGAAGGTACCTCTTCCTTTCCTTTGCAGAATGCTGGCCTTGAACATGAGTCGGATGTTGTCGCCAAGATCCAGCCGTTCCTTGCCCGTTGTCCCATTTCAGCCGTGGGGCCTGATCTTCACGGCATCCTGGAAGAACTCCACTCTGGCTTCTACGAGCTTTCACCCACTATGGAAGGCCAAACACCTTGGCCACCCCGGTGCCACGGGATTCCGCGGTTGCCTTGGCTCTTCTTCCATTTGAAAAAGGGATTACCATTGAGGAGTTCTTGAGAGGCGTGGGGGACCACCAGTGGCAAATGATGAATGCCATCAGTGGGGGCGGGGTTCTCGTTGGCCTTACCACAGTGTCCGTCACCCTGGACTTTAGCCTGCACAGCAGCCTGATGGCCTGGCCACTGGGCCACAATTTGACTCTGAATCACAGTTTGCCGACATCTGACCCCCTGAATGCCTCCGTGGGGGCAGAGGTCTCTCGGACGTCCATCACGGAGAAGAACTGGCCGGCCCTCCTCATCCTGATCATCATCCTACTGACCATTGGAGGGAACATTTTGGTCATCATGGCCGTCTCCTTGGAGAAGAAGCTCCAAAATGCCACCAACTACTTCCTGATGTCCTTGGCAGTGGCGGACATGTTGGTGGGCATTCTCGTCATGCCGGTCTCTCTTGTCACCATTCTCTATGGTAAGTCACGTGCCTTTTGTTCTGTTCAAGCCAATCAAGGGAAAGAACGTGACCCTGGTGGATGTCAGCAGGGAATTGGGCAGAGATTTTGTGCCCTTTCCCTGGTTTCTATGTAAAAGGCAGTTTAGGGCCTGGTCTAGGCAAGCAACAGAACGCTTGGAGCATTTTTGTCTCACAGTGTCCCCGAGGAAGATCTTAATTTATTGCCCTCCTTTTCTCCCCTATGCATGCAGTGGAATGAAGCGTGGGCTTTTCAGGGAGGTAGGAATGCTTTTCCATGGGGAAATGCCCTGTAAGTAGATAACAGGACAGCAACAAGAAAAATGCTAGCCCAGACTTTGTTAGTTTTCTACTTGCAGGAAGACTTGGGGTGGGGGTGGGTTTCCCCCAATAGGGTTAGGGTGACCCTATGGAAAGGAGGACAGGGCTCCTATATCTATAACAGCTGGATAGAAAAGGGAATTTCAGCAGGTGTCGTTTGTATGTGTGCAGCACATCACATCTTCATCACAACAGTTAAACTTGCAAGAGCTGTTCTAGAGTGACCAGATACAAAAGAGGGCAGGATGAAAAGGCTTTCAATGGCTACTAGTCCTGGTGGCTAAGGGCAACTGCCAGTAAGCCTGTATACACTAGTTGTTGGGGAACATGGGTGGGTGGATGCTCATGCATCATGTCCTGTTTGTGGGTTCCCTGGTCAACCTCAGTCCAGCACTCTGGTTGGCTACTGTGTGAACAGAGCATTGGACTAGATGGGCCCTCGGTCTAATCCAGCAGGGCTCTTCTTACGTTCTTAGTTTCAAAAGTCAGCCTTGGAGAGGAGATGGACATTTGCTGTTCAAAGAAAAGACTTCTAAAATCCCAGGCAAACTCTGGTGTGTGTGTGTGTTAGTGCGTGTGTGTGTGTTAGTGCGTGTGCATGCCGGTCTACCTGCTGGGGTTCTTTGGATCCCAGCCTCTGCTGCAGCAACCCACATGTCTCCCTGGAGAGTACACGGCAGGCTTACGGAGTTTGGATGCTGCTTCAGCCTCCCGCTGTTCCAAAGAAAGCCACTCCAGGAAGGAACACCGAAGCTCCTGCCCACGCCGGGATTATAAAAGCCCTATAAAAGTACGTGTGACGTACAGCAAATGACACGTACCCCTTGGTGAACTTTATCCAGAACACGTCTTCGCAAATGTCATTCTCTCTTTTGGTAAATGCATTTAACCCCTCACCCCCAAAACCCCGATTCGTGGCCAGTCAGTGGCAGAAGTGTAGTGGTCAATTTTGAAGTGCGGGCGGTCATCGTGACAGTCATCATAGCTGTGCCCCCAAGCGGAAGACAGAAATGCAGGCAGCGGCGTTGGTCTACCTGGCCACCCTAGAGGGCATTTTGCCTATGCTTTGCATAGGCTCAGGAGTGTTGATTTCATTTCCATCCCACCCCACTAACAACACACATAGATCTAAGTACAAAGTGGGACACAGAAAGACTATCCATGGTCTCTTGATCAGCACAAATCCAGAGGATGCTCCACTACTGGTGTCTGTGTAATTACACCTCTCCCTCCCTCCCTCCCTCCCTCCCCTGCCTGCAGGTCTGTGGTCAAAGTCCTGCTCTCTTTATGATGAACGCTCAGACATCTCAGAATACTGCATTCATAGAAGCATAGCTTCCAAATTGTATGAGGTACTGGTTCCCCTCTATTCGGCCCTGGTTAGGCCTCATCTTGAGTATTGCATCCAGTTCTGGGCGCCACACTTCAAGAAGGATGCAGACAAGCTGGAGCATGTTCAGAAGAGGGCAACGAGGATGATCAGGGGTCTGGAAACAAAGCCCTCTGAGGAGAGACTGAAAGAACTGGGCGTGTTTAGCCTGGAGAAGAGAAGACTGAGGGGAGACATGATAGCACTCTTCAAATACTTGAAAGGTTGTCACACAGAGGAGGGCCAGGATCTCTTCTCTATCAACCCAGAGTGCAGGACACGGAATAATGGGCTCAAGTGACAGGAAGCCAGATTCCGTCTGGACATCAAGAAAAACTTCCTGACTGTTAGAGCAGTACGACGATGGAACCAATGACCTAGGGAGGTGGTGGGCTCTCCCACACTAGAGGCCTTCAAGAGGCAGCTGGTCAGCCATCTGTCAGGTATGCTTTCAGGTGGATTCCTGCACTGAGCAGGGGATTGGACTCAATGGCTTTATAGGCCCCTTCCAACTCTACCATTCTATGATTCTATGATTCTAATGCCATTCAGGTGGCCTTTTAAATAACAGCCGTTTAATTCTGAGGATTCTGATTGGGACACAAGAGCCAGTAAAAAGCCCCTTAACACCCATTTCGCTTTAAAGCATGGATGCGCCTGGACTTGCTCAGCTGGTTGCTGGCATGTCTTTGTTCATGTGGAAGGGTGGAAGTTAGAAATGGCATCTCCGAGGGTGCTTCCAGATGAGGTGTATAATGTGCAATCGCCCCAATATTAATTGGGGTCCAGGCGAGGGCATCCTTGGACATTTTGGAAGAAAGCTTCTGCCCTAAAAGGCAGCCAAGGAATATTTGGAATAAGTAACATGAAATATATCTTTGATTTGTAGCCCACCTCATGTTTTCCCACTGCTTCTCCAGTCCTTTTTCTTACTAGACAAACAAAAAAGAGTGAATAATTTCACAAGACCTTTTGATTGGTAGCGATAGGAACCCTGTGTCTGGAAGCAAGACTCATGGCATCGCCACCTAAAAAGGAGCTTAGATGGTGATGGGGGAATCATAGAATCATAGAAGAGTAGAGTTGGAAGGGGCCTATAAGGCCATCCAGTCCAACCCCCTGCTCAAGGCAGGAATCCACCATAAAGCAGTTGTCCAGCAGCCTCTTGAAGGCCTCTAGTGTGGGAGAACCCACAACCTCCCTAGGTAATGGGTTCCATTGTCGTACTGCTCTAACAGTCAGGACGTTTTTCCTGATGTCCAGCTGGAATCTGGCTTCCTGTAACTTGAGCCCATTATTCCGCATCCTGCACTCTGGGCTGATCCTCTCCCTCAGACTCTGGAAGCTGCTGCCGGTCAGACTGCATAATACTAGGCTTAGGATACAATCCTATGCCTGTTTAGACAGAAAAAAGTAGAGCTGTGTACAGCCCACAACTCGCCTTGGAAGGTGTTTCGGAACCACCAAAATGGCTCCAATTTGACTTGACAAGATTCGCCCCCTTCCCCAGAGTGGGTCACCTTTGTGAGTTCCTGAGTGCCGGCTGCTGACCAGGAGTCCCAGCTGACTTTTCACTCCCTCCTCCTCCCGCCTTCCCTCGAGCCGACTGGTACCAGCTCGGATTCGGCCGAGGCAGGCTGAATCGGCTCACCTTGACAAGGCATTGGGGCTTTGGCCTGAGGTGGTGCACAGCCCTAGAAAAAAGTACTAAAACTCCCATGGTGACTGGGAATGCTGGGAGCTGCAGGATGTCTTTCTTTCTTTCTTTCTGAAACACCGAAACCTGCAAATTCAGTCTAGTAGAGAGATGGACATGAGATTAGTCTCTGTAGTACAAACAACGATTCCAGTTTCTGACCTCGGGGGAGGGGCTTTGGCTTTGTGGTAGAACCTCCACTTTGCATGCAGAAGGTGCCAGGTTCGATCCCCGACTTCTCCAGGTAGGACAAGGAAAAACTCCTGCCTGGAACCCCCGGAGAGCTGCTGCTGCCAGTCAGTGTTGTCAATACTGGGCTAGATGGACCAAAGGTCTGGCTGCATATAAGGCAGCTTCCTAGGTCCTTGTATCCCTAAACCACCTTCAACCCTCTTTAAGCAACATCGTCCACCTGTAACTCCCTTCATTGGACGCTGCCTTACCCCCCAGGCGGTACATCCTGTTCATCCATTTAGCCTGGGACGGCCTGCTTTGACTGGTAGCAGCTCGTCAGAGTCTCTGCTGCCACCTGAGTTCTTCCTTATCTGGAAAATGGCTGGGGTTGAACCCTGGGATGTGCAGGCTGCAAAGCGCCTGCTCTGCAAGGGAGCCGAGGCCTCTCCCGGAGGACAGTAAGAGACCCCTGGTTGAGGGGATGCACATTAAAACCAGCTCGGACTGCTTTGGAGCTCTCCATTGTCAAAGCACCTCCTTCGCTTTCATGCCTCCGAATGGCTCTTGGAGCTGGTATTTCATCCCTTTTCCTTTCTTTTCTTAACCGCAGAGCTGCCTCATCCCTGCACGCTCTCCCTCCCTCCCCCCCAATCTTTTCATCTCTCCCACACACTCTTTCTGCCCCCTCTTTTTCCTTTTTTTCTCTTTTTATAAAGTCAGCGTACAAAAGACGGAAGGAAATCTTCCATTTCTGAGGCTTACCTTTGCGCCCTCTCAAAAGGCGTTGGAAGCAGAAAGCCACGGTAGTTTTGTCCGGGGCAGCTGGAGCAAGTGTTTTGGAGCTGCAGTGAAGCGAAAGGGTCCTGTGGGAAGCCTCGAAAGGGGGCCCGTGGGCCATCTCTGACCCTGAGCGAGCTTTGAAACAGGAGAGCAAGGAAGGGTTGTTGTTTTTTGCTGTGTTTTCCTTTCTCCAAAGCACCCCCTCTTCTTCCTCTTCCTCCTCTTCCTCCTCAAGCTCCGAAACAGCACTTGCTCAGGGATGAATTTAACATCCTGGCTCTCTCTGTTTTGATCTTTTTAATCCTGCCTGATTCATAGCTAACACGACGGATTTCATCTGTTCCAAGTCTCCTCGCTCCCAGCTATGGTCTCTCTTTGCAGGGGCCTCTCCTAGGTAAATGTGGAGAGCCCGGAGCTCCATGCTAGAGCAGGCACTCTGCAAGCAAAAGGGTGCCAGGTTCAATCCCCGGCATTTCAGAATGGCGCTGGGAAAGGACCCTGGAGAGCTACCGCCAGTCAGCATAGACAAGACGGACCTAGATGGACCCATGGTTCGACTTGAGACAAGACAGCATCTGATGTTCCTACTGAAATCAGCCCTTTATTCAGAACCATGAGGACCGGGATCTTACCTTTAGGGGGAGCACCACAGCTCAATGGTAGAGTACCAGTTTTGCATAAAAAAGACCCCCGTTTCAGAGAATCTGTGAACGCGGAGTAGGGCATCCATGGAACAGTGTTTAATAAATAAATGAATAAAAATAATGAGTATTCAATAAACGTTTGCCTTTTAAAAGTAGATTAATTCATAAAATTCCCTGGGCGCACACCCTAATGAAATGTGCTGTGCCCACCTATGACGACATGGTGCAAATCCCAGTGGCCCTGATTGGGTGTGGTAGATTCAGATTGGTGGCCGCATGTGCCTGGCATGAGCGGTGGCTCAACATGGGTTAAATAAGCATGATGGCTCAGCTGTGTCATGCGAACCAGCCCAGTATTAGTGCCAGCTCCAGGTTTTTTAAGGCTCTTGAGTAAGAAACCCTCAATAGGTCCCTTCCTTCAGTGAGTCTACCTTCTCGCTGCCATTTTCAGCAGCTGCTTAGGCTCCTCCTCCTCTTCCTTCTCAGCTTGCTTCGCAGGCAGGGAGCCCGTGAGCAGGGAGCCCGTGAGCAGGGAGCCCGTGAGCAGGGAGCCTGTGGCATCTGCCGCTCCTCCTCCTCACCACCACCACCGTGGTTTGGGCCGGAGCAAGAGGCAGGTAAAGAAGCAAGCTGCAATGGGGAAGAGGAGGAGCAAATCCAGAGGGGTCTTGTCAGTAGGGGCCCCGCTGGGGGGGGCTCTCACAAGTGCCCCAAAATGCCCACCCTTGATGCCAGTCCTGTTAATCGTAAGGCAGCTTCTGATGTTCCACTACTCTTATTTTATTCCTGGGCCTCATCTACACCAAGCAGGATATTGCACTATGAAAGTGGTATGAAAAGTGTATATAAAAGGCAGGAGCCACACCAAGCAGGATATAGCGGTATGAAAGAGGTATATGGTCTGTGTCTATGGGCCCCAGCAGTTGTCAGTGCGCTTCAGTACCGCTATAGAGCAGCCGTGTGGCTCCTGTCTTTGATATACCGCTTTCATACCACTTTTATAGTGCAATATCCTGCTTAGTGTAGATGAGGCCTTGGTTTTGTCTTTGGGGATGCCTTAATTTTTTAAAAATAAAGTAGGGAAGCTCTGTCTTTCTTTAACTTTCTCCCCACACTGAAAGCACCAGTCAGGAATTAGGACTGGATCTGGGTGCGGAAGATACTCACTGTGCTTAGTGATTTATCGGGACCAAAACAGCTTGTACTGACCTTTCCCAAAGCCCTCTACCTCCCACGTTTGCTGTGCGAAGAACCGAGATCCTAGAGCACGGCACATTGCAAAAGGCTACAGAACTATGAACGAGCGTGAAAGGTGAATGGAGGCCTGCTGGGAGAGGCTCCTCCTCCCCAGGTTTTTGTTTCTCTGTCGGGAGGGCTCGCCTCCCCGTTCAAAATCATCATTCCAAGGACCTTCCTTCATGCCTTGCAAGAAGCCGCCGTGCAAAAGAAATCCAATTTCCTCCCGTTGGGCTTAATAAAGTCAATTAAACGTTTTTCAGCGTGAGGCATTGCTTGGACGTTCCCTTTTCCTCAGAAGGCTTTCCTCCCCCCTCCCCCTCCCTTTTGTAATATGTTAACTTCGTTAAAGGCCTTTACCCCCCACCCCCACCGCCATGAGCCTGTTACATCACCGCGGATCATTGGTGGCAGAAGTCCAACCCTTGCCAATTAAGTCACTGCTCTCTGCAACGTTGATTAGTCCAGCTATTATTATTATTATTATTATTATTATTATTATTATTATTATTTTGTAGTGTCCTGCACTAATGGGCAACTTGCATTTGACATCCTTAAATGTTTTTGTGGCGTGCAATCCCTAAAGGACTAATTAAATCAGTATGCTAATTAATAGAGACAAGCAGATTAGTGCCGGCTCCAAGTTTTGGAAGGGCCATGGATGGTGAAGGGACACCCTCTATGGGCTCCTTCCCTCCGTGAGTCTGCGTTCTTACTGCCGTGATCACCAGCTGCTCTTTTGCTTCCTCGCTCCCGTTTGCTTGCTGGACAGGCAGAGAGCCAGGGAGAGAGGAGGCCTGGGCGTCTCCTGTTCCTCTTCCTCCTCACCGCTGCTGTTGTCTGGGCCAGAGCAAGAGGCAGGAAGACGAACAGGTTGCAATGGGGAAGAGGAGGAATAACTCCAGGAAACTCTTGGCAGTGGGCCTCTGCCTACCCTTGACGACGTCCCTGATGCAGAGAAAACCTAATTGCTGGTTTCCACCTGCGGCAGCCGTGTGTGAGACCGCATTTTCTACTGATGCTCCGGCACGGCATCCCAAATGAACCTGACCTGATCCTGACTCCCGTTGGGACCCTTCCTTCCCTCCCCTCCACCTGCTGAAGTGAGGATTCTCGCCTTGGAGAGCTCCTTTAGAGTTCTGACTGGTTCTGACTGAAACCCGGAGCGGCCTCGCTGCCCCACTGGCTTCAGAGTCATCCTCCTCCACTGGCTGGGTGTTGTCAACAACATGCATAGGATTATTAGTATTGTATCTCTTTCTCGCTCGTGGCAGTTTTTCTAGATGAACATGACGGCCTTTTCCAAGTCATACTGTCTTTCATTGATTCAGGAATTTCCTGATGATTGAGCGTGTTTTAATTATGACTGCTTTCTGGATGTTGGTGTGGATATATTCTGGTAGGCCCAGTTTCTAGAGGTTTTCTGTATAGGTTGTTGTTGTTGTTGTTGTTGTTATTTACATTTATATACCGCCCCATAGCCGAAGCCCTCTGGGCAGTTTAAAAACACTGAACATTTAAAAATCAATATACAAAATTTAAAATCCTAAAAAGTATGAAAACAAACTACATATCAACTATCCAGGAATCAGTTTAAAAACTCAACATATGCTGTTAAATGCCTGGGAGGAGAGAAAAGTCTTGATCTGGCACCGAAAAGGTGACAAAGTTGGCACCAGGCGAGCCTCGTTGGGGAAATCGGTCCATAATTGGGGGGCCACCACTGAAAAGGCCCTCACCCTTGTTGCCCCCCTCCGAGCTTCCCTCAGAATAGGCACCCGGAGGAGGACCTTCGATGTTGAGCGTAGCGTATGGGTACATTCATGTCGGGACAGCCGTTCCGTCAGGTAGAGGTGTTCCTTCAGGATTGAGCCATCGTTGTGCGTTTCCTGCACCTCGTTTCCAGAGAGGCCCTCACCACCAGTCATTTTCTCCCGTGCAGCAGATGCAACCATTCAGAGTGGCAGATTTCCGCTTCAAACTGTTTTGCCGACAAGCAGGGTTGTGCACAGCTTGTGTTTCCCCGCTTCCTCGTTCCCTTTGCTGCCTTTCTCTCCACAATTATCAGCTGCAATGCTCTTTTCTCTTCCTTGGATTGGGACTAAGAGGCACTAGTCCTGCATTTTGCTGGATGTCCTGCAGCGGAGGCAGGAATGAAGGGGTGTGCAGCAAGAAGGGATGCCACTTGGAGAGGGGGTGTCGGAAAGCAAGATTCCCACGCTCGTATTGATAATCTTGTTCCTTCCATAAACACACCGAGGCGACTTATATCAATACTTATAACCTCAGAGAAAGTGAAATGTTCCCTTAGTCTGTAAGCCACTGGGATTTAGAGTACAGAAAAGCAACATCAAACCATCGCTCTAAATTCTTTCACCCGTTATTGATTTATTATTGATTTGTTTATTGATTGTATTTTCTGCCCATGAACATCTAGTTCTCAGGGAAGGTTATGCAGAGCGAGCCTAGTTTTGCCACTTGAGTGTGCATTCCACAAGGGATCTGCGCCCAAACCTGCCTCAGGGCTGAAACAGACATTACTTTAAATCTGTATCCAGCAGCTACGTCTTTTCTCCCTTTTCTTCATATTGACTCTAGAATAGGTACACAGGCACCAGTCTGGATCTGGTCCCTAGGATGGGCGGTAGCCTTTAAGTTCTGGATTGTAGGCCCTGTACCTACTCTGGAATAAAAATGAAGGGGGGGGGGGGAGACATACCTTTTAAAAGTGGATTTAAGAAATGTCTATTTTGACCCCGAGTGCCATTTGCTGGCTGCTTGATGCTGGAAGGTGTAGTACAGCCTGTCTGGAGGGGCATCAGGCCGGAGAAGGCTGATTTCTCACACTTCGGACACAGCTGTGTGATGCACGGATTCTTTTCCACCCATTTGTCCATTTCTGTGGCCTGTGTATGTCCTGGCTCGCTTCCTCGGCACAATTACTCTCTTGGATTCTGGGCTTGAAAAGGGATTCTCTTAATGCACAAAAAATTACCGCAAGGCACGTGCCACACCAAGCCGAAGCAAAGGAAAGATAATAATGCAAAATGGGAAGGATTATCTCGAAAGTATTTAGTCGGTTTGTTCAGAAGAATGAGGCAAGATCTTGTGTGTGTGTGTGTTGTGCTAACCGCCATATGTTTTGTGAAAATGCTAATTAAAATGTATGCTTCCTGGGTTATTTTTACTTCTCTACCCAATCCCACTCTGCATCCTGCCGCAATCAGGGATTGACAGCCAGATGAGAATTGCAAACACGCTTCTAAAATGGAGGTTGTTTTTAAAGGGGTGTGCAGGGAACAGTGATTGCGGATTACATATTCCAGCCTAAGTGAGGTGAGCACTCGGACAGTGATAGCAACAGATTAACACACCAGAGAAGGACTAGGCTAGAACCCTGATATTGATTGATTGATTGATTGATTGATTGATTGATTGATTGCATGTTTATCCTTCCCTTCCTCTAAGGAGCTCTGGGTGACGTACATAGTTTCCCCACCCATTTTATCTTGACAGCAACCCTGTCAGGTAGGCCCGGCTGAATGAAACAACAGCTGACCCAAGATCACCCAGAGAGTTTTACGGCTGAGCAGGGATTTCAGTCCAGGTCTACACAGACCTAATCCTAACCACTACACCACGCTGTCTCTCAGAAGTGGTAAATGTCCACAGCTTTTGACGTGAAGGGCAGTTCTGTCCTGTAAACCCCAATCTTCATTCTGAAGTGCTGACCAGCCCAAGAGGAAAATAGCCTTTGCTTTTGCTAAATTTATTCTGAACTCCCATATATTCCTCACACCAGGTGAAGCCGACTAACCAGAGGTATCCCCCTCCCCCCTTCGCGCAAAACCAAAAGAGGAAAGTGCCAGCTGTCAAAATCGGGAGAAGACGCTCTTCTCACCTCTTGCTGGAGGTTGCAAAGAGAGCTGTCTTCAAAAGCCGAAAGGCACACCTGAGGCATTGTGCTTTGCAGGGATGCCATGTTTCCTTTCAGGAGCTGAGGGACAGGCATTCTACAGAAGAAGAAGCCTGTCAGCCTGAATTTCATCCCTGGCCTCAGAGGCCGGCTTTCTGAAACCACGTCACTTTAACAGCTTTTCGGGAGAGTAATGTGCAAGTGCCACTCACTACCATGGGGGCTTGCGCCGGCATCTTTCCTCCTGGATTGTGCCCACAGTGGCGATTTTAATCAAAGGCAGCCCTGCAAATTGGATTGCTTATATGATCTTGTCCATTCCCAAGATGCCTCTTTAGCAGTCCTTTTACAAATCCTTGTTAAAGCACAATAATTGCTTACAAACCTCTCTGTTTTTGGAAGCTTTCTTCCTCCCACCTTAATAACTGCTTTGGTTTTAACAAGAAGTTACTTCCTTTAAACTAGTTGGGAGCAGCGCCAGCAAATTAGCCGCAGGTAGAGAGCCAGGGTAATCATCGCCCTGATTATCCTAGGCAGAGTCACGGATCCTCATTGTAATTCAAAGGGATTCTGTCGGGATCAGACAAGGACTGTGCAGCATGGCTGGTAATGACCTTTCATTGTAATTAAAGGCCGGCAGTGTGCATGATACCTCAGCAGCCGTAACTGCTTCCCTGCGGCTTGTTGGGATACATCCCACAGAGAGTGCATTGCAGACATGGTGCAAATCCTTTCTGGCTGCCGCCGCTATGGAAGAACTGGTGGCTGTCTTCAGTCTGGCGCAAGGAGAAGAGCATGGGTTTGGGAGATGGAGTACATTGCTGAAGTCCTTGCTTGGCTACAATACTTCGGGTGCAATCCTATGGGATCGGCGCCCATCCTAAACCCTGCCAGCAAAAGCCTAACAGGGCAGGAGGAAGGGGAGAGGGTTAGACAGAAAAAAAACTCCTACAACTCCCAGCATTCCCTAGCTAGCATGACTGGCAGGAAATGCTGGGAGTTGTAGGACCACTTCCTGTCTAAGCATGCATAGCGTTGTGCCTTTTGAGAGTGATCCTGTAGCCCCTGGACAGCATCTGAAGGATCACAGGATGCTAGCAGATCTCCTCCGCTGAGGTCAGAGAAGTACTCCAATGTTGGAGGAGGAGACCTGGCTGTGGATCTCCCCCACAGCCCCTCCCACCAGAAACATCCAAAGGAAGCTGCGCTATACCGAGTCAGACCATTGGTCCATCTAATATTGCCCACTCTGAGCGGCGGCAGCCCAACAGGTTCTCAGACAGGCATCATTCCCAGCCCTAGTTGGAGATGTTGGGGATTGAACCTGGGATGTCCTCCACGCAAGGCCATGTGCCCCACTACCAAAGTGCAGCCCCCCCCCAGCCATGTTTATGCTCACTGCTGCCGTTGGGCTGCTACTTCCTGTCAGATGCCAGAGGCCTACGGAGTTGCTGGTTGAAGATATGCCTGGAGAGAATTGTTAATATCAACCAGCCAAAGCAAAACAAATGATCAACAGCAGCACATCTACTTTACACATTTATAGATTTCTCGTGTGTGTGTGTGTGTGTGTGTGTGTGTGTGTGTGTGTAGATAGATGATAGATAGATAGATAGATAGATAGATAGATAGATAGATAGATTTTAAAATGAGCTAGGTTTTGACATTAAACGGCTGCTTCACTTCACTTGGCAGTGTCAAGGGGTCAGACAGGATTCTTCAGGACCTGGGAGAGCTCCAGAAGATCAGCGTCGTTGCTCCAAGAAGAGTTAGAGCTCTGCAGAATCCTCCTAACATGCCAGACGTAGGCCTGATTACAGCTCACCCCGTACCCCTCCTTCGGGGAGCCGGGAGCATCTTGAAGTCAGAGACGTGGCTCTGAGCTTTTTAATGTCTTGGAATGGCCTGCCATCTCCGTGTGACTCACCTTGATGCTTGGGTGGTAAACAGCCATTCGAATGAAGGATAAGGAGCGTCAGTTGCTTGAGTTGGCAGGGAAAGAAGCCACGGCGCATTTTGCAAAAGCCGCCTCTTGCTCTCTTTGCTGCTGCCCGGGGACCCATCAGTCCATCTCTCTGACCTTTCTTAAAGGCAGAGTCTGCTGGCTTTTTAACCTTGTCAGGCAAGTGAAATGCCATTAACTTTACAAAGACTCGGAGTTCAGTGGGGACATTAATCCATCATCTCTGAGAGCCTGTGAAGAGTTCAGTAGGGCGTTTCAGATGCCGGAAAGCAAGGGGGAACTTGCAGTGCTGGGTCTTCAGGACAAAAAAAAAGACCCCAAAAAACTTTAAACAGATGCTTAATTTTCCATTGGCTTGGGCATTTTCCTTGCTCCGTTGCTTTGATTGATGGCTTCAAGGTGCCGGCACTTGCTGGTGGTACTTCTTTTGTCTTAGCCGTCGTCAGGGAGGGTTCAGGGGCTATGGCTCAGTGGCAGAGCACCTGCTTTGCATGCAGAAGGTATCAGGTTCAATCCCTGGCCTCACCAAGTAGAGGTGTTTGTCTGAAACCCTGGAGAGACACTGCCGGTCAGTGCTGACGATACTGGGCTAGATGGACCAAAGCTCTGACTCAATATGAAACAGCTCCCTATGGCTGAAGTTATCACTTTTACCAGAAAATGGCGAGCATTTTCGTAAGGGCTTGAAGACGACAGCTTTGTGGATATGGTGAATCGATCTGTATTGATGGACATCTCCAGGTAGGGCGAGGAAACCCTGGAGAGACGCTGCTGCCAGATGGTGTCAGCAATTCTGGGATAGATAGACCAAGGGTCTGACCCAGTATAAAGCAGCTCCTTATGTTCCTACTCTGTGATACCTGGCTGGCATTTTGGATAGCACCTTTAGAGTTCTGACTAGTTTTCTGACTGAAACCCGGAGTGGATTCATTGCCCCACTGATCTTGGAGCCCCCGGCCTCCACTGCATCTTGCCCAAGGAAACCCAAAAACCTGGAATGGGCCCTGGACAAGATGTATTGTATTCCTACTTAAATGATATGCAGAGAGGTAGCAGCCACGTTGGTCAGTTGCAGCCAAACCAACCAAGACTGCTGTGGCACCTGAAAGGCTAACCCATTGATTCTGGCATAACCTTTTGTGGACCATCATCCACTTGCCTCTGATGAAGTGAACTCTACTCTGCAAAAGCTTGTGCTAAATATATGAGTCGTTAAAGTGCCACAAGTTTCTTTGTTAGAATCATTATTTTAAAATGTGCATCTATAACAATTAGTATATAAAAATGTTTTGCAAATCAGTATCCGCTTTTTTTGGGCGCTACATAAGCGGTCACCCTACTCATATCTTGGAGTTTTACCCAGTTGCCACCGGTGGATGTAGCCAGCGGTTGGTCCTCTGTCTGACCTTAATGAGCGTCATCACACGGGGGGAAGATCGCGTTTGCTTACCGTCGTTTCTCCGCCCGCGTGTTTGTCCCTCATTACTTCCTCTTTTGAAAGCGGAAGAAAACAACCTGTATGTGGCCCATTCAGTGGGTCGTTTTGATTGAGCTGCTTTCCTGCACACAGCAGGGGATATTGGCAACTTCCACCTCCAAAAATAAATCTGACTTACTGGGGTGTTTTTTTGTGGTGCAAAGAAGGCTAGAAGGGGCGGGAGGCAGACGTCGTCTTGAGAGGGACCCGTGAAAATCCGTGAGTGCCCAGTGACGAGCGTGCATCAAAACGCTCATCTGATGGATCTCAATATCTTTACACATTGCAATTCTACTTGTGTGTCCCGCACCGGCTGTTTCTCTCCTGATTTCCTTTCCTAGTTTGTTAGATTCCAGTGTATCAAAGGATTACGTTCCCCCCCCCTTCACTGAGCTGATTATGTTTCTGAATCAGTCTATCATTTTGCCACTCACTGACAAGGACTTAGCACTAAGAAGTGTATGTGTTTGTGTGTGGGATCATCACAGAAGTCTTGCTACGGATCCCCAATTTAGCGCTTGTCTCAAACCATCAGCGGAGGCATTGCTTCAGCTTTGAGACCCTCCACATTTCCTACGCAGGAAACCTTCCTCCTCTTGATCTAAACAAACGGCTCGAGATTACCAAGTACGCATTTTGCATCTCAGTTCGCTTCTCGGGAAATTAGTTCCATTAAAGTGTACGGAAGTGTCTTGCAAGTTAAATGTACTTAAGGCAATCTGGCAATTAAGCAGGTCATAAATTAAGGAAATAAAAGAAACACATTTGTTGTGATTATTTTTTTTCTTTAAAAAAAATCCCATTAAATTACATGGGGTGGGAGTGGAAACATTTAATTGAAAGTGGGAGCTGCTCTGTGGAAAGCAGCAAACAAAAACCCAGCATCTCCAAACCACGTGACCATTTCAAATGGCCTCCCCATACCTTCAGAAAAAGTCCTTTTGTTCTGATTTCCTTTTTGCTCCCCTCTTTCCCCTCCCTCTCGCTCCAGTTCCCTGTGAATGCCTCTTGCCTTCCTCATATTTTGCAAATGGTGCCCTCAGTCAATGAGCTCCGCAGCATTTGAGATGCTAAAGACTCTGATAATAATAATAATAATAATAATAATAATAATAATAATAATAAGGCATCTGACCATTGGAAGCAAAACTGTGGCCGGGTTCGGACCATGTGATAATCAGCGGGGGGTGGGGTGGAGAATCAACCGTCCGTTGTGTTGATTATTGTGTCATGGTGACACACACACACAACTCACAGTATGTTATTTTGCTGATTTAAACAATGGGGGGGGGGGAAACAATGGGCTGCTCTGTTGCTTATCCGGAGACCCGTTGATTAAGATGTCATGTAGAGGGCTTCCTTGTGTAATCTTCCCCGTTGAGTGCACTATTCCGGCAGGTCATACAGTTCTCTGGCAGGAGCGGCTGAAAGCACCCTGACAGCTCCTATACAGCCGGCAGAACTTCCAATGCATGATGGGATAGGGCTGGGAGGACTGAGGGAGGAGGGAGGAGCACCAGCAGCCTAGAAGGACGCTGGGACTTTCAGCCGTGTGATGTGGGGAGAGGCAACATATCATGTGGTGAGCACCGGAAAAATAATGAACGGTCATTTGCCTCTCCCCCCTTCTGTTGCCTCATATGTCGTCTGAACACGGCCTGTGTTTCTGGCCATGCCTCCAAATCAATCAATCCCAGATGTCCAAACCAGATGTGTTTAGGTCAGAAGTACACAACTGTGGACCAAATCCAGCCTCTGGAGATTGCAGTCTGGCCCTCTTGGGTTTTGCAGGTGGCTATGCCCCTTTGCCCCGATTGCAGATCATCTGGGAGTTTCCTGGCTTTTCCATGGGTTTCCCCCATTCGAAAGGGTTGAGCTGCTTCTCCTAAGGTGAAATTATGGACAGTAAGAAATTTAAGCTAAGTTGATATTTTTGGGTATGTCAGCCTTGCCCTTTTGGTCCTGCCTGGTTTTGTCTTCAGCCCTGACTACCACGGGCATGCGGGCCCTGAGGACTTCTCCAAAATCAAATTCAACCCTCAGACTGAAAGAGGTACATCATCCCCTGTTGTTTTTCCAGATATGGACCCTTGTGGGAGTCCTGTGCCCTGTCTAAGGATGTTAAAATGTTACCCTACTGTTGCTTTTCATAGACATATTGAGAAATCAGCCATGAGTATGAACGCACACCGTTTTGAATTTGAGTCAAGAGAAATTGCTGGAGGATTGGCTTATTTCTCCCTCTGCTGCACCCCCTTCTCCACTTCAAGGCAGCCAAAATGGCTGCCAGAGTCTGCCCAGCGATTTTGGCTGGGCAGATTCTGGATTTATTTCCAGAGTGGCTTATGAGAAGCCACAGTGGGTTTTGGTAAGTGATGGCCATCACTAAATCTTAGCTAAAGTCTTTCACTTGGGCTGGGCTCCTGCAGAGTCTGCATCAAGAGACAAATTCTCATTGAGGTGGTTAAGGGGTGTCCTAGGATGTACCACTTCAGAATGGTGGTGGTGGGGGTGGGGTGTCATATGGTTGGCTTCTCCTCCATACAAAATTCTTGTGCATCAGCCTTCCCCAGCTTGGTGCCTTCCAGATGTGTTGGACTGCAACTCCCACAATTCCCAGCCAGCATGGCCATTGACCATGCTGGCTGGGAATTATGGGAATTACAGTCAAGCCCATGAGGAAGACGCCAGGTTGGGGGAATGCTGTTGAAGAGGCCAGGCTAGTAAACGTCTCCTTAGCCTGTTAGTTTTCACATCGGTAGTCCTGTAGGAGTCCTCACTCAGAGTCCAAAGTAATACAATCCAGAGACATGTCTCCTGCCTGCATTAAGATGGAATGAGGGGGAATACTGAAGAGGCTAGGCTAGTAAGCACCTGCATAAGATGCCAGGTTAGAGGAATGCTCAACAGGTTAAGGCTAGGCTGTCCTTAACCTGTTAGTTTTCGTATCTGCAGTCCTGTACGAGTCCCCACCCGGAGTCCAAAGTAATACAATCCAGAGCAAGGATTGCCACCTGCACAAGGATGGAACCAAGAAATGGGTCTTCTTGAAAGCAAATGCTGGCAATTGTCACACAAAGCTCATTGACCATAAAGACTTGGGAGCACATTGGTAGTGGCGTATAAAGACCTCTTTTCGGAGCACCAGTCAAAACAGGCCCCTCTTGCGCCTTCCTTCGCCAGTTAGGAAGGTCTTGCTTGTGATGAAGTCGGCTGATTCAACTAATTGCCCCATCTCCCTTCGCTCAAGAGAGGCATGCGGCATGATGGGAGCCATTCATTCCATGCCTCCTCCAGATGATGGGGAAATTGGGGAAATGACTTGTCTGCGAACACAGCAGAGACGGTGCGCGAAAGTGCCTCTTCTCCAGCTGTCGCCTGGCGCTGCCTCTCAGCCTGAGAAATATTTCTCTCTTGACATGAGTGGGAGGATGCGCCATGCAAAAAACCTCGCGCTCTCAGGAGGGGAGTGAAATGCAGGGAAGTTAAAAACTCCATGTAATCGCTCGCTATTTCTGTAAAGTCTGTGGCAGTTAAGGGGAAAGAAATGGGAAAGTGGATGTCGGGGAAGAATGTCATTGTGTGTTGTGGGGAAGACAGGTCTGGATTGCACTCGCTGGCCCTAAACACTGACGCACACGGCTCATCCTTTTTGAAAGTCCTTAAAGGGTTTGGCAAGTGACCGGGAAGGGGGGGGGGGATGACCTAGCATAACAAACAGGTTCACATGATCACGGAGGGAAAATAAACCACGGCTTGCAACCAGCATGCGCGGGGAGAGGAAATCAGCCACCGGGGCTTATTTTCCCACCATGATCGTGAGAACCCGGGCAAGAAAAGGATAGGAATGTATACAAAAAATGTCATTTCGGTTCACAGAATGTCCTAACACGCTCTGTTCTCAACCCAAGGGGACTGCATGCTTTACAAAATGTTTGCACACGAAAAATGCATGGAAACACACACACACACTTTGAAATGCACTTTTTCCAAAATGGGTCCCAAAATAGATGCTTCATGGGATGATGACCCCCCCCCCCTTATCATTTCTCCCCATTCCTCAGAAATGCAGGCTGAGTCAGGGGCACCGGGGAAATCCGGTGTGTCCAAAAAGGGGTGGATTTCTTTGCAACAGACATCTGTATGACTACCTGAGGGCAGTTTAAGGGTATTTAGGGGTAGCTATTCAAAGGCCAGTACCACCACCATCAACATTCTTCATCTTGCTATGTCAGGGTGACCATATTTGGTAAACCAAAAAAAAAAGCCACCCAATGGGGGCAGCGAGAAAGTGGATTTCTAGAGCCTTCGGAAAGCATGTCATTACCTTTCACCACCTTAAAGGCCCCAATTATCGCAGAGGAAGGGAAAGCTTGTCATCCACCTCCACCCCGCTCCAATCGGGGCCTTTTCTATAATGTCTGGGAATGACACACTTTCCCCTTTAAGCCCCCCCCCCCCCCATTGGAGCAGCGGGGGAAATGATGCATCTCCAGAAAGTGTGTCATTCCTTCCACCACGCTAATGGCGGCCTTAAAGGGGAAAGCGTGTCGTTCCAGGACATTATAGAAAATTACAGAGAATCCCCTCCCCCCCCCCCCCCCCCGGACACTCAGGATAGAACAAAAACCAGGACAAATCTGGGGAAATCCTGTTGGTCACCCTAGCGATGTACCCCTCACCCCCCAAACCACCCTCTGAGATATTCACTGCATTATATAGTCAAACCTGATCCTTGGCTTAATGGTTATAACTTAACTGGGAAGCAAAAGAGCTAGATAACATCCAGGAAAGAAATTTAATATTGGCCTGCTCCTCATTTAGAGGGTCATCGCCTCTCCAATGGCAGATTTAGTCACAGGCTGAATCGAGTTCAGTTTCATTAAGTGGCACATATTTTGTTTAATTAAAATTGGCTCAGAGGAAACCTGAATTCCTTCTTCCCTTGGAAGCTAGCCTGTGGCACCTGGGCCCCTTTGAGGCTCAAGAGATACTTCTGCCTGCTTGTATAAAAAGGGGGGGACCCCAAGGGTTTCTGCAGTCATTCACAGTCCCTACCTAGCTGCTGGCTTGATTTCCCCCTCTGCCACTTCTCCCTTGAGTTCCAGGTGAAAACAGGTGCTAAGACACAGCTTCTGATGGTGTATTCTGGGAAATGGTGACCCATCGTAAGAGTCTTGCTCCTTCGTCCTGCCCTGTTGCGGACCTGACGTTCGCCACTGAAAAGAATTTAGATTCTGCCTTTTCTCCAGTAAGAAGCCCAAGGCTTCTTAATTAACTAAATTAATGAGATCTGTTTTTTTTGTTTGTTTTTTTAAAAAGCTGATCAGTCGTACAAAGCACCGCAAAGCAATTAAGGCGATGGTTAGAAAATGAAATAAATCTTCTGATGGAGTACCCCATAAAAGATGGCCTGGATTTTCAAAGGCCCACCAGCTCCATTGTATATGTGGGTGGTAGTTTTGGCCGGGGGGGGGGGGGGGTCAGCAATCCCCCCTCCCCAGCCCTCTGGAAGGATGAAAATATAGTTGCTGGACACAGAGTGGTTCTAACTCAGAAGTTAACCAGAGAGTATTAGTAGACTCCAACTGAGAAATAATACGCAGATAGCAGTTTCCAAACTTTTCTTAGCAAAGGCTTCACTTGTGCTAACAAATACTCTTTTTTCCCCACCTGATGAGCCTGAAAACCCACCCACCCTCCTCCTACCCCTGTGTTTCTGCATGCCCCAGATCTGGATGTGCCCAGAGCAGCAACTCACACAGAAGCACAGCAGGCAATTGGGGAGCAAACACACAATCCAATCCAGGGGCTTGGCATTGTGGCCCTGTCCCCAGCGAAGGCTGGTTGGAAGTTGGCTAGGTCAGAGCAGTCGATCCTTCAGAGATACAACGGGAAGACTCCTCTGGGACGGCACATCTTGGCCTCTGAGGAGCACGTGCGCCGCCCGTCTATGTCTGTTTCCATGGAAGGGAATCCCCACTGGGTTCAATGGGATCCGACTGGCTGGGACGTGTGTTGAGGTTATAGGGAGCAACATTCGGCCATCCAGCCCGGTGTGCTGCATCTGGCAGGAGCTTTTCGTGGTTCCGGGGAGAGAAAGGTCTCTCCTGTCAGCAGCTGCTTGATCCTTTAACTGGAAATGCCAGAGATTGAACCTGGGACCTCCTGCCTGCAAGCAGGGACTCTGCACTGAGCTCTCTGGCTGCACCTTTAATGACTTCCTTTCCTTTCACATGGCACATGAGCAGATCTCTCCTGGCACCCAGCTTGGAACTGCTTGGCCTGAGCCGTTCGCCTCTCTCTTTCCAGTGCAATTCCAAGATTAAACAAGGTTGTTTGCGAGCAGCAACGTGCAACCCTCCCTCTACTCATATTTCTCTTCTTTCCCTGCCTTTCTTTCTCTCCCTCTCCCTCTCTCTTTCTCCCTCTCTCTTTCTCCCTCTCTCTCTGTTTCAGATTATGCTTGGCCTTTGCCTAAACAATTGTGTCCCATCTGGATTTCCCTAGATGTGCTTTTTTCTACCGCCTCTATCATGCATCTCTGCGCCATCTCGCTCGACCGGTACGTGGCCATCCGCAACCCCATCGAGCACAGTCGGTTTAACTCTCGCACCAAGGCCATCATGAAAATCGCGGCCGTTTGGACCATCTCTATAGGTAGGTAAGCCGCTCTCCCCCGTGGAGCAGCAACGACCTCAAAAATCAGGCATAGAAAACTCATTGCCCACCCAACGCCACCTGCCTCCCCCAGCCTATTTTGCAGCTCCCGCTGACCCCTACTCCCAAATCGTTGCCGCAACTGAATTTGGCAGGTGCGATTGGCCAAAATAAAATTCGCATTTCCACTTCGAGACAAAACCGTGCTTGATTATGCATTAAAACAAAACATGGGACTGCCTGTGGGCCTTGTTTTAGAGTGAGAATGTAATACAATGAATAAATACATGGCTTTTATTTCATTTTGGGGGGGGGGCTGCCAAATTGACACCGAATTTCAGTGGCAGCAATTGCGGTGGCGGGGAGGTGCAGCCCCCCGTGGGTTGAAAACTGGCCTCTGGAACCTCTGAAATTCCCACCCCTGCCATAAATACTAGCCTCGGAACCCCCGTTTTCTCTTTTAATCCATACATTTAAGCTCCTCTGGGCTGCAATGACGGGTGATAATGGATCGTCATGATGGGGATAAGAAGCGTTTCCATTTAACTGGCTAGCAGCATTCATAAAACATCAGGTTTTATCCTCCAGTATCAATTTTGATACCCAGTGAACATCTTACGGAGACCAAACCCAAGCCAATGAGATAAAGCCTCCTCCTCCAACCCAGTGTCTTCCAGCTGTCTAGGGTTACAACTCCCATCATCCCCAGCATGCTGGCTTGGGTGATGTGAATTGTAGTGCAAGAGATCTGAAAAGCGTCAGGATGGGGAAGGCTAGTCAATAACGATTGTGTGACCAACAAAGCCTTGGTGTCAATAAAGAGCTTAAACTCTCTGCCCCTTAAAACTTTGCTGAGAACGTTGCCTCGTCCTACAGAAACCTGTTTGCTCTCCCTACACTCAAATCCGTGACAGTGCCCCCTTGGCCCATACCATGTCCTCATATTCAGGCCCTGGTCCAGTGTTTAGAAATAACCTTCTTAAGGAATAAGGACAAACCAACTGGATCACCTTCACCAACTATTTTTAAAATCTGAGTCTCATGGATGAATTTTGAAAATTGATTCCATCATGCAATAGCTGAACCGGAGCTAATCCAGAAGCCTGATTCACTTCGTTTTTGGACTTGAAAGACCTGCTGAAGCTTAAATTTCACTGGGATTGTCGATTGTGCCCCCCTGTATTGCCTGATACTGCAGGAACGTTGTCACCACCCATAAAAGCAGAACATGTTCTGCCGGTGTTATCACAGGCAATAAGGGAGTGACCAATGGTGGAATGTATTTGATATATATTTGAGAGTCAGTGTGGTGTAGTGATTAGAGTATTGGAATGGGACTCAGGAGATCCGGGTTCTAGTTCCCACTTGGCTATGAAGCTCAGTGGATGGCTTTGGACCAGTCACTGACACTCCACCTAACCTACCTCACAGGGTTGTTGTGAGGACAAATGAGAGAGGATGAGGATTGCGTAAGCTGCCTTAGGTTCTTTGCAAGAGGAAAAAAGATGGGATAAGAATATAATAATAAAATTTATAGATAGATAGATAGATAGATAGATAGATATCCAGAACTATCCAACTGTTAAGTTTTACAGAGATGAACAACTGACAGGCAGAAGGAAGGCCAGCCTAAATCATTGCTCATCATGAAATATATGCACCACAAAACTCCCACCATAGAACTGTTTTGCCCACCTGCGCATTGGGATGGGGTGGGAAGAGCATTGTGAAAGTCTCTGGCCATTTGGCGGGCGTTGTACAAAGCTGAGTTGCTGACTTCCTTTGAGATGCATCACCTTGGGGGACATCTTGAGAAAGCTCTACCCTTAAAATTTATTTTAAATAAATGAATTAGTGTTAAAATAAAAATCTTGCTCCAGTGGAGTGGGAAGGATGGGTAGCCAAGGAAAAAGGAGAGATGGGTATTCCTTTACCCGGCCCCCACTCTGGGACAAGTGCTAGGGCTGGCCCTACTGTTAGGCAAAGTGAAGCGGCCACCTCAAGTGTGGTGCTGAAGTGTTGGAATGATGACAGACCTGTGTGTGCCGTGTGGCTTCTGTACTCCCTCTAGCTAACCAGCGACCCTCTGATGGGGTCACTGCCAGTCCAGTTCTACATGGAATGGCGGGGGGGGGGTCTCGTCTCCTTCCCCTCAGGTAGCACGCTGCCTTGGGATTGGCCCTGAGAAGATGTCACTCCTCCTGCGCAAATCTGAATATCATTGGCAGGAGGGTGTATCCTCCCTCTCTATGTCAGCCCTAAACAGACTGATAGTTGCCATTTGGAATGTAAATATTTCTGCCTTACATGAGAAAAGTGTGGAATCAACAGGGAAGAGAAAAGCATTTAGATCCTCTGACTTTTGCAGAGAAACTTAGGTGGAAGAGTTGGCACCAGCTCCTAGGATGTTTTGAGCAGTCGATTCAAATCAAGATGGCCGGCCACTCTCGCTGGGTTGTGGAGCCATCTAGTGGAACAAAGCCTTCTAGCCTGGTTTCTCCTGAAACTCTGTTGCAACAAGATGCCATGGTAGCCCAAATGACTCCAGACAGGATCTCCAGGTCTGCAGAGGACAGGTTGAGGACTTTGTAGGTTTTCTACTTCTGCTTGTTTCTGTATCTCAAGCTGTGGTTGGGGAAGATCATGGAACATCTAAGGAAATAACCTAAACTGGAGAGCTATTGGGGAATGATGGTCAGGACAATTAAATGTGGGTAAGTGGGACAGGATAGATTTCTTGGCCATTTCAACATCATCACCCTGTAATATATTGTTGTATAATTTGTTCCCCCCTTGCTCTCCTTTGTTCCCCCAACCAGCCTTCTCCAACTTCAGACTTTCCAGATGTGTTGAATGTCAACTCCCATCATCCTTGAGCATTGGCCACACTGGCAAGGGATAATGGGCATTGCATCCCAAAACATCTGGAGGGTATCAAGTTGGGAGAGGCTGCCCCCTAACCATCTTTCTTCGTAGAGCTTGATTGTGAAAGCTTTGAGATTGGTCCTTCTGAAAAAAAACCCTACTCCCCGTCCACCCCAAAATAAGAGATAGAAAAGATGGCTTATATAAATTGAATTAAAATAGCTCTTTCTTTTCTGTCTCGGTCTTTCTTCTTGGAATGGCATCTCCAGGAATCTCCTTGCCCATCCCCGTCATTGGCTTGCAGGACGACTCCCGGGTGTTTGTGAATGGAAGTTGTGTCCTCAATGATGAGAACTTTGTCCTCATTGGCTCCTTTGTGGCGTTCTTCATCCCCCTCATCATCATGGTCTTCGCCTACTGCCTGACCATCCAGGTACTGCAGAAGCAGGCGTCGGTGTTCCTGTATGGGGAGGCACCCAAGCAACGGCGGGGCAGCATGAGCTGCCGCAAGAAGGAGACCAACACGGAGAACCTCTCCATGCTGCAGAACCACGAGGCGGCCTCCCACTTGAACTCTCCCGTCAACAAAGAAGCGGTGCTTTTCCGGAAAGGCACCATGCAGTCCATCAACAACGAGAGGAGAGCTTCCAAGGTCTTGGGCATCGTCTTCTTTCTGTTCCTCATCATGTGGTGCCCATTCTTCATCACTAACATCATGTCCGTTCTCTGCAAAGAAGCCTGCGACGAGGCGCTCCTTGGAGAGCTGCTGGACGTCTTCGTTTGGGTGGGTTACATCTGCTCCGGGGTCAACCCCCTGGTGTACACACTCTTCAACAAAATCTACCGCAGGGCTTTCTCTAACTACATCCGCTGCCGCTACGACGGCGGCAAAAAGACTGCACAGCGACAGAACCAGTGTCCGAACGTCTCGTCGACAGCTCTGTGCGGGAAAGATCTCAATTTGAACAGTTACCGCAATGGCAATGAACTCAACAGCATGGAGCTTGACGAGACGGAGGACGCTTTGGAGATGCACGTAGGGACGTCTGAGCTCTCCATCAATAGCTGCAGCGGCAACAAAACAAGTAGCGTGTAAAAGAACATGGGCATGCCCACGCTCTGGATATCACTGTGGTGTAGCTGCAAGCAAACCATGTATGTGTCAGTCCAAGAATGTTGTAAATAATGCATTCTGAACAAAGCCGTCTTTTTTCCTTTAATTTAAACTTTCATATTTGTAGCTCACTGCTTTATATCACCCCTAAAACAGAATCTGTATTTACCGTGGGAAGCAAAGCAGGAAGGAGCCACGACCCCTGTAGGAATCATGGGTACCAGGTCCAAACTGACATCCATTATTTTGCTGATAAAATGTTGATATATTTTTTTTCCTGGTGCATGAACAAACTGCTGACTATTAATCTCAGGTGGTATTTTTTGAGTCCTCAATGGTCCATTATGAGTAGTCACATATCAAATAAAGGGATATGGGCTTGTCCAGTTGAAGGTTTCTTATTCCAGCATTGGTAGTAAACACTGGAAAAAATGGATGACGATCTTCCTGTATAAATATTGGAGAAATGCATGTTGACCTTGGGCACAGTAGATAACTCAACGCCAACGCCAGCCCCGTATACAGCGGCTGTAAAAAGGTGGATTCCATCCTAGGGATTATTAGGAAGGGGACTGAAAACCAACCTGCCCATATTGCAATGCCTTTACACAAATCTGTGGCATGACCATGCTAGGAGTGTGTGTCAAGTTCTGGTTGGTGCATGGCAAAAAGGATGTTGCAGACCTGGAAAAGAGGAAGAAAAGAGGAACCCAAATGATCAAGGGGCTGAAGCAATGCCCCTAGGAGGAAAGGTCTGGGGCTCTTTAGGTTATAACAAAGGCAAGTAAGGGGGTATGTAGAGAGGTATAAAAGTGCATGGTATGGAGAATGTGGGTAGGGAGACATTTATGTCCCTCTCCCATTACATCTGAACCCAGTGAGGTCATTCCATGAAGCTAAATGGTGGGAGATTTAGGACAGGTAAAAGGATTTCTTCACACAACACACCATCCGGTATTGCCAAAATGTGATGCTGGCCACCAACTTAGACGGCTTTAAAACAATATATTTTTAAAAATTTTTTTTTTAAAAAAACAACAATTTTAAACCTTGTATCTACAAAAGCTTAGAAGTATGTGGACAATCCTGGGTGAAATTCCTGGGGCAAAAGACGTCTGAAAGAGATTAGCAAAAGTTAGGTCTTTAGCACCCTACAGAGGTAACTTGTCTGTCCCCATGACTAGTGGGAACCAAATCCATGGTGCAAAATAAATATTGGAAAATTGGCTTAATATGTGTGTGTGTGTGTGTGTGTATGTGTGTGTGGTGTGTGTGTGTGTGTGGTACCAAGATAATCTAAATTCCATGCCAAGGAAAAGTTAATTCTGAGATGATAGATAGATAGATAGATAGATAGATAGATAGATAGATAGATGGCATAAAATTTAGATTAGGTTAGATTTGGAAAGGTAGATCCTTTTCATGGTGTCATCAGTCTCTGATGACTCCAGCACTGTTTCCAAGTGGGAATTGGTCATTTTTAGGGCTATGGGGAGAGCAGGAGGGAGGGCTCTGCACGGACCTGGAGCGGATCCGGATCCAGATCCGAGGCGGATTGGATCGGGCCCAATCCAACACAGGCCTGATCGGGCCTGATCCGGATCCCCCAGATCGGGATCCAGATCAGATCGGGGGTCTGTACACAGCCCTAGTCATTTTATATAATCCTGAAAATGCAGTAATAAATGGAAAAGAGCACTGGAGCTAGAATTGAAATGTATGAGAGGAAACTGGAAAAAACAAGTCAGGTGGGGGGGGGGACACAACATGTATATTTTTCCAATTATTAAACCCACAAAGACTCCAGAAGGCAAAGCCCCGGTAAAGTTGCATGATTTTCGCTGAATGTGGGGAATCTCTTTACGGTCCTAAATGGATGGTTGAACCAGTCACTCTCTCTCCATTTAGGCCAAGCTGCAGGGGTTTTAAAGGTGAAGCAAATGGCACATTTCTTTGGGGCTCTGTTGCCTTAAAGGTGAACTTCTGACCCCAGGGCCTCATCCACACCAAGTGGGATATTGCACTATGAAAGCGGTATGAAAGCGGTATATAAAAGGCAGGAGCCACACCAAGCAGGATATAGCGGTATGGAAGTGCTATATGGTATGTGTCTTATGGGCCCCAACAGTTGTCAGTGCACTTCGATACCGCTATAAAGCCGTGGTGTGGCTCCTGCCTTTGATATACCGCTTTCATATCACTTTCATAGTGCAATATCCTGCTTGGTGTAGACGAGGCCCAGGTGGTGTGTGAAGCTGAGAGCACGCCCATCAGGATGAGAGCAAAGAAACAGAGAACTCAGAGCAGGAGGAGACAGAAGCTCCTGCCCATGCGCAGCAGCACATGAGAGCACCAGTAAACGTCTCAACTACAGAGCATTTCTCCAGACACTGTGTTTCTAATCTATTTTTAATATACCAGTTTAAGCTTGCTTATGAATTATTACGTTGGTTCTTTTTAAAAAAAAACCTGAGCTTTTGGGATGGCTACAGAAGTAAATAAACAGGTAAAATTAATTTTGCAGCTGCGACCTTGGCTCAGATATCTCACAGGGATACCCAAGGAAGTGAATCCTTCAGGGTGGATAAATCACAAAGCAATGTTGCAGAGGAGTAAATTAAGTCTGTAGCTCTGAACCCTTCCCAGGGATCACATGGTAATTAGATGAGTATCTCATTAAAATGTAATGGAAATCATCAATATACATGCAGAAAAGTGCACTGTACCTGTTGTATACTCTGAAAGGTATTCCTTCTCTTGGAAGGAAATCCATCACCTGAACCTCTTATCTAATTAGAATCTGTTCACTTTCCTTAGTAGCAATATGTTGTGTTGATACTACAGGTGTCTTGATTTGTGTCGGGGATGACTTGGCTTTGCAAATTATGCAAATAAGTGCTCATCAGAGACAGCTGATCAAAGCACAACTGTCTGCCATGTACCAGAGGATGCTGCTTCTGGGGAATGGAAGAATTACTCCATCTTTGCAAAACTGCCCCATTTCACCTTGCTCTGACAAAATGTTATGGGGCTGGCAGACATTCAGAGTGGAAAGCTATGGGGATTCTTACTTTTTTTGTGGGGGAGAAGAATGTGTTTTGCCATCCCTCTCAGAATAACCTGCACTCTGGTTTTAGAGATTGTTGGATCAGAGGGCTTGAGCACACCTGGATTGCTGCCTCTCAAGCTCCCTATGACAAATGGGAGGGTCTTGAGCCCCTATGTGAGTGATTTTTCATCTCCTCCTTGCCCCATTTTCTTCACTCTTAAGCCCTTTACCACCCCTTTTACTGACAGTACTTGTAGATATTCATCTGGCCCTTCCCCTTGAGCATGTAAAATGTTTGTGAACATTCCATTATATAACCACATGACAGACAACAGCAGTAGGAGAGGGGGCAGGGATTCTTGTTCTCACATGTCAACAAGTTCCAGGCTCTTTTTGTTTAGTTTTCCACTGAGTGAAGATGTAGGCCTGTCCAGCCATGTCCCTCCACTGGGCCCCTCCCAATCTCTCAGTGATTAGCTTTATAGTCAATGATGCAACTCCTTAAGTTTTGCAAAGAAAGACAGAAGGCAACCATTCGTTTCTTGATAGTGGGAACCATAGCCATGATTTTGGGATTCTCCATAAAACATGGGAAAGTGCTGCCTGGTACCAAATGCAAGTTGAAGCTGTGCTGAGCTTGGGTGACCAACTGTCAGGATTTCCCCGGGTTTGTCCAGGTTTTTGTTCTGTGCTGGGTGTCCGGGGGGATTTTCTGTAATTTTCTATAATGTCCTGGAATGACATACTTTCCCCTTTAAGACCGCCATTAGCATGGCAGGGGGAATGACGCACTTTATGGAGGCGCATCATTCCCCCCCCCCACTGCTCCCATCGGGGCCTTAAAGGGGAAAGTGTGTCATTCCTGGACATTATAGAAAAAGACCTAATTGGAGTGGGGACGGGGGGGGGGGGAGAATGAAACCCTTTCCCCTCCTCTACTCCAATCTTTAAGGTGGAGGGGGGGAATGATGCACTTTCCAGAGGCCCCAAAAGCCGCTTTCTCACCCCACCTTATTGGGTGTCTTCTTTTTCTTTTGGTTTCCCAAATATGGTCACCCTAAGCAAAACCAAGAGCTTGCTTTTCTCTCTCAACCTGGTTTGATGCACCATCCATCGCAATGCCACACACTTGGCTGGTATGTGGCTTGAATAAAAGAGGCAGCTGAAAGTGGTCTACCCAGTCGGAGAGGGGGGAGAGAAAACAGAAACAGATAGGAGCAAATGATATGTTTGACTGGGAAGCTGTGCTTCGGGGCACCAAATCTGGCCTGCCTGTGCACTGTGCTTTTGAACATTTAAAAAAGTAATCAGTCATTGCAACGTACAAAATGATGTATGGTGTGGAGAATGTGGATAGGGAGACATGTTGCTCCCTCTCCCATAATACTAGAACCCAACGGGGTCACATCCCATGAAGCTGATGGGTGGGCGATTCAGGACTGATAAAAGGAAGGACTGCTTCACACAGTGCAGAATTCACTACTACAAGATGTAGTGATGGCCACCCATTTGGATGGCTTTAAAATGGGGTTGGATAAATTCCTGGAGGAGAAGGCTATCCATGGCTACTAGCCCTGATGGTTATGGGCTATACCTCCAGTATCCGAGGCAGTAAGCCTATGTGCACCAGTTGCTGGGGAACATGGGTGGAAGGATGCTGTTGCACTGTGTCCTGCTGTGCTGGTCCCTGGTTGACAGCTGGTTGGCCATTGTGTGAACAGAGTGCTGGACTAGATGGACCCTCGGTCTCATCCAGCAGGGCACTGCTTATGTTTTTACGTTCAAAGATCCCATATTTTCCAGTGGGCTCTTCTCCAAAGGGAACTTGTTCTGCAAGTGCCATTCATGCACACATATGTGCATGCACAACCATACACACATACATACACCCACATACCAGAGGGCGCAAAGGGGCTGCTCATCTTTATCTCTCTTTGGCGATAGGCCATTTTGCAGATCTAGAAAATGACACTCCCCTGTCAAATGGAGCAGCCGGCCTCCTCCTTCCTGGTTCGCTGTCTTTGAGAAATGTTCTTGGCATGGCCCACATGCGAGAGCGGAATCTGGTTCATCGTCCGGATGAACTGAACAATTATGCCACTGACAGGTCTTGAGTAACAACTGCTGCCTTCAATTGCAGCAGCACCGCTCAGAGAAGGCGAGGGAATTCATATTGATTTCGGCACCAAGCTCTCTGAGGCAATCGCTTTGCGGTAGGCAGCTGTATGTCATGGGGCTCCTCAGAGAGCACCTTTGCCACAACCTGTCAGCTACTGTCCAGGGAACTCACCTGGTGCCCGGCGCTTCGATAGGGGAGCATGCAGTGGAGGCTGGTGGCTCCTATGTCAGCAGGGAAGTGAATCCATTCTGGCTTTCAGTCAGAACTCTAAAGGAGCTGCCCAAGGCACCCCGGGCTTTTTTGGGTCAGTGGGAACATTTGGGATCTTGAAAGAGTCTCACGGGTGCTCTCACAAAATGGTTGCCATGGGAGGGCTTTGCCCATTCATAGAATGGATACCATGGGCCGCACAGCCAGTCGCAAGAGACTAATTTCCCAGAAGGAAAACTGGCGAGGCTAAAAGAAAAATAACTGAATTGTTGCTGTTCTTGCAGAGAAGGTTAAACAAAGACCTCCATCACACCTAATTTCCCCCCCTGGTTTGCCTCCAAGTTTTTTTTTTTACCTCTGAGGCAAAAATGCGTCAAGCTTATGATCCCTTTCACCTGAATAGCATCTCTTTCGCTCCTTTGCTCCTTTGCTCTTCCACTCCACTCCACTCCACCCCTCCCCTTCTCTTTCTCCCTCCAGTCAGGTCCTGTCAGATGAGCACTTCAACCAGACCGCCTTTTGCTGGGCAAAAATGGAACGACTCTTTAGTCTGGCTCTTTGGGGGCATCGAGGGAGTACAATCCTGTCTCTGCAGAGATTCGGGCATTGTATGATTTTTAAAAAATGCTTTCGAGGCTGGGATGCAAGGTTTGGGTTTTATGTTGAGGCTTGGAGACAGCTGCTAGGAGAGATCGCTTTTCCCTGCTAGGACCTGATGCAATCCATTCAAGCCCCCAGTTCCTTTAAAACTACATGGAGGCTTAGGGCGCATTAAATGCACTTAGGGAAAATAATCCAGACTTTTAGCATTCTAGGAAAGACTGGGAAAGAGGCGTCAGCAGGACAGGCACGGCGTCATGTGAGTACAGTGCGGCAAATCCAAACACCAGGCATGGTGAGAGTGCACTCAGTCGCTGGTGTGATGGAGCTCTGAGGATCAGACTATGTTTGAAGCCTGTCCCTATGTCTTCCATCACCGGAGTCCTCTCCTCTGTTGCTTGAATCTCCGAAGCTTCCTTTGGGCGGCACCACTAAGTGGATGAACCGGAGCTCCTGCTGCTGCCGCCAGTGCTCAAAATATCCAGCCAATGGAGAACGTGGTGAAACGGTGCAGGAACAAAAGAGGGGCCGTTTTGAGCTCTTCCCTTTCTCATCTAACAAAGGAGCAAGCCAAAGGCCTTTATGGAAGAAGGCAGCAGGGTCCACGCAAGCATCTGTGTACCAATTAAACATTAAAGAAGGGAATGAGGAAACCTCCCAAGCAAACTGTTCCTTGCTCGAAGCTGGAGCCTGTTGCCATTCTTGGCCAAAGCAGGGGGTGAGTGAGGGAATACGAGCCCTGTAGTGTGGCAGAAATGCAGGAAAATTGGGCCTCTTTATTCCTTCTTTCCAAGGCTTGGATGTACTCCCTCGATGCCCCCCAAAGAGCCAGACTAAAGGGTCATTCCATTTTTGCCCGGCAGAAAGGCGGTCTGGTTGATGTACTCATCTGACAGGACCTGACTGGATGGAGAAAGAGAAGGGGAGGGGTGGAGTGGAGTGGAGCGGAGTGGAAGAGCGAAGGAGCGATAGAGCAGCTATTCTGGTGAAAGGGATCATAAGCTTGACGCGCTTCTGCATCAGAGGTAAAACCCCCCACAAAGGTAAACCAGGGGGGATTAGGTGTGATGGAGGTCCTAGTCTATCATTTTGTTCCCATAGTAGACAAGTTGCTTGAGGAAAGCCCACAAGCAGGACATGAGTGCAACAGCACCCTCCCAGCCATGTTCCCCAGCAACTGGTGTGCTGCCTCTGATACTGGAGGTAGCATAGAGGCATAAGGACTAGTAGCCGTTGATCAAAACCACTTGACATGCTTCAAGACTGCTCAGCAGGTATTCACATCTCACCAAGCTCTTCCAGATTTCCTAAAGCTCATTTTCTAAGTGCCATTTTACCTGTCATGTCCCACAGGTAGATCTTAATGTTGAAATGTAGATGCCAATCACTGCAGGTACCACATGTGCTGGGAAATCGTGCAGGGGCCGATAGGAAAGCAGAAGAGCAGAGAAATATGGGAAGCTGCCATATACCGTGAGCCAAACAAAACCTTCCTGTAATCATAGAATCATACAGTTGTGGAGTTAGAAGGGGTCACAAGGATCATCTAGTCTAACCCCCTGAGATGTGCAGGGAAACCAATTAAACCAGCCACGAGAGGTGGCTGAGCCATGGGTGATGGTTTGCCCTATTCTCCTGCATGTGTGCGCAACCCTGATTCAGATTGGGACATTGGCATTTCCGGAGAGGAGGGCTTAAACTCCCCCCACCCTCTCAAAGGTGGGTGTTAAAAAAAAGAAAAAGGACTTCATTAGAATCAATGGGGTCTTGTGTATTTTTTAATTCCCCCCCCCCTCCATGGGTTGGCGGTAGAATTTTGGGATGAAAATGGGGGGAAGGATGCGTCATTTTGGAGAGAGAAAGAGAGAGAAGGGGGGAAGGAGATAATTTTTAAAATAATGAAGTAACTGCACTTTTTTTAAAAAAATCTTTATATAAGCAGGTCTCCTTTTTCCATCAGGGTTTGTTTTATGGATGACAGAACTCCAAAGAATTTTCTTCTTCTATATTTTATACATATTGTGCTTTTTTCTGCCTGCCTGCCTTAAGGACGTAAGAGCCTTGCTGTACTGGATCAAACCTTCGCCTAAGCCACGATCCTGCTTCCATCAGTGGCCACAGACCTGCCTCTGAGAAGTTTGCATGCAAGACGTGAAGGCAGAAGCCTTCCCCTGTGGGTGACTCCAGCATCTGGGATTCAGGGATAGACTGCTCCTGGGTATTGAGGCTCCAATCGGCTGTTGTGGTTGAGGGCTGAGGACGGACTTCTTCCTCCATTGGTTCGTCTAATTCAGCCATGCAAACCTTTCAGTCTGAGGGCCATGTTCCATTTTGGAGAAGCTCTTGTGTGTGTGTGTGTGTGTGGGGGGGGGTCATTTCTCTGGCTGGATGTTTTCCAAATGATCATACTTTACATTTCATGCCTCAACTCTGGAAGGAGCCAACTCCACCGTGCAAACCCACTCCTCATAATCCTAATGAGGGAAGTTGCATAAGACAGTGCTTAGAGGACTGGGAAGACCTGGGTTCAATTCCCCACCAGGGCCGTGAAGATCACGTAGCGACCTTGGACCGATCAACATCAGTCAGCCTAACCTACCTTGCAGGGTTGTTGTGGGGCAGGAAGGAAGGACCACACCCACACTGCCACGGACAAAAGATAAAACAAAAAAAGTAAAAATCGCAGCAAAAAGAAGACAATTACCTAGATGGGGGGGAGGCGGGGTGTGTGGAGCAAGGGAGATGTCTTTGCAGCTGTCTCGGGAAAACATCCTCGCAAAAGCCGTTTCATTGCTTTGAACCTCTGCCCTGCCTCTTGTAAACAGAACAATCAATAGAGAAAGATGGATAATGTGCCAAAGGGACGCCTGGTCCTGGCAAGCCTTGTGCTTTTAAGAGGCCCGCTTGTGCGGGGGAATATTTAATTTATTGTATCTATTTATTAGCTCAAGAAATGACGTGGCTGGCTAGAGCTTTCTCAGCCAAGTCCACCATGATACACAAAGCTGTCTCTGCCCTCCGAGGCTGCGATAACAAAAGCATCTAAGACTTTGCTCTTGCCATGTTCTTGTCTCCTGGTGAGTTATGGATAGATGATGGGGAAGGCGGCAGCGGCGGCGGCGGGTGGGTTAGGGGGACATTTTTTATACACACAAGGAAGGTTTGTTTCTCCACTTGCATGGCAGAGACCGGTGCTGATTCCCTTAAATTGCTCCCTCTGCTGAAACCATTGGCCTGAATCTTGCTTCAATTCCTATTACTATCAGGCTGTGGCACCACGTTAAAAGTTGGAGTGGAGATTGCTGGCCGACTGCCCAGATGGGTCAGAAGCAAGCATGTCACTCACACCAGATAGAAGTCAAGGTCATACGAAACAGGGGAAGATTCGGGAAGCCAGAAGCAGGTACATTATCAAGGCAGGTAGAGGTTGAAATTCAAAGCAGGCAGGCAGAACTCAAAGGGAGCAGGAGCTAAGCAGGGTCCTCATAGAGTCTAGATCCATCGAGCCCAGTATTGTTGTCACTGGCTGGCAGCAATTGCTTTCCAGGGTTTCGGGCAGGATTCTTTCCCAGGCCCACCTGGAGAAGCTGGGGATCAAACCTGGGACCTTCTGCGTGCAAAGCAGGGGCTCTACCACTGCACCACAGCCTCTGGTGCTAGGGTTTTTATAAGACCTGGTGAGCAGGGATTGGCTCTGGCGGGATCAGCTGACAGAATACTCAGGCGGGTTGGTACTGCTGCCTAGGTGGCGCCCTCAAAAGCACAGAGCTCCATCTGCCAGGCTTGCAGCAGAACAAGAGCGCTGGTGGAAAGGCACCCGAGCCTGACGGCTGGGAGCCCCTGCTGGGACACACACACACAGGGCCAGCTCTCCCATGAAGCAGGGTGAGGCTCCTGCATCAGGCGGCCGGGTGGGAAGAGCGGCAAATTGCACTGCTGCCCTCCCTCCACAGGAGGGCCCGTTGCCACTGCCCTGCCGCCTCTATTGGGTGCTTCGGAGAGCCCCGCCCACCGCTCTCCCGCCGTGGCATTTGCCACGGCAAAGAGTGGCTGGCCGGGCTCTCTGGAGCAGCTGCCCACGAGAGCCCTTCAGCCACTTCTCGATGCTCCGTTGGATGCAGCGGTGACAAAAGGGGGCACATGACGGGGGCTAGGGACAACGTGGCGGAGACGATACAGCAGCGGTGGGTGGCCTCTCCCATCCACACACAGGTACATGCACACAAACAGGCCATTTATGCTCGACACAACAGGGGCAGCACCGTCCTTTGCTGAGCGTGCTGAGCAGCCAGCCTTCCTCCCAGTTTTGAAACGACAGAGGTGGGTGATCCCTTTCTCCAGCTCCAGGATTGTGGAGGGTGAGGGAAGATTGAAGGGAGTTATAGAAAGCTACCTCCAGTATCAGAGGCAGGGAAAATGAGTCGCAGGGTGCTGTTGCACTCCTGTCCTGCTTGTGGGTCCCAGGTCAACAGCTGGTTGGCCAATGTGTGAACAGGATGCTGGACTAGAAGTGCCATTCTGGACTGATCCAGAATGGCACTTCTTACATTCTTAAGTGCGGGCTATTCTACTTTTGCCTCAATGTAGGTCTTGGTATTATTTTTAAAAAAACATCTGGAATTCCTGTTTGAGCAGTGGGTCAAATGAAATAAGCCTCTTATCAAAACCACTTTGAAGAGATGATCTTGGCATAGTGATCTGGGCTTTAGTTGCATACAGGCTTCCGAAAAACGTTCACAATCTTCAAGCTGCCCGAAATATGACAGCCTGTTTGTGGCTCAGCCATTACACCACACTACCAGTCTAATTACAATTAAGGGTTGGCATGGTTCTTACAAGCCTGTAAGCATTACAATGTAAGGAAAGGAAGTATTATTAACCCAATGCTAGTCTTGAGAGAGGGAGAGGAAGCAGTGGTACAAATAATTACCAAGAAGCACACTGAGAAATGCCATCTATATGATACTTGTTTTCTTAACAGTCTGTGTGTCATCCAAGTATGGGAGCTGCGATTACTCATAGCATCACAGCCTGGAACCCAAGATTAGTAGAGCTAAATGGAATTTCATACATTTGAAATCCATAAAAAAAAAACAGATTTTAAGATGTGGATTTCACATGCAAAGTTGAAGATCTCTCCCACCCTAGCTTGAACATTTGAAAATTGCTCCATTGGACAAATATACTTCCTGGCACTATTTTATATGTTTAAATTTATGCCAGGGTGTTCTTCATAAGAACTTACAATAAAACAACCAAAATCTTAGCACATCATTTTCCCATCCAGAATGTTTCAAGTCATTACCAGCCAGTGACACAGAAATCAATTATATGCTTGAACTTGTGTGCAAATCATATCCTTTCAACAGAACTCATACAAACTAAAGTGGCCCAGATTTGGAGAATTATTCAAGCTGCTATGTTTTCCCCCTTTGAGGGTAGCTCAAGTTCCTGGCTTTCTTCCTCTACGTTCCTTTTGAACTCTTTTAGGTTATCCGCTACAGAATAAAGAACTAATTCAATGCAGATTTGCTGAGAAGTCACTTTTAAACCAAGCAAAATAAAAAGACACAGCTCTCCTCTTAGATCTGCCACGTGCAAAACAAATATCTTATTAGCATCACTTGTGAACTGGCCCTAAGAATGTATAGTCTGAAAAATGTCACTTGTGAATTGTTTTAATGCAAGCCAGAAATGTTGGTTGGTCCTAAGAAAAATATTGACTAACATTCTCCCCCAGGCCCTGGATAATTAAAACATATACACATTCTGTCTGATTTATAATTTTTAAAACATGCACACTTCTGTTTATATAGGGAAATTGTTCTGTTGGTTGAAACCACTCTCTTATTTCTCGATGTCCCCATTTCACTTCCAAACTGACAGGCCTTCAACCACCCAAGTTCCCTGATAGAGGAGAACAAAAGCCAATGTGTACTTTATCTCTTTTGCAAGATTGGTCTCATAAAGAATGTGCTCCATCGCTAAAGAAATCTGTCAAAGACAGACTCTTGCTGTGCAAATTGGTGACATTAAACCACAGAACAACAGCATAATACAATTTGACCACGCAAGAATTATGAAAGAGTTTGCATTTTATACATAGAATATGTACATTGGTTTTGGACACGTGGGTCTTATACATGCAGATTTCGATAGAAAAGCTATTTACAAAAGAAAACTAAACAGCAGGACTGTTTCCAATCAACATACACTTGTTGGAAGCGCCAGCAATAAAAGTAGTCCTGAAGAAAGTGTGGAAGAATCATATACCAGTACATGAACAATGAAAGGGGATGAAGAAGGGAGAGAGGCATTTTACAGAACATGAATGCAGAGTGAGAAAAATGCAGTGTGTCAAATAGATATGGCAATATATACACAAAAACAAGTATAATCCCTGGCTGCTTCTAGTTATTTTCTGAACGGGTGAAACTGTATTCAGTTCTGCGCATATTTTACATAAAAGCAGCTGTGTCAATGTGGCTATAGTTGTTGAATTAGTTAAAGAAGGGAAGATACAAAATAACTGAATAATGACCTAGCAATAGTTTTACTTGTTTTTTTTTTAAAAAAAGAAAACTAAATGCCCTAATCCTGCATTTTGTCTTCGTTGTACAGATTATAGAACTTTGCACTTCTCTCTATTAACGCCATCACAATCCAGCATCGCAACCCCACTTCACACAATGGCAGCGCTGGTCGGTATTTTCACAGCGCTGAAAGGGTTTCCAGGAAACTGAAGAACACAACACATCAGAGTTTAAACACCACAACATCTGGAGTTTGGTTCATATAGGAATGCATTCACACGGAGAACGTCTTGTATGAACTGGGTCTTGGAGAATACAGTTACTGCTTGTCACCGACCAGTTTTGTGGGCTGGTGGCAAGACATTTTTCACAGTGCCTGATTCCCTGGAGATCCCTGTACATACGAGGTAGATATTCTCTGCACAGATGAGACTCGGAAGCATCACACGGAGTGAGAATCGGCACTAGGAGAATTTTCAAATCTATGTTTCACGAGCAGAAAAAATCAAATTCATTTAAAAATTAGTGTGCTTGATGAATTAAAAAATAACACAGGGAAGGAATTTATAACAGCACCCCCTAGCTCGCATTAAATACTATGATTTTGCACATTTTAGCGTATTTCCTCCAGAAGGGCAGGAGGTGAGAGAAGTAAAAGTTTTACATATCTATACTTTCCCACATATTACTACTTCAGAAAAGACAGGATGTCCCCCTCTTCATTTAAGAGAAAAGACCTTAATACCTACAAATAAAAAAGAACTTTCCAAATAAAGAAGCAATAGGTCTAAACATAAAACAGAGATATTTCCATAAACTTTAACAAAATCTGATCATTGCATTTTAATGCAGAACAAATTGGGGGGGGGAGAGGTGTTATATAGAGTACGTAATGCTTTTGCCTTCAATGTGCAATTACTGAGCCCATTTTACAGAAACCAAACGTTTTATCTAAATAGCTTGTGTTAAGTAAGTGCTTATGGGTGTGCAGTTTGTTCTGTAGGTAGGCAGAAATAATTTTGGTGCCGAATTACACAGAAGCCTCTGCCACAATCCTAACCTAGTTTAATGGCAGTACTTTTGTGCTGAGGGGGAGATCTTTTAATGATTCCTGGGGCCCAAATACTACAGTTTTCAAACGCATGGCAATTAAAGCAGTTTCGCACTGGCTTAAGCTCGGAGTACAGGGTGCCTTATTTGTCTCCAATCCTGTTTTGAGAAATTCAAATGGATTTACTCTACAGAGAGGAGGAACTTTGGTTTCTGGCTTGCAAACAGCTTTCAAGGCAGGCTGCCAATCCCGTTCTCATGACAATGAGACCTAATTCAGAGAAAGGATCTTTGCATTTTATTGAGTCACAGGAAAGATGAATTTGGGCACATTTGTTCAAAGCTTTTGCCAGTGAAAGTGCATGTGTTCAGATGTTCACAGTTGTGAGTACTGGAAGCAAGTACTTTCAATCTAATTAAGAAAAATGGGAAGAATGCCTCAATTAAAAAAAAAATTGCCACCCACCCCATCATCTGCCAATCTACACTACACTGCACTCCCAAGTTTGAAAGGCAGAAGAATTCTCTAGCATGCCGACTTTTGGCAAACGTTAGCTATAAACAAACTGCATGAGACGGAAAAGTTACAATTCCGCAGAAAAGATAAGCTTGGCTGTATTGCTTGGTTCACTCGGGGAAAAGAGGAGCTTAGAATTCTGTGCTGGGATCCAAAGACCCATGTGACACAGAGACTGGGCTTGTTTCTGGAGTATGAGCACCTGCCCCCTCCCCATGCTGCAAGGCAAACCACTTTTAAAACCAAGAGGAATGTCAGGAACGGCCTGACTTCCAGCAGGGGTGGCGGCTGCTGTTCAAAGCGACACATGTCCAACGTAGCATTGTGCACACCGCTACCAAGAGTAAACATTTTGTACCCTGATCTTTATTTGGAATGAAAGGGGGGGGGGGCAGACACAAAAGGACTATTTTCAGCAGCAAGAAAGGGAATAGGAAGGAGGGCTGTGATATCCCATAAGATGAAGTATTTACAGCTCCTTCAGAATCCACTGTTGCGTTCTTTGCGTGTCACCTGTTTGAAGAACACAATGGCTCGGACTTTGAACCCAACTGCTAACCCCTCACCATATATATATATATATATAATCTAGTTGTGCTGAAGTGGTTTGTGTTTTAGAGGGCGGGGGGGGGGGGGGGAAGAGAAGGCCAGTTAGTCCCATTACAAACATGAATCTGACCAAAATCTATACAAAATGTAGTGTTTCTTTTTGTTGTAACAAACTAGAATAAAGAGGTAAAGAAAGTGTACTTAATCTAAAGTAAATCATGCTCTATTTAAACACTTTATGATACAGTTTAGTGTGCTTTTCATTTGGCCGAGGGGATGCCATTTACAAAGCCTGCCCTACTACGTTCATGTCACACCGGAGCGGAGGGAGAAGCCGGCACCAAAAGCTCACTCTGCGCATGCTTGGTGAAAAATGCCTTCGGATCACCACCACCATCACTCTGCTGAATTACAGTAACTGCTCCACCTGCAAACTTAGCCCACTGACAATTACGTACTACTGCAGTTAGTACATAAAGTTCTTTAGGTAGCAGAAAGTAGAAAGAAAACAGCTTATCATTTCGACAAGAGAGGGAGACTTTAGTCTAACTGAACGGCGCAGGCAAAGAGCATTAAAAAGACAAAGGTTGGCTTATTCAGGCTAATCTGGGGTAACTGAAAGGTTAATTGAAAGACATGGCAATTTGTATACTCTCTACCATTCTCACCACACTATAGGGCAAAATGGGGGGGAGCATTTACACTTCAGGAAGAACCCGTTGTGGAGACTGACTCATTTCCCCCCTGGGGTTCCAATATTCACTGCACAGTTTAGCTTCTAAAAATGATGGGCGATGCAGAATGGGTTGATCCTAGGGGCGCAGTGGCAGAAGGGCCATGCAGCACCCGCTATTCTGGTCAGAGGGTGGCTGCGGAGGTTGCTCATGAAAAGAGGCTGCCCTGTTATCCTTTCCTGTGGTGCGGCATCATGAGTTATGGTTGCCTGACTGTAGTATTACTCACCCCTCCTCCCTCCGCGTCACTAATTTCACCTTCCTCTCCTTGCTACATAGCCAAGTATGGGGAAAGGAAACAGTGCAAGCAGAGCAGGGCATGGAGCAACCCCTGATATACAAACTGATTTGCAGCCTAGGGTTACTGACCACACAGAGCTGAGGAAACAGCTCAATGCCCTAAACCAGCCATTTGTCCAACGATTCTATAAATATGGCAAAACAGAACTACCCTAGCCTCAGTTTCACTACTCTATGGCATTTCCTTATATTTTAAAAAAAGAGTAACGTGAAGTCAGGAGCAAGATGTAAAACCCTGACAGTCACAATATAAACCTGAGATTTACCTTTTTTTTTTTTTTTGGCAGTTTTTAACCCAACATCCTAAACTCATAAGCTTCTGTATGACTCATTTAAAATCAAACTATATGTCATTGTTCATCCCAGACAAGGAAAATAATTTAAAAAATAGTGATGTCCATTGTCCAACAATACATTAAAAAGTGATTAGGTATCAAATTAAATATGATAAATAAAAACGTATTTACATTTTTTTTCCTAAAAACCAAATCTAATAAATTCAAACTGTGCAAACTGAAGAACATCCAACACTCAGATGTTAGTCCTTTAAACTTCACATATTACCAATCTTACAAAAAACCTAATATTTAAAAATACGCATTGCATCTATTGAGACATAAAGGAATTGCAAAAATGTTTAAGACTAGTAAAAGAGTTACCAATTACACAGGCACTTCACATGTAAACAATCTACAGTACAACTGAAAAAATATTTTGGCACCAACCTAGAATACTGAAAAAACCCACACAATTTGTCCTTTATACTGTATACTATTCTGTCATCGCCATTATTATCATCATCCACCCAACTAAAATATTGGAGATGGTACAACAGTACGAAGTGCAAGAAAGGATTACAAACCTTTTGGAAACTGGTAAAAATGGGCTACATGATTGATCATCCAAATTTCTGCCACTATGCTGTATGGCGGTTTGTTTCTTTGCTTTTCTTTTTTGCAAATGTACATAAAAATGATACGAATTTAAACTTATTAATGGAAACATGATTTTTAAGAGCTGCTTTACACATGACATTTTAGTGTGACCCTGCAGCGCACACACTAAAAATCATGATGTGCACGAGAGAGAAATGCATGCTATTCAAAATGTTTACATGACACCGAAGATCCAACAACTGCTTAGGACTCTGCCATATAAACAGCTCTAGAAGTTATGTGTTTGTCTCTCATTATAAAACGCGCACTGCAGACCTAGGAAAAAGCCTAACACAGTGCAGCATTATTTAAAAGTCAGTTGTTGCGCTCTCTCTCTCTCTCTCTTTTTAAGAAAACATCATGAAGTATTAATGGGAAAACTCAGACTGTGTACTTTCTGGAAAGAGAATCTGATGATCTCACAATCTCTTATGGCTCCGAGTTAAACAAGCAAGCAATACGATTTTTTACTACGCTGAATAAGTGTCAGTTTGACATCAAGGTTCTAAGTATCCATCCAAAATAAGGCTCCGTCTAAAACATCTGTCTGCAATGACTTTTGATGGCTTGAGTTGTTGTTCCTCTGGAGGAAGCTGAACTGGTTGGGATCAATTCACGTCAACTTGGCAACAAGTTTGTTCTCTGAGAATCCTATTACAGGCAGGAAAGCTGCGACGCTTTAGATGAAGGTATTTCAAGAAGAGCCTGAACTGTAAGTCCCACTTTCACAAGACCCCTTTCTTCCAAAATATGATGGGGCAGGCAAAGTCTTTCCTGGAAGAGAGGAGGATACATCATTCAATATTGTGTGTTGCTGTTAAACAAATGGATTTTTCAAGATCTTTACTCCCAAAATTAGATTCATTCACGTTTTAGTGACAGGGAGTATTCCTCACCCCTCCCCAATCCAGATCAATAAAGCAAACTATAGATTTAAAGGTAAGAAGTGTTGAAAGACAATGCCTAGGCTCCAAAGGGCTAGTTCAAGTGAAACCATTTAGGCATGCCAAGTCAAGTGCCAATTGTAAACGGGGTGTGTGTGTGTGTGCGCATCAGACTATCTCCACCCAAAATCACATCTGGCTTTTGAAGGCCCTCACAGCTTTGAGAGTACAGGGGTGGTGGTGCTGTTTTAAAATGCAATCTCAAAGCTCACTTGGGCATGAACTAGCCACAGAGCTGTTTGAACCCCAGACAGCAGAGTTTTCCAGTAGATTCCCAGCTGTGTGGGGGAAAGAAGGGAAGCAAAGCGATAGCTCCATGGGTCTTGCTCAACGACTCTCATGAGCTATTTTTTGGCCACTCACAACAGTCTAATGGAGGGGTACATCCACGGCTTTATTTGGCTTCACCCTGTGATGGGAAATCGCAATATGTTCCCATTTTCTGAGAGATACACAAATACTCCCTTCCCAGTGAAGTGGAATGGGGTGGGGGAAGAATCAGCATCCATCCATCATCCAGGTGGCTGCAACAGTCTGAATTCTCTGGAAGCAAATGCTATGGGTAAAAAAGACATTTGACCTTCCTTCTTAAGGATAGGGGAAACTCCATCTCCACTGTATTGAAGGTTCTAGTATCATAAAGCAGATCCCCCAGCTTATTTTGTGTAACAGTCATAAGGGTACAATCTTCATTTGAGCAGGCTTATTCCATTCCCCTCCAGCCAAACATAAGAGCTATGCTACGGCTGAAAAGTTTCTGCAATGATTTATGGAAATTACGCTGACCTAACCTGTCATCACAATTAGAAAGGCATTTCAGCACTTTACCTGTGGAACACCCAGTTTTTTACAAGCGTCAAGGAAGTTTTCAACGTTTCTTCGGCACTTCGCCATACTGAGTTTAGGCTGTTAAAGAGAGATAGACAGGTCATCAACTTGAAACTTACGGTATACAGTTACAATAGTGGAAGCTCTGTCATTGAGCCAGGAGAGGCAAAATACTCCTTGAATGTATCAATTAAAATGGCTGTAATCATAAATCATAGGATTGTAGGTTTATCTAATGCACCAGGAAGGGATCTGGGGGGAAAAAAACTTCTGTAACAAGCATGTAGCTTATTAGACTTGGATAGATCATTTACTCACCACAGCTGGTGATGGGACATGAATACTGGCAACAGATCGAGGTCTTATATGATTGGCTAAATGGCACAGAACCACCCCATCCATTAAAGCTGCTCCAATGTCATCTGGCAAACTGACTTTCAACCGCGACTCGAGATTCTATTGCAAATAAGAGTGCACAACCAAGGTAATATTGTCAGAGCAGATTTAAAGCAGTTTTACATTTCTGGCGTGTGTAACTTAACAAAACAGGCGTAGATGAGTAACTGGCCACACATTTTAGTCTGCCAGCAACGGAAGCTTCGCCTGGCTCCATTTTTAGATAGAAGAAACTTACACCGCGCAGCTGCTTTATTTGCTCCCTCTCTTCCCTTAAGTGCTCCATTTTCCTCCTCATTGTGAATCCGGGATCTACAGTACTGTAGTCCTGGCGAGAACGACTAAAAGCTGCAAATCGAAAAAGGGACATTTGAGAGGTTTGGGTTGGTTTTAAAGCACAGTTCACAAGCGTCACTGTTGGCAAAACAAAAAGGCATTTGCGTTAAAGCTAAGCTCAGTCAATGCAAAACTGTTCCCAGGTCATACTACAGTCAAATAAGGAGCTTTTTCCTAAGCTTCAGAGCTCGATGCTGCACGCAGAACATTCTGAATTTGCACAAAGCAAAAGAAGCAGGTGTCTTGCTGCATTACATATCCTACCACTCCCAACAAATGGTGCCTGGGGACACGGTTGGACAGAAAGAAGATATCCAGATGTTTTGACTTCAACTCCAAGAATCCCCTGCCAGCTTGGCCAATGGTCAGGAATACTGGAAGCTGGAAGTCCAAAACATCCGGGAATCTACTTTGTGCCCACCTCTGCTCAAGAAGACTAACAGCAATAATACAAATGCAACAAATATAACAAAATAACTTATAAGCCGATTTAGCACACAGAACCAGTGGAATGGGGAAGTAAAATTATTCTGATCAGGAGGGGAACAGCTGGGTCAACAAGAATATGAACTACTTTATTTGTGGAATTTATATGCTACTGACTATAATAAAACAGAGGATTTAGTGCAGTGGCTACTTAATTCTCTTAAGATAGTTTGCGAAGGTCTTTTAACAGTTTTTGAAAATCCTAGCATAGAAGGCCACGCTGGTATATGGCTATTCTGCACTTTGGAAGAAATCTACAGCAAGGAATTATTTCCCTTTGATGACAGCAATTCTATCCTTCCACCACATCCTACTTTTAAAATGTCTGTTTTTCCTGAAACCTTCAGAAGTTCAGCATGTAGAATGGAACCTCACCTGATCTGGGTTTCAGTCCAAAAGGACCATGAGAACTGCCATCTGCCCTTTCATAATCCTGAGGGGGTGGGGACGGGAGAAAGAAGGTGAGATATTAGAAGGCTACTCATTACAACTGAAAATGCACCCAGGATTTGTTTTCATGTGGCAAGTACCTGTTCCCTGAGATTAAAAAGTAAAAATGCAGGTTGCTTACCTGTAACTGTAGTTCTTCGAGTGGTCATCTGTGCATTCACACATATGGGCTCGCGGCGACGCCGAGCCTGCTTCCGGGAAACTTAGCTAGCTTAGACTTTTGGCGGGAACCCCTCCCCCCCACCATCCTACCGCGCATGCTCAGGGCTCCCGCCTCTCCTTCTCCTCAGTTCTCTGAGACCGCTTGGCCTCTTAACTAAGGCACAACTATGTCATTAAACAATGAGCATGGCGAACCAATTGACATTCACAAACAGCGATGCCAAGAGGGGACGGTGGGTGGGTTGTGTGAATGCACAGATGACCACTCGAAGAACTACAGTTACAGGTAAGCAACCTGCATTTCTTCTTCGTGGTCTCTGTGCATCACACATATGGGCGATTAACAAGCAGAGACTTACCGGAGGTGGGTAGGCATGCTGGTTGGTCACTGGCAAATCGAGGAAAGGACCGCTCTACCAAACGAGGAGTCCTGTCTGGCTCTAACATCGAGGCGATAATGCTTTACAAAAGTAGAAGCATTTGACCAAGTGGCTGCTTTGCAAAGGTCAGCGAGCGTAGTGCCATGGAGCAGCGCTGACGAGGCAGCCTGCGCTCTAGTAGAATGCGCCGTCGTGTGAAAAGGAGGGTCTTTATTAACAATCCTGTAAGCCAGGATAATGGTCTCCACAACCCATTTGGAGATGCGCTGCGGGGATACGGCCAACCCCCTTGTCACACCTCCATAACAGATGAACAACTTACGAGACTGTCGAAAAGACTCAGTTCTTGACTTATAGAAAGCCAAAGCTCTTCTAACGTCCAATGCATGCAATCTTGTAGACAAAGGATCCGACGACGGGCTGAAGAACGTGGGTAAAACAATGTCTTGACTCACATGGAATGAGGAGGAAACTTTAGGGACGAACATGGGGTCCAAACGTAACACAACTTTTTCTCTAAAGAACTGTAAGTAAGGAGGATCTATCAGCAGTGCAGCTAACTCCGAAACACGTCGTGCAGACGTGATGGCAACTAAAAATATAGTCTTAAGAGTCAATAAACGAATATCAATTGTTGCCAATGGTTCAAAGGGCTTGGCAGTAAGGGCTGTGAGCACGACAGAAAGACTCCATTGTGGTATCACAGGACGAACCGAAGGAAACAAGTTCCGTAAACCCTTTAGGAAGGCTCTTGCCATTGGATGAGTAAAAACAGAGAACCCATTAATCAAATCGTGGTTTGCTGTAATTGCTGCCAAATATACTTTGATGGACGCTGGTTTCAGGCCCTGGGCATGCAGAGAATATAGAAATGAAACAATTTGAGGCATATCAGCTGTGTAAGAATCAAAACCGTTAAGAGTGGCATACCCTTGAAACCGTGTCCATTTTCTTTCATAGGACAGTCTAGTTGACGGCTTACGTGACGCCTCCAAAATAGACTTCAGTCGCTCTGGAAGGTCGAGGACTCTCCACGACGACGGATTCTCCAGGCCGTCAGGTGTAACGATTGGACATCTGGATGAAGAATCCTGCCATTTTGTCGAGACAGAAGGTCGTGGAGGCAAGGTAGGTTCCATATCTCCTGTTTCGCTAGTCTGAGTAGCGACGTGAACCAAGGTTGTCTTGGCCACGACGGGGCTATTAGTATAGCGTCCGAATTGTTGCATCGTAGCGCAGCCACTGTTTTGGCAAGTAATGGGAATGGTGGAAAGAGGTAGAGAAGACCCCTCGACCAGTCCCATTGAAAAGCATCTCCCAGCGATGTGCGTCCTATTCCTGCTCTGGAGCAATACGCTGGGCAAACTGCATTGGCAGCCGTCGCGAACAGATCGATGTCGGGCGTGCCCCAACGAGCGAAGAGTTGCTCCAATATGCGAGTGGCGAGTTCCCACTCGTGTGTGTTCATGAAAGATCGACTGAGAACATCGGCCTTGGTGTTCTCTTTTCCCGCAATGTGCAATGCCGACAGAAGTATATTGTGGGAGATAGCCCACTCTAGAATGTCTAGTACAAGTCGTAGCAAGCGGTGCGACCGGGTGCCTCCCTCTTTGTTCAAATACCACACCACGGTGGTATTGTCCGTTAGGACGCGGACATGATGCCCTTGTAGGCGAGGCAGAAATGCGCATAGTGCTTTCTTTACCGCCAGAAGCTCCAACATATTGATGTGAAGGCGAGTCTCTGAAGGTGACCACCTTCCTTGCGTCAGCAGATCGCCGTGGTGCGCGCCCCAGCCTTCTAGAGACGCGTCTGTTGTCACCGTGCGAGATGGCTCCCGCGGAACAAACGGCATTCCCTGGGAAAGGTTGCTTGAGACCAACCACCACCGGAGGGATTCCCTGACCAGCAATGGGACGGTAAGTATTAGCTGGTGTGGGTTTTGCAGAGTTGAGTAATGGCTGAGCAGGAACTGCTGGAGAGGGCGCATCCGCAGCCGCGCCCAACGGACGACGAACACGGCTGCCGCCATTAAGCCTAGTAACCTGAGAATCGCAAATGCTGAAGCTCGAGGGTGGGTGCGCAAGTGCAATGCACGCTTCTGTAGGGTAGGTACTCTGTCCGCAGGCAGGAAAGCTCTTCCCACGGTAGAGTCGAGGGTAACTCCTATGAACTGCAGTCGTTGTGATGGCTGAATGATGGATTTTTTGTAATTTATCTGCAGCCCAAGCGACGACAGAAGAGAAATTACCTCGTGGACGTCGGCAAGCGCCTGGGTTCTGGACCTTGAAACGATCAACCAATCGTCCAGGTAAGGATATAAGTCGATGTTGTGCGAACGCAGATGCGCGCAGACCGCCGACATGCACTTGGTGAATACTCTTGGGGCAGACTTTAGCCCGAAGGGAAGGACGGAAAACTGGTACGCCTGGTGCCCAATGACAAGCCGCAGATAGCGTCGATGGGCAGGATGAATGGCAATGTGGAAATAGGCGTCTTTTAAGTCTATCAGGGTAAACCAGTCTCCCTTCTTTAACATTGGTAGCACCGATGCCACGGTAATCATGCGGAACTTCTTGGGTCGTATGAACTTGTTGAGCTCTCTGAGATCCATAATAGGACGAAGTCCCCCGTCCCTCTTTGGCACCGTAAAATAACGGGAGTAGAACCCCGCCTGTAGGTGACCTCGCTGAACTCTTGTGATAGCCGCCTTTTGAAGAAGGGTGGTAGTTTCTTGCGTTAGAGTCAACGAGGGGTCCGTGATTCTTATGGTGCCCAGTGGAGGAAGTACTTCGAACTCTATTTTGTAGCCCTCTGCTATGATGTCCAAGACCCACGCGTCTGATGTTATTGACGCCCAGGTTTGCAGAAAGGGCTGTAACTTGTTGGTGCTGTGACAGATGTTGGTGCTGTGACAGGTGAGAGGCAATGCCAAGTCAAAGACGACGCTTGCCCTGTTGCGTTTTGCTGCGCTGTTGGAAACGCGGATTCGACTTTCTTGGCTGATAGGCCTGTGTTGATGCAGGTTGGTAGCGTTGTGCTTTATCTTGTTGTGCCCGTGGTTGGTAAGGGACAGGTCTATACCATTTTCTAGCCCGGTAAGACTGTTGAGGTTGCTGAACTCCCATTTTCTTCGCTGTCATCCGGGCCTTGTGTAACGCATCCAATGTTGTGTCCGTATCCACATTGAACAGGCCCTCCCCATCAAAGGGAAGGTCCTCGATCCTGTTTTTAGTCTCTTGTGGTAAAGACGCTGACCGTAACCACGCGTGGCGACGCAAAGCAACTGCACCCACCATGGCCTTAGACATACAGTCAGTGAGGTGACGCGCCGTTGTCAATTCCTGTTTTGACAATCGGATTGCCTCCGCCTGGAAGACCCTAGCGAGTTCCCGTTGATCGTCGGGAAGGTAATCTGTAAGTGAGGAAATTTTTTCCCAAAGGAAAAGTTGATAACGCGCCATTAGCGCCATATAGTTGGTCACCTTTACTCCCAACGACGACGACGCATAAATGCGACGGCCATAGGAGTCCAATTTCTGACCCTCTTTATCTGTTGGTGCAGCGTGCAGCTTGCCAGATCTGCCCTGCGCAGCCTCTACCACCACCGAGTTCGGCTTTGGGTGTTGAAAAAGAAAGGGAGCCTGAGCTTCCCTTACTTTATAGATTGCATCCAGACGCTTGGAAGTGGGACCCACTGTGGCTGGATGCTCCCAAGACTGCTTGAGGGTCTTCAATAGAGCTTTAACCATCGGTAAGGTTAACTGCGGTGAAGGCTCAGCATGCATGACGTCATAGATGCCGTCATCGGAGTCATCAATCGCTTGCTGGCACTCTATATTCAACGATTGAGCCAGTCTCTGCATTTGCTCCGTGAAGCTGCCCATCTCCATCGTTGGTGATGCGCGGTCCTCGCACCCCACAGTATCCAATGGTGACGGCTCAGATGGACGGGGTGACGGAGCTGAAGATGTGTCCGACCTGTAGTCATCAAATGACTGCGAGGGTTCTCGATGCCGTGGTGATCTGGATGGTGTCCGGTGTAAAGGACGAGCAGCCGTCGATGCCGACGACCCTCGACGTCGAGTGGAAGTGTGGCTCAACGAGGTGGTCCTACGAGGAGGAACCGGCGGTGGTACCTGCTCCTCTTGGATTCGACGCCCTGTGTAAGGGTCAAATCGGTAATGAGCACGCTGGGACCGATGTGCACGCTCTGAGCAACCTTCCCAGTCCTGCGAACACGACCTCGACCGAGAACGAGACCTCGACTGCGAGGAACGGTTCCTCTGTCGACGTCGACGCTCCTGTTGGCGGCTCGGCGCCGATTGTCGCGTCGGTACCGTGCGTTCGGTATCGGACGGAATAATGATCGGCATCGGTCCCGGAGATGGTAGCGAACGAGGTGACATAGGTAGTTCCGGTTGCACCCTCGGGGTGGAAGGCGTACGAAGCAACGAAGACACCGAAGGAGCTCGTTGTCTCGATACCGAAGGAGTCGGGGAGGCATCGTGACGCTGTGACGCCTGAGATGCTGAAGCGATCGATGCCGAACGATGCGTCGATGTCGAGGGACGTATCGGTACCGACGAGGATTTGTGCACCATTGCGACCACCTTCACCGATGTCGATGCCGGCATCGAAGCCGATCGTGACTTTTTCGACGGCGGAGGCTGGGTAGCCGATTTCGTCGATGTCGATGCCGATGTCGAAGCCTTCTTTTGCTTCAGCTTCTTTGCCTTTTTTATTGGAGGCGGGGAAGAGGCAGTTGAAAACCCCGTTAACGATGCCGGTGCTGCCGCCCGCAACTGGGGGGGAAACCGGAGATGCTGGGCGTGAGAGGACCCGACTCTCCCCAGAATTCCCTTTGTTCGCCATGGAAGGGCGCGGTTGATCGACGGCCGACAACGCCTGAGACCACAACAGGCTACGGAGGCGGTCAGCCCTATTTCGTCGAGTTTGCTTTGAAAATCGCATGCAATGGCTGCACGACTCAACGACGTGTGCCTCGCCGAGGCAAACCAAACAGAGCGAATGCCCGTCCGAGAGGGCAATTTTTGCCCTGCACCGCGAGCAACGCCGGAATAACACGGTTTGTGCCATAAGATGGCCAACCGCTTAAAATTTTTCTAAACTTATCTAAAATATTTATAATAATAATTTTTTTTTTTTTTAAAAAAAACACTAACGTTATACTAAGTCTAACGAACTAACAACTAATTACTAGAACAGCCTAAGCTAACTTTCTTCTTTCTCTCAAAATTAGGTACAACGTACCAGAGAAGTCTCCCGCGAGGCTACTAGCGAAGCGGTCGAAGAAGAACTGAGGAGAAGGAGAGGCGGGAGCCCTGAGCATGCGCGGTAGGATGGTGGGGGGGAGGGGTTCCCGCCAAAAGTCTAAGCTAGCTAAGTTTCCCGGAAGCAGGCTCGGCGTCGCCGCGAGCCCATATGTGTGATGCACAGAGACCACGAAGAAGAACTGCCTTGTTCTTTTTTCTTTTTTTAAAAAAACTTAGATGGAAGAGTATAATGTTTGAGAACATAATAGAGCAGGATTGCTCACACATTTCTTCCTTCTAGGTATGGACAAGGTGGCTTGGATGGGAATTCACCTGTTTGGGCAGCCCCAAGGAAAAGAACCATAGCTTACACAGAAGACCTGCCCAGGGAAAGCATCTCGTCTAAAAGGGATAGCAGCAACAGCTCATGAAATGTTTAGACCAGTTTAGTTAGGGCCAAATTCTGTGCCAATGCCACATAGCTTCAGGAGAAAGGAGAAGCAGATATCCTTTAAACATTTCCTCTTCAAAGAAATTATTCAATAACATTTTTAACAAGGAAAAAAGGAGGCAATTTGAGAAGTTAGAAGCCTGTAATTATTTTTCTGCTTCTTTCTGATATACACTGCAGCTAGAATATAATATACTCCAAGTAATTCTTTAAAAGAATTCTTACTGTGCAGACGCCTCCACTTTCACAAAGAATGACATGTTCAATTGAGATCCACACATTAGCAGGTAGAGGGGACACACACACACACACACACACACACACACACACACAAAGACTAGTACCTCAGATGACACAGGAGACTGTGGTGACACATTAGTATTATCACTGTCTTGCTAAAAAGAAACCAAAAAGATGGAATTATAAGATGAAAGTATGTTTTGAACAGAAATGTTCAGCATGAGATTATGAATATGAATACAAACGTATGTATTCTTTTCATAGAACACTGGATATTGTGTGGATCAAGAACGTAATAAATAAATCAATAAATCAACATGACTAATCGTGTGTACATAAACAAAAAAAGCTAGACATGTACATGCTCAGCAATATTAGAAATGGGGGATCTAGAAAGTAACCGAACTTGATCCCACCACGAACGGAACAGTACATCACTTTTAATACTTGCAGTTTGTTTAGTATTATAACTGTAACTCAGCAAAACTGCCTGCTGGGCAGACAAGACTCCATGGTGGAGGTGGGAGGGACATCCCACAGACAACACGCGAATCCATTATTGGTTGTTCCGGAAAATAAACCATAATGGGTTAACTTGTTGTATGAACCCAGTCATTTAGTCTAACTCATCAATATCTGTGTCATTTTGTCATGTATTGGTTTCCTATTTAAATCCTAACTCACCTCATCATTTTCATTTCCACTTGAACTCTTCCGAGAAGACTTGTACTGAAAAGGAAAAATCAAATCAAATCAAATATCTATTACGGTCATAAGACCAGCATACAAAGTGCACAGCATAATACATATACATATAACATACAAACATATTTTAATACTAAAATATAGTCTTAATTACTCTAAAACTGCATTTCCATAAGTAGATTATATTATCCCACGTCGACAGGCAATTGCGGCCGCGCAAAATCTTGCCACCTTAGCAGTTATCTGGGCGTTCTGATCGGCCAGGAGGTACTTTAAATAGAATGCATCACATCTCCCTGTTTTTTTCTGTAAGATGGGGACTATGAAAACATGTTGAAAATCACAATAAAATGTACAATATAGTAGGACATGGCCCACAGACTCTACCGTACCATCCTTACAGGGGCATAAACGCTCAATATATGGAGTGTTGTTATATTTCCCCTCCAAAAGTGCAGAGGGAAGCACATTAAAATTAGCCAATGTAAACACTCTCCTATATCTTTGAATGGTTATGGCAGCTAAATAGTTTGCTGGTAGAAAGGCCTGCCCATTGTCCCTAAATTCAGGGTATGGGAGAGCTAACCTTATGTGCTCTTGAAGCTCAATATCCCCAATTCGCTGGCATATCTTTTCAAAAGGAAAAAGGTTTTAATAAATTGGTAACTCAGCGAAGACATGTGCATTCTCCTAGGAAGCCACGTAGATCGTTCCACCAAAGGAGATTTCCTCCGACCATTCAAATGTGTAATGAAAACAAACCCTTCCCCAATCCAGACATCTCTGCTAGGTTAAAATGTTGTTTGATTGTTTGTACCCTTGGGTACTTGGTAAATATTTTGGTTGTCTAAACACCATTCTGAATATCCAACCGGTGGTCAAAACACCATTGAGAATGGTGTTTTGACAACTGAAATGTTTACAAAGTACAATAAATCAACTTTTAAACTAGCACTCGTGAATGGTCGAACAAAACTCCTTTGGTGGAAGTAACAAAATTTTTGTTTTCAACAATTTGTACAGCATTACAATTATACAAAGCAGTCAGAAGCGGTCTCTAAACTAAGCTGGGCTTTGCTAATTTCTGTCTGAAGCCCTAGTCCATGACCAAGCTTCTCTACTGTGTCACTTTGTCTTCATTGAAAAAAATACAGAGGATGGAGTCACGTGGACATTTTATGGTGGCAAAACTGACATCGCTGATTGCTTCTCTTTGGTGTTGTGAGATGTGAGTTTGGTTGCTGGGCTGTAGAGCTGTGGGGCCTAATAGTAAAGGCGGGACAGGGGCAGCAGCAGCAAGGGGCTAGGATAAGGCATCACAATATATAACAGAGAATGGCTTATGTTCTCATTGAGGTGGCAAACTTGTGTCTGGGATAGAGCACTTCATACTGCAGGTGGAATACAGGTGAATGAATGCTTTTCTCTTAATAATAATAATTCCCCATAGAAAAGCAGATGCGGGGAGAAATGTTCTATTGTAAGGCTGGAATCCTACACACACCTATATGGAAGTAAGTCCTAATGGACAGAAGCCTGCCTGAAATCCAGGACAGCCGCTGCCAGTCAGTGTCAAATGTAGTCTGCTTTGAACGTATGGTGTTTTATTGCTTTTGTCTTTCATCCTCCTTTCAGATTTAAGTATCATGACTTAAACATCCAACGATGTCAGTTTCATAATGGAGGACATTTTATTTTTCAGTTCAATTTGAAGCTTAGCACAAGTACTATAATTACATTCAGTGGGTGCCAAAGAAATTCTTGTGGACTCAGAAAGCAGGCAGACAGTGCCACCTCGTGGCAAGTTCTTACTTTTAAGTTTAAGCCAAAATGAAAGACAAAGACAAAAGGAAACGGCAGTATCTGAAAGATTCAGAGAATCTTCAGATCAGAAATAATCACTGATCAGGTTAGGAGATATCAGTTGTGCCAAGAGAATTCTCTCTATCCCAGCCTCAGTATAATTTCATACATTTGAATGGTCTGGGGAATGCCAGAGGTTTGGAGCAATAAGCATGCTATCTGCAAAAGGTCAGACCAACATAGGAATAAAGAGACGTGGCTGGAAGGTGTGGTTAAGCAAACATTCTGAATGTCTGGTCTAGTATATGGGTTTGGCAGTAGGTCAAGACAAAGTGTTTTTTGAAAAGGGTTGGACACCTTTATGGAAGACAGTCCATAAAACACTGAAAACATACAGAACCTCTATATATGGGGCAGTAGTCTTTTGATTATTAGTTGTCAGGAACAGAATGACATGCTTCCATCATGCCTTGCTTATGAACTCTGAGGAACATCTGGCCAGCCACTGAGGGAGGGAGGCTGCTAGACTGGGTGGATCTTCCTTTGAATTCAACAAAGCAACTTCTAGCTCTTTTCTTGCTACACTGTGTGGCAGATGAGGCAAAACTTTCATATTTGCATCATCTTAACTGTGCTGCCTAATTAGGAAATTCTATAATCAAATGCCCCCAAGAGGATTCTGGAATTAAAAATGAGGATTCAATGACTAATGCAAGACAGCTTGGCCTCCTGACCCATGAGTAATACAGGTGTCTCCTCTCTGAGGCTTGCCAGATGAGAAGTAGCAATGCCAGGCCATCAGAGATTGATCACTAGCACCTTTTACTGATAAGAAAAGAATCCAGATAAGGAGATGCCAATGTTAAATCTAAAGTTATGTCTTCCACTTAGCATCCATAAAACAATCAGCTAGCTAATGAGGCCAGATGGGCCATCAGTCACCAGATGGGCCATCAGTCACCAGAAACTGTACCCCAGATCGTAAATACAACAGATATGAAATAAGAAATCAAGCTCATAAGGCAAGGTGACATCCAAGAATTCTTAGATAAGAAACATAAATAATAGTAAAGATAGTCTGAATATATTTCATAGCATCTAGCAAGTATATAAAAGAGACTCAAAAGCTTTCCTCTGAGATTGGTTTCCCCAAAGTGTTGCATGTAAAATCAACCTGGTAAGCTCATTATTATCACTGAGAACTAGCAAGTGAACTTGACTCTGCTTAGAAGCCTCGTTTAGAACGAGATTAAATGTTTCGTATACTTGAATTTCTGCATGCATGAGTTCTTATATTTAATACTGTTATACTGATATTGTCCTTTGCTGTACAATGTGAGTTTTTTTTATTACAATCTTAAATTGTATTTTTGTATTCAAAGTACTCTATTCCAGATCTCTCTCCCTCTCCCTCTCCCTCCCACCCCTGTTTCTAAGCAGGGGGGCCATGCGCTTGCACACACACACACACACACTCCTGTAATCCTGCTAACCAGTGAGGAAAAAGCGATCCATCTCAGGATCGCTGGGGGATGGAATTCGGCAGGTCAGGGCATCCATGAAGCCCCATAATTAAGGCCTCGGAGGGCCACATATGACCCACACAGGTTGTGCACCCCCACTTTTCAGCATCAGGCTTGTCTCATCTTCTCCTACAATTCTTCTCTCCCAGAATTTTCATCACCTTTTTAAAGCATCAGTGACTGCCTGCAGTTAAGATCACTCCGTTGAAGCTTACCTGTGTAGTTTGCTCAGACTACAAGAGAAAGTGTCACCGAATTAACGCTGAACTTGAGCTATTTTTAAAAAGTAGTCGTTTTTACATTGAAAGGGTGCGCATATGAGAAAGTGGCTATTCAGGAAAATTACATGTGAGAGTTACAATCTTTTCAAAGTAGTTCTTTAAATTATATCAAATCATAACTTAGAGGATGAAGACTGGGAGAAGTATTTGTTTGCTTAATGGATTTTTTTTCTGCATGCTCAACTATATCAATCACGTAGCCTTTTGCAATCTGAAGTGCTTTTAATCCTCCTCATAATGTGGTCATTATTCTCATTTTATGTAGATAAGGAGATCAAGTGTGAGAAACACTGGCTGCATTCAGACAACACATTAATCAACTGGGGGGGGGGGGGGGGAAACAATCGTCAGTTGTACTGACTATCGTGTCGTCCGAATGCTGCCATAGTCAACTCAGCGCTGATCCTAATCCACACCACGGTTGATTATTTATTACCATGTTGTGTGGAGAGTACCCCCTAGATGAACAACTGTAAAGTTGATTATTACCCCACCATTAACTATTGTGTTGTCTGAATGCAGCCACTGACTTGCTCTTCCATGGATCTGGGATCTCTATGGGGCAACTGGAATACTGTCAAGACAGGAATACACAACCTCCAAATGTGTATTTTCTCTAAACATGCATACCTACATCAGTTCAAGGGGTTCATATTTAAAGCAGCCTTCAAAAGGTGAAGCATACGAACAATTGCCACGTAGAATTTCTAACATAGTATTTCAGCATGCTATTTATTTCAAAGTAAGTTATCTGAAATGCATAACTACAAACATTTAACAATTTCACTGAGCTGCCATTCGCCAGCAGCTTGTTGGCAAGAGCAGAAATTCCCATTTTACAATTCTTTGCTTATTGACATTTAGACGACAAAGGTCAGCTATACACCTCAACTGGTGCTTTATTTAAAACAAAACAAGGAAATCTTTATATTATTAGGTATTCAGGCCAGCAATCAAATCAAACATTAAACCCACCACCTTATAGTAGTAACATACCTTGAAATATTCTCTTTTCATTTGCTTACTATTCCGTCTCCTATCCTCATTCTGCCAGATAACCGGCTGGATGTCTGGCCAGTGTTGCTCATCTGGATGGTCTTTCTGATTCTCCATGGTCTATGGGGAGAAAGAGGTCACTTTACAAAGCCAAGAAGTCCACACTCCAATCTTCTGGTAAGAGCCAGCAGCTCAGATTTCATTGTGTATAATATCGACATCCTTAGAGCACTCTGCCTGAACCAGCCCTGATGCAAATAAGTAGGATTTGTCCTAAGCACAGAGCTCCGAAGATCGTGGAAAGGCTGTATGAAGGCTGCCTAATACTGTGCTTGTTTAGATTTATCTGCACATTAGTTCGGATTTAGGAAACAGCAAGGGAGTAATCTTAAAGGGATGCCCATCAGCCTCCAAACTCAGAGTCTGATGGATATCCTATGCAGACCTGGAGGAGAGCAGAGATGACCTGTATTTTTGCTAGATGGGCTTTCTCGCCTGTGTAGCTCGGGCTCTGCAGACTGGAGGAAAAGAGGCTGGAAGGTTCTTCGTAACTGGCCTCCCCAGTCCCCTTCCCTCCCCGCTCAAAGAATCGCCACTTTCCCTCCTCTCCGAGGCCTTACATTTCCAATCAAGAAATTAGATTATGTTAGGAACCCTTTTGTTATTGTTAAGCTATGGTATTATAAATATAAAAGTTTATTAGTAAGAGTGGAAGGGGGAAGTGTAAAAAATGGCCAATGAAATATGAAAAAGCCACTAATACTCCTATACAGAGTACATTATTGTTAATGTTTTTTCCCCTATTTAAGCAGCCATGCAAACTGGACACAGAGAATATAGTGGAGGGTTCAGGAAAAAATCTGAGGACTGAAGGAACACAATGGCCTGGTTCGGACATAAAACTAGACTAAGATTAAGCATTATGTGAATGGCCCCAGGCAAACCTTGCTCCTTGTCCAGTGCGTTCATGAGGAGATAGAAGATTTTGCTTTTCTTTAGTGCTATGTCTGGACATCGAAAAACTGGTCAGTCTTAACTATGGTCTTCTGAAACAAGCCAACTTCAAACTCTGCTTTCTGATGCTGGGTTGCTTCAGTAAACCAGAGTTAAGATTAACTAGTTTAAGGTTTGGACATTAGCACTAGAGTGTGGTTAACTGAAAACAGAAGTGAAAGCTTCCGGTCTCTTTTAGGCCACACTGGAAAGGGGAGGTCATGGGTCCAAGCCTTGTCCAGGTTCACAAAGTAAGTAAAATTTTATTACGGTCACAAGACCAGCAAAGTAAATGCTAAGCAATAGTTTAGTGTTATGTCCAAATGAGGCCAATCAGACTGCCACATGGCAAGTCTTAAAATTGTTTCATGTTTCCATGGGAATAGAAAGCCCAGGCTCCCCATGTGCATCTGGGTTTTTTTCCACACCACAGGGGAGATAGCTTTGCCATAGTAGAGGGGAAATTCCCTGATTTATGGAGCAAGGCAGTTCACTCAAAAGGCTTGCATGTGGAGAGAACAGTCACGACAATTTGGTGGAGATTGCAACAGAGGACATTTTAACAACAGCAATTTTGGAAGGAAACAATCTTGCTGGACTCAGTTTTGTTCTTAGATATTTGCATTCATAAACAGAGAAGTCAATTCTCATGTAGATCTCGTATACTACATATGGCTAAATTTGCGACCTTAATGGCTCATTTTTTAAATCAAGCTTTCTAGAACTCAATCAGGTCAAATCAGGATTTCAGCTTGGCAAACAGACGCTTTGTCACAATTAAAGCAAACCAATACAAATATAAAGTTTACACATCATAGCACTGGCAATAGCTATTGCAGTTGGGTGAAAAGGAAGCCCACACAAAGGTTTGATATCTCTATACTTTAAAATAAAAAGCAGTTCATCTGCTACCAAGGCTAGTGTAATGACAAATGCAATGGAAGGAACATCAGAAGATTAAGTAAATGCGAGAATGCATCATTTCTCTTCAACACAATTTCATTTGGCACAATAAGATACCAAGAATAGATACAACAACCCTTACAGCTAGTTAAGAATAAACAATCAAACTGATCACAGCTGCCCAGAAAGGAATGTTTGATGCTTGCTTATGTTTGCATTACCTGCCAGCTGTACAGGGACGATGGAGAGTTGGCTTCATTTGCTGAAAGGCTATATGAAAACACACATTGTTTATTAGACTGGATAGCTTCCTCTTTTAGACTGGAATCTACAACCGAGGCAGGCAGGTTACAATCAGACAAATAGGCTGAGTTCACACAACACGCTAACACACCCAGTATGGGTTGTTGCTGAACCATGGGCCAGACAGGTCTTCCCAGAGGTCTCAACAGATCATTTATAAAGGGCTTTTGAAATTAGGCTGAGGCCCATGTGTAGCCCTAGGGGTGGGCAGGTTGCCCACGTCAGGTTTACAGCAAAGAAATGTTCTGCTTTTTTATTATTATTACAGACTACCATCGGCTAGAACATATATTAAGGAATTCAGATAACATACTCCCGAAGAAAAGAAAAATTAAACAGGATTATATTTTCATATCCCCACTTGTCTTTTGGACATCTAAATTCCTGGAAATGTATCCTTGGTAGAACACAGTCGTGTTAATTTTAATGAATAATCAGCTCTGCTAAAGACCTCTGGAAACATAACACCAAGACAAATTGTTTTCTCAAGTGCTCAGAAGCAGAACAAGTTTTTTACGCTATCTGTTTAAACATTATGCAAGCAGGAATTCAGCTAGCACACTGACAAGAAAAAAGGTGCCGTGTCATAATTCAACATTTTGGAAGGGCTATGGCTCCGTGGTAGAATAAGTGCTTTGCATGCAGAAGGTCCCAGGTTCAAACCCGGCATCTCTCAAGTAGGGCTGGAAACATTCCTGCCTGAAATCCTGGGGAGCCACTGCTAGTCAGTGTTGACAATACTGGGCTACATAGACCAATGGGCCGGCCCAGTAGAAAACACCTTCCTAACATGGTACCGACACAAGGCTGTCGACATGCATTTTGGAGGCCCATTTCTTAAAGCACCGTTGTGACCTCTCGTCCTTACGAAACACTTCTGAAACTTTTGTAGGCTGCAGCATCCTGAAACAGTACCTCAGAAATAGCCTTGATCAAGAGCACTTCAAGAAAGAATGTATTTTAGAATCAATTTCCGCTACCTAAAGGCAACATGGAGCTTTCAAGAATGATTTACTTGCCAGGTAGCCTTTATTCCCCTCCCCAAGACCCAAGCTATGACACAATAGGTTTCACCCAAATTAATTTGACATAAAAGAAAGCACAATACCTTTTTTCTGATTCCACAGTCTGTTTTGGTCTGTTTCTTGCGCTTGCAGAGGTGGAGTGATTCAAAAGCCTAAAACCAAGCACACAAATACGCACTTGTAAGCAAACACGCTGCATGCGCAGAAATGGCTCACTTTAACTGCATTTGAATAGTTTCTTAGTCTTATTTTTATTGAAATATTAAAGATTTTATTATTAAAGGTTCTGCAGTCTTATATGCCTGATTCCTGCTCTCTCTCTCTCTCTCTGCGAAGGGTCCAAGGGGTGAGGAGAGTTTGCCCTCATACAATCTCCTATTTGAAGCCTGGAGTTAGATGGCAAAAGGAGAAGGCGGGTGAGAATCACTGTGAAACTTTCAGTCTGGTCAGAGGACAAGCAAGGAAGATAGTGGAGAACAGAAAATATCAACATTTGATGGGACAGGGACAGTGAGGAAGGAAGGAAGGTTTAGAACAGGAAACATGACAGAAGAAGAGGATGCTGAGAAATAGGAAGCTGGCAGTGTTCACCACTGCTAGAATATTAACTGAACTCTATGCTGCCCTACTGTGAAGACGGGGGCAGGGGTGGTAGCAGCACTTTTGATCTAGCCGTTGAGAGACGCAAGTCGTACAGCACTCCTAATCCCTGTCTGTTTCTGCATCTGGGGTATAAATATGCCCAAATAGATTCAGTATACGGGTCCTGTACTGGACATTAGAATTTCCATAATTATGATTTTAACCATGGGTAAAGGGGGCTCACAGGTGCACTACCACTTCCCTCAAAATCTTTCCCTGGTATCAAAGATTATTTCATACCAATGACCATATATGAAGGGCCTACATTTTCATCAAAGACTGCCTAAAGACCTTGTTCTCCTATGTGGAATCTCTATCCTCAAAAATGAATTTGTATTATTAGATTTCTGAAGTGCTTGGAGTTTTGTTTTCAAGAAACAGTTAAGAAAGAATCTAATTCTCACCTGGGTGGCAGATAAGGCCCAATATATTTTATGAATGCATATTTTTAAATAATTGTTGCATAATTGGGAACCGCCCTGAAATCAAATATAAATATTTGACATAAAATAAAATAAAAAATAAGATAGTCAGCAGACCCCTCTCTTGGTGTTGGATATAGCCATTCCATAGCTCCCCCCACTTTGGATACATTTTCTTCCTTTCCCTTCCCTCAAATACTCCTTCATCAGCATAGCAAAATTGTTGTAGGAAACCCCTTTTAGTCCGTCATGGTGTCATGTGAAATTCATGTGCCATAAACACTAAATACCTGGATGCACGTCCTGCGACCTTTGTCCTCTGGAAAAGCTTTTCACTGAATGAAGTTCTATAGCTTAATGGCCTCCGTCTGAATTCGTATTTCATGTACATCAAAACCCAAATATGGAGGTAGGAAGCAGTAAAGGTTGACAGGAAAGGACAGTGAAGTCATTAGTATAGTAAGCAGAAAGTACTAAGAGGATAGTTCTAACCGGGTTAAAAGACAACATGCTTAATGGTCAAGCTGTGGATTGCATTTTTTTTATTATTTTGAAAATGCAAGGATTGGAGGATTTTGAGTAATAAGACTTCAAAAATGCACATTACAAACAGGTTCTAGTACAGTATCTTTCCAAATGCTAATTCTTATGTCAATCGCAAAACATCAGGACATATTTAAAGTAGAGCTGTGCACGGATCCCCCGATCCGAATCCCGATCTGTCAGGTCCGGATCGGGACTGATCCGACTCAGATCCGATAGGCCCGGATCAGCCCGATCCGCTCTGGATTCAGGATCCGGTTCTGTGCACAGCCCTAATTTAAAAGGTAGATTATGTTGGGCCAAACTCTTAACTCCGTTCATTGTCAGCCTCAGAATTGCACTTACCCACGTTAAATGGACAAATCACAGTCCAATGTCAGATACGGACAACCAAGAAAGCCTGTGCATGTTTGCCCATATCCAATGTCTGATTTCTTAGGTAAGCTTCTGAGTTGCTTACTACCAAAATTTTAAAACGAGTCTTTATACAAAATGCAGCCAGGGAACACATATACAAAAATTCATGTTGTAATCCATAAGCTAAATACCTGTTCTTCTGCTCTTGTTGTAGCAGTTGGGCAGCTATTTTCCTTAGGTCAGTTACTTCCTTCAATTCATCGTCTTCCTCTGCCAATGCATGTTCTTTCTGGATCCTAAAGTAATAACGCAAATATTTCTGTTTTGTGTCAGGGACACGGGCGTGCAAGGACAACGTAGCAGCCGAAAAACAACTAAGGGACCCTCCTCTAACAGACTCATGTATTTCCCATCCCAGAATCTCAAGGCAGTATTGCCAGGGAACCTACCTCTTCTCATCCGCCCAGTCTTCGTTCTGCTCTGCTTTCTGAGACTTCTCAGCCTGCTTTCGCATCAAGAATATGAAGGGGAAGAGTGGGGAAGAAAAGAATGCTGGGGTCACATGGCTGAATTCTGCAACTGGAAAGACTACATTGCTAATATAGGGTAATGCACTGAAAGATGGAACTACCTTAATATAAGAGATTGGTGACCCAGTTTGTACATCTCCTTGGTCACAAGAAGCCACATCCTCTGAACAGGGATCGAGGTAATCACACACTTCTGGGTCTAGATATCAGGAATGAAGATAGCAGAGAGGAAATTATGTGTTTTAAGTTCAGTTCAGAAACCCATCCAATCCCAAGGCTCTGGGAAAGAAACATTTCCCTTGTTTTAGTTATGCTCCCAACTCCCTCCCTCCCACAACATGTGGTTGTCACAAGGAAGAACTAAACCCCAAAGGCAAACTGTTGAAAATAAAAGAGAGTTTGAGCGTCATCCTCTTTTACTCTAATGACACCAAGTGCCTGGTCAGCACAACAACTGGGCACTCACAGGGGTGTATCTAATGCCAGTCTCAATTCAGGCAACGCTAAGCCATAGTTTAGCGCCACAAGAATGAGCCTGGCTTGCATACATCCCCTTCGCCCTGCCATAGCTTCAAGGGGCCTGGAAGCATTCATTTCTGTTTTTAAACTAGTCACTGTGTGTCCTTACCCTTAAAGAAAAAAACATTCTTCTGCTATCTCAACAGCCAGAGATTAGGATTTACCTTTATGCAATTCGTGTTTGTTTGCTAGTAACTGATTGTCGTTTCTGAGTGTCTGCTCCCTTGTTGATTCTGATACCTGAGAGTGAAGGCTGATTGTGTCATCATCAGATGGCTGAAAAAAGCAGTTAAGAGCATAACCTGCATATTCCACTTGTTATCCTGCTAAACCTTGCATCATAAAATAATCTTCTCAAATATCAGCAACAGAAACCAGTAAAACAAAGCTCTCGCTGTGACACGCCTCTATGTAGAGCATTTCCCATACACTGAGAAAGGAGAGGATTCATTTTACATTTTGTGAATCATCCAATAGATGAATTAAGAAACTCACATGAATTGTAATGACCTAATGCCAAAAGCATACATAGAAATTCTGCAACCTGTTCTAGTTCTGCTAATACACAAAAAGCAACACTTCAGAGTGATTTAATTTTAGCACCAACTAGTTTGTAAGGTATGGATTTAATGGCAAGTTACCTAGTAGATGGATTTTTCTTCTGGTTGAACAAAGAATGGTAAGAACAATGCTTCAGAATGCTATTAAGGGTAATGTATATAGCAAAGCATATAGGCTCTTATCGTATTTTAAAGCAATTTTTAAAATGTATTTGATGGAATAAGTACTTTGGCCAAACTAAGATTTCCCAGACAACGTCAGCACCCAAAATAGAAAATGAAAGGAACCTGAACAAAAAGGGAGAGAAAAACCATGTGCCTCTTCTACCTCTTTCATTTTGAACAATTTAAAAAGGGCAGACTTACTTCTGTTGTGGATAATCTTTTATCCCCATTATCACTACCAATGCCGGAGTCTGGGCCATGGTTTTTATTCGGATAAAAATCTTCCATACTGCAATAAAGAAGAACCCTTATTGTGATAAATAATGTGAGGCAGATTTCAGGTTTCTGAATGATGTAAAGCCGTCCCCTATACAGCAAGGTACTTCTGTTGAAGATGCATTTATTGGCAGTGATTTTTAGTATTAAAAAGGGAAGGTCCCATTAAGATGCTATGGGATATGTATAGAACAGAGAGGTAGAAGAGGCTGGCCATCACGCCTGATCTTCTTGTAAAATGTCTCAGGCTGTTTTGGTTTGAAGGCAATGCTAAACCAGTTTAGCATTACAGAAGCATGCCTGCTTAACCCATGGGCGCAAGCGCTCCTTCTTCCTCCTCTTGGTTTCTGATCTTAATTTATTTCAGTAAACTATGGTTTAAACTAAACAGTTTGGGCCGGTTTGGATGCAACAGCAAACTGTGCTTCTAATCTCCTCCGAGCCAGAGAACAATAGCAGCACTCGAACTCAAGGCTCAAACAGGCTCATTCCAGTAATGCTAATCCATGTCCATTAAGTATACAACACATGAGGAAGGGAGTAAGTAGAGGAGGGATTAGTGTGGCAAGAGTGGCTAGGAGGCGTTAAAAGGCAATTAGACTACAGATAATTCTTCACAAAATGGAATATTTTAAATGAGCACATAATTGGTAGAATGCTTAGATTACTAAAAGAGTGAGCTTACTGCAGGTACGAGACCTACTGAAAGGAAAGGAGTCTGCACAAGAATGGTAGTCGGGAGGACAGAATCTTAAGCCTGCAATAACCTTGACCTACAGGTGTTGAAATTACTACAACAAAACGGAACTCAGAATAGAACTTAACACGATTTATAAATGTTCATTTTGCACATTCTGAAACGTGATGGCAACTTTACCTGTCAGTGAGTGGCTGGGATGGGATTCTTTTACCCAGGGACGGCAGATCCAAGGAATCTGGCTTTTTATCCATTCTGAGGCATGCTTGAATGCTGAGGAATTTAAATATGTGTACTTTGCCCTTTAAACATATCTGTTGAAAGACAGATGTGAGAAATTTAGCCAGAAACCTTTTGGAGCCATTTTCATCCATTATTCCCTAACATTTACCCAGATGTCATGTATAAGACAACAGTTAGGCCCTTAAGGAGCCCCCCCCCCCCCGATCCCGGACTTACCTGCTTCTGGGATCATCCCCGACCTTCTAAACAGGAAGTACAACGTCCCAGGAGGAAAGGGACGTCGTGTCTGCCATTTTGGATTTTAAGAAACAGGAGTCCTCACGTGGAAGAGAAGGTAAGGGGTAAAAAACCTGCGTGCCCCCACCCCCCATCCTGCGGATGGCTTAATTGCTTCCCCCACCTGCCATGGGCAAGGAGTCCTGGAATGGCAGGAAAACCAGGATATCACCGGTTTCCGCTATCCCGGGGTTTCCCCGGGGTTGTCCCCAGAATCCCCTGTGCATCATTTAGATGCACAGGGATGAACCCAGGGAAAAATGCTGGTGTAGAAAAGGCCTTCGTTTAGGCAAACTCACAATGTATAAAGAAATGGCTATAAAGAAATGCAGTATAAAGAAATGGGAAGGCCCAACATATTCATCAACTTCAGTGCCAGCTGTACCTGCCCACCTTTTCTAGATGTATAGAATTAAATTAAAGCATGTGGCAAAAACATTAAACTGCAACAGAGAGCTGGTTTTCATGTTCATGTCCCCTACATCTTTGGTGACTTGGGAAGAGCCAAAGCCATGCCAGAATATGAGCAGTTGGTCATTCTGAAATTACAGAGACATGTCCTGCCTCCAGCCAATTTCCTACATGCATATTAAACTAACACTGAGAAGCAATCAAACACAAAAGGTACTTCCATTAAGTGGGTTTTAGTCAAGAACATCTTGACCACAGGCAGCTGAGTGAATATGTAAAGCCCTCCCCACTTCTAAATTGAACAAAATGGAAAGATTTTATCAAACCTGTGCCGGTGGTAACTGCATTGGATTATTATCCAAAATGATTACTTGCAACTGGCGCAGTTTCCGGTAACAGACTGGTATCTCTGTGATTTTATTACAAGAGAAGTCCAGCTTGACCAAGGGAAGATCTCCTAATTCTGTTAGTGGGTAAGAAAGAAAGAAAAAAAAATCAGAATCAGACTTCACAAAAGATTTACACTGTTTAAATGAATCAATGGGGAAGCTGGAAGAAGGCGGAAGATATGAACTCACCATCAGGCAGCATATGGAGATTATTTCTTCTTAAATTTAATTCTTTCAGTGACTGCAGTTTTCCTATTTGCTGGGGAAGGACCTGGATCTCATTGCAGCTAATATCCTATTGTTAAGAGGCAAGGAGTCAGAATGCCAAACAGCTCAACTGAAATCTTAAGCAGCAGCTACAGAAGACAATGGGCTGAGAAGCAAGCAGATGTGTTGTGACAAGATATAAAGCCTGTCTTTTAAAGGGAAGGCTCAGGTGGATTGTAGCATCCCTGATTGTAATCCAAGGGGGAAAGGAGATGGGTGTCCTAAAATATGACAGATTTTTTTTGGTCTTTGCTTTTAAACAAGACATATATTTGAGACTGGACTAGAGATGAGAGATCAGAATCCTCCTTACATAGAAACACACTGGCATTGTGAGAGAGGGGAGATGACAGCGGATGCATAGATAGTAGGCTGGGGGAAGTCTTAAGTCTGCAAGGTTCCTATGAATCTTGACAGCAAAGTACATCACTGTCAAGGGCTTCACAGTTCAGAGGATCCCCCTCTTTTGAAAAATATGTGGTCAATCAAATGAAAAAGTTCTGTCTCTTGTGGAAGAGAGGTTTTCTTATGATGAATAATGTGCATGAAATCCGCAAATGCATTTTTATAGGGGAAACTTGAGCATGTGTACAAGAGCTAATCCAAGTTAGATTTCATGATTAATTCCACCCGTAGAAGAAAAACGCAGGACTCAACCAGCATTACATTCACGAAGTATGCAGAGTTCTGTTTCAATCTCAAGATACTTCCAGCAAACATTAAACCAAAACAAACATTTTAAAACATTAAACAAATGAAGCAAATGCCCTACATGTCACTATCATTGAATGAATACACGCTGCAACATTATTCAAACGATAAACAAGGGTGGGTTGAAAGTAGATCAGGATTTACTGGTCTATCCACAAGGGCTTCTTATTTCCTATTGGTTAACAACAGCAATAAAAAGGTGGGGATTGCCCCCTGAATTAGACCGCTGAAATGGAAAGATTAGGGGAAAACAAAGTGGGGATTTCTGTGTGAAAGGACTATTTATTTATTTACTGCATTTCTATATAGCCGAAGCTCTGTGGGTTGTTCACAACAATTGAAATTAGCGCTGTGCCGAAACCCCTACCTGCCCTTTCGCAACTTCTTCATTTCTCAACAAAAAGAAGCATTTCTTTTTCTGCCTCTTTCATTTGAGAAATTTCTCAGGGTTCAGGGCTTCGATGTTTACCTTACTGTAAGGAAGTGACGGGGTGGGTGGGTGCTCTTTCTTTTACCATCGCCCCTCCCCATCCCGTTCTGTCTTTGTAGCTTCTGTAGCTGCTTGGGCTTCTTGGAAAGACTTCCTCAGGCCTTCCTCCCTTGGGGCATTCCAATCGTTGCTGGCTGAGGGCCTGAAAACTGAGAGAGGCACTTTTGGTTTTGCTCTGTTGTTGTTAAAACGATTTTTAATCCTTAACAACAACAACAACAATAAAAAGAAGAAGAACTCCTCTCTCCGCTTTCGGGTATTCTTCTGGTGGCAGCACTGGAAAGTCCCAAGGGAGAAAACCCTGGCTAAGTCCTCCAAGTGGCTTTCCAAGAAGCAGCCAGAGAGTGTGCAAGGACAGGACAGGATAAAATTGATAAAAGTAAGAGCACGCACACATCCCTCTGCCATTCCTTACAGTGAAGTAAGCACTGACATCCTGCACCCTGAGAAATTTCTATGAAATTCTCACCCCCTTCCCACAATTTTCAGGTGCAATTTCTTTCTCGCCCCTGCCCCTCCCCACACAACGAAGGTTAGAAAATAAATAGAAGGGAAATTGTGGCACAGTGCTAATTAAAACTACAAAATGCAACCCAATAAAATATACGTTTAAAAATACAGCATAATTTTTTTTAAAAAATACCAAAATAAAACCTAGCAGCAGTGCAAAGATTTAAAATACGGTAACATTTTTTTGTTGTTTTTGTTTTTTTAAAAAAAAAAACAGAAGTAGAAAGATGACTCAAGTTCTGGAACTAAAACAAATTCCTGGGCTGAGCTTGTACTCAGACGCAACCTGTTCCTTAATTCAATGTCCTTCACCACAAGTGCCAATTGTCTTGGTAGAAAGAGACGGTACAAATCAAATCAATAAATTTACCCCCTTCTCAAGCCAGTATTTTGCACCTGGTGGACATCAGGGTTCTAGTATATAAAAATAATAATAATACAAGGATTCCTAACTTTTTCGGGCCAGTGGGCACATTTAGAATTTTGAGAAACGGTCATGGGCATAGTTATCAAAAGGCTGCTGGTCTCTTTCAAACCAAATTTTCTGCCACAATAGAACACATATATTATTGAAGGCAAACACTCTCTCACCCAAATCTCTCCCTCTGCCAGCAGCAACTAGCTGCTCCCAAACAAAATCTCATTCTTCTCCTCCTCCAAATTCTCCTTCCCTCTCACTTCCATGAGAGACAGGCTACAGCTGCTCAGTGGTGCAGCAAAGGTACTTTCACTTTTCCCCAAAAGCTCTATTTCCTCCATCCACCGACAAGTGTGGCTTATCTCAGTCACCAGCACTCATGTCTCCTATTCCTCTTTAGACCTGCTGCCAGCTAATCCCAAGGCCGGCTGCTACCCAATCAGAATAGAATTGTGTGCAGTAGTAGTAGTAGTACTAGTAGTAAAGTTTCAGTGAGGAATAATAACCAGAAAGAGAACCAGCACAGGAAAATGGGAGGCCATTAAAAAAACCAACGGGATCTAGTTCAGAAGAGCAGATAGCTTGGAAGACACCATGATGTGCCTCTATGGGAACAACAAGTAGACCTAGCCAACTTAACATCTGCTCATCCGTTGGGGAACATGGTTGGGAGGATGCTATTTCACTCATGTTCTGCTTGTGGGTTCCTGGTCAACAGGTGGTTGGCCACTGTGTGAACAGAATGCTGGACTTGACGGTTCCTTGGTCTGATCCAACATGGATCCTCTCATGTTCTTAAATATGAAAGGGCTAGTTTTACCAGCTTTCTATCGGTTGTTGTTCGGCTTATTACTGACTGAGGCTTAAAGAATTAGCTATAAATGCTAAGTGGAGAGAATGATAATGCAGTGATACTCACCAATTCCATTAAGTCTCTCAACTTTCCAATTTCTTCAGGAACAGACACAAGCTTATTATTGCTGACAACCAAAACTTTAAGTGGCAGATCAAACAAGTATTTTGGCAAGGTTGATAAAAGGTTCCGACTAGAAAGATGAAAGAAATTATGTAGTTAATATCTGGCAGCTGTTAATACACTGTGAAATACACAAGCCACTTAAAAACATTATATGTTCACCTGAATGGATGGTATTGTTAGTTTAGTATACATTCCATTGAAGTGGTTTATAGATCACAGCTATTAAGGTAATAAAATGTCTTATGCCATTATTGTTGTTTTCATCATACAAATATATTAAAGGCAAAAAGCTCAAAATCTAGTTATAGCTTGCAATTTTGTTTCAACCACCTATCCTGAATTGGGGGCAGGGGAGAGAGAAGAGATCTCATGTGAGGGAGCGCACACATCTGATCTAGCAAATTTACTCAGCACAGAACTGCCTTCTTTACATATTACCTTTTCGGTCCATGGGACACTTTCCACACAACCAGACAGTATATGCTGACATAAAAACCTGAATGCATAACAAGATGGCATATTTTAGATGTAAAATCTTTCATTTTATTTCCTTTAAGGGAAAAAGATGTTACGAGGATGGGAGGGGAGAGTTTAGTGAGCACACGGAGTTTGAAGAGTAGCTTATAAAGCCACTGATGTTTTAAGAACCCCACAGTATCCAAGATCAGGTCACTGATAAAAAAACTTCCTGATAAAGGAAATTGCATTGCCATTTTTGGCTATTCTACAAGACATATCTTGAGATGTAGGAGGGCCAATATCCAAATGCACTTTAAAGCACTCCAGGTGCTTACTTCTCAAAATTATCCAAAGGAGACTTCACAAGCTCCCATGATAGCCTAGTCCATTACAGGGGCTGATCCGACGAGGTAGGAAACCGTTCCTAATATTAATCTGAAATTAATATCTCTATCTTTTAAACCCATAGTTATGCCCTCCAAAAACAAAACGAACCAATGCTTGTTGTCCCTGGACCCTTTTTATGAAGCGGAGGACAGTTGTGGCCTCCTATAATCTTCTTTCCTAGCCCTTTCTCCTCTCATGCCCATTTATCACCTTTGCAGCTCTCCTTTGTAGTCTTTTCCAGTTTTAAGGCTAAGGATCTGCAAGTTGTGGAACAAATCCCCTTTTAACAAGAGGTTAGCTCTTCCACTACGATCACTAACCTCTCAAATTCTGACTTAATTTAAACCCGTTCTCACAAAGCTAATGGGCAGAATTAGCAGGAGAACATCTTTCTCAGGGATGCAGATAGGGTTAAGAAGGAAAAGCACAGCTGACAAGCTAGTTACAGATAACAGTCACTCTGTTTCACCAGTTTACAAAGGCCAGTTATGAAGAGACAAATTTGAGAAAGGCGATAGAGTAGCTGCCAACTCCACAACACCAAAGGGTCACTTCACAGAGAGTGTGTTGTTCCCTATAGTGGTGCTCTCTGATTATCACATGTCCATTTTACTCCGTATATGCATATGCCAAGAGACACACTTATACATTTTTCATATACAATACTTGCTTGTTACACCCGTGTAGGAAAAGCATTATGTGTAAAATTGCCCACAGACTACAATGGTGTACACCTAAGGTAGCAGACACAACACACACAGCACGCCAACATTTCTTCCTTTCAGAAAACATAATTTGTTCTATGTTGTAGTTGATCCAGCCATTTTTCCACAGGCATGCAAGATCAGCAATGCTTTCCATATTAGTTTAATTCCTAGAAGCTGAAACTGAGTTAATTTCAAACTTTTACCTTTGTATTTCAAACATCATAATCTGAAAAAGGAATATCAGGGACAAAATTAGACTTCCTTCCAGTTTTACCTTTTGGCAGTCTCTGTGATTTACAGACTGAAAATACAGTTCTCCACAGACAGATGGGATAACAGAAGTTCTGATGAGGTGGAAGTCTACCTCTGATGCCAAGCAATCATGTGTAGGTGGCAGGGAGAGATTACCCACCTGATATTTAGATATGTTAACATTTGCAGATTTCTAATTGCTTCAGGGATTGATTTGATGCAGTTGTGATACAAATTCAATGTCTCAAGTGGTGCAAACTGCCATACATCAGGAGGAATTTCAGTAAATCTGTTCTTTGAAAGATCTAAAAAAAATGGAAGAAAGAAAGAAAACACATATTTCCAGGGCTCACTCTTCTACTTAAAACTGGAGAGATGTATAAGTAGTGTAGTATTCTTGAAAAATGACTATAGCTTTAGCACAATTGTCTGACAATTTGATTATATAAGATAAACTAGTAATATATATATATATATATATATATGAATCCAGAGTCTGTGTGGATGGGAGTCCTCTTGTGCCCCTTTCAAGTTCTGAGAATGGGTGTCGTTCCACCAGTATTTAGAACACATGACTAAGGCAGATGAGGGTGCTAAGAATGGGCTTACCATGACCTTGAAATGTACTTGGAGAAGAAAAAGGGGAGCCACTGCCCCCCTCAGTCACCCATCCTTCTCCACAGCTCCTGCAATAATTATTTTAAAATAGTAGCAATTGTTCATTCCAGTAGTAGCTGACTAGGAGAAGGCATCTTCCACCTCAAAAGTCACTTTTTTCATGAAGCCTTTGGACTAGCCTCTTAAACTTCCTCTTGAACTGAAGTGAAGCCCAAGTATAAGTAAACACGTGTATTACCAATGGCTCTCTGGCTTTTCTTCCCACCCCCGTTACCTGTATCTCTCTTTCCCCCACCCCAGCAGTTGCCATAAGCTCCTTGAAGTAGGTAGTTATTGTCAGTTATAAAAGTCTGTAAAGCACTGTATTGCTGTGATCAGATGGATTAGCGATCCATGTGCCAATGAAGCTAAACTAAGCAATGCCCACACTGTCTATGGAGAAACTCAGCTGTTCATAGTCTTTAAAACAATCCTTTTCAATTTGCAGATATTTCCTCTGAATGTCTTCTGATTTAATAGACTTTTTCAAAGGGAGGGGGAGTAAGAAATATGGGATCAAGCACAGCTGAATACTAACTTTTAGATGCCAGATAAAGAACACTGAATCCTTGGCCTCAGCCTTTTGCGCTTTCTGCTATCACATGAACAGTTTAAAACAAAAGGAACTCCAAAAGGCTGATTAATATGTCCCACAGTCACATCTTTCCTTCCCTGTCTCTATTCTACCATGCTTACTTCATTCCACCAGAAAAAAGGAAGCTAGAAAATCAGTTACTTTTTGTCTCACATAGAAACAAAATCATTGCCATGTGAAGACTTAAAGACCATCTGCACGAGCCTATGTGATAAAAGGACATGTCATACAATAATCTCCCAATTAAAGTGTAATTCCCAGAGGTGTTAACCATCGACTTTGATAAAGCTTAATCCTTATGATATTTATTTTATTTATTTCTACAATATATAGGCTATGCTTCAGCATTACCGTTCCCCAGGGAATCTAGGAACAGATAAAAACAATTTTACAGTATTATTTTAAATAATCATAACCAAGAAAACCATAACTAAGGCAGACAAACATGGCAGTCTTACGAAGTAGAAAGTCACAGCAGAAGGATAAAACCTAAACAACATAGTCAGGTTTTAAAATGCCCAAGAGAATAAAAAGGGTTTTCAACTGGCACCAAAATCTCCCTTCTTGGAGAGGTCATTCCAGTGGCAGGAAGCTACGACTGAAAAGTCCCTTTCTGAGTCACCACACACGTAATTTCTAAGGTGAAGGTACTCTGAAGAAGAGCCTCCTACGATGATCTATGCTGGCTGGTTAATATGGAAGACTATGTTTTATTACTGTTATTTTATATATTGTTTATATTCTTACTTGAACTTTGTATTGCTTTTTGTAAAGTGCTTTGAACCGTCTTCCGAAAAGCAAAATATAAATAATATTAATAGAAGCTCAGAGAATATATACAAAAGAACATGGAATGTACAAAAAGGCCAAGAGGATGCCAGCGTGGTTCTGGTGGGTGATAGGAAGCACATAGTAGGGCCTTATAAAAACACAACATGGAGAAATAATTAGGACGTAAGAACAAAAAAAAAGAGCCATGCTGGAACAGACCAAGGGTCCATCTAATCCAGCAATCTGTTCACACAGTGGCCAACCAGCTGTCGACCAGGAACCCACAAGCAGGACATGTGTGTAACAGCACCCCCTCGCCCATGTTCCCCAGCAACTGGTGTACATAGGCATACTGCCTCTGATACTGGAGGTATCACATAGCCATCAGGACTAGTAGCCACTGATAGCCTTCTCCTCCAGGAATTTATACAACCCCCTTTGGAAGCCATCCAAATTGGTGGCCATCACTACATCTTGCGGTAGCAAATTCCATGGTTTAACTATGCGCTGCGTGAATTCTCTCACAACACTGGAATCAGGGTCACCCAATGAAAATGTATAGGCAGTAGACTGGCAGGAGGGGCAGGCTGTCACTTTCATGCCCTGCTTGCATGACTATTGCTTCCTGTTTATTAAATTAAATCTTAATCAAGGCATAAAATCAAATCAATTAAGAATACAATTAAAGACACAGTAATATAAAAAATGACATAATGCACATACCACAAACCCCTTCAGCCTTTACGTGTCTGAATACAAATGTCTACAGCTGCTGGCAGAAGGACAACAGAATCAGCCTAGCCGTTTTGGCAGAGAGTTCCAGGGCTTGGGAGCGGCCACCGAGTATGACCTCTCACACATACCCAAATGTCCCTCCGATGGTGGTGGGACTGAGAAAAGGGCCTCCCCTGAAGATCTTAAAATGTGGGCAGCTCAGATGGGAGAAGGTAGCCTTTCAGATAGTCTGGCCCCAAATCATACAGGGCTTTATAGTAGTCGTAGCTGCCTAGGATGCTGAACTAAATCCAGCAAGTCTCTTCTTATATTCTTGGACTGGATAGCCCACATTTGTAGTAAACAGACTGCAGCGGGTGGACTGAGGGCTAGCCCATACTGTGCCAGGTATAGAATTATAACTGAGATGCTGTAACAGTGTTGTAAAGGTCATTTGGGCACAATTAAAGGCCTAGCGATTGCACCGCAATCAATCTGCATTGCAGGCAGGCACACTGTTAATTACTTTCTTCACTGAACGTCAAGCAGCTTGACAAAGCAGCTTCTTAACCCACTGACTCTAGAAAAATCCAGCATAAATTACGTCAAACATTTCCAAATACCTGCTGCAATACCGCACACTGCCGACTATTTCTAGCTATAAATATCTGGTCTGTTTTTCAGATAAAGTGTGCGACTCTTTCCCCTTCTCCAATAACCTAAAGAGTGATCAGTGTGCTTACACCGTCCCAGCACATACACCAATGCACTGCCAGACAACTTTCTTAGTGATCAATAAGGTGCCCTAAACCCTCCCCACTTTTTAAATAATTATTATCACATTTTCTTACTGGCAGCTGGGATCGTTGTGAAATAGGTTTCTGCTGATGCTGAAAACTGCTGGTTCAAAGAAGTTTGTGTGTTCGGCTCAGATGCCACCTCTGCCTTGTACTCAGTCTTGTGGGCATGTTACTTGCCCTTTGCCACGCTTCCTGTGGCAACCATTTAGTTGTGGCTCCCAGAAAAGTTTATCAAATTAACATATATGCCCACATACCCAAAAGGGTGCCTGCTCCTATATATGCAGTCAGAGCAGTAAATGGAAGAAGTGCACATCTCTATAAAATAGTTCTGCCTCCCCACCTCTGTTTAATCCAGAATTTTTTAGGAATGGAGGCTGCCATTCTCATGCTGGACATTGCCATAAAAGCATTATAGGTGGGTAGGCAGGCACTTTTTTGTATTTTTAAAAACAACAGCAGCTAATGGTGGGGGCATTCCAAAACATCTGTAAATGGAAAACACTTTCCTCAATACTCACTTGCATGAAACCCTTTGAGTTTCTTAACCTGGCCTTCCACCACAAATCCAAATTCTTTAGCTGAAGAAGCCACCTCAAAGTCATAAGCACCTCCATACTGGGGTACTCCCAGCAGCAGTTAATTCAAGATGATTTAATCCCTGGAGTTCTACCACCTTAGTGTCACTTGGAGACAAAAGTGTTCGGGCACATATAATTTTGCATTCCTCATTATAAGAACAGCCTCGCAGCTTCTGTGTGCCTGCATACCCCTCGGGGAGCGCTTTTGTGCCTGGAGCATTGATGAATGCATTCATGAACACAAGCAGGAAACAATGCTTTGCCTACTCACACCTCTTATTTTGCTCAATGAAACAAATCCATGGAACAAAACAAAAGAAAAAAGGGGGGAAGGAAAGTGCATAAATCCAAACACAAGCTTTTAGTGCAAACTCTAGGTTTATAATAGAAAGCTCTGTAGCTCAAATGGCAGAAAGCACATCAGTGAACTGCACTCCCTGGATTCAAAGGGATTTGGAGTTTCCTAGCATATGCAAAAAATGGAATCATGTCAAAGATGTTCTGTCAAATCCCAGGCCCCATTAGCTCCAGTGGCTTCTCATTCAAACTGCAAAGTTCAGATGTATTTCTTTGCGTGTTGCCAAAGCCATAAATCACCAAGATTAGACTCAAAAATCAATTTAAGCTTAATACATAGGAGCTGAAGAGCAGCAAGAAATAATCTGGTACCAATAATGCAACTATATTCATGTCTTGAACCATTATAGCAAGAGGAGATCTTGCTACATTTACAGCACAAGCTCCAAAAGTAAGACACATGGAATTCAATGGGGTTTTAAATAGATACAGGATCCCAGCCTTAGTAAGCAAACCTAATCAGTTACCTGGGAGTAAGTCCCATTTAACCGAAAAGGACTTACTTATGAGTAAGGATTGCACTGTTAATGATGGAAATTGACGATTTAGTCTGTAGTAAGGATTTGCATGCTTTGCACTAATTCAGTAACAGTAGCCACACATTAACTGATATTTGCAATCTCTCCCCATTTCCCAGAACAAATGGTACTTGCACCATCTTTTTAGGGAAACAGAATAAATGGTATAGCAAGTAGTCAGTGGGAGTTGCTTTGCTATGCTCCTAGGTTTGCCCAACTGCTGTAGGGCTAGGGGGCAAGCTGCCCTCACTCCTGCCCTTGCTAAAAATGACAACATAAATAAAAAGGATATGGAGCTATGCACACAGTAGTATTCTTATAATATTGGATAATATTTCACCAGTGTCAAGTAATAGGCAGTTAACTGACCAGTATGCCACGCATTCCCTGCTGTTGGGACAAATCAGAGTTAACGTTGCTTCAAAGATCAACAAACCAAATATTATTAGTACTGTAGAAGATCCAGTTCTGTCAACAAATTCCAACTAAGTACTATCAGCTTTCTTTGTCTTTCATTCTTAAAAGATATAGAGAGGAAGGAGAAGTTATTTTTCAAGGTCCCTTTCCACCCATTCTGGCACATCCGTACAGCATACATAGAATACCCTTCAATCTGAATTGCACCAATCAAGCAGAAGCTTTGTAAAATGATCACATCTTACACATCTTTTAGACCCTAATTCTACCATTCAGAGTTTTAAAAACCTACTTAATTTGAACATTATATACATTTGTAAATAAAAGTAAAACTCATGTGATGAAGTTTCTGCTGCTCACAAGCCAATAACCATGTATTACTGAATTCCATGTTAAACATATTTGTTTAGCCTAGCAATGTGTCCTGACAACTCTTATCAGAGCTGAAATACCACTCTGGCATTATTTGTTTTTGATCTCACACAATTCACCCATCAGTTGGAGCAAACACAGAGGGGTGAGCTGAGGTGATATTTTATATATGTGGTGCTTTCTTTATTGCTTTTAACTCAAGTCTCTAAGGCCATTGCTGGGGGGGGGGGGACCCACAGTGCACTGTTTGTCCCCCTTAAACCCGCTTTTTGCACTCTTCTATAATTTTTTTTAATGTTCTGGCAAGCAGCTTAATTCATCTATTTGTTTAGTTCAACAACACAAAAGCCCCACTCAAGACTGTGCAAGATTGATTGCTGTTCCAAATCCGGGAAAAGAGGTGCGTGCCATTACCTGTCATTTCCAGAATCTGACATTTTAGCTGTAAGCAAATATTCATTCTAAACATAGGGCAACTTGTTGCTGAAGGAATACATGAGTTGCATTTTAAATCTTCTGGGCGTGAATGGATTCCTCTGTTTGAGGAAATACTAAATTAAGGCGGTTTCTTCCTCATTATGTTTCAGCTGCCATTTTCTTCTTTTTAAAAAACTTTCCTGGCTTATCTATCCTGCACAAGAACAGCAGGATGTTGAATACTGATCAGTTACAGATGCCTCATCTATTTATTTATTTATTACATTACATTTTTATACTGCCCAATAACCAAGGCTCTCTAGGCAGTTCACAAATAAAACCATAAAATACAACAAATCAAAATATAATATAAAGCTTTAAAGCTTTAAAAACACCATGTAAACCTGGCAGCAGTTACAGCCCAGGGAAAGCCTGCATGGAAACATACGTTTTCAGGAGGTGTTTAAAGGATGTTACATTTTCCACCTTCCAAACTGCAAGAGGGAGGGTTTTCCAGATGATGGGTGTCGCTACAGAGAAGGCCCTGCCACTAAGGTTCTATTACGGCCTCAGTTTGGCTTGTTGACACCTGCCATTTTCACAGCTCTCAACTGCTATGTTAGGGGTTAATAATTTGCTTCCAAAGTACGGAATTTATCTTTTCTTGTTGCTAAGGATTGGAGATTATGTTTCTATGTGTGATGTGTTTGTGTGTGTGTGTGTATGTGTGTGTGAGAGAGAGACAGAGAGAGAGAGAGAGAGAGAGAACTAAAATGCATGTGCATCTTCTTTGTTAATCTTTTTGTTTTACTATCACTATTAGCATAAGAGGCACACAATTCAACAAAGCATAATAAAAATAAATCCCTTACCACTAAAAATAAAAGTTTGTTCCCTGTTCATTTGCTCTCATGGGTTCATATTAAACCACTTAGAGATATTTTAAAATATGGACAGCAATATATAAATCTATTTATTATTATTATTAATAATAATAATATCCACGGTACAGCTTAGTGTCGACTATGCCCCAGGCTATTATTCACAGGTACATGCTGGTGCTCTCTCGTTCCTATCAGGAAAAGGAACAGGACTCTTCTAAGCCACAGTCACGCCAACATTTAAGAACACAGCTACATACAAAGACTCCCTTTTCCTCTTTGAAAAAGCAATACTTGTTGATCTATACTTGAACAGTGTCAAGAACACAATCGCTAAAATGTGTTTGGTTTTGCTGAGTATGGGATGTTACTCTTGCTGTGAAATTAGGTAAGAGTACATTTATGAATACATTATCTTTTTCATCCACAGCAGAGTTATAATATGGTGATCAACACATGCAAACTACCTGCAAGGAGAGAGATTCTCAGGCACAATTCTGACAGTCAGAAAAGTCTGGCAGAACATCATACCTAATGAAGGCCTCAAGCAGGCTGGTGATGGAGCAGTTTAATTTACTCATGCCCTTAGGTTGAAGGGGCAACTTCGAGACTCAACACAGCACGTCTTATCTGATATAAAGCTACAACAAGGCTCTTTACTAAGGAAAGACACCAGTAAATGAAATTCTATTCAACAGCCTCTCCTCACAGTTCCTCTCCAGACAGTATTTCATCAGTATTTCAAACAAGAAGAAAGAATTTAAATAGGAAAAGTAAACTTTGGGGCAGGCATGGAGGAGAATGAGAATAAAAGTATTTGAACCATATTGCATCAATTCTGCATCAGCTGCCCAATTAAATTGTTATTTATTCATTAGATTTATAAACAGCTTTCCACTAGGTTTCAAAGTGGTGAAATAACAATATCATACCATCAAAACCACATTAAAATATAACAATAACACTACACAATAAAAATACTAACCAACGATAAAACTGCGCACTCTGCTGTGAGGTATAGACCACAGCTGGCTGGGTCACACTTCAGGGAAAGCCTGTGTGAAGAAATGTGCCTTCAGAAGATGTTTAAATGTCTGAATTGTGGGCACCTGTCTAATGTCAATTGGTAATGCATTCCAGAGGATGAGTGCTATAATGCTAAATGATCTACTGCAAGTGCTCCTGATTCAAACCTCAGCAGCACGTGGCATCCTCAAGAGTGCTTCCTCTGACTGGGCAGAGATAAGAGGTGAGGCGATCCCTAAGATTTCCAAACTCAGTTCAAAGTGCCAACATTCTTTGAATGGTTTGGGGGCAAGTTGGGGGCAGGATTTCTGGAGCTAATCTTAATACTCAGGTAGGTTCATATGGGTGCTCTAGGCAGTCAACTGCCTAGAGCACCCATATAAACCTGCTTAAGCATTAAAATTAGCTCCAGAAATCCTGATCGCGTGCCCGCCAAGAGGGGTAGTTATGCTGACCCCATATTTCTTGAACTCCTTTCTCGAAGTTACACGATTGGCTCCCTCCTTTCGGTCAGCCCTAAAAACATCTTTATTTTAGAATGCTTTTACTTACATGGGCAGGTTAATGGTTTTATTGCTGTATGCTGCTCTTAGCAGCTGCAATTTTAGACTGAATGATATAATGGTTGGCTTGAAATTAAGGGTGCAATTAGTCTCCGCTGCTCCCTCCACCCTGCATTTTTACTAGATGGGCTTTTTTGCCTGTCTAGCAAAAGTGTCTCGGAGGGAGAGGGAAGGAGGCTGGAGAGGCCTCAGGATAGCTTCAGTTCTGGCCTCTACAGTCTCTTCCACTCCCCCCTGAAATGCCCCTTCCCTGGTCCTGCGATGGGGGGGGGGGGTAGAGCACTGTCTCCAATCTCGGATCTGCGAATCCAAAGTATCCTATGGCCTCTCAGACACTGCCTGGGGGCATTGGACCATTCCCTAAGTTATTGTTTTTGGTTTTTGTTTATTTTAAATGTTAACTCTGGTGTTTGTATACCACTTTGGGGAAATATCTGTACTTGGAATGAGGGCATATAAATCTCCTTGTGGTTCCACATGCCACCTGGAGAAGAGCCTTCAGTGTGGTAGCCCCTTTTCTTTGAAACTCCCTGCCCTTGGAGGTCAGAGAGGCACCAACGTTGGGTTGGTTCCGGCCCCTCCTGAAAGCAGTACTATTCCAGAAAACATTCCTCAATCGACCAGCCATGTTTGTATTTTAGCCCTTCCGAGACACTAATTGTATTTAGTTCTCAGCAGATGCAAATAAATCATGACTAAGACACTTCACCTTAATTGTTCACAAAGAGGAAGAATGGTCTGAGACACACTGAGCAGTCAGAAACATAAATGCAGAACTTTCAAAGCTCTAAGTGGTTTAGGACAAAGATATCTCAAGAATCATTTCCTTCCATATGAATCTGCCCAAGTATTATATCCTCATCAGAGGCCCTTCTGCAGATCCCTACACCATCAGTGGTGACATTCTACTTTTCTATACACTACTCAAGAGGATAAGAGTTAAGATGTTCTCCTCCCATATGGCTTGAACCTCACCGCCATTCTTCTGCTAGGCCCAGATGGCAGTTTGTTGTGCATGTTAGTTAAATGCCGGTGGCAGAGAAGAGCATTACGACTCTCAATCCCATGACTGCCATACAAGGCTCTGAAGAGACTTGTTTTAGCACAATTCTCCTGGCACAGCACACAGGCCTGGCCTTACTCCAAATAAAAAGCAACTGAAAAAGCTCCCATGTTCTGTATCCAAAAACATGCAAGTTACACCATTAAAATGTACTTCACCACTGCATTCCACAAGGCCTTTAGCCACTGGCAGCCCAAAGTACATTTTGCTCCTTGTGCTTTAAGCAGACGCTGCCCATACATTTAAAAAAATTTCTCTTTGTAATTATGAATGTTATAAACCTTGTCTTAAAAAGAAGCCATGTCAGGAAACCACATTCCATTCTCGTTAAAGAAGCACATGCACAGAACATGAACTTCCTTGGCAGTACGTCTGTCTGCATAACAAGCTTCAGCTGGAGTTTACAAACTCTGGCAGATGCTACCTTAGGGCTTTATGCTCCTTTTCAATGAGAAGGAATTCAAGAATATGGTATGACCCGGAAGAACATGGTGTCATTTGTTCTCCATTATTGCTCCTGTATAGAAGATAGCCCGGGGAAGGACAGAAAGATAGAAGATAGTTCAGTTCAGAAGTATATCTCTCAGCTCAATGTGTTGTGCCTATACACACCATTCCTTCCCTTCTCAGCATGTTGCAATTACCCCAGGTCTTCTTTAATTAAACACTGTTTCCTGCTATGACAAAGCTGGGAAACTACAGTTACCAGGAACTTAAAACATGGTTTGATGGAGATGAACAATTCCATCTTTTTTTGATCTTGGTGGCAGTATGCACCAAAAAGGGAAGCGGTAAGAGACAGCACAAAGTTCATGCAAGTTTAAACAGAAATAAGTCCTACAACTCCCAGCATTTCCCAGCCAGCATGGCTGGTTGGGGATTGCTTTGAGCTGTAAGACTTTTTTAGCCAACATAGCTGGGGCAGGTGGGAGCTGTAGCAACAACCTGAAAGGATCCTGATTGGAGTTTAAACCTTTCCTAATTCAAGACACATTGAGGCATGACTGATTAGAGTGTCAATTTAAAGTTGGGTAGACCAATCAGTCATGAAGCTCACTGGATGACCTTGGGTCAATCACCTAACCTACCTCACAGGGTTGCTGTGAGGATAAATGGGGGGGTAGAACCATGTATCCCATCTTCAAGTCCTTGAATGAAAGGTAGGATATAAACGAAATAAAGAAATAAATAAATGTAGGTTGACAGTATTCATTAAATCCAGCAAACAAGCCATGATGGCCATTTTATTGCTGTTTTTAAATTAAACCCACCCACCGACCCCACCCACTGATAGCTTGATGATTTCCTGGCTTTTCCATATTACACACGCTCATCATTCTAAAATCTTGGAATATCTCTCCTAAAGCTTAGTTACTTACTGGCAGTAAGATAGATAGATAGATAGATATGGTGGCTTACAGCAATAAAAATATAAAAGCAGTTAAAATGTTAAAAGAAATAAAGACATGAACACAATAAAATGGCAATAAAACAACACTAAAAGCCAACAATAAAACCACCAGCAACAACAAAGGCAATATCAGCAACAATCATTTCAAGAGAAGGTAAAATAATATGTTTTCAAGGCCTTCTTAAAAGCCTGCAATAACAGAGTGTGGTGGACCTCTGATGGCATGTTGCTCCAATGGCGTGGAGTGGCCACCACAGAGAAGGCCCTTTGAGTTAAAATATGCATATATATATATATATATATATTGCATTTTAGGTATTTTGGCATCACCCCTTGTGCCTTTGGCCCCTACCACCACTGGAATGCCTTCATGGTGAAAGAGGTTCAACACCCCTGCTGGTCAGATGACACAGAAATATTTTCAACAAATATGACCTGAACTGTTACCATGTCAGGAGGAGAAGAATGTATGTTTTCAAGTGGCTGCAGACCAAGAACAGTTACTTGACCTTTGCCTCTATGGTGTTACAACACTATTTATGGTGCTACAACACTTAGCCACAGGTGTCCTAAGGTACTAGTGCCAACACATATTATGGCGATAGTGTTAAGTCAATGAACGCCTTCTAGGGACCCTAGATCAGTGATATGACTGACTTGTCACCCAGTAACTCTTCTTCCATGCTGATAAATATTGACAGTACTATATAAGTAAATAATAACAACCTAAGTCTGTGCAATATATCTCATATTGTCTGTTTATAAGAAAGATAAACTGAAAAATTACTTTTATTTCATGTTTTAATTGCACCGTTTCTAAGGTAACTGGAACCAACTCATGCTTGAAGATGTACACACAATGGGTAAACAAACCCACCGGTGATTATCGCAAAACATTATACCATGTCTCATCTGAGCTTCAACATTGTCTACTTTAAATAAAGAACTTAACACAGATCCAAAATGTAGCCCACAACAGAGAATAATGAAGAATAAGTATGCAGCAGAGACCACCAGAGCATACAACTGTCAGATGGACAAAAATGCTGCAGTCTTGCATTCAGAATGATAAACTAGAATGATATCTCACCCTAAGCCACCATCTCAGTATCCAAGTGAATATAATGGTCACTTTTAAGGAATGGCAAAACACCAGATTGGGTTTAATAAAAAGTTTACAGCTCTGACAAATAACCTTACTGCATTTGTATAAACCCCAAATCTTCCTGAAGCTTATGCACCTCATTACTTTCACAATGGTCTTATAACATTACCTTTAATAAGAACTGCCTATATTTTTAAATAACAGTGTCTATATAAAACCATAACATATAGATTTGTTTGCATTTACAAACAAACCAGTGTATGTGTATTTGGTAACCTTCTCCTCTCTTACACTTCGAAGACATACCCAAAAACATTACGTCCTGCTGGATTGAAACAGTCTGCAATGTTGAACCAATGTCCCAGTCGTACAGATCTTTTATACTAAAGCAACTCATTCAAGGCAACTACCTACATGAGCCATTGTGCACATGTCGAGACTAATTTGCCATGACCTCCCTATAATCACACCTACTTGTCATTTCCTTTCTTCTCTTGCAATTCCAACCAACTAAAGTAATGCTATTACATTCATTCTCTAACGCCCTCTCTTAACCTAGGCTCAAATCCAAATCCCAAAGCTTCACATTGTGAATGCACAAAATTGCCAGATTTACAAATTCAGCAACCCACAATCCAGCCCCCTACCTTAATCCTCAGGGTTTCTTTCTGCAAACCCATCCCCATCACCTCCCACACACCTCAGATGTCCACTACAAAGGAAAATCACACACACACACAAAGCCTGACAAACATGCAATACAGCCCCATCCCTCACCCTCTCCTATCTCTACAAAGAAGTTCTTCCAAAATGCTCTGCGACACTGCAAACTAACCCTCCTTTCTGCAGCAAGCTACTCTCCCCTTCCTCCCTCCCTCCCAATCCATTTCAGCATTGCCCCATCTCAATGCAACACCATCACCTTCTCCAGCCCCAACTCCAATATGTCTTTGACCTAACATTCCCGCTACAGCATGAGAAGCCCTACAAAACCTTCCCCCGTCCACACAGCCAGGTTCCCCCCCAACAACGCTAACCCATCTGCAGCAATGCCTCCCATTGCAAGCCCCGTCAATGGGGCAGGAAAACCTCACCGAGCACCCCTAACATCTTGCACGGCATCTTTGTGGTGGATTTTAATTGTTCTCAGCCGCCTGGAAAAAACAGGGCACCGTGTAAATAAAGGCAGACAAGGCGCCGGGGGCCCTGCGTCCCCCCCAACCACCACCACACAGCAGCTTCGCCTTGCGAACCCAGATCTGCACAACCCTCACCCTGTGCCCCCCACCTAAACAAAACCCCCATTCCCATTTAAGAGCCCCCTTTGACACCCTCGCCCCCTTCGCCCCTCCCTTGCACGCGCAACTCCACCCACCCCTCCGTCTTCACTCCTCCTGCCCCCCTCCCCAAATTTCGGACACCTCCTCCCCATCCTCCAGGCCCCCTCCCCGGTACGCCCCTAGATCGTCCCCCCTCCCCCTTCTCTAACGGCTCTTCACCCCCACACCCCACATTTGACAGCCTCTCCCCTCCATTGGCGATGGGCTACAGCTCCCGACATGCTGGCTGGGGGTGATGGGTGCTGTAGTCCGACGCCTCTAGAGGGCCCCTGCTGGGGGAGAGGCTCTATCCTGCCCTGCCCTCACTTCGTCACCCCCTCCCCTATTTGGGGACCCCTCCCCTCGGCCCAGCCTCACACACCCCCTTCCCCGGCCGCCTCGCTCACCGGCCTGGGTGGTGTCGCTGAGGTCGTAGGCGGCGGCGGCAGCAGTGGCGGCTGTGGCGGTGCAAGAGGCGGCGGGGAACTCGCGAAGTTTCCTGCCGCTGAGGCAGAGGATGCCCGAGCTGGCGGCCTCCTCGAGGGTCTTCTCCAGGCTGCGGCCGGTGTGAGGCGACGAGGAAGCGGCGGCGGAGGACGAGGAGGCGGCGGCGGCGGCCGACGAAGCGCCGCCGCCGCCGCCCGAGAGTCCGCCGCCTGCCACCCAGGCGGGCCCGGTGCCCGGGTACGAGAGCGTGAGGTGCGCCGGCAGGCCCAGGCCGAAGAAGCCCGCGCCCGGGCCCAGCTCCGAGCAGGGCGGCGGCGGCGGCGGCGGCGGCGGCAGCGACGACGGAGGGCCGCCGCCGCCGCCTCCTGAAGCGGGGCCCGGTCCAGGCCCGGGACCCCCGCCTTCGCCGCCGCTGGCCATGGTGCCTCCCCCTTGCCCGGCCGCCATCGACGCCGCCGCCGCCGCCGAAACCCTCCTCCGCCCCGCCACAATAATAACAAACAGCGGCAGGCAGAGCAGGCTGAGGAGAACGGAGTGCCGACTGCGCAGGCGCCGAGCGAGGGGAGTGGCGGGGACGCGGCCGCGCACGCGAGGCAGGGAGCGGAGAGGGGCGCGCGGACGAGAGAGAGAGAGAGAGCGCGCGCGCGCGCTCCCGCTCGCCGCCGCGTGGTGGGGGAGGGGCCGCGGCTGTGAAGCGCTTCTCCTCAGGGCTGACAAAAGGTCGCCTCAGAGGCGCCCCCCCCCCCTTCTCCTGTGAGGGGATGCTTCACACGCCTGATTTATATATAGATTTGTGTTGTTGTTTTTATTTATTAGCAATATTTATTAGCAATATAGTCATATCGTTCATTAATTACATTTCCCCAGGGCTGGTCCAAGCAGTAAATAGCAGCTCCCCACCCAAGTCGAGGTACATAGTACCCACCCAAAGCCACGTCGTTTTAGCACATGAGGCAGAAAATGCCATAAGCACCTCTCCACATCCTTGTAGTAGAAATACAATAACAACACAGTAAATAATAACTATTCATTGGACGCCCTTTTATGACACGCACACAAAAAGAGAGACTGGTCTCAGGATGCTATAAATGAATTTATTGCTGGAAAGCGTCTGGTAAATTCATCCTGAGACCGTTCTCTTCTTTTGTGTACATCTTGGATGCTCAACCGCCTTGCACCCTTTTACGACACCCCAAAGCTGCTGCCTGAGGCGACTGCCTCACATCTGCCTTATGGAAGGGCCGGTCCTGACATTCCCATACTGCCCAACTTCCCAAGCTCTCTTGGTGGTTATCGTAATCAAAACCATTTGATTTTTTTTAAAAAAAGTATTCGTGTAATACCTTTATTATGCCAACACAAGGGTCCCAAAATGTACACACTTCTGAGTTCTTTGGGTGTGTGGGGGGTCTTACATAGAGTAGAGCTATTGAAATGAATGGGATTTAAAGGCACAAATATATGCGCATCAGGAAAGATGTCACCAACAGTAGATTTTGTGGAGTGGGGAGAGAAAAACGGGGTAGGGGAAGAAAGATGACTTGGTCAAGTTTATCCTAACCCCCCCCCCTCTCACATACACATATATACACACCTCCTTTTTGTACCATCTTGCCTGATGAAGAAATCTGTAGATCTCAAAAGTTTGCACATATTTTGGTGACCTTTGATATGGATTTGGTTTTTTTTTTCTTTTTCTAATGGCCAACTTAGTTTTTTGACAGCCGCTTTCAACTGCCTTCTTAGCCCCCTTCACAAATTCCCGTTCATGTACCACCATTCCCATCATGTACCACCAGCTGTGCAAGCTTCAGACCTTCCACCAAACACATTGAAGTTGGAAGGACAGAGCCAGTGGGATTGGGCCTTGGGTTGCAAGGCCTGAAGTTGCAGTCGCCATACATTCATGGATGTGCGGGGGCCACTCAACCATCACTAGATTTGCTCACATTCCACTGAGTCTTCCTCTTATTGATTGATACATTTATATGCCACCTTTCTTCCAAGGAGCTCACACGATTCTCTTCCTTCCCTCCTTCCCTCCCCCCCAATTTTGTTATCACAACAACCCTGTGAGGTAGGTTAGGCTGAGAGAGTGACTAGCCCAGTCACCCAGTGAAGCAGAGTGGGACATGAGCCAAAGGCTTTCTATTCCCCATGCGGTATGTTGATGGACGCGTCAGGTGCATTCTGCTCAGCCTTTCCCTTCACACAAGCCTCGGAAGCACTTGCATTTAAAGCTTTCTACTTTATGCCTTGTACAGTAGACCATAGAAGCTATTTGCTAAGCTGCTAAACTCTGCCCACTTATTTTGGAGACATCCCGCCAAGCTCAATATGACTGCTCTAGATGTGTACCATGCAAGCAAGGTCCAAACAGCTTTATTTAATCTTATTTATTTTTAAGGACAAATTAGATCCTGTTTTTCTAGGCAAAATGCCCACTCAATATCTTACATAAGATGATAATAAAATAATATAAACAAAGATGAGCAGAAAGGAAGAAAGAGAAGGAAGGAAATTAACTTTAAAAAGTCAACAAACTAACACAGTCTTCAGTGGTTACTTAAAAGCAGGCAATGAGGAGGGAAGAATTGAATATCTCTGGGGAAGAGTATTCCATAATCTAAGAGCCACAATGGAAAATTCCCTTTCCACATCTGCACTGACAGAACATCTGCTAGAGTGACAAGAAGTCCCTCAAAAGCTAAGCAAAGTTTATAAGCATGCTCATATTTGAGGATGCTACGCTCAAGATGCCCTAGTCCCAGGCCATTTAGGGTGCAATCCTATGCATGTTTAGACCTGCTAGCAGGGGAATGCTGGGAGTTGTAGGACTTTTTATTCTGGCTAAACATGCATAGGATTGCACCTTTCAAGTTTTAAAGACTAATGTCAGCACCTTAAATTGAACCTAGAAGCAAATTGACAGGCAGTGAAGTGGACATAAAACTTGCATAATGTGGTGTGTTTTGCTGGAGCCCCCACTTATCAATCAGGCAGCAGCATTTTGGACTACCTGAAGGTTTCCGGACTTTCTTCAAGGGCAGTTCCACATAGAAAATATTACAGTAGTCCAAACTGGAAGGAGCATGAACTGCGGCTGTACTGTTTACCTTTGCTGACCTTTATTTCTTTTTTGTCTGTCTGTACATATTGTTGTGAGACTGGGGTTTTGGATAAGAGAGGAGCTGGAAGGACTTCTTAATAATCAGTGACACAACATGCCAGGCATAGGTAAATTATCAGAAAGGCTAGCAGATGGTTAGAAAAGATGACTTATTCTTATTTCCCACCCACCCTTCCAGCTGGAGGAAAGAGTAAACTAGGAGTGTAAATGAAAAACAAACCATTTTGTGACATACAGTGAAAAAGAGATCAAGGATGAGTTATTGTAAGTTCTGGAACAATCGCTGGCTGCTTCTGGAGATCTGCTGTGTTGGAGTGTTTAAACAGTGTGCTTCTACCTCTGCTCAACCTGTATATCTGTAAATAAACTCAAATATTAGAAAATGTCTCTAGTGGTCTTTCCTTCCAAAGGAAATCCCTCTAGTATGATGAGACGGAGTTAACAACCTCTCTATCCACTTTCTCCACACCATGCATATTTTATACACCTCTACCATGTCCCCCTTCCTCGCATTTTTTTAAAACAGAAAACCTTCAAATTTTGTAACCTTCTCTCATAAGGGAGTTGTTCCACCCCCTTGGTCATTTTCATTACCCTTTTCTTTACCCTTTCATACTCTACAATATTCTTTTTGATGCACAGCAAGCAGAATTGTACACGGTATTCCAAGTGTGTTGGCAGTTTTTGTCCTGATTCCTAATGTAGGATTTTCTTTTCCACAACAGCTGCACGCTGGGTTGATGATTTCATTGAGCTATCCACCATGCCTTCAAGATTTCTCCCCAGGTCAATCATCACCAGTTCAAATCTCATCAGTGTAAAGTTGGGAATTTTTGCTCCAAATATGAGTCACTTCTTACTTGGACCAGACTTGCCATTTTAATTACCATTTACTCAGTTTTAAGAGATCCTTTTGGAAATCTTTGCGGTCTTTTTCGTTTTGCTTTTACTACCCCAAATCAGTGATCAGCAAACTTGGCCACCTCACTGTTCGTTTCTAACTCCAGATCATTTATGAACAAGTTTAAAAGCACTGGTCCCAATGCAGTTCTTTAAGAGACCGCTTATTCCTACTCTCTACTTTCTTTTCTTTAACCAGTTTCAGATCCATAAGAGGGCTTCTCCTCTTATCTGATGACTATTAAATTTGTTTGGGAGCCTTTGATGAGGGACTCTGTTATGCTGCTGCTGCTTCTAAGAGAAAATTACTCCCAGAAAGGGGGGTGGGATTTTCAAAGACAGGAAAGTAGTGACTGAAACCAACAAAATTCATTGGATATACCAATGGGTCCTGAAAGCAAATTAAAGCATCAAGTCTTCGTTTCAGAGATGCCTCTCTAGCAAACTTCCTAATGTCTTTACATGGTACAATTTGAAACGTTCAAGAAATCATCATGATGTGAAATGAAGTGGGAAGCAATGTATTTGAAGAGTCGTTGCTTTTCACTGCTGCAAAGTAGTCTAGAAATATGTTCGCCAGCTGCCTATTTCCCCCAAGGTAAAGATTGGGACATTTTTTGTGAACCATACAACAGACGAAGCCACAAATCATCAACCTGGGAACAGTTCTACTGGCTAGATGACCTACATGTGGTTAAATAGCTTGCATGGGTGCCTGAGAATGGATGCCATGAAACTGAGGTTGGTTCCCAGTTCCTTATTAAATACAGAGGTACAAGTGAAGAGCATATCCTAAACAAATAACAATCATCCTGTCTGGCCTCATTCTTGGGCGATGCCATTCACACCCAACCCAATCCAACCCAGTTCAACCTCTTCCTTGGCAAGGACAGCAGTGGATGAAACAACGACCCCCAGTGGCTTTGCTCCTGCATAGTCTTACCAGGTGACTAGGCAAAACTAGCTTGGCTTACTTCTGTGACTTTAACAAGAGCTTGAAGATATGCAGGAATTAACAGGTTTATCTGCAGATAAGCATTGCTGTCTGATAATGTCTGCAGATCAAATTGCCAGAAGGGAGACAGAACATGGCCCCATGAAAGGTGGTGATCCTGCCTCTGTGCCTAACACAAGGGTGGACAACTGTTCTGGCCCCAGGGGCCAGATTGCCTTCCGATTCATCCCGCAAGGGCCGGATGATATCAGGGCAGATGACATCAGCACACAGACTCCTCCCCCCCTGAAGCCCCACTCTAAAAGTCCCACCCCGGGTGTCATAGGGTTCCCTTTCTCTGTGCAGAAAGAGGCACTGGGAATTCACCACCCATCATACCAGCTTTAGGATGATCACATACAACAACAGAGGTCAAGGCTTCCGTACCTTGAGGAGTTGTCTAGAAAAGGGGATTTCAGGAAGGTGTTTTTTTCCCCCACCCCTGCAGGACTGATTTGTTTCTGTTTTATTTTGAAATATATTATACCTTTGCTTTTCTGCTTAAGCATCCAAAGTTGGTGGGGGGGAAAAGAAGAAAGCAAGATATATAAACAGTTGTTATAATAACAGCCCTTTAGAAAAGCAAACATTGAACCAAACTGCAGGGGATAAACATCTTAAGAGCAGGAAACATGCAGCAGATTGAAAACAATTTAACTCATTTAAATGATTTAGCCCACTTTTCTAGAAACATGTCCTATTCAAAGTGGCTTACAAGGATCTAAAAGAGATTAAACTATTAACAACCCTTTAAGTTCACTCACTGAATGCAATTCCCACTTCTACTAATGTTAAAGATACAAGTGCTTTGCATTTGTTACTGTATCTGCACTTCTTCAACAAGAATCCCTTTTTAGGTGCGTGGACCAGAACTGCATACCGTATTCCAAATGTGGTTGGACCGTAGATTTGTACTTGGGCAGTATGAAATTGGCAGCTTTGTTTTCAATTCCTTTCCTAATTATGCCTAACATGAAGTTTGCCTTTCTTTCTTGTCTTTTTTACAGCACTGGGTGGACATTTTCATCCAACTGTCCACCACAACCCTAAGATCTCTTTCCTGATCAGTCACCACAAGCTCAGTTCCCATCAGCTTTTTCCTTGAAGTTGCGGGGTTTTGTTTTGTTTTTTGCCCCAATGTGCATCACTTTACACTTGCTTACATTAGATCGCATTGGCTGTTCCGAGCTCCATCACACCAGCGATTTATCGCACTCTCGCCATGCCTGGTACGTGTTTTTTGCAGCACGGTACTCACATGACGTCGTCCGTGTCCTGCGCTCATCTCGCCTCTTCCCCTCCATTTTCCATCTTATTTTGGGAGCGGGGAAAGTCTGGTTATTTTCCCTCGGTGTGCAATAAAGCCACTCCTCCCTCCCATGTATTGCTGTTCCTTGCGCTATATTGGACCATCCCGATTTTTGTTGGGGGCGTGTGTGTCAAAGGGTGGTCTCACTAACAAAAGAGGAGGGCGGAGCGTTTCTCCACTCAACTGCTCAACCGTGAAGGGGGAGGGAGAGAGGGCGCCCAAAGACCCTGCGCCCGGGACTCAGTCCCATTAGACTCTATGGTTCTTACTCCTGAGTAGGCATGTCTAGGTTTCCTGACTAGCGCAATATGGGCTTCCCCTTGCCATGCCAACATTGACCACAAAGTCCTGAGCTCTTTGCAGACCCTTTTTGTTTGAACCACCCAAAGCAATCTGGTGTCATCTGCAAACAAGGCCACCTCGTTGCTTTCAGGGGCAGAATGAAAAAACATCTCAGGTTGATGCACATGCACCTGAGGTCCATCACCGCACAGCGGCTCTGAAGGATGCAGCAACGCTGCCTATCTACACTACTGCTTTAAAACGGTTTAAAACGGTTTATAACAGTAGTGACAACTGTTGGGGCCCAGGACACACTCCAGATACAGTTTTCAAACCGTTTTCAAAGTGTGATATCCTGCTTGGTGTAGATTGGAGATGCTGGCAGGCAATGCCGCGGAGTTCAAATGGGCTTCCTCGTGGGCAAGGATCAATGGGGAAGGCGGAACTCGCAGCTGCTGCTGCTGCTGCTGCTGCTGCTCCCGTGCCAGGGAATGGGGCCGGGCCGGGCCGGGCCAGGAGGGCGACGCAGCTGCTGGCCGGCGGGGGCGGAGGCTGGCAAGGCACTCCGGCCACCTCCCCGCCTGCCCCGGCCTTTCCCGAGCCGGCCGCTGCGTGCGCCAAGGCGGTCCGGCTCCCTCGTGCCCAGAGAGAAGCCATGGAGGCTCCGCGCGTCGGAGGGCAGGAGCCAGAAGCGGGCGCCGCTGGGGCAGCAGGATCGGGCCCGGGCGCCCCCGCCCCCGCCGAGGAGGAGATCGATCTGTCTCTGGGTATGTGGGCCTCCCCACTCTTGGGGGAAGGGGGCTTGCCCTGCGCCCCAGCGCTTTGGGGGGGCGCCATGGCACAGCGCCACGCCGGAGCCTTCTGGCTTGTGGGGATGGAGGGGGGGGGGGAAGAAGTGAGACCCCCCCCCCCCGCGCACACACACACTCCTGCCTATATCTTCCGTATTGGAATCAGCGTGACTGGGGAGGGGGAGAGACGTGGTGACGAGGATCACGCGTATGGCTCAGAAAGGGCCTCCCGGCTGGGGAAACTTGGGGAAAGTTTGCAAACACCATGCAGCGTTCATCTGTAGCCCCCCCCCCACCAGCTGTGCCAGTCCAGTCCCCCCCCCCAACGGATCCAGGTGCCCCCAGCTGGACCACCTGTCTAACCCAGGTGGAGCCTCCTTCCCTCCTATCGCCCTCAACACACACCTTCGCCATTACCTTTTCCTTATCTCCCTCCCATACCTTTTGTCCCGGCCTTTTACACCTCCCTTTGGCCCTTCTGAATTCCACCCTCGCCCCCTCCGGGTCTCTGGCGTCTCTCCTCTTCCCGCCCCCCCCCCCACTGCCCCAACACCCAAAAGGTGGCCTTTCCATCACACCAGGAAGGCTGTGTGAGAAAGCAGGACCATCCTCAGAGAGGCCGATGTTTTGGTGGGACAGGGCAGCCTTCCTCAACTGGGGCCTTCCAGAAATGTTGGACAACAACTCTCAGCATGGACTGCAACTCCCAGGATGCTGGGAGTTGTGATCCAACACATCTGGAGGGCACCAGGTCGGGGAAGGCAGGACCAAAGCAAGATGGTGGGATTAAACTCAAAGCGGGGGCTGAGAAGCTGGCGTCTCCAACTCCTTCTCCCTGCACCCAGGCTCAGACCCCACCACTGAGCGAGGACTTGATCTCTCCAAAAATAGAGCGGCTGGATGTGATGCCGGGTCTATTTATGGAGCTGCCTGGAGATGCGAATCATTTCCCTGGCATCCGATGTGTTGTGCACACAAACATCGCACTCTTTTATGAAGTCAGCAGGCTGGAAATACCCACATCCCAGGGGATTACTATAAAAGTGGAAAATCTCCCCATTCCCTGTGGGCTGCTTGGCTCATCGATTTGCCTTAGTAACTCCCCCCCTTCTGCAAATCTGAATGCTAAATATCTGTACTTGGATGATCCGTGTCAGTATCTGGCACCCCATGATCTGACTTAGGGTGCCTCTACAAGAGGCATTTAAAGCTCTTTCAAGGCGCATTAAAAAAATTACCTCTACAAGAACAGAGCGCAAATCGGGCGTAGAGGCGCGTTATCTCCCCGATTATGCGCATTATCGAATGCGCGTTAAATCGTGAGTTTTATTTTGCACCGTCCGTTAAAGCACATTTTGACTGTGTGAATAAGCGCTTATGCGCATTAACTACTTGTAAAGCGCATTTTGGACATCTGTTAATGCGTTTCGCCGCCTCTTGCCGCCTCGTGCAGAGGGATTAGGCGTAAATGCGCTTCTGCGATTATGCGCATAATCGCCTAACCAGGCGCAAAAGCAAATCCTTGTAGAGGGGACCTTATTTAATAACCATCATCCAGCACATAATATTTCCCTTTTGGATTTTGTGTATTGTTACTCTGGATTTGATATCAATATTTAAAACTGGTCTCCTGCTTCCACTTGTCTTTTCCCCTGGGGTGAAACATCTGTCGCTTCTCCCAGCCTTCCTTTTAATGCTTCTCTGAATGCTTTCCAATTTGTCAATATCTTTCCTGAATGGTGGTGACCAGATCTTGACTCAGTGCTCAGAGGCATGTGATATGGTACAGAGAAAGGAGACGAGGAGATGTTTTTCTCCCTCTCTCATTGTGTGAGAACGCAGGGTCGCCTGATGGCTACATGCTGGATGGCTGTGTGCTTCCTCCAGTATCCGAGGCAGTAAGCCTACATGCACCAGTTGCTGGGGAACATGGGTGGGAAGGTGCTGTTGCACCATGTCTCGCTTGTGGGTCCCTGCTTGGCTCTTCTGATGTTCTTATGAAGCGGAGTTCAGCACAGATGAAAGGAAGTCCTTTACACAACCCAGAGCTAAACGATGAAGTGATGGCCGCCAACTAGGATGGCTTTAAAAGGGGATTAGACAAATTCAGGGAGGAGAAGGTTATCAATGGCTGATGGTACTCCTGGTACCCTCTGGCGGCCTCACAACAGCCAGAGAGGGTGATAGTGACCATTGTTTTAGGGTGCCTCTACAAGAGGCATTTAAAGCTCTTTCAAGGCGCATTAAAAAATTTACCTCTACAAGAACGGAGTGCAAATCGGGCGTAGAGGCGATTTATCTCCCCGATTATGCGCATTATTGAATGCGCGTTAAATCGCGAGTTTTATTTTGCTCCGGCCGTTAAAGTGCATTTTGACTATGTGAACAAGCGCTTATGTGCATTAACTACTTGTAAAGCGCATCTTGGTCATCCGTTAATGCGCCTCGCCGCCTCTCGCTGCCTCTCGTGCAGAGGGATTAGGCGTAAATGCGCTTCTGCGATTATGCGCATAATCGCCTAACCAGGCGCAAAAGCGAATCCTTGTAGAGGGGACCCTAGTTTGATGTTGGAAAGGAAACTCATTCTGAGGTCTCTTAATATGAACTGTTGAATGAATCGTTTACTATATAGAATTGATATTATTGATACAGAATATTGTCAAACGCACTCCAGAAAGAAAACAAATGACCTCTAATAGCGTATCCAGACTTGGCTTGTTAGTATGTTTAGTGCTCATTTAAACTTTTTATACGTTTTAGATGAGCTATAATTGCTGAAAGGGTTAATGTTATGATACAGTGAATTGTAATGACGGCTATTGAATTTAAAATAAATGGTCTATTCTGTGAGCTGCTTTGAGCACAAATGGATTTGTGGACGAAACACAATAGACCACCAGAATGATGTATGGCTAATTTAGATGACATCATCAAGCGTAACAAGAAAGGACAGACAAACCCAAAGAGGAACAGATGGAGGCAGGGGCTCAAGAACAGGAATCCAGCCTACGGCAACGGGAGACCTAGATTCCGGAGCTGGGAGCCACGAAATCTGCAAGGTATGTGCGAAGCATCATCAATAATAATAATAATAATAATAATAATAATAATAATAATAATAATTTCTTACCCGCCTCTCCCTCTGGATCAAGGTGGGGAACAACTGAATACAAAAATACAATAAAATACATAAAACTGATTAAAAACATATCAAACTAATACATTATTAAAACAACAGTCAGACATCTTAAAATTCGACTGGGAAGGCCTGCCGGAAGAGGTCAGTCTTATGGCTTTCTTAAATTTGGAGAGACTGTTGACGAATCACTCCCGGCAGGCTATTCCACAGTCTGGGAGCGGAAGTAGGAAGTGGGAGATTTAGGAGTTGAAAGGACACGTTGTAGTGGTGCCTGGGCTCTCAGGGATGCAGCACCTGCAGGGCTGGCCTTGGGATAAATAGCAAGGAATGCCTTTAGTTACCCCCACCTCCTATGGTCACCTTTGCAGGGCCACCTAGAGAGTTTATGGCCCCTGGCGCAGGTGCCCTCTTCAGTCCTGTTTGGCGCCTCCCTTTCAGCTCAGCTTGGCGTCCATTGTTTCAGCTTCACGCAAACACCCTTTGCTTGGGATGCCCACAGGAGTTCTCAGCCATTCTCCAAAGATAAGCAGCCCTTGCCAAGCTCTGATCTGTTGAGCACATCCATTGGGCCATCTTGCCCAGCAGTGCCTACCACTCCTGATCAACAGCAGCTTCTGTTCCTTTTGAATTGGAGATGGCAGCAATTGAACTTGGACCCTTCCCAGCCCTTTTCTTAAGTGGCCACTTATATTTATTTGTTAAATTTATATCCCACTGGCTGGGGAATGCTGGGAGTTGTAGGACTTTCTTCTCTCTAGACATACATAGGATTGTGCCTTTAAATTGTTAGGTATTTGCTCCATTACTTTTTGCCGCTTCAAAACACATTTATGCCTCTCTTCCCAGTTATTTTCATTCCAAGGATCCATTTAATTTATGCTAAATTTGTTCATTTATTCATTTCCACCCCATCACAGTTACTTTTCCAACTTTGATACCGGTCTCCATCACACCTATTTCCCCCCCCCCCGGGTTTACCTCCGCATTTTTACCTCCATGTCATAAGCGCATCAAGCTAATGGTCCCTTTTGTGGTATTGCGCTGCACCGTGAAACCTCCCTTTCGCTTGTTTGCTCTTCCACTCCACCCCGCCCCTTCTCTCAAAGCACATGCCCCCAACAAAGGAAAAAGTGAGAGGACAGCAATACATGGAGGCTTAAAGGCGCATTAAATCCGCTTGGGGAAAATAATCCAGACTTTCCCCACACCAAAATAATACACAAAACAGAGGAAAAGAGAAGAGATGGGTGAAGGACAGGGACGACATCATGTGAGTCCCGCGCTTCAAAACCAGACGTGGCGAGAGTGCATTAAACTGCTGGTGTGATGGAGCCATCTCAAGATCTTTCAGTATTTATTGGACTGGTTAGGTTGGTCCCACTGCTCCAGACTACTGGGGATAAAAAGCCAGGGAGATTCACTTTTAAAAGGGCCTGAGGTTGCTTTGGTTTTCTCCAACAAAACGGTTAAACTGAATTTACTGCAGGAGTTTTGTGTTGTTGTTTTTTTAAAAAATGCAGGCTTCTTACATAACGGCCGGATATTAAATGAAAAGCCAATCAATAATGAATTGGCGGCTAGGAATACATGTAAATAGAGATAAAAGAAAGATGGAGACAAAAGGAATAAATATTCAGTGAGGGTATAACCGTGATGTCACTTCATATCTATTGCATGACAGAGTGCAGCTATTGCAAGTTGGAACAATAAGGCATCCATAAACTGGAGCGTAGAACAAGGAACCGGATCACGACAAAGAAAGCCCCCCTCTTCCAATGAATGGCCCATCCACAAATTAGCAGAACAATTTGTCAAGATGCAGAGAGGTAGAGATTAGGGAGAAAGATTATCTGCAGAGGGGGAAGGCTCTTGAATCATGCAACGATTTCTATTCCGGTGGAGGAACTTGGTGTAAATCATCAACGCTGACTCCAGAGTCCCAGATATGTAGGCTGACCATATGAAAAGGAGGACAGGGCTCATGTAACTTTAACAGTTGTAGAGAAAAGGGAATTTCAGCCAGTGTCATTTGTATGCAATTAGTTCCTGGTGAAATTCCCTCTTCATCACAATAGTTAAAGGTGCAGGCACTATACTAGAGTGAACAGATACAAAAGAAGGCAGGGCCCCTGCAACTTTAACTGTTGTGATGAAGAGGGAATTTCACCAGGAACTTGGCTGAAATTCCCTTTGCTCTACAACTGTTAAAGTTACATGAGCCCTGTCCTCCTTTTCATATGGTCAGCCTACAGATATGGGATATGATATAGCGTGACCATATGGAAAGGAGGACTGGGCTCCTGTATCTACCTGTTGTATAGTAAAGGGAATTTCAGCAGGTGCCATTTTTATGCATGCAGCACCTGATGAAATTCCCTCTTCATCCCAACAGTTCAAGCTGCAGGAGCCCTGTCCTCTAGATCAGATACAAAAGAGGGCAGGGCTCCTGCAGCTTTAACTGTTGGGATGAAGAGGGAATTTCACCAGGTGCTGCAGGCACACAAATGACCCCTGCTGAAATTCCCTTTTCTATACAACTGTTAAAAATACAGGAGCCCTGTCCTCCTTTCCATATGGTCACCCTAGGGATTAGAGCAGCAGCAGCATATCGAGAGCCAGCGCTGTGGAGTAGTAAATGGCTTTGGGTGATATTATGGTTGGGGGAATGGTGCACGGATGTTGTAAATGAGGCACTCCAGAGAGACCCTGGGTTCCAAACTCCATTCAGCCCTGAAGCTCGCAAGGTAACCTTAGGCTAGGGTGACCAGATAAAATCCAGGTCAGGGCTCATGTAACTTTAACAGTTGTAGAGAAAAGGGGATTTCAGCCCTTTTCAGTTCCTGGTGATATTCCCTCCTCATCACAACTGTTAAAGTTGCAGGGGCCCTGCCTTATTTTATATATGGTCACTCTAGTATAGTGCCTGCACCTTTAACTGTTGTGATGAAGAGGGAATATCACCAGGAACTAGGGGTGTGCACGGACCCCCCGGATCGGATCGGGACCCGGATCGGGACCTCCAATTTTGTCCCGGACCGGTTCGGACAAAATCGGAGGCCCCCCGGACCGGATCGAGTCCGATCCCGACCCAAAAATCGTACATTTTTGGATCGGCCGCCATTTTTTCCCCCATAGACTTGCATTGCAATGCAAGTCTATGAGGAAAAAATGGCGGCGGGTGGGTAAGGGGGGGCCTAACTCCCTCCCCCCCCCGGGGCCGTCCGTTGTGGACGGCCCCGGCAGGTAAACCCCCTCCCCCGCGCTCCCTACCCCCCCTGGGGCCGCCCGCTTCCATCCGCGGGCGCCCGCGGGCGCCAGCGGATAGAAGCGGACGGCTCCGGGGGGGGGTAAGCCCCCTTCCCCGCCACTTACCTTCTCGGCCCGTCCGGCGCCGGCGGCTACTACCAGCGGGCTCCGCGGCCTACTCTCGAGTAGCGCGCCGGGTGATGACATCACCCGGCGCGCCACCCTGGAGCAGGCCGCGGAGCCTGCTGGTAGTAGTAGGCGCCGGCGCCGGACGGGAGCCGCCGGGCCGGGCAGGTAAGGGCCCCCCTCCCCCCTCCCCCCTCCGCGCGCCCCCTCCTCCCCTCCACGCACCCCCTCCTTACCTTTCCGGCCCGGCGGCTCCCGTCCGGCGCCGGCGCCTACTACTTCCAGCAGGCTCCGCGGCCTACTCTAGAGTAGCGCGCCGGGTGATGACATCACCCGGCGCGCCATCCTAGAGCAGGCCGCGGAGCCTGCTGGGAGTAGTAGGCGCCGGCGCCGGACGGGAGCCGCCGGGCCGGGCAGGTAAGGGCCCCCCTCCCCCCTCCCCCCTCCGCGCGCCCCCTCCTCCTCTCCACGCACCCCCTCCTTACCTTTCCGGCCCGGCGGCTCCCGTCCGGCGCCGGCGCCTACTACTTCCAGCAGGCTCCGCGGCCTGCTCTAGAGTAGCGCGCCGGGTGATGACATCACCCGGCGCGCCATCCTAGAGCAGGCCGCGGAGCCTGCTGGGAGTAGTAGGCGCCGGTGCCGGACGGGAGCCGCCGGGCCGGAAAGGTAAGGGCCCCCCTCCCCCCTCCGCGCGCCCCCTCCTCCCCTCCACGCACCCCCTCCTTACCTTCCCGGCCCGGTGGCTCCCGTCCGGCGCCGGCGCCTACTACTACCAGCAGGCTCCGCGGCCTGCTCTAGAGTAGCGCACCGGGTGATGACATCACCCGGCGCGGCACCCTAGAGCAGGCCGCGGAGCCTGCTAGTAGTAGTAGGCGCCGGCGCCAGACGGGAGCCACCGGGCTGAGAAGGTAAGTGCCCCCCTCCTCCCCCCCCCGCTGTCCACTTTCATCGGCGGGCGCCCGCTGGCGCCCGCCAATGGAAGCGGCGGTGGGCGCCAGTGGGCGCCCGCCGATCCGCCGATCCGCCGAACCGGTTCGGAGCTTTTTCGGACCGGTTCGGATTGGATCGGCCGATCCAGCTGCGGGATCGGAAATCGGATAATTTATCCGATTTCCCACTGGACCGGACTCGGATCGTGGATCGGGTCCGATCCAGTGCACATCCCTACCAGGAACTAATTGCATACAAATGACACTGGCTGAAATTCCCTTTTCTCTACAACTGTTAAAGCTACATGAGCCCTGACCTGGATTTTATCTGGCCAGCCTACCTTAGGCCTGTCTTTATTTCTCAGCCTTCCCTAGCTCACAGGGTTGTTATGATGATAAAACTGGGTGAAAACCCTGTGTACTCAGCCCTGGGCTCTTTGAAGGCAGAGCTGAGGAAGTACAAATGTGTGATAAGCAATAAATAAGCATCCCCAAATGCTCTTGGCTGATACGAATAGCATTTTATTTATTTATTACATTTCTGATCAACCCACCGACTCATGCTCTCCGGGTGAATTACACATTTAAAAAACTAAATTGCCAATAAATGGTTAAATATGTAAAATGAAATACAAATATTTAAAAGAATAAAATACAATGCTAAATGATAAACAGTGCAAGAATCGATAAAACAAGCATGATGAACTAGAACGAGGCCTCTAAAATGCCTGGGATAAAAGAAAGGTGCCAAAAAGGTAACTGCATCGGTGCCAGAGTTTGGGGAGTTTATTCCATAAATGGACATCTGAGGTTCTGTTTTCCATGCAACGGATTGGAATCTAAATTACATATTTTTTTTTTAGGACCCAACAGGTTTAGAGGTGGGTTTAGGAAGCTGCAGTATTACAAGAAGCCTTTCTGGAATGGCGTGAGCCGGCCTGGGCAGAGAGCAGCCGTCGGGCCAAATGGCACGAGCCCGCTAAATCGGCCAGCCTCAGCACAGCAGGTAGGAGCACAGTAACATCCAGCCCTCCCAGTTTGCTTCCAGTTGAAGAAGCCAATCTGGAGGCAATAGCAGAGGGTGACTGAGTGAGCTCTGGGTTAATTTCTAGGGCAAGCAGGACGAATCCACTCTGATCAGGAACAGCAGCAATGGACCGGCAGCTGACGCTCAGCAGGGACTGCTCACAAGGGTCCAGCGGTTCAGAACAGCAGGAGTTTTTCCACCAGCCCAAAGGTGAAAAAAAAAATGCTTGATGCATCCGTCATCTTTGGATTTCAAATTTTGCTTTTGAAATCTGTATTTCAGGGGAATTCAATCTGCATTTGGCAGCAGTGTGTGTGTGAATTTGCACAGTGTGTGTGTGTGTGTGAGAGAGAGAGAGGGAGAGAGAGAGAGAGGATTTGCATGAAAAGTATTCAAGGTTTCCCCTCCAAATTCTAAGAGGTCTGATCATTTGCAAACGCTAATGTTAAACATTGAACATAGTTCGCTTCAGATTAAAAGTTCATCTACACTTTGTGCTTATGTGGAATGTTGGCAGTATTAATTTGGGGCCCTTTTCTTCCTTCCAGTAACAGGCCTTTCCGACTAAACCGAAGACCACCTTTCTTCCAGAGGCAATCCAGATTCAACTTTAGTAGACAGGTCGGTTCTTTGCCTACTTTCATGCTTTGACCAGATGGTGAATTTACTGTCTTTGCCCTCTGGTTTCAGTTGGCCCTAAAATCCACGTCAGCTGTAAAACTAACAAAAATAAAATTATGCATGGTGTGGAGAAAACTGATAGGGAGACATTTTCCTCTCTCTGTCGTAATACCAGAGCCCACTGGAGTCATCCCATGAAGCTGATGGGTGGGAGATTTAGGGCAGATAAAAGGAAGGACTTCTTCACACAATACATATATAAACTATGGACTTCCACAAGTTGTAGTCATGGCCTTAAAAGGGGGGTGGACAAACTCATAGACACAAGGCTATCAATGGCTACTAGTTCTGATGGCTATATGCTACTTCCAGTATCAGTATGTCTATGTACACCAGTTGCTGGGGAACATGGGCGGGAGGGTGCTGTTGCACTCATGTCCTGTGGATTTGCTGTGGGCATCTGGTTCACCACTATGTGAACAGAATGCTGGACTGGATGGACCCTTGGGCTCAATTCGGACGACACGTTAATCAACGGAGAGGACTTAACCCACTGACAGTGGGTTAAAAAGGCGGCCTCAATTCGGACGACACGCTGCATGCAGGGGATGCAAAGTTAAGTTAACCACCCTGGTGGTTAATAACGTACTCGGTTCTGACTGACAGCTCGGCCGCCATTTTCCCCGCCTACCAAACCCCGTTAGTCCTCCAGCAGGTATCCCAGAAGGCACTGCGGCCGAAAACCATGGCCGCCGCCATTGAAGCCGATGCAGGACACGCCTCCCAAACCCCATTGGCCGCCTCAGTCACTGGGCGGAACTCAGCAGCCTCGGGCAAAGAGGCAGCCAGGAGGAACCGCAGCACCTACACAAGAGTAACAACCAGCAATGCTCCCCAAACGTTGGCACCCACACCCCAGGGAGCCACCCCCGCCCACCCTATACGGGAGACCCGGCATCTGCGAAAGTCACCCACCTCCCCCAGCCCCCTCCCACCTCCCTCCTAGAGCAGCCACCCGCACACACAGGAAAGAAGGCGAGAGTGGGGCGGTTGGGAAATCTTTATTCAGCAGGAAAATCAGACATGGGCAGTAAGGCACATGGGCACCACTATGCCAGGGCAGAACCTACGGAGAGGACAGGCGCCCCAGGGAAGGGAGGAGGAGGAGGCTGGAAGGCACAGCGGTGAAGAGGGGATGGCCAACGCCACACCCCCAGGGAGCCAAGCACAGAACGTGCCAAGGGGAGGAGGTGGAGAGGGGGCCATGCCAGGGAGAGATGCCAGTCCAGAGATGGGACTCCACAGCCAACGCTCACACGGGATGGGGGTAGCGCAGCCAGATCCAGGCACTGATGCTTTTACGCACCCGGGACGCCTCTGCACGGGCGCGACGCTCACCAACAGGATTCTCAGGGCCTGGCAAAGGCTCACTGTCCAGCCGTGTTGGGCAGATGAGGGGGGGCTCTCTGGTCGCCGCTTCCCCTGCCCTCGTCCTTCTGGGTGATACGAGGGTGGAGGTGGCGGTGCAGTGGGGGTCTACTTTGGATGGGGAGTTGTTCTCCCTCTTGGTGTGTGGGGGGGCTGCCCCTTGCTCCAGGGCGCCTGGGGTTGTTGCGTATTCCATCTCCCCCTCCCCCCCTTTGCTGTAGTGCCCTTCTGGTGCACTTCCCTGTCTGTTTGGGTAGCTGACTGGGCACCCTGCGGGCGTCCTGGTTGCTATGGCGGCGAAACCAGCGATCTGTTTCATCCGTGCCTGAGCTCCCGTCCGCTGTCTGCTGCTCTTGCTGCTCTCCTCTATGGTCTTTTGTGTTAACATACTCACCTCAGTTGTTTAACCAACGCACCTCAAGTGGCTGAATTCGGACAACACGTTAGTCAATTGACTAACTTTTAAACAACTCGCAAGCGAGTTGTTTAACTCAGTTGTTTAAAACTGCAACTTAAACAACCGTGGGTTGGTTAACCATTGTGTGGCTGAATTCGGACAACACGTTTGGTTAACCCACTGACGGTTGTTTAACTTAACAACCGTTGGTTAACGTGTCGTCCGAATTGAGCCACTGTCTCATCCAGCACAATTCTTCTTAAATGTGTTCCATATTTATATAGCACTTTCCCTAGCTGCTCCCAGCAGTTCACATACATTACCTCTGCAATCCTCATGACAGATAGACTGTTATTATTATAATGTCCCTTTTAGAGACGAGGAATTGAGACATGGTGGCTTGCCTGAGGCTCCCCACTGTTCATGACTGATGCTCTGAACATACCGATATATAAATTTCATTGCTGGATCAGACCAAAGCTCCATCTAGTCCAGTGTTTAGCCTTTAACAGCAGTCAGCCAGGTGTCCCTGGAAAGCTGACAAGCATAGCCATCACATGCTAATCTATCCTTGAACATGGAGATTCTGTTAACCATTATTATGGCCAAGACCCAGTGATAGATAAACAGATCTATTTCCCATGAATATGTCTAATCCATGAATTTTTCTAATGCGCTAGCTGTGGGTATTCCTGGGTCAGTCTGAATCGGCAACAGTTTATCCATGCCTTGGTTAGATCACGGTTAGACTATTGCGATGCACTCTACGTGTGTCTACCGAGCCACATACAAGGTTATGCTTTTCTCCTACAAAGCCCTAAACAACTTGGGACCAGCATACCTAGCAGACCGCCTTCCCTTATATAAACCTGGACGACAACTACGATCCTTAGAGGAGGCCCTACTGGCAATTCCAAGACGACTGGAATGCATACATGGAGAACCTCGGCAGCGGGGCCTTCTCTGTAGTGGCACCCACCCTCTGGAAAACCCTCCCTTGTGCGATTTGGGAGACAGAAAACGTTACATACAGAAGACATACCTTTTTACACAGTATTTCCCTGGTTTTTAATGTAGCTTGTTTTATAATAATAATAATAATAATAATAATAATAATAATAATAACAATTTATTTCTTACCCACCTCTCCGTCTGGATCGAGGCGGGGAACAACAACATGATAAAATACATAAAACTGATTAAAACATGACACATATTATTAAAACTGCATAAAAATCCTTATATTGTTGTTCTTATAGTTTTTAACTGTGCACTGCCCAGAGAGCTTCGGCGGATAGGCAGAATAAAGATGAAATAAATAAATAAATAAATAAATGCATCAGGCAGCTTCAGATGGTAAAAATGCAGCACCTAGGCTGTGAACCAGTGCATAGAAATGTGCTTATATCACCCCAATACTAAATGATCTACACTGTTTACCAGTTGTTTTCTGGGCTCAATTCAAGGTGTTAGCTTTAACCTCTAAAGTTCTAGATGGCTTAAGTCCTGGATATCTGAGGGGCTCCCTATCTCGGTATGAACCTGCTTTGTGATTATGATCAGCAGGAGAGGCTCTTTTGAAGACACCCTTGCATGCAGAGGTCCCTTGTCAGGCATGTAGGCAAGGACTTCCTCCTGCATTATTCCCAGACTTTGTTTGGCATTCGCTTTGCAGATGTGACTGGTCTTCAGTCTCTCTGCATTCAGGAAAGGGGGTTGAGACAAATAATTTAAACTGGGTTTTTAAATTGTTACAGTTTTTAAGGTTTTTTTTTTAAAAAAAGTTTTACTCTGTTTTCATTTGTTTGTGAGTTGTGTTTTCTGATTTATTTATTTTTGTAAACATCCTTGCTTGTTGTTTTTCCCAGAAAGATGGTCTAGGAATGTTTCAAAGGAGCAAATAATAAAGACAACCATCCTTTTTGAAGCTGTTTAAGCCAATGGCTCTAGAAAGCCTTGGGCCATATTAGGCAACTCAGGTCTTCTTTCTCCAGGCTTCAGGCACCCAAGAATGTCTCTTGTTAAAAATTCTCTGAAGAGCAACTTTCATGCCTGTTATTCATCTTCTTCTAACAGGGAATCAAGTCAAATGCAGAGGGAAAACCATCAAGGATGAGAAGGTAAACTGGGGAAGGAACTCCTTTTCTTACCAAAACAACCAGATTTGCTTTGTTAGCAACAACAATACCAATTTTATTTGTTTTGCTGTCCTGGCAGGTGGCAGCCGCAGCTTAGTTCTGGAGCAGTCCTGACCGTTTCTGTATCTAACACCCAAGGAAGTCAAATGAACATGTAAGTGGTACTTCCTTGTGTACAGCAGCATCCATTCTTTGTTTTGGCACTGCTCTTTTATTTGTGAATTTAGGATTTCTGCCCCACCGTGCCAAAGGGGCCCATGACCAGTTGCGAGTCCTCCTACCCTGTGGGATCATCAGGGGTGGATCCCCATTGGAAGCAAGCATAAGTGATTATACAAAAACACTATTTGGACAATGCTCAGGTTAGGGCTTTGGTGAGACTCCAGGGCAAGATGCTAGAAATACCTTTCTGCTTTGAGGCTGCTGTCCATTATGAGCGTAAAATCAGGGGTCTGCAACCTTTTCAGTTCTGTGATTACATTTGGAATTTTGAGAGGATCTCACAAAATAATGAAATGGTGGGCAGAACCAGGCACAGGACCCCCATTCCCCAGAAACCAAACAGGTAAAGAAAAGTAACTTGTCCAAGAACCCAAGTACAAGGTGGAGGTAGAGATCCAAAACACAAAACCACTCTTTTGATCCCAAATAAAGTTGATGGTGGACGGCAGAACTTTGCTTTGCAGCAGTCCATCCAATAATAATAATAATAATAACAAAAACAAGAAGAAGAATCATGGAGACATGGAGAATGACAATACACCTAACAACAGACAAGGATAATTTACAGACAGAAAAAATAAATATCAAACGTGGCATATTCCAAGGTGCTCTATGGTTTTGCCTGTGTCTCAATCCACTATCCAACACCCTTAATAACACCAAATACGGCATCGCTATAAACCACCAAAAGCAAGCAAAGCACAGAATCAATCACCTCCTGTACAGGAGGCTTCTGTACTCAAAGCATAGAACTTCTGAGCCATCAAGGGAGCAAATTTCCTTGCCTTTCCATGCTGCTGCCAGATGCGTTCGTGGCTCCTTTAAAAACCAAAACAAAAATGGTACTCCATTTTTTATAATTGCCGCCATTTTGGTCAGTGCTTAGAAAGTGTCAGAAGTAGGGCTGTGACCGGATCCGGAGCCAGATCTCGAATCCGGATCGGGCCAATCTGGCCCAATCTGAGCCCGATCCAAACTGGATTGGATCGGGCCTGGATTGGTCCGGATCGGATCCGCAATCCGCATCTGCTCTGGGTCCGTGCAGAGCCCTCCCTCCCGCTTTCCCCACTCCCCCCAATCACCCTGCTTACCTGCAGCCTCTCTGTGTCATCCTCAGTCGTCCTCTGCACCGTCCTGCCTCCTCGATGTCGGCCGGCCACTTTCCCACTCACACCGTGAGATGACGTCACCCGTTGCAACCGGCAAATGCGGCGCTCTAGAGTGCCACATTTGCTGGTCGCGACTGGTGACATCATCACCCAGCGTGAGCAGGAAAGCGGCCGGCCAATATCGAGGAGGCAGGACGACCTGGAGGACGATGGGGGATGACGCAGAGGAGGCTGCAGGTAAGCAGGGTGATGGGGGGAGGGAGGGAGAGACGGAGCAGGGAGAGCGGAAGGGAGGGCTCTGCACAGACCTGGAGTGGATCCGGATCCAGATCCGAGGCGGATCGGGCCCAATCCGGACCTCCCAGATCGGGATCCGGATTGGGGGGTCCATGCACAGCCCTAGTCAGAAGTACAACTGAAGGAAGGGAGTTGTTGGTAATGCAGTCCATCCATTTTTCATCAGGAACGATCTAGGAAAATGAGCTAACCCCATTTTTCTTCCCTCATCAAGTGAAAGCAAGGCATCTGTACATTTGGCATGTATTCCACAGGCCCGGAGCCAAGCGCCCCTTCCTAAGAGGGAGGAACACCCCCCCAAAGATGGCCCGTCGCCAGCCCAGAGGAGTGCCGCTGAGGTTCAATTTCCGGGCCATGGCTAACCAGGTAGAGGACATTCCAAAATGCCAAGAAAGAAGCTGGGAGGAGCAGAGGTTGCAAGGGGGGGATTGCTCATTTCTAATCCGGTGTTTTCAAGATCAAGGATGTGGGCCTCCTTCCCCATGACATAAGAAGATCCATGAAATCATTCCTGCCCCAGCAGTGTTTCAGGGGTTTGTGCTACACGCTTGTAGTGTGCAGGATTGTGTAGGAATGTTTGATTCTGATAGGAACATACGAAGAGCTCTGCTGGATCAGACCAAGGGTCTATCAAGTCCAGCATTCTGCTTCACAATGGCCAACCAGCAGCTTGCTGGAAACCCATGAGTAGGACAGGAGCCCAACAGCACTCCCTTCTGGTTCCCCAGTACACTGCCTCTGATCCTGGCTTGCCCTGCATGATAGATTCTCTCTCCATGGACTTGCATGCACAGTGCAGTCCTGTGTGTGTTTCCTCAGAAGTAAGTCCACTGCATTCAGGAGGGCTTCCTGCCAGGTAGGTGCAGTGATAGCTGCAGCCTAAAACTCTATGTTTTTCCTCCTTAGACTAGCTTGACGTTGGATGAGCGGTTCTCCGGGCTGAGAAACAAACGTCAATATACGGCACTACAAAACACAGGCCGGATGGTCACTCTACCATAACGCTGCCCGCTCGAAGGAATCAGGCCAGCTCTGAAAAGGAGGCAGTCTCTGAGCCTGAGCGATTTTGTGGCACTGCCCGTGAGGTGGCTTGGCATCACTGGGCAAAGAGTCACAGGGACACCTAACCTAGCACCATAGAGACTTCCATCTGTCCACACTTTGGGCGCAAATGTGGCTGAGGTCTGACTGTTCCACTGGAGACTTCCTGGTAATGTGACCTACAGCAAGGCCTCGTGTTTTGATCTATGGCGTTTGACCTGTGGCACACCACTTCTGTCCCTTAGTCTTGTTATGATGTTATCTGGAAGCTGCATTGCAAGGAAGACCACCCACTCACCCCAGATGTTCTCACAGGAAAACTCTTCGTCCTAGGACACTTGCGCATGAGCATCAACATGTCCCAGGTGCCCTTGCGATGCCATGCTCCTCAGTGAGAAGGCCTCACCGCATTGGTGGGTAGCAGGGAGAGAGGGCATTGCTGCTGAACGCCACGCTGAGTCTACTGAGTTTGGGATTCTCGCTCCCCCCTTCCCCCCTTTTTTTTTTGCCTGGAAAGCACTTTTACAGATTGGTTTTGAGGATTTGATTGTGACAAGCTGTAGCACACAGAATAAAACCACTTTTAGAAGCTGAAATATCCGCTCAGTTCTTCATCTCGAAAATAGATGCAGAGGCCCTCATGGCCAAACCACAACTGTATTAAGGAAATGGATTTCAGGGGTGGGGAGGCATTGTGTGAGGGAGGAGGCTGTGGCTCAGTGAAAGAGCCTCTGCTTTGCATGGAAGAGGTCCCAGGCGCCGTCGTTGGCACCTCCAGGTAGGGCTGGAGAAAATCCTGCCTAAAACTCCGGAGAGCTGCTGCTGCCAGTCAGTGTTGTCCCTATGGGGCTAGATGGACCAAGGGTCTGACTCAGTATAGGGCAATTTCCAATATATGATGGACCTTCTCTAGGAAAACTCGATCATTCTTGAGGGAGGTGTGCAGTTGTTCCAGACTACTGCAGTTGCAACTACTCGGAGTCCTCATCTAGTCCAGTCTGATCTGACTTATGGATAGGGAGATATTTGTATCCATCTCTCATAATACTTCCATATTACTAGAATCCAAAGGGGTCATCCCATGCTGCTGACTGGTGGGAGACTCAGGACAGATAAAAGGAAGGACTTCTTCACAGAGAGCATAGTTAAATTATGGAATTCACTTCCACAAGACGTAGTGATTGGCCACCAATTTGCATGGCTTTAAAGGTGGATTGGACCAATTCTTGGAGGATCAGGGGTCTGGAAACAAAGCCCTCTGAGGAGAGACTGAAAGAACTGGGCATGTTTCGCATGGAGAAGAAAAGACTGAGGGGAGACATGATAGCACTCTTCAAGTCCTTGAAAAGTTGTTACGCAGAGGAGGGCCAGGATCTCTTCTCAACCATCCTAAAATGTAGGACACAGAATAATGGGCTCAAGTTACAGGAAGTCAGATTCCAGCTGGACATCTGGAATAACTTCCTGACTTTTAGAGCAGTACAACAATGGAACCAATGACCTAGGGAGGTCATGGTCCCTCCCACACTAGAGGCATTCAAGATGCAGCTGGACAGCCATCTTTCAGGTATGCTTTGAGGTGGATTCCTGCATCGAGCAGGGGGTTGGACTCAATGGCCTGATAGGCCCCTTCCAACTCCACTATTCTAAGATTCTATGATGAGGCTATCAATGACTACTAGTCCTGATGACTCTATGCTACCTCCAGTATCAGGCATTATGCCTATGTAAACCAGTTGCTGGGGAACATGGCTGGGAGGGTACTATTGCACTTATGTCCTATTTGTGGGTTTCCCAGGAGTAGCTGGTTGGCCACTGTGTGAACAGAATGCTGGACTAGGTGGACCCTTGGTCTGATCCAGCATGGCTCTCTGTATATCTGGTAACAGTTCTATAGCATCTCAGACAGTGAACTTCTCTCCCATCATCTAATCCTGTTTGCTCCATCTGGCAAGTAGTCCACACAATTGTACAAGACGTAGCCTGCACCTCATCCTGTGGTCTGTCACCATTGTCCCTGTTTGGTTCTCCATGATGTGTTACTATCTGTCCCAAACATTAGTAGGAAGCCTGGTGCTTTCCAGATGTTTTTGGACAATGGTTCCATGATCAGGCATAGTGGAAGTTACATATCAAAACATCTAGAGCTCACTGCTTGCCGTAGATTCCAATGTGTATACAATGTCCTTCTTTCTTAGACATTAGGGTGTACTCCTTCATTATCAGCATCTTTAAATACACACACACACACACACACACACACACACACACACAATCATTCAGCATAGAAACTTCACTAACTCCTTCAACAATTTTCCTTTTATGGAGGTAGTTGCTTCTGGCGGTCATGATTGCATCTCAAGGTTCAGCTATGACAACAATCAAATGGGGTCACACAGCAATCCTATGCGTTTCTACTCAGAAATAAATGGCAGTGAATTGAATGGAGTTACTTATTTTGAATTGCGGCATTGAATTGCATTACAGGCCAAGCCCTAGACGTGTCTACTCAGAGGTAAGTCCTATTGTTTTAAACGGGGTGCCACTTTCTTTTCTTTTTAAACATCCTCTGAATTTCTCCTTAGAATTATGCCGAATTTGGGTGGTGGTGGTGGAAAGGCTTGGAAATCAAGCTACCAGGAGGTGGCAGCATGTACCAATGGTTGGTTGTAGCTGCAAAGTTTAAACCCACCTCTTCCTGTAAGTTACTACAGGCCTCTGAGAAAGGAGGTTGTTACAGCTGGAAAATATTTCTCTCAGTGACTTTGATCTAGCGGGCATCAAAGAAATTATTTGCAGGCTTCTGTTAAGACTCTTGAGTATTGCATAGAAATTGTGTGTTCATGGTACGAACACACATGGCCAGCAAGTACCATGAAAGAGAGATATGCAGCTAAAAAGTGAATTTCCCTTGCCTGGGAACATAGGGGATCAAAAGAAAAAGAACTCCTAGAACACGTACTAGATCCCACGAGAGCCAGTGTGGTGTAGTGGCTAAAGTGTTGGACTGGGAGTCGGGAGATCCAGGTTCTAGTTCCCACTCGGCCATGGAAACCCACTGGGTGACTTTGGGCCAGTCACAGACTCTCAGCCCAACCTACCTCACAGGGTTGTTGTTGTGAGGATAAAATGGAAAGGAGGAGGATTATGTATGCCGCCTTGGGTTCCTTGCAGGGAAAAAAGCGGGATATAAAGACTTTCCAATTGTCTGGTACAGAAGCTGATCTTCATAGAATCATAGAATAGTAGAGTTGGAAGGGGCCTATAATCTTAGGGATATGTTGCCCTTTTTTTTTGTTAGAAGATAAGCAACTTCACATTTCAATTCTTTAAGAACTCCATGGTGAGTACCATCCAAACCTGGCGATTTGTTATTTTTTGTAATTTGCCAGTAAGGCCTAGAACTTTACCTCTTGTCGCCAGTATTTGCCATAGTAGTTCTTAAGACTCCCTTCCTGAAAATGTTGGTTTTGGCACGGATGTCTTCCCCAAGGAATGCGAAGACAGATGGCTTTGCTTGTAGAGCTCTTGGGTTTCAGGCACCCATTCTGAGCAGGCGTCTGTGGCTGGTGTTTTGCTATTTGTAGCTTCTATCTCTTAAAAAATGCAGTGCGGAACTGCTGCACCTGAAGAGAAAACATGTTTCCTTTTCAACAACAACAGCAGCGATAACTTCCATCTATCTGGGAATGCTGGTTGCCTGCTTTTAGAAAATGTACTGTGCTTATTTCATTTTTTTACTGAATAGTCTCCAGCCATTCTTTTTTTGTGTTTTTAGAGTTATTGGACAGGAAGTGGTAACATCTGATTCTCTGTGCTGACTTTAGCACATTTTAAAAATGGTGCTAGGTTAGGTGTCCCTGTGACTCTTTGCCCAGTGATGCCAAGCCACCTCACAGGCAGTGCCACAAAATCGCTTAGGCTCAGAGACTGGTTATTATTGTCTTCCAGGCATTAGCTTGTCTCACCATCTCATATCAGAAGGATATGTTCTTCAGTTATTCCACTACAGCAGGGATAGGCAACCTTTTGGGGCCTGTGGCGGTGCTCATGAGACACTGTCATGGGCACCGCCACAAAATGGTTGCCATGGTGTTACCTGGAATTACTTAAAAATCACACTCAGATAGCAAGGAGGAGGGTCCAACTCAATTTTATTAATTGAGAAAAATCAGCGCTGAGTCGGCTCCCTGAAGCCTCATGGCTAAAATTCAGAGGAACCGCCCCTAACAAAATTAAACAAAGGTTTTTATTTCTTGGGTATGAAAAGGATCCACCCCTCTCTAGTGACGTACGTGTTTAGAAGCTTCTTACAACTAAGGAATAGGGGAAGGAAAATAACGCCTCTGTTGCAAGCGTAGTTACAGAAGCACAAGCAAGCATTCAGAACAATTCTACATTCATTAAAAGTGAAACAGAGATAACAAGGCTGTCTGACTTCACACAGCTTTTGCTAAGGAGGGAGTCTGCTATAGGCATAGATAACAGCACTTCTACGGGGCTTCAAGGCTACAGTAAACATTCCTAAGATTAAAAAAAAACAAGCCTTGCAGCAGCTAACATTAATTCAAAATTTAACCCTTCATGCCACATTCCCCTCTTTAAGAATCATATATAATCAATAATTTCTATTTTATTTATTTTTATGGTTCTTTTCTATATTTAAAAAGCATAAGGTTACAAAAAAAAAAGAAAATCGCTGTTAGTTACATTCATCTTGTCTATAGTCATTCATAGTTCTTTGTGCCTCAAAAATTGCTAACAGGATTTAGAGCATGTGTAGAGTGCAAAACAGGAATTTGATACATTCTTAACTATGTCTGGTTTCCTATTTCTTCATGTTTTACATCTTCTTGCATAGTTAACGATAGATCATGAGAATATATTTTGCATTCTTTTCTAAATGACCTTTTTTCAGCTAAGCGTGTAGTGTGGTTCCAATTCTATATAGATGCTACAGGGGATAAAATTCAGTCTGTAATTTTTGGGTACACGTTATTTAATTCTTGACACTTGGGACTTTTCTAAATAGTCACATAGTAGCCTCTTGTACAGACAAAACATTCAGTTTTGTCTGAAGACTTTGCAGTGTTCTTTATCTACTGCAGCTAAATATAGCTCGTGTCCTGGGTTACAATTGTCCCTAACCGTTCTTTCCACTGCTTAGGTTTTGCATCAGGAATGTGAATCTGGGGTGGTGTTGGCACTTATGGCTTTCATCTTTGGACAGTGTGCTGTGCAATATTTACTGGACTTCTCCTAGTCCCCATTGTCCCCCTTGTGTTTGACACAATTTTCGTCTCATGTAAAAAGTGAATTTATGGATGCCTATGTAATATGTATATGGCTTTCTAAAGGTTACTTCAAATACTTTCTTCCCAGCACAAGTAATGGGCCGCTTGGCAGTATAGTGTTCTGCATCTATATGGGCTCTAAACTCAGCGTTCCCTCTTGAGTTCTTGTGTCTATTGTTTTTATCAACCCCCAGTAAGCTGCCAGCCATATTAGCATTTTTACCGGGGGTTCTATGGAGCAAGCACTATTCCAGGAAATCCTGGTAAGTTAAGGTATCTCAGTGTTTGGCGCGGAATGGAGTGCAATGTAGCTGCACTCTTATGTGCGACATGATGACACTGCACACACACTTGAATCTGTGAACTGTGACTACTGGATACTACGGGTTCTGTTTGGATTTTTGGTTTGTTTCTTCTTCTCATGTATTCTTACTTCTTTGTAACACTGCTTATGGACCTACAAGTTGTACACAAAAACAAAAATCCTTCTGCTGTTCTGGTCTTTGCTTATAAATATACACTGCTTCTGTGGTCTTGGGTCTCTCAATCCCCTATGACAGTGTTATAAGTTTATTTAGATAGTCCAATAGGATAGAAATCTTTTTGTTGGATTCTTCGTCAGAGGAGACTGTCAGCTTCCGGGTGTGACAGCTCCTTTGAGCTGTAGCTCCTTTCTCTCTCTCTCTCTCTCCACAGAGTGTCAGCTCTCGGCAAGGGGGGTTGCTTGGGTCAGGCAGACGCTTTAAGATTTTTTCAGTTTAACCCTTAGAGTTCTCTTCACTGGGCTGGCCTTCCACAGTCCCGGTGCTTCAGCACGTTTGGCTCTGCTATAATGCGTCCAGGATTTAAAACCAAAACATTTAATTGCAGCTGAAATGACTAGCATAACTTGATGTGGGCCTGACCATTTAGGCTTTAGGGATCAGCTTTCTACTCTTTTTACATAAACCCAGTCTCCTGGCTCTATATTATGTACTTTATCTGTAAGAGGTAAGGCACCTTCTAGTTTAAGTTCTTCCTTACCTCTACAATGCACTTTGCCCATGGGACTACCTCCCTTGGGGCATCTTAACTACCGCCACATTTTCTCCACAACGGGGAGGGCCCACCTACATGGCCTCAAAAGGAGGTCAATTTACTCTTTTCCCTTGGGAGTGTTTGGCATCCTGAACAATATCTATGGCAACAGCAAACTCTAGTCAGTAGGTCTCCAGTAGTTCAGTTTATTTTTCCCAACTTGCAGTCTCCACTCAATGCTTTAGAGACCTCATTGTCTCTTACACTATCAACGGGTGCGCTTCTGAGTTCAGCTGTAGTGGGAGCCCGTGGGTGTATTTCTCTGGAGCGTCTTCACTAGAGTCTCCTGTCAGCTATTTTCGGCTCCCCAATCTCTCCTGTCTCTGGTGTGAGGATTTGCTTTGATTTCTCTCTTCTCTGTAACATATAATTGGAAGGGTTTGGATAGGTTGGGTCCATGTGCTAGCTGATGCTTTAATTCTTCAAAGCCTCTTTGTTGCTCTGTGCCCCAGATAAACATGGTCTGTGTCTTTCCCTTCTGTTGCTTTGTAGAGTGGCTGCCCATGTGTAGCATAATCTATGATCCAGAGCCGACAGTAACCCACCATTCCTAAGAAGGCTCTCAGTCCTCGCCTTGTGGTGGGTGGTGCAATATTACAAATTGCTTGCACTTGCTCTGGCAACAGGGCTCGTTTCCCATCTTCTCTCTGGGATCCACACACTCTCTGGAACATCTGTCAATTCAATCATGGGGGGCATAATGGCTATCGGCTGGCCACTTCTTTCCTATAACAGCTTATACTGCCATCCATGTTTGGCATGGATACTGTACAGACATCTCCTTCGTGTGGGACCTCGAACTCGAAACCTCTGTCTCTCTCAAAGGTCAGTCTTGCTTGGAGGTTCTTGAGTTTGCAGGACTGGTGTGTACAGAATTAGCTCTTCCTCTTGGGCTCAGCCTTCTGGTTTTATTTAGCAGTATCAGACAATACATTACTGCTACTTTTCGCGTTTAGGGTCACAGCTTCTGACAGGGCTTGTCCTTTTGGACTTTCTTATCTCGTAAGCCCTGGCACTATGACTTCCAAAACTATGCCTTGCAGGCAGTATGTTTATGCTAATTCTGTCAGTCCTTCTTAAATTTCTCTGTATCGTTTCTTCTTATTGCTTTCAATGGGGGGTAAGGTTAAACGCTCTTCTCTGGCAGACTCTGCTCCAGCTCAAGGCTTTAACTCTTTCTGCTCCCTCCCCCTGCCTTCTTTCTTTCTATTGCTTTATTTTGCCAAGGAGCAGACAGACCTGGAAAACCTTTGAGTAATCCCATTACTCCTGGTCCACCTTAAAGGAATTCAAGCAAACAGTCTGCATTTTCCTCTCAAGTTGCTTTTTCTACACAAGTGGGGTTTGCAACTTGACTCTATAGCTTTAATCTTGATTCTTTTAGCAAAACTAGCTTTTCTAATGCTTTAGCATTCTTGGCTTGGGGTTGTAATTTCTCGACAGGCTCAGGATCACAACCAGGGATCTTCCTCACGTCATGATTTTTGTTGCCAGCATAGATTGCTTCCTTACTGCGTTTGCTCCTTTCTGGGCTTCAGTTGCTCAACTTGTTGATTAGACCTTTCACTGTCTAATTTTCCCCTCTTTTTGGCACCTAGAGCCTCTTCAGACCTTCGAGTCTGATGGGGAACAATTTTTGTAGCATCTGGCCCCTGTGCTTCTGAAGTCTTGGGCTGTGTCTTTTTCTTTCTTTTCACTTTCATCTCTTGCCACACTGAAGTTTGCTAAACTTCTCGCCTTTTCTCCTATAGCCAAAATCCAATTCCTCTTGGTCTGCATTCATCTCTTGTCTCTCAAGGAGTCGCCGTGGTCTTAGGGAGTTGCCACTGTCTTCACAGTCTTTACATCGACTTTTCCTTCGTCTATATTCCCTTCTGCTTGCTACTTTCTCTGCCTTTTTATTTTCTGACTTTTAAACTGCATGTCTGGGCTTCTATCTTAAACTCTCTCACATTTCTGGAGTTTCTTCCTGTATGTCTCTGTAGCTTGACTCACAAGGGACATGTTCACTGTACGTCTGTTGGCAGCCTCATCTGGGTCCACTGGGGAGTATTGTCGATAGGCTTCTTTTAGTCCTTCCATAAAAGCCCTTGGGGATTCTTTTGGACCCTGCATCACTTCAGCTACATTCATAGCTTTCCTGGCTGCTCTCCGAATCTCTCTTGTGGTCAATTGGCACAACTCTTGACGCCTCTACTCATGGTTCACATTATGAGGGTCTCATTGGGGATCCTACGTGTCTCATCTGCAGCTGCTAGATCTCTCAGTTCTTGCCCCATGGCCTGATGTAGGCGCCCTCTCTCTTCTGTACCATACAGAGGGCTTTCTAAGACTCTTAGGTCTTGCCATGTGGGACTATACGTGTTTATGACATTTTCCCACAAATCAGCCATTTGTATGGGGACTTCAGTCAGTGATTTCTGTGACATTCCATCTGGGGATCATCACATTGAGATCTATGGGAACTGGGTCCCGCCACTCTTGTACCTTTAATGTTACTTAAAGCACAAGTTTCAACTTTTCCTCTCTGAGTGCGTTGGCCGTGAAAACGCTGGAGCGCTAGTTTGAGTAGCTTCTGGTGACTCAGCAACCAGTGGGGCGTCGGGCCGGATGGAACATTGTTTGAGGGGATGGCAAAATTGGATCTCAGCATCACCTTGCCACTTTCCAAACTACATAGTTATACACGCCATGCAGGGCTTCAAAAGGACGCAGTCATCGGGAAAACTCTTGTCTTCCAGCCCCTGCTCTCGCGTCTGCATACCTTTACTTCTCCTCAGCTGACATCGCTTCAGTTGGAGGAATGCTAATGAGGACAGCCCTTGCCGCTTCTATCAATGCTCTGGTCAGGGGGGGATTCTCAGCTGCTAACTTTGAACAATCTCGTTTGAGAGTTTTTTATTACTTTGCCATAAAAACACCTCTCACTTTGCAGCTTAGTTTCTGAGCATTGGTCGCGCTGCCTACTTCGCTGGATTCAGCTCAATGGGGGCATTGACTCTTCACCTCTCTCCTCGGCTCCCGATCTGCTTCCTCTTTGCCAAAGCACTCAATCGGTCTGCCATCCGCGCTGCTTTCACTGCCATACTGGGGTTCTGACATCATCTCTCTTTCTGGGTCCCTGTCCCTGCTTCTTTGCACGCCATCTCGAACCAGGGGAGAAGCCATTGCCCGCTGCAATGCCTCTTCATCCTTTGTATACATAAACTGCATACATTTACTGGGCCTGCTCTCTCTGCAGGTCCGTCTCCTTACTCTGGAGACGTTTCCCTGGCTCCCTGCTTTCATTTTTCTCTTCAGCCCATAGGGCTTGAAGACTCGGCTGGTTAAGCCTTTTTGTAGACTGGCGTGTCTGCACTGGTGAAGCTTGTATACATACAGGCTTTGGGATAAAAGCCTGGGACCATCTCTCGTGCTGCTCTCTTTGCACACAAATCTGCTAGGACAGTGTGCCATTGCATGTCAGGTGGCAGTCTGTTGAGGAGGGTCCTCAACCAGTGGAGTCAATGGTTCTACTCTAGAGTTCACAGCGCGTAGATCATGTACTGGTTTGTACTGGCCTGAGTCTTTCTTTTCAACTGGATACAAGCTGATGGACTTGGTTGGGGTGCTTGCAAAGCTGGCTATATGGTGGCTGTGGCGGTGACAATTCATCTTCCCTATCCTGGGCAAAGGCTCTGGGGAGTTTTAACTCTTTTCTTGACTTGCGTGCCCTCACTTTTCTTCTCTCTGCCTCTAGGGACCTCTTCATCTGGGTGCCCTCTGCCTTTAAGGCTTTTTTCCTCTTTTAGGCGTTCACTGTACTGGCATCACCAAATTGGCTGTGGTGCATGCCTGTTTACAAGGATTTCTTAGACACGCTGGCATTTCTTGATAATTAGTGGGCTATTGATACAGGAACTGATCAGGATGTGGAACACTCACAATGATTGGTAGGCTTCCTTAAAATTTTCTTCTATCTAAGTTACACCTCTCCTCTGCCTTCTAAAAATCACTCTGACTTGGCAGATCTATTTGACAAACAACGTCTCAATACATGTGGGTCTAACTCTTCTCTACATTCTCTTGAATCCACTTTCAAGATTAACTACCCCTCTCTTGAATCTATTTCTAGATTTTCTACCATATACTACAATATGGTTTTTGGGGTTTTCTTTGAGTTTCTCCCACCCATTATGAGTTTCACAGAGACGTCACGCTTTCCATACAAACAGCAGGCACAGAGGGAAAGGAACGGGCTGAGTGGTAAGGGGTCCACTTCAGCTGACACAAAAAGGTATGGACAGACAATCCAGACGTGCCCCTTTTTCACGGCCTTGCCTGTCTCCAGGACAAGGAAACGCGTTAGTCAAGGGTCCCACTCTCCAGGGAGAGTCACACTCGTTTTTCGGGTCTCTGCTAATCAGATAACCGTCTCAGCCACCAATCCACGCATTCACCAATCACACTTCCAAACCCTTTCTCCAGGACCACGTCGGGATAATGAGGTTTAAGCCAGAACCTCCCCCCGGTCCAACAGGATGGCTTAAGTCCTGTTCTCTATGGAGGCCTCCCTTTTTCATACGTTACCTGCCGGCCGGCGTCTTTGTCCTGGTTAAGAAAGAAAACCTCGTCCTTTTTTCACCCTTTTTTTTTTGGCTGCTGCTCAGCTGGCCTCCAGCAGCCGGTGTCCAGCCCTCTCTCTCCGCAAAGGTGGAGGTGGCGCCTGAGGTGTGAGCATCAGCAGCAGGAAGCCTTGCTTGTCACAGCTAAGCCAACTTGGGCAGGTAATTCACCAGAAAACCATCCGAGTTTTTCACGGCACCAGGATATGTTACCTGGAATTACTTAAAAATCACACTCAGATAGCAAGGAGGAGGGTCCAACTCAATTTTATTAATTGAGAAAAATCAGCGCTGAGTCGGCTCCCTGAAGCCTCATGGCTAAAATTCAGAGGAACCGCCCCTAACAAAATTAAACAAAGGTTTTTATTTCTTGGGTATGAAAAGGATCCACCCCTCTCTAGTGACGTACGTGTTTAGAAGCTTCTTACAACTAAGGAATAGGGGAAGGAAAATAACGCCTCTGTTGCAAGCGTAGTTACAGAAGCACAAGCAAGCATTCAGAACAATTCTACATTCATTAAAAGTGAAACAGAGATAACAAGGCTGTCTGACTTCACACAGCTTTTGCTAAGGAGGGAGTCTGCTATAGGCATAGATAACAGCACTTCTACGGGGCTTCAAGGCTACAGTAAACATTCCTAAGATTAAAAAAAAACAAGCCTTGCAGCAGCTAACATTAATTCAAAATTTAACCCTTCATGCCACATTGGGAGGCATGGCTTGTCAGAAAGGACAAGTAAGCTCCCCCAAAGGCTCAGTACAAGGCAGAGATGAGGCCTGGGTCTCAACACACCGATCACCTTTGAACCCACAGGTTTCAGCACCAACAGAAACCTATTTTATAGCAATCCCAGAAAATTTTAATTAAAATTACTGCCTGCAGATACCCCATTGCGTACCCCTGCAATACAAAGGACATCAGTAGCTGACATTTTTCCATGCCCACCAGTCCCTACTTCCTGATTGTTGGTGTGAAAGAGGTTGAAGCATCATCAAATTGGAACAAGGCTTCACATCACGCACCCACGTTTTGTGCGGATAACGATGTTGCAAAGCGCTTCATCCCAATCCCAAAGCTACTGCTGCTCCACTGCCTGCGGTCTCATTATCTTAAAACCCTTTCTACGTATTCAAACATCTTCATGTCATCTTGCACCTTAAAAATGAAAACATTGTCTTTTATTTTCACCAATATCAAATATTTCGAAACCAGAACTATTGCTGTTTCTTCCAGACAGAAAAGGTTATGACATGTGACTGACTATGCAAAAATAATGGCCATTTAGAAATCTCAAATTAGAACATTTAGTTTTGATTTTTCTGACATTCACAACGGAAGCGCCTTCTGCAGCAAAGTCTGTGTGTCTGTGTGTTTGTGTGTGCAGTTGTCTTTAAGCATGTTCTGTATCTCTTTGGTTTCAAATCACCCAACACAAGGATCAGCCCGCTGTCCTGAAAGGTGGGAGCATCTATGCATGTGAAGGATGCAAAATGCCATAGATGAGCACCAAGGAACAAACCAAGTCGGAATTCCAGCAGAGGGGTGCTGTTGCACGCACCTTTTGTCACTCAGAGTTTCTCTACATTAAGCAAAACAACCCTGCAGCCATACTGGGGCTTTCTGCTTTGGGTTTCTTTGCAGGATTACAGTGGGCTCCTTTACATGGCAGACACGTGGCTCGAATCAAGGAAAGTCCCTCCTTGGCAAGTTCTGCATGCCTCTGTGTATTTCAATTTACAGCCACTAGATGGCACCATCATTATAGTACTACGCCAGCATTTCACACAGCCGCTAGATTGGAATAACATCCCTTTTTGCGTTATCTCTAATCTTTTTGAAAGCGGGATAAAAGGGGGAAAGCACAGGAGACATCCTGGAGGCCAACAACGTCGTGTAAAAGACCCGCTAATTTCCGCGAGTGACCAACCACGAGCGTGCAATAAATTGCTCACGTAGGAAAGTCCTCAATCCACCTGGGGCATGTGACAAAGAACATTGCAAAGGGCACAATCAAAGGCTCTCAGCCCTCAGAGCTGACATTGTGGGAAAGGGCCCATAGGCAAGATGGCATTTCCTTTCCTTTCCCCTCCCCTCTTTCATGTTGTCACGTGCTCAGGAGCACCCAGTTCTTGACAGAAGGGGCATTGGACTCAGCAGTTTCGCCGACACAACCACCTCTGCCACAAAGGTGCTGCTACTATCCAACCAACCACATTTGCTTCTACAGGGTTCCAAGCACCAGGAAGCGGCAGATGTGTACCAAGAGTTTTGATATCAGCATCTCTTTCTTTTCAAGGCGAACTAATGCCTATCAAAGCTGACAATAAAGCAAAGCATCTTGAAGCCACATGGCCTTTTCTTATCATCATTGCTGCAGGTGCTACTGGCTTTTAGAACCTAAATAGAAGATTTGGTATGGATTTAAAACAACAATGTTTCATCACCTACTGCAAGGGGGATATCTTCCAGCATACAACGAATTCACCTCTTCATGGCCTCGTGTATAAAACAAGGCAATCATGTTTGAACAAGCTAGAAGGCAAGAAACCTTCCAGCCTCCCCTCTTCCTAGGTTTCCTTTTTATTTATTTTTTAAAATGTTAAGTTCCTGCTCAACCATTTTCCTCTCAGGCTCATGTAAACATTTGCAATATTAATTTGCAGTGCATTTAAACTTTAATGCACTTGGAGTGGGTTGAAAAGGTTAAGCGATATTAAGGAATTGGTCGGAGTTAGGAAAACCCACCAGGGCTATTGGGAAAGAATGTAGGGAGCTAAAGGGAGGTTTGCAGACCACTCAGTCCATCACATGTCTTTCCCATGCCAGTTTCTGACTTAATTCAGACCTCAAGTTGTTCAGGTATTTTCTTGACTGTTTTGGAGGAACGCAATTTATTTCATATATTATGTCAAACTCTGTTCAGCTCCTTTATAGCTGCTTTGATAACTAGCTAATTTTGCTTCTGACATATCAAGCATCCCACCAACCCATTCCTCCTTGGTATGTCTCTGCACAAGGCATTTATCGTGCTCTCGTGAGTACTCATTTGCAGAAGTTCATGGGCCCTTCTCACAACGTCATCAACCTCGGACGTCTCTCGCGTCGTTTTCAAGGGATAATCCGCCATTTTAAAAGTCATCGAAAATGCAGCAATAAACCTAAATCATGCAACAAAACTGCGCCATCTGCTGGCAGTATCAAGTAAACATATGGGAGGGAACTGGCCAAAACTAGGGAATGGGATGCATGTATTTTGCCGATCAAATGCAAATATTCCAGAAGAGAAAGCCCTAGTAAAGCTGCAGGATTTTTGCTAAATGTAAACAAGCAATTAGTGTCTCGTAGGGCTCCTCACACAGTAATTCTCTTTCTTTTCTTTTTTTCTTTTTTTAAATGGTGTTTATTTTGGCTGCTTTCCAATTGTCTGGTACAGAAGCTGATCTTCATAGAATCATAGAATAGTAGAGTTGGAAGGGGCCTATAATCTTAGGGATATGTTGCCCCTTTTTTTTGTTAGAAGATAAGTAGGGGTGTGCATCGGATCGGATCCGATCCACGATCCGAATCCGATCCGCCCCAAAAATCGGAAAATCCGATCCGATCCGATCCGATACACCATCCGATCCGATCCGATCCGATCCGGCGAGGTCCGATCCGGATCGGATCGGATCGGCGGATCGGACGCCATTTTAAATGCGTTTTCCCCATAGCAAAGTATTGTTGTTTTACAAAAACGCCTATAACTTTTTCATTTTTAACGACAGAAGGATGAAACTTGGGCACATTGTACACTGGTTAGGGATAGGTATCTGTGAGAAATTTCAGAAAGATTGGTGCATGCAGTTTGTGGCAATTAATTTTTTAATAAATAACATGGAATGCCTATAACTCGGTCATTTTTAAAGTTACACACATGAAACTTTGCCACATTGTAGGTGGAACCTTGGGACCCACGTGTGTGAAATCCCAGAACCGTGGGTGCTTGCCTGGTGTGGCAATGAATTTTTGAAAAATGGGTAGTAGTGGGGTAAATGCAGTTATGCCTCCCATGTTTTTATTTTTAAAGATACAAACAGGACACTTCGGCACATTACAGGGAACACTTCCCTTGATATGTGTGTAAAATTTCAGACAGCTAGCTCCAGGCATGTGTTGGCAATGAATTGTTGAAAATTGGGTAGCAGTGGGGTAAAATACAGTTTTGCCTCCCATTTTTTTATTTTCAAAGATACAAACGGGAAACTTTGGCACATTGCAGGGAACACTTCACTTCAAATGTGTGTGAAATTTCCGGAAGCTAGGTGCAACATTTTAGTGGGAAACAAACGTTTATTCATGGCATTTCACATGGGATTTATGGGTTGGTTTTAAGAGCTACAAACCTCTAACTCGCTCACATGGCACAGGACCTATGCCCGCTCAAACGCTGGAAATTTAACAAACTTTGGTGCAATGCTTTAGTGGGAAAACAAAGGTTTATGCATGGCATTTCACATGGGATTTATGGGTTGGTTTTAAGAGCTACAAACCTCTAACTCGCTCACATGGCACAGGACCTATGCCCGCTCAAACGCTGGAAATTTAACAAACTTTGGTGCAATGCTTTAGTGGGAAAACAAAGGTTTATGCATGGCATTTCACATGGGATTTATGGGTTGGTTTTAAGAGCTACAAACCTCTAACTCGCTCACATGGCACAGGACCTATGCCCGCTCAAACGCTGGAAATTTAACAAACTTTGGTGCAATGCTTTAGTGGGAAAACAAAGGTTAAACTTTATTATTTTAAACCTTCAGGAAAGGGAGGGGGAGGCTGTGTTTGTGTGTGTGTGTTTGACAGCTTGATCCACCAATTGTGCTTTAGAATACATGACTGAATCACCCAATCCTGTGAAGACTTTCTTCAGCCTCCAATCGCAATGCTGGAGGAGGGCACCAGTATATATTCTCTCAGCCCTGCCCTTCTGGCTCTTTGTGGGTTGAACGTGGAGGAGATTAGGGAGTGTTTTGGAGCTGTGTTGGAGAGACTGTATTGATTTGATTGCATTTGGAGGTGGTTTTGAGGAGTTTCTGATCTTTTACTTCAGCTTTTCTTGTTCTCTCTCTTGGCTTTCCTTTCTCTCTTGCCTTTCCTTTCTTAGATAGCACGTTTGTTTGTCTGTGAGTTCAGTTTGTCTTTGCAGTGAGTGTGTTTGTTTGTTCTACTTTCGCTTTCTGAAAAAAACCCAAAAAAATAATAAAAAAATATTTCTATCCTCTCTCTCTCTCTCTCTCTTTCTCTGTGTGTGTGTGTGTGTGTGTGCGCGCTTGTGAGTGAGTGTGTGTTGCTGGGCTGTGTAGCCTGCTGCTACAAACACAAAAAAAGTCAGCAAAGCACACACTTACACAAAAATAAATAATAATAAAAATAAAATGAAGCGTGGCACTCAAAGGGGGGGTGCTCCCAAGGCAGCATTTGGGAGAGGCCGCTCTGGGCATGGCGCTGCTGCTGCTGCTGCTGGGACCAGCAGCAGGCAGCCTACTTCCACACCCCCAGTTAAACTGAGGCGTTCTCCACTGGGGCAGCAGAAGCAGGCAGAGGCAACTCAAAGTAGTGCCTGCAGGGCACTCTTTCAGCAACATGAGGCAGGTGCTGGGAGCAGCAGTGGGCATGAAGAAGGAGCACTATATCCAGCTCCTTCTTTGGTGGGTGAGCCTGTGAACCCGCTGACTGATCTTTTCCCAGATCTTGTGGAAGTCAGCGAGGTTCAGAGTGAGGAGGAGGACTCTGATGTGGGGCAAGAGGAAGAGCAGGCAGCACCAGAGACTTACTCTCCACAATCCGTCCTCTCTTCCACTCATTCCCTTGCTCCTGAGGTGACACCACAGAGCGAAGGCGCCGGCAGGCCGTCTGTGTCACCCCAGAAGCGACAGGCAAGCAAGGTGTGGGACCACTTTGAGGTGGCAGTGGATTCCCGCTTTGCTGTCTGTCGCCACTGCAAGATGTCAGTGAGCAGGGGAAAAATGCCAGGCCACTTCACCACCACGAACCTCACCCGCCACATGCAGAGGCACCACCAGTCTGTTTTGCTTGGGACCGAGGCGGGCACCTCGCAGCAGACTGGTGCTAGCGGCAAGGGCAAGCAGAAGGCTCCTGCAACTTCTGCCAGCTCTCGACCTCCCATCCCCAAGAGGCTTCGCCAGGCCACCATGGAAGAGATGGGGTGGGGGAAGTATGGAGCCACAAGGTGGCGTTTTCCAGCGCCCAACCAGATCACCAATTGCATCGGTGAGATGGTGGCGTTGGATGACCAGCCATTCAGCCTCGTCGAGAACGCAGGCTTCAAGAGGCTGATGGCTCTTGTGGTTCCATACTACAAGCCGCCGTGTCGCACCACCCTGAGCAGGCGTGTGGTGCCCTCCCTGTACCAGGCATGCAGGGAGTTAGTTCTGGGTCGTCTGTGCCAGGCAGAGGCACAGAAGGTGCACTTCACTTCGGACATCTGGTCCAGCGAAGGAGGAGTGCACGCTTACCTGTCCCTGACGGCTCACTGGTGGGGAGCCTCAGGGCAGGAAGCACCCAGGACTTCTGGGACTGGGAAGGAGGGCTGCCGCTGGGCCCTCCTTCATACCGCAGTCATGGACCAGTCCCACACGGCGGAGGAGATTACGGAGGCCATGAACCGCATGGTGGCAGGGTGGCTGGGCGGGCACCAGCACACCCGCGGTTACATGGTCACGGACGGGGGAGCCAATATGCTGAAGGCGGTGCGCGATGGCGGATTTGAGGGCATCCGCTGCATCGCGCACGTCTTCAACCTGGTCGTCAGGGATGGCCTTGGAGGCAGCAAGGCCCCTCTCCCTCCCCAAATCCGTAATCTCCTAGAGAGCTGCAGGAAGGTGGCTGGGCATTTCCACCACAGCGTGAAGGGCAGTCGGTTGCTGCGGGAGAAGCAGCAGGAGCTGGGACTTCCGCAGCACCGGCTAGTGCAGGACGTGGCAACACGTTGGAACTCCACCTACCACATGCTCGAGCGTATGGTGGAGCAACAGCGTGTTGTCCACGAGATGTTCAGGGTCGGGGACATTGGCATCCAGGCCCCACTGTCCAGGCAGCAGTGGGAGGCCATGTCCCAGCTTCTGGTGGTCCTCAAGCCGTTCCTTGAGGCCACCGAGACCCTGAGCAGCAGCACTGCCCTTCTCAGCCAGGTGCTCCCCGTGGCCAGGCATCTCCAGAATCAGATGGGCGAGTTTCTGGAGGCCGGGGATGCCGTCACCGGCAGGCGCTTCCTGCCAGAGGTGCGGGAAGTGGTGACGAGGCTGAGGGAAAGCCTATCCCGCCGGGTCCAGCCTCTCTACAACGAGAGGCAGTACATGTTGGCCACCATGTGCGACCCGCGCATCAAGGATGGGTTATGTGGGCAGACTTCCCGGGCAGGTTGGGTGGAAATGCTGGTGACGGACGTTCGGGCGGCCCGGGATGCCAGGATTGGGCAGGCAGAGGAGGAGCCCACCGAAGCCCAGGCGCTAAGTCCGCTGAGCACCACCAGCAGCGGCGGCACCAGCACCACCACACCCAGCAGGGGGACAGGCCAGGGGTTTTGGGACAAGGCTTTGCAGGCTGCGGTTGGGCATAGAGGCACTCAACCCAGCCGCCGCCAGGATGACGCTGCAGCAGCAGTGCAGCGTTACCTGGCGGAGCAGATGGAGGACGGCTCCATCGAACCCCTGGCCTACTGGTCATCTCGGCGCCAGATGTGGCCTGATCTGGCGCGGGTGGCCATGGACAGAATCAGCTGCCCACCGTCCAGCGTTCCAAGCGAGCGGGTGTTTTCCATGGCGGGCGACGTGGTCACACCCCACCGCTCTCGCTTGGACGCTGAGATTGTGGAGCAGCTGGTCTTCCTCAAGGTCAATCTGCCCCTGCTGGGATACCCCACCCTCATGCCCGCGGGGGAGTAATTGGCAGGCACCCCCCATCCATCCCACACCTTTGGGCAGGCACCGGCAGGCCCTTGATTTTTTAATTCTTATTTTCGGTTAATTAATTTTCTTTACTTTAATTTACTGGCTGTGTTGTTTACAGCTCAGTAACTCAACTCTGAACGATGGATCCCGAAGGGATCTAGTTTCTTCTCCTAGCCTCTTACATTGAGGGGATGCACAAGCATCTCACACATTCTATGTTGTTTGACTTGAACCAATGTGCTTGCACGTGTGCCTCTGAAATTGGACTCCGATGGCTCCCTCCAGGCCTTCTGTAAGGTCCCACACTTCCATGGGCGTTTCTTCTTGTAAGACCACGTCAGAGGCTCATGAGAACTTTGGATAAGAAGAAGGCTTAATTTTATCGCCAAGGAACGCATGCACCTCTCTGACTATGAACGAAGGACGCGATAGGATTCCTCTTCCAGGCTCCTACATTGAGTGGATGACAAGCAGCATCCCACACTGTTTCTGACTGTGTCTTTTGGACTTATGTGGCAGCCTTGCAGGGCTGTCACTGTGTGTTGTGTTTATTTTGGCTATATGATTTAAAAAACTGCCTGCCCGCCTGCCCGCCTGCTAGGTTGCCGCCATTGTGAAGTAGCCGGAATGCGTGGGCTGGTCTCACGGTTCTATTGCTTACTTGTGCAATGCGCAAGCGCCTGGCATCATGCCCGCCTCTGCCTCTGCCTCTGCCTGCCTGCCTGCCTGCCTGCCCGCCTGCCCACCTGCTAGGTTGCCGCCATTGTGAAGTAGCCGGAATGCGTGGGCTGGTCTCACGGTTCTATTGCTTACTTGTGCAATGCGCAAGCGCCTGGCATCATGCCCGCCTCTGCCTCTGCCTCTGCCTGCCTGCCTGCCTGCCCGCCTGCCCACCTGCTAGGTTGCCGCCATTGTGAAGTAGCCGGAATGCGTGGGCTGGTCTCACGGTTCTATTGCTTACTTGTGCAATGCGCAAGCGCCTGGCATCATGCCCGCCTCTGCCTCTGCCTCTGCCTGCCTGCCTGCCTGCCCGCCTGCCCACCTGCTAGGTTGCCGCCATTGTGAAGTAGCCGGAATGCGTGGGCTGGTCTCACGGTTCTATTGCTTACTTGTGCAATGCGCAAGCGCCTGGCATCATGCCCGCCTCTGCCTCTGCCTCTGCCTGCCTGCCTGCCTGCCCGCCTGCCCACCTGCTAGGTTGCCGCCATTGTGAAGTAGCCGGAATGCGTGGGCTGGTCTCACGGTTCTATTGCTTACTTGTGCAATGCGCAAGCGCCTGGCATCATGCCCGCCTCTGCCTCTGCCTCTGCCTGCCTGCCTGCCTGCCCGCCTGCCCACCTGCTAGGTTGCCGCCATTGTGAAGTAGCCGGAATGCGTGGGCTGGTCTCACGGTTCTATTGCTTACTTGTGCAATGTGCAAGCGCCTGGCATCATGCCCGCCTCTGCCTGCCCGCCCGCCTGCCTGCCTGGAGGTGCCCATGCAGCTGTGACTTTGCCTCTGCCAGTGGGACTTTGCCTCTGCCACTGGGACTTTGCCTCTGCCACTGGGACTTTGCCTGGAGGACCCTGTGCCAATGTGACTTTGCCTGGAGGACCCTGTGCCAATGTGACTTTGCCTGGAGGAGCCTATGCCAACGTGACTTTGCCTGGAGGAGCCTATGCCAACGTGACTTTGCCTGGAGGAGCCTATGCCAACGTGACTTTGCCTGGAGGAGCCTATGCCACTGGGACTTTGCCTGGAGGAGCCTATGTGCCACTGGAGTCCTCCGATCCACAGCGGCCGCACGAATAAGGTAAGTGTGTGCAGTCAACGCAGGGACACCTGAGAGTGTCCAGAAGTGGGGCAGTGTGAGATCTTACTTCCGAGTAAGCAAGCAGGCAGCCCCGTGTGCCTACTGGGGCGTGGGCACTCAGGACCGGGCAGATGCCAGTCCTGGGTGAGAGGGAGCCAATGGTGGAAAAGTATGATTTATCTCATGTTAATTCTTTTCCCCCCCCCCTCCTTCTTTTGCAGCCTATGGAACTCTTCGCCACTGCGCAAAGCGCACCCGTGAATCCAGACTGCCCATCTGCCCCAGCCACGGCCGCATGGAGGTGGCCCCTCGATTCACGTCGCCCCTACGACTCAGGTAAGAGTGCAGGCAGAGTGGCCATATAGAAAAGAAGGCAGGGCCCCTGCACCTTTAACTGTTGTGATGAAGAGGGAATCTCAGCAGGAACTAATTCCATACAAATGACACTGGCAGAAATTCCCTTTTCTCTACAACTGCTGAAGTTAGGAACCCTGACCTGGATTTGATCTGGTCAGCCTAACGTAGGGTGCTATTAGGAGTGAATGAATAACCCAAGGACAAAAGAAATGGTGATTCTCTAATGATCCGGTAAGCTGTGTCCTGCCAGACACAAAAGGATAGCCAATCCCTCTAACAATGGGCTCAGAAGAGTGATTTAGAAAGGGAGGGGTGCAGGAGAAAGAGGATTGCATCACAAACAAGAGAAGTGTGCCGGTGGGAGACTAGTTACTAGGACTTGTTTGTATTAATTAATACAAATCTTTATTTATTTTCCTTTCTTCTTTTGCAGTATAAAAGTATTTATGTAATATTCATTATCCCCCTCCTCTTCTTTTGCAGCCTATGGCACTCTCACTGCCACAGTGCCCGGGAAAGGAGAGACTTTGCCCATTACATGCCAGCCTGCCCGCCCGCTGCTGATGCCGCCTGCCGCCTTCCAGATCGTTCCTGCGAGGCGGGCCAGCCGCCTTTCTTGCACAAGCCATGGGACTAGGGGTCCTCCAGGAGAATCTCACCGAGTCCTCAACGCCCTCAGGACTATGGTAAGTGTTCTGTGAATGGGGGGGGGCACCTTCCACCTAACTGAAGGTTGGCTGTCTGCCTGCTAACTTCCGAGTGAGCAGGCAGCCCCGTGTGCCTGCTGGGGCGTGGGCACTCAGGACCGGGCAGATGCCAGTCCTGGGTGAGAGGGAGCCAATGGTGGAAAAGTATGATTTATCTCATGTTAATTCTTTTCCCCCCCCCCTTCTTTTGCAGCCTATGGAACTCTTCGCCACTGCGCAAAGCGCACCCGTGAATCCAGACTGCCCATCTGCCCCAGCCACGGCCGCATGGAGGTGGCCCATCGATTCACGTCGCCCGCACGACTCTGGTAAGAGCCTGTCAGAGAGCTTACCCACGAGTAAGCAAGCAGGCAGCCCCGTGTGCCTGCTGGGGCGTGGGCACTCAGGACGGGCACATGCCAGTCTTGGGTGGGAGGGAGCCAGTGGTGGAAAAGTATCATTTTCCTCATATTCTTCCCCCCCCCCTTCTTCTTTTGCAGCCTATGGAACTCTTTGCCACAGTGTCCAGGAGAGACGGTAATGCAGACTGCCCACCTGCCCGTCACTGCCCGCCTGGAAGTGGCATCTTATCAACAACGCCCTCAGGAGGACTACGGTAAGTGTTCTGTGAATGGGGGGGGGCACCTTCCACCTAACTGAAGGTTGGCTGTCTGCCTGCTAACTTCCGAGTGAGCAGGCAGCCCCGTGTGCCTGCTTTGGCGTGGGCACTCAGGAAGGGCAATCCTGGGTGGAAGGGAGCTGGTTGTGTTGAAGTGGTCAACTAATATTCATTCTTTTTTCCCCCCCTTCTTCTTTTGCAGCCTATGGCACTCTCACTGCCACAGTGCCCGGGAAAGGAGAGACTTTGCCCATTAAATGCCAGCCTGCCCGCCCGCTGCTGATGCCGCCTGCCGCCTTCCAGATCCTTCCTGCAAAGAGAGCAAGCCGCCCTCCTCGCACAAGCCATGGGACTTGGCATTCGCCCTCAAGGAGAATGTCACCCAGTCCCCAATGCCGCTGTTGGACTTTGCCCATTAAATGCCAGCCTGCCCGCCCGCTGCTGATGCCGCCTGCCGCCTTCCAGATCCTTCCTGCAAAGAGAGCAAGCCGCCCTCCTCGCACAAGCCATGGGACTTGGCATTCGCCCTCAAGGAGAATGTCACCCAGTCCCCAATGCCGCTGTTGGACTTTGCCCATTAAATGCCAGCCTGCCCGCCCGCTGCTGATGCCGCCTGCCGCCTTCCAGATCCTTCCTGCAAAGAGAGCAAGCCGCCCTCCTCGCACAAGCCATGGGACTTGGCATTCGCCCTCAAGGAGAATGTCACCCAGTCCCCAATGCCGCTGTTGGACTTTGCCCATTAAATGCCAGCCTGCCCGCCCGCTGCTGATGCCGCCTGCCGCCTTCCAGATCCTTCCTGCAAAGAGAGCAAGCCGCCCTCCTCGCACAAGCCATGGGACTTGGCATTCGCCCTCAAGGAGAATGTCACCCAGTCCCCAATGCCGCTGTTGGACTTTGCCCATTAAATGCCAGCCTGCCTGCCCGCCTTCCAGATTCTGCTGTGGAAGGAGAAATAAATAATACTAGGTGCTGCAAGAGACCATGTGGATTGGCTCTACATCAAAGCAGCCTTCTGGTTTAGAATTACATAGTACACAAGAAAAGAACAATCACTTATCCTGCAAGATCCCTTCCCAGGCTAGGATCTGAATAATAGCTATTAGCTAGGATCTGAATAGCTATTACCTGGGATTAGCTACTAGTGCATTTGGTAGCATTCCTGCAACCAACACCTGTCTTGTCATGTAAATGTATGGGTCCCTAAAGCAATTTACAATCACTTTACATTTTACAAATGAATAAGTGAAACTTTCTTCCCTCATTACCAATCCACACCAGGCAGGCAATGTCCCCTTCCTGAAGGTTTAAAATAATAAAGTTTAACCTTTGTTTTCCCACTAAAGCATTGCACCAAAGTTTGTTAAATTTCCAGCGTTTGAGCGGGCATAGGTCCTGTGCCATGTGAGCGAGTTAGAGGTTTGTAGCTCTTAAAACAAACCCATAAATCCCATGTGAAATGCCATGCATAAACCTTTGTTTTCCCACTAAAGCATTGCACCAAAGTTTGTTAAATTTCCAGCGTTTGAGCGGGCATAGGTCCTGTGCCATGTGAGCGAGTTAGAGGTTTGTAGCTCTTAAAACAAACCCATAAATCCCATGTGAAATGCCATGCATAAACCTTTGTTTTCCCACTAAAGCATTGCACCAAAGTTTGTTAAATTTCCAGCGTTTGAGCGGGCATAGGTCCTGTGCCATGTGAGCGAGTTAGAGGTTTGTAGCTCTTAAAACCAACCCATAAATTCCATGTGAAATGCCATGCATAAACCTTTGTTTTCCCACTAAAGCATTGCACCAAAGTTTGTTAAATTTCCAGCGTTTGAGCGGGCATAGGTCCTGTGCCATGTGAGCGAGTTAGAGGTTTGTAGCTCTTAAAACCAACCCATAAATCCCATGTGAAATGCCATGAATAAACGTTCGTTTCCCACTAAAATGTTGCACCTAGCTTCCGGAAATTTCACACACATTTGAAGTGAAGTGTTCCCTGCAATGTGCCAAAGTTTCCCGTTTGTATCTTTGAAAATAAAAAAATGGGAGGCAAAACTGTATTTTACCCCACTGCTACCCAATTTTCAACAATTCATTGCCAACACATGCCTGGAGCTAGCTGTCTGAAATTTTACACACATATCAAGGGAAGTGTTCCCTGTAATGTGCCGAAGTGTCCTGTTTGTATCTTTAAAAATAAAAACATGGGAGGCATAACTGCATTTACCCCACTACTACCCATTTTTCAAAAATTCATTGCCACACCAGGCAAGCACCCACGGTTCTGGGATTTCACACACGTGGGTCCCAAGGTTCCACCTACAATGTGGCAAAGTTTCATGTGTGTAACTTTAAAAATGACCGAGTTATAGGCATTCCATGTTATTTATTAAAAAATTAATTGCCACAAACTGCATGCACCAATCTTTCTGAAATTTCTCACAGATACCTATCCCTAACCAGTGTACAATGTGCCCAAGTTTCATCCTTCTGTCGTTAAAAATGAAAAAGTTATAGGCGTTTTTGTAAAACAATAATTTGCTATAGGAAAAAGCATTCAAAATGGCGTCCGATCCGGATCGGAAAATCCGATCCGCGGATCGGAATCGGATCCGATCCGATCCGACACACGATCCGATCCGATCCGATCCGACCCCCCAGGTCCGATTCCGATCCGCTATCCGATCCGATCCGGGGGGTCAGTGCACATCCCTAAAGATAAGCAACTTCACATTTCAATTCTTTAAGAACTCCATGGTGAGTACCATCCAAACCTGGCGATTTGTTATTTTTTGTAATTTGCCAGTAAGGCCTAGAACTTTACCTCTTGTCGCCAGTATTTGCCATAGTAGTTCTTAAAACTCCCTTCCTGAAAATGTTGGTTTTGGCACGGATGTCTTCCCCAAGGAATGCGAAGACAGATGGCTTTGCTTGTAGAGCTCTTGGGTTTCAGGCACCCATTCTGAGTAGGCATCTGTGGCTGGTGTTTTGCTATTTGTAGCTTCTATCTCTTAAAAAATGCAGTGCAGAACTGCTGCACCTGAAGAGAAAACATGTTTCCTTTTCAACAACAACAGCAGCGATAACTTCCATCTATCTGGGAATGCTGGTTGCCTGCTTTTAGAAAATGTACTGTGCTTATTTCATTTTTTTACTGAATAGTCTCCAGCCATTCTTTTTTTGTGTTTTTAGAGTTATTGGACAGGAAGTGGTAACATCTGATTCTCTGTGCTGACTTTAGCACATTTATTTTTTTAAAAAAAGTGCTTCCCGAAATAAAAAAGAAAAAAAGATGGTTTTATTTTTTGCAATGTGGTCAAAATTCAAGTTTTGTTTCTGATCATGCTCATCCTTGGTCCCCTCTACAAGGATTAGCTTTTGCGCCTGGTTAGGCGATTATGCGCATAATCGCAGAAGCGCATTTACGCCTAATCCCTCTGCATGAGAGGCGACGAGAGGCGGCGAAGCGCATTAACAGATGTCCAAAACGCGCTTTACAAGTAGTTAATGCGCATAAGCGCTTATTCACACAATCAAAATGCGCTTTAACGGACGGAGCAAAATAAAACTCGGGATTTAACGCGCATTCGATAATGCGCATAATCGGGGAGATAACGTGCCTCTATGCCCGATTTGCGCTCCGTTCTTGTAGAGGTAATTTTTTTAATGCGCCTTGAAAGAGCTTTAAATGCCTCTTGTAGAGGCACCCCTTATCTCTTCCTAGGTGAAAAGGTTAAGAAGAGGTCTCTCACCTCACCAGTCCTCCTGCTCTCTCCAGTTGCTTGTGGCTTAAATAACATGTGTGTGTATGTGTATGTGTGTGTGTGTGCGTAGAGACAAATACAACCTGGGCGTCCTCCATATGTTTTAGATTACAACTCCCAACATCCCCAGGCTTATTACAGAACATCTGCAGGGCATTGGGTTGCGTATCCCCTGCAATAGCATATCCTGGCAAGTTTGGACTGGGGTGGACTAACTCACCAGAAAACCCAAACCAGATATCTAGCAACTTTGTCATTTACCTGTGAATTCCTTGATGCTAAATACTATGTACTTCATCTCACCTATGTCCATCTGTGGAAGGAAGAACAACCCAATACAGATGTAACACTGGATCCCAGCAAACAACAGTTTTCAAATGGAAACATTCTTTATAGTTAATGTTACAGATTTTTATACCTCTCTTCAGCCGTATTTCCAAGATGCTGTACAAAAAAAGACAAAAGGACAATAAGTTGCTAGAATGCATGTTCCCCTTTCCTATCTCCAGTGCAAAATCACCATTGCCTTCTATTTCCCCCCTCTTGCCTCCTTTAACCATGGTTTATTGTTACATCTGCACCAACACTAACCATGGTTAACCCTAACCAGGGTTCCCTCTTAAACAGGATTTTCAAACCCACTTTCAAATCCTGCCTTTCTAAGCCGACATCCTCCACTTTTTATTCAGATGCACTGCTCGTGCCTGTATCCACTTTCATTCTCTTGTTTCTTGTTTTCAGATAAGGCTTGTGGCTGTTTCGTTAAGGCATTGGCATTTTTGGTATTTTTAAAATCCCCACCGCTCTGTCTTGCTCTTGTTTTGACGTCTGCAAAATGCTGAGCAAATGTTTCCAGGCAGCTTTCTGTAATGACTTCAAGATCCCTTTCTTGAGTGGCTGGCAATAGCTAATTTAGCTAATAGCTCGTTTGGAACCTAAGAGTGTGGAGGTCTAGCAAAATAACCCCTCCCTTGGTATAAATTTGTAACATATACACTGATTCCAAGCCTGGGACAGGCTACATGGCCCATTTACTTTCTACCCGGAGCAAAACCCTATCCCATTCAGAGTAAGTGGTTGAAAATGCAGCTGCTAAGGGTCAAACTAGGCATGATGTAATACAACAAACATGCAATTTGTGTTGTTGTTATGTAAACAGCAGCCATGTAGGGTGCCCACTTATGAACTGCGGGGGGGGGGGGGGGAGGAAAGGCATCTCCAAAGGGGGAAAACACAGGAGGGCACCAATTTGCATATGCTAATTGATATATCTAGATGCAAATTTAGGAATAATCATTAGCATTTAAATAGAAATACAGTCCATCTCACCAGAGTGTAAACAACTGTGACCAAGTGACCTGTCTAACAGCCTATTCAGTCTGCTGTCCAGGTGTTGCTAAGTGTAATGGAGAACAGGTCAAAGGGTTCTTTACCTATAAATCAGAACTGGACCGGAAAGCCCTTCAAATGGAGAATGGCTGCATTCGGACAACACATTAGTCAATGGTGGGTTGAGTAGCCAACTCACAGTGGGTTATTTTGTGGGTACTCCCCACACAACATATTCCTACACAACTGTGGGTGGTTGGAGCTGGCGTTGAGTGGACTAATAGTCAACCCAGCATTTGACTGACACAGCCCCTGGCCCTCTCCCCACCCTCCCTCCTCCCTCAGTCCTCCCAGTTCTATCCCAGCAGCCTCTGCAAGTTGCACCAGTTGTAGCAGAGTGGCAGCCACCGCTTTGGTCGCTCTTGCTGCCTGCCTCTATGGGCTTGTGTTTTAACCCACTCACCACACGCCATTAACACACTCACCCCTCCACACAACACTTTAAACAACTGGCTTTGAGCTAAACAACTTGTAAGCCAGTTGTTTCTCTCCGTTGCTTATTTGGGCGGAATAGCATACCATCAGTAGTTTGTGAGCGGCGTGTTACCCTCCACACAACGCAATAAGCAACACAACTGATGATTGTTTCCCACCCCCTCAGTTGTTTAATGTGTTGTCTGAATGCAGCTAATGTCTGGGTTCAGACAATTAGAGTTGAATGTCATTTGTTGTTGAACCTTGAGCTGTTGTTAAAATGTGGGTTAGTGTGTTGTATGAACCCAGCTGTACTAATAAACCATGGGTTGTTAACCACAAACAACCTGTGAAGAGAACCTATAGTTTGTTGTTGGGTTGTGAATGGTGGGTTGTTATGCATCACAACATGAGAAATTAAGAATGCTTTTATACAATTTATAACAATATACATTATCATTGCAAACATATCCCCAAAGAATGAAGACCCCTCCCATCCGCAAAGAATAAAGACCCCCATCCCCAAAGACAACACTGGCCCCCTCCACAAGGATGCGCTTTTGCGCCCGGTTCCGGGATTATGCGCATTATCGCGGAGGCGCATTTACGCCTAATCCCTCTGCACGGGAGGCGGTGAGAGGCGGCGAAGCGCATTAATTCATGTCCAAAAAGCGCTTTAGAAGACGTTAACGCGCATAATCGCTTGTTCACACCGCGATAATGCGCTTTAACGGCCGGAGAAAAATAAAAGTCGCTATTTAACGCGCATTCGAAAATGTGCATTATCGGGGAGATAACGCGCCTGTACGCCCGTTTTGCGCTCCGCTGGTGTGGAGGTAAAATTTATAATGAGCCTCTAAGGCTCATTAAACGTCTCGTGTGGAGGAGGCCATGGTCAGCCTAGCTACACTACTGCTTTTAAACGGTTTAAAACGGTTTATAACAGTTTTGAGAACTGCTGGGGCCCAGGACACACTCCATATATAGCTTTCAAAACATTTTCAAAGTGTTTTACCCTGCGTGTGTAGATAGGCTCACACACAAATCCAGATGTGAGCCCATAACAGAAGGGCATCTTCCTCGCGAACAGTCTCATTTGTGCAGGATCATGTCTTCTCCAACTCCACCAAATGAGCTCCATGGAAATTTGGAATCTTTCTTATATACAACCGCATACTCTAGCTACTACACTTCTCCAACACACACTTCTTTTAAGAGCACCAATGCACAAAACGAAAGTAAAAATGCTGGGCGATTTTATGTACCTGAATGTTTACTTGGCACACAGTTGAGTCACGCCGTACAAGAGCTCAATAAATTGCAGTCGTTTGTCAACCTTGTAACCCAGCAGCCATTTATCAGACTAGAAGCTGGAAGTTGTTTGTGCTCCATTTATTTGCATGCATCACTTATTTAATAAAATTCCTGTTCTGCAATGAGCCTCCAGAAGAAGAAGAAGAAGATACCAATCAGCTAAAATTCTGAAGCAGCCGTTACCCTGTAAGCATCTCCTTGGTGCTGGGTTTTATTGGTTTCTTTATAAAACGCAATATCCTGCCCTTTTGTTGAGCTATTGCTTGCAGGACAAGATCTCTCTCTCTCTCTCTCTCTCTCTCTCTCTCTCCCCATGTTCTTTGTTCTATGTTGGAACTGTGCAAAAATAAAGAGTGTCAAATTACAGCACAAAATTAAAAACAGCAACAGACTACAAAGGAGGCACCAGCAGCAACTGATCACTCAAAGCAGATGAGAACTTAATAAATTGGGAAGGAAAATTCAGAAATCAAATGGTCTCAGCAAATGAAAAGATCACAGAATAGTTGAGTTGGAAGGGACTTATAAGACCATTGAGTCCAACACCATGATGCAATAAGGATAAAAGACTCAGCATCCTGGTGAGTCTCTCAGGGGACAAAGTTCCACAAATAGCGCACCAAACCACTGCACAAGTCCCTTTGGGTCCACCTAAGTTCTGCAATGGAAGCAGCTACCTAGAGCCATCATTAGATTGTGCGGTCTAATTCTACAGACTGTAATAGATATATAACCTTACTCTGCTCAGTTGGAAAGAATTAAATGTTAAATGAAGTCATCCCCATTTTTAGGGAATTAAAAAAATCCCAGCCCACTTGGTGGCTCCAGGTTTCAGGACCGCCCCTACCATTAGGGAGAAGGAAGCAGTCACCTCAGGTGGAAGATGCTGGGAGGCAGCAGCAAGATGGTGGAGAAAAGACCTGTGTACCATGCAGCCTGCTCTGTTAGCTTTCTGCCTTCAACTGCAGTGATACTACCCCATCGTATATTGAAGACAGATTTATCTGCCAGTCCAGTGGGCATCTGTATTGGAATGGGAGGGTGCATCCTCTTCACCTTCATCTCAGGCAGCAAAATGTCTTGGGTCACCCCTGCCAGACTTTTTTGAACATCCATCCTGTTCACAGTTGGGAACAGTGGGTGTAAATCCTGCTGTGTTTACACCGGCCTTTTTTCCTGGGGTCATCCCTGGGTTGTCCCTGTGCATCGAAATGACACACAGGGGATCCTGAGAGCAGGTAGGGATGATCCCCCCATTTTCCCGAGACCTCAGTTATCCCGATTTTACCCGCGGTCCCAGGATGATTCCGAGGACCATGGGAGGTGTGGGCACCCACCCCGGCTTCTTCCCTCCTCCCCGCAAGTAGCGAAGTCAGCAAGAGGGAAGGAGCCGGGCCAGGGGGAGTCCAGGGACATTGGGGGTGGGGGAGAAGAGGGGTCAGGGCTACTTCTTTTTTTGTACTGACATTTTCGGAGGAGCATAATTGCACTCTTGGCACTTTTTTAAAAATGGCAGGTGCAATGGGCGTGATGTCCCTCTTCCCTTCCGGGACGTTGTGTTTCCGTTTGGACACCCAGGTTTGCGGAAGCAGGTAAGTCCACGATCCTCTCCCTCCCCCTACACCCTTAGGTGTCGAAAGGGCCTTAGAGGCACATTGAAGTGTGGATGTGACCTGCACTGTATTGCTTTCACTGGGCGGCACATTCCGACATGCCTTCAAATAGGGTGTCCCCTATTTGAAGGCTGGATATTTGGTTCAAGAGCTGGATATATAGATCTTTCAGTTCCCAAACTGTCCTGAACAAAAAGCAGGCAACTTGGGAACTCAGAAGCTTGCGCGCTCCTGCACCAGCACAAGCTTTCCGAAACAAGAAGTTATATTTCACCCTTATTCAAAATCCCGTTTTGCAAAGTTTGGCTAAGAGCAAAGCACACACCAGTTCAAGCAGCATTTTGATTGGGCCAGGAAGGGTGTAATTTCCCCTTGGCTTCTTTGTGCGCTCTGCTTTTAGTTTCCATGATATATTCTCATGGACACGAATAGGGCTGGAAGCTGGTTAAGCTGAAAGGCAGGAATAGGTTGACATCGAGGTTAGGCTGCCAGCATGCGGCTGCAGAAAGGAAGTGAGGGGTAGATGCAGACAGGCAACGGGGCAGAGGTCTCAGCTTCAGCGCTGAATTATTTTGGAAGAGCAGAGGGGGGTGGAAATGGAAACGCTTCTCATGTCTTGGTTTCTTTCTTTGTTATTTTTAGGACATGCCACCTCACCCAGAGGCAGAATAGCAGGATGATGCCTTCAAGAGTTACTTCTCTGTTGTAAACGTGGTTAGACCTGGCCTGAAACTAGCATGCAAAACACTGGGTGCCGATCGCAGGCAGGTGTGGCTAAAACTGGAGCCGGTGTTTAGCCCCGGAATGTCTTTAGAATGCCAGGGCTGTTCCTCCTTGAAACGTTACTGCAAATTGTGAACTCCGTTGGAGAGTGGCTGACAGGACTGTTGCCAAAATGGGGACACTGAAAGCAAGAAGGAAGTATATCAGCACGCTTGGGAGAGCCCCCTGATTTGAAGAAGTTTAAAAATATCTAAAAGGAAAAACCTAAAGGGGCAGCCCCCGTACCGCCCCCGCTCCAAAAAACCAGACCAACGAGGACTGAACATTCTCAGTGGCTGCAGAATGCTGTGTGCCTATTGCAGAAGAGGGCTGACAGGAACACTAACTAGGAGCTCTCTGCGCTGCAACATTTTGTTGCAGGTCTCGCTTGTGTAAAAATTTTTTTTTAAGCCTTTTATGATGTGCAGAGAATGCACATCATTTCCTGCACATTCCACAAGGAGCCTCCACGCATCAGGGCTCAGGGTGAAGGACTTACAGAAGAGATGGGGCGATTTTGAGCATGTGTTTTTGAGACGCGGTACATCTCGTTTCAAAAATGAGTCATTCTTGCAGGGAATGTCCCTCCTTGTTTCAGAACAAAATAATAATAATAAAAAACCCTGCCATTCCTGATTTCCAAAGCTCCGTGCTCTAAAAGAAATTAACGTCACCCTCTTTCGAAGGCCTCTTATTTTTAAAATGTTGATCGAGCAGTCCCAAGGTGAAGGCCCCCGCCGGTTAAGGTTGATTCTGCACTAGAGATTACTTGTATTTGAAAAGGTTCCTTTGGAGGGAGCGGATGTTGCACAGTAAGTCAAAGGCAGAGAGGCCAAAAGGCAGATTCTATATTTGCACACATGATTACAGCAAGCTAAGGGGTGAATTGCTGCTGTTGTTTCGTAGCCCAAAATAGCAGGTGTAGGCGAAAGGTCTAAAGTTAGACAACCAGGTCTTTGTAGAGGCCACCAGTTGACCAGCAGGTCACAGAGGAGAGGAACATCAGCATTTGAACACTGAGCCAAATGTCAGGCTTTTGCTATTTTTTGGGAGAAACCTTGGCCATAAGCCAAGAATGACTCTCGAGCTGCGAATGCTGACTTCTGCCTTTAGAGGGACATTGCCAAATCCTAGAGGTCTTTTTAGATCTTCCAGGCTGAGGAAGCAGCCGAGAGGGGTTTTAAATTTGGTTCTCTTTTCAAGGAAAAAGAAAATAAAGTTGCCTTGTCCTATTTTTGTGCAAATGCTGATCCAAAACGAGAGAGGTTATATCTACACCCTCTCTTTAGCTTCGCAGGATTTCCTGCCCTTTACAGTCTTGCGTTCTCGGTTGCTTAAAGTAACACCGCTTTTTTGCAGTAGTACAACCATAGGCTTAATCTGTTGCATTTCAGCTCACAGTAGAAAACAGGAAAGAGATGGGGGAGAAGGCCTTAAAAATAAGGTTCCTTTTCTTGTGCTCTCTTGTCAGCCAAGCGAGAGCCGAAATGTCTTTGGTTGAAGCATTGCTGTCGTGGTGAAATTTTGAGCTGCAAGCACTAAGTGGCTAAGATGGCATTAAAAGGGGATTAGGCAAATTGATGTTGGAAGAGAGGTCTATTATTAGCTAAGGGCTCCATCACACCTATTTTCCCTCCCTGGCTTGCCTTCATATTTTTTTACCTCCATTTCAGAAGCGCTGCAAGCGCTCCTCCCTTTCACGGTCGTAGCTATGCCGGTGAACTCTCTGAGCTCCATCACACCTACTTTTTTTTTATTGGTATGCACCCACAATTTTGATCTCCTTTTCCCTTTCGCGATCGGAACTATATTGGGGCCTCTCTTTTCACTTTTGGGCTCTCCCATTATTGCGCTCGCCTCACCCTGCCCCTTCTTCTTCATTGGTCCGCTGCGTGGGAGGACGCTTCTCCCATGACCAAGCGCTGTCCCTCCCCCCACCAAACACAGGCACGCACATTTTATATCATCAGCATCAATATTCAAGGTGTTAGAACGGACAGACATATCTCAATATCCTTTAGTCTCCCGGCCCTACTCATGAGAAGCTGGGTTACACACGCGCGCACACACTTTTTCCAGTACATGATTGAAGTGAAGTTAATAATCTTCCTTTGCAAGTCCCAGAAACCGCTTGCAGACCAGGGGCTAACCATTGCAAGGGGTTACTCTCGAGGGGGCAGAATGGGGAGGGGTTGACAGGTCGAAGGGGCACACCAGGAGAGGGAATACCGTGGGCTGGAGGAGAAGAACCGCCCTGCCCTGCCCTGCCCTCCCCTTTCCTCAGCAACAAACACGCCCCCAACAAAGGAAAAAGTGAGGGGGGGAATATTCCTGACTTTGCCAGTGCCAAAATAAATCGCAACAAGGGGGGAAAGGGGTGCAATGAGAGCAGGACAGGTACGATGTCATGCGAGTACCCTGCTGCAAATGCACATACAAGGCAGGGCATGTGTGCGGTAAATCACTGGTGTGATGGAGCCCTAAGATGGCCATATGGAGGGCCGATGAGAATGGGGGGGAAGCCGGTACAAATTACCAAGGCCCAGCGGTCCGGAAGGGGCCCAGCGGCCCAACAATGTTGCATATGTTTTGGTCTTTCTCAGTAGCATCATTATTTGTTGGTTGTTTTTGACATCCATTTGTAGCAAAACAAAAGGCTCTTTGGCAGCGGGTGGGGTGGCTCGTCATTGCAAAGAGCCACTCAACGTGGAAGGCCATAGAAACCGCCAGGGGGACAACTGAGTGGGAAGGAGCTGTTTCTTTCAGTCTAACAGATCCCCGTGCACATCCTTCCTGCCCGCCCACAATATTTTCCCCAAAAACACAGGAACAGGCATCAAAACCTTAGGACCTCTCCGAGAGAAAATGTGTGCGCTCCTCCTGTTGCTTTTCTCAGTTCCCTCCAAGGCTCTTCCTACTTGCATCGATTGTTTCTTGATCTTATAACATTACAGGGATCATCCTTGCTGGGGGCCCAAAATTTATTTTCACCGGGGCCCGAACCTACTCTTGGCGACCCTGGCTACATGACGCCACGAGGTTTAGAGACACCGTGCCACTGAACACCGGTCACTGAGGAGTAAACACCCGGAGAAGTCTGTGGCCTTCATGTGCCCCTTGTGGGCTCCCTTAAGAAGAGTCTAAAAACGCAAGCAGCTCTGTTCATCCGTGTGCAGCATTACCGAACATAATGGCCCAATTTCATTAAGATGAGCTGACAGTTCTAGAATAGTGAGCTGGCAAAAGGCAGCGCAGAGGCTGGCATGTCGGACGTGGGCTGGATTTCATAAGACAGGTAGCACAAGAAAAGGAAAGAGAGGGCACAGCAAGTCCCCAAATGTCATAAGACCACCAACCCAAGATTTTTCTTGTAATTCCTTTTCCTAGCACCAGAGAGAAACACAATTTGGCCGGTTTGCAAAGGGTGGTTAATAACGACCTATTAACTATCCTGCGCGTGGCAGTTGCTTCCAGCTGAATTTCTACAATGACCCTCGCCGGCATGGCTTGTCGTGACATCCAAACCTGGCAAGAGTGTGTGGTTGGGGTGGTTAACAAACCCCCCAGAAACCATGGGATTCTGTTAACCACCCCAAACTAATCAATCCCAGTTGTTGTGACCTTCCCTCATAGGGAAGATGCTCCAGCACCTTGATCATTTTAGTCGCCCTTTGCTGCACTTTCCCCAACTCTACAATATCTTTTTTTTAGGTGTTGTTGTGACCAGAACTGTGCACAGCATTCTAAGTGTGGCCGCACCATAGATTTGTATAAAGGCAGTATGATACTGGCAGTTTTATTCTCAATTCCTTTTCTAATAATGCCTAACATGGAGTTTGCTTCCATGACAATGGTCACACACTAGGTGGACTTGACGGCCTTATAGGCCCCTTCCAATTCTACTATTCTATGATTCTATGATTTTATTTTCATCGACCTGTCCTCCACAACCCCAAGATCTCTTTCTTGGTTGGTAACTGCCAGCTCAGATCCTATCAGGTTATATTTGATGTTGGGATATGAAGGCGGTGAGCCCTTGGCTAAAATACTGGACTGGTAGTCAGGAGATCTGGGTTCTAGTCCCCACTCAGCCATGGAAACCCACTGGGTGACTTTGGGCCAGTCACAGACTCTCAGCCCAACCTACCCCTCACAGGTTTGTTGTTGTGAGGTTAAAATGGAGAGGAGGAGGATTACGTATGCCGCCTTAGGTTCCCTGGAGGTAAAAAGGCAGGATATAAATACAATAAATAAATAAATAACTATGGTGATTCCAAATCCAAAGCTACTGGTGTTTATGCTACGGCAGATGGAACAGTTCCCAAACAGCTAAGCCATTTCATTGGGCATTATTCCAGAGCTCAGAGAAGAAATAGGGTCACCCCCCCTCCCACCAGGAGGGGGAAAGTGTGTTAGAAGAACTGTAGCAGCTGGGAAGGCAAAGCAGAAGAGTCCATTGTGGTGATTAGAGGGGGGAATCAGGCAGCTGTTCAGCACCCACTCGCTCAGTATCTTGGCTACTCCAACGCAAGGTGTCATGCAGCACTGCTGACTTTGTAGCAACCTGACCTCACAAGGTGGGAGGAAATGAGAAATGTGGTGGTTAAGATTGCAAAGAGAATTTCTCCACTGCACCTCTTTCCAAACAATTTTAAGGTGCGCGAGGCTTTGCATTTGATTGCTCTTTAGCCCAATATGGATTAATGGGGAATCGACGTATGCTTTGGAATGGTTCGCAGCACACGATTTTTTTATTCAGTCCTCTCCTTTCCTCTTTCAAGGACTTTTGGTTATTCATAGGGGCTAGGCTGACCAGATAAAATCCAGGTCAGGGCTCATGTAACTTTAACAGTCGTAGAGAAAAGGGAATTTCAGCCAGTGTCATTTGTATGCAATTAGTTCCTGGTGAAATTCCCTCTTCATCACAACAGTTAAAGGTGCATGCACTATACTAGAGTAACCATATACAAAAGAAGGCAGGGCCCCTGCAACTTTAACTGTTGTGATGAAGAGGGAATTTCACCAGGAACTAATTGCATACAAATGACACTGGCTGAAATTCCCTTTTCTCTACAACTGTTAAAGTTACATTAGGCTGACCGAATGAAAAGGAGGACAGGGCTCATGTAACTTTAACAGTTGTAGAGAAAAGGGAATTTCAGCAGGTGTCATTTGTATATAAGCAGAACCTGGTGAAATTCCCTCTTCATCACAAAGTTAAAGCTGCAGAAGCCCTGCCCCCTTTTGTACATGGTCAAGAGACAGGGCTCCTGCAGCTTTAACTGTTGTGATGAAGGGGAAATTTCACCAGGTTATGTATGCATACAAACAACACCTGCTGAAATGCTCTGTCCTTTGCAACTGTTAAAGATACAGGAGCCCTGTCTTCCTTTTCATATGGTCACCCTAAGTTACATGAGCTCTGGCCTGGATTTTATCTGGTCACCCTAATAGGCCCATGGGAAGAAAGGGACAAGAGGGCCATGGCATTTTATAACTGCATAGCATGGCCTTCCTCAAGCATAGCCTACTTCAGCAGAGGCATGGGGTAGCCTGAGAAGAAGGCGATGAGTGTTATAGAAGTTAGGGTGACCAGATAAAATCCAGGTCAGGGCTCATGTAACTTTATCCCTTGTAGAGAAAAGGGAATTTCAGCCAGAGTCATTTGTATGCAATTAGTTCCTGGTGAAGTTCCCTCTCCATCACAACAGTTAAAGGTGCAAGCACTATACTGGAGTGACCATATACAAAAGAAGGCAGGGCCCCTGCAACTTTAACAGTTGTGATGAAGAGGGAATTTCATCAGGAACTAATTGCATACAAATGACACTGGCTGAAATTCCCTTTTCTCTACAACTGTTAAAGATACATGAGCCCTGACCTGGATTTTATCTGGTCACCCTAATAGAAGTAGAAGTTTAGGAAGATTGGCAGGGGGCTGGGGGGGACAGAACTTAAGATTTCATGGTACAGCTCCCTCTTTTGTAAAGACTCAACGACCTGTAGCTGCATAGGTGCGCAGATACAGGATTTCAATGCTACAAAGTTGCACAGTTTTCAATTTTTTTTTAAAAAAAATACTTAGACAGTTCCACCATTACTCAATCTTTCCTGCGTGAAAACAGTGCTGAGAATTTTCCAGGCATATTCAATCCTGCCATGCCTTGTTGTCATTGCCACTTTGCAGCTGCGATGCTGTGGGTTTTTTGGGGGGGATCAGTCGTGAAAGTGGTGCCATAGAGATGCCCCCCCATGTCTTTTCTTATGCTGTTATATACTCTAAAGTTGCCCCACCTTTCAGAATTTAGGTGGGCAATGAACAGGTAGAGGGACTTTTCAGCAGCAGCACCTTGGTTAGAAAAAAATACCATCTCCTGGCAGGTTGGGGTGGCACCAACTTCCTTCTTCTCATTTATACATAATTTAAAGGCTTTTTGTTCTCAAGTGCTTTTCAGGGGCTATTTATGGGTGCTGCTTTTATCAGCCTGCTTTCTCTGTTTTTATTTTATTTTTAGTGCTTGCTATTACTGCCATTGTTTTTTAAATTGTTTCATTGTAAATTGCTTAATAATAATAATAATAATAATATCCCAGAGGAATGTTTAGGAGCTGGTGCATTGCATCTCAATGAAGCAGTTGTCTCTGGTCAACTGCCCATTTCAGGAACCATTTGCAGGGAGGTGTGTATAGCTGGCTTTCTGCAGAGATTGGCGTGCTGCTGGAAGCCACCAGTATGTGAAGGAAAAATCATTGGCACCTCCAAGGCAGACGCCAGCTGTATCGGTCCTCAAAGCCATGATTGCTGCCAGACTGAGCATGCGAGCAGGATCAGTACAGAGGGAGCACCAACCGACAGACGTGCAAAAGCAGAACTCGAACCGTTTGTAAGAACAGCTGCCTGCTTCTCTGAAATACTTCCTCTTTCACTCATAGGTTTAGTACTACTGTCAACTGGGGAAGCTGAAATCTTAACGCACCCTTAAGTACCTCAGGAAAGATGTTAATCTCCTCTAGGGTGACCCTGTGGAAAGGAGGACAGGGCTCCTGTATCTTTAACAGTTGTCTAGAAAAGGGAATTTCAGCAGGTGTCATTGTTATGCATGCAGCAGATGGTGATAGTCCCTCTTCGTCACAAGCAGTTAAAGCTGCAGGAGCCCTGCCCTCTTTCGTATCTGGTCACACTAGCATAGCTCCTGCAGCTTTCACTGTTGCGATGAAGAGGGGATTTCACAAGGTGCTGCATGCATACAAACGACACCTGCTGAAATACCCTTTTCAATACAACCGTTAAAGATACAGAAGCCCTGTCCTCCTTTCCACATGGTCACCCACCCACCACTTTCACCCCTACCAGTCCACCTGCATTCCAAGGTCATCAACAGAAGCCCTTCTCACTGGCCTGCTGCCGAGAGTGGTTAGCTTGGTGAATACAAAACAGTGGGCCTTCTCAGTGGTGGCCCCTCACCTCTGCAATAGGTTCATCAGGCCCCTTCTTTGCAGGTCTTCAGGAAAGCTCTGAAGACCCACCTATTTTCACTGGACTTTTTAAAAAAAAAAAAACAAACTTTGGGGTGGCTGGTTTATATAAAATCACGTTTTTTAGTGTTTATATTGGGGTTTAAAATCTTGCACACCACCCTTAAAAGCAGTCTAAAAATAATTGTAAATAAATACATATTTGGGGGAATGTCTCATGAAGTCCTTCATCCTTGCCAGTGTCCCAGCCCTCTTCTTCATAATCTTAAAAAGGATGCAACCTATTTTATCTGACTGAGTCCAGGGGATCCCAACTCGTGGTTATTTAAATCGCCTCCTAGTTCCTTCTGAAATCCACATTTATTTTTAACCACTGGCCTCCCGCTGCAGGGAGTTAATTTCCCACTTGTCTAGCAGCATTTGGCCAAATTGCTCCCGCGACACAAGGGCCCATTGTTTCCCCCTATGCATGGCTAGCTGTTCTTCGACAGTCACCCTGTTTCTCACATGACTGCTGTCGATATCGTTTTTCCTATCTTCAAATCCTCCCTATTCATCCACTCTTCCTAGATTAGGTCATCAAAGGAAACAAGCCATCACATGCTTGTATTTTATGTTTAGTGCTGTTCCCCGCCTCGATCCGTTGGGAGAGGCGGGTAATAAATAAATATATTATTATTATTATTATTATTATTATTATTATTATTATTATGCTGAACAAGACCCGATGCTCTCCCGGCACCTCTTCAGACAGCTCTGAATATTAAGCAGCACAGCAGCAGCAGCAGAGGAAACATGGCTCCAGTTTTTCAAACTTCCCAACTTCTTCATAAGAAATAGTCACCTGTTTAAGAGGAAAAAAGGAAGAAAAAGAAAAGTGAAGTGTCTTGTGTGCCCAACTGGAACAGGGGTGAGAGAAGGAGGAGGAGGAATGTAGGTACCGTGAGAGATCTAAGAAAGGTACATCCAGTTGTGTCTTGGCTCTGTGAAGAGGGCAGCAAATCTTGGTATGTCCCCATTAGATATAGGTGTCATAGCTCTAGTCCCTTTCATCTATCCACATTCTCGCTACTTCCCCAAAATGCTGGCTGAATCCCATGTCTTCCAGGTCATCTGTAGCTTCTGCCATTTTGTAACATAGGTTTTGCCGGCGTTCCAGAATCTCTCTCTGTGATGGTGGGGGAGATGAGGCTTTGGAAGACTGAGAGTGGCCAGGCAGGTTTAGACTCATGCATAGGTGTGCACAAGGGGTGTGCCAGGTGTGCCCAGGCACATCCTAATGTCTCAATCAATAAGTGCCGAATTGAGGGGGCCTTTGAGTGGGGATCCAGACACAGCAGGAATGGCCCTCCGGCTGCTCTGCCGCCACGCTGAAGAACCGCTGCCTCCAAGACAGCATCATTGCTCCCGGCAGCAGGAATGAAAAAGCCAGTTTCTCCACAAAGCCCCACCAATGCAGGGGCTTGAGGAGTGTCTCCTCATTTCTCCACACAAACCTGCAATGGTCAGGCAAGCCAAATGCAGAATAGGGCATCAGTGTCTACAGTGTTTAATAAATAAATGAATAAAATAATATCCTTTATGACTGAGTATTCAATAAATGTTCATCTTTAAAAAAATAATAATCTCTGGCGCACACTCTAATGAAATGTACTGTGCAAGCCTATGGACTCATGGCTCAAGAACTCCCTCTCTCTCCTCATCCCCTCCACCACGGGAGAAACAGAATGTGAGGATTTTACTCCAGATAACCTTACTGGATGGGATTTCCTTGAAATTTGTAAGATATGGGAGAAGGCATCACAATAGAGATTGGAGTGATGACTTAGCAACAATCAAAGCAGATATCGGGGAGCCCTTTCGAAATCCCTCCTGCTAATTGCTGCAGCAAACGAAAGAGCAGTTGTAATAGCACAATCTGTGCGGAGTACCCTTAAATCAAATCCCGGAGGATTTGGGAAGTCTTCATAGCTTAAAAGAAGCATTCAATTAATATCCCTTCAATTCGGCGGAGAATTGTGGAAATGGAGGAATTTAGCTGCCTTCCAAGGAATGCCAAGAGACTGCCAAAAGATGGAGGGTGAAAGGAAACTGCTCAGCACTGGGTTATAGCTGGATTTCTCAGCTGCAAAGTAGTATAATAGCAGCTCCCCCTCTTTCAAGATTGCAAAGTCAGCACCAGGGAGGAGCCAAGGAAGCAGCAAATGATGACATCTTAATTGAGCCGTACTAGTGACAAACAAGTCATCTAAGCTGCTCATGCAATTCTGCATGCCGCTACAAATCTGAGCAGTGGAGTACAAAGACCGATTCGGAAAACCCCTTTTATTATGACAGGGTGCATCCTCCTGCATCCTGGGGCAACTCACAGCATCTCTAGACAGCCTGGCTGGGGAATGCTGGGAGCTGTAGTCTGACACATCTGGAGAGCACCAGGTTGGGGAAAACTGGCATAGTGCAGTCCAAGCAGGAAATGAAAGCATCCAGCCATATATAGTGTGGTTGTGTGAAGTTCCCTAAGTCAAGGGGCAGAGCTAAGGATATTGGCAAAATCTGCAACAGATTCAAATGAATTTGGATTTCTATAATCTGACCCTGCTGATTCTGTAGCAGACTGGCTTTTTCTGAGTCATGCGGGTTCCATGAACTCGTGAACAATTTTTTTTTACTTTTTGGGGGGGGGGATTAATTTATGCAAATTAGCACTAATACAAATTAGTGCAAGTAGAATGAAGTTCTGGTAAAAACAAAATCCAACTACATCAGGGAATAAATGGCAGAATGAAGGACACCTGACAATCTGGGAAACACAGACAGAATTGATTTAACAAAATCCATACATCTCTAGGCACAACATCAATTTGAACTAAATTTCAGAACTATGTGGCCAGTTTTATTAAACAATCAATTGTATTTTAGTTCCCCTTTCCTGCCTGTGATTATTGACATTTTCTAATATTCACTCACCACTTCTTGATTTTTCCCATTCAGATTAATGAATGGGAAAAATTTGTGAAATAACGTGAGATTGCTTCATGTCTATTTCTTTGATCGGTAGACAACCATGCAAAAAATAAAAACAAACATAAACACAGAGAGAGAGAGAGAGAAAACTAGCAAATCGGGAAGAATTCTAGGCTAGGATCCTTTTCCCTGACCATCTAGCTTTCTTCAAGCAGGGATTTATTGATATGTGATCCCCTTCTTACATTCTACAGTGATAGAGATCTAGGATGATCATGTGATTTTATTGAATGTGTGTAGACCCTTAGGAATGCAACTGGAATGAATTAATGAATTAATGAATGCAATATGATTAGCTTTACTGTCAAAATGATTTGGGAATGGGATTTTTTTTAAAAAAAACTGGAGCAAAAGCCTAAACCAATTGCTTTTTGTGTTTCAGATTAATTTAACAATAAATTTTGCTCGTCTATCTATGCCAAGTTTTTTAAACTAGACACCTAAATCATATTCAGGTTGGGCATTTTAGGTGAATAGAACACGTAATACAGAATAATGGGCTCAAGTTACAGGAAGCCAGATTTTGGCTGGACATCAGGAAAACCTTCCTGACTGTTAGAGCAGTACGACAGTGGAACCAATGACCTAGGGAGGCTGTGGGCTCTTCCACCTAGAGGGCTTCAAGAGGCAGCTGGACAGCCATCTGTCAGGGATGCTTTAAGGTGGATACCTGCATTGAGCAGGGGGTTGGACTTGATGGCCTTATAGGCCCCTTCCGACTCTACTATTCTATGATTCTATGACTAGTGCCTGGAAATTGTTTAGGTATAGCACAGGGTGGGACTCTAACAGCTTCTGCTTGTGGCAAAGGACAAGATCCCCCCTCCTCCATATTTGACATATAACATTTGACTGTACTCACATTTACATCCCCCACGGTACCTGAGCGCAGCAGGGTAGGCCAAGGGGTGTAGAGCAGGCTAACCTAAGGGATTCAGAGGGAACGATGAGGGGCTGCTACCACTCCTGGCATCTGCCACCTGAGGCAGCTGTCCCCCTCTGCCGAACGGTAAGGCCGGCTCTACTTCTGAACACTGGAAATCTCCCTCTCCTTCCGTCACACTCCAAGGCCACATAAGTAGAAAACGCTGGGTGGAAAAGCCAGCCACGTTCTTTCGCTAACATGCGCGCAAGAAGTAAGGGCGGACGCACGCCCAGCCTGGAGGCGTAAGCCAAGAGCAGCCGGAGAGTTTAATCCGGCCTCATCTGTCTGGATTTTTCCTCTCCTCTTTGGCCCCAAGAACTGACAGAAGAGCAGCCAACATCAATTTCAGGGGGGATTTTAAACTCCCCACCAGGCGTTGAATGGAGCGGTTGTCGGAGGAGAGTGGGAGTTACCGAACCAGGGGGGTGGTTCTCTGTCTTCTTTCTGCTTGGCAGAGGGGCTGGAGTGGGGGGCAGCCTGGCTGCAACCAGAGCTGCCCTGCAGCTGCAGACCTGGAGAAACCGCAAGAATGCAGCTCCGTCTCTGGAAATGCGCAGGGGAGAGACAGGCTTCGTTGGTGGATAATAATCCTGGCCTGTGAGGGGAGCTGAAAGGAACTTTTTGCACTGAGTGTGAATCCTCCTATTTGACAGGGACAGTGGGGTGGAGTGACATGACCCCAGGGAAACCCCTAAGAGTTGGGTTTTGTGGTAGAAATCCCCCCCCCTAGAATGGGGGTTAAACAATGGAGACAAGGAGCTATGTATCAATCAAAAATTGTTTCTTTGTCCATTTATAGTAATGCAGTCAATTATTGTGGTTCAAGGTTTATATGGATTCTTTTTATAGGGCGACCCCATCCCATCCCAATACCTATGGGATTCTAGCTAGCTTGGTTTGTCTACTAAGAACATAAGAAGAGCCCTGAGGCTAGTCCACACCAAGGTCCATCTAGTCCAGCATTCTGTTCACACAGTGGCCAACCAGCTGCCCACAGGAAACCAACAAAGCAGGACAAGAGTGCAGCAGCACCCTCCCACCCATGTTCCCCAGAAACTGATGAACATTGGTATACTACCTCTGATACTGGAAGTAGCTATCAGAACAAGTAGTCATTAGAAGAGGAAATCTGCCTCCTCGTCTTGTAGCTGATTGGCTTTCTTATGTGGGTATTGTCCATCAGTTGAACATCTGCAGAAGTTCCTCTTCTGATGACGGGCTGTATGCAAGATGGGTGTGGTTGGTTGTGTCCACATTGTTTCTGTTTACATGAGCTTGTAGGTAAGATTACCGTCACCATGAAGACCCATTTGATGACCTGGTTGGGAAACCAAATAACTCAGGCAGGTGGAAACAACAAAGAGTCTTGTGGCATCTTACAGACTAACCAATTTGTTCTGGCATATGCTTTTGTGGCCAATGCCTACGTCATCAGATCCATCTGATGAACTCAGCAATTGTCATGAAAGCTTATGCCAGAATAGATTTCTTGGTCTTCAAAGTGCTACAAGATTCTTTATTGTTTTTGGTACAACAGACTAACACAGCTCTCCATCTGGGGCAGGTGGTCCATGATCTAATCCAGGGACAGCCCTACCATTAGGCAGAGTGAAGCGGTTGCCTCAGGTGGCAGATGATGGGAGATGGCAGCAAGATGTTAGAGGAGACAGCTGCCTATCCTGTGCCCTCTAAGCTAACTTGCTGCATTCAGGTGTAGTGGAGGATGCTGTTGCTTCCCTAGTATTGAAGAAACAGTTCAGGTGGCTTTTGTTGATGGAACGGGAGAGGGTGCCATCTTGTTCTTCCCTTCAGGCAGCAAAATATCTTGGGCCAGCCCTGACTTGATCCAGACTCGTATTATAGGGTTGTGGCTTTGAAGAGGCCTGATCTACAGGGATCATCTTTCCCTTACTTTTTTTTAAAAAATGTGTCTCTTTGAGAACAAACTGAAAATTGAAGCTATCCCTTTATTTAATGCAGCTGACACAGGGGGCAAGTGCTTTAGAGAGACAACAAGAATTAAAATACGCACAGAGGGAGATCCTGAAAACTGTAATCAACCTCAGACAAAGAGTCTTTAATTTAAAAAAGACATTGAAGAGAATATTTCCTACCTCAAAGCCAACTCTGTCTTTGCATATTTGATTCTGTGATGGAAACAGTAATAAAAAAGAGAGTTCAGACTAATGTGATATTTGTCTGTTGAATTTCAGTTGCACTGGGATTTAATTCCTGGCCCTCTTTAGAACATCACAGTATTAAAGTGGCTTATTCAAATGGAAATCAATGAAATATGGAATGATGGAGTTTAACTTTAAAATGTTCTAGCTGGCATAAATTATTCTATAGCAGAGGCACTTTTTTTTTTTTTGCTGTAGCATTTCCCCTCCACCCAGTATATAATTTCCATGTGTGTGTGTGTATGAGTGTCAAGCAAAACACTAGTGAAAAGGCAGGTGTTTTAAATAGGCTTGTCAATTAATTCCATTAATTAATTAACAGAGATTACTTAATAGAGATCAGGTCAACATTTGGGGTTTCAGCCATTCGCAATTGTGTTCTGAGGTTGTAAGTAGGTCCACAGCTTTTGTTGCATTGTCTACACATCCATCCAGGTGGTGTTGCTTTAAGTCGTGGGACAATAAGCATGTCGTATTTTTGTGTTATTATGCATGAGAATGCATAATTGCTTCTTGCAGATTGGAGAGGACAAATGTTCATCTGTGTCCAGTGAACGAAGTGGGCAATCCCCAGTTAAAATATGGTACAGCGAACAGATTCACCTGGAATTTCAAAGGGCAGATAAATTTCCTTTGTGTTGAGAACACAAGGCGCTCTTGCTAGATCACACCAAAAGCCCATCTAATCCAGCATCCTGTTTTCCACAGTGACCCACCACATACCGCCAGAAAACCCACAAACAAGATGTAAGGGCAAAAGCTCACTCGCACTGCTGCCCCTCAGCAAGAGAGCTGGTATTCAGAGGTATGCTAGTACGGTGACCAACTGTCAGGATTTCCCCAGATTTGTCCTGGTTTTTGTTCTGTCCTGGGTGTCCGGGGGGATTTTCTGTAATTTCCTATAATGTCCGGGAAAGACAAGTTTTCTGCTTTAATGCCACCATTAGCATGGTGGGAGGGAATGGCACACTTTCCCCTCATCTGCTCCAACTGGGGCCTTTAAGGTGGCAAGGGGGGAAGCTGCTTCCCTCCCACACTGAGTGTCCTCTTATTTGGTTTCCCAAATATGGTCACCCTAGCTAAAGAGAACTGAAGCAACATGCTGCAAATTACAAGCTCTGCGCTGTCTTAGTAATGGATATTTATAATAGTTCTCCTTTTCGTTAGCCATATGACCGCAGAGGTGCTTCTGAGAGAGTCATGGGAAAAATGCTCAAGGATGGGAAACAAGGAAGTAGATCCAAAATATGGAAGCAAAATGTGGAACTAAAATATGAAGCTCCAGCGTTGGCGTTCTAGCTCACACCCTTTTCCTAACGTAGCTCCCAGCTGAGGCTAAAAATAAGACTTGCTTGGCTGAGGCTGGAAGCCTAAATGCACAAAGGAGTAAGCCCTTTCAAATTCAGTGGGGAAAACTTCCACGTGAACATGAATAGCTTTCTGCTTTATTTCATGCTGATAGCTCATTTAGCCTGAGCTCTTGCATTGGACATTGGGAAAGCAGTTGTCTAAAAGGCTTTTCTAGACAATCTACTAGATCTGCCTCCCCCAACCTGGTGTCCTCCAGATATGTTGGACTGCAAGTCCCATCATTCCCAGGCAGCATGGCCAGCCCTATTTACTAGATTAGCTTTCCTTAATCCCTGGCCTACTCCAAGTAGCCTCAGCTCTCAAGCAAACAAGAGAAGGATTTGTATGCAATTTCTACGCAGATGTATAGCTGCAAATTTAGACATAATTATAATAGAAATCCAATACATCTCACCATTGTGTTTTTAAAAGCTCCCAGCTGCCCAGTTGCTCCCACTGAGCTAAGCAACCAATGGTTTAACCAATCAATTCCCTGGTTGTTTAGCTCCTCCTTTTTGCAGCACACAAACTCGCTGCCACTCATTCACAACCACTCAAAGAATATTTTTAAAGAAAAAACTCTGAATGGTCATGGGGGATGTCTTCATGGCGCCAGGTTAGCACTAGTGCTGTGCACGGACAGTCCCGATCCGATCCAGATCCCGATCTGTCAGGTCCAGATTGGGCCTGATCCGACTCAGATCAGATGCGATCTGATCTGACTCGGATCCAGATCCGATCCAGGTCCGTTCACAGCACTCACTCCCGCTCTCCCTGCTCTCTCCCTCCCCCAACTTTCCCTGCTTACCTGCTGCCTCCTCCATGTCGTCCTGCCATCATTCTCCCTCCTCGCTGTGGGTCGGCCACTTTCCCACTCGCGCTGGGTGATGACATCACTCAGCGCGAGTAGGAAAGCAGCCAGCCAACATTGAGGAGGCAGGACGACGTGGAGGACAATGGGGGACAATGCGGAGGAGGCAGCAGGTAAGCAGGGAGAGAGCGGGGAGAGTGGGAGGGAGTGCTGTGTCTGGATCCGGATCAGTTCCAGATCATGGATCCGATCTGGTTCAGATCCAGATCTGGGAGGCCCGGATCAGCCCGATCCGCTCCAGATTCGGGATCCGATCCGGATCTATGCACAGCCCTAGTTAGCACCACATCCCTCTCAAACCCCATGTTTTCCCTCCCCCAGGGTGGTGTTGGGTAATCTCGATGCCAAGAATGGAGCACGGGGTTTCTGGGTGGCCATCCGGGGACTGGAGCCACCCCTGCCCTCTTCTTGGTGAAAGGCAGCCAATCACAGCTCCCATCAGGCACTGCCTGGAGTTGCCACGCCCCCGCTGTGACTCTGAAGTGAGGCGAGGGGCTGCTTTGACACCATCTTGCATTTCCTTGTCTCTCCCTGGGGGGAAAAAGTCAGGGTAAGTCCCCAACTTTTTTTCCCTGCAGCTTCAGCAGAAAGCCCTGAGATAGGTGCCTGATTGCAACAGTGCCGTATAATCAATGCCCTGCAGCCATGCACTCACCCCGGGGCTTTCCAAGCACTTAGACAGCCCCATGGGGTGTGAACTGCTTGGAGGTCCAGTTACCCTATGACTTCCTTCAAACCGTACCATGCAGTTGCTTGGCGATACCATGAATAAAAGTAGCACTTATTATATTTTATGATTAACATTTATATAATGCCTCATTTATATATATAAAAAGCCATCAAGGTGGTGCATAGCAATTTAAAACAATGAAAATAGTAGAACCATCAAACATTAGAACAACAAAACAATGACAGAATTTAAACTCATCACTGGTTCATACTTAGGCATTAATAAAGTGCTTCTTGAGCATCAATGAAATGGGGAAGTGTATCGTTTCCCTGTGGCCTTGTTCAGTGCTCTCTGTGTGCTAGGGACTTCCCTGTTAGCTGACATGACTCAACTGACTTCCTTCTTCTACTGGCAAGAGTGTCCACTGCAAAAAGTTACCTAAAAAGGAACATGATTTTTACTGGGTGCAGCTAAGATTCTGTCACGAATTGTGAATAATGAGCTATCAGACTGTAGAGGTGATGATGATCTCATAACTGACTGTTTGCATGTGTTTTGATGCGCTTGCAGGACTTGAAGGGCTGTCTGTCTCCTTATGTACCTACCCACACATTATGATATCAGTGGAGGGCCTCTTGCAGGTGCCCCCAACATCCAAGGTACTGGAGAGAGGGCCTTCACAGTGGTGGCACACCAGTTGTAGAATGCTCTCTTTGAGAAAAGTTCACCTGGAGACTATCATTGTCCTTTCGGCATCAGGCAAAGACCTTTTCTACCCGCTCAGCTTTTAAGATAGAGCTGTGATCCCGGTGTCTGTTTTTATGCTGCTTTTGTGAGTTTAGAGAGCAATCCTTCGGTCCCTGGGAAGGCACCCCACTGCCCATAGGATAGGGAAATCTCTGCAACAGCTCCTCTTCCAAGGTTGGTGTTGTGACTTCAGAAGAAGATGGGGATGGGGGGAAGGGCATGTGGATTTGCTAGATCCACAAGCTTCGCTGTTCCCATACCTGTTCACAGCAAGGTAAGCGAGCTACACAGACTCAGAGGTCCGTCTAGCTAAAGCTGCTAAAATGGAGAACAGAAGGTGAACATACCTGTCAGACATGAGACCTGTAATGTGAGCTCGTGATTGCTCACACACAGTAGTTTGCATGTCCTTTACAGGATGTTGTCATCCTCCAGGGCCTCTCCCGTACTTTGCGACTATTATCGCAGTTTTTTTTCCCCTAACTAGGAAAGTCTGGTCTTGATTAGAAATGGCAGAATGAGAATCTCATGGAATTGTGCAAATTCTGCTATACCACAGAGCTATCTCTAGTGCTTGTATAATAAAACATACAGAAAGGTCGAAAAAGAACCCACCCACCCCGAAGAAAAGGCATGTGTAAAGGAGCCTATCTTAATCCCAGAAAGAATCCAGAAGCAGAAGCCTCGGTAAAGGTGCGGCATAAAAGCCTCATGTAGAAATGGCCTTTGCGATCCTTCTGCCCTACCTGGCTTTTGCTGGAAGGGCTTTAGGATGGATAGAGGGCTTTGTGATAGGAACCCTCCATCTATTGAGCATCTCATCCCTTTATTTATTATGTGATGGGGGTAGGTGGGTTTTGTTTTGGAATTTACATTTGAATTGTTTTATTCTTTCTTGCAAACTACTTTGGGCATATGATTGAAGAGTGGTATAAAAAGTACACATAATAAATGTGTGGTAGACTATTACTGTGGAAGTGTGGTCTTATTTTATATCTATTTGACTTGTTGTAAGGCCTTTCACATCACCTGTCCCCTGGGGCTGTTTTAACTGGAGAGGGCTGGAATAGAACCTAGGACCTTCTGCGTGCAACGCAGGGCCTCTACCACTGAGCTATATAGTCCCTCTCTGGGATGCTCACTCCAGAGACTCCATGGAGTATGAGAATGTGCCTCTCCTTTAAAGCTTCATTGCTAAAAGCTAGGAGACTTAGGGTGCAATCCTATGCAAATTTAAAGAGAAAAAAGTGCTACACCTCCCAGCATGCCTCAGCCAGCGCATCTATCCAAGATAATCTACATTAACGGGCAGCAGCTGTTCAGGGCCCCAGGCAGGCGCCTTTCCCATCAATTGCTACTTGTGACTTGACTAGAGATTTTGGGGGTTGAACCAGGGAACGTCTGCTGCATGCAAAGCAAGGGCTCTATCAGGGAGCAACGGCCCCTCCCTTTACAATTTTGTTTCATTTGTTAGGTCTATAGAAAAGGCAGGATATAACGTTTAAATCATAACCCAACACTCCCTCGAGAGAGGCCTCAGCTGTTGCTTCTTGGCCTGCCCAACTCCTCTGCATCGTTTCTCCTATCCTTCCTGGCCACTGATCCATTTCCTCAGTTTGTCTTGGTAGTTTATAGCACCACTTTTGAAAATGCCTCTTCCCTTGCCCCTTGTATTAGCTATCGATATTCTGCCTTTCACGAACCTTTCCTCAGATGCCTCTCCTTGTCATCCTGATTCACTCCATATGGCTTTGAGCTTCTCGAAATGAGCTATTTATTGCACGCTTGTGATTGGCCACTCACGGAAGTTTGAGGGTCCATTACATGATGTCGCCAATGTCCAGGACGTCTCCCATGCTATCCTACCGTAATCTCGCTTTTTAAAAGGTCAGAGATAATATGGTATTTAATTTATTGCTGGGATATCACAGGATCTCCCCAGCGTGTAAAGTCGGCATTGCTCTATAATTCCGCCACTAGATGGTGCTATCCCACTAAACACAAAGGAACCTTTCCGAGAAGGGAAGTTTTCAATTCAAAATCACGTGAACGTGGAAAGACTGCGGCGGGCGAAAGCCCCAATAAAGCTGCAGGATTTTTCCTATGTGAGGTGAAGCTCTTGGACGGTTACTGCCTCCTTAAGAAACGCAGGCCCAGCCTGTTGCATGCTGAGCTTCCCAGAGCAATTCACTTCATTCTCCAGGGGTTGGCCAATTTCCTGAGCATTGCAAGACTGCCTGCAGTTCTTGCTCCCTTTTGTTTCTCAATACTTGGATTACACACTTGCTTGCACTGAGGTGGACGCCCCCATGGCTAGCTTAGAACAGTGACTTGCCCTGCTGAATGGTTTCGGTCAATCCTTGAGCTGGGCGGACCAGAGGGCTGGTGGGGAGAGTGTCTGTTATGACCACTATCAAGCCTAGGCACGGTTGGGCATCTACCAAGGGCCCACACCCAGCAGAGGCCCACTCACAAGAGCCCTGTGGACTTGCTTCTCCACTTCACTATTGCAGCCTGCTTCTTCACCTGTCTCTTGCTCTGGCCCAGACAACAGTCTTGATGAAAAGGAAGAGCAGGAGATGCCACTGCCTGTTTGCTCAATGGCTCTCTGCCCAGCACCTAGTAGCGAAGATGAGAGGAGGAGGAGGAGAAGGAGGAGTTGAGGAGAAGTAGCAGCTAGTGACCATGGCCAGGAGAAGATGAACTCATGGAGGGAGGGGCCCATTGAGGGTGTCTTGCTCAAGGCAAGGGCCCTCAGAGACCTGGGGCTGGCACTTCTAGCAGGAGTTGATGTAGGACCAGCTGAGATTGCACAGCACCCAAAAGGTCGCTTCAGTGTTGGCTCTACCAACTGTGGATGGCAATAGATCCCATGCGTCAACGGAGAGGGGAATAGCGAGGATAGTAAGAGAAATCCTGGGGCAAGACCAGCAACTATAAAGCGGCTCAATGCAAGCCAAACCACTGCCGAAGCAACATCCAATCTTGCTGTGCTCCCTGTAACTCCTTGTTGGCCATTGCTACCTTGAATCTCCTTGTCTTTGGCTCACTGGATTGTTCCTGGCAAGGCAGAATGTCAGCCTCATGGCAAAGAATAATGACTATGTGCTTGGTCAAAACCTGGTTACCCCTCCGACTAGTATCCCCAAAGAACCACATTGTCAAAAGAAATGGAGCGTGAGTTGGTAAAGAGAGGCAGGATACGAATCGTGCACCAGCGGGCTACCATTAGCCAAACAGTAGTTATTTTCTTGTTTTGCTTACGAACATATATGTATCCCTTGCTTTTTTCACAGCGACTCAAAGCAAACCATTTTGTTCCTGTGGTCATGGACATAGTCCTCTGCTGATGTACCATGCACCTTCAATTATTTATCCTCTGCAAGCATTTTTTCTTCGGTATGAAAGAAGCTGCTTTATACGAGGTCAGAGGAGCATACAAGGACAAGGACTATTCCAGCCTTCTTCAACCTGTTAAGTTCCAGATGTCTTGGATGGCAACATCGCAATCTGACACATGCAGAGGACAGCAGGTGGGAAAGGCTAATCTATTCTAGGCTGACCAGATAAAATCCAGGTCAGGGCTCATGTAACTTTAACAGTTGTAGAGAAAAGAGAATTTCAGCCAGTGTCATTTGTATGCAATTAGTTCCTGGTGAAATCCCCTCTTCATCACAACAGTTAAAGTTGCAGGCACTATACTAGAGTGACCATATACAAAAGAAGGCAGGGCCCCTGCAACTTTAACAGTTGTGATGAAGAGGGAATTTCACCAGGAACTAATTGCACGCAAATGACACTGGCTGAAATTCCCTTTTCTCTACAACTGTTAAGGTTACATGAGCCCTGACCTGGATTTTATCTGGTCACCCTAATCTAATGAGCACCTTTTCTCCAGAATCTCTGGCAAAAGCCTTCCCGCATCATTTGCTGTTTGGTCCTTTTCGCTAGAGCTGCCAAGGCCTGAACCTGGGGACAATCCACATAGAAAGCAAGTGCTCTACTCCTGGCCGATGGCTCAGTGGCTTCTGAGAGACTCCTATGAACAGAGCTATTTGCGGGCCAAAGATGGGTGTTCTGCAGGTGACTGAAAAGTGGGGCAGCTGCCGAAGCTGTGACGTGGGGTCAGCCTCAAGCTAATCTCCCTTTCTAGTGTTGCTAGAAACTGGGGTGATGGAATAGCAACTGTTGCCCCTGATCCTCAGCAGCAGTGGCTAATAGAGATGACAATGACGATGATGATACCTAAACTTCTTCCAAAGGCAATTATTAGCCAATGGTAACTATACTTCCATGATAAGAAGCAAAGCCCAGCTCCTAATGGTTTATTGCATTCCACAAAACTCTTGTTGCTACAAACATTCTCACTGCCGTAAATCTTGCTTTAGTCAACACTTCCCCCCCCCCTCAAGTTGCTGCTAATGCTCCAGTTGAGCAATGCTCTCCGATAGCGCGGCAATCTCATCGGCAAAACCCACATCCTCCCGTTCTGTTCCTTCATCTCTCTTTCATCACCTTTTAAGTGCATTTCTTGAGGCCCCAGGAAGAGGGAGGGGGCGATGGCAAAAGCAACAGTATATGAGTGTGGTCTGACACAACCCTAATTTCCTTATCAGCAGGCACTAATCAGAAGTCATTCTTTACCAGAGGGAGGGATTAAACATGAATCAAAGATCGCATCCATCCTGGTCTGCCTGTGTAAGCCATGTCAGCCATGGCATAGGAAGCTCAAGGTTTTCTCAGCAGAACAAGGCAGCCTGTGCTATCATTTCTTTTCTGTCTGTGTTTTTAAAGTTCAGAACCCTAAAGCAGGAGTGGGTAAAAGGCAGATCTACAGACTTCAACTCCCAGAAGCCCTAGCCTGCATGGCCAATGGTCAGGAATGCTGGGAACTGAAGTCTAAAAAAAATCTGGAGATCGACTTTCTGCTCACCCCGGCTCTAGAGGGCATATTGTGTATGAATGAAATGTCTGTTGAGAATGTAAGAACATAAGTGCCATGCTGGATCAGACCGAGGGTCCATCTAATCCAGCACTCTGTTCAACAGTGGCCAGCCAGCTGTTGACCAGGGACCAACATAGCAGGACATGGTGCAACGGCACCCTCCCACCTGTGTTCCTGAGCAACTGGTGCATATAGGCTTACTGCCTCGGATACTAGAGGTAGCACACATCCATCGGGACCAGCAGTCCTTGATAGCCTTCTCCTCCAGGAATTTACCCAACCTCCTTTTAAAGTGATTGGTGGCCATCACTACATCTTATGGTAGTGAATTCCATAGTTTAGCTAGCTCTGTGCGACGAAGTCCTTCCTTTTATTTGTCCTGAATCTCCCACCAATTAGCTTCATGGGATGATGCCCCCATGACTAGTTACAAAAGAGGGCAGGGCTCCTGCCACTTTAACCATTGCGATGAAGAGGGAATTTCACCAGGTGCTGCATGCATACAAATGACACCTGCTGAAATTCCCTTTTCAATACAATTGTTAAAGATACAGCAGCCCAGTCCTCCTTTCCATAAAGCCACCCCATCTCTCAGACTGCAGCTCTCAAACCCTTTATCTACCTTTGCTCCAGTCACTGGATACAGGAGCTTGATGGGTTTTACGAGGGGCTTCCTTTTTCCATCCAGCACTGAGATATCGATTGTGCTTAGCAGGTAGGAGGCATTTCTTTAACGGTGCACCTTGGGAGAACATCACTAATGTGCCTTCGCAGATTAGAAGAAGTTGAGTCAGCAGAAGCGAATGGTTAAAGGACATCACGGGGGACAGGCTCATAGCGCCTGTCAGGGTCTGCAGTTGTACATGTTTGTATTAGTGTGGGAAGCACAATGCACTTAGCAGCGCTACAATGGTCTGATGTGGTCACCGCTATCTACAAAGCTGGAATAATGGGATGTAGTGAGAGCTTGAACTATGACCTACAAAGTTCCCATAAGAATATAACAAGAGCCATGCTGGATCAGACCGAAGTCCATCAGGTCCAGCATTGCGTTCATACAGCGGTCAACCAGCTGTCCAACGGAGACCCACAAGCAGGACATGAGTGCAAAAGTACCCTCCCTGCCCATGTTCCCCAGCAACTGGTATACACAGGCATACTGCCTCTGATACTGGAGGTAGCATAGAGCCATCAGGACTAGTAGCCATTGATAGCTTTCTCCTCCATAAATGTATCGAACCCCCTTTCAAAGCCAAATTGATTTAAAATTGTTTTAGACATATGACTGTCTCTGTGTGTGCTATTTGTTTATTTGTTTGTATGTCTATGGTTTTATAATGTATTTTAACGTTTGTAATCTTTGTAAACCATGAGAGAGCTTCAGATGTTGGGTGGTATAGAAATGTAATAAATAATGAAATTGTTGGACATCACTACATCTTGTGGAAGCAAGTCCCAAAGTTGAACTCTGCGCTGTGTGAAGAAGTCCTTCCTTTTATCTATCCTGAACTTCTCACCAATTACATTCATGGGATGACCCCTTTGGGTTCTAGTATTATGAGAGAGCGAGAAAAAATATCTCTCCATCCACTTTCTCCACACCAGGCGTAATATTGTATACTTCTTACCTTTTTTCTAAGCTGAACAGTCCCTACTGTTGTAACCATCCCTCATAGGGGAAATGCTCCAGCCCCTTGATTATTTTAAGGGCCCTTTTCTGCACTTTTCCCAGCTCTACAAATGACAAAGCTCAGCCATGAATTTAATCAGTGACCTTAGACAAGGCATTTTCTCTCACCTTACAGCAGGGCTGCAGAACTTCAGGCCCGGAGGCTAAATCCAGCTCACCTGAAGATTCCTATTTGGCTTTCTGGGGTACCATAGATGGCCACGCCCATGGCCCCACCCACTTCCCACCAACCACTGGTCGTTTGGGATTTCCTGGGGTTTGTGCATTTTTCCCTCATTCTAAACAGTGGAAATGCTTCTCACAAGGCTAAGTTACAGGCAGAAGAAGCTACGCTTATCTGTGCTGGTATTTTGGCCCCCAAGAACTCCCCTGAAAATGGAATTCGTCCCTCGGGATGAGAGAGGTTCAACACCCACCCCTGCCTTGAAGCATTATCTCAGATAAGTAAATAACAGCACAATTTACAAAGAAATTGTCACACTGTGTTTAATGGAGATTGCTTTCTGGTAAGTGAGCAGAGGGTTGCAGCCAGAATGAAGCAAGCACTATATAAATACCAAGTAATTCTTGTTATTGTTGCTGTATTTCTCTATGCTGTCCAGGAAATGCAGGAACAAATAACTTTCATGTACACCTCCAGCTGATATTCAAACTCCTTTCAGCGTCCTTTCCTTCCTGCATTTATTCCTCTGCAGAAATTATGAGTTTGTTTGCATTGAGACAACTGAGGAAATTTTCATCACTGCTACACAAAGGTGAATTGATATGACAATAGCCAAGGACATCCATCAGTGAGCTCACATGTACAGTCACCTGCTAGCTTTTTGCCATGAGACTGAGGGGCTTGGACAGGAAAAGGTTAACGGGGACAATGTAACAGCAGCTGTTCCTTAAGAGTCATTGGCAAAGCTGTCAAGTAGAGAAGTAGAGTTATGCATGTTATGGATACTAAGGGTCCCCTACCTTTTCAAGTTGGAATTTTGAGAGTGTCAAAGGCACTGTCACAAAATGGCTGCCCTGTGGGAAAATGCTTTCGCATTTATAAAATGGCTGCCACGGTGGCACTTATTTCTCAGAAGCCAAATGGATTAAACTAAAAGGTAGTACCTTGCTGACAAACCTAAAAACAAAGCAGAGGTGGGGGGGGGGTCTGAGCTCCAAAACATAAAGGCACTCTGCTGGAAGTGTGTGTGTATTCATATGTGTGTGTGTGTGTGTGTGTGTGTGTGAGAGAGAGAGAGAGAGAGAGAGAGAGAGAATGAAAGAGAGTGAATGAAAGTCAAAATGAATGGATGATGGATGGATGGATGGATGAATGAATGAATGGGCGAGAAAAAGAAAGGGAGATGATAGGCATGCACAAGGGGTGTGCTGGGTGTTCCCAGGCACACCCTAACGTCTCAAGCAATAAGTGATGAATTGAGGAGGCCACTGAGTAAGGATCCAGAGGGGGGTCCAGATGCAGTGGGAATGGTCCTCTGGCTGCTCCGCTGCTACCATCCCCAGCAGCATACCATTGATCCTGGCAGCATCTCCTCATTCTCTACCACCACCTGCAATGGCCCTCCCGCGTTCAGGCAAGCCGAACGCAGAGTAGGGCATCAGCGTCTACAGTGCTTAATAAATAAATGAATAAAAATGATGTCCTTTATTACTGAGTATTCAATAAATGTTCACCTTTTAAAAAAATCCCTAAGTGCACACCCTATTGAAATCTGCTGCACATGCCGATGAGGGAGATGTAGAGAAACGGCCTGCTGTGCCTTTAGCCCGAACCATGTCTGCCTTTGCTGCAGCACACCATAAATACATGGACCCCAATAGCTTTCCACAAGGGAATGTGTCCTTCAGCCCCCGCCCCCCAATTCCCCTCCCTTGGCTACAGATCTGCACATACACAGACACAAATGCATGCGCACACAAACTCTCTCTCTCTCTCTCTCTCTCTCTCACACACACACACACACACACACACACAGGCTAACCATCACTGCAAAGCAGAGTGGTGGTTGAATTAGTGTAGCTGGTGCAGGTAGTCTGCATCATGCATGGTTCCTGCAAATTCTGCTTCCCCTCCTTCCTGCAAGCCCCATCATCCAAAGACGGAGATACACTTGCCGTGGCCCAGTCGGCCACTTGAGGCCGGAACTGACCCTCCAAAGCCGCTGCAAAAGCAATTGCCCAACTCAGCATTTCCCGGCACAGCAATGCTGCTTACCTGTTGCAATTTGCTGTTTGCCTCTGAAGATGCACGGCCAAGCATATAATAAATAAGTGATGGGCGCCTGCCTGGCTCAGTCTGGCAGTAAGCAAAGCACTTAAGGAGGATGTGATGTGGCGAACAGAGCACAACCCTGCTACTTTATTAGAAGGGGGAGATGACCAAAAGTGGTGCAGCAAAAGGTAGACGGAAGAGGGCCGGGTGGGGGTGGGGGAGAAGCAAGGTCACCTTTTATCTCGGAGAGTGACTTGGCAGATTTAGAAAAAGAAGAGAGAACATTGATGGTGGGGGTGGAAGGCAGGCAGGGAGATGCAGGGGCTACCACTTATTTCTCATTCACATTTATATTCGGTCGCTTAAAATCAGTCAATATGAAAACAGACTTGCTTAAAAGGCAACAGAACAGGCTAAAATTGTAGCAGTAAAACAGCAACTGTTTTCAAGATACAGGTCCTATTCCTCCACCCCTCCAAGGTGCTGGTTTTAACCTATAAAGCCTTACACGGCTTGGGAACACAATACCTGATGGAACACCTGTCCTGACATGAACCTACCCGAATACTACGCTTGACATCTAAGACCCTCCTCCGAGTGCCTACTCCAAGGGAAGCTCGGAAGTTGGCAACAAGGGAGAGGGCCTTCTCTGTGGTGGCCCCTCAATTGTGGAACGATCTCCCTGACAAGGCCCACCTGGTGCCAACATTGTTATCTTTTCAGCGTCTGGTCAAGACTTTCCTCTTCTCTCAGGCATTTAGCAATATCTGATGAGCCTGGGCCTGTTTTTGTTTTTTTTAGGCTTATAGCTTTTTAAAGTTATTATAGTGGTTTTAAATGTATGTGTATATTGTATGTTTTTGCAGTTTTAATTTTTGTATATTGTTTTTAAGTGTCTTAATCTTACGTAAACTGCCCAGAGAGCTTCGGCTATGGGGTGGTATACAAATGCAATAAATAAATAAATAAATAAATAAATAAATCAGGCTTTTTTTTAAAGGTGACTTGCATTGCCTCTTAATATTTAGGTTTGGTCCTTAACCTTGTTAAGACTGATGGCCCTGACAACGAACTCCTTGACACCAAGATTTTGCTGCAGTTTGTGGGCAGCTGCTCTGTAGCTCTCAGCTGTAGCAGGCATCAGCTGCAGCCACAACTTGTTCTCTTCATCCCATTCTTTCTCCCTTGACACTTTCGGGCTGTGGTTTTGTGTTCCCAAGACAGCTGCCGGCCAGCCGGACGGGGCAGCTCATCCCTCTCAGCAACCGGGAGAGCATGTGTTGCAAATTCAGCAGCTGCAGGAAGGACTAAATATATCTGCCCTGCAAGAGGTTTTGGTGTCAGGAAGATGAAACACGAAAGATTATTTCCAAGATCTAAGGACCGCTAGTCAAATTTGTCCGGATTTGGGCTTGCTTCTTCAAATACACTGAACTGAGCTAGCTAGGTGAAGGCGAGCAATAAAATGAAGTCTGGAATCATAGAAGAATTGAAAGGGGCCTATAAGGCCATCGGGTCCAACCCCCTGCTCAATGCAGGAATCCACCTTAAATCATACCTGACAGAGGGCTTTCCAGCTGCCTCTTGAATGCCTCTAGTGTAGGAGAGCCCACGACCTCCCTAGGAAATTGGTTCCATTGCCGTACTGCTCTAACAGGAAGTTTTTCCTGATGTCCAACTGGAATCTGTCTTCCTGTAATTGAGCCCATTATTCCATGTCCTGGGCTGATCGAGAAGAGTTCCTGGCCCTCTTCTGTGTGACAACCTTTCAAGTATTTGAAGAGTGCTATCATGTCTCCCCTCAGTCTTCTCAGAGCTAAACATACGCAGTTCTTTCAGTCTCTGCTCATAGGGCTTTGTTTCCAGACTCCTGGACACAATACTCAAGATGGAGCCTAACCAGTGCCCAGTAGAGGGGAACCAGTACCTCACGCGATTTGGAAGCTATACTTCTGTTAATGCATCCCAAAATAGCATTTGTTTTTTTTGCAGCCACATCACACTCTTGGCTCATATTCAGCTTGTGATCTACAACAATTCCAAGATCCTTCTCGCTTGTTTGTGTGTTTGTTTGTGTGTGTATTGGGGGAGAGGATAAACAAAGTAATAATTTGTTTGGGAGAGGAAAGCAAATTGTTTGAGTGGTCTCAACCATTGCAATGTGCTGCTTATAAATAAAAATTAAGTAAAATACATGTAATTTATAAAAGAGGGAGGAACAGCTCTCTCAGGACCATCTCTTTCTTGCAGGCTATGGGGAAGGAAGATTACCTGACTGACATTTAAAACTAAATGCTTGGTTGCAATTTTATGGAAAAAAACTATTTGCGGACACATTTGTTTCAAGCTTTTCATTTCATAGCAGGAACTATTGTGTGTGTTCAGTTCCCCCCCCCCCCCCAAATGACTTGCACCCATTGACGGTTAGACAGGAAGGAAGCTAGTCACACTTGAGTTGCAAATAACATTTGCATTGAGGTTTATATGTACCAGATAGATTTGAATCACTCAGCCCATAGCCGGCTATGACAACCTGTGGGATCCTATTTGCCCTGCAGCTCTAAACCATTTCCCCCATTTTACTGTACATTCTTTTGAATGTTTTCTTTTAGAAAAGCCACTTACAGCAGAACAGCCCTGCTGGGTGGGGCGGGATTTGATTGCTCCTCAATTCCTGTCTGCCAGCACCTCACAATAGGGTGCTCCGTAGAGAATGACGGTGCTGCAGGTGGCATGAGCTTAGGGTGGCTAGCCCAGGAGAGGCTACAAAGACTCCATTGTGGGTCTCCATTTGTCTCTTGCTGTGAGGTAGTGCTGACTCCAGGCTTTTGAAGGCTCTTGGGCAAGAGACCCCCAATGGGCCTTCTCTCTCAGTGGCTGAATTTGGACAACACGATAGTCAATGGTGGGGTAATAATCAACTTTACAGTTGTTCATCTAGGGGGTACTCCCCACACAACATGGTAATAAATAATCAACTGTAGTGTGGATTAGGATCAGCCCTGAGTTTACTATGGCAGCATTCGGACGACACGATGGTCAATACAACTGATGATTGTTTTCCCCACCCCAGTTGCTTATTATGTCATCTGAATTCAGCCAGTGAGTCTACTGGCTCATCGCCATTGGCACCAGCTGCTATTGCTCCTCTTCGGCATCATTGATACCACTTGCTTGCTTGACAGGTAGAGAGCAAGTAGGCTGTGGCATCTCCTGCTTCTCCTTGGCCTCATCTACACCAAGCAGGGTATAGCAGTATGAAAGTGGTAAGGAAGCGGTATATCAAAGGCAGGAGCCACCCTACTCCTTTATAGCGGTATTGAAGTGCACTGACAACTGTTGGGGCCCATAAGACACATACCATATACCTCTTCTTTTTTTTAAACTGCTATATCCTGCTTGATGTGGCTCCTGCCTTTTATATACCGCTTTCGTACTGCAATATCCTGCTTAGTGTAGATGAGGCCCTTGTCACCACTGCTGTTGTCTGGGCCAGAACAAGAGTCAAATGAAGGAGCAGGTTGCAATGGTGAAGAGGCATAGCAACTCCAGGGGGGGGGGGTCTTGACGGTGTGCTCCTGCTGGGATGTGGGCCCTTGACTGTTGCCCAACCATGCCTACCCTTGACACCATGTCAGGATATTCTGTAGAATGAGAGGCCTGGAGTCTAATTCCTCCGACATTTCATTTCCCATCCAAAATGGCTGCTGCCATCAGGACGCTCAAATGATGGGTGTTGTCTTGCAGAGGCTACCCATGCATCTCTTCCCAGCCTTGGGTCCCCAGATGCTGTTGGGCTACAACTGCCATGACCTTTGGGAGCCGAGGTCCAACCGGGGGCCCAAGGTCAGGAAACGGTTGGGTAGGACTGGAACCCAACTCACTTGCATCTCATTGCTCTTTTTTATTGAGCTACTGGGCAGCTCACAGACTACTGTTGTACCTTCTCTTCTTCCTTACCCATGTGGCTTTGCAAAAAGCTTTCTCTCTTCAGCTGGACAAATGTGTTGCGTGCAATTTTATTGGCACTGACTATGTACAGCTACCGGTGCTCCAGCAGGGCTCATATTGTCCTTCCGTGAGGCTTTTGGCTTCTGCATGCATGCTTCCTGACCATTGGGCCATTCAAGGACTTGAAAGGGCATGATGCTTTTGTCTGTTCCCAAGAACAAGCTTCTGCTTTGTGTGTGTGTGTGTGTACACTGGGTGGGGATGATGTCATTGTAGCTTTCCAGCTGCTGCTGTCTCTTGATTGCTGGCCTTCTATGTGTAGCTAATGTGTGGGCGTCACCAGCGGGTATCAATGTGATAGATTGCCAGGCAAACTGCAGGTGTGGTTGTCCGTGTTTCTGCTGCATTAATACCGGCTACTTATTTTGCTTTCTTCTTTGCACATAGGATCATGATTATGCCAGCGTTTACCTTGGCAGAGCAGCTGTCTGACACAGTGGGACTATATGATCAGGATACCTGAAAAATAAAAATGCCCACTTTTCAACAGAGAGTTTAGAACATAAGGAGAGCCATGCTGGATCAAACCAAGGGTCCATCTAATCCAGCATTCTGTTCACTCAGTGGCCAACCAGCTGTCGGCCAGGAAAGCACAAGCAGGACATGAGTGCGACAACACCCTCCCACCCATGTTCCCCAGCAACTGATGTACATAAGCATCCTGCCTCTGATACTGGAGGTAGCATATGGCCATCAGGACTAGTAGCCATTGATAGCTTCAGCCTCCCTGAATTGATCAGTTCCGCTTTATCCCATCCAATTTGTTCCTCACATTTCTCCTTTTGATAATGCGGGATTTCTTCCCATCTCTCCAGAACTAAATTGATGCTGCAGTAGAAGCTAGAGTGGAGGCAGAATGAAGCAGTATGCTAGGTGTCTCCATGCAGAAGGAACAAGCAGTGACATCTATGGATTTTGGATGTTTTTCCCCTAAAGGACCAGTGTGACTTGCTTTGCTTTATCTATGAATGAGTAGCACACAGGCTCAGATACTACAGGTAGCAGATGGAGGATTGAACTATTTCTCTCTCTCTAGCTTCTCTTCAACCCACTTCGGCAACATTTACGCTAGGACACCTTTTTTTAGGGGACCTGAAGATAAATGCTGTCTTTGTGACTTCAAGACAACCCAGATTTGCTGCTCTCTTACTGGATAAGGAAACAGGGCACCATGAAAGTTTTCTCACATGATGTCTTGAGAGTGTGGGGTGACATTAAGGCCTTTATCACACCTACCATTTCCCCCCCGGATTGCTTCTGCGGGTTCCCCCCGCCCCCGTTTCCTACGTGAATCTACCGTTTTGAATCACACGTGGTCGGGATTGCTGCGATACCTCAGCTTGGCCTGTTGAACTTGCCTGAAACAGACTTTGCCCATTCAGGGTTAAATCGAAACAGAAATGAAAAAAGGAGCACTCAGGGCGTGAAGGGGACGTTATGTGAGTCCCGTGCTGAAGAACTAGATCAAAGTCGCAGTGGGTGTGCTTAAAAAAACTGCCCGTGTGATAAAGGCCTAGTTTTAGGGCCGGCTCTAATATTAGGCAGAGTGAAGAGGCCACGTCAGGCAGGAAATGGTGGGTGGTGCGGATGGGGTAGCGGTAGCAGCCAACTAGCTCTGTTGGAAGACAGTTCTCTGTGGTCCGTGTCAGATACCTTGAGCCCTGTAAGCTGCCCTGCTGCCTTCAGGTGAGGTGGACAATGCTGAAGAAAGATCCCGCTGTCGGTCCAGTCTGCTTCTGTATGCGTAATGAAGATGTACGTCTTGTGTGCGTACCTCTTGCCCTTCGCCTCAGGTAGCAAAATGGCTTGGGCCATCCTTGAAAAGGTTGGAAAGAAAGTGCCTTAGGGTAGCTCTTTCATTAAAAGTAAACAAATACATAAATCAGCTTGGTTATGAAACAGGAAGTAAAAGCAACAATTTGCAAAACAGCAATGAAACAATTAACAAATACAGGAAGTTGTGGGGGGGGGGATGTTGAAAATTCGGTAAGAGTCCAGAGCAAAGGGCTTGCATTTCCTAGCATTGAAACAGCAATATTTTGTTGATAAGAAAATGCAATTCTAGTTCCCTCCTCAAGTCACCAGCACCATCCAGACAACTATTGTGGTGTGTGCTTGCTATGGTAAAGATTTGCTGTAGCTCACAATGAGCACTATCCAGACACTGTACGTGACATGGCGAAATCACTTTGATTTCAAGGGGGAAGGTTTTAAGTATATGGACTGAATTGAAAAACTGGAACAACCACATACATCCCAATAAACAGTTAAGAACAAAAAAGCCGCATCCAGAGTACGCAGTCCCGTGTGAACACACACACACACATCCCGCCAAATCCGGCTCCAGTGCTTGTTTATGCAGGGGGTACGCGTCATTTCAGAAGTTGCTTTTGAGGGAGCACAGCTGCTACCCAAATGGGGATAATGGGCGTTGTAGTCCGCAGGCAAGGTGAAGCAGCCCTGTGCTGAGATGTATAGGCGGGGGGGGGGGGACGCAACTGAACACTTGGTCTTGTTTTAACTCGTCCTCGGAGGAGGGGTGCCGAGGGGGTAGGACCCAGCCCGCCTCAGCTCCCTCCGGAGTCGAGCCAGGACCCGAGCTGAGCCCTCAGCACCCGGCCGGGCCCTGCTGTCCAATCCCTACCTCAGGCGTGTGACTGACTCCGCCGTCGCCAAATCGCCTTGCTCTCCGTCCTCGGCGCGCGGGGGCTCGAGCCAATCCTTGCCCGGCTGGGGCGGGGGGCGGGCCGCGGCTCGCGCGGCGTCGGTGGGGGGCGTTGCGGGGTGGCTCCCCGGCGGGGCTGGGAGGGGTCCGGCGGCGGGCGAGGAGCGCAGCGCGCGGTGCCAGCCGGAGAAGAGCGCGCCGGAGTTGGGAAGCAGCCCGAGGGCGGAGCGCAGCAGCAGCTGCTGTGTGAGTGGCGCGCGCGAGAGGGAAAGAGTCCCGGGGCGGGGGGGGGGGGGGTCGCGGGTGTGGGGTGTGTGTGTGTGGGGGGGGTCGCTTTTTCGGCGCGCGAACTTTTCCGCCGGCCGCCTTTCTTGTCGGAGCGCCGGGAGCGCAGCGCAGTTGCGCGCGCCTAGGCTGGCGAGGCTGCGCCCGGCTCCCTTGGGGGGCGAACTCTGCGCTGGGGCCGCCTGCCAAGAGGCCGGCCTGGCCAGCAGCGGTAGCTATAAGCCGGGCGGGCTGGGAGGATGCCTTCCTTCAGGGCGGGGGCAGCTCCAGACCGCCGGGGAGGGGCGCGACGCAGCTCGGGCCACCGACGCGCCTGCCCCGCCGTGCCCGCGAGCCGTGAGGGGCCACCCCAGGGGCTCTCGGCGCCTTGGGGTGGGGTGGGGGGGGACGTTGGGCTCTCCCCCCCCCCACCGTGAAGAAATGTTTAGTGTTCTTGGAAGGGTTGGTGACCATTGGCTGAGGTGGTTGTGGCGCCTGGGAGTTGAAGTCCCAAACCTTGGGGAAGGCTGCGGCAGGGAAAAGTCATGCAGCGAGGTGCAGGCTTAGCCATTCGCTCTGATGGCTTCAAGAGAGTCATAATAATAAATTTATTTCTTACCCGCCTCTCCGTTTGGATCGAGGCGGGGAACAGCACTAAATATAACATATGACAAAATACGTACAACTGATTAAAAACATGGTGCACATTATTGGAATAGCAATAAAACATCCTAAAAACATCTTTAAAACGTTCTAAAATTCCACGGGATATGCCTGCCGGAAGAGATCCGTCTTTATAGCTTTCTTAAATTCTAAAAGACTGTTAAGTTGATGAGTCTCCTCCGGCAGGTCATTCCACAGTCTGGGAGCGGCAGAAGAGAAGGTCCTCTGGGTAACGGTTGTCAGCCTAATCTTGGCCGACTGTAGTACGTTCTTCCCTGAGGACCAGAGTGTGCGGGGCGGATTATATGGGAGAAGGTGATCCCGCAGGTAACCTGGACCCAAGCCATGTAGTACTTTATGGAGAGGTTGATGGGTGGCCATCAAGTCTGTAGGAAGCCTCCATGTTCAGGTGCATTCTACCTCTAAACATCTGCTGCTTGGGGGTCTTTGTGCCCTGGTGGGCCTCTGCAGGAAACATGATGGCCAGCCAGGTGGACCCTTGCTCTGCTTCAGCAGGGCTCTTCCTTATCATTCCTTTCATTTCTGACCTTCAGGTTGTGAGCGCCGATGCTTAGGTAGCTGAAAGCAGTCTTACCCATGCTGAAGTGGGAGGTATCAGCAGGCTTGGGGGATTCCTGATGTTTGCAGAAGTATATATTTGGGGGAATCAGAAAAAAAAACCCTAAATGCGGGGTGAGGGGAACCCAAAACAGGCCTATGAGGATGGAGTATTTGTAGTGGCTGTGGAATGCTAACTGACTTTTGTGCTATGCGTTAGCAAGTTTACCATGCGGTGATGTCAAGTGCAGCCCACCTGGCAATCGTTACGCAGGCCCTGTACATTTTTCATACTTCATTTGTTGTGCTGAGAAACTGGCCCGTCGCAGCTTCCCAGCATGCTTCTTTGCCACGGAAAACCCGTGTGGGCAATCACTGGTCCGTCTATTTCCATTTGGTTTGCATGTGCATTGTTAAATGTGCGAAACAGCCCTAATCTTAGAAGTTTGTGTGGGCTGATGGAGAGATTGTATTGAAATTATTTGTGTCATTCTTTTAAGGGCACCTCCGCAGTTTGCATTTGTACCGCTTTAGCTGCGATAGACGAGTGCAGCTCTTGAAGGCGCCACAGCCTGAGCTGTCTGCCTCTTGCCATGTGCAGCCGTGTCTTCGGCCCCACCCTATGCTAAGCGCAACGTGCTGGTAGAACTTGCTGCACATCTCCCTGTCGCATCAACCCTCACAAGCTTATATGAGAGGAGGCAGCGGAGAAAGAGAGAATGAGATAACCCCTGAAGCTACTGTAACAACACCCAGTTAGCCCATCCAAAGCTTGCTAGAGGTCAATTACTCCTCAGCCCAGGTGAATGGAAATTTACCAGACTGCTCTCCCCTCTGGGCGTACGCAGGTGACGGTTCTGTCCTTCCAATCTGCTTCGTTTCATCACAGACCAATTGCAATGCAGGGGGTAGATGCTGACTATGAAATTAATTCCGCATTTCATCTGCACAAAGCAGTTGTCGCTGCTTGAAAGCGGGCATGCAAAATCCCACCAGTGACCAGCAGTCTATAACGTGTATGTCTGTCAGAAATTGCTTGAGCATTGTTCAAAATAGTGGGTGTACATTTCAGACCTTTTGAATGTTCCAGTGAGTCTGACTGGGCCCTGTGATTCACTGGCTTTCCTGTGTTAAGAACTTCTCTGTGTGACACATTCCAAACCTCACTTCTTGTTCTCCCACCCACCTCAACTGCACGAGGCTCAAGGTTATTCCTGGGGAGGGACTGGATGGGGAAACGTATCCTCCAGCCAGCCTCTGCATCTCAGACCCCACAGCTGCCCCTCCTTCATTATCAGAGCTCTGCAAAGGAGTGAGAAGCCCACAGTGGTATCTTGACTGATAGGCTGTGACTGATAGGAGCTGCTCCACCTTTCTCTTCCCTATGCAGCTATAGCAGAGCAGCTTTGAATTAAGCATGGTTTATGAGCAAGCGTGGTTTGACTCACCAGCCCATGCATCACTCCCCGTAGCTCATGCTCCTCACATGCCACGCCCCTCTTGAGCAAAAAGGCCTTGCTGCTGAACAGGCATCCATGCCACCCTGAGAAAGGGAACTGCTTCCTCTTTACTTAACTCACCCATCAGTATCTATGGAGAGGGGAAGACCCACCCATGCGTATGCTTCGTATTGTTTATTTAAAGCATTGTGAGATCCATAACACACAAAGACAACCCGTCCCTGTAGGATTGTAATCTCAAAGATGCAACACGAATGGAAAAAGGAGAGAGAAAGAGAGAGAGAGAGAGAGAGAGAGGCTATTATTAATAATTCAGAATTTTCAAAATGGTACAGGTTGTACAAACACAATCACCAAAGAGCTTGATAAAGCTTACATCACCGAAGCTCAGTCAAGCATTTACAGCTCTTCGTTTTCAAAATATGCCAACAGCTATAATTGACGTCAGATATTCCAAAAACTCCTTTAATTCAGTGCTTATGTATTTGTGGGATGCCAGAGATCGGGGACTTGCCACATTATTTACTGTCTTGTCCCTTGTATTCTGAACCAAGATCTAAATTTCTGGGTTCTCTCTTGTCTTACCCGCATGGTAATACCGTCCCAGAGAAGATTTTTAACGTTTGTCTGATTTAGATTTTACTGCAACTTATAAGGTCTCTCTCTTTTGCTTTGGCAGCATCAAGAATTCGGGCAAAATTTATCTCTGATAATGCACTTGATTGCTCTGGGGATGCTTTTATTTAATGTTCTCCCTAGCTGTTTTAATTTTCAGGCTGTAATTATCCATTTTCAAGGGGGTAGTTTAATTGAAATGAATTTTAAACTATGTACTGTGGATCTATTTTAGCTTAAGCATTTAAATTTTGTTTTATGTTTTATTAATTTGTCTTAGCTTTTTTGTGTGCGAATGGCCTACGGCCCTAGCAAAAAAATAAAGAAAGAAAAGGAGAGAGAGGAGGGAGGGGGGAAAGCAAACTTCCGCACCAGATCTTACAGTTATACATTCGACGTGAAATAAGTGGTATTGGATGGGTGGCTCTAAGGACATCCCAGTTGGCTTTGATGCAATGGCTGCTGAAGCTTCCCGGCAGAAAGGTGAGGGGACGGAGAAGTATGCTCCATCAGGAGCCACTGCTTCAAGGCTTCTAGAACTTCCGTGGCCTGACGCACCACGATTTTGTTGAGTCATTCCTGCCTTTCTATTGGGAAAGTCTCCCCCCTTGCCTGTTCCAGTGAAAGGGAAGGTGGTGATGGAGAAGCAGTAGTGCCCCATTGAAATTAACCCACAAAACCATAGTGGGGCAGCTGGAGGGGACGCTATGGACTGAATTAAAAAGGTTCGGGGGCTGGAGCTGGCCTGGAGGCTGGGGGGTTCCCCATTCCTGCTATGAAGTCTCCACTGAAATTGCTTTACACTGTTCTCCTTTACTGTCATACTCCTTTCCCTTGCATCTTTTTTTTAATTAAAAAAATAGATTTATATTCTGCCTTCCAAGTGTTCAAGGTGTCCACAGTCCTGCCAATTAAAAACATCCACATCAACCTTTTTTATGCAGATAAAAACAAAGAAAGATCACTGCAGTGGTCTACAAGAAGAAATACAAACCCCGGGGGAAAAAACGCACAGTTAGGGAATACTTTTATTCATTAGGTCTAATCAAAATTGCAAAGCCTAATAAAGTCCCAATGAAGGTACTGCCTAACTTTGGAGTTAGGATTTTTCTTTTTAAATGCAGAGTTTCTAGCATAAGGAGGGGGAGAAGGAAGCTAACCAAAGCCCTTCGCCACCACTGATGGAAGTGTGTGTGTGTCTTATATTCCTCCTTATAATAAGCTCCTCAGCTTGAATCAGCAGGGCAGACTAGCCTCCAGGAAGAAGGCTAGCCCCTTTGAAGATGTGTTCCTCTCAAGGCCTAAATGCATGTGGCTCTTATTAATTCAAAGCTCTCTTTGTTTTAATTTGAGAAGCTCTTACCCTGCTGTGCTTTGTCTCAACATCTTGCTCAACCATCAGGATTTACTTCTGCTGACTTTCGGACATGGGGCCCCGTTTGGAGATGCGGCACCACTACAGCCCGGATAAATCTTCCTTGAATGCGTTGATTCATTAACATCTCAGTTTGCAAACTGGTCTCCTGCACTAGACTCCCCAGGCAGCGACTCCAATAGATACTTGCTTTGAGGGCATTATTCCAGTCTTTGGAAAACGGAGAAGAGCTCCCGGGTAGCTCCAGGAAAGGAGGCCGTTGATGTGGCGATGAGCCTTCTGATTTCCTTCAGTGGCCCAAAGGCATAACTGATGCATTGGGAAGTGTGACCATGCCTTCCTTTTGGAGAACAGATATGACCGCACCCTGGATCCAGGAGAGGGGTGCCATTAGCATTCTGGGAGAAGGAAGATAAATCTGTACGTTAGACTATATTGCAGATTGGCGTCTCTTTTTCTCCCCGCCACCTTCTTAAGAAGCATTTGAAAGCCTCTGGCTTTCCTGTCAGATGTCAAAACTGGCATAGTTTCAGAGAGGTTATATACATTTAAGGTTGCAGTCTGAGCATCAAATTTGGGAGGCGGCGGAGATTAGATGAGTTTGTTCCTGAAAATGAGCTGGTGGGCCTGAATTAAACCCTAAAAATATCAATTTACGCATTCCCTTTAGCCAGGGTGGAAGTTCTCTGGGAAATTTGTTGTATGTGGTTTGGAACATCTATTCTTGAGTCTCTCTCTCCCCCCTCCCCCTCGAATTATTGATATATCCTCAAGCAAATGCCACTGAGTTACAAGAGCAAACTACTGTTAATATGTTGCATAATCCTAGTGGAATGTGGGTGTGTAACCCAAACGGCTTCCTGTTTTTGCTCATTTCTGCAGATAAAAGTCTATTACATACAACAGACGTCTAGGATATTCATTTCTTGAAGGCAACTTTACTCAGGAGAACCAGATCGGATATATAAAGGAGATTAACTTTCTTTTTCTTTTTTTAAAGGATAATTTGGATATCATAATATGCATGAAATGGCCACAGAGGTCACGATATATAGATCTTGGGGGCTGCATTATTCAGCTTAGAGAAACATTTAAAAGTTTAAGTAGAGAGACTTCTCCCCAAGGGGAGGTATAAGGACAGCAGCTCAGGCCTGTAAATTCAGTCAAGAGCTTGCAGTCCTTGGTGTTTCTAAGGACCTGCTGGCTTTCCCTCCCTATGCTCAAGGGAATGTTCTATGCCTGCAGTGGGAAATTTCTAAGAAGAGATGGACCTTGTAGGCTAGAAACCTCCTGCATATAACAAGAGCTTTGGGTGTGCAGAACTTAAAGCACAATCCTATGCATGTTGAGACAGAAAAAAAGTCCTACAATTGTTTTTTAAAATTGTTTGTGTGTGTGTAAATGGATTTTTAAAAAATATCATATGCAATATTGTATTTTTAAAGTCTTTTTTTTCTAAACCATTCAGAAAGCTTTGGCTATTGGGCAGTACAAAAATGAAATGAATGAATGAATAAAGAAATGATCCCCGCCCCAGGATAATTAATCCAGTTTGGAGGCCTAGGTGCCAATGGTCTCCAATAGGGCCTTCATTGTGGTGGCTCCCTATCAGGTGAAATTCCATCCCAAGGGAGGTCTGCCAGATCTTGCAGTTGGCCCTTTTAGAAGGTGCTTTATTCTGCCCAAGCCCTTTATAGTCAGTGTTCCTAGTTCAATGGTGCCTCCTGCTGGTCTGTTACAGGTGATGCATCTCATTTAAGCATTATGGATTTCAAAAGTTCTTTACTAAAACTAAACGTGTTTTATATTTTAATGGCTTTAAAAACTGTTTGGTCAGAAGATGGTATATAAGAAGAATAAACAAACTAAACCTAAGAAGTATATAAAATACTGTATTAAAAGTACTTTATGCCCTTTAAAAACAATAACAGCTTTTGTTATTGTAGATTAAGATTCTATCCCCCCCCAAAGTGGAAGTAAATTGCTGTGCAATCCTATGTATGTTACCTCTCAGTAAGTCCCCCTGTGTTCAATCGTATGCATGTTTAGACAGAAAAATGCCCTACAACGCTTTTCTGTCTAAACATGCATAGGATTGTGCCTTTAGGAACCTAGGAAGTTGTCTTATGTTGAGTCAGACCTGGGATATTTGGGATATTGGAGACTGATGGAAATGCATTTAAGGCTGAAAGCTTATATCCCTCTTGTTGGTGTTTTTAGAGGGCCCAATGGAAAACTTACCATGCATGTCCATTTCAGTGGATTTTTTTTAAGGCTTGTAGGTCATTGTCACCAAACTCCCTAATAATAGTGTATCCAATGACATTACCAGATCATTTATTATTATTTTCTTAATTTAAAGTATCACTTTAACATTTCTACTGAAATATTCAGCCTTGGTATTTTATTTTTTTAGTCTCCACTGGGATGACTTTGTATTTTGCTAAGTTCCCTTTAGTTGTAGAGCAAAACCTGCACTCTCGTCCCAAAACTACACCAAGGACCAGGTTTGTATGTAAAACTCAGTTCTTGGGTTAAACAATCTAGGAGTTGGTGTGTCCATGCAGGAGCAGGCTATCTCTGGTTGTTAAGGGGTTAAACATCGCAGAGGTAACCTATGGTTTGTTGTTAGGTTAACTCTGGGTTGTTTAACCCCTAAACAACCCAGGGTTTCTGGGAATGGACATCACGAAACAACCCAGGAATGCAGGGAAAGTGTGGAGCGAGTGGGAGCCAGTGCGCTTGCTTGCTCCCATGCAGCCACATTGGTTCCTGGGTTGTTTAACTCAGGAATTGAAGTTATGTGTGGACTGGGTCCAAGCCAAGTAAAGCCTTCCTCCCAGTCTTGCAGATGGGTGTGATTCTAAGTACATCCCAGGGTAGTTTAAGACAAAGAACTATCAAATGGTGATTCATTCCATTTGTCCTCTATCGAGGAATCATAGAATCATAGAGTTGGAAGGGACCTATAAGGCCATTGAGTCCAACCCCCTGCTCAGTGCAGGAATTCACTTTAAAGCATCCCTGACAGATGGCTGCCTCTTGAAGGCCCCTAGTATGGGAGAGCCCACGACCTCCCTAGGTCATTGCTTCCATTGTCATACTACTCTTAACAGCCGGGAAGTTTTTCCTGATGTCCAGCTGGAATCTGGCTTCCTGTAAGTTGAGCCCATTATTCCACATCCTGCACTCTGGGATGATTGAGAAGAGATCCTGGTCCTCCTCTGTGTGACAACCTTTCAAGTATTTGAAGAGTGCTAATAATAATAATAATAATAATATTTATTACCCGCCTCTCCCAACGGATCGAGGCAATGAACAGCATCAAACATAAAATACAAAACTGATTAAAACACTTAAAACCAATACATCATTAAAATACCAATAAAACACCAATAAAACACTAAAATTCATCTGGGTAGGCCTGCCGGAAGAGATCAATCTTTATAGGACTTTTAAATTCCTGAAGACTTGTGAGTTGGCAAATCTCTCCCGGTAGGTCATTCCACAATCTGGGAGTGGCAGAAGAGAAGGTCCTCTGGGTAACGGTTGTCAGTCTAGTTCTTGTTGACTGTAGTAAATTCTTCCCAGAGGACCTGAGCGTGCGGGGCGGATTGTATGGGAGAAGGTGATCCCGTAGGTAACCTGGACCCAAACCAGTGAAGAGATTTTAAAACTGGTGTAATGTGGTCACCCCTAGATGTACCGGTGACCAACCTCACTGCTATAATTTGAACTAGTTGAAGTTTCCGGACTAGGCACAGAGGTAGCCCTATGTACAGCGCATTGCAAAAGTCAAGCCTCGAAGTTACCAGCCCGTGCACTACTGATTTTAGGTCTTCCAACTCTAGGAAGGGGCGCAGCTGGTGTATCAGCCGAAGCTGATAGTAGGCACTCCTGGCCGTCGCATCTATCTGAGCTGTCATTTGGAGCGACGGATGTCGCTCCAAATCATGTCTCCCCTCAATCATGTCTCCCCTCAATCTTCCCCTCTCCAGGAAACCTAAAGCGTAATTTCCTTCACTTTCCATAATTCACCAACCTGACACTACACCTTGTTTGTTTTTCCTTTTTTCCTGCTGCATACATTTTGTATTCTCAGTTGCGCCTGACAGTCCACCTAGGTAAGTGGGGCTGGGTCACACCAGTGGCTCATTCCTCATCTGTTCTGTGTCTTGAACTGGAATTGTGATGAAAGTAGCTGCCAGACACTGTGCAAAATATGTATCTGTGCAGAAATTTCCTTTGATATGCTTTAACTGTTGATTCAACTGAGCATTAAATTTCCTTTGTCGGAGCACGTAAGAAAGGAGGCTATGCTACATTTCTCTCAACTCCTTTCCTGTCACCTCTGACAGGATCAGTCTGCTAAAGCAAGTAGCTGTAGCCGCTGCCAAAAGCTGAAGGGGGGAGGAATGTTAACGTGTTAGGAAGCTGTATAGACTTAGGAAAATAGGAACCACAATTTAGTGGCTGTCTGTTGTGGTGGAGTACCTAGAGAAGGTGGTTGGAGCCAGGAGCAAAAGACAAGCACTTTGAATTGAAAAATTCTGAGCCCAGGAATTTGTTACTAGCACTAAACTCAGTCACAAGCTACTGCTTCTGCCTACCCAACCTCGCAGGGTTGTTCTGAGGCTAAAATGCTTCTTTATTGGGACAGCTTGGGACCTCGGTACTTGAGGGAGCGCCTCTCCCTATATATGCCTACCCAAGATTTGAGATCTGTTGGAGGAGCCCTCCTCTGCGTCCCACCAACGCGAGACATACATTACGGTAGGAGAGGGCTTTCTCTGTGGTGGCACCCCGGCTGTGGAATGCCCTCCCTTTGGAAGCCCAACTGGCGCCGACACTGGCTTCGTTTCAGCGCCGAGTTGAAACATGGCTTTTTATCATAGCCTTCGAGGGCTAAATTTTCCATGGTGACACATAGTCTGCATTCGGACAACACATTAAGCAACCGGGGGGGGGGGGGGACAATCGTCAGTTGTGTTCCTTATTGTGTTGTGTGGAGGGTAACACGCCGCTCACATACTACTGACGGTATGCTATTCCACCCAAATAAGCAGCTGAGAGAAACAACTAGCTTGCTAGTTGTTTAGTTCAAAGCCAGTTGTTTAAAGTGTTGTGTGGAGGGGTGAGTGTGTTAATGGCGTGCGGTGAGTGGGTTAAAACACAAGCCCATAGAGGCAGGCGACAAGAGCGACCAAAGCGGCGGCTGCCACTCTGCTACAACTGCTACAACTTGCAGAGGCTACTGGGATAGAACTGGGAGGATCAAGGGGAGGGGGGAGGGGGCTGTGTCAGTCAAATACTGGGTTGACTATTAGTCCATTCAACGCCAGCCCCAACCACCCACAGTTGTGTAGGAATATGTTGTGTGGGGAGTACCCATAAAATAACCCACTGTGAGTCGGCTACTCAACCCACCATTGACTAATGTGTTGTCCGAATGCAGCCTAGTTTTAATTGTTTTATTGCTTTTAAGAAAATTCTACTCGTTTTAATTTGTTAATGATTTAATACATTGTTAGCTGCGTCAATTATTTATGTCTATAGGGTTCTGATTTTATCTATACGCCGCCCTGAGATCCCAGTGATAATACGGCGGGAGACTAATGTTTTAATAAATAAATAAATTGGTGCAATACAAATTTAACCGAGCATTCCGCCCCCCCTTTCCATCTTCCAAGTCTCTCCTCCTTTCAGTGGGATATGCGTGGGGGGACAACTGTCATGAACATGATTTGCACTAGCAGACACTGCTTGGTGGATTTTCAAACAGTGGGTTTTTTTTGTCTGTGTAGGGCACCTGTCCAAATGAACCTTCTCGGGTTCTGCAATGCTTAATAGCATTGTGGCATGATGCTCATTAGGCAAAGCAGCTGCCCAGCCATATGCTTTATAAATCCTCAACTCTATAAGGGTAGGATGGTTGACTTAATAGTGTATCAGAAGTTCTGTTCCCACCCACCCTTTTAGCAGCCAATGTTCGAAAAAGTTCTCCTCCCTCTCCTCTCCACAAATGCTGGAAACAGCTGCCTCGTGATATAAATGCATTGTTATTGTTTTGACACATGCTCCACAGTAGCATATGCTGACTTGCATTTTTCCTACTCTGTCTTGGCAATGACATTCACAAATGATTGATTTGGAAGACATGAGGCTCTAAATTAACAACGCAAATCCCAGATAGCTCCAGCGACACAGGCGGACAAAAATAAATGCCGCTTTTATTCATCTTGGACTTGGAAAGCGGCTAGGGAACTCTGGTCTCTGCTTAGTAAGCCCCCTAAATGGGTGATCTGTGCATTTGAAGTAGTAGAATTTTCATGGTTCTGGGGATCAAAGCTTGGTTTAAGTGTGATTGTAAAGAGTAATTCAATTGTTAATCAAGAATTGTTCCGCTCACCTGTTTAAGATGAAAAATATTCCAGAACAGTGAACTATGAGACCACAAGCTATGGGCTCATATGTTTTTGAAACTTCCTAGATTTGACCACTGTTATATGTACTAAGTTCAGGTGCTACTGAAGATGTTTTAGAAGTGGCTGTAGATATGGGAATGTAGCAGCCCAGCTGGTGATGGTATTAAGTCTTAAGAGCTTGCTTTATTGGTTCTGCAAGATCTCTATTAACTTACAGGGCATCATTCAGAGATTTCTCCATTAACCCTGAATAACTCACATAGGTTTGCTTAGACAGCCGTCTGGCAAGAATTCTTGGGATGTATTCTTGGTCGCTCCTCCACAGCTTAAGAACTCCTGGCAGGGCCACTGTATCATTCCAAAGAGTTTTAAACAGTTCTTATTTATAGTACATTATAGCACTTTCCCCCCAAAGCATCTTTTTTAAAAAAATGAATTTAAAATGCAAATAAAATAAAACCACAAAATCAACAATTCAATGCTTATTTGGGCAGGAGCTAAGCTAAGAATGGGTAGGCTTTCAGATTTATAGATTTATTGTGGGTATGGATCTTACTCCGAGCTGTGTTAAACCCCATCTGAGAAAGCGAGCAAGGAATACATTGCAAATAATAATAACAGATGGTGATTTCTCCTGGTTTTGCAGGGGTGTCGGTTACATTTCCGTGTGCCAGGATTGCTTTTATTAAATTGACGCCATTTCCCCCTCCCTTGTCGGTTGGACATCAGCTGTGATTCACTTCTCCAGGTTTGAGAAAGCACCAGGCTCTTGAATACACACGGAGGATTCTATTTGCATTTGTTATGACTGCCTTGGAGAGACATTTTATCTACAGGTGTCTCCTGTCAATGCATCGCTTTCATAGCTGATTAACCCAGGCATGTTTTGAATACCCAGATCCTGAACTTGGAAGTAGGTGCTATTGGTTTTGAGGGGTTATGCCACAAAGTAAGTTTGATGTTAACCAATACTGGCACCTTACGGTTGTGTTGCGCCCTAACTCCCATCATTTGTAGCCATTGGCTTGCTGCCTGGGGATGATGGAAATTGGAGACACTGAATTAACAATACTCCAATGCTCCTGCACAATGTCCACTTATTTAATGTGGCTTGCACAACAGAAATATCCAGTGGATTGTGCTGAATGTTGGTCTTGCAAAGAAGGACTGCAAGATTTCTTAAGAACATAAGAAGAGCCCTGCTGGATCAGACCGAGGGTCCATCTAGTCCAGTATTCTGTTCACACAGTGGCCAACCAGCTATCAACCAGGGACCAACAAAGCAGTACACGGTGCAACAGCACCCTCCCACCCATGTTCCCCAACAACTGGTGCACACAGGCTTACTACCTCGGATACTGGAGGTTGCACACAACCATCAGGACTAGTAGCCATGGATAGGCTTCTCCAGGAATTTATCCAACCCCCTTTTAAAGCCATCCAAATTGGTGGCCATCACCACACCTTGTGGTAGCGAATTCCATAATTTAACTACGCACTGTGTGAAGAAACCCTCCCTTTTATTTGTCTTGAATCTCCCACCAATCAGCTTCATAGGATGACCCCATTGGGTTCTAGTATTTTGAGAGAGGGACCTGGTTTCCATAAATGCCTCTCTTAGTCATTTGAGGTCACATCAGCAGTTCAAAAGGGAAGGAGAAAACAGCCAATGCTCTTTTGTTTTAGAGAGAAGCACCTTTCGCTTAGTCTACTTGCCACAAGTGACTAGGTAAGCAGCTATTTGCAAGCCCTTTCTACATGCACGGATGGATAATGTCAGTTCTGAAAATATGATTGATTAGGGCTTGTTTCCATTCCGTTTTGAAAGGATTAGACTGAGTACTGGCAGTATCCAAAGCAAAGAAGAGCTTGCTATTTCCGAGCTATCCACACTCCCTACCTTCCTGCAGCCAAAAAATACCACAGGGTGAATGGATTTTCCTCCTTGCCTGTTCTTCTTGCAGATGTTATTGTATTTTAAAAACCCCAAAGAAGTGAGGTCACTTTCGCTAAATAACAGAAGATGTGGATCTATAAATATAGGTCGCCAGACATCAGTCTTTGGGGAACATAATGGTTATTTTGGCCTCACTGGGTGAGGCACACCCAGCTTGGGTTATTGCAAAAAATAGCATCCTTTCCTGTAAAGCACGTGGCTGTTTGCACCGTGTTCGCATATCTGCAGAGAGTTTTGAACAGTGTGGACTTAAGAAGCCCCAGAAGGACATCAGGAGCTGCTGGGTTAAGGTAATTCAAGGAGGCAAGTTAAACATTAGCTGTTTCTCCTTCATAATGGGATTGTCCGGGTAACTCTTTTCTTGTTGTTCTCTGTTTTGCCTTGTCCTGTTTCCTTTTTTTTCCTGTTTTGGGAGAAGGTCTGAATAAATGGCTTTCCTTCATTTATGTAAGCCCCAACAATGTGATTCCTGAATTGATAAGTTGGATGTAAGGACTTTGTATGTGAGTCACCAGCATGCAGACAGATTTTAAAAAGTAACAAGCGTCTTACTGCATCGGATCAAAGGTCCGTCTTGTCCAGTCTTGTGTTTCCAGCAGCAGCCAAGTAGGTGCTACTCGGAAGCTGACACGTACGGCATTAAGGTAGCCCTCCCCAACCTTGTGTCCTCCAAATATTTTAGATTTCAACTCCCATCAGCCCCAGCCATCATGGCCAATGGTCCGCCACTGAAGTATTTCATTTTTGTTTTGAAGTAGCCTGGAGAATCCAGTAACGGTGCAGCAATTTGCACTGTCCAGCGTGGCTGTTTGCTGTTGCCTCTAGGAAGCTCCATCCCTGTCCTGCCCTTTTGAGGGCTGTGCTCAACCAATCTGAGTGATTTCTCGGAATTCTTCCCCATGAAGCCAATTGGTGGGAGATTCAGGACAAATAAAAGGAAATACTTCACACAGCGCATGGTCAAATTATGGAATTCCCTACCACAAGATGTAGTGATGGCCACCAATTGGGATGGCTTTAAAAGGGGGTTGAATAAATTCCTGGAGGAGAAGGCCATCAATGGCTACTAGCCCTGATGGCTATGTGCTTCCTCCAGTATCTGAGGCAGAAAGCCTATATGCACCAGTTGCTGTGGAACATGGGCAGGAGGGTGCTGTTGCACCATGTCCTGCTTTGTTAGTACCTGGTCAACAGCTGGCTGGTCATTGTGTGAACAGAGTGCTGGACTAGATGGACCCTCAGTCTGATCCAGCAGAGCTCTTCTTATGTTCTTATGTTCCTTTGCTTTCCCTCTGATAAAATCATGGCGATGGGAAAACAGATCCAAAGCACACTGTTGCTTTAAAAAGTAGTGATGAATAGTTTTACACACTTTCCTGGAAAGGGGTTGGAGAGTTTTCAGACATTTATCTTAGAGTAGACTAGTCCGAAGATTTTCCCCAATGGGGTGCCCCCCCCCCAGATGTGATAGACTGCAACTCCCATTGTTCATTATTCATCAACGGCCATGCTGGCTCAGAATCATGGGAGTTGTAGTCCAACATATCTGGAGTGTGTAAGGCTGACTTCCACTTAAGGGGGGAGATATTCTGTGAACAAGTTCCATTCACAGGTATTTGGAAGCTCATGCATCCTTGTCCTGTTTATCCTCTGTCCGCCCCCAAAGAAGTCAAGTTAGCATTGTTACAGCTATTGTTGCCATAATTGAAGCATCACCCTATGCTGCAAAGTATACAATATCTGGCAGTGAATCCCTGGTTGTAGGGGAGACCTGGGTTCAAATTCCCGCCTGGCCATGAAGCCTAATGGATGACTTAGGGCCAATGGCCTGCTCTCAGTCTAACCTACCTCTCAGGGTTACTGTGAGGATAAAATGGAGAAGGGGGGAGGATCACGTACATTGCTTTGGGGCCCTTGGAAGAAAACGTAATGAACAAACAAATAAAACGCTTGTTCGTTTTGATTTTTCCTCAGAGATCACAGATGGGGGTGGTAATCCTGTCTGGATTGTACTAGTTCAGACTATAGGTAAAGGCTTGCTTGATGAAATGTAGGAAAGGAAATTTCTGCATTAACTAAAGTAGTTACTTGTCAGGAGAAGGCTAAGCTAGAATCCATCATCTGATATGCAGACATTATGTTTCGTAGAAGGGATTATTTTTTTCCAATCGAAGAGCATTCCATCTGGAAAGTCCCCAACTAAAATCTGAAGCAGTACAGTCCAGACCAGATATGGGTTTACCGCCTCATCAGATGTTTGTGAGAACAAGGGCGTTGGTGAAACTGACGTGCATTAATCGATTCCACTCTTAAAATACATTTTTGGACCAGTGCAGTTGGATGTGCTGAAGAGAGGAAGTGCTTCTGTTCAAAAACACTTTAATAAAACAAAAGAAAAATGAGCTTGAAATGTGAGGGAATTGTTTTGAGTGCTCAGGTGGAGTGTGAGATGCAGACAGCCCTTGTCATATTAAGAGGAGGAGGAAAATGAATGAATGTCTGCTGGCAATACCCTAAAAGGTTGCGACTGCATAGCAAAGGAAGGAAGTGGTCTGCAAAGTGAGTTCCTACCTCTAATGTTAGTCTAGCGGGATAAGCCACGCTCAAAAGGTTGTTACTGTGCCAGCTCACTTTGGAGGAGCTAACTTTTATCTCATCCTCCCTGCTTCACATGTTCTTGAGATCCCGTTTTGTAGAGAGACGGGCACGCTTCTGCAAATAAGTGGCAGGTACCTGTTCAGGCAGGTAGGAGTCTCTCATCCGCCTTTACAAAGATAAACACTTGAATGAGAGCATGAAATCCACCTTCTACATGGCCTATTATGGAAACATGCTGTTGGTGATGCATTTCCCAACTCTCCCTCCGTGTATTGCATAACTGTGCTTCCTGTGGCAACTGTCCTAACTCATCAGAAGACACAGCCATTGTCCCTGGTGGGTATCCTGTCTTTTCAGATGATTACAGTCTTCTGCTTTCTGCTTAGCAACTTAATATGGTCTTTGTGCCACCCACTCATTCTCCTCCAAATTCTTCTCGAGATGGGAAGTCTGTGACTCTGCACATAGGTATTTGCCACTTCAGTGTTTTGCAAGGAGGTGGCTGGTGCAAAATCAACAGGTTTTTGGTTAATCCCACCCAGAATTAAAGTCCAATGCCCCCTCTTCTAATTACTTCTGGTAATCAGCACATTGTTAATGACATAATCGCCATGGATGTTGCAATGTAATCTTGTGATTTGTGCCCAAAGACAAGAGGGGGAGAAACATTACTGGATGTCTACATGCTGTAGGAATGCCTTTTTGTTTTTCTTGGTAGGTAGTGGTAACTTGAAAAATCAAAGAGTGCTTGGAAAACCAAAATAAAACCTAGCAGCAATGCAAAGGTTTAAAATACATTAACAGATTTAAAACCACAGAAACCGAAAGACTAAAATGTTTGGGAAAACAGGAAGGCGTTCTTCACCTGGTACTGTAAAGAGCACAATGCAGGCACCAGGCGAGCCTCTCTTGGAAGCTTACTCCACAAACTGGGTGCCACAAGAGAAAAGGCCCTCTTCTTAGTAGCCACCCACCTCTCTTGCTATGGTGGGGGCTCCTAGAGAAGGACCACTGAGGATGATCTTGGGGGTCTAAGCAGGTGTATATGTGGGGGGAGAAGATCCTTCATGTCATTGGTGATGCCAGAGGTTGGACACGAGACGATCCTCAAACACAGTATGTTATCCATCATTGAGCTACATACAGCCTTCCCTTTGGTTATCTTGATTACAACCACCCTTAGTCCATACCTGCTTCCCAAAAGCTCTTAATAGAATTATCCTGGTTGATGTGCCATTGGCCATTTGTGAAAGCTTCCTAAAGGAGTCTCCAAAATGGAGCACACTTTGGGCTCATTTGATCCCCTGGTGTTCTGTAGTTAGTCCCTGTGGCCTTTTCTCTAGCATACTTCTTTTAAGGAGAGGTTTCCAGCAAATTACGGACCGGGAAGATAATGTCTTGTTGGAGGAGGGAACCCTCTGTAAAGGTTTCAGTGGTATGAGCGTCCCTTTTCCCTGTTGTCATTCTGTTATGAATATTTGCATCACCCATCGCTGAAGCAAAGGATGAGAATTCCTGCCACCTTTGAAAAGCCTGGATATACTGTTAGAAGTGTCTTTTCCCCTTCTCTGTGGGGTCTTGGTTCCTTTTTACCAACATAGAGAAATACAGAATTGTAGGCTAAACTCATAATCTGAGCACAATGCAGACAAATGTCTCTCTCGGAGCCTGTAATAAGCTCCTTCTACCCATTCATTTCCTGATGTTGACAAGCTGAACAAAGCAAGGAGGCATGTTTTAAATTTAGCTCTGAGTCATTGGCTTTACTACATCTCAGAACTCCGGGTAAGTGTGCGGAGAAGAACTAAAGACGAGAAAATCCCCCGTAATGAAATTCAAATAGACATCCGCTGCAGGTTTGCTGGCCAGTCTTTCCGTATGTGTCTCACTTCTGTGTCATTGTCAGAAGAAGAAGAAGAAGGGAAAGTATCTCTTGGGATAAGGAGGAACAATCTTCCTAAACTTTGCATGCAAAAAGTCCCAGGTTCTATCCCAGCATCTCCAGGTATGGCTAGGAAAGAATCCTACCTGAACCTTGGAGAATCGCTGCTGCCGGTCAGTGTTGACAATACTGGGATAGACGGACTAATAGTCTGACTCAGTATACGGCACCTTCCCATGTTCCTGCGAATCCTGATATTGAGGAATCTTGAATTGTACTATCCCAAACGCTCAAAAGAACATGTTGAAGGAAGCAGGGGGCGTAAGCCAACAGAGAGTACGTGAGTGATTCTCTGCTCAACCAGATAAACTAATCCTGCCCAGCCATGCTCGAGAAAGTGAATTGGGTGTGTCAGTGAAACCCAAACCCTCTACCAGTTTTCCCTATCCAAGGAGTGGTTGGATAAATCACATGGGAAGTGGAAGCTGGCGTCTTCATGGGGACGCTGATGTCACTTCCTGTGAGTCATTGCCTCTTAGGACTGCCTGTATAGGTGGCCACTGGCTGTTTCTGAAGGTTTCACCCGCCATTCCCAAAGGCTGATGCACGTCCAAAGTTTCAGTTTTGACTACATTTCATGGTACATTTGATCTTTCTATTCTCGGCCTTTGGGGCCCCTTCAGGGCTCAAAGCCAGGCTGCTACTGATCTGTCAGTGTGGAAGCGGGGCTGAAATCCTTGATCTCAGCATCCCAGAAATCTTAACTCCCACATGCTAGCTACCTGCCAATGCTTGACTGCAATGTTAAGGTGAGGATTCCCTCAAAATAGGACTCCAACAAGCGTTTCTTGTAGTTTCATCACTCAGCCTGCAAATCTTCCATCGTGATACAGGTACTAAACTGCAGACCTCACAGCTGCAACTTCTGGTCACGTTTTTGGGATTTTGCTGTTTCTAGCCCCATCCTCTGCTTCTTCGTGCTGTGTAGCCTGCCAAAGAGTCCCTTATGGTTTTGTGGCATTTTGGTTTGTCCTAATAAAAGTATTGCCCAGCTGTGGATTTTGTTTTTTATTTTCCTTTATGGACTGGCACTGCTATTTTGGGTTCGTTTCTTTTTGTTGTTGTTTTCTTTTTCTTTAATATTTTATCATGTAAACTTTTCTTAGTTTACAGGCAGAGTGGTAGGCCTCATCTACACCAAGTAGGATATTGCACTATGAAAGCGGTATATAAAAGGCAGGAGCCACACTGCTGCTTTATAGTGGTATTGAAGTGCAATGACAATGGTTGGGGCCCATAGACACATACCATATACCGCTTTCATACAGCTATATCCTGCTTGGTGTAGATCTGGCCTTGGAGTCACCCATCTCTGGGAATCCTTGGTGCGGCTCCTGCCTTTTATCTACCGCTTTCATACCACTTTCATACCACTATATCCTGCTTGCTGTGGCTCCTGCCTTTTATATACTGCTTTCATACCACTTTCATAATGCAATATCCTGCTTGGTGTAGATTAGGGTTACTCTTCCAGTAACCTAAAGTTCACAGTCTTGGATTATCTGGATTTTTTGAAGGTTTGGGGCAAAATAGACCAGTTTCTCTTCCATGGCCAACCCAGATACGGTGCAGAAGACCTAGGATTCGATGGCTTGACTTAAAAAACGAGCAAACAATAATTCTGCCTTAGGGAGCAGGAAGTGTTTAATCCTCCCTGCATGCTGTTTTCCTGATCTAAATAACGCCCCCATGAATCGATTAGACCCGCAGCTGAAAAAGTAAACGTGTGCTATAGGTACCCATCCTTTTTTCTGCTACAGCTCTCATAGCTGCTGTGGGGAGCTTTGTTTCGAATATGAGAGCCCCAAGGGGTGAAGAGTTAAACACACACTTACACTCCACAAGGCTGTTCCTCTGATCAAAACCAAAGCTGCCTCGTAGTTGCCTTAGGGTGGAGTTGGGGGATCATGGACCTCCTGAACCATGTGCAAATTGGCCAAGGGAGGTGAAAGTTGCCTGTCTCTCCAGAGATATTTTTAGCCACAGGAGACAACACCCACAGATCCGCATGCATAATCGCATGGGGTATTGTGATGTCTGCAAAGCCACCTGATGCACCTACACTGTAGATAAGCCCTGTTATAGATGGCTTGTTTGTGAAGGACGGAAAGGAACGCGATTTGGAGACGGCTGGCCTCGCAAAACAGTTTCTCCTCCTCTTGCTACGGGGTTTGAAAAGCAAACTCTTATATGTGGTGGCTGTTTTGGCTACTGCTCCTGTTTTTGTGAATTGCAGGGCTGCTTGGTGGCGGGAAAGCATCTTTGGAGCATACATTCTATACAGCCATGCATCTACGTGACAGTATAGAATAATGCAGACTGTAGATCTCTGGGTGCTTTTTAGTAGGTTGGCAAGGATTTCTGATTCCCAAGTGTCTAGCAGTAGCAAAATAACAACAAAATGAACCTCCTCCTTCATACTGCTGCAACAAAGGAAACTTTGGTAGCTAGGCCATGTGAGCTTTGTTCAGTTCTGATATTCAAAATGAATTCCTGGGCTCACAGTTTTTCAGTTCTAAGTGTGCTTCTTTTGCACCAGTTGATGAATCTTGGGGTCCTAGGGAATCTTGATGAATCAGTTGATGAATCTTGGGGTCCTAGGGAAAATAAGATAAAGTGAACCCTGCAAGCCTAATATCTGCCCTGGACCATTTTGAAAAGATACCTTAGGGCAAGCAGGACAGAAGGTGTGGGTTGTCACTGTCAAAGCAGAGTAATGCCTATTTGTGGACTTACTTGTATCCATCAGATGGCCATAAAATGAGTCCCGCTCATTGCAGGAGGAGGAGACCAGCATGGCCCTTCAACCTCTCTGTTCACTTACCTGGAGTACAGGTGAGGTGTGAGGCCTCCCTCTTCACTTATCTCATAGACATAAGCAAGCTGAGTTTCTGCCTTTCAGGTGTAGAATTAGATCCTCTGGGCCATAGTTTATGTAGCATAGCATACGCTGTGCATCAGGGAGTCAGCCTGATGCACAGCTGTTACCTGTGTGCGAGAAAAAAATGCACAGTGTATTATTTATTTATTGTATTTCTATACCGCCTTTCTGGGACCAATAGGACTTGTAATCTGCAGCTGACCCAGGTTGGGGAAAGCTTCTGTAATCTATGCAATTCTTTGGATCCAGGCATTTCTGTTTCACTCACACACACCCTTCTCCAAACAAACCTTGAGAAATGTCTACTTCTTGGGAAACTAGCTGCTAAAAGCTAAATTTCTAGGTCATGGCTAAGGAACACCAGTTAGGAGGTGACTCACTTTCCTGGCTGATGAAGGGTGCAACAGGAAAAAAGAACTTTGGCCGCCTGATCTTTCGCCAGTCACAGCTAAGTTCTAAACAATGTGAGATCTTCCGTTATTGAAGCCACACACCGTTAGTATAGACGGGACAAAGGAGCTGCCTCCCTTTCTGCGGTGGATAAAGCAAATGTGGATGCATGGAATAGAACTCTCTTTATCTATTGCATTCCTTAGAAAGAATGCAAGCGAGAAGACGCAGCAGCGGTAAGGCGGTGCATTTTCCCTGGACTGATGCGTACGGAGGTTGTAAAGATCCTAGCTTGCCCTCTTCTTGCCATTGAAAGCGCCTGTTTAATTCACGAATCAAATGCCAGTGAGGCAGGCAGACGCCCCACCCGGCTGGGCTGTGTTCCGTCTGCATCAGGCTCCAGGGCAGGCGGGGGGAGAGAGGAGGTGCCATTTGTTTGGAGGTTTTTTGGGGGGGTGGAGTTTTGCTGTGTAATGCAAGTTTCTGGACGGAGGGGGAGACGGCGCTTTAAATGGCTCAGCCTTCCTTCTGCATGCTCTCATACGCTGGGCAGGAAGTGTTGCGACTTGCTGGCTTAGAACTGCAGTTGTCAGAGGAATGCTGGGCGTCCAGATTTGACTTTCTGGGCGTGGGAGAAAGTCCCACTTCGTGCCGGGGGCTTGGAAAGGGAAGGGATTGGTCGGCTCTCCTCTGAAACCTGGACAGGACAAGGTAAGGAAGGCTAAACGTTCTTGGCCCCAAAGCTCTGAGTTTGGCTCAGTCTCTGCTGCAGTGCGGTGAAGTGAACTCTGAGACTGGGCTTACTCGCTTTCCTCTCTTCCTTCTTATTTAACTTTCCTCGCCTCCCACCCTCTTAGATTTTTGTGCCAGCATGGGGTGGGGGGGGGGCAGTCCACTGGAGAGCAGCAGGCAGGGGCTGTGGATTTAATGGAAGTAACCCTTAAGGGAGTAGTTACTGTAAAAGAGCCAAATAGGGTTCTGCTCTGCCTTGGATCAGGGTCTTTCTTGTCTCTCTGTGCTTTAGGATGGGTCATGGTGATGCCTCGGTTATTAGTACTTGCGTAGTTCTAGCTGGCAATTGGGTCTAGTGTGCCCCGTTCCCAGGTTATCTTCCTTGGACAGCCTTCCCCAACCTCGTGCCCTTCAGCTGTTCCGGACTACAAATCCCAACAACCCCCCCTCCCCGCCAGTATGGCCCATGGTCAGAGATGGTGGGAGCTGTACTCGAAAACAACCGGAGGGGAAATGTATTAGGTCCGAGCAAAACATTACGAAATAATGAGCAAGCTTTCAGGTCCTCCAGGACTCCTCTGAGCATCCTTCCCCCCTCTGGACCCTTGCAGTTCATCCTGTCAAGTAGGAGAGTTCTGAAGGAGTCTAGACCCTTTGTGTGAGCATCTGGAAATGCTAGATATAGGATTGGTGTGCCTGCAAGAGGAGGCGAGGCGTCTTTGCACAGCTGGCTAAGTAAATCCTGTTGCTGGCACGATATGAAGCCATAACTTGGATAAATGGCTGGTATTTGCTGTTTTCCCCTAGACGGGATGCGCTGCTGTTTTGAGGCAGGAATGAAGGGAGCTGCAATGCTGAAAACAGCTTTGTGGTTTTCGTTTCTGGAGTTTGCAACGTGATACAGACTGTGAAACAAGCACAAAAAAGTGGACACCGGATCTTTCCGTAAAGAGTGAAAACGGGAGGAGGGGGAGGGAAGCTGAGCAAAATTCCAGGGGCTGGAATTTCTCCTGCAGCTCTTGCCTCTCTGCCTCTTGGGAGTTTTGTGATGATCTCCAACTCTCCCGACTCTTCATCGTGAAGCTGTCCAGGGTCTGTGATTGCAATCCTGCCCAGAAACTTAAAACTGCTTGAATCCAGTCGACGCACACAGAATTGCAGCCTGTGTATCGTTGCGTGGTTGAAAGGGATCTTTTTGATCAGAAAATCCAAAGTAGGAACCTCTTTCTAGCTCGCACAATTTAGGCCAGGCAGCAGTAAGTTAGAAGTGGAATGAATACATGGAAATGGAATAAATACTCGAAGAACGAAAACAGTTTATCCCTAAAACAGAGGTTCTCAGAGGCTGAGAATCAGAACCTTGCGGAGTAGAACTCTTAAACAAACTAGCATCATTTAAATATATTTGTGTCATACTTGAGCATCAGCGGGTGGGGCTGCCAGCACTCTACCTGAGATAGGGCAGGGGTGAGCAGACTTTAGGTTTATGAGGTCATCAGAAAATTGCTGAACTACAATTCATCCAGAGATTCAACATTATTTCCTGTGGCCCGAATAAGGACAAAGGTTATTCAGCCCACTATTGCAATGATGTCGGTGTTACCACCCAACAATGATTTGTGAATGGTGATCATTAAGACAGTCAGTGCTATCCGCATATTTTTTTCCCACAGCTCTGTCCCTCCTGAAGACACTCTTTACAGATCCCAACTACTCCCATCCCAGTATGTGTGTGTAGATAAACCTGCCAATTTGAGGTTAACACTTCATGCATCTGTCTACAGTGTCGATGAAAGCTTATGCCAGAACAAATGTGCTAGTCTTTAAGATGTCACAGGACTCTGGGTTTTTTGAGTTGTTGTTGTTTTTTGAAGATTTCCAGCAACAATGACAGTCGAAGTGTAGAGTATTGTGGTGATGACCACCAATCTGGATGGCTTCAAAAGCGGCTGGATAAATTCCCGGAGGAGAAGGCGATCAACGGCTACTAGCCCTGTTAGCTATGTGCTACCTCCAGAATCAGAGGCAGTAAGCCTGTGTTCACCAGTTGCTGGGGAACATGGGCAGGAGGGTGCTCTTGCATCTGTGTCCTGCTTCTGGGTTCCTGGTCAACAGCTGGTTGGACGCTGTGTGAACTGAGTGCCGGACTAGATGGACCCTCGGTCTGATCCAGCAGGGCTCTTCTGATGTTCTGATGTTGTTGTGTTTTTTCTGCAATAGATTAACACAGCTGTTTTACATTGGCTTTTTCTGTAGAACCACCAACTAGAGCCATGTGTAAAATAGCAGCTCAGCAAGAGGGAAAGGGACAGGACATTGCTGAGTTCATCCCGGCCCAGGAATTGATTTTAATACCAGAACTGAGTCCACAGTCCTTTCACAGAAAAATCTATTCCAAGTTCCCCCGCCAAGCTCTCTTCATTTCAGTAGCCTAAATTGCAGGGCAGGTGTGTGTGTGTGTGTGTTTGCGTGTTCCTATCGTTAAACAATTTGGAATCAGAAATCCTTGGTGATCTATCAGTAGATCCCAATCTTACCTTCTGTCTACCCTAGGAAAAGGGACAGAGGCACTTCTTGCCTTTAAGCTGTTGCTGCGGACTTTGTTTTTGTCAACGTTGTTCTGAAAATGTTTGAAACCTGAGCCTTCTCTTCCCAGGGCAAATCTGACCTGACCTGTAATCTGGTCCTTGCAGGCTGTTTTGAAACCTCCTTTGACCTGAGAGCAAGCAAATGATACGGAATTGAAGTTTTCAGTATTGGGGGGGGGGGGGGAAATCCCATTTAAACTTTTTATTTTAAGTGTGTGTATGTGTCTGTTGAGTTGTCTGTGATTTTATCAAGCAAGCAAACACCCGAACAAATAGCACAGCTAATGAGGCAATTCTTCTTACGATATATATTAAATTGACCTAGTTAATAATATGACAGACAAATTATTTACAAAACCTGCAGATCTGGTCGCCTGGAGGCTAATGTTATACACCATTCGAGTTGGTTGCTGGTAGCCAGGGTTAGCACAGTTTTTAAATACCAGTTTTCCCCGGTTTATCATGTTGAAAGTGCATAAAAGAGATGGCAGCGTTCTGAGGTGATAGAATAAAAACCCTGCGGTGTTATGCTGAAGATGGAAATAATTTTTGGGGATGCTTCCTAATAGATAAACTCCCTGTAAGTAAAAAGCTAGCAGAACAAGCTAAACTTTTTTTTATCCCTTCTGTGCTGGCTTTTTACTTGCAGGGAGTTTTCACATAGGGAGGTGGCATCACTTCCCTGCATTCTGAAATAGCGCAGTTCACTCTACCACCTCATTTTGCTGCATGTTTAGTCCAAGTTTTGCTTACCTGCCCTGCCCTTTCAATATATATATATATATATATATATATATTGAACCCTCCTCCCTCTGTGCTGGTTTTTAGAAGAGTTTTCCTCAGTTTTCCCCAGGGCCAGACTTTGCCATCTGGAGAATTGGCCATGCTGGCTGGGGATTATGGGGGTTGTAGTCCAGCTCATTTGGAGACCATCAGGTTGAGGAAGTCTGTTGTTCTGGAATATAGCAAGGATGCAGTTAGGGAGTGATTGCTTGGTAGCGTGGGTGTGTTTCTTTTTCTTGTTAGGAATGTCTGTGTTGGCAGTTTGGGAATTCATTTCCCCCCCTCCTTCCCCTGGCAGAATCCATTGTTTGTCATCTGTGATATTTGTGCCATCCCGCTCCTAACCTTTCTGGTCTAAAATGTGCCTCTGGCCTCATCTACACCAAGCAGAATATTGCACTATGAAAGCGGTATGAAAGTGGTATGTCAAAGGCAGGAGCCACACTGCTGCTTTATAGCGGTATTGAAGTGCACTGACAACTGTTGGGGCCCATAGGCAGATGCCATATGCCACTTTCATACCTCTTTCATAGTGCTATATGCTGCTTGCTGTGGCTCCTGCCTTTTATATATCACTTTCATACCGCTTTCATAGTGGAACATCCTGCTTGGTATAGATTAGGGCCTCATCTACTACACCAAGCAGGATATTGCACTATAAAAGTGGTATGAAAGCGGTATATAAAAGGCAAGAGCCACACCAAGCAGGATATAGAGGTATGAAAGCGGTTGATGGTACATGTCTGTGGGCCCCAACAGTTGTCAGTGCACTTCAATACCGTCATAAAGCAGCAGTGTGGCTCCTGCCTTTCATATGCTGCTTTCATAGTGCAATATCCTGCTTGGTGTAGATGAGCCGAGGCCTCTGTCTGACTCTTGGAAAGCAGTGATACCTTGCTGGGAAAAAAAACGTTTTTGGAGAAAATTCTTTTCCTCCAGAGGAGGTGATGTGTAAAGCGGCAGTTCCAGTAAAAGAGCTAGTTCTAAATGGGGGGGGGGGGGGGAAACGACCAGCTTTTCGGGTTCAGGAATGTGAAAAAGTTTACTTTTCGTAGCTTGAAAGTGTTTGTAGAAGCAATGACCACCCGACCCAGAACTTTTTGCTGTTGCCACTTCACTAGCCTTGGTTTTTCCCTTGTGTAATTTGTCCTTGTTGTTAAACCATTTGAAAACACGAGCGCTTAACCTTTCTGAACCTGGATTCTGCCGAGATCAATCTCGTGGGGTTGATGTGGTTGCATTTGCCGCTTGGATAGGGCCCTAAGGCAGCCTCTTACAACCTGGGACTCTCCACATGGGTTGGACTACAACTTCCCACTGCTGGCTGAGAAAAATGGGATCGCGAATCAACATCTGATCTCCATTTCTGAAAACACAACAGCTGTCTGTGACCCTGATCCGCCTCTCACTTTGGGAGGAAACACACAGGTTCCTGCGTTGGTATCAAGCACAAGTGTCCTGAACAGGGTTGGTGGGAGAGTGCGCACCTACATATATATTGCAAAGGATGCCACGTTCTTTCATAGTAACTGTTCCCCTTGTGCAAGGCTGCAGCTCACGCAGGCATCTCCTGCAAAATCATGATAACAAGAAAAAAATACGTCTGCCACAGAGGTGCAAGTGTCAGGTCTCAACCACGAACTCCAAACTAGTTTTTACTCTCTAACATGCAACATCTTGTATATGTTTAGAAAGAAAAGAAGGCCTACGAGCAAGCTGGGAGCCGTAGAACTTCTTTTCCCTGTCCAAACATGCATCAGATTGCGCCCTAAATGTATTATAGACAGAAACTGAAATTTTGGAAGCTGGGGCCATTCAGCAGGTGAAATTGAGCTTCTTTCTTTCTGTCCACACCCACAGAGGCCCTGCGTTCTGCTCACTTTGGTGTGGCTGGTGAGCCAGCCTTACTCAGCATGATTTCATTGGGGTTGGCTACTCCCATGGGATTGTCCTCCCCACTGGGCGTTCCCTGACCTTGTGGTTTGCTCTGTGCCGTGGCATCTGATTGCATCAAGCAAGTAAAAGCGAATACTTAACTAATTCGTGAATAGCTCTCCCTTGATTAGAACAAATAGCAACGTTGTCACTGAGATGCTGGGGATGGGTTAATCTGTTAACAGTTGTCCGTATTCTTTCTGTCAACAGTTGTCCGTATTCTTATGGGTGGGTTCTGCTAAGCTTGGTGGAAACCCATTCCTGAGTTATCGCAATCCTCAATGGCATGTGTTTTTAAAACAAGAGCATTGCAGGCTATGCTATGCCATTAGGGTTTGCAATCTGTAGTTCCCCATTGAACCAGAGACTACAGATTGCAGAAAGATCTTGCAGTGGCTACAAATAATATTCTGGGCATCTCAGAGTAAATGTTCCCATGAGAAGGATCCTTACGCAAAGAAACAAAGTATGGTATCTTTTTAGATGGCCCTTACAAGGATGTTTGGGGAGGGATTGTAGCTCTGTAGTAGAGCACATGCTTTATGTACAGAAAGCTAAAATGATCAGGAAGCAGTTGCACAGTATGGCACAGTATGGTAGAATGAATAAGACTCAAGCAAAATCCCAACCATGGAAGTGAAGCTTGATATCCATTTTACAAGACCAAACCATGTGCGAGTCCCCTTAAGTAACAGCGCAACTGGTTAATGGGCTGAAGGGCCCTTGAATTCTTCTTCATTTTGGTCCTCTGTTTTCTTTTGAAAGCGAGCAGCTGACCAACCAGCCCAGCACTTTAGAATAATCTTTCAGCATCAAACAGTGCCTTTGGCATGGGAAGGATTTGGTCAACAGGGAAACAGAGTAAATCCTTCAGGCATCAGAGGGCAAAAACAACAACACCAGGGGATGGTTCGTCTGTAAACACTGTCTCCTCCCATTGCACCTCTCAAGGTCCTTGCAGGATAGGAAGGTCTTGAAACAAACCACAGGGAAATAAAATATTTCCTCTCTGAGGACTCGTTGACCCATTATGTTTTGCTGAAACAGAAGAAATCTCCCGAGTAGGAAGATGATGGCGCTCTGGGTTATACCTGTATTATGCAGGGCATCTGGGAAAAGATTGGGCCTGTTGAGAAGACACCTTAAACCCCGCTGGTTAAAGCAGCAGGGTTTAAGGTGTCGTGTGCGATGCGATACGCTAAAAACCTGGTCGCTCTCTAACCCCAGTCAGACCGTCTGCAGCAGGCTTAGCTGCTGTAACCTTGGCTTAAAGTGTCGTGTGCGACAGCACGGCTTGCGGTTAGTGCTAACCCCGGAGAACCACAGTTTCGCTAACCTGAAGTGTCCCTGAAGTGTCGTCTGAACAGGCCCAACGTGGTCTACTCATGTCTGTCCCTCTGCCCAACCCTGTCCCGTCCCCCCCCCCCCATCCCCATCATGGCTTAATTTCTCCAGATCATTACAGTCACAAATGAATTGGGATGCACATTTTTTTCAGGGGCAGTTGGATCTACTTTTGTCACCTACCTGATGTTTTACTTATTTTATTTGTCATTTGCTATCGTTTTACATTATATTGTTTATCTGACTCCAAATTAGTTTTTTTAAAAAATACATTGCTTGAATTTTATTTTGTTGTTCTAAACTTTTGTCCTGTACACGTGGGCTTTTTGCAGAGCTGGTGGCAGCTACAGCAGCAGCTCCTGTGAGCTATTTAGCTCCTGCCCCGGGGTGGGGGAGAGGGCTTTGATGGTGAGCGCGTGTCTCATCTGCATGGTTTGCAGCCAGCCGCTAGACTCTCCCAAACATCAAGGGTCTGTGGCCCATAAATAGCATTCTGCCCCACCTAGAGCGGAACAACGCTTCTTCAGTTTGCACCTCAGCTGAAGTGTCCTTGACATGAGCTGCCGGATCCGCTCTCCCAAAGCCTCCCTCCCTATAGAAACAGCAGGAGTGGATTTATTAACATACTCGGCTTCCTAAATCAGGAGCTGACTCCACCTTTTCTCTGTGTTTAATAGAACCGACAAGGCATTATTAACGAATGCATCTCTCTTCCCCTCTGTCTCCGCCAGGCCTTGAAACACCACACCCGTGATCTCCACTTTTTGCCAGCTCTGCTTCTATGTGTTTTTGGCTCAGAGGGTGACCTTTCCTGTTACAAAATACATATAGGTAAGGAGAGCTTCAAAGATGCGTGGTGAATCTCTTGCATTTATATCCCACCTTTCCTCTAGAGCTCAAGATGCGGGACATGGTTCTTCTCTTTTATCATCACACAATAACCCTGCGAGGTAGGCTGGGCTCAGAGAGCCGGTGGTCCAGTTGGCACAATCACGGGGTGAGGAGGCCCTTCTCTTAAGTAACCGCAGCAATCACGCTTTGCATTTACGCAGTTCTTTAGAGCATTCAACATGCTAACTCCTAACTTATGGCCACTGTGGAAAGAAGCTGCCTCAGATTTATACCTTTTGCTATTGCGAGGTAGGCCCCTGCTGGGACGAAAGAGCTGCAGCTACTCCAGGCTTGCTAACTGTGAGCTGTTTACCCCCCGGTGAATCAGACGCAGCCGTTCTAATTCCAACGGGAGAGTTACCTGCAGTGTCTCCACACCCTGCCCTCAATTCCTCCCTAGGTGCTGCCGTTTAGCCAGCGTTTAACCTGTGGGTGTTGCTCTGCTTTTAGCAGCTGGAGACGCCACTTCCCTGAGCGAAATAAAACTCATGCCCCCACACGGGTTGGCTTTAATTATCCGTATGCTTTAAAGCTGTCAGTCACTCAGCTAAATCAGTCTATCCTGAGGACCAGGGTTGGAATGGTTGCGTATCCAGCTAAAAGGAGTTTTTTTTCGGTGTGTTGGTTTGTTTTGCACCACTTCTGGTTTGCTACTAGAAATTCCCCAAACATTCTGCATTCACAGGGGAACTCCCTCTCTGCTTGGGGGGTGATTTCAGCCAGAGGAAATGAAATGACTGTGGCCACGTTCGGACAACATATTAGGCAACGGAGGGAGGAAGAGGCAATTGACCGTTGGTTATTTTTCCTGTGCTCCCCACATGACATGTTGCCTCTCTCCCCCCCCCCCCCCCCCCCCCCGGTTGCGCGGCTGAAAGTCCCAGTGTCCTTCTGGGCGGCTGGTGCTCCTCCCTCCCTCCTCCCTCAGTCCTCCCGGCCCTGTCCCATCATGCATTGGAAGTTCTGTCAGCTGTATAGGAGCGGCCAGAGAACTGGAGAACTCTATGACCTGCCGGAATAGTGCACTTGACGGGGGAGATTACACAGCAGAGCCCTCCACACAACATTTTAATCAACAGGTCTCTGAATAAGTAACAGAGCAGCCTGTTGTTTTTCTCCATTGCTTAATTCGACAAAATAACGTACTGTGAGCTGTGTGTCCGTTGTGTGTCCCCCCCGTGACACAATAATCAACACAATGGATGATTGCCTCTTCCCCCCACCCCCATTGATTATCGTTTCATCCGAACCAGGCCTCTGTGTGTGTGTGTGTGTGTGTGTGTGTGTGTGTGAGAGAGAGAGAGAGAGAGAGAGAGCGTGCACAGGAGCAGCTGTCCAGTCTGGTCATTGCTGGAGGAGAAGAGAAGGGTCAAGGTGTGTGCAACCCACCTAGTTTGCAAAAGATCTTTGCCCTTTGCTTTTACAAAATTATAGCTGGCTGGCCTTGCTCTGTTCAGGGGACGTCTGCGCACTCCCTGGTGCGCTGAACAGAAATCAGTGTCCCTCAGTCACAAGGGAGGAAAACCAAATGCTTAGCAAGAAATTATGTTTGCTCAAGGAAATGAGCCAAGCTGCATCCTATGGGGAAGGGAGCCGCTCCCTCCCCATTTACCCACTTTGGCTATCTGCTAGTCTGACCTGGGGCAGGATGTGGAATTCCTTCTTGATACCCAATCATAGCAGCCAGATTCTGGGCCATGTAAGTCTCCCCATATATTTATTAACCAAATTTTTATCCTGCTACATATCTGAAACAGATTCTGGAGTGGTGAACATAAAAATTTAAACAGTAAAAGATATAAAAATTATATACCATTATTATACTAAAAAACGCACACCATAGAATGCCAATAAAAACTGTGGCTGTCAATCAAGGAATGCTTCCTGAAATAAGACTGGTTTCAGGAGACGCCAGAAACAACACAGGGTTGGTGCCTGCCTGACCTCCAGGGTCAGGGAGTTCCACAGAAAGGGGGCCACCACGCTGAAGGCTCTTCTCCGGGTGGACTCCAATCAAGCCATAGATCCATATGTAATATGGGGGGGGGGGGTTACAGATGGTTTTGGGGAGGGGCAGTGAAAGTGTTGTGCATACTTTTTTTTCATGCTTTGTGACTTTCTTGCTCTGCTCCTCCCCCACACCTCCTCAGATTTGAAATGGATTCTCACACACATAGAATAACAATACCAAATGTAATGTTTGCAATCCTGGGCAAACGCAGACTCCAGATATATTCTTTGCCACTAAGCGCACTCTAAAACCTTCAGCTCGGAACAGCAAACTGAGCCTGTTGTATCGCTCTGCAAACAGAGGTTGCGATTGGTGGGCTCTTTAGTGCCTGTTCAAACAAATATTCCTGGCAGGGAGCCACTTTTTGCCACTCGATGAAATTTCGTAGCTCCCTCTTCCCTCATCAGAGTTCCTACGGCAACCCTTTCCATACTCCCTTTTGACACATAACCCAGTGGCTCCATTCAGACAACACTAAGGGCTTTGTGGTTAGTTTAACCACGTTCAACTGTGGTTAACACGAACCATGTGCGGAACGCTTGCAGATGACACTGTTAACCCTTTTGTGGTTAAGTTTTCCTTAATCACATGCTAACCACAAGGCGGTTAGTGGAGCACCTGAGTCCTCCAAGTGATCTGTCCCATATCCCAGCAGCCCTGGAACTAGGAGCCCTGGCAGTTTCAACAAGGTAGGAGAAGTGGCTGCTTGATAAAAAAAAAAAAAAATGACGCAAAAGCATGACATGGCGGCCGCAACAAGCATATCAGTCAAGCGGCTGTCCAGAGCAGCCATAGAGCATGCCGGCTAGAGCAGCCACGTCTAGTTAGGCCTCTCTGTACTGGAAACTCTATTCCTTAACCCCTTAACCACAGCCCCTTAACTACAGCCACATGTCAGACAACACTTTTAGCCATGGTTAGTGCCACTAACCATGTTGCAAAACGTGGTTAGCGAGCCTAACCACAATGTGGTCAACGGAGGAGATGGTTAGGGAAAACGGGTGTTCAGACGACACCGTTAACCATGCTACCCTAAGCACACTAATTACAAAAGGATTAATGGTGTGGTTAATGGTGTCGTCTGAACAGGGCCTCTGTGTTATTACATTTTTATCCCGTCTTTCGTCCAAGGAGGTTGGGGCACAGGACATGGAGTTCTCTTCCCTCCATTCTTCCACATTTCCTCCTCACAGCAACCCTGCGGGGTAGGTTATTAGGCTGAGTGACAGAAACAGGCCCAAGGTCACCTGGCGAGGTTTGTGGCTGAGTAGGGACTTTGAACCCCAGTCTCCCTAGTCCTGGGCTAAGTTACTAACCCGGACGTACCCAGGCTGGCACCCTTTAGATGTGTCGAACTACAACTCCAATCTTCCACAGCCATGTGGCCATGCCTAATCACTCTTCCAGACTATATCCAGCTATCCAGCTATCTAGGTTTGGCCTGGATACGCTAGGAATGATCCCATCTAGGTTTGGCCTGGATACGCTAGGAATGATCCCATTTGCAGGATAACTTTCAGACTGAATCTTTTTGGCACTGCGGCAGGGGAAGCCCGGACAGTCTTGTGACTTCCAGGGTCTTGCTTCTGTCTCTTCTCCCTCTTGGAGTTGCCGCAATTTGGCCACAAGGATGAGAGGACACAGGTGAGCACCTGTCCTGCTCCCCCCCCCCCCTCTGCTTGTCAGCTCTTCTGCTGCAACCTGGAAGGACCAAGAAGTGCAGATGTCTGTGCTCTGATTAGGTAGGCAAGCCGTACGGTATTTCTGAAATGCACTCACGCCTCGGTGAGTTTCTTAAGGGGTGGCAGGACTAACCTACCTTTCAGTGGTATGAGGATGAAAAGAGGGTTGATCTCATCCATGAGTTCTGTCCTGAGTCCCTTGGAAGGACGAGTGGGGTAGAAATGTGGAAAATAAACAAATCACCAAGTGGTGGGGAGAGACGAATGTTTGTTAAAAGCGCGGCAATACAATTGACATAGTTTGTTTATTAGTTTAAAACATTCACATCCCTGGGTGACAGGAGGCGCGTGACATGTAAACCGGTTTGGAGCAAAGGAAAACTGAATTGGAACACATCTCTTTGTGTTGATGCTTAAAAAAAAAACACCAAAAAACAAAACTCTGCTCTCTAAGAACCATTACTTTTTTCAAAATACAAAATTGCCCTGCTTGATGCCAGACTAGAAAAGTGTCCCAGAAAGCATCCTGTATGACAGCATTAGCGTAGGACATTGGGGGTTTACAGATAGCTGGAAAGTTTTAATGGTGTGAAATTGTTAGGAACATAGAAAGTTGCCTTAGGCTGAGTCAGGCCTTGGTCCATCTAGACCAGTATTGTCAACTCGGACTGGCAGCAGCAGTTCCGCAGGGTTTTAGACAGCGGCCTTTCCAGCCTTACCTGGAGGTGCTGGGGATTAAATCTGGGACCCCCTGCATAAAAAGCATGTGCTCTACTGCTGAGCTACAGCCCCGTCCCCAAGATGAGAGTTGTTTGTAAAACCCAGAAGCTGGAGAGATGTCCGAGGACGTTCCCACCCTGCCCTTCCAATCACCGGGCCCAATTTTTTTAGTTTCATTACTGAAAGCTGGAGACATATTTTGTTTAATGCACAAATCAGACTAAAGCACATCTGGACCCATGCTATCCGGATGCTTTTTTTAAAAAAATATTTATTCATGTAATTATGCTCCTATCGCAGCTTTCTTTTGTGATGGAACTCTAGGTGGCTCACAGGTGCCGACTTAACCCAACCCTGCTTAGCTTTAACAAGGTGGCTGCATTAGGTGCCTCCCTCCCCTGACCAAACACAACACAGCAAGCATAAAAGAGAGAGGGGTGGAGAAGGAAGGAAGGAAAGAAAGAAAGAAAGAAAGGAAGGAAGCAATAGCAAGCCACAATAGTGAAAAAATATCACGACTCAAAAGAGCTCTAAAATTTCTGACCATAAGCCAGGCAGCAGATGGCAGTGGCGACTGGCTGCCAAGAGAATATGAGAACAAAGGAAGCTGTCTCACACCAGGTCAGACCCTTGGTGCATTTAGCCCAGTATTATTGACACTGACTGGCAGCAATGGTCTTGGGCAGAGAGGGGTATTTCCATCACTTTTAGGGTGACCCTATGGAAAGGAGGACAGGGCTCCCGTATCTTTAACAGTGGACCAGAAAAGGGAATTTCAGCAAGTTTCACTTGTATGCAGGCAGCACCTGGTGAAATCCCCTCTTCATCACAACAGTTAAAGCTGCAGGAGCCCTGCCCTGTTTTGTTTCTGGTCATACTCGGCAGGGTTGCTGCAGCTTTAACTGTTGTGATGAAGAGGGAATTGCAGCAGGTGCTGCATGCATCAAAGGACACCTGCTGAAATTCCCTTATCTGTGAAATTATTAAAGATCCGGGAGCCCTGTCCTCCTAGGTCACCCTAATCGCTTTCGACCTGGTCCTTTTGGCTAGAGCTGCCTGGTATTGAGCCCATGAACGGTTGGCATGCATGCTCTGTGCTCTGCCTCTGAGCTGGGGTCACTTCCCCAAATATCCTGGGGGTTTCGTCGCGGGCTGCCTTTCCTCTCTGCCGCACTTGCAGCAATGGAACCTGAAGAGCAATTGCTGTTGGCGCTCTTCTCAGCAGGAAATAAACACAGGCGTGGCTCAATACGAGCAGCGTCCATAGATTATTTAGCACCAGGAGGCTCCACCTCCCTCGTGGTTGGAGGAATTTAGACGTGAGGGCGGAAGCAGCCCACCGTTGGAAACCACTTTCTGTTTGTTGCGTTGCAGCCTGCGAATCAACGGCGGCTTTTCTGTTCCAGAGTTCATGTTCCTGACTCACGAGTGGCCTGTTCTTCTCTCTCCCACCTCCCCACTTCTGCAGGTGCTCCGTTGAATGCATGAAAATGGCTCACGTTACCCAGATATCCAAAGATGAGCTAGAGGAACTCAGAGAAGCTTTTGCCAAAGTCGGTAAGTGCTTTCGATGACTTGCAGCGTCACGAATGGTGCATTTGGGGTATCAAGGGCTGGCGCTCTTCCAAGATGCACTCTGAAGAGCATTGATTTGCATCTGCAACATGTTTGCATGTTCTCATTTGCTCTTCGCTGGTTGCATTTACACAAGGCATTTTGATTCTGATTTGAGGTGAGGAAGAATTATGTTTATTCTCTCCCCACCCCCGGAAAAAAAAATAACGTGGGGGGGATCAGATTTCAATAACCTGAGCATGGGGCGTGTGCCCTCAAATCACAAAAGTTCTGCCTGCCTTTGGGGACAGAGAGGGGAGGGGAGGTCTGTTTGGTGATACCACAGAGCCTTCCCCAATCCAGCACTCTCCAGGTGTTTGGGACTGCAAGTCCCATCAGCCCCATCAGCATGGTGTACAGTAAAGAATCCTAGGGGTTGTCGTTGAAAACATCTGGAGGGAAAGGCTGATGTAGTGAGTGGAATTGCTCTAGACTGCGTCGTGGTCCCTTTGAATTCTAAGCTAAGCTGCCCTCCGTCCGAAACTCTGGATGGGTAAGGGGCCGACAATGCCCCCCCCCCCAGTGATCCAAAAAGCTCTTTATAGGAAATAATTGCTGGTATCCTTGATTCTGTGTCTCTTGCTGAGCTGATAAATGTTCCCTTTTTCCAGTGCTCAAAAGCATTTTAGTTATATTAGCGCTTTTAACCCTTGTAAGGCAGCCTTGCAAACAAGTTGCAGAATTTACTAGCTCAGGAGGCCTTTTTAAGTAGTGCATCTGCCTAAATAATCTAATGTTGGTCATTTGTGGCTAAAGAAGAACGAGAGATCGCCAATGTTTCCCTACCTCATCGCCAATTTTTAACTTGCTGAAGGTGAGTGGATATTTACAAGTGTGAAATGCTGGCGTGAATGCTCTCGCATGGCAGTAATAACTTAAAGAAAAGAGCTGCTAACAGAGTGCTGTGCTTTAAAGCCACCTCTGGAGAGTCCAGGGCTGTGATGAACGTTGAATGGAAGAGATTCCTGACTTATAGCTCACTCGACGCTATACCATCCCATCCTGAATTGACAGGAGAAATCGAGCTGTACCTTCAAATCTTATTGTTGCTATTGCTTAGGAATCTAGGATCTGCCTAACGTTCAGTCAGACACTTGGTCCAAGTAGCCCAGTATTGTCTAATAATAATAATAATAATAATAATAATAATAATAATAATAATAATACATCCACACCAACATCCAGAAAGCAGTCATAATTAAAACATGCTCAATCATCAGGAAATTCCTGAATCAATAAAAGACAGCATGACTTGGCAAAGCCTGTCACGTCCGTCTAGAAAAACTGCCACGAGCGAGAAAGAGATAACACAATTATAATAATAATATATTTATTTCTTACCCACCTCTCCCTCTGGATCGAGGCAGGGAACAACATTAAAAACACATGATATAAAATACATAAAACTGATTAAAAACATATAAAAATGAATACATTGTTAAAATACCAATAAAACTCTTAAAATTTGACTGGGTAGGCCTGCCAGAAGAGATCAGTCTTTATAGCTTTCTTAAATTCTGGAAGACTGTTAAGTTGGCGGTTCTCTCCCGGCAGGCCATTCCATGGTCTGGGAGCGGCAGAAGAGAAGGTCCTCTGGGTAACGGTTGTCAGCCTAGTTGTCAACACGGACTGGTGGCTATGGTTCTCCTGGGTTTCAGGCAATCGTTTTTCCAGCCCTACCTGAAGATGCTAGGGATTGAGCCTCTGCCCTTTGCGTGCCAAGACATGCTCTACTACTGAACTGCGGCCAGCTGCAAGGGGAGATGTGAAGTCCAAAATATGGGCTGTCCATTGGGGAAGAGGTGGGGGTCGGACTTGCCCTTTAAGGTAAGGAAGACCACCTGAAGCAGGAGTTGGTTCAGTGGCTCCAGATCCAAGAAGGTCTCTCTGGTGTGGTGTGTACCAAGCTTGCTTGGTGCTGCCCTCTAGTGGGTGAGCTTGGCCTTATAGCCAAAAAAGGATATCCATGTCTGAGCTGAAAGACAGGCAGATGTCACTGGGCTTGTGACTCAGTGACTGTTGGGATTTGGCATGTTTACTAGCCCATAGAGGTGGCAGGCAAGAGTTTTACTAGGACAGTGCTAGTTGTGAAGCAATATTCCAGCTGGATCTCAATTTACCTTGCCTTTTTCCTCCTCTGTTTCTGCCTTCCACATGAAAGATCTCAACAGCAACGGATTTATCTGTGATTATGAGTTGCACGAGCTGTTTAAGGAAGCCAACCTTCCCCTTCCGGGCTACAAAGTGAGGGAGATCATCCAGAAACTCATGATAGACGGAGACAAGAACAAAGATGGGAAGATCAGCTTTGATGAATTTGTTTACGTAAGCATATTAGAAATTCCCTGCTGCTAGTCCTCTGTGTTGTTCCCTTAATCTTCGGACCTCGGCATCTGCTTCCGTTGCAGGGTGGCCGGCTGTTGTGCCTTTTGATCCTTAATCAAAACAGGGCATAATGTGGCACAGCAGAGCGGAAGCAATGTTGGACTAATCTGAAACCTGGCGATATTTCAGAAATTTCAGTTAGCTTTCTATGATTTTGAACTTCTGGGCGTCTGTTTCTCAAGCAGACTCATCGCCACCATCAGCCGAGGCCACCTGCCAAATTGCTTTTGAAATTTTGAAGCCATGCATGCCACAAGGTTCCTTCAATCCCTTCAACTCAACCAAAGAAGCTCTTGTGGATCCTCATCCCTGTTTAGCATGCTAAATCCTTCTGTCTCACATTTGGGAGTCTGTGAAGGCAAGCACGAAAGCCTGTTCGTGGCTTTTCATTTCCTCTGTTTCTAAGGTTTTGATGATTTGAGCCAACGGAGGCTGGTGCTTTCTGGATGTTGGTGTGGATAGCTCCTTTAGTGTTCTGACTGGTTTGGACTGAAACCCGGAGTGGATTCACCACCCTACTGACATCGGAACCACCCCCCTCTACTGATCTGTGACATTGTTTATGTAGTCCAAGCAGCACCATTCACAGACAAGAGGGCGATATTAGCAGGCTTGGGGAAAGGCTAAGGTTTGCAGAAGTACAAAAAATGGGGGGGGGGGGCTAAAGTGGGGGGAGACCCCAAAACAGTCCAGTGTGGACTGAACCTGCTTAACTGGGGTGGGGGAGGGGCAGAATGGAATGGAGTATTCTGGAAAAGGAAATGGCTGGCTGGAACCCAGAACAGGCGCACTCCAACGAGCATCATTTTGTGGGAATCCCACCTGTAGAGCCAGTAGTTCGGTTGAAGATATGTCTAGGTTGTAGCACATGAGATTGCTGGCGGGGTTGAATGCCCCTCTGTGCTAAAATATTTTTTTCCACGTAGAAATCTTGCTATCCCTAGAAAGATCGCAGTTTCCTACCTGTGGGCAGTTTTGTACCTGGGGATGGAGGAGTGTTCAAGCAAACGAGTCTCTAACTTACCATCTGGCATGATTCGCGTAGGTTTTACCGCCTTGTCAAGAGCAGGTGGCTTTAAATGGCTGTGTGTGTTTTGTAGATCTTTCAAGAGGTAAAAAGCAGCGACATTGCTAAAACGTTCAGAAAAGCCATCAACCGGAAAGAAGGGATCTGTGCTATCGGTGGGACATCTGAGCTCTCCAGCGAAGGCACACAGCACTCCTACTCAGGTATTCCTGTGGCTGTCAACTCACCTTGTGGCTAACCTTAAATACATTCCTGATCTGGAAGCCATCGGGGGATTGCATTTCTGTGTGCCCTCGAGGCTTAAACTTGGCACACTGATGGTATGGCTAAGAAGACACATAGAACACAATCAGCAACCCGTGGTTGACAAACCGTGGGTTGTTTGTGAGCACGCATGAGAAAGTGAGCGTGCCGGTTCCCAAGCTTCTGCTTTCATAAATAACCCAGGAATACTCCATTCCTGGGTTGTTATTGTTATGTCCAAATCTAAAAAGTCTGGGTTGTTTGGGGGTTAAACTACTCAGAATTAACCAAGGGTTCTTGTTGGGTTAACTCTGGGTCGTTTAACCCCTAAACAAACCAGAGTTTCTGGGTTCGGACATAATAATAAAAGGCCAGGAACGGGGCGTTCCTAGGTTATTTAGGAAAGCAGAAGCCATGAGTGTGCGGGAGGCAGTGCACTCACTGCTGTGCAAGCAAGAATAACTATGGATTAAACAACCCATAGTTAGCTGTTATGTGCAAACCAGGTCACTGAGTTGCCTCCGGTGGTCTCCTCCCGAGTGACCAAGGATCCCAATCTAAACCACAAAAACAGCCTTGTCAAGTACAGTCCTGCCACAGCCAAGTCCCAATATTATACACGCAATAGAATTTACTTTACACATTGGCTCAATTCGGACAACACAATAAACAACTGGTGTGGGGGAAACAATCGTCAGTTGTTTTGATTATTGTGTCATCCGAATGCTGCCATAGTCAACTTAGCGCTGATCCTCATCCACACCACAGTTGATTATTTATTACCATGTTGTGTGGGGAGTACCCCCTAGGGTTAGGGTTAGAGTTAGTCAACCCACCATTGACTATCGTGTCGTCCAAATTGAGCCAGTCTGTCCTTGGGCTGTGAAGGAGAAGATGAACGATAGATGACCTGCTTGTGATAAGAAATTGCTTGGTGTTCGAGGTTTAAAACAACGCAAACTAAAAGGTGCTTGACCTCTTGTGAACATTTAAAAAAAAACACAGGCACTCGACTTGCACTTTTAAAGACCCCACTCTTACAGCATTGTTAAACCCAGTTCAAACATAATGGCAAATTGTGGGTTAATTAACCCACGACCCACCATGCACAAGCAGGAGAGAGCAGACGTGCTGCTGCAGCTTGTAAGTGACTTCTGCTTCTAACCCACAACCAGACGATAAGTCAGATCATAGGCTGTTGAGCACGACATGCGAAGCTGGAGCCCAAGGCCATCCAGGGGTCAAACAACCCAGCGGCCAATCCACGGTTTGTTGTTGGGTTAATTGCTGGCTTGTTCAGCTCCTAAGCAACTCAGTGGCCTGGCTCACACACAACATCCGACAACCCACAACAACATTTGGGTTGTGCCTTGCGTTTTCTGCGAACTGAGCGGTGTGGTTCTAGTCACAGAGACTCCTGGCCTGTAGTTGTCAAAGCCCCAGCTCTTAAAACCCTCCAAAGGCTCAGAACCAAACACATCTCCCCCCTTTCATGGTTTTTATTTTCAAGTGATTTGAAGCAAGGAGAAAATCCATCTCAAGGTTTTGTTTTGTTTTGCTTTTTGCTGCGGTGACCGTTTGAGCAGTAAACATCCAGCAAACGTAACAATCTCTCTCTTCTTTAGAGGAAGAAAAATACGCCTTTGTGAACTGGATAAACAAAGCTTTGGAAAACGACCCGGATTGTAAGCATGTCATTCCAATGAACCCAAATACAGATGATCTCTTCAAAGCCGTCGGGGACGGGATTGTGCTGTGGTGAGTTTTTGAGAGAGCTTTTGTTGTTTCGGGGTCTGGATGGGACTGGGAAGGTGCGGGGACGAGAGAGAGCCACCACGCTGCAACAATATGGTGATGAGCTTTTTAAAGTGAGTCCATGCTAATCGTTGTCTCAGGAAATGCGTCCGTTTCAGCGGCATCCTCATACGATTGTCCCTGAACGTGATTTTTTGCTTGTTACACTGAGTGTGGTTGCATTTTGATCTCCTGCTGCCTTGCAATTATTTTCATTTACGCCTTCCATTTTTATTGCACCATTTCTTCAGAGAGCACAGGATGGTGCATGAGTGCACATCTTTTTATTAGCGTTTTTTAAAAAATTATTTATTTATTTATTTATTTATTTTGTGAACCGCCCAGAGAGCGTTGGCTTTAGGGCGGTATAGAAATATAGTAAATAAATAAATAAATAATCACAAAGAGGGGCTGGGCTAAGAGAGATGACTGGACAAAGGTGACACAATAAACTGGTCATCTGAACCTGGGTCCCTCCCCATTTACGTCTGACGCTCCTGTCTGGTTTGCATGTAACACAACTCATGGGTTGTTTAATCCATGGGTTGTTGGAGCCATGTTGGTTTGCGTGCAATGGGGTTGTTCAATCCATGGGTTGTTGGAGCCACGTTGGTTTGTATGCAATGGGGTTGTTCAGTCCATGAGTTGTTGGAGCCATGTTGATTTGCATGCAATGTCAACCCCTGGGTTGTGCAATCCATGGGTTGTTGGAGCCATGTTGGTTTGCATGCAATGACAACCCCTGGGTTGTTCAATCCATGGGTTGTTGGTGCCATGTTGGTTTGCATGCAATGACAACCTCTGGGTTGTTCAATCCATGGGTTGTTGGAGCCATGTTGGTTTGCATGCAATGACAACCCATGGGTTGTTCAATCCATGGGTTGTTGGACCCATGTGGGAGTGAACAAGTGCACTGCCTCCCACCTGCTCACCACTTCCACTCTGCATCCAGTTTAGAAAACAATCCAGGAACAGAACCCATGGTTTGTGGTTGTGTTGAAGCTCTGGCTTGTTTTTCCCTCAACAACCCAGAGTTACTGGTTCGGACGTCATGCTGAACAATCAAAGAATGGGCATTCCTAGGTTGTTTTTTAAACCGGGAGGAGGCGGTGCAGACTCACTCATTCCCGCAAGGCCCTGACTAGCCATGGTTTAATTAACCCATAGTTGGCCGTTTCGTGCAAACTGAGTCACTTATCTTCTACTCCACACTGGCTTATCATATACGCACCAGTGGTAGTGTGTCCAACCCATTCTTTCAACTGTAGTGTGTTAGATAGCCCCTCCGTATCCCTCCCCGCTAAGTGTTGCACTGTATGTTTTGGCCGGGGAAAGAGTTCCTTGATAGAAGTACATGTTTCAAGAGTAATTTTTCTAAAATACCTTAGATCAAGACTTTTCATAACCGAATAAAATTAACCCTCCTCGTTGTTTTGCACTGAACAGAAAAATAACATGCTTGTTAGTTTTGAAAGGTTTATGAAGAATTCATACTCTTTTTTTTTTTTTGGGGGGGTCATGATACTATAAGAGAATTTTTATTTTTATTGAGCTTAACGATAATATTAGTTGCGAGGTTTTTGATTTCAGAAGTGGTACTTAATCCTGGGTTCTACATACGTTAGGTGAAACTACATTTTTCCTTCTCGCGGGAAGCATAAATCCTAAACACATTTATTTCAATGTAAATATTCTTCTCCTTCTCCAACCTCTCCCTCCCCCCGGCAGTAAAATGATCAACCTTTCTGTTCCGGACACAATTGATGAAAGGGCAATCAACAAGAAGAAGCTGACTCCATTCATAATTCAGGTGGGGGGATCTTTATTCCTTCTGGCTCTTTTTTCCCAAAGAGTTTAAATAATGCTGGATCTGTTCATTAATCCAAGGGAGTTGCCGGGAGAGAGATGAGTTTTGTTTGCCTTTAATTATTAAAGGGGCCCTTTGTCCTGTGCCTTTTATTTTCTATTGAAAGGAACCTTCCCCGCAAAGGGACACTGCTCTGTAAATATTAATCAAGGCAAAAGAGTAAGGACCATTGAATATCTAAAGCTGGCTTTGGAGTTTATTAAAATGGAAAGGCGTTTTGACACAGCACTTCGAGAAGCAATCTTAATAACTCCCCAACCCCCAAAACTGTTGATTTCCCTGCTCTTCCCCCCCCCAAGAGCTTCGCCAACCTCTCATGCCTTCGCTTCCTCCGGCAAACTAAAACCTTTAACTGCAAGCTTTAACGTTGTTTACAGTTTGCTAGCATTGCGTTCCAAGGTTCGCAACACAGGAAATTTTAGGTGCTATGTGTTTAAGCAACCTAGTTCAAAAGTAGCTCCTCTGTGGGCAAAGTGGAGTGGGGGCATATTTTAATTTGGGGCATTGGTACGTCTGCAATGGATCTGACCACCCTGAAGGTGGAAGCAAAGTCCACCTTAGAGGCCCTTTTCCAAAATTACGAGCACTTTGCGGGAGATCCTTCTAACCAATCCCTCCCTCTACAGGAAAATCTGAATTTGGCTCTGAATTCTGCCTCCGCCATCGGATGCCACGTGGTCAACATCGGAGCGGAGGATTTGCGGGAAGGGAAGCCCCACCTGGTGCTTGGGCTTCTCTGGCAGATCATCAAGATTGGCTTGTTTGCAGACATAGAGCTCAGCAGAAATGAAGGTATGCCAATCTCCAACCTCTTCCCCTCGGGATACCAGACTGACCACTGTCTGGCAAATGTGCAAACGGGGGGCAGTGCTGACTTTAGATCTGCAGAGCTTTGCTTTTTGTTTTGGACAAATTCTGGCTGCAATAATAATAATAATTATTATTATTATTATTATTATTATTTTATTTATTTCTTACCCGCCTCTCCCTCTGGATCGTGGCGGGGAACAATATGAAATACATAACAGCATAAAATACATAAAACGGATTAAAAACATATAAAACAAATACATTTTTAAAATAACAGTGGAACATCTTAAAGTTTGACTAGGTAGGCCTGCCGGAAGAGATCAGTCTTTATGGCTTTCTTACAGTCAGAGAGACTGTTAAGTTGACAAATCTCCCGGCAGGCTAATCCACAGTCTGGGAGCTGCAGAAGAGAAGGTCCTCTGGGTAAGTGGTGTGGTATGGTGGTTGGACTGGTGTTGAACTTTGACTGGGAGGTTCAAATCCAGACCTATCCATGCAGCTTAATGGATGAAGCTTAATGGATGATGTTGGGCCAGTCGCTTTCTCTCAGGGTATCCTGCCTCACAGGGTACATTTTGAGGATGAAAGTGGCCACGGGGAATGGAGGGGAGATGATGGACTGAGCTCCCTTAAGCCCCCTAGACAGAGCCAGGGAAAAACATTTAATAGGATGGTAGGAGTTGGGCTACAGGCCCCAGAACCTGAATAAATATGCTTTTCTAGTGTGTGCACTGGACTTGAATTTATCCAAGCACCACGCAAGGAAGGAATGTTCCCGCTAGGAACATAGGAACCACTGCTTCATCAAGCCCTGTATTGTCAACACTGTCTGGCAGCAGCAGTTCTCCAGGGTTTCAGGAAGGTGTTTTCCTAGGCTTCCCTGCAGATGCTGCCAGGGATTGAACCTGGGACCTTCTGCGTGCAAAGCAGGGGCTCTTCCAGCTGAGCTACAGCCCTTCCCTCCCTGTTGAGTCTCCAAATCAGGGGTATAGAACCATAGACTCGGTAACCAAAACTGGCTGTCTTAGGGTTCCAGTCTGGCCCTCGAGGCTTTCCCAGATCCCCCCCCTTCATCCAGCTCCTGCCCACCACTACAATGCAGGCCCCAAGAATTTCTCCCAAAATGGTGTCCCTCCCAATCCCAGGCTGAAAGAGGTTCAGCATCCTGATCTACATAGATGTCTTAACGGTCAATTGTACCAGGATGTTTCATAGCACACACTTAAGCATCTTTTTATAGAAACAAGTCCCATTGAGTTCAATGAGGCCTACTCCTGGGTGACTTTAGGATTACAGGGGACCAGGGGAGAGACTTCCTCCCTTGCCGTCTCCTCCTCCTCCTGAGATCTCAGGGCAATGTACACAGTACATCCAAATACAATCAAGTACACAATACATACAAATACGTTCAATGACTGAACACATCGACAGAATTTTTAAAGCTTTCAAAAGCATCAACGCCAATTTGAAATACTTTTAAAAGACGAGACAAATATATCCTGGTGGCCGAAACGCGGAAAAATACAGCATTAAAAATAGCTTTAAACCTAAAACAAGCGCCAAACGTGATACTCGGCTTGTTTTGTGCCTAAAATAGTTATTCGGCACCAGTCTAGTTCCCTTTGGCAGGATCAGGATGCAAACCCGTCCTCTCCAAAGATGCTTTCCCTGCGTTCATATGTGCCTCCTTCTTCCTTAGCTTTGGCAGCCTTGCTTCGAGATGGGGAGACCATAGAAGACCTGATGAAGTTGTCTCCAGAAGAGCTGCTCTTGAGGTGGGCAAACTTCCACTTGGAAAATGCTGGCTGGCACAAGATCAACAACTTCAGCTCGGAGATCAAGGTATTGGTGGCCCTGAGTCAAGGGGTGTCAACTGGATTGTATCCAAGCAATGCTCCCCAAAGAACTCAGTGTCGCATTGGGTGGGGTGGGGGGGAGCCCAGAGCTTGGCTCTTTGCCTTCTTTTGGAATCGAGACTATTTCCCATCTAACCTTCTCAATTCTCTCTCTCTCTCATGCTTCCTGGATTTCTCCCGCGATTCCTTTTCACTCTCTCACCTTCCTTTTGTCCTTGCTTTTTGCGTTCTGATTTTGCAAGCTTGCTGACTTCAATAACTCTGTTAAGGTACAAAAGCAATCCATACTTCCTGGGTTTTTAACTAATTGCATGGAATCGGGTAGTATTACGTGCGTTTGGCATTGCAAGAAGCAGGCCCCCCGGCTGACTCTTCTTGGTTTGATCTGCTCCAGGACTCCAGGGCATACTTCCATCTCCTCAACCAAATTGCACCCAAAGGACAGAAAGAAGGAGAACCACAAATTGATATCAACATGTCCGGCTTCAGTGTAAGTATCGCCATTGCTGCCCTGCTGTGAATCAATGGAGTACTGGGATATTTAGCTGTCCAGCTTTCAGATAACACTTAACATTGGCCGTGCTGAAAAACATAGAGTTATAGATCTACTTAATTTTGCAGTTATTACAGGCTACTAAAAAAAATCCTTATCCCCGGCATGAACATGGTTAACATGTTGCTTATTTGGCTCTAAAACAGCCCATGGGTCATGTGGGGGTTGTTTAACCCTCGCATAAGCCACCCTCGCCAGGTTTGCACAACACAATTAGCCATGGAGACTGCCTGTTGTGGCTTGAATCTTCGAAAAGGGTAGCTGGCACAAGCTGCAACCCACTGTGGCTGCAGCGATCGTGCAAACCCAGGCAGGAAGTCCTCACTAAGTCAGGCTGTAGCCTAAGTGCATTTGATCTAGGGTACCACAGGTGTCTTTCCCCACCCAGGGTACGTTTGAAAGTACTTGCAATACAACAGCCGGCCTGAGCAGCCTGGTCCTAATAAGGATCCCTTCTGAGGATGGGTTTATGCATTCTCATCTGACAGGGAAAGCCCACTACTTTTAATTACGCTTTCTGTGTAAGTGTGCCTTCCATGTGATTACATGAGAATGCGACCGCAGGAAGTTGAGCGATTGAAACAAACGTTGCATTGCACATGATTGCGCCATCTTGCCATATCTGGGTACATTTTATAAAAACAAGTCACCGTGGAAAGTTACAGGGAAACCTCACCCCGTGGTGAGGTTTCCCTGTAGATTACGAATGCTCTAGGTTTGAACTGTTGATTTCTAGTTGATGTGTCGTCTTCCTTGGGAAGAGGCTGCATGGTTGAGAAGCCCCAGTTTATGGGTGGGGGGGAATCAGCCTGGAGGGGGTGGGATTGGGCTTTGAGTCCCATAAACACCACAGTGGTATAAGAGGCTACAGAAGGGCCTCTTGATTGCTCATTGTGCCATTTCCGTGCCTCCAGGAGAAAGACGACTTGAAGAGGGCCGAGTGCATGCTTCAGCAGGCAGACCGGCTGGGCTGCCGGCAGTTCGTCACTCCGACGGATGTTGTGAGCGGCAACCCCAAGCTGAACCTGGCCTTCGTGGCCAACTTGTTCAACAAGTACCCGGCACTCACCAAGCCTGAAAACCAGGACATTGACTGGACGCTGCTGGAAGGTGAGAAGAGAGGTTTCCCCACCCTTTTCCAATATTGTTAATGGAGAGATGGGTGCGTAACGGGTGTGGGATATTCACCCTAGGTAGGTAGCCTTCTCTCTTTCCACTTCCGCTCTGAAAAAAACGGTGCATCCATGGGCCCCTGTTTTCAGAAGTCAAGGAAGGGGCCAATGCGGAGAAGGCCTTTTTTCCCTGGAGATCTGCCTGGTGTTTTCATGACCCTATGTCGTGTCTGCCCAGGTTCTGACTTTTTCCTTGTCTTTGCTGCTGCTTTGTGTACATCCCGACTTATTTCTTTTCCCTTCTTATTTGCTGATGAGTTTTGTGGTTGCTTTTGTTTCGGGCTTGTGAGCTCCCTCAAGATGATGGTGTTCCTTTTGGTTTTGTTTACTAATGGCAGCATATCAATTCCATAGATAAATGAAGTGGGGGTTTGTATTTTGTTTAGGTGAGACCCGTGAAGAAAGGACATTTCGCAACTGGATGAACTCCCTTGGAGTAAACCCTCACGTGAACCATCTCTACGGGTAGGTCTTGCGCTCACTCTCGTCCCCTCCGGTTTTTCCTAATTCAGCCGGTTTTGCCTTTTTTTAAAAAAAAAAGCAACAAAATTGCATTGATCCTCCGCGGTGCTGACTGATGCTCCCCGTTTTAGTGATCTACAGGATGCGCTGGTGATTTTACAGCTCTATGAAAAGATCAAAGTTCCTGTCGACTGGAATAAAGTGAACAGGCCTCCGTACCCGAAACTTGGAGCAAACATGAAGAAGGTAACAACGGCTCTTTTCAAATGGGTGCTTTCGAACTTCAGGGAAATCTTGACGCATTGGCTTGCCTGCTGGTGCAGTCCTGTGTGTCTGGCCACAGAACCGACACATGGTGCAAATGTCGGGGTTCATATTCAGTTCGTGACGGGCCCGCGCCACATCTCTCGGGCCTCACCATCAACTCACACAAACCAAGCTTCTTATACAGCAAGGCCGATGCTCTCTCCTGTGGCTGTGGATGCCAGGGGAAGAGCAGCAGACAAGGGCAGGTTCTTTTTCAGGAAACTTTGCCTATCTTTTTTGGTGCTCCCATTCAGGTACCCTTGATCACCCCATGGTTCCTGGAAACACAACATGAAAGCTACTACTCTAATCTGTAGCCAGAGCTTCAGAAATCCAGGACTCCGAACGTCAGCCTTCTTTATGTCATCTGCTCTTAAATTTTGAGAAATGGGGCAAGGTATGGAGCTCAGTGGAGCTCCTGCAGGAGATCCCAGGATTTAACTCCTGTCATCTACAGTTGAGAATATTTTAAGCAGCAGGTCTAATAGGAAGGTGGGAACATGTGCGTTTGTGTGTGCACCAGAAACCCTGGAGAGCCGCCACTGGTCAGACTAGGTGGTTAGCCCAGCCTTTTCAAAACCATGTTGGGACTGCAACTCCCACTGCCCCCAGCTAGGGTAGCTGGAGACAGTGACTGTTGGAGTCCCAACGCATCTGGAGGCCATCCGATTAGGGATGGGCTGCGTCAGTAAGAAGTCCGCTTTGTTGCTCAGCACAAAATCGTGACTCGTTTCCCTCTTTCTGTGCAAACAGCTAGAAAACTGCAATTACGCTGTCGAGCTAGGGAAGCATCCAGCGAAGTTCTCCCTGGTCGGCATCGGTGGGCAAGACCTCAACGACGGGAACCCGACTCTCACGCTGGCTGTAGTGTGGCAGCTGATGAGAAGGTATGGTGCCTTCCCTCCACACCTAGTTTTTAGAGACGTGTAAATCCTTGCGGGCAGGATCTAGGCCTTGGGACCATCTGCCCCTACTGGCAGGTAGCCTTAAAGAGAGATCTGGGCTTTTTTTGTTCTTTAAGAGCACTTCTGTATGGACTTGGAGATGGGCCACAGCTCTGTTTGTAGAGCACTTGTTTGGTATATGGAAGGTCCCAGGTTTGATCCCCAGCATCCCAGGTAAGGCTGGAAAAATATCCTGCCTGAAACTCCAGAGAGTCACTGCCAGTCAGTGCCGACAGTACTGGGCTAGATGGACACATGATCTCATTTTTTTCTTTTCTTCAAAGACAGCCCTGCAAGTCTCAGCTAGAGTCTTAGTTAATGGCATAAAATCAATTAGCATAGAATCCAAACTTCAAAGTCTTCATACTCGTAGCTCAGGTGTCTGGAATATACATCTGGGGGTCTTTCAGATATGAGTCTGAAGTCTTTTAGGGGGTCTTCTTGTAAGTCTCCCCAAAAACTCACTCAAATCATTGTGCCATCCCAGATCAGATTAGCCATATTTAGTTTGAAGTAGCCACTTCCGTACCTGATTTAACCCTTTACGACCAGATTGACAGGTATAAGGTGGCTTCTTATATTTCTGTGATAGGCTTCCAAGGAAACTCAGGGTTACCCAGGATGCAAACCGTTTCCCTTCAAGGCTGTTGAACATTGCAGCACATTACTTATGCCAAAGCCTGCAATGTTTGGTTATCTATGGAAAATTTAGCTTTTCTCTGTCTGGCTCATGAGACACCTCTTTGCTGCCGAGTCCTCAACAATACATAACCATTTTCTCCTCAAGCGATCCTCTGCCTTTGTATGACAAGTGATGTTCCCTTCTTTTCCCTCTGTAGATATACCCTCAATGTCCTGGAGAATCTTGGGGATGGCCAGAAAGCGAATGATGATATTATTGTGAACTGGGTGAACAGGATCTTGCGAGAAGCTGGGAAATCAAGTTCCATCCAGAGCTTTAAGGTGTGTAACGTAGTCTCCCCCTCTCTTTCTCTTTCTGAGCCATGCTAGGTCGGACCAAGAGTCCACCTAGTCCAGCACTCTGTTTACGCAGTGGAAAATCTTTTTAAAAATATATATAACTGCCATGAGACAAATACAAAGTAAGATACCACACTATATAAAGTGTGAGGCCCGCCCGGCGCCAACATTGTTATCTTTTCGGCGCCAGGTCAAGACTTTCCTCTTCTCTCAGGCATTTGGCAATATCTGAGGAGCCTGGGTTTGTTTTTGTTTTGTTTTGTTTTTGTAGCTTTTTGAAGTGTTGTAGTGGTTTTTAAATGTATAGATTGTGTGTATGTTGTATGTTTTTGCTGTTTTAATTTTTGTATATTGTTTTTAATTGTTTTTAATCCTATGTAAACTGCCCAGAGAGCTTCGGCTATGGGGCGGTATACAAGTGAAATAAATAAATAAATAAATAAATAAATAAATATAAAAACAACATTTTTTAAAAAAGACATAGTTAATTGTTTCTTTATCTTTAACAAAGTCACATTTCCGGAAAAACAAAGCAATATGTGGGTAAAATCAGTTCAAAGCAATCTACCCACATGCACAGATAAAAAAAAAAAAATACTCACAAAAGGCAAAAGAAACGACCTTTTCCAAAACATGATCATGTCTGTTAGCTAATAAAAAAGCAACTTCTGACTGATTAGTCCGATGGTACTTTCCAGAAAAGAAACTTTGCAATATACTTTGTTCTTAATACTCTAGATATTGAGCACTGTCGACAGGCAATGTGACAGATGTGTGGTGTGTTCATACAATTCTCCCCACCCCCTTCCTCAGTTTTAAGTCATGTTAACGTTGTTCCTTTTGCTCTCCTCTAGGACAAGAGCATCAGCAGCAGTTTGGCGGTTGTGGATTTAATTGACGCTATTCAACCAGGTTGTATAAATTATGACCTTGTGAAAACAGGGGATCTGTCGGAGGAAGACAAACACAGTAACGCCAAGTAAGCCTTTCCAGTTCTATTTGTTCTTGCTGTCTGGTTTTCTGAGTATCCTGCCCAGCTGTACCTTTGTTTCAAACTCTGCTGACATGCCGACATTCTCGTGATCCTAAATTTCTGTTCTGAGGAGCGTTCATTTCATTAATTACATTTCTATACTGCCCAACCTCCAAAACTATCTGGGCTGTTTACAAAATCAAAAACGTAAAAATACAACATAGTAGCATCATATTCGAAAAAGCCATTTACGTACAAAAAGTATAAATATAAATTTAGCAATAAAAAATCCCAGAACCCCTTAAAACCCCTATGATATGGTGTTAAATTCCTGAGAATAGAAGAATGTCTTAACCTGGTGCCAAAATGATGACAATGTTGGCACCAGGCATTACGCAATTGGGGGGCCACCACTGAAAAGCCCTTCTCTTTTCTTGCTACCCTCCGGACCTTCCTCAGCAGAGGCACTTAGAGAACCGCTTCAGAAGAAGGTGATAGAATAGTAGAATTGGAAGGGGCCTATAAAGCCATCAAGTCCAACCCCCCTGCTGAATGCAGGAATCCACCTTAAAGCATCCCTGACAGATGGCTGCCCAGCTGCCTCTTGAAGGCCTCTAGTGTGGGAGAGCCCACGACCTCCCTAGGTCATTGGGTCCATTGTCGTACCACTCTAACAGCCAGGAAGTTTTTCCTGATGTCCAGCCGGAATCTGGCTTCCTGTCACTTGAGCCCATTATTCCACGTCCTGCCTTCTGAAACGACCGAGAAGAAGTCCTGGCCCTCCTCTGTGTGGCAGCCTTTCAAGTCCTCGAAGAGTGCTATCATGTCTCCCCTCAGTCTTCTCTTCTCCAGGCTAAACATGCCCAGCTCTTTCAGTGTAGCGTACGACTAGGTTTATCCTGGGAAAGACACTCCATTAGGCATTGCGGTCTCGAGCCATTTAAGGCTTTACAGGGCAAGTCCAGCACCCTGAAACATATAGGCAGCCAGTGCAAGTGGGCCAGAATCAGTGCTATCCGTTTTGAACTTCTGGTCCTTGCTATCAATCTAGCCTTTGCAACTTCTGAACCATTTTCAAACTTATACGTAGTAACATGTGGAAGCAAAACGAACTGAAGCCCATGTATTACTCCACTGTCCTTTTTACCGTGACCTCCGTAATGGTCTTATTACCCCAATTCTTTTTTTTTTTTTTAAAGAGTTCTGAAGCATTTTATTTAGAATGTTTATTATCAGCCTGGGACCCCCAGATTATGCACAATGTACCGCTATTCTGTGCATCTGCTATCACCTGCAGAAAAATTATGATAAGTCAAGGATAGCAAGCCTTTACAGAGGTACCATTGCTATTATGTTTATGACATCTTGCGTTTCAGATACGTTCCCCTGTTTTTAACTGGATTGCTTTTATAATAGTTGTAATTGTAGCTATTTTAATCTGCTGGTCAGTGACTCTTGTCTCCCTGTTTTTAATTTGGCTTGCTTTTATAATTACTGTATTTGTAGCTATTTTTAATCTGCTGGTCTATGACCGTAATAACATTATTTGGATTTGGGGAAATAAAACCCCTTATAGTACCAGATCTCAACATGCCTGGGTAAATATAAAACCCCTTTTGTTTTGAGCAGCCAGCAGAGCTTTGGCTGGTTTAAAATAGGGATGTGTATCATATCGTTAAAATGTATGATAACGATACGATAAGGTTGTTATCGTGCATGTGTTTAACAATGACGATACGATAGAAAAAACTACAATAATCATCGGAAACGATAATTTTTAGGCGATTTTATCGTTTTATCAGACTGCCATATAAATATACCTATAACCTCTGTATTTTAAAAGTTAGAGGCTTGAAACTTGGTCACAATGCTTATGGGGTACGCCTACGTATGTGTATGAAATTTGAGATCGATCCCTCCAACCCTCGATTTTATATGAATTTATTAAAGATCATTTCAGTTCTGACAGATCAGAATGACAGCTCACTACTTGCATTCATTCAGACCTGTCAGAACGGAAACGATCTTTAAAAAATTCATATAAAATCGAGGGTTGGAGGGATCGATCTCAAATTTCATACACATACTTAGGCATACCCCATAAGCACTGTGACCAAGTTTCAAGCCTCTAACTTTTAAAATACAGAAGTTACAGGCATTTTTCTTTAAAAATAGGGCTGCAAAAAATATCGTTTTTTCACGATAATGATCGTGAAGACGATACAATTCACCTACGATATGAATGAAGACGATAACTTTTTTGGTCTGAAATGATGATAACAATAGTACAACAGCAGCTTTATTTACGGTCCATAGACCAGAGAAACAAGTAGGCAGACAGTACAATATCAAAAGCATATTGTTATAAGTCCAAGGAATCCCGAGACCACCCCAAGAAGCGTTGAATTATGGGAAATAGCAGATCACGCCTTGCCTTACCGTACTAAGGACTCCATAACAGAGTCATCACATGGACATAGTCTGTTGTCAACAGGAATCTTTTTATATCTTCCTTCTAACATGTTTGAAGGGAGAACATTGAAACGGGCCGGGGAAAAGGCCCTTCTGTATTTTGGTATATCCAAGACGATAACGATAAACGATGATATTTTTTGGCGTGCACACCCCTAGTTTAAAACGCCTCCTTGTTTGCCTACCACAGGTATGCTGTGTCAATGGCTCGAAGAATCGGAGCCCGGGTTTACGCTCTTCCTGAGGACCTCGTGGAGGTGAAACCCAAGATGGTGATGACCGTGTTTGCGTGTCTGATGGGACGAGGAATGAAAAGAGTTTAAGAACAGGCACTCAACCAAAGCATCCAAACCCACCCACCCACCCCCAGTCCGGCTGCTTCCAGACCAAAATGCTGTCGGCTTAAAGAACTTTTGACGTGGTTTTTTGTTTGTTTTAAAGACGGACTCTCAGTTTTGCTTTGCAAGGCGGGAATGTGGCGATAATTCTCGGAAGGAGGAATATTTACCTACCACATTGCTCTCTTTCCTGGGAAATTTAAATGGCGATGCCTTCTCAAGTGCCCATGGAAAACATTTCTATGTATTTCCCGAAGCAGGCTGCTGGCGTGGCGATTGAGGCATTCTGCCGCAGATGCTCAGTTCTCTGGTGGGCTGCCAGAGGTGGCTGGCATAGGTCTTAAAGGTGACACATCTCACTCTTCTATCTTAAAAAAGAAAAGCCCTTTTTTATTACTTGTTTCCAATGGTCCATGTATGCAATGGGGTTGAGGTTTCATGGAACTGGCTGTAGCTTCATTGATGCAAAGACAGTAACCGGAGCTGTGTATACTCCACCCATGCAAAGAAAAGAAAAAAACAAACCAATGTCCTGGCTAAGAAACAATGTAATTTTGCAGCTGGTATCGGTTGTACAAACTGGGCGAGATTGCGTAATTTCTATTATTTGGAGTAATCCATTCTGCCATTTTTAAAATTTGCTGGAATAATCTGTTCTGCATGGTTTAAGTCACGGGGAATAGGCTACGTCCCTAGCCCACCCCCAAGCCCTGGAAAATCTTATTGTGACCTTTCTCAGGCGTCTGAGTTTCAGCTGGTGTTGCCCTATACCCTTTCAAGTGTATCTTTGCCTCCAGAAGGACTAGAAACTTGTTCTTTTTGGTTCAAAATGGAAGTTTTCAAGCTCGGGAAGCTATATTCTTTGCACAGTTGCCACATTCACTGATCCTGTGGAATGGCAGCATACACATAGTTCTGGCACCTTTGTTCAAGGGTGCAAACAGGATGGGAAAGGTAGTAAGGTACTTCCAAAAATCAGTCTTCCGGCAGTATTTTTGATAAACGGTGCTGCACTTTTTTCCTGTTCAGCGTAATGATATTTTTGATTACTTTACCAACACAAGCATAGTAGGTTTTATTTTTTGCTAATTTTCTATACACACACACATCTTTTTGCGAGAAGTACCACCTCCAGAGGCTACTGCATTGCCAATGGCTTAATTAAACCCAGAGAGCCAAACAAATGCATTTTTGTATGTTACCTTGCTTCTGTTTGTATTTTGCTTAGAATTTTTTGTGTCTTGTTTTGTTTTTCCAGAATCTGCATGAAAAACATCTTTTTTAAAAACAATAACAACACGTATTTAAGATGCTGTTAGGTGTTTGTTAAAACTGTGTGAAAGGAGCTAGATAGGCAGGACCAGGCCAATTCCACAAACAGCAGGGACCAGTAACTTGAAGAGCGGAATGTGCCGAGATTTAAGAAACTATTTTTTATAAATAAAAAGGAAAATGCTGTCACCAAAGAGAAGGCGGTTTATCCATAGGAGCGAATATGCTCCAGCTTTGGCGAGCTGTTAGCTATGCTTGAGGTCATATTGCTATTCAAAGTGATGTAATATGGTGGCAAAGCAATAGATGAAATAAAATTGTTTAAATACAGGCCAATCTGGTTTCTGTGTACAAATGCACCTTCTCCTGAGCCCTGCCTGGTGCAAATCCTGGTGTTTAAACTCCAGCTTAGGGAGTGGGTAGATGCTTTCACGAATGCTGCAGTCTCTTAACTCAGCTCCCTTCAGCACTGGGGGAATTTTCTGGTGGAATCATCGATTGCATGCTGGGATTCTTGCAAAATAATAATAATCAAGCCAGACTGGAGGGATCTTGCTGTGATCCAAAAGGTACTTGGACATATGATGCTGCCTTAGGGCCAAACCAGACATGACATTGACTGTGTAGCAAGGAGTCACATCATTTGTGTTTTGTTTCTTAACCCCAGTGTGAGCGCAGGAGGCCAATCTGGATAGGGACCTCAGCAGATGGGGTATGGGGGCTTCCCCCCCCACTGCAGTCATATAGTGCTAGATAATTATTATCAGTGTAATACCTTTATTAGGCTGACCGAAAGATTTTGCGATCTCGAAAGCTTGCATTTAGTGTTTTTTTTTTGCAATCTTTTGCTTGGCCTAATAAAGGTATTACAATAATAGGGATTTTGGAATTTTGCATGTGGCCAATACCAGCTTTGCTTTTCATCTGCTATAGCTTCCTTTGATCACCAGGTGGTGCTCCTCAAAGGACTGGAAACCAGAAGATGGAAATCCGGAAGTGCTTTCGTGGTTCCCTCCAGCTTCTGCAACTCCTTTTCTTGTTATCTCTTAAGCCCGCTGGTATTTTGCCGTGTCTTATCGCTGCCAGGAGGGAACATGTAGGATCTGACACGTGTCCACAAGCTGAGCACAAGAGGGCGAAAAGGTCAGGTTTCTTGGCAGAAATTCCCTCCCTCTTGGAGGGAGGATGCGCTCCAGGGGGTTATGTTCCTACACTTAAACTGAGACATAATTCATTTTTACTTCAACCATAAAAAAAGAAGCAAAGATAGCTGTGCCTGTCTACGATTTTTTTAAAAATCCACCGTTGGACAATACCTTTATTAGGACAAACTAAAATCCCACCAAAATGTGTGTGCTTTTGAGTTCTGCAGGCTAAAGGTACAAAAAGCAGGGGGTGGGAGAAGAAACAGAAAGGTTCCAATATTTGGCCAGATGTGGCCATGAGGTCTGATAAGAAGAGCTGTGCTGGATCAGACCAAGGTCCATCTAGTTCCAACATTCTGTCCATGCACCTGCCAATCAGCCACCTGTGGGAAAACTCAGCTGCAGGACATGAGCGCAACAGCACCTTCTCACCCATGTTCCCCAGCAACTGGTGAATATAGGCTGACAGCCTCTGATACTGGAGGTAGCGTATAGCCATCAGGACTAGTAGCCATTCATAGCCTTCTCCTCCATGAAGTTGTCCAGTCCTCTTCTAATGCCATCTAAACAGCTGGCCATCACATCTTGTGGAAGCACGAGTGGGGGAGGGAGGAGTCCCTAGGGGTCCCCCCTTACTTGCGGTCTTCCCCGCTGGCGGTCCGTAGTACTGCGAAACAGGCTTTCCGGCCTGTTTCGCAGTACAGAGACGTGCTGAGTGATGACATCATCACTCTGCGCGTCTCTGTACTGGGGAACAGGACGGAAAGCCTGTTTCGCAGTACTACGGACCGGTGCCGGCGGCAGCAGGTCAGGAGCGCGAGTGGGGGGAGGGAGGGAGTGCTGGCCCAGTGTTTTTCTCCATAGACTTGCATTGGGGGAAAGCTTTCTTTCCCCCAGTGCAAGCCTATGGGGAAAACACCTGAAATGGCAGTCCGTAATTGGATCGGAACTTCCGATATTTATCAGATATCAAATCCGATCAAATCCGGGTACCCCCCGGATATGATATTTTTAATATCGGAAATTCAGATCTGATTCCGATATTTCTGGCCGTGCACATCCCTAGTTGTAACTTTCCCTCACAGGGAAGATGCTCCAGCCTCTTGATCGTTTGAGTTGCCCTTTTCCACCATTTTTCCAGCTATACAATCTTTTTTTTTTCTTGTTTAGGTATGGTGACCAGAACTGTACACAGTATTCGAAGTGTGGTCGCACCATAGATTTGTATGGTCTCCCATAGCTTGCAAATGTACACATCAAAGCACTCTTTGACAGCAGTCTTGTAAGAAGCAGAGAGTTATTACAGATTAAAAACCAAACACACCTCTGAGCCCTGGAACCTAACTTGACCTCATGGATCTTTGACTCCCTTAAGCAGGCGTGCTTACTTCCACCCCAGTCAAATAAAGCCAGTGAAATTAGCATCTTATTAGCATGCCAGCAGCATTAATTGCACTTTGGCTAATTTTGCATGGCCGAATGAACCAAATGCAAGCAGGACTCAATGAAACACACATTTCCCCGAAAGGATAAGAAATTCATCCCTTTTTACTAGGAAAGTGAGGAGGACACGATTCTCAAAGCACCTACACCATGAGTAGGCTGCAGTTGGTCATCCGTGGAAGGAGAAAGCAGCTGAGCAACCCCAGGCCCACCAGGTGATCAGGAAGCTGACAAATGTCTCAGAGACCACTGGCAGACAAGAAGCTCTGTTTCGGTGGGGGCTGTCGCAGGCATCATCTTTCGTCGGCTCCAGGGGCATGGGGCAGCTGGCTAAAGCATCCTGAGCCAGAGCACCGAGGAGAGACGTGTTGTGGGCAGCTGGAAAGGCACAGTGCAGGCCCTCAATGACCCCTTGGTAGGTCAGGATCCAGGTGGCAAACCATAGCATGGCACAGTCACACCGCCAGGGGTTGTGGGACAAGAAGACGTATCTCAGCTTGGGCAGCCCCACAAAGAGATGGCTGGAGAGGAAGCTCAGGTTGTTCCTGTTCAAGTGAAGGAAGTCCAGCTCTTTTAAGTGGGCGAAAGCTGAACTGGCAATGGAAAAGATGTGGTTGTTGTTCAGGTAGAGCTTCCTCAAGCTGTGCAGACCGTTAAAGGGACAGCCGATCCAGCTCAACCTGTTGGCCTCCAAATGCACGGTCTTGAGCTGAGCTAATCCGCCGAAAAGCTGGTTAGGCAAATCGGAGAGGCGGTTGTGTCCTAAATTTAACACGCCTAGCCGGTCCAGTGAGCGGAAGGCATCCTTCTGGATGGTCCAGATGCGGTTCTTCCGGAGGTTCAGCTCCTTCAAGGCCCCCATGTCTTTCAAGGAGTCTCTGCCAACGGCTTCGATGTGGTTCCTCTCCAGAGACAGCCTGGTGAGGCTCGTCAAGCCCCGGAAGGCCTGCGGCATGTAGCGCATGTTGTTGGCGGTGAGGTCGAGCGCTTCCAGCGAGGGCACGTGGGAGAACACGGAAGGGTGGATCTCAAAGAGGTTGCAGTGGGACAGATCCAAGCTGATGAGGTTCGCCAGGCCTTGGAAGGTGTTGGCGTGAAGGTAGGTCAGCCGGGGGTTCCTGCTGAGGTGAAGCACCCTCAGGTTGCAGAGGGACTTGAAAGCTCCCGGGTACAAGAAAGTCAAGTTGTTGCGATCCAGCCGGAGGCTGTTCAGGAAGGTTAGGTTGCTGAAGGCGTCGGCGGTCAGCAGGCGCAAGAAATTGTTGGACAGGTTCAGCGAAATGGTGGAGGCGGCAATGTCCTTAGGCAGGCTTCTGAGTCTAGCTCTGCTGCAGTAGATGGCGGCTTCAGGAGAACATTGGCAGGAGGGAGGGCACGCTGAGGGGCTTCCGCCCGACCCAGGCCTCAGCGAAGCAGCCACGAGAGAAAGGAGAAGCAGGACTCGCATGTCCTGGCATTGGGCAAGGGGAGCGGACGGCACCGCGCAGCTCTTCCCAGAGAGAAACGGTCGATGGATCTGGCGAAGGACGACGAGGCTTCAGGCAAGTGGCATGAGCTCCAGGGAGCTTACGGCAGCTGTCACGGGCCAGGAGGGATAAAGTTCTTAGTCAAATGAGAGCTAAGAATCCCCCAGAGCGACACTGATGTCCACACACACCCCACATACACAAACGACGACCCAGATAATGAGGGTGACAGGCAGAGAGGGTCAAACTCCGTTATATTCCTGTAGTTATGATGGTGCTGGGATTGAAGTGCTTTTAAAATGCAAAACTTCACACGCTCAGACTAGTGATGCCGGAGAAATCAATTTGGAAAGTGGAGTTTGATGGGATTTCCTAGGCTTCCCCCCCCCCCCCCCGCCCGGACTTCATTTCGGTTCCCACTGTGGCATCTGACCCGATCTGTGGTGAGTTGGGCCAGTTTGCAGATTTTCAAGGAATTTCGCACATTTGGGGGGGGGGGAGGTTCTGCAGTTTGCAGAAATCATGGCCAAATCCACGCAAATTATGCGGATTCCTGCTGAAGTTGTGCGAATTTGCACAAATTCGGCAATGATTTGTTCGAACTGCTCAGAAGTTTGTGTGAGTTGCAGAACCTTCCCCCCCAAAATGTACAAAAAAAAGTTCCTGGAATTCAGAGAACAACTCGCAGCTCGGCTTGTAGATGCAAAGCAAAGTCGTACATACAGTGGAACTCTGTCGAGACAAAAAAAAGAACTAGATTTCCCAGCAACGGACATCCCCAGCTCAGACTAAGTTTTAAATTGGGATCCGCAAGCAGTTGTGTTATTGTTTCAATATATCCGTGTTCTTCATACCTGAAGTAACACAGATGGATGACGAACACTCCCCCACCACCACCGCACATACATGGGATCACTAAGTCCTTGATCCAAAATCACTTTTCTGCACCAGTGCCTGGGAATTCTGAAAAATGTGGAACTCAGAAGCTGTTTGCATTTGAACACTGAAACCCAATAAACGCGGCTGTGGACCTAACGGCAATGGCAGGGAAACAGCCGCGTGATGATTGTCTTGTGCCTTATGTTCTGCTGGGCCGCTGCTGGCTGCAACAGCCATCCATCTGCTCTGTGGCAGCCCCTCGCTTTACTACCCAAGGGAGGAAGGTTGAGCGCTGTGTGCTCCAGAGCGGATCTGCGGTCGGATTTCAGGCCTTTGCTGTGCCTTGATGAACACACGGCAAGCCCCAGGGAAGATGGATTGCTGGATTACTGGCAAATGGAGGATTGGCCCAAAGACATCCCCTGACGTGGCTTATAATGGTGAGTTAACTGGCCCATCCCCACAGAAGAATTCTCAGACCAAGTGATCCCCTGATGTCTGGTCCTGGGGGTGGGGGGAGTCCGCCATGGGGAAATCTGGGGTTGTTTGGGGCCCCGCAGATTTCCCCAGAACATGGCAGCTCTCTGCCTTTCTGAATGGCACAATACGGTAATGGTGGCTGCCATTAGCCTATCATTTATTTATTTATTTATTTATTACATTTGTATACCGCCCCATAGCCGAAGCTCTCTGGGCGGTTTACATAGGATTAAAAACAATTAAAAACAATATACAAAAATTAAAACAGCAAAAACATACAACATACACACAATCTGTACATTTAAAAACCACTTCAACACTTCAAAAAAAAAAAAAAACAAAAAAAAAAAAACAAAAAAAAAAACAAAAAAAAAAACCTACAAAAACAAAACAAAACAGACCCAGGCTCCTCAGATATTGCCAAATGCCTGAGAGAAGAGGAAAGTCTTGACCTGGCGCCGAAAAGATAACAATGTTGGCGCCAGGCGGGCCTCGACAGGGAGATCGTTCCACAATTGGGGAGCCACCACAGAGAAGGCCCTCTCTCTTGTTGCCGACCTCCGAGCTTCCCTCGGAGGAGGCACTCGGAGGAGGGCCTTAGATGTTGAACGTAGTGTTCGGGTAGGTTCATGTCGGGAAAGGCGTTCCATCAGGTATTGTGGTCCCAAGCCGTGTAAGGCTTTATAGGTTAAAACCAGCACCTTGAACCGGGCTCGGAAACATACAGGCAGCCAATGCAAGCGGGCCAGAGTAGGTCTTATATGTTCGAACCTACTGGTTCCAGTTATCAATCTGGCCGCTGCATTTTGCACAAGCTGCAGCTTCCGAACCACCTTCAAAGGCAGCCCCACGTAGAGTGCATTGCAGTAATCTAACTTGGAGGTTACCAGAGCATGGACAACTGAAGCCAGGTTATCCCTGTCCAGATAGGGACGTAGCTGGGCCACCAACCGAAGTTGGTAGAAGGCACTCCGTGCCACTGAGGCCACCTGCGCCTCAAGTGACAGAGATGGTTCTAGGAGAACCCCCAAGCTACGAACCCGCTCCTTCAAGGGGAGTGCAACCCCATCCAGAACAGGTTGAACACCCTCCATCCGGTCAGCGGAACCACCCACCAACAGCGTCTCAGTCTTGTCTGGATTGAGTTTCAGTTTATTAGCCCTCATCCAGTCCATTGTCGCAGCCAGGCACTGGTTCAGCACATCCACAGCCTCGCCTGATGAAGATGAAAAGGAGAAATAGAGCTGCGTGTCATCAGCATACTGATGACAACGCACTCCAAAACTCCGGATGACTGCACTCAACGGTTTCATGTAGATATTGAACAGCATGGGGGACAAAACTGACCCCTGCGGAACCCCATACTGGAGAATCCACGGGGCCGAGCAATGTTCCGCAAGCACCACCTTCTGGAGCCGACCCACCAAGTAGGAGCGGAACCACTGCAATGCAGTGCCTCCCACTCCCAACTCAGCCAGTCGTGCCAGAAGGATACCATGGTCGATGGTATCGAAAGCCGCTGAGAGATCAAGGAGAATCAACAGAGTCACACTCCCCCTGTCTTTCTCCCGACATAGGTCATCATACAGGGCGACCAAGGCTGTTTCCGTACCAAAACCAGGCCTGAAACCCGACTGAAATGGATCCAGATAATCAGTCTCATCCAAGAGTGCCTGGAGCTGGCTCGCAACCACCCGCTCCAGGACCTTGCCCAGGAATGGAACATTTGCTACTGGCCTGTAGTTATTCAGATTTTCAGGGTCCAGGGAAGATTTCTTTAGGAGTGGTCTCACTGCCGCCTCTTTCAGGAGGCCTGGGACCACTCCCTCTTGCAAAGAGGCATTAATCACTTCCCTGGCCCAGCCAGTTGTTCCATCCCTGCTAGCTTTTATTAGCCAAGAGGGGCAAGGATCCAATATGGAAGTGGTTGCACGAACCTGTCCAAGCACCTTGTCAACATCCTCGAGCTGCACCAACTGAAACTCATCCAAGAAAACAGGACAAGCCTGTGCTCTGGATACCTCACTAGATTCATCTGCTATAACACTGGAGTCTAAGTCCTGACGGATGCCAGAGATTTTATTCTGGAAGTGCCCAGCAAATGTATTACAGCGGGCCTCAGATGGTTCTACCATGTCCTTGGGGCCAGCATGTAAAAGCCCCCGGACAACTCTGAAAAGCTCCGCTGGGTGGCAGGTTGATGATTGAATAGTGGCAGCAAAGTATTGTTTTTTTGCTGCCCTCACTGCCCCTGAATACAGCTTACCATAAGCACTTACCAGTGTTTGATTGCATCCATCAGGAGTTCGTCTCCATCTGCCCTCAAGCCGTCTCCTGTTTTGTTTCATCACTCTCAGCTCTGGGGTATACCACGGAGCCGTTCGAGCTCTACACAGGAGAGGGCGCTCAGGAGCAATCGTGTCAACTGCCCGGGTCATTTCTGCATTCCACAGATCAACCAGGGTTTCGACAGGAGAGCCAGCCCTATCAGCCGGAAAACTCCCCAGAGCCCTCTGGAAACCATCTGGATCCATTAGCCTCCGGGGGCGGACCATCTTAATGGGTCCCCCACCCTTGCAGAGGGGAAAAGCCGCTGTAAGTCTAAACCTCAGCAGGTGGTGATCTGACCATGACAGAGGGGTTGATGTAAAGTTCCCCACTTTCAGATCCCCATCTCCATGTCCAGTTGAAAAAACCAGGTCTAGAGTATGCCCTGCTACATGTGTTGGGCCGATGGTATGTTGGGACAGTCCCATGGTTGTCATGGAAACCATGAAATCCTGAGCTGCCCCAGATAAAGTGCCCTCGGCATGAATGTTGACATCCCCCAGAACCAAGAGTCTGGGGGACCTCAACAGTACACCAGAGACCACCTCTGTCAGCTCAGCTAGGGAGTCTGTTGAGCAGCGGGGTGGGCGGTACACCAACAGAATCCCTAATCTGTCCCGTTGGCCCAACACAAGGTGCAAACACTCCAGACCAGTAGTCGCATGGACAGGGAGCCTGCAGAGGGGGATGGAATTCCTATAGACCACAGCAACCCCCCCTCCCCGGCCCTCAAGTCTACCCTGATGCTGAACCAAGTACCCCGGTGGGCATAACTGGGAGAGACTAACTCCTCCCTGCTCTCCCACCCAGGTCTCGGTTATACATACCAGATCGGCTGCCTCATCCACAATTAAATCGTGGATGAGGGAGATCTTATTATGCACTGATCTGGCATTTAAAAGCAGCACCCGGAGGCCTGAGGGCTGGCTGATAAGGCAACCAACAAGCCTGTGGGTGTGAGGGGGACCGGAACAAGGCACAGCCATTAACTGTCTGGGCCTTGTTTCCCTAACCTGGCAAGTCCTCCTCACAACGCCATATCTCCCTCTACCCGTCACTACCCTGATTGTGCTCCCCTCAGATCCCCTCACCTGGCCCTGTATCCTCCCTCCCAGGCACATAGCTCAAGCCTGGGGAAAGAGGAAAAAACAAAAAAACAAAAAACAAAAAACAACCAAAGACAAAAACAGAAAGCCGGCAGGCAGGCACACTCCTCCTCCTCTCCTCCTCCTCCTCCTCTGGCGGCAAGCCTCCCTCTCCTGCAGGTTGATGGCTTTCCCAGGCCCCCTCAGCCAGCAGCTTAAATATCCCTCCCAGGAAGGGAGGGGGACTGATGTAATTGTCCACAGCAGCTGGCTCAGTACCTGGGAGCCTGGTCCTGCAAGGAGTGGCAGTCTGCCAGGCTGAAATCCTCTAGAGGCTGGTGGTGGTGGTGGCAGCAGCGAGGCCAGGAGGCAGGCAGGCAGGCAGGCAGGCAGGCAGGCAGGCAGGCCGGCCGGCAGGCACACTCCTCTCCTCCTCCTCCTCTGGCAGCAGGCCTCCCTCTCCTGCAGGTTGATGGCTTTCCCAGGCCCCCTCAGCCAGCAGCTTAAATATCCCTCCCAGGAAGGGAGGGGGACTGATGTAATTGTCCACAGCAGCTGGCTCAGTACCTGGGAGCCTGGTCCTGCAAGGAGTGGCAGTCTGCCAGGCTGAAATCCTCTAGAGGCTGGTGGTGGTGGTGGCAGCAGCGAGGCCAGGAGGCAGGCAGGCAGGCAGGCAGGCAGGCAGGCAGGCACACTCCTCTCCTCCTCCTCCTCTGGCAGCAGGCCTCCCTCTCCTGCAGGTTGATGGCTTTTTATCATGGGAAAAGTAAGGCCATATTTAGTGTATTTGATGCCAGTTGCAGCTGTAAAGCACTTACTTATATGTAAATGAGAGGCAATGTGGTATAGTGGCTAAAGTGTTGGATTGGGAGTTAGGAGATCCGGGTTCTAGTCCCCACTCGGCCAGGAAACCCACTGGGTGACTTTGGGCCAGTCACAGAGTCTCAGCCCAGCCTACTTCACAGCCTTGTTGTTGTGAGCGGATAAAATGGAGAGGAGGAGGAGGAGGAGGAAAAGGATTATGTATGACGCCTTGGGTTCCTTGGAGGGAAAAAGGTGGGATATAAATGCAATAATAAATAAATAAATAAGCAGTGGTAATTTACGTAGAAGTGCTTTATGGCTGCAAATGGCGTAGAATACACTAATTATGCCAGAATTTTCCCATGATAGGCCAATGGCAACCCCCATTAGCCCTATTGTGCCTTTTAGAAAGACGGAGAGCCACCCTGTATGAAATCCAAGGACGCACAGAAAGAGGTGGGGGGGGGGGGCTGTACTGCTGCAAACTCTGGAGATCAGATTCATGGGATTCTAGCCTCATTGGGGCCCATAGTGGATTTCCCCAACACCCCTAGCCTGAGCACCATCTTTGCGCAGATTTTAACAGGTCCAGGTGTCTCTTCTTCTCAGGAGATTCCTCCAGTTTTTCTCCCGGACACATTGATTAGGAGGATGCTGTCTCTGGGCCAAATTCTATTGATTCCTAGGCTGGAGGGGGCCTCTCCCCTCCCCTCCAGGATTCAGTGCCTCCTGCTCCTCTTCCTCACTCCTCCCTTTTCTCCGCGGCTCCCTCCCCCACTCTGCTCCCTGTGCCTGAAGCATGAGCGCGTGAAGCAAAACGATGCTGAGCGAAACTGAGCACACGTTCTAGAGGGAGGGATAATCAATCATCCCTTTGACTTCATTCCCTCTTTTCGATTGAGAAACCCTCAAAGCAGCTCTGTGAAGATGGCATGTCCATGAAATATGATTACGGTGATGGGCCAGGGGGCCGGGGAGGGATGGAAAAGCAAAGGAAGGGAAGCAGAAATGGGAGTGGCTTGAATCCCGCGATGCAACATTTTGTTGCAGCATCCCATTCATCCCTTCTGTTTCTGAAGCATCGGTGATGTAGCTGAAACGATACCACCCCCACACAAGAGGGAGGTGTCAGCAGGCTCAGGGAAATCCCAAGGCTTACTGGAGTACTAAGAAATATTTAGTGAAAACTGCCTCCAACTTTCCCCAGCTCCAAGGAAATGCCCCGATGGGACTGAGCATGGCCAGAGAGCATGGAATGGTCTCTGACAACTGGGGTGGCGGTGGAATGCACTGTCTGGCACCCTCAACCACAGCATTACACATGACCAACATTTTGTTGTAAGCCCTGCTTGTGTTCTCTAATATCCAAAATATCAATTTTATTCCCAGACCCTAAATTTGCAGCTTATTTGGATTCTCACAACACACTAAGCCACCCCCAGTTGTTGAACCGTGGGCTGTTTGTTGAACTGTAGGTTAATTGTTGTTTGAACCCAGGACATTTTCTGCAGGGTGACTTGCTAACCATGCAGTGTGGCTTATTTTTCTTGAACAAGCAACCTTGAGGAGCCATGGTTTGTTGTTGGGTTGTTCAGGGTGGTTAACAAGCCACCCTGTGGAAAAGGTCCTGGGTTCAGACAACACACTAACCCACAGTTCAACAAACAACCCATGGTTCAACAGCAATCCACGCTCAACCACTGATTGTGGGTAAGAGTGTGTTGCAGAGGAGGGAGGGAGAATTATTGCCTTGACGAAATGGACTGTCTTGTCCACAAAAGCTTATGTCAGTTTTCCACAGCCTAGTGTCCTCCAGATGTGCTGGACTACAATTCCCAGCATGCTGGGAATTGTAGTCCAACACTTCTGGAGGGGGCAGCAAGTTGGGGGTGACTGGCCTATGCCATAATATATGTGTGAGCTTTTAAGTGTGCCACAAGACTCCTTGTGATAAAACATTCCTGCTTGCCCAAAACCTTTTCAATGTATGTGCTAAAACACATGGATGAATGAAAAAAAAAATACCACGAGGTTGAAGATGATGAAGAACAGGGGAGAAAGTAGCTTTGTTCCAGGGCAAATGTGTGGCCAGATTTAGTCCTCTGAAGGCTGAGGGAGCGTGTCATTGCAGGTTTCTGGCACACGTCCAAGGCTAGCTAATCATCTCTGCCTTCAGGGCACTTTGGTTCCCTGAATAGGACTGCATCATGGCGCCAAAATGCTCTATTGACCTATATTCTGTACGATATCTAGGGCAGGGGCTCTTCAGATCTTGTTGTTTCCCCTCCCTGGTCTCCTTAAAAGTAACAAGCCTGAACGTGCAAATGCTTCTTGAATTTGGATCCCACATTGAGGACTTGGCACGTCAAGGCGTTTTTGAGCTCAAGAATATGACTTGACAATCTCGCTAGAACATTTTGAAATATCATCCTTTGGAATATTCCATGGAATGAAGCCACAGTTAGCCAGCCTCCCCGCAAAAGCCTGGAAAGCGCCGTCTCTTCCAAGCCTGTTCCCCGATTTAGAAGCAATCTGATCATCTGCAGTGTTGAGAGGAAATCTGGTTTCTGAATCCCTCTTTGCCATGCTTAGCATTTTCTCAATTGCCGTGAAACTTTGCTCATGTTTGGAAGCAGGAGGGATTACACACACACACACACACACACCAGCCCCCAACCCACAAGATCTTCAACACAGAGAGCTGTTCAAATGTCGATCTTGTTGCTAATTCAAAACCTGTGAAGTGTGAAGGTAAATATAAAACAGCTGAAATGCTGATGCATAGGTTTTGTGTACTAGCTCCCACTCCATGTTATGCAAGAGATGTTGCCCTCAGCTGACAAATATTTTGGACATGGATGCAGAGAAGAGAAAGGGGGAAGGATCCAGTTCAGTCACAGACCACCAGCTTTGCATGCAAAAGATCCCAGGCTTGATACCCAGCATTATATGTATTTTTATTTATTATTGCATTTATATCCCGCCTTTTTTTCTCCAAGGAACCCAAGGCGATGTACATAATCCTCCTCCTCCTCCTCCTCTCCATTTTATCCTCACAACAGCCCTGTGAGGTAGGCTGGGCTGAGAGCCTCTAACTGGCCCAAAGTTACCCAGTGGGTTTCCATGGCTGAGTGGGGACTAGAACCCAGATCTCCCGACTTCCAGTCCAACTCTCTAACCACTACACCACAGTGGCTCTCCTGGTAGAGCTGAGGAAGACCCTTGTCTCAGTTCTCAGAGGCCTGCTGCCAGTCAGAGAGCCTTCCCAACCTGGTGTCATCTGGAAGTGTTGGACTGCAGCAGAGGTGCCAAAACTCTTTGAGACCAAGGGGCCAAATTCCATTTTGGAGTCTCCATGTTGAAGTTCCAGTTTTGGAGTTTCCATTTTGGAGTCTCCATTTTGAAGTTTCCGTGTCTGGAGTTCCCCTCTTGGCTCTTTCAGGCCGAGGTGGAAATTCCATTTTTGAATCCCCTTTTTGGAGAAGCGCCCAGGGGTCTCATCCAAGTTGTGGGCGGAGACAAAGGCAAAAGAAGGAGGCAGCAATATCACAGTATATTTTTCGCTTAAAGCTCTTTCTACCAGTAACCAACCCTTTGGAGAGGCGTTTCACCCTTTTAGAATGCGGGGTGGGTGGGGACTGCACGAAACCTGGGAAACCAGCCAATGATTGGTGGACAGGTTGTGGGCGTGGCCTTTTGGAGAGCCCTGGAGAGGCCGGATTGAGATCCCCAGAGGGCCACATTTACTCCCCCAGGCCCAAGGTTCTGCACCCCCAGAATACAAGCATACATGCTGTGTGGGGCTGATGGGATTGTAGTCCAACACATTTGGGGTGGGGGTACCAGGTTGGGGAAGGCAGTAATTCTGAGCTAGACAGATTTGCATATGTCAACTCTGGTGCCCACAAGCTGCAGAACAGAAAGGGGTAACAGGCGCTATGTTGCATCTCTATGGAGATCTGCAAAACCTGATAATGAAAATAAATAATACTGTATGAAAAAAGAACAGGGCTGTTTTGTTTTTAAGAAGTCCCCCCCCCCCCCCATCTCTGTTTTTGCCGTGCAGGAGAGCTTTTAAAAACGAGTGCCGGATGACACCAGATAATAAGTGCCCGTCATTTTGAGAAGCAAATGCCATACGGTTAATTGCCTTTTACAATTTCCCAGGAACTGTGCGGAGGGGTGATGGGGGTGGGAGCAGGGGATGACGAATGGCTTGAAAAACAGCTCACATTGGCAACCTTGGAAGGCAACAGTGGGAGGAAGCAGCCCTGTGTGTTCCAAAAGCTAAACAAGCCGCTCTTGTGGCGTCCCGGAGAATAAATGTGCTGTGCTTCTCCTTTGGCATGTGGCCAGAGCAGATTTCAGGGCTAGACAGGGTGCCGTTTCCCCCTCTGGTTGCAAAGCTTGCTAAGGGTGGCAGTAAGCGATGCAAGGTGTAAACCCCACCCCCACCCCCAAAACAGAGGGTGCTTCCAGACAGGGGGCTCTGAGCGCTACCAATCCAAAGAAAACAAGAAAGGAGCAGCAGTGGAAGATGCAGGAAGGTTGCACGTGAAAGACTTCATCATCCGGACCAATCTTACCCAACCTGGTGCCCTCCAAATGTGCTGGACTGCAACTCCCATAATTCCCAGCCAGCATGGCTGTAGTTGCAGTCCAACACATCTGGATAGGGTGACCATATGGAAAGGAGGACAGGGCAGTGGAATAGAAAAGGGGATTTCAGCAGGTGTCCTTTGCATGCATGCAGCACCTGCTGTAATTCCCTCTTCATCACAATAGTTACAGCTGCAGGAGCCCTGCCTTCTTTTGTATCTGGTCATGCTAGGCAGGGCTCCTGCAGCTGTAACTGTTGTGATGAAGAGGGAATTTCACCAGGTGCTGCATGCATAAAAATGACACCTGCTGAATTTCCCTTTTCTATACAACTGTTAAAGATACAGGAGCCCTGTCCTCCTTTCCATATGGCCACCCTACATCCGGAGAGCATCAGATTGGGGTAGACTGGTCAAGACCATCCGTAAAATTCCAAGAGTGAGACAGTAGGACTGCACGATAAAATCCATCCCTGGAAGGACTCTAGGTGGGTAAGGAGGTCACATTGGCCACGGAGTGGCTTGGTGGATTCAAAGGTCTACAGATCACACAAAAGGCCTTCTGGGTGGTGGCCCCCAATTATGGAATGATCTCCCTTCCAAGGCCCATCTGGTGCCAAAATTGTTACTTTTTGGCCCCAGGTTAAAACTACCTTCTTCTCTCAAGCATTTGGCAGCACGTAATGAGTTTTTAATCAGGTCCTGGATTGTCTTTGGTTGATTGTTTAGACATTATATTTAGATATATGCTGTGTCTATGTGTGCCATCTGTTCATGGCTTTATGTAAATAATTTTGCAAATTGGATATTGTATTTTAATGGGGTTTTAATAATAATAATAATAATAATAATAATCCGCCTAGAGAGCTTCAGCTGTGCAGCAGTATAGAAATATAATAAATGAAATCATATGAATGTGCCCAACCCAGGACCTTCTTGAACCCGGATTGGCTCTTTTGATTCTTTCCCCAAAGACTTTTCCTTCTCTCCTTCTAACAAAACTGATACTGCAGGAGCAACTCCTGGAACTTTCTACCACTTGACGGTGGCACCATTACTGCCTACCTCGAAGCACCATTAATCCCTATATAAAGCATTTTACTGCCTCAAGAACATTATCTCGATAATATCTGCAAGACTGTTGACACTATCAACAGCAAAATGGCTGGCAACCACGGGGAACTGTTGGGCTGTACAGATGGACCAATTGTGTAGCATGCTGTTAACAGTGTTTGATGGGAATTGGGCTAATTGTTTCTGATAGGAATTGCCTCTTTCACCGTCCCCTCCTGCCCTCCAGGGAGAGATCGATGTAAATCCCATGTATTTACATTTCCTGCTGTGGAAAAACGAAGAGCAGCTGGGCCTTGGAATAATGCCCACTGCATTTCCTTCCCTGCTAATCCTCCTCTTGCTTATCAGTAAACATTGCAGGGAGGCTCTCCTCCCAAACATCTCTCTCAGGATGATTCTTTCTAGCTCTGTGCTGCTCCAGGTACAATTTTCTGAATTTGGCATTGAAAATGGCATGGATCCACCTATCCAGAGGAAGCCTCCTCCCATGCAGATTGGCTTAAAGCTTCTCTACATGAAGGGAAAATTCCGCAGCCTTACCGGGGCTTTGTTTTCCAGAGTCTTCATGGGTTTATGATCAGCACAATACACGCACTTCCCCACCCTGTTGTTTTTACCAGTTCCTTCCCTTATGTTTCATTTATACCCCCAGCAGATGGCGCAGCTATATTGCGCGATTTAGTTTTATTACCACATTTTCGGTGACTTATAAAATGGCAGATTCTCACTTGAAAACGATGGGAGAGGCATCGGAGGTTGACACCGTTGTGAAAAGGACCCACGAACATCCATGAATGAGCAGTCACAGGCGTATTGCATCCAGTTCTGGGCACCGCACTTCAAGAAGGATGCAGACAAGTTGGAGTGTGTTCAGAGGAGGGCAACGAGGATGATCAGGGGTCTGGAAACAAAGCCCTATGAAGAGAGACTGAAAGAACTGGGCATGTTTAGCCTGGAGAAGAGAAGACGGAAGGGAGATATGATAGCACTCTTCAAATACTTGAAAGGTTGTCACACAGAAGAGGGCCAGGATCTCTTCTTGATCAACCCAGGACACGGAATAATGGTCTCACGTTACATGAAGCCAGATTCCGTCTGGACATCAGGAAAAACTTCCTGGCTGTTAGAGCAGTACGACAATGGAACCAATTACCTAGAGAGGCCGTGGGCTCTCCCACACTCGAGACCTTCAAGAGGCAGCTGGACAACCATCGGTCAGGGATGCTTTAAGGTGGATTCCTGCATGGAGCAGGGGGTTGGACTCGATGGCCTTATAGGCCCCTCCAACTCTACTGTTCTATGATTCTATGCCTTGTGTAGAGACAGCCTCTGTCTGTCTCTGTCTCTGTCTGTCTCTGTCTCTGTCTCTGTCTCTGTCTCTCTCTCTCTCTCTGTCTCTCTCTCTCTCTCTCTCTCTCTCTCTCTCTCACACACACACACACACACACACACTGCTGTCTATGATTCCATCAAAAATAGATTCCACACTTTCAAGGGTAACTTTGTAGCTTTAAGGCCTAGAGAAAGATTAATCATCATCATAATCAACAACAACATTGAATATGGTGCAAAGGGGGAAGACGTATTATCTCGCCAAATGGCTGAACTTGGATTTGGGAATGCCCTCCCTCTTTCAGCCTTTGGGATTTGATTGGTTATGGAGAGAGATGCGTGGAATGGATCTGACACCCCGCCTGCCCACTCCTGAGGAGCTGGACGTCTGACATAGTGCTGTGAATGTCACAACTCTACGAGGTGCTGGGGATGCTCATACGTGCAAAGGCTCAGCAGGGAGGGGAGCAGACCGATTTTGCTGCCTTCCCATGAAAGTGTGGGAAACCTTCTCTCGGAGGTGGGAGTTTCAATTCCAGTGTTACAGTGATGTATATTCAACTCTCCCCCACAGAGGAGGAACTCAGCAACAGGGGAAAGGTGCTCAGGACTTCTAAGATTTTGCTGGCTTGAGAGACCATGGTGGTGGAAACAACTTGGCCTTTAACCAGCTAAAGTTTGAACGACATTTCCAAGGTAAACGGCAATTTCTCTTGCACAAACTTTCATCTGAGTTTTGCTTTGAAAGCATATTTGTTCCTTAAAGGAATGTCTTGACATACAGCGTTAAAATAAACTGCACAGACGGCTTGTTTGCAGTATAGAAACATCTGGATAATATCAAAAATTTAATCAGCAATGACTTTGGGGCAGTCAGGTTTTAATATTCATGTCTTTGCTTTCTGCTTTATTTTCTAATGCATTCAACAACCGATTCTTTTTCCAACTCTATATTATCTGTTTGTTAACTAGAAAAGTTTGCGATGTGCCTGGCAGAAGAAAATGTATTTCTTTCTATGGTTTTACTATTTTGCAATCTGGCCATAATGTGGCCACAAAATATAGGGATTTATGGTCATTCCTTCTCACAGGTGCAAAAACAGAGTTTGCACCATTCCATTGCCACATCCCAAAATGTTGGTACTCTTTGCCCTAGAGAAACTCTTACATCAAAAAAAAACCCCGAAAAGCCTAATAATCATTGGAAGATCTCCTTCAAATGTAGACCCTGTTTTGAGATACACAGAAGCAAAATAAAACATTTGTCAGTAAGCCTCAAAATTTTATCTCTTATTGAACCCTCCTTCTTAATAAATAGGCAAAGAAGGCATCATTTCAGGATTGACTTTAAATGGGTTGCAAAGACGTAATTTACTGGAGGAATTAAGATTCAGGTTAATTTAAAATATTCCAGTGGGTTACTTTTGTTTTTCGTCTGTTAAGTTTTGGCATTGCTGCAAAATGCAGCTGTACATGGTTTTATAAGTGGAAATGAATTCATGGGAATCCTTCTGGATTGAAAGTCAGGATAGAAATCACATAGATAGAAGAATTTAAATATATATTATTAGAAACTGTGGGAGCTACAGTGCAGGTGAACACACACACACACACAGACCTTTTGACATTATGAACAGTTGTGCTGATGGTTTTGTAAAGTGTTTCTTTCCAAATCAGAAAAAAATATTCTTCTAGCTAGTAGAGGCTGGTGGCTCCAATGTCGGTGAGGCAGCGAATCACTCCAGGATTCAGTCAGACCTCTGAAAGAGCTATCCAAGGTGGTCCTTTAGATGTCTGACTGGTTCCAACTGAAACCTGGAGTGGATTACTGCCCCACTGATATCAGAGTCACCAGCCCCCACTGCTTCTAGCCATGAGAGTGCTTCCAGGTGAGACTTTAAAAGGCTTTACAGGGGTCCAGATGTTGACATCTTCCACACTTAACCCTCCCCATGGCTTTCCATCGCTTCAGTCATCTTTTCCTACCACAGAACTTCCATTAAGGGAAATCGGACGGAATTCCTCCATGATGCCTTCTCATGAGTAGTGCTAGGAACCTTCAGTCTGGAAGTCCCCTGAGAGCCAGCTTGGTTGAGTGCCAGACGTGGCTAAGCCTGAGAGGGAGCTGAGCATAGAGTTTGCGATAAGCAGTCTCCTTCATGATTAAGTTGAGAATAATGAAGATGTACGTCACCAGGGCACAGCTCACGGTTCCATTATGTTTTCTCTTCTTTTCTTACTTTTTACGAAGACCTTAGCAATTGGATAGTCTGAAGCAAACCATCCCATGCCTAGGAGTCCACTACAACCCACAACTCCTCTCCAGACACCAAGATGCATTCCAATAATGACTCCGTCACCATCACCCCGGAACAGACTCTGCGAGATCTCCACTCATCCCCGACCAAAGTCTCTCCTTGTCTCATCTCCTTGTCCAATTGCCAGTTTGTCCTCATCCCGGTACTCTACTGTATCATCTTCATCATCGGACTGGTGGGCAACAGCATAGTGATTACAGTGCTGTGTCAGCAGAGGAGTCCAAAGACAGTGGCCAACGTCTACATCCTCAACTTGGCAGTGGCAGATTTTCTGGCCCTGACTACAGTCCCCTTCTGGGCGGCTTACTACGCCTATGGATACAACTGGCTCTTTGGCAAAGTGATGTGCAAAATCTCCGGTTCGGTCCTTTCCCTGACCATGTTTGCAAGCATCTTCTTCATCACGTGTATGGGCATCAACCGCTACCAAGCCATTGTCCACCCATTTCAGTCCCAGCAAGGCACGCTGCGGCAGGCCTTCGTTACCGCCCTACTGGTTTGGAGCCTGGCGGCCTTGACTTCCCTGCCCAGCATCTATTTCCGTGACACCGACTATGTTAAAGAGTTGAACGTGACTGCCTGCATCATGGCCTACCCATCAGAGAAGTACTCCAACTGGTCAGTCGGAACAGCTTTAATGAAAAACATCCTTGGCTTCCTGCTCCCTCTGGCCATCATCACCATCTGCTACGTTGGGATCCGGGTGCACCTGAGAAGGGCCCGGAGTTTTCGGAAAAGCAAGCAAATGAGGGACCGAGTGTTGAAGTTGGTGGCCGCCGTGGTGGTGGCCTTCCTAATCTGCTGGCTCCCCTTCCACACCTTGACGTTCCTCGACGCCCTCTCCTGGATGGGGGTAATCAGCAACTGCAGCATCACATCCGTGATTGACGCAGCCTTGCCCTTTGGCCTCTGCATGGGGTTCGCTAATAGCTGCACCAACCCTTTGTTGTACTATTTCATCGGCAGACAGTTCCAGGACAAGCTGCCGCATCTGTTGAAGCTGAGGCTCTACCAGTTCAACAGCAACCGGGAAATCTTTCGCGCCAGCAAAAGTAGTTCCATCAAAACCACCGAGCCCCTGGTGGCTGCAGAAAGAGGAGGAGGCCCCCAAAGGCCCCTGGCATGCCCGCTGTGGGTTCCCTGCGCCACATCTGGAAATAGTTAAGAAGATGTTGCACACTCTCTCTGTCTCTGTGCCTTTTGTTCTTCCCTGGTCTCCCTTTTGCACATTTTCTAGAGAACAAACTGTTCTGTGAAGACCACGTTTTCCATTTCTTGAGGGGGGGAAATTCTACTCCTTCAGAAAGAACTGTCACATATTTTAATTGTGCTGGACTTGTTTTATTGTTGCTGTTGTTTTAAATCGGGGTGTACTTCATCACCAATAAACTTCTGAAGAACATGACTAAGCTAGCTGCTTTCTGGGACTTAGGTAGTCCAACTGTTTTTAATGCTACTGGAGGGAAAGATTGCCATACATAGAGAAAGCCTCGGTCAACGACTGAACACAATAGTTTCCATATAGTGAATGCATGGACAGCGTTGTTACTTTGGGTGTGCTAAAATAAAACAAAAAAAACCCTCTTGGGGTAGGGAGGTGGAGGAGAAAACAACTCTTGGCTTGTGCAAGCTATAAGAAATAAGTAACAACAACAGCTGTGATGCATTAAGCTGGGGGTTGTGGACGTTACATAAGAGAAGAGCCCTGATGCTGGATCAGACCAAGGGTCCCTCTAGTCCAGCATTCTGTTCACACAGTGGTCAGCCACTGTGTGAACAGTGTAGTTGTAGTCCAACAGGTTGAGGAAGGCTCTTCATAACACGTCTTCACGCTGACAAATCGCAACTTCCTTACAGCAATATTATCCATGCCTTCTAAAATCAGGGTTGGGTTCACACATTTATTTATTTCACTGGGCTTCTCCTCTCTTGATGGCCGATTACCCAATGTGCACCTTGATGCCTTTACTGAACATCCGAGATTCCATCAAACCTCTCTCTCCTGCCATGGGGCGTGACCAGCGAGGGCTCTTTCACACACACCAGTCATCGCTCAGTGGGAAAGGGTGTGAGGCCCACCTCGCCCGCATGAAGATTCATCAGACGGTGATGGCAGCCTCAAGCGGTGCTTTGCATGTGTGAATATGCTATCCCTGATCCAACACCACAGCAGACAGAACTTTTGCAGCAGCCCTCAGCAAAGGCAGTGTGATGGAGCCAACGCAAGGCGTCATGGAGTGTTTGGTAAGCAAGTGATTAAAAACAACAACAACAACGATTCACAGATGCTCCTGCACGAAAAAGCTGGCTTTTCTTTGAAACTTCCTGGGCAAAAGAAGACATGGGTGCGATGGGGTCATAGCTCCATGGTAGACGCCATGATTTGCTGCAGAAGTTCAATTCCTAGTATCTCACTCAGTTAGAAGGAGCAGGAAAGATCCGTCCCAATCTGAGAGGGAAAGAGAAGCCTCATGTTGAGCTTACAGTTGATATGGGGAGCGCCACTAAGGGTTTTTGGAAAAATGCAAATTGCATCCGTGGCGTGGGGTGGGGTAGATAATTCATAGGATGAGAGATGGCACAGAGAAGGAATTTGACCCTTTCTTCCCCTGTGGCAGCTCTGAGCAAAATTCCTTCCAAAATCATATTGTCGCCAGAGTAGGATGGACGCCCCTAGGCTCCTGCCCAACAGCTGTTGCAATGCGAATGTTTGCAAGTTTGCTTGTTCATGGAACCTTTTAATGCTGCACCAGTGAAAAGGAAGATGAACCGTCTGCATTTGTGGAGGAGGTTTTGTACGATCAGCAAAGTGGCCTGTTTATCCGCTTGTGTGCACCACTAGTAAACACTGTTTGGGACAGCTTGTTCCCTCCCCCACCCCTCAAATCCATCTCAGCAGCCGCAGCATTTCTTGGCTCCGTTCAGGCTGCCTGTTCACTTGGCCTTGATTTATTGCGCGGAGCACCGTGGAGTCTTGCCACACAGCTGCGGCCAGCTGGACATCTCTCCCCTGGGTTGCCCCTCCTTTCCTCATGGCCTGAAAAAGAGGCTGTTGTAGGGTGACCCTATGGAAAGGAGGACAGGGCTCCTGTATCTTTAACAGCTGTATCGAAAAGGGAATTTCACCAGGTGTCATTTGTATGCATGCCAGAACCTGATGAAATTCCCTCTTCAACACAACAGTTAAAGCTGCAGGAGCCCTGCCCTCTTTTGTATCTGGTCACTCTTACTATACTCCTGCACCGCATCCTAGAGTTGGAAGACCTAAAGACGGTAGTGCGTGCACTGGTAACTTTGAGGCTCGACTTCTGCAATGCGCTGTACATAGGGCTACCTTTGTACCTAGTCCAGAAACTTCAACTAGTTCAAAATATGGCAGCCAGGTTGGTCACCAGTACACCTAGGGGTGACCATATTACACCAACTTTAAAATCACTTCACTGGCTGCCAATTAGTTTCTGGGCAAAGGACAAAGTGTTGGTCATTACCTTTGAAGCCCTGCATGGGATCGCCTTCCCCAGTACAATCCACTCCACACGCTCAGGTCCTCTGGGAAGAATTTACTTCAGTCAGCCAAGACTAGGCTGACAACTGTTACCCAGAGGACCTTCTCTGCCGCTCCCAGACTGTGGAATGGCCTGCCGGGAGAGATTCACCAACTTAACAGTCTTTCTGACTTTAAAAAAGCCATATAGACTGATCTCTTCCCGCAGGCCTACCTAGCTGAATTTTAAGAGTTGTATTGTTATTTTCATAATAATAATGTATTTGTTTTATATGTTTTAATCAGTTTTATGTATTTGTATTTGATGTTGTTCCATGCCTCGATCCAGAGGGAGAGGAGGGTAATAAATAAATATATTATTATTATTATTATCTGTTGTAATGAAGAGGGAATTTCACCAGGTGCTGCGTGCATACAAATAACACCTGCTGAAATTTTTCGGTCTAAACATGCATAGGATTGAGCCTTTACTTTCTGAGTGATTGTATGGGAGTGGAAAGGAAGCAAAGGTGTTTTAAGGCATGCACAGGCACAAGAATTGCATGTTTGCAAACACATATCCAAACATCTCCCCAAGATGCATTGCAGAGACTGAAAAGGGGGCTGTAATTGGTAAGCAACAGGTACCAGAGCACCAGGCCAGCTGAAGCACCTTTAAGAGTTCCAACTGGCTCTGACTGAAACCCGGAGCGGATTCCGTGCCCCACTGATTCTGGAGCTGTGACTCTGGATCGAGGCTTTGGGGCTGTCTTGACACCATCTTGCACATCCTCACCTCACTCCGGAGAAAAAGTTGAGGTAAACCCCCGACATTTTTTTCTCTGTAGCTTCGGCGGAAAGCTATAATCGATGCCACACCACCACGCACCCACCCCAGGGCTTTTTGTACATTTAGCCAATTTCTACACCTAAGGATGTAGAGGGAAGGGGGTGACCCCAGACTTACCTGCTTCCAGGATCATCTCCCAGCTTCTAAACAGAAGTGTGATGTCCCAGGAGGAAAGTGACGTCGTGCCTGCCATTTTTTTTAAGCAACAGAGGAGCCCTCATGCAGCGTAAAGGAAAAACCCCTGTGTGTGCCCATCCCCCCCTCCATCCTGGGGATGGGGACACGGAGCCACCCCGCACAGCTCCGTGCCCGTTTTAGGACCCAGGACGGCTGGAAAACTGGGATATCCCCAGCTTCCGCTTTCCCTGGGTTATCCCGGGGTTGTCCCTAGGTCGTCCCCGGTTGCCCCCGGGATCCCCTGTGTGTCATTTAGATGCACAAGGATGACCTAGGGATGAGCCTGGGATATATCCCTGGAGTAGACATGGCCGCAGACTGGTCCCAGCAGTTGAAACGATAACACCGTTGTACAATCGCTTGCATTTGCAATGAAAACCTAAACGTTGCATTTCTGCTGGATTGAGACCTGGGGTTGAAGCTGAACGTGTTTTGCAAGTTGAACCCATGAAGTCCACAACCCACAAGCATAAGCGTGCGGTTTTATTAGCTGCTTGTTCAGTTGTTTGTTTGCCTTGGATGCCTGTGTTTTATGATGAAAGCTTTTTATAGCTCCTTTGAGTATAAGTAATAGCAAAGGAGGAGGACATAAATATACATGTCTGGGAGGGTGACTAGGGATTCTCCTTGGGGATATGACTCGGGACAGGGTGGATCATGATGAACTCCTGTACTTAGTTAATATCACAAGGCTTTTTTGTTAACTCATACCAATGATTGGGAAACAACCTTTTCTTCTAATATTCCTGCATGGGTTGTTTTGGAGTCAACTTTTTTGGCATCTCTCCCTGGCTGGCTGGCATTAGGATCTAGGTATTTTAAACAGAAAGGAACAGCTCCACTAACAATTTTAGCAGCGATAGAGACTTGGCATGCAGTGGCTTGTCAGCTGCCGTTTGATCTGTATGCCCATGCTAAATCAACTTTATGGGTCTTGAAAAATAAAGAGATGACCTTTTAGGTAGAGGAACTGGACTGATCATGGAATTTATAGATCACTTAATAGGATTGGATGATGAGTTTTTACCATTTTCAGTATTACGGATTAGATGGAATTGACCATCTAGTGCTAGCTGGCAGTATACGCAGGGACAGCATTTGTTGGAGTCTGTATATGGGCCATTGGTGCTGAGTGCTTCAGCACTTCCTACTCTGCTGGAGGAATTAATCAGTTCTTTACAGAAAGCTAAGCCTACAATACTTGCTTATAAAAGTCTTCTGGAATGTAGTAAAGTAGACACCAGAGAGGAATTGAATAAGGAATTAGAATGCTCTGTGCTGTCTAATCAACGTAAAATTATCCTAAGCTTCCATACGTACCGTTTCTGTAGATTTAACACTGAGGATGATTCAACCAAAATTCAAGTTTTGCATATATTGGACATCACAGAGGCTTGTAAAGAAGAAGCTGGTTAGCTCTGCCCAATGCTGGTGATGTAGATTTTATTTATTTATTTATTTAATTTTATTTTTACATTTGTATACCGCCCCATAGCCGAAGCTCTCTGGGCAGTTTACATAAGATTGAAACAATTAAAAACAATATACAAAAATTAAAACAGCAAAAACATACAATATACACATAATATATACATACATTTAAAACCACTGTAATAACTTTAAAAAGTTATAAACCTAAAAACAAAACAACCCAGGCTCATCAGATATTGCTAAATGCCGGAGAGGAAAGTCTTGACCTGGCACCGAAAAGATAACAATGTTGACGCTAGGCGGGCCTCGTCAGGGAGATCGTTCCACAATTTGGGGGCCACCACAGAGAAGGCCCTCTCCCTTGCTGCTGACCTCCGAGCTTACTTTGGAGTAGGCACTCGGAGGAGAACCTTAGATGTTGACTGTAGTGGTCAGGTAGGTTCATGTCGGGAAAGGCGTTCCGTCAGGTATTGCGGTCCCAAGCCGTGTAAGGCTTTATAGGTTAAAACCAGCACCTTGGCTTGGAAACATACAGACAGCCAACGCAAGTGGACCAGAGTAGGTCTTACATGCTCGAACCTTCTGGTCCCAGTTATCAATCTGGCCGCTGCATTTTGCACAAGCTGCAGCTTCCGCACCATCTTCAAAGGCAGCCCCACGTAGAGAGCATTGCAGTAATCTAACTTGGAGGTTACCAGAGCATAGACAACTGAAGCCAGGTTATCCCTGTCCACATAGGAGCATAGCTGGGCCAACAACTGAAGTTGGTAGAAGGCCCTCCATGCCACCGAGGCCACCTGAGCCTCAAGTGACAGAGATGGTTCTAGGAGAACCCCCAAGTTATGAACCTGCTCCTTCGGTGGGAGTGCAACCCCATCCAGAACAGGTAGATGTAGAAGTGTATGCCGTGGTCATGTCCTGTAGTGGTTTCTTCTTCTTGGAAGTCATTGCTTGTATAAACTTTGCTTTTGAAAGATCCGGGATAATAGCGGATGTTCATGTGTTTTTACACTACATCCCTGTGGTGTGGGGAGAATCTTTACAGTAGCAAAAAGACTTACGCTTGAAGCTTATAAGGATAAACACCCATGTGCTGTCATTCAATGGACTGAAGATCTTACTGCTTTTGCTATATTTTGGCATATCTCTTACAGCCATCAATCTTGTATGGATGTTTATTTAGATATATGGACTGCCTATATTAACATATAGATTTGAAACGAAAGTGTCAAATTCTTCTCTCTCTCTCTTTCTTTATTTTTTTTTTAATTATTGAGGGCTTTTCTATACAAGGCTGTTAATCCGCTGTATCTACTTTTGGTTTCATTGTAGAATTGAGATCAAAGCACTCGAGGAGCATTTCCTTTCCTGCTTTTTTGCTACATGACCACTAGGTAGCACTGTAGCATAGTGGAATAGCACAAATACAAAGTGGAAACAGCGCTTTCTTTCACCATCTGAAATAATACCCCATTTTCCCTGCTCTAAAACAAACTTGCTGAACATTCTGTGTACAAATAGATGCAAAACTGGAGGGTCATGGCATCATCTAAAGAACCTGTAAATAACCATGAGTAGGGACTGATGAGCACATAATAAATGTCTCATCTGGAAAAGCTCTAAGAATAATGTAAATGATTGTGCATATATATGTTTTATAAGATGTTCTTCCTTTTCTTTTCTTTATTCTTTAGTTTGTTTTGGGGGGGGTTTCTCCTCCCCCCCCCCCCCATTTTTTGCTATGATGAACTCCTGTACCACTACACCATGGGTCTTTGGTCAGACAAATTTGAAGCGATGTTGACTGGGGGTGGCAAAAGATACCACAGAACCCTTTCCCAAATGGGTACCCTTCAGATGTATTGGACTACAACTTCCATGCATGTCTGGCTGAGGCATGCTGGGAGTTGTAGTCCAACACATCTGGAGGGCACCAGATTGAGGAAGGCTGCTGCAGAGGCCTCCGGGTCACATGAAATATCTAGTCACCATCACTACCCCCACCTCTATATTTTCAACTTTTTCGTGGAGCAATCCGTCCTTAGTTATTGCAAAAGTTCTCCATTAGATTTTGGCTTTCCTCGCTATGTTTTTCCTGGCAAACAAAGCACCATGCTGAGGAATTTTACCCTCCTAGCTGTCCGAATCAGGGTTAGTGGGACATGAGTGAAAGAGGCCAGTATTTATGGATTTGTCCTCTGCTTTGGGATGAATCACTTTTGGGCTTCAGTCCCAAAAGAGCATCCCTTCGGGAGAGCTAATGGACGATTGTCAATAACTACGCACCTCCGCCAGCTGTTCTTCCTAGGATGGATCAGGAACAGCTGGTCGAGTTTGCACCTGGGTCTGGGTGGGGGTCTGTGTTCAGGGCTCCGCTTCCAGATATCGTCCCTGGGAAGACAGAAGCTCATTAGCAGAAAATAAAAGATGTTCAATGTTGCAGCGGTCCTCATGAGACCTAGGCCTCATTTATACCTAGAGGCCTTCTGGGTATGTTTGTGCAATTCCACAGATACAATCCTGCACCAAAGGTAAGTTTAAAAGCAACAACAGCGACCTAAACACTTGGCACCCCGACAACGCAGAGAGCCATCCAAGGGATGGTGAAAATGCTGCCCCTCACCTCCGAAGGGAACGCCCCCCCCAGCTCCGTGCCCATTTGAAGAGCCCCTCTACTCATGGGGAGGAGGGAGGACCTGGGAGCCCACGCCACACTGCCTGCGGTCCTCGGGGGTGTCCCAGGACCGTGGGAAAAATTAGGAAAACCACAGTCCTGGTTATCTGGGGACAACTGAGAGGTCATCCCTGGTTGACCCCGGGATCCCCTGTGTATCATCTGGATGCACAGGGACAACCTTGAGCTGACCCCGGGATAACTGGCAGGTGTAGATTAGGCCCTAGATAGACAAGCAAGGAGAACCGTCCCTTCAAGTCTTGCTATAGGCTCTGATATGGAAGTAAAAGTAACACACACACAATCCCCCCCACCCTTCTCCCCAATCAGCAAACGGCAAATAGGCTAGCCTTTGATCTTCTAGCCAAGCTGGTAAAATTCCAGCTACATAGCCACAGACTGGAATTTTTGGAACACCTGCACTCCGCAGTGAACGTAAGGGATACAAGTATAATCAAATCCATGAATTCATTTGGAACTAAGCCCAGAAAGGGCTCAGCATCCTCCTAGTCCCTATGGCAAATGTCCGTGCTGTTTTCTGCAGCTGCGGGTGGGCTGGTACAATGGCCAGACAGAAGGCAGATTGTTTCAACAGCTGGCAAACCCCGAACCTCGATAGCTTTAGATGGCCATTGGGGCGTGCCCTGGGGTGCCTCGGTTGCTGGCCCGTTACCCCATTTTCTGCAAATGTACGACTCTGCCTTGTGTTTCCGTAATTCGTGACACAGTATAAGACTGAGGAGAAAGCACGCTCTTGAGTTCTTCTGGCAAACTAGTGACGAATTTGAAAAGCTCCCCCCCACCCTGGGTTCACCGTCTCCCGGTTGGCCAGGTTCTTAAACAAATACAGTTTGACAGATCTCCAGTCAGCGTTGGGAATAGCAAGTCACGTCACAGCCCAATTTGCCAAGGCGCAAACTCAGCCTCAGCTTGTGTAAACAAAATTCAAGGTTTTTAAAAACTGATCTGTAATAAACACAAGGAACTCAGTGCGTTCAAGCTGAAGGCACTATGAATGCGGGAAGCCAGATGGGGAAACCAGGAGAGAAAGGAAGGAAGCCAGGTGGAAGACAATGGCCGAAGGGAGGCTCGTTGGCTCTTAGCTTGAAAAGAACGAATCTCTCTACTCCGCTGAATTCTGTGGCTACATTCAAGATTGGAGCAAGGCCTGCCCAAGACAGGCAAAGGGCAAGATGGCGTCCGTCCCATTGACAGCTGAATTGGCATCCGGAGTGGACTAATGTCTTCATGCCCAGCTTGAGGGCTTCTTGTAAGCTGCTTGCTCATGGGTACATGATGCTTGATGAGGCAGGCCTTTGGTCTGATGGAGGAAACCTCTGCTCATACCTGCATGTTCTTACTTTCCCAGTTTCTCGCACTCATAGCCTTCGGTCCATGAAACCAGCCAGTCACCACCCTTAAAAACCTCTTTAAAGATGAACCTTGTGCCTGTGGTGTACTTGACGGAGTAGGCAACGGATCTTGAATTTGGCAGCTCTGCAATTCAAGTTTAAATTCCATTTTGCCACAAGAGGGCAGCCAAATCTTTATCATCTAAACACCCAGGGATTCTGCTCACTAAAAATAGCAATACTATTTTTCTTGTATCCAGTCCACATTTTTTTTGGGTTAACTATGGCTTCTGTGCATAATTCATCCATAAGATGACGGGTTTGTCAGAGTGGAGATTAGATATTCATGTTGGGGGGAAGGAGACAGACAGACATGCAAAGCAGGATCGAAGTGGAATGGATCCACATGCTCCACATGATCCTTGGGATTCAGTTTTAGCCACTGGATTATGTGAAACTGCCATGTCCTGAGTCAGACCATTGCTCCATCGTGCCTAGCGTTGCCTGCTCTGACTGGCAGCATCTCCCCACGAGGGGTCTCCAAAAGGATGGTCCCTTCTTACCTGGGATCCATCACTTGGAGACACGGGGGATGGAATCTGGGACATTCTGCACTCAAAGTAGGCATGCTAGATGATTATGTGGCTTTTATTTACTGAATCGGACCCTTGGTCCATTTAGCACAGCAAGCCGTAATCTGACTGCAGGCAGCCCCCCAGGCTCTGAGACAGAGGACCTTTTCCCAGCTCTGCTGTCCAAGAAACATTTTTAAAAATTGGATGTCCCCTGAGAACTTCTGCAGGCGATGCAATGCAATGCTCTCGCTGCTGAGCTATGCCCCCCCCGTGTCCCCCCCTTTCGAATGTCAACCTGTCTATCTTGGCCACGGGTAGTCCTCCAAACAAGGACAGCATTGGCAGCTTGTGGAAAGAAGCATGGCTGCCTCTCCTCCCCGTTTCCCAGGGGAAATCCATGAATAATGCCTCAGCAATTTGGACAACCACTTTGGAATGCCTGAGGGCTCTTCGGATGGCTACGCTTGCGAAACTGCCTTATACAGAGTCAGGCGCTGGGTCTTTCTCAGGGGTGCAGACCTTCTTCTGAACCCTCCAGGCTCAGAGGCAGGATGCCTATGCACACCAGTTGCTGGGGGACGTGGGCTGGAGGGTGCTGTTGCACTCGTGTCCTGCTTGTGGGTTCTCGGCCGAGAGCTGGTTGGCCCCCGTGTGAGCAGAACGCTGGACTAGATGGACCCTCGGTCTGATCCAGCATCAGGCCTCTTATGTTCTTTACTCCACAACCTCAGGCATCTCTTGATCCAATAAGAGCAGAACATGAAGCATTCAGGAGTTACACCAAGCCTGGCCAATCTAGAGACTGCATAGCAGCCTCCCTACACCCTAGCACCCTTCAGATGTCTTAGACTACAATTCCCATTATCCCTAGTCAGCATGGTCGTGGCTATATAGTGTGCGCCAATTGCAGGGGGCCATACCTAGTCCCTCCTACATCTGGAGGGGGAGCTCTAAGCCCTAAACAACACACTCCCAAACTAGATTTCTAGATATTCCAGATATGCCATAGTGAGCTGCGGGAGCAGGCTGGTTGTACATGGTGACAGATGAGCATTTTATTATTTTTGTAGTTAAAATATGTTCTCCTTTCTGAAACAAAATGGTGCTTCTTCCTAAGTGAGTGTGTTTAGCATCAGAGCAGCAAACTCTATTTTATTCAGAGTTCACTACTCAACAACAAACCATGGGTTCCCTTTTGGGGTTGTTCGTGGCAAACACCCATAGTTAAATCATAGCGCAAGGTTCGCACATGACGACAACCCATGTTTCAACGACAACCTCTACTCAACCCATACTCTGGGCTGTCATTACATGAGAACCAGATCACAATGTGAGAAGAGTTTCTACACCGTGCAGAAATACCTTACATTTCCTTTGTCTCAGGTCTTCTTTGGGGATGTTTTTAGATTTCTACAACCTATAAACTTCCTTATTATCTTATGTACAAGAAGAACCTCCACAAAGTGTCCCTGAATAAGCTCCAAAAATCCCCAGATAATACTCATTCTATTTTGTAATCCTAAGGGAGGGAGATAAATGTAGAAGGGGGAAATCCCACATTGGCTTCCTCCTCAGCGGTGTTAGAAAGAATGCTTCTTGTTATTCTTTCTTGGAAGGGGAGTGGGGAACAGAGAGATGATTTTGCAGGAGCTCAACTGAGCTCATTGTTTACAAATATCTTTCTGCCACACAGAAATAAAAACCAGCCTAACTGTTTCTAGTTGTGTTTTGAATGTCCAGTAAGTGGCTTCCTGTTGGCATCATGTATTTGGAAGAGCAGAGATTTCACAAGATGTGAAATTTTATAATTTGAGGAGCAGAGAGATTCACAGCAAATAAAACAGGGATACCGCTAAAATAGTCTGGGTCATAGAATTATAGAATAGTAGAGTTGGAAAGGCCTATAAGGCCATCAAGTCCAACCCCCTGCTCAATGCAGGAATCCACATGAAAGCATACCCGACGGAGGATTGTCCAACTGCCTTTCGAAGGCCTCTAGTGTAGGAGAGCCTACAACCTCTCTAGGTCATGGATTCCATTGTCATACTGCTCTAACAGTCAGGAAGTCTTTCCTGATGTCCAGGCAGAATCTGGCTCCCTGTAACTTGAGCCCATTATTCCGCATCTTGCACTCTGGGACGATCAAGAAGAGATCCTGGCACTCCTCTGTGTGACAACCTTTCAAATACTTGAAGAGTGCTTATGTGATTATAACTTACTTGTTTGCCTCTTGTATGGATATTGCCTGAGAAATTCCAGTGCGCCCCTCTCTCTCTCTCTCTCTCTCTCTCTCACACACACACACACACACACACACACACTGTACAATCATCTTGGGATTCTATTACATAAGAATGCAGATAGGGAATTGCATATTCGAAGGCTTCCCCATGCCCATAACTCCCTGCCTGTGGAAAGCTAACCCCTCAGGGAGAAAAGCTAGGCTAGAACATTTCTCTCTAAAGCCCAAGCTTTCTCCGTGCATGGAGTTCCTGCCTTGGATGTCTGTTTTCACTTATTCAGTTCTCCCGTGGTCAGATGTGTGAAATCCTAGGAGGACTGCACCATGTCCCCTACTCACCCACAGAGCATTTGAATCAGCTTGCTGGAGTTAACATGAATGTAGGCAAGAGGATCCCTAGGGACATTTCCATGGGATAATAATAATAATAATTATTATTATTATTTGTAGCCCGCCTCTCCCTCCGGATCGAGGCGGGGAACAACAACAATATAAAACATAAAAATCACAACAGTTTTAAAAAAAAAAAAACAAGAGAAAAATACAACATTAAAAACATCTTAAAATTCATCTGGATAGGCCTGTCAGAAGAGGACAGTCTTCATAACTGTCTTAAATTCATGAAGACTGTCAATTTGTCTAACCTCCTCCGACAGACCATTCCATAGTCTGGGAGCGATGGAAGAGAAGGTCCGCTGGGTAACACCCGCCAGCCTAGTTCTGGCTGGCTTGAGTAAGTTCTTCTCAGAGGACCTGAGTGTGCGGGGCGGATTATACGGGAGAAGGCAATCCTGCAGGTAACCTGGACCCAAACCATGTAGGGCTTTAAAGGTAATAACCAACACTTTATACTTCGCTCGGAAACTGATTGGCAGCCAGTGAAGCGATTTTAAAACTGGTGTAATGTGATCACCCCTAGGTGTACCGGTGACCAACCTGGCTGCCATATTTTGAACAAGTTGAAGTTTCCGGACTAGGCACAAAGGTAGCCCTATGTACAGCGCATTGCAGAAGTTGAGCCTCGAAGTTACCAGTGCGTGCACTACCATCTTTAGGTCTTCCAACTCTAGGAAGGGGCGCAGCTGGCGTATCAGCCGAAGCTGATAGTAGGCACTCCTGGCTGTCGCATCAATCTGAGCTGTCATCTGGAGCGACGGATCCAGGAGTACCCCCAAGCTGCGAACACAATCTTGCAGGGGGGGGTGTAACCCCATCCAGAACTGGTTGACACACCTCCAGACCCAGGTTGGGGCCTTTGACAGCAAGCACCTCCGTCTTGTCTGGATTCAGCTTCAGTTTGTTTTTCCTCATCCAGCCCATTACTGCCTCCAAGCATTCATTCAGAGGAGACACACTATCCTTAGCTGACGATGTTGTCGAAGGCATAGAGAAATATATTTGGGTGTCATCAGCGTATTGATAGCACCCTGCCCCATGCCTCCGGATGATCTCTCCCAGCGGTTTCATGTAAATGTTAAACAGCATTGGGGAAAGGATGGCACCTTGTGGTACACCACATAGCAGCTCCTTTTTTGAAGAGCAGCTATCCCCAAGCATCACCATCTGGAGCCTGCCCGGGAGATAGGATCGGAACCACTGAAGCACAGTGCCCCTGATTCCCAATTCCCCCAGGCGCTCCAGAAGGATACCATGGTCGATGGTATCGAAAGCCGCTGAGAGGTCCAAGAGTACCAGCAGGGACACACTCCCCCTGTCGATACTAAGGCGTAGATCATCTACTAATATCAGATGTTATGCTTCTGGAAGGAAAAAAGAAGGCAAGCATAGAGAGACTCTGCCATGTGTGTGTGTTTTCTGAATGTTTGAATCCAGTGGATTAGCCCAGAAGCTGGAATTCAAGACCTAAAGCATGGAGCCATCCTTGGGCATTGGCCAGGAATGGATTCGGGGGTAGATGATTCAGGCAACGGGCCAGGATGCTGGGCTTGTGGAAGGATGGGAGTTAGCCAGAGACTATCTACCCAACTATCCACTCAACAACTGGAACAAATAGTACAATCCATTCATGTTGACTTGTACAGATGGCAAGGGTAACCCATGAAGACAGCACTGAGTTAACATTAGGGACATCCATCACTGTGAAATCTGGACCTTTTGGGGCTCCAGAGGACTCCAACTGAGCACCAAACTCAGCTCGCATTTGCTGGCAGAGCCACACGGCTTTTCCTGAAACCTGGGAACTTTTCAGGATTTTACAAATTTGCATAAAAAGAGATCCATGCAAACTGTGGTTACAATTTGCGCAAAGTATGCAAATGACACTCACAATTTGCGCAAATGACTCCAATCGCAGCTGCAATTTGCCCGAATTTCTTTTTACGCGAATTAAAAAAAAAAAACCTACAGAAAAGCTCTGAACTGGCTGGACTTGAAGCCGATTGAGTCGTGCTAGCTCTTGGGGAAATGATCCGGAGTTGGGGGGCGGGGCTCCGCCATCCCTAGTTAACTTTTTGTTTCTACTTTGCAGAAAAATATACAGCATCCATGGCAGGACTGATGAAATGCAGGGGAAAGCATGCTGAAGATGCTCCCTTCCTGGGACTCCATTTGGCCTCCAGGCTGATTCAGGGTGGCCATGTGCCCTCTTTTTCAGAGGACTATCCTCTGCTTTGAAGGTCTCTATTTAAAGGGCTTGAAGATGCCTTCTATTAAACTAGCAAGTCTGGTTTAAAAACCAGTTCTGCAAAGTGTAGGTTTCTTCGTATTAAGATTTTGGGGGTGCAAGTGCTTCTGAGGGGTGCATCTGCATCCCCTCAAAAGCCTGAAATTGTGTGCTGCGGCCAAAGGCAGTGCAGGTGATGTGTGGCCGGCACATTGGAGGTAGCATTCAGCAGTGGCAACAGGGGGACATGGAAACTCCAAGCTCCTAGGAATGTTGCAAGTTCGGGCTGTTCCAGGACTTTATCTGGAGATGCCTTCACAGCCCTCTTGCACAAGCAATGGGAAAACAGAATTAGCAATGGCATTTTAATTTCTCCTTTTCTGGGAACATTCTGAGCTAGCAATGCAACAGGAGATCCTTGTACCAGCCAAGGTGATGCTGAATTTCAATAATTCACAGGCTGTAACAGTATCCTAATCTTTCATCAACATTCTTTAAGGTTTCCTGGCTTACAACACTGTGTAGGGAAAAATGCCAGTAATGTACATCTTCCTCCATGTAGGATATTGCCAAACTCATTTAGGAACACAGCTAGAAATGGTGCCCTCTCCCCAAATCCATCCTGTCAGAAATATTAATGTTCTTCTCTCTGTTTCATCTTCTTCCTCACCCTCATACACAGGTTTGGGGCAAGACACTCTCAATGGTCATCCTCCATCAGTGACTTTGCTTTCTCACTACCATTGTCACCTGCCAGCCACATCTCTATTGGGAGGGAATTCCAGAGGATAGGGGCCACCCCGGAGAAGCCCCTGTCTCTAGCATCAGTCAACTTAACTGATCTTGGAGGGGAAGTCATATGCCTCTTCAAGCAGGACATAAGAAGGGCCCTTATGTCTGCTGTTCAGAGGGCTGGTGAGGTTATTGGTCAGCAATAGTGTTACTTGTATCCAGGGGTAGATCTACACTACTGCTTTATAACAGTTTATAATGGTTTTAAACCATTATAACCCGTTTATAACCATTATAAACTAGGGATGTGTATTGTATCGTTAAAATGTACAATAATGATACAATATGCTCTTTATCGTGCGTGTGTTTAATGATAACGATACGATAGAAAAACCTCTGATAAATATCCGATCCGATAATTTTCAGCCCGATTATATCGGATTATCGGACTGCCATATAAATAAACCTATAACTGATGTATTTTAAAGGTTAGAAGCTTGAAACTTGGTCACAGTGCTTATGGGGTATGCCTAAGTATGTGTATGAAATTTGAGATCAATCCCTCCAACCCTCAATTTTATATGAATTTATTAAAGATCGTTTAAGTTCTGACAGGTCAGAACAACAGCTCGCCACGTGCATTCATTCAGACCTGTCAGAAAGTTGCAGGATCTTTCAAAAATTCATATAAAATTGAGGGTTGGAGAGATCGATCTCAAATTTCATACACATGTCTAGCACATGTTGCTACACATATGTGCCAAATTTCAGATCAATCTCTCGACCCCTGTATTTTATATGAATTTTTGAAAGATCGTGCAACTTTTGACCTGTCAGAACTTAAATGTTCTTTAATAAATTCATATAAAATCGAAGGTTGGAGGGATCGATCTCAAATTTTGTACACATATGTAGGCATACCCCATAAGCATTGTGACCACGTTTCAAGCCTGTAACTTTGAAAATACAGAAGTTATAGGCATTTTTCTAAAAAAAATCAGCTCTATAGGGCACAATGGGGCTGCAAATTAAATATCGGATTTCCGATAATTATCATGAAGACGATACGATTAATCTACGATATTATCAGAGACGATAATTTTTTTGGTCCGACATTCCGATAACGATAAAATACGATATTTTTGGGTGTGCACAACCCTATTACAAACCATTTTAAAGTGTTATATCCTGTTGGTGTAGATCGGGCCCAGAATAATCAGTGGCTTTTCTTCATCAGGAATTGATTTCTTTCCTTGGCAAGCTAGAGAACACTCCTCAAAGGTCCATCCAGTCCAGTGGACATCCAGATGCCAGCAGGAAGCCCACAAGTAGCACCTAAAGGCCACAGACTTCTCCAGATGTTTACTCCTTGGTGTCTGGTGTTCAGTAGCACATTGAACCTAAACCTGGTGGTGTCATATTAAAGGAGGCACAGTAGTGTCTCCTTTGTTTAGCGCAATGAGTAAAAAACACATTCCACCATGTTAAAGGGGTAATGTGGGTGGGGGTCGTTCTAAAATTCATAAAATCGAAAATGTTTCACCAATCTTCCTGAAATTTACTTGTGCCAGAAAGAAATGTTGCTTTTACATAACCTGAAAATTTCAAGACGGTTGGTGACAGATTGAGGGAAGGATGGCAGTATAAAGTAGAAAAGAAAAACGAACTATCTGAATCGGAATGATTCCTATAATTATGACTGGTGATTATATATGTCATGGATTTTTGAAAAGAATAAGCCCTTACTAAGGGCGGATCTACACACGAGTTTTTTGACGTTTTATAAGGGTTATGAAAACTCTTTGGGCCACATGACGCACTCCCTATAACGTTGTATATCTGAGGTTTTTTAAAACTCCCTTCAGTTATATACAACGGTTTCACTTTTAATAAATTGTTTTAAGTAAAATAATGTGTCCTTCCTTACCGTTTGATTCATGGGGGCAGTGCTTCCTTTACTGGTGCCCAAATGCTGAGCAGTTGATTGGTGGGGAAGAAACAGGAAGTGGACCAGTGAACTACAACCCCCACAATGCCTTGCCCTAAAGTCATTGAAAAACGAAAGAGAAAGAGACAGGGCAGAACAGTGTGTGATCGCACACACCGCTTTAAAGACTGAAGACTGTTTCTCCTGTAACGTGAGTACTCAGCAATGTGGCCTAAGACGTTTTAGAACACACCTATTTGGAACGTTTTAAAATACAATTTAAAACGCTCCAAAGGACTGTGTGGATTCCCCCTAAGTAATCCAGTTGTGGATTACATCTGTCTACATCTGTAATGAATAGTGGCCCTTTGGTTATCAAGCATGGTGCTATATGTGAGATCTATGTGAGAGGAAAGTACTGGGCAGACCCTCTATTTGGTAAGGATATAGAACAGCGTTTCCCCCTCCTGCTGCCCTCCAGATGTTTGAGATTAAAAGTTCCAGCATTCCTGACCATGGGGCATCCTGGCATGCAATGATGGGAGTTGTAATCCAACGCCTTTGGACGGCAGCAGGTTGGGGAAGGGCTGCTCTAAACAAAATAAAAGAGAAGTAGGTGGCCCTAAGTTGTTTGTCATCAGTTTTCCACAACCTCACAGTCACCTCTGCATATCATATTCTCCATCCTGTCCTCACGGTTTATCTGCTTTGGGAGAATGAGATTTTCACTTGCACTTTCTGCCTCCTTAGGGAGGACGTGGTGTTAAGGCTTGTGAGCCTTAACTCCCAATTTCCCTGCTTTTGGGTGCTTGGTTGGAAACTGTACAGCCTTAACATTAGTTTTGTAAACCGTAAGGTTTTTTGTTTAATGAATAGCCATCTTAGCTAATAACCACTGCCAGACCCCCTCTTTGCCTAACCCCCTTTTAACGCCATCTTAGCCAGTGGCAGTGAATCCCATAAGCCAAGTCTGCCTTGTGAGAAGGATCTTCTTTCATCTGTCCTAAATCTATATATGTCAGACAGAGGTAGAGCTGACAGGGGGTTGTTTTGGGATGAATTGAGGAGGGGGGCTGGGAGAGAGAGGGGGGGAGGGAGGGAGGGAGAGGGAGGGAGGGAGAGGGAGAGAAACCAAGTACTAAGTTGTTCGTCATCAGTTTTCCACAACCCCACAGTCACCTCTGCATATCATATTCTCCATCCTGTCCTCACGGTTTATCTGCTTTGGGAGAATGAGAATTTCACTTGCACTTTCTGCCTCCTTAGGGAGGATGTGGCGTTAAGGCTTGTGAGCCTTAACTCCCAATTTCCCTGCTTTTTGGTGCTTGGTTGGAAACTGTACAGCCTTAACGTTGGTTTTGTAAACTATAGGTTTTTTGTTTAATGAATAGCCATCTTAGCTAATAACCACTGCCAGACCCCCTCTTTGCCTAACCCCCTTTTAACGCCATCTTAGCCAGTGGCAGTGAATCCCATAAGCCAAGTCTGCCTTGTGAGAAGAAGGATCTTCTTTCATCTGTCCTAAATCTACTACCAGTCGATTTCATTGTGTGACCCCTGAGGTCCAGTATTACGAGAGAGGGAGCAACGTTCCCCCACACCATGCATCCACCACAGTATCATGCCATCCACCCCGGCCGCCCCTGGTCGTCTGTGCAAAGAATGGGAGAGCGGTGAATGAGTGGTATGCCAGATTCACATGGTGATACGTCACCCACCAAGACTGATTCCCATGTCTTGATGTCTGTAGCATAAAGAGGTGACTTGGATGTGTGAGTCAGTTTTCACCACCTCACCTTTTCGTCACCTCAATGTCATTTCACATTACACCATCTCATTTCACCTCACTCGTTTCACCTCGCCTCTCTTTTCAACGTCCCAATTTTCACCACTCTGATTTCCCCTCACATTTCACCACCTCATTTCACCTCACGTTCACCACCACTCCTTTCACCTCACATAACCTCGATTTTCACCTCACGACACTTGTTCCACCACCTCAGCTTTTCACCTCACATTTCACCTCACTTCTACTTTCCACCTAGTTTCACCTTGTACCACTTGAACTTTCACCTCACATCATCACAGTTTTCCACCTCTCGTTCCGCCATCTTAGTTTCACCTTACATTTTTCACCACCTCCACCTCCACCACGTATCACCTCGACCTCCATGCATCACCCCAAGCAGTTAATCGACTCAGCCAGTCACGAAGTGTTGAATAATCCAGTAAGTACGTGTGACGTTTTGCCACCCAGAGAGTGAAAAGTCGCTGCTTTAGTGGGAAGCTTCGCAAGGCTGAGCTCATGGCCCAAACCACTCAGGACACAGCATGTCTAGGACAAGAGGCTTGTTTGCAACAGGAAGAAATGACTCAGCATCTTGAAACTTGTTTCATTTTTTCCCCCTTCCTCAGGATGCCTCTTCAGTGATCATCCTGGATTTGGTGACTTGATGTGTGTGGAGAATAATCAGGAGGAGGAGGAGGAAGGGGAACCAAGTTGTCACGAAGAACCGACCTCTATCACCATGGTTGTGGGCCATCTTAGCTGGGCAGCCAACAGGGCCGGTTTAGGTCTTCTGCTTTCTCTTTTCCATCCCAGTCTCTTGGCAGATGGACAATTTAACTTCACGTTACAAAATTGGGAACTTGTCCCCTGTGCCTGTTCAGTGCATTCCCTTCCTTTTATTGTTTTATTGTGATTTTATCAGAATGTGAGCCTATGTGGCAGGGCGTCGCTGCTGTATTGTTTTACTATGTTCAGCACCATGTACATTGATGGTGCTAAATAAATAAATAAATAAATACAACAACTTGACAGGCCTGGCTGGAAACAAGGCAGCTTTTGAAAGTACAGCCCGTTGACTCATCCATTCTTCTTGGGTCTGTGTTCCTATCTAACAAGTTTCCAGTCCTGTATCTTTTTTGAACTGGGTATTTTGAACTGTTTATTTGTTTTGAACATGGATGCAATCTCTGCAATATACGCATAGGATTTTTGGGCTGATTTTTCGTCATGACATCTAAGCTAACAGCCCTCTCTATTTAACAATGGCCGTTGATTGGTACCAGCAATTGCCTTGCGGTGTGCTTTTCCTCTGAAAGGCAAACAGCCCGTCAGAGTACCTTTGCTTATCTGTTTAGTATCCTTTGTGTTTCCCAAGTCCTTAAAGCACCAGGACGCAAATGCAAATGCTGGAGGCCTCATCATTACGGCTAAAAGGCCATCCCATTTATTTGCAAACACTGGATCCTGTGTGTGCCTGCAAACACAATGGCCTCAGTCAAGATTTAACAATGCCTTCTTGGCTAATGGCTGCTGGGTGTCCAACCACAATGCTGACTCTAGGAGCAATCCCAAATTATGGATAATTTCTGTGTCACCCATATCTAAAGGTGTGCATCTTTACAGATTGTCTGGTTTGAACTTCATGGTGGCTGGCAAGACCAGAATCTTCTCACATACACATACCCACGGCCCTATGCCTACCACGCAAACAGCATTTGGAAGCCAAAGGATCAGCCTTCTTAAAGCAACTATTATGATTAATAATAATTCAGCAGCAGCGTAAGATTTTCTGTTCCAGCTTCCTGTTCTAGGCTGGGCTCAACCAAAGGTAAACACAGAATCAAAGGATGTTCCAGTCTCCTATTCAGTTCTCAAGCACAGCACTTAACTCTGAGTGCTTGCCAAGTAGGGATCTGTATTATATTATTATTATTAATAATAATAATAATTTTTATTTCTATTTCCATTTATTTCATTTCTAACCCGCCTCTCCATCCAGATCGAGGCGGGGAACAACAATAAATACAAATATAAAAAAACAAAATAGATAAACCATTAAAACAGGTAAAAACAATACATTATTTAAAACATCTTAAAATTAAACTGGGTAGGCCTGCCGGAAGAGAGCAGTCCTCACGGCTTTCTTAAATTCCAGAAGACTGCTAATTTGTCGAATCTCCTCCGGCAGGCCATTCCACAGCCTGGGAGAGGCAGAAGAAAAGGTCCTCTGGGTAACACTCGTCAGCCTAGTTCTGGCTGACTGGAGTAAATTCTTCCCAGAGGACCTGAGTGTGCGGGGCGGATTATACGGGAGAAGGCGATCCCGCAGGTAACCTGGACCCAAACCATGTAGGGCTTTAAAAGTGATGACCAACACTTTATACATCGCCCGGAATTATAAATTCCACAGCCTTCACGCAATTATGTGGAAAGGCTGTAGAGAAGGTGAATTAGTAAATAGCTGCACAGCATTTGTGCTAAAAAAAATAATTGATCTGAAAAAAGTCCCTTAGCTGCAAACAGCTCTTCACATCTTTTTTTTCTTCTCAGTAACTCCAAGACTGTTGCATAATAAATAGTGTCGCATCCTGAAGTATTGGGTTGTGGAATGACTCACACAGCCTACTACTGGCCATGAAGCCTTCAGCAGCTGAGCAGAAAAGAGGTGATCGCTTGGCCACCATGGATCCGTGGCTGCTCTGAGCCCTTGCTTTCTTCTTCTGCCTGTTGAACTTCCAGTGCGCTGCCAGTGAATGGGCCCAACACTACCCATCTTCCTTAGCCTCAAGGGTGTGATGCTGAATGTGTTTCTGAGTGACCATTGCTCCGTTCCCACAAAGAGATGGTAATGCCAAGTAGACTTGGCCCATGTGAGTTGAGAGTGTGGCTTGCAACATGAACCAACTCTTCTGCAATATATAAGACATGGGTGTTGAACTTCAGGCTCATGTGCTGGTCCATCCCTCTGGGGTTCCCAGAGAACCACACACCCTTACTCTGACCCCACCCCCTTTTCCTGACCACCAATCATTTATGGTTTCCTGGTTTGTTTGTGTGGCTTTCCCCCCCCAATTCTAAAGGATTGAAATGCCTCTCCTAGGGCTTCGTTACTGGCAGCAAGTGGTTTAAGCTAAAGATACGCTGGTGTTTTTGATTCCACCCCCTTTGCCATTGGCCACACCTCTTTTATCTTAAGCTAGGCTGACCAGATAAAATCCAGGTCAGGGCTCATGTAACTTTAACAGTTGCAGAGAAAAGGGAATTTCAGCCGGAGTCATTTGTATGCAATTAGTTCCTGGTGAAATTCCCTCTTCATCACAATAGTTAAAGTTGCAGGGGCCCTGCCTTCTTTTGTATATGGTCACTCTAGTATAGTGCCTGCACCTTTAACTGTTGTGACGAAGAGGGAATATCACCTGAAACTAATTGCATACAAATGACTCTGGCTGAAATTCCCTTTGCTCTACAACTGTTAAAGTTACATGAGCCCTGACCTGGATTTTATCTGGTCACCCTATCTTAAGCCCCACCCAACACTGGACTACAGCCCCCGAAAAGCTACTCCAAAGTTGAATTTCGCTCTAGGGCTGAAAGAGATTCAACACCCCTGACTAGGGTGACTAGATTTTAAAAATCAAAATCCCGCCCCCCCCCCGCCACCCCAAAACAAAACAACCCCTCACCAAGCCACCCCCCCAAAAAAAACCCAGCCTGGACCTACCGCTGGGTTCCTCCGCCGCCCGCGCGGGGTCCTCCGTCGCCCGCACGGAAGAGGCGGGAGAGGGCCGGATCCAGAAGTGACGTAACCAGCCCTCTCCCGTCTCTTCCGCGCGGCCTCTGGCCTTATGAGCCCGGCAGCAGTGGCGAAGGCGGCGGAGGAGCCCGGGAAGCGGCCGCCCCAGCAGGTAAGTGCCCCCCTTCGTGCTTACCTGCTGGGGCGGCTGCTTCCCGGGCTCCTCCGCCGCTGGGTCTACCGCCGCTCCTTGCTTGCTGCCACCGCCGCGTGACCCCCCGCCACCCCGGGTTGCCCCCCCGCCCCCCGGTTGGGCCGGTTTGCCCCTGGATTCCCGGTTAGGACCGGGAAATCCCGAGCCACCTGGTCAGCCTACCCCTGAAGTAGGAGTTATGGGGCAAGGAGACCCCTAGGAAGACCATCAATGTGGAACGGATACCTTGAAGATAGAAACTTTCGAATCACTGGCCTGATTAAGTTCTGGTCCCAGCAGGTTGTGTTACTGTGGACATTTCTGATGCTTCCAGACCCAGACACACCTAAAATCCGAGGTGTGGTTCCTGAAGAACCCTTGTGTTTCTAGTCATTCTCTTTGGGCCCGAAAAGTCCCTTGCTCTAAACTAGGGTGACCAGGAGGACAGGGCTCCTGCATCTTTAACAGCGGCTTAGGAAAGAGAATTTCAGCAAGTAACATTTGTATGCATGCAGCACCTGGTGAAATCCCCTCTTCATCACAACAATTAAAGCTGCAGGAGCCCTGCCCTCTTTTGTATCTGGTCACTCTAGTATAGCTCCTGCAGCTTTAACTGTTGTGATGAAGAGGGGATTTCACCAGGTGCTGCATGCATACAAATGGCACCTGATGAAATTCCCTTTTCTATGCAACCATTAAAGATACAGGAGCCCTGTCCTTTTCATATGGTCACCCTATCTAAACAGGATCAAGGCTGAATTATAGTTGGTGGCTACCAACAGGGAGAATGACCTCATGAGTCCACTAATTTGGGGTTTCTCATTTATATGTTTACCCAGACTGAACCTCCGATGTACATGGGAGATAAATATCGCCCATTTGGGCCAGCCCTCAGTGATTCATTTGTTTTCAAGCTAACATTGACGATCATAATGAATTAAAAACAAAACAAAAGCAAAACAATAATGGAAGTCACGGCTGGCCCAGCTCATGTTCTAAGATGGAACAATTTCATTATATTAGAATTGGATTCATGATCACTGTGTGAATCACAAATCACTTCTATGAATCCTGCCATGAAGTATATTTGTGCCTTCTAACTTGTAGTAAAAGGGTGTGGCTTAAATGCTGTAGGATTCCTTGCACTTATAGACAGCGGTGGATGTCTCAGGATAGCAACCCTGAGAAAACAACCTCTGGATCTTGACTGTGTAACATGCTAAATATACATCTCCTGCAAAAGATGCACATCATAATGTAGAAGCCACTTCTATACACATAGGAAAAATCCTGCAGCCTTACAGGGGCTTTCGTTCTCTGCAGTGTTTCCACCTTCATGACGCACTCCTTTACACGCAACCACATGTTTTAATTGAAAATTTCCCTTCTTGGAAAGGCTCCACTGTATTTAATGAGACACCAATTCATGGAAGTTTACAGGTCCTTTTCATGATGCTGCCAATCTCCAGGATGTCTCCAGCGCCTTCCTCAGGATTCGTGTTTTGAAAAAAGATCAAAGATAATGAATTATTTAAAATTATTTTGGGATATCTCATGTGTGAAGTCGACGTACTATAATGCAGCCACTAGTTGGCAATGTTTTATTGAACTTTATAGAGCACTGCCAAGAAGGGAAGTTTTCAATTACAAATCATGTGGTCGCCATTGGTCGCCATCTAAAGGAGCCATATCAAACACGGAAAAGACTCCAGAAAAAGAAACCCTGGTAAGAATGCAAGTGTTTTCCTTAATGCAGAGATGCTCGTATACTGATTTTGACTGTTGGTTGATCTAGCTCAGTATTGATTACACTGACTGGTAGTGACTCTTCAGGCTTTCTGACACAAGTCTTTCCCAACCTTACCTGGAAATGCCAGGAACCAAACATGAAACATGCAAAGCGGGTGCCCTGTCACTAAGCTGAATGCCCTACCTTTTTCTATTTGCTGCCTTTCAGCCTTGATGTTTGGGACTTGAGGTGCTTGTACTGATTCATCTGTGCTTGTACTCCCTTGTGCCCATTAAGCAAGACAAGGAAGTCAAGGGCCGTGCAGTGAAAGCTGGCTCCATTGTGCGTTTCTTGCACATGAAATTATGTGAGATGGGTAGTAGGTGTACACATGCAAGGATGGACGGGTGGGGACATTCAGCAGACTAATTTTATCTTCATGACTAAACCAGAAGGACTCTGGGGAAGATAAACCTACTTTGTCACCCTAACAAATGGCAGAGAATGTTAGCTCTGAGCATTTTGTTTTTTTAACCTGACAGCTAACATTAATGTGCAGCGAGATCCGAGTTGCTTCATTGACGCATTCCTGAACTAAGTGCAGTTTATGTAACTCGGGGTGTAAAGAATTCTGGGCATTCCCATTGGAAGCAGGAATTATGTAATCTGGGACAAAGAGAGAATGCCAGACAAGAGGGTGAAAAAGATTTTGAGGGCTCTGGAGAATACTGTGTGTATCGTAACTTTCTAAACGCCTTTTCCCCAAGGCGTTTTCTGTTTTCCACCATTGTACCTGACTCTGGATTTGAATGCAACATTTCAAAGGCTGATTGCTGAGCGAAATCTTGCATTTCAAGAAAATACTGCAAAGGACAGCAAAACTAAGCCCGAAGTCAGCAAAATCAAAGTTGATCCTAGTAAGGCGTGCGTTTGAGGACTATTTGTACTTGTTCACAACAGGGATTTTGTCCCCACTGAAGTAAGAGAGGAACTCAGAGCAAGTTTCCACATCCCAATAGCCTCCAGATTTATAAGACTATTGTCCCATCATCCCCAGACAACATTGTAGTGGTGCCCCAGAGAAAGCTGCTCCACAGGCCTACGGCTCAGTTGATGCGTTCTTAGAGAGAAAGCCAAGATGAAACTCACAGATTTCCCCCTCATAAAAGCTAAGAGGAACAAAGGCCTCCCAAGCCCAGAGAACTTCGGTCATTGGGCAGTACAGAAATGCAATATATATATTAGTAAATAGTGATGTAGATGTGTCAAGCGCCTAATTAATCATTTTAAAAAAAAAAGAAATACATAAATGTGTCTTCCAATTAATTGGGGCGCCTTTTTTTAGTCAATCAAAAGGTGTGTTTTTTAATCAAACAAGCTCCCATCCTAGTTAAAATACCCAAAATAACTTTTGTGCTGCTCTGTTGTGGATTGTTTGTGAACCGTGGGGCGGAGGAGAGAAAACAGCCCAAGGCTGCGACCCTGTGTTCTGTGGGAGGGTGTCCCAAGTGCCGAAAGATACTGTGGACTATTCCCTCTGCGAGACGAGAGGGACCAGCCAAATGTCTGAAGGAGTCAATCCCCTTCCATTGGCTGGCGTTCCTGATGTCGGTGGGGCGGCGCATCTGCTCCAGGTTCTGACTGAAACCACCTCACTGGCATCGAAGCCACCAGCCTCCACGGCGTGGGAGGCCATGAAGTGTAGTGGGAATGGCTGTCTCCACTTCCTGTTGGGAATATTGCAAACTTGTCTATAGGTTATAGAAAGGGAGGATGGGCATTTGGCTAGTTAGTGCGTGGGCATAGCTAGGTATAGGAACTCTATAGCCCACAGCAATGCTTCCATCCTTGCCAGTGAAAGCCAGGTCCTCCGTACCACCACCTTAAGACCTGCTAATGTAGCTAAGCAAGGATCCCGTTTTAAGTACGGAGGCCCTCCTGCAAAGGGGCTTAGCTAGGAAGCAGAGTCCTAGCTGGTCTCTGCCTCTCCCTGCTTTCATTGTTTGCTCGCTTCGAGGTAGTTCATGAGGTAAACTCTGTGTCATAAAGCTGAAAGCAGTCTCAGGTTCCCCTAAAGGAAAAAGCCAAAGGGACAGAGGAGAGTGAATCAAACCAGGAACTCAGGTGACGGTTAGCGGACCACAGGGGCCATTTCCTATTCTCCCCCAGACAATCCTTGAACATGAGCCAAGGGCAAAGCAGCCTGGGTTTGGAGTTTGCCAACAGCCACAATGTTGCTTGCTTTGCTACTTCTTTTCGCAGGTGGGAATTCGGAAAGCAGAATGGCACCAGCTGTGCTGCTGCTGGAACTCCTGGGTGGGTATTCCCCCTAGGTCCTGCCGGAGGCTTTGAATGAAATGAACCAGAATCCTTCACTTCTCTCCCTCTTAGCTTCTGTCAGCTGCACTGCTTGACAGCCTCTGGGTTCACCTTGCAAGATGTGGGTACAGGGCTTGCTGTGGCTGTCCACCCTCATCCTCAGAGGACAGAGGGATACTTCAGGAAAAGGCGGACAGGCAGGTGTGAGCGAGCGACCTCCAGAGAGCCAGGAGTGGGACAAAGTAGGTACTTTGTTTGTGTCTACACTCTGCATTCTTTCATGCGCTGAAGTCTGGAGGCATGGCTGGTGTATAATTAAGAAGGTGGGGTTGAGGAGAGAAGAAAGTCTTCGAACTCTCATGGCAAACACGCTCTTCCTGTTCTTTGCTTGGCTAAAACAACCTGAGCGCTGCTCAGTAGGTATTGAAATTACACCTGGGCACATGATGTTCTGCCTGGCATTGATGCCTGCTTGCTGCCCATGCAGGGGAGTGAGTGACAGGCTCCTTCTGAAGATCGTACCAAGATACTAAGCCTCAAAACCAATACTCGCCACCCATCCCTCCTGCGTGACTCCTCCGTACTTTTTCATACGGTGCATCAAAGCCAACGCTGAGCTGAATTTCAGCGCTGAAATTTAGATAGCACTGGCGTGCAGCTGTGACATCAGCTCTGAGACTCCCATGAGGAACATCGCTGCTCTTTGGGGTAATGAGATTCTTTGGCACAGCTTTCTTCTTTGAAAGACAAAACATGCCCTATCCGAGAGAGTCCTGGACTCTTTCTCTGGGCCAGCCTCCCCAAACCGCATCGTCTCCCAGCCAGTATGTATTGGATTACGGTATAGCTGACTGGGGGAATATGGGCTTTGTGGTCCAACACATCTGGAGGGAAGCCAGTCGAGAAGCTTGCTACGGGCTTCCATGTAGAGTATTCGGAGTTGCTCTTTCTTCAGAGTTATGTGCTATTGGGTTCTCTGTGTGGCACGCTGGGTGCACCTGAGCATGAACCGTGTTTCATGACCCATCTGTCATTGTGTTTGCTGCTTTAATTATGCTCTTCTCTGCTGCTTCATTTTAAGTTCGTTTTAAGTTCGCCACCCATGTTTTTATCATTTTAAAAGACTTTCCTTCTCAGCTGCCTTGAGGGCTATTTCAAGTCGAAAGGCAGGCCATACTTTTCTGAAATAAATAAAAATAAAATAAGCCACTAGCAGCAAAGGAGAGCTCTGCTGCCTGCTTTCCACAGTGGCCAGCTAGATGCCTCCAAAACGAGGCTGTGAAGGGAACAGCGGCCTCCCATCATATGCTCCCCACTTCTGGCAGTATTCAGTGGCGTCATGCCTGTAAAGATGGTGCTTAACTGGATGGACCGTGGAGAGAGGTGATGAGAGAAGATGACGGTTCTACTGCTGAAGAGGAGTTAGACCAGCCCCATCAGGACCAATGTCAAGGGTAGGCATGGCTGGGCATCTACCAAAGACCCACGCCGCATTGCATCCAGTTCTGGGCACCGCATTTCAAGAAGGATGCAGACAAGCTGGAGGGGGTTCAGAGGAGGGCAATGAGGGTGATCAGGGGTCTGGAAACAAAGCCCTATGAGGAGAGACTGAAAGAACTGGGCATGTTTAGCCTGGACAAGAGAAGACTGAGGGGAGACATGACAGCACTCTTGAAATACTTGAAAAGTTGTCACACAGAGGAGGGTCAGGATCTCTTCTCAATCCCAGAGTGCAGGACACAGAATCAGGGTCTCGTTACAGGGAGCCAAATTCCTGCTGGACATCAGGAAAAACTTACTGTTAGAGCAGTACGACAATGGAACTACTCCCACACTAGAGGTCTTCAAGAAGCAGCTGGACAGCCATATGTCAAGTGTGCTTTAAGTTGGATTCCTGCATTGAGCAGGGGGTTGGACTCGATGGCCCTATAGGCCCCTTCCAACTCGACTATTCTATGATTCTATGATTCTGTAACAAGTCCCCTGGACTTGCTCCTTGTCTTAGGGAGGAGCCATAACTCAGTAGCACCTGCTTTGCATGCAGAAGGTCCCAGGTTCAATCCCCGGCATCTCCAGGTAGGGCTAGGAAAGAAACCAGTCTGAAACCCTGGAGAGCCATTGCTACCAGTCAGTGTTGACAATATTGGACTAGATGGAACAACAGTCTGACTCAGTATAAGGCAGCTTCCGATGTTCCTGTATTCTTATGTTCCTCTTCCCCATTGCAACTTGCTTAGAATCATAGAATGGTAGAGTGGGAAGGGGCCTCTAAGGCCATCAAGTCCAACCCCCTGCTCAATGCAGGAATCCACCTTAAAGCATCCCTAACAGATGGTTGTGCAGTTGCCTCTTGTAGGCCTCTAATGTGGGAGAGCCCACGCCCTCCCTAGGTCGTTGGTTCCATTGTCATAGCCATGAAGCTTCTTCACCAGCTTCTGGCTCTGGTCCACACTATGGTGGTGGTGAGAAGGAGGAGCAGGAGATGCTAGGCAAGCGGCAGCATTGAGGAGAAAGAGAAGCCATAGCAGCTGGTGGCCATGGTGGTGAGGAAGTAGATTCAGTGAGGGAGGAGGCTCATGGAGGGTGCTTCGCCCAACGAAACCTGGAGCCAGCACCAACCCCCATAAACTACACGAGTGGAAGGCAGATCATCCAGGGACTACATCTGAGCTGTAGGAGGTCTTCACACATGGCAGAGTATGTGTGTCATGTGTAAAAGTAAATGCGTGGTCACAGCTATCCTGGTCACAGCTATCCTGACTCAAAATCCAGACAGCTTCCAAAATTAATCATATCCCCTTCCTGGGCTCAGAAGAGAGCATTTTGCTATGGCCTGGACTTTGGTCCCCTTCTTCAGATCAGCTGAACTTTGAAGTTGACCTCAGAATGAAAAACCCCAGGGAAAGTTGACGAAGTCTGTGTAAGAGTGACTGGCCACCCTCCTATTGTGTGTAAAGAGCCTATGTGCTCTTACATAATCACGGTTGCTTTCATAGTCATTTGACCTGATGCCCGATGCCACCTCTTTCAATAGGCACCCGAGGCACTCTTTGGGTTTCTCTTTGGTCCGCTTCTTCGCTGCCATGTATACTGAAACCCAACGCCAACCTCCTAGTGCTAATTGAGCAGCCACTTTTGTAACTGCTCAGATTCCAGATTAATGTTGCCGGGGAATTCCTTGGCAGTTCAAATGCTAACCCCACGTTCTGTGTGTGAGCTTTGCCAAGGGAAACCTACAAAGGGGAGAGGATTTTGATTCCCCTTTCACCCTCCAGCAAGGGGAAATGGGTTCCGTGGAAGCAAGCAGAGGTGTTTCACCTTACCGACACCTCCTGCACACACAACTTTTCTATCCAGTGCTAGAGTACTGAACACACACACGCTGCACCTGGTTCAGATTCTGTTGGGTCCTGGCTGCTAGCTCCCACAAGGTGGATATTAAATCTGGCCCCATTTGCCAGCTACCACGTGCCCAGCCTCAAAAGAACTAAAAGAAAAGGAAGGAAGGAAGGAAGGAAAAAGGAACCATTTTATTCACGAAATAGAAGAACATCTCAGGGCAGGGAGAATCAGGTATTTGTACGCCAGATGTATTTGTGCTGGTTTTTATGATTCCAGCAATATAAGATCAATACTTCTGGCCGGGTTCCATCCTTAAACATGTTCTGTGGCCTGCATGCATCAAGCTCACTGAAGACCAAAGGAGCACTGAACTGTGCAGCTATATGCAGATATACTTCTGTATGGATCATGAAATCATCACAGCATAGAACTGGAATGGGCCATGGAATCCAGCTCCTATCTTGGAGGTATGAACCTACCCATGTGCTACTCCTGTAAGGGAGGTTCAGAGAATGGCAACAAGGCAGAGGACCTTCTTAGTGGTGGTCCCCTCAATCATGGAATGCTCTCACGAATGAGGTTTGCCCGGCACCAATATTGTTATCTTTTTAGCACCAGGTTAAGACGACACTCGTGGATATTTGATGGCATATGATGGACTTATTAATGTTAGTGAATTTTACAGGTCCCTGGTTATTTATCGTTAATTGTTTCAAGCTGTTCTATTTTTACTTTTATTTTAATTTTAAAGTTTTTGTATTAGGTTTTATCATGTTATATTTTAGGGTTTAAATTTTTGTGAACCACCCAGAGAGTTTTGATGATTGGACAGCATAGAAATGAATGAATTAATGAAATTAAATGAATGTGTAGGTATTAGTAGTAGTAGTAGTAGTAGTACTTCAGTTTTGGTACTGCTGTTGAATTTGCAGCTGACACACTTGACATGTTTCTATTTGTGTTTTACATAACTGCATCTGGTTTGTGGGCAGGGCTGAAAAAAAAGGAAGAAATTTGCATGTGGGCAAAGAAAGCTAACAGTAGCTACATCTTAAGATATGTAACCGAAACATTTTCAACATAAATTGCATAATTCCACAGTCACCAATGAGTGGGCCAGTTGAATGTGTATGTACGTAAGCACTCATCTTTTTTCTTGGCAGATGATCTGGCAGGATAAAGCATCCATTGTCTTATATCCTCAGTTTCTACCACATTCAGATTACCTTTGCTTGACAGGTTTGGATGCTAAGAATATCGCAATACTAGCTCATCAAGTTCAGGTTGGTTTTTAAAAAACGGTTGCATCACCAGGAAGACAATTTCATGAACTGCACATGGACAGAGAGATGTAGGAAGGAAACTGGAAGCATTTCAGAACAAGACAGGACATGGCTTGTATGGAAAAGGTCCCCCGTTCGGTCCCCGGCTTCTCCAGTTAAAAAAGCTTCTCAGGGACCTGGGTTGGGAAAAAGACGTCTCTTTGCCTGAGACCCTGGAGAAGCCAGGGTCAGTCAGAGTGGACACTACCATACTGAGTGGACCAAAAGTCTGACTCAATCTAAAGCAACATCATGTACTCATGCAGAAGTCCATCAGATTTAGGTAAATGCTTCAATCTGATCAATTTCAATTTTACTCAGGCCTCATCTACAAGAATTCGGCTTTACGCCTGGTTAGCCGATTATGCGCATATTCGCTGAAGCGCTTTATCGTAAATGCTTGTATGCAGGAGGTAATTGAGCACTCAACGGGTGACCTTACCGGTTGTTTCAAATGCGCTTTACAAGTAGTTAATACGGAGAATCGCTTGTTCACACAGTCAAAATGCGCTTTAACGGCCGGAGCTAAATAAAACTCGCTATTTAACGCGCATTCGATAATGCGCATAATCGGATGTTTAAAGCGCCTCTACGCCCGATTTGCACTCCGTTCTTGTAGAGGTAAATTTTTTAATGCGCCTTGAAAGAGCCTTGTAGAGGCAGCCTCAGTTGCATCCGATTTCCGTGCTAGAGTTGTAGAAGGGAAAGCCATTCTCCTCCAACCTTCTGCTCAGTGCAGGATCTACGATGCAAGAAGCACCTGCCACATCCCTGGGAGATGGTCACTCAGCTTCTCCTGAAATACATCCAGCAAAAGAGTGCTCGTTGCTTTTGGAAGCATTTTGTTCCACTGTCGCTCTTATCATCAGGATGTGCCTTCTAATCTACGGCAGAAACCTGGATTCCCTGCAATTTCCAACCACCATTTGGAGCAACAGAGAAGAAGTCTACCCTGTCTTTGGTATAGCAGCCCCTCAAATATTGAAGACAGCTTTCATGAGTGCCATGGGTAGATTTTGATGGGATTCACGAGGAGATAGTAGAGAGCATAATTTCATGGATCCACCCTCCACCACCACCAAAGGAGGTTGAGATGGTTTGTGCCACCTAAAGCTACATGGGGACATCTTTGACACTCTTCTCGTTCTGGAAATACCTTCCAGATACAAAGATGGGGCTCTTCCTTTGCCTGCGCAACAGACACATGTTAGAAACTAGAAGATGTTGGAGGCTAAAACGATGACTGAATGAAACATCCTGGAGAAACTCCCCCTTTTACAATTGCCAGTGTGTGCATAGATGTTTAAATAACAGGTCGGAAATGACAAAATGGTTCTTCATTCCCAAAGTATGTGTCAATCAAAAACTGAAACTGCCTGGAGAAATTAAAGGATGATTCTAAGAACTGTGGCAGCAACTGCAGCATTGCCCAAATCTAGGAATCACTGGGGCAGGAGGCCGTCAGTTATTATTATTATTATTATTATTATTATTATTTATTACATTTATATACCGCCCCATAGCCAAAGCTCTCTGGGCGGTTTGCAAAAATTAAAAGACTGAACATTAAAAGTCAATATACAAAATTTAAAACCATAAAACATAAAACAGCAGATATTTAAAACATTTTTAAACTTTTAAGCCTGTCCACAAAGTCAGTTAAAACCTCAACTTAAGCTGTTAAAATGCCTGGGAGAAAAGAAATGTTTTGACCTGGTGTCAAAAAGATGACGGTGTTGGCGTCAGGCGAGCCTCATCGGGGAGATCATTCCATAATTGGGGGGCCACTACAGAGAAGGCCCTCTCCCTTGTTGCCATCCTCCGAGCTTCCCTCAGAGTAGGCAGCCAGAGGAAGACCTTTGATGTTGTGGTCTACGCCGGGAGCCTCATACACAATCAAACCTTTGTAGGAAGAATTGCCTAACCCAGTAATGAACCCCAACGTGTTTTGTACCATAAAACAAAGTGTGTACTAGTTGTCCGGTTCCTGGCCAACCTGAGCTCAGGGGAGATCTCTTTGGAGGAGGAGGATTTGGGCCAGATTTACACCAAGCAGAACATAGTGGTATGAAAGTGGTATATAAAAGGCAGGAGCCACACCAAGCAGGATATAGCTGTATATGATATGTGTCTATGGGCCCCAACAATTGTCAGTGCACTTCAATACCGCTATAAAGCAATAGTGTGGCTCTTTCCTTTTATATACCCCTTTCATACTGCTATACCCTGCTTGGTGTAGATCTGGCCTTAGTTTCCACCACCACCCCAAAAATGCCTGAGACATCCTGAGGAGCCCCATCGCAGGGCTGGGTTCCCTTCAACCTCATCCCAAACCCTGCCTTGGTTCCTAACTCTCCTCCCTTCACCTGTGGCTCGCCCGTGTGCCGTATACAAAAACCAGGGTTAGATAGTTGACCTGCAGCGAATCTCACTCTCTCATTAGCAAACCGATTATTTAGCAATGATCAGGGTCAAGATTTGGAAGAGGAAATCAGTGTATGATGAAGATTTTGTTTTGGGGTGGGTGCCCATCGCAATCTAGAAAGTGAGAAATTATGTCCAATGAATTTTGACAGACCTCTGGTATTTTATAGAAGGTTGGATATGCATGCCCCCTGGTTCTTTTTAATAAATAAATAGAGACATTTATTTTTACTCACTGTGGCAGGAAACCATTCCAGTCTGTCCCTAATCTTCTCTTAAATTAGCAAGTGATAAATGAACCATTGAAGAAAACCACAGACACAGCTAAGAAGTAAATAATATGAAGTCAATGAGCAAAGATTCAGCCCCTGTGTTATCTGCATTCCGTATGCAGGAATCTGTTCTTCAATCAAGACATTAAGTGGATTACGGCTGCAGGAAAACAACATAGAAGGGAATTGGTAAACTGGGGTGCAGGATCAGAACCAGTTCTTGCTTTTCGAACCAGCCGGACAGGTTGAATCCAAGTTACTGGGATTTCAAGATGATCCTAGTATATACGGTTCATCAATCACATGGCAAAATCCGGCGATGGTCATCTCTTTATGTTTATTTTCCACCGGAACATGTAGAGGGGCTGAAGAGGACATGAAGCACCACATGAACACATTACAGCTGTGGTGTAGAGAAGGATCCTAAACGTGGAGGCCGTTTTCAATTTCATCTACGCAATGGACTTTACAAACACCCATGCAAAAACAGGTTTATGTGGATGGTTCCAGGATTCGGTATAAGTAGTGCTACTCTACTCCAGAAATAGTTAGTTGGATCATATGCTGCCTTCAGGACTTGCTTAAGGTCTTGCATAGAGTATTAATATGGCTCAAACAGTACTGCAGATCCTGCATATGACTCATCCTTAGTGCTAATTTTAACATGTTGCTTTGTAGATGTAGACCTCCATCACACCTGATTTCCCCCCTAGTTTGCCTCCGCATTTTTTTTAACCTCTAAGACAGAAGCACGACAAGTTTATGATCCCTTTCACCTGAATAGCTGCTCATTAGCTATTAGCTAATGAGCTCATTTTCTCATTAGCTCTTTGGCTCCACCCCTCCCCTCCCCTTTTCTTTCTCCCTCCAGTCAGGTCCTGTCAGATGAGTACTTCAAAATCAAATCAAGGTGACTGGCACCCAACCACTTAAATTATATCAAGAACTCAAACAACGTTTAAACCACTGTATTATATATATATATATATATATATATATATATATATGTATTTCTATTGATCCAGAAATTTATATATTCCCAATATTAATATTCTATTGTGTCCTTATTGAATATGAATACATTCATTACTTTTCTTCTCCAAAAATCCAAATCCACATGTAGCCAACACTTGTAAATACTTTCCATTCAGTGTTGCTTTAGTGGGCATAATATTTTTTAACTTAACAATAACCATATGGTGTCTATTAACATAATAATCAGCATATGATATCTATACAGGACTCCGGTATTCCCGTTTCGAAAATCTTTATCAGAATATGCTTAATTCAGGAACAATTGCCATCATTTTTTTTGATAAGGGGCAAACAAGCCTCCTGGTAGAATCCATTCTGAGAAGTAGCGTTGTTTCAAAGCGTCTGGCTACTGAGAAATATATATATATTGGTTTAAACATTGTTTGAGTTCTTGATATAATTTAGGTGGTTGGGTGCCAGTCACTTTGATTTGATTTTGTTATACAACCACTGCCTCCTTTTTGTGGAGATGAGTACTTCAACCAGACCACTTTTCGGCCGGGCAAAAATGGAACAACCTTTTAGTCTGGCTCTTTGGGGGCATCGAGGGAGTGTAATCCTGTCTCTGCAGAGATTCAGACATTGTATGATTTTAAAAAATTCTTTCGAGCCTGGGATGCAAGTTTTGGGTTTTACATTGAGGCTTGGAGCCAGCTGCTGGAAGAGATCGCTTTTCCCTGCCAGGACCTGATGTAATCCATTCAAGCCCCCAGTTCCTTAAAACTACTGGAGGCTTAGGGTGCGTTCAGTGTGGTTAGGGAAAATAATCCAGACTTTTAGCATTCTAGGAAAGGTTGGGGAAGAGGCAGGGTGTCAGCAGGATAGACATGGCATCATGTGAGTACCGTGCTGCAAATCCTCACACCAGGCATGGCGAGAGTGCACTAAATTGCTGGTGTGATGGAGCTCTCAGTCTGATCCAGCATGGCTCTTCTAATGTTCTTACGTTCTTATGACAATAGGAGTACGTTTGCACAGATTGGTCTAATTGACACTGACACAGAATCTAGTGGTTTGTTTTATGTTTTTATTTTTGTTGTCATAGATTCAGGATATACATTCACCCTTGTTCTGCTTAAGGGTACATTTTTGGGTAGTTGCTGTAATCACATGCAGAGGAGGATTTGGATGCTCAGATACAACAGTTGGCCTGGAAGCAACTTGGAGCTCCTTGTATTTGCTTTGAACTCAACTTTACCTTTGCCCAGAAAGTCTCCTCATTCTTCCTCTAGCTCTCTTCCTCCCATCACTTGTCTCAGAAGAGGAAGAGATCTTCTTGCCATGGAGTGTTTGACCTGGCTGTCCACTTTCTGCCTGTCTATACGTCAAAGCCGTGCAAAAGCTGCCTCTCATGTTTGTGGGGCGGAGAGTTTTGTCTGGCCTGGCTTGGCCTTTGGGAACATCCACCCATCTCCAGCATAAGAGGCATGATGTAAGCAGCTGAGTTTCTCTGCCAACCCCCTTTTGGGGCGTTGTCCTCTGAATTGTGAGAAGGTTCCCTGTCGAGGGACATCCCAGTTCCACACACCCATGGTATGCAGGCTGTCTCGCTCGACTGGCTGACTCATCCCATGGATCTCACTCCTTTTCTCTTGCTATCCCAGGGATATGAGTTGAGTCGTCCCCGAAGTATTCAGGATGAATTAAAGATGGATTGGCTGGCTAACTGACTCTTGCCCTAGGCAAGTGACCAAGAAGTTCAAGGGCACAGGAGAAAGAGAGAAGGAAAGAACTCTCCTCTAGGCCAGCAGATGCTCTTGCAAAACTACAAAAAGTGGCACATTGCTCCAGTACTACCACTGTCAAGCTCCTCCCTAGACTAGTTACGGGCGAGACTTGTTTGGACTTGAAGGAGAATTTCTGCATATCCTCCCCACCTTCCAAAATCAAGGCAAAGCATTTGGCTGTGGGTGCAGGACCTCCATTCATGAATGGTGGCACCAGGGGTGAAAGTCAGGGCTGGCGTCAAGAGGCAGCATGGTTAGGTCCTGGCTCAGGACCCACACCCCAGCAGGGGCCCACTAGAACCATGGTAACCTACTTGTTCACTTGCCTCTTGCTCTGGCCCAGACAACCATGGTGGTGAGAAGGAGGAACAGGAGATGTCACGGCCTCCTTGCTCAAGCAAGCAAGCAAGCAAGCAAGCACAATGATGATAAAGAGGATGTGGAGGGAGAGTAGCTGGTAACAATATCTCTGAAAAGGTAACGTTGCTAAGGGCAGGAGGCACTGCAGGTGTCTTGTCCAAGGGCCCCCGAAAGGACTGTTGAAACTATTCCTCCTAAATTCTGCAGAACAGACAGTGCTTCTACAACCAAACTATTGTGGGCTCTTGGGATTCGTACAGAAATATGGGGCCAACCAGAACATGCTTTCACAGTTTGGCAGATGGAGGTCATAAATCATGGTTACTATTATTTTCATTGAGCACCAAGAGTGAGGAAGATGCCTCCAGGATCTGGAAGCGATAAGAGCCCCTGCTTTGAGGACTCATGGTCTACTAGCTCCAATCAACGTCTCTCAGTCACGTCGATATTTGATTGATCGATTGATCAATTGCATTCATACATGGATACAATGGCCCAAAGGGCAATTACTTACAAAGGTTCCTGGATAACTTTGGGCCAGTCAATTATCTCTAAGGCTAACCTACCACAAAGGATTGTTGTGAAGATAAATTAGATGGGAGAAGGCCATGTACGCTGCACCAAACTCCTCGGAGGAAAGGATAAAAATGCAAGTAGGGAAACAAACAACTAAGTAAGTGAGTAAAAGGGATGAGAAGCATAGAAAAAGCAAAAATACATTAATATTATTGTAAAACACTATAGAATTCCCCATTTGTTTTAAACGAAAAGTTTAAAGCTATACAGACAGAAGCAAAAACAAAACCGACACAATAGTAGCAGGTAAATAGTACCTCCCTCATTACATTGCCTCATTCCCCAAATACCTGATGCAATAAAAATATGCTTTCTGGAAGGTGAAGAGGGATCTGCATGAGTCACTGACGCTCCTGTCAGGCTAACAAAACAGGTTCAGAAGAAGAGTTTTAGTCGATTAAGGCTGTAATTCTATACCCACTTATCTTGGAGTAAGACCCATTGAACGCAATGGGGCCTCCTTCTCACTAGGTATATATAGGATTGCATTGTAAATAATTCTCTCTTTTAACCAATTGATTAATTGCCTATATATAAATAAATATGAACACTATGACTCAATTGCTGCTGGTGCCTTTTTTATATATTGGAGAAAGTGTCAGAAATATTTCGAAAGAAGCAACGATTCTAAGAACACCCCAGAAGCAAAATACTATCAACAAATATGACCGCAACTTGGAACATCGGCTTCTATGGGTTAATCAACTAATGCAGCCTTCCCTAATCTGAGACCTTCCAGATGTTTTGTATTACAACTCCCATCAGTGTCAGCCAGCACGATCAATGGCACGGGATGATGGGAGTTGTAGTCTAAAACATCTGGAAGGTGCCAAGCTGGGGAAGACATCGTTTTAGTTTGTTAATCTAATGATTATTCTACCAATTAAATGGGTTAAAGTTTTCAGTCTTACAAGAAAGCCAGCTCAAGCTCCAAACACGTGGAAGGGAAATCAATGCCCACCCCTCAAAAGGCGCCATGCCTCCCCAACCATTGCATGTCCAAGGCCAATAGCTATGAAAGGACCCTAGCTTAGGAGAAGGCCATATTAGCTCAATGGTAGTGGGTCCCAGGTTCAATCCCAGCATCTCTAGGTAGGGTTGAAAAAACTCTCTCCTGAAACCCTGTAGTGCAGCTGCTGCCAGCCAGTGTCAATAAAGCTGGTCTAGATGGACCCAAGATCTGACTCCGTATAAGGCAGCTTCCTATGACAAGGTTACACCACGCCTCAAACTCTATGCTTTAACCGATGATCCGCCTGGGTCCAAATTCAACTCCACCCAACCAAGGCAGGCTCTGACAACTGTTCGGGCCCAGGACACATTCCATATACCACTTTCATACTGCTTTCATAGTGTTATATCCTGCTTGGTGTAGATGTGTGATGGTGACACTTTGATACCGCTGTAAAACAGTAGTGTAGATCCTGCCTCCTTATACCACTTTCATAGTGCTATATCCTGCTTGGTGTAGATCTTTCCCAAGAGTGATTACGGATCATTGTGCAGTCCCAGCATTGGATGAAAAGAAGGGTGGTTGTTTATACCTTACACCGAGCTGAGGTTATATTTTTAAAGGGATGGAATAACTGAAGTCTCCCCCCACCACACGCACACCCACGTACCACAAACCCTTCATTCTTCCCCCAAACCAAGCAGCTTCGAACGTTCCTGCCTTTGCAGCGTTTACCGCTCTGCTTCCTCATCACCCTGAGTTTGCACATTAAAACAGAAAAACAAACAAACTTCAATTGTGTAGCCTCATAACATTACAGCACACACCTTAATCCTAATAAGCAGGGAGGAGGATCACCGCAGAGCGCTTGTTTGGCATCAGGCTGCATTGCCATGTAAATATGAATTATCTAGGAGGGGCCTGCCCAGTCGTTAAGCCAAAAGGCCCGGGATAAAACGCCCTCCCGACAAGCCTGTCACAGTTGCTGTGACACAGATGGAGGGTGTTTGCTCTCGAGAAAGGGGGGGGGGGGTGTTGCACATCACGGACTTCAAGCCATGTGTTTTTTTTGTTGCATGCTAGCCAGGGGCTCATCTGGACGATGTGCTTTGGCGCCGCAAGCCTCCAGAGCCCCGCATTTGCGCTCCTTTGCGTAAGCCCCACTGACTGCCCACACTTCCTCGGGTCCCAGGGTTTGTTTGGTTTTTTACCTTTTTTTCCGGCTTCTCCCCATGCCAGAGAAGCGCGGAGGTGGGCCGGCGGCCATTCGGCTCGCTGGCCCTCCCCCTCCCCTCCCCCAGCCGGGTGACCAATGCGTTTGTCGCCATGCTCCAAGATTTTTTTTTAAAAAAAAAGTCGTGGTAAGTACCTGCCTTTTTTAATCCGGAGCTTTGGGGGTTTGACCCTGGATGGCTTCACGATGGCGGCTGCGTCGTGTAAATGACCTGCCGCCACTGCGGATCCACCGTGGGGCAAACCCCTCGTCAAGACAAGCCCCCGGAGAAGAGGCTTCTGGTACTGTTGGCCAATTGTGGCTTCGGGTACCTCTGGGTTGAAGCGCGTTTCTCTCATCCTGCCTCCATTAAGGAAGCGGGTCAGAGAACCAGCCTGTTTCTTTTGGCTCCCTCGCTTGGCTCCCTCGCTTTCGATGATGGTGTCTGCACCAGCAAGTGCCGTCTCCATGGGGATCCTTTGAAAAGGACACTCTCCGTGGGCCCCTCGCTCAGTCTTCTGCATCCATTGTCACCAGCTGCTCCTGGTCCTCCTTCTCTTTCTCATCATTGCTACTACTTGCTTGCTTGACAGGCAATAGGGTGACCCCTATGGAAAGGAGGACAGGGCTCCTGTATCTTTAACAGTTGTACTGAAAAAGGAATTTCCGCAGGTGTCATTTGTATGCATGCAGCCCCTGGGGAAATCCCCTCTTCATCACAGCAGTTAAAGCTTCCCTCCTAGGGGCGGGGAGAGGGGGAAGCCAAGGTGTCATCATTTTTACCAAGGCCCAAGAAAGTGCACCTGCAGTGCACTGGCAAGGATAGGGTGACCATATGGAAAGGAGGACTAGGGCTCCTGTATCTTTAACAGTTGCATTGAAAAGGGGAATTCAGCAGGTGTCATTTGTATGCATGCAGCCCCTGGGGAAATCCCCTCTTCATCACAGCAGTTAAAGCTGCAGGAGCCCTGCCCTCTTTTTTGCATCCGGTCACTCTAGCATAGCTCCTGCAGCTTTAGCTGTTAAATACAACTGTTAAAGCTACAGGAGACCAGTCCTCTTTTTCATATGGTCACCCTCAACACTTTTGCGGCAAAATCCCGCAAAGAACCTTGGGGCATCTTAAAGCCGTGCTGGGGAGAGGGAAATAATAAAGCGCCACTAAAGGGAAGTGAAAGAAGAGGAAAGGCTCTGATGCTATGAAGGATTCTAAAAAAAAAAAATGTGATGTTTTATTATTTGAAAGAAGCTCGAAGTTTCAGATTGCAAAATCCTTCCTCAGGAGCTGTTAGATAAAGGAAAAAAGGACACAGGTTGTAAAATTACAAACTGCTTTTTTGTTAGTAATGCAACCTTCACGTTCTTTTTTCTATGCATCAAAAAAAAAATTAGAATTCTTCATAGCACCAGAGCCTGCCTCTTCCTTCACTTCGCACCTTAAAGCCTACATTTTTTTTATTGTGGCTGAAGCTTGAGTGTATTTATGCCACAAAAGCTTCTTTGTTAGCTTTTAAGTGGCACAAGACTCATGATGTCATTTTATTTTTCGTTTCTCATTCATCTTATTACATTTCTGTAAACGGCCTTGAGTGATGTATTATTCCAAGAAAAGTGGTATAGATGGTCTAAAAATAGATGTATGTCCTTACATGGGTATCTATGAATGAATGAGTGACTCGTAGGGTGACCAGATAAAATCCAGGTCAGGGCTCATGTAACTTTAACAGTTGTAGAGAAAAGGGAATTTCAGCCAGTGTCATTTGTATGCAATTAGTTCCTGGTGAAATTCCCTCTTCGTCACAACAGTTAAAGGTGCATGCACTATACTAGAGTGACCATATACAAAAGAAGGCAGGGCCCCTGCAACTTTAACTGTTGTGATGAAGAGGGAATTTCACCAGGAACTAATTGCATACAAATGACACTGGCTGAAATTCCCTCTTCTCTACAACTGTTAAAGTTACATGAGCCCTGACCTGGATTTTATCTGGTCATCCTAAGTGACTATGGCTAATGTAACATCCAATTTAGCCCAATACTAGGAGGGCTGGTGGAGTACTCCTGGACATGTATTCAGAATATAAGATGCCATATGAGGGGCTGCGGCTCAGTGGTAGAGCATTTGCTTTGCATGCAGAAGGTCCCAGGTTCAATCCCTGGCATCTTCGGGTAAGGCTGGAAAAACTCCTGCCTCAAACCCTGGGGAGCAGCTGCTGCCAGTCAGTGTCGCCAATACTGGGCTAGATGGACCAAGGGTCTGACTCAGTCTAAGGCAGCTACCAATGCCCTTATGTCTTTTCTGATGGCCTTCTTTAACCTGGTACTCTCCAGATGTGTTGGACTACCAAACCTATCACCCCCAGCCCAGTGTAGGGAGGGCTGAACTAGGCTTTAAGTTCTTAGTGCTTTTGAAATGGGGCCATTTAGTAAGGCCATAAAGAGAGTCCTTCTGGTTGGGGCTGATGGGAGTTGTAGTACCAGCTTCTGGAGACCACCAATTTGTGGAAGGCTGACTGTTTCATCCCCCTTTAAAGTCCTCTAAGCCTGTAACTATAATCACATCTTGGGGCAGCAAATTCCTTTAGCTAATTACACACTGCATTGAAGAGGCACTTTATTCGGTCTGGCCTGCATCTACCCTTCAATTACGTTGGTGACCCTGACTTATACCGACTTGCGCAGTCTAAGAGAGGGTGAAAAATGACCTCTATCCCCTTTCTCCAGGCTATGCATGATTTCATTTTAAAGCCCCATACACTTGAGCCTCTCCTCAGGGACATACTCAAGCCAATCGCAGAGAATGGCCATTGAGAATACACATTGGTTCCTTCTGAATGGTCATAGGAATGCAATGCACAGAATTTCTGAAGGGTTTTTAGGGACCGTCCCCAAATGGCCAAATCGAAATGGTGTTGCTCTTCTGAATGGCCATGGAAACAGGCTGGAATTGGTTGCGATTCTGCACCCAAGCCTCCAATAACACTACTTTAACATACATCCCTACATTGAATACATTGAAATGGGTGAGTGGTCGAGGCTGCTCACAACCATTCAGGGGACAATTTAGGAAGGAAACTTTTCATGGAGGATAAAGCTCTCAATAGCTACTTGTCTAGGCTGACCATATGAAAAGGAGGACAGGGCTCATGTAACTTTAACAGTTGTAGAGAAAAGGCAATTTCAGCTGGCATCATTTGTATGCAATTCGTTCCTGGTGAAATTCCCTCTTTATTACAACACTTAAAGCTGCAGGGGCCCTGCCCTCTTTTGTATCTGGCCACTCTAGTATAGTGCCTGCAACTTTAATTGTTGTGATGAAGAGGGGATTTCTCCAGGTACTAATTGTATACAAATGACGCCTGCTGGAATTCCCTTTTCTCTGCAACTGTTAAAAGTTACATGAGCCCTGTCCTCCTTTTCATATGGTCAGCCTATACTTGTCATGATGGCTATATATCCCCTCCAGGATCAGAATCAGACTGTCTCTATACACCAGTTGCTGGAAACATGAGCGGGAGGATCCTGTTGCTCTCATGTCCTATTAGGGCATTGAATCATAGAGTCATAGAATCATAGAACAATAGAGTTGGATGGGGCCTATAAAGCCATCAAGTCCAACCCCCTGCTCAATGCAGGAATCTACCTTAAAGCATCCCTGACAGATGGTTGTCCAGCTGCCTCTTGAAGGCCTCTAGTGTGGGAGAGCCCACTACCTCCCTAGGTAATTGGTTCCATTGTCATACTGCTCTAACAGTCAGGAAGGTTTTCCTGATGTCCAGCCGGAATCTGGCTTCCTGTAACTTGAGCCCATTATTCCGTGTCCCGCATTCTGGGTTGATCGAGAAGAGATCCTGGCCCTCCTCTGTGTGACAACCTTTCAAGTATTTGAAGGATGCTATCATGTCTCCCCTCAGTCTTCTCTTCTCCAGGCTAAACATGGCTAGTTCTTTCAATCTCTCCTCATCGGGCTTTGTTTCCAGACCCCTAATCATCCTCATTGCCCTCTTCTGAACATGCTCCAGCTTGTCTGCATCCTTCTTGAAGTGTGGTTAAGATAGGCTGACCATATGAAAAGGAGGACAGGGCTCCTGTAACTTTAACAGTTGTAAAGAAAAGGGAATTTCAGCCAGTGTCATTTGTATGCAATTAGTTCCTGGTGAAATTCCCTCTTCATCACAACAGTTAAAGGTGCAGGCACTATACTAGAGTGACCATATACTAAAGAAGGCAGGGCCCCTGCAACTTTAACAGTTGGGATGAAGAGGGAATTTCACCAGGGACTAATTGCATACAAATGACACTGGCTGAAATTCCCTTTTCTCTACAACTGTTAAAGTTACAGGAGCCCTGTCCTCCTTTTCAGATGGTCAGCCTAGCCATTATGAACATCAGAAGAGACCTGCTGGATCAGACCGAGAATCCGTCTAGTCCATCTGAAGAGTGGGCTGCCTAAGACCATTAAGTCCAGAGGGTTAAATTAGGCTGACCATATGAAAAGGAGGACAGGGCTCCTGTATCTTTAACAGTTTCATAGAAAAGGGAATTTCAGCAGGTGACATTTGTATATATGCAGAACCTGGGGAAATTCCCTCTTCATCACAAAGTTAAAGCTGCAGAAGCCCTGCCATCTTTTGTACATGGTCAAGAGGCAGGGCTCCTGCAGCTTTAACTGTTGTGATGAGGAGGGAATTTCACCAGGTTATGTATGCATACAAACAACACCTGCTGAAATTCCCTATCCTTTGCAACTGTTAAAGATACAGGAGCCCTGTCCTCCTTTTCATATGGTCACCCTAGTTAAATTACTTATCTGTACTTCTAGCTAAATGAGAACATAGATATAGTGGCCATATCAGAGATAGGGCAGAACAGAAAAATGATTGTCTCTGGGTATGAATTCAATGGAAAGGAAGGGGTATTTGGGTATGTGAATGTTTGTACATCAAAGAGAGTGCAGAGCCCAATTAACTGGAGAATTGAAGAGGAAAAACTTAAATTATTATTATTATTATTACATTAATAATAATTCTGGCAATTATTATTATTTCCTTTGCCAAAATGCTGAGGATAATCTTGAGATGGGGAAAAAACCTGGGAATGCAGCTAAAAAGAAAACATTGCAATAATGGATGGCTTCAGCTACCCGCATATAGAAGGGAAAAAGTCATGTCTGAATCACGACAAAGAGACCACAGTTCTAGAAATGTGGCCTGGTTGTAACAGATAAACCTGGAGCTGATTTGTGGGCATGTGTGTGGACTTTGGATGTTTCTAAGTGGCGTGAGCTGTGATAGTTGTTGAATCACGCAACAGCTGCTGTGACCATGGTGCTATCGAAGTCAACATATTGGGAGCAATTGCCCAGAAAACTCAACATGACCACATCTAGAGGAAACACCCTCCCCCCCCCCCCATGAGAGGATTAGTTAAACTTCCTTTTAAGCAGTCCTCTCAATATTTATAGAGGTTTCCTCTGAAAGCGGGTCATCTGCCGGAGGAGATTCAACAAATTAGCAGTCTTCTTGAATTGAAGAGAGCCGTGAAGACTGCTCCCTTCCGGCAGGCCTACCCAGTTCAATTTTAAGATGTTTTTAATAATGTATTTGTTTTTATCTGTTTTAATGGTTTATCTTTATTGTTTTTATATTTATATTTATTGTTGTTCCCCGCCTCAATCTGGATGGAGAGATGGGTTAGAACTGAAATAAATAAATAAAATAAATGTCACCCTGCCTCCGTGGCCCTTCTTGGCGGTTGCTTAAATAGGAATGTTGCATAATAGAAACTTGTCTAGTGGAGTATTTACCACAGATTAGAAAGGTACCAGCATCCAAGAAAATGCCAGCATGTTTAATGTTTTAAATATCAGCTGTTCTATGGTTTATGGTTTCAACTTTTGTATATTGACTTTTTAATGCTCAATCTTTTAATTTTTGTAAACCGCCCAGAGAGTCTCGGCTATGGGGTGGTTTATAAATGTAATTAATCATCATCATCATCATCATCATCATCATCAAAGTGGCGGAACCTTTAAAACCGGGAACTCAGCCTAAATGGGAACAAACAAGAAGAGCGCAATGTCTGGCTAAACAAATGGAAACTGAGGATAAGGCAAGGCAATAGCAAGAGCCGCATTACTAAACACGTCAACACAAACAATAATAAATATTTCTTTAAATACACGAGAAGCAGGAAACCAGCCAGGGAGACGGTTAGATCATTAAAGGACAAAGGAGCGAAAGGTTTACAGGAGGAGGAGGAGGAGGACGGTGCAAAAAAGCTGGACGAAAACTTTACCTCAGATATCATGAGGAAGACGAGCGACATCAGCACCCGCCTGAAGGAATTGCATTCCGCAAGCTGCTGAAAGGCTGCATCCAAGAGAGGGGAAAGTGAGGTTCCCCCATTCAGAGGGCTCCAAGTGCAACCCATCCAAAGGCCCTGGGCAGCTATTCTGTCCTTTAAGAACATCAGGAGAGCCATGATGCTGGATTAGATCAAGGGTCCATCTAGTCCAGCACTCTGTTCACACAGGGGCCAACCAGCTGTCGACCAGGGACCCACAAAGCAGGACATGGTGCAACAGCACCTTCCCATCCATGTTCCCCAGCTACTGGTGTATATAAGCTTACTGCCTCTGGTTGGCTCCTGTGGGAACATAAAGCTGGATGGGATGTGGCTTTTCTTATGCTCTTCTGCTTCAATGCATTCAGAATGGCAAACCTTTTGTAAAAATTTTATTCAGAGGCCTGCAGGTCATTGGGATATTAGAATATCCCAGTGCATTCTAAGAGCTATTTGCAAGCAGATGTATTGTTTGTTTGTTTGTTTGTTGCATTTTTATACTGCCCAATAGCCAAAGCTATTGCCAACTATTCAAACTATAAAACCAAAACAGTATAAAAACGTAGCATAAAAATACAATATAAGAGCACGAAGCAGCAATGCAGAAATTAATGCAGATTTAAAATTCAAATTTAAAACGGTAAAGTTAAAAATCAGACTGATAAACTGTTAAAATACTGAGAAAACAAAAAAGTCTTCACCTGGTGTCTAAAAGAGTATATTGTAGGTGCCAGGCGAACCTCTCTGGGGAGCTCATTCCACAGCCGGGTGCCACAGCAGAGAAGGCCCTCTTTCTGGTAGCTGCCTGGCTCACTTCCTTTGGCAGGGGCTCATGGAGAAGGACCCCTGAGGATGTTCTTAGGGTCCGGACAGGTACATATGGGAGGAGGCGTTCCTTCAGGTAACCTTGTCCCAAGCCATTTAGAGCTTTGAATGTTAATACTAGCCCTTGGAATTGGGCCCGGCCCTGGAGCCAGTATTAATCTGGCTTTCTTGTATTTGAACATTTTAGGTTTGGATGCAGAAACCCACTCGATCCCAAAGAGTGGACCATTTGGAAGGGCAATTATTTGGCCATTTGGGGACAGTCCCTAAAAGCCCCTGTGTGTGTAAGCAACCAACCACCCTGGGTTTAATGCATTCGGAAATTCAGTGCATTCCTTTGGCTATTGGGAAGGAACCAATGGGTTCCAACAGCCATTCATTTGGGTTGCCGTGCTCAGCTCTTTCCTGCCCCCTTTCTGGACCCACGTTATCGTTTTGGACATGGGGCAACCAGAGTTACGCACAGTATTCTACATGCAGCCACCCCACAAAGCAAATGGGGAAGTCTATATAGGCAATATGATAAAACTGCTCGTATCACTACACCTTTGAACAATCTATGGCACCATCACACTGGGAATCCTAGTTGCTGCATCTGAAAAATGTTATTGTGTAGCTGGAAAAGGTGCAGGGAAAGGCAAGCAAAATTATCTAGGGGCCAGAGCAATTTCCTTACAAGAAAAACTTACAATCTTTGGGGCTTTAGAGTTTACAACACAAGTGAGTAAGGGTGGCGGTGGGGGATATGATGGAAGTTTATAAAATTAGTGTGGTGCTGTCCACATAGTTTTGCCTACAACTCCCAGCATTCCTGACCATTGGCCATGCTGCCTGGAGTTGATGGGAAATGAAGTCCAAAACATCTGGAGGGCAACAGGTTGGAGAAGGCTGGCGTGGAGAAATTGAATAGATAGGGAGTTTTTCTTCCTCTCATAATGCTAGTGGCCACCCAGTGAAACTGAATAGTGGGAGATTCAGGACAGATAAAAGAAAGTACTAGTACACGCAGCACATCAACTATGGAATTTCCTAGCCCAGGATGTACTGCTTGCCATCAATTTGGATGGCTTTAAAATGGGGATTAGACATATTTATGGAGGAAAAGGCTGGCAATGACTACTAGTCCTGATGGCTATAGATTATCTCCAGTCTCAGAGATAATATGCCTCCCACTGGCCAAGTTCGGATGATCAAAGGGGGGGAGGAGGGGAAACACAGTGTGGGTTGTTACGTACACACAGACAGACATGCATGCTGGTCACATGGGTTGCATTTTCCTAATTACCACGCTGCGTTGTGTCAGCCGAACCTGGTGTGCAGTGCGATGGGTGTGGCTTCTCTCCTGCCCCACAAGCCATGGGTTGTACGATCGGTAAGAAGCCACCATGCCATGCCCCGCTGGGTTCAGACGACATGGCAACCCACGTCGGAGCATGGATCATTAGGGAAATGCCGGTCATATAACTGGTATTCCCAGGGGCAGGGAAACACAACCCATACTCAGTTGTTTCACCACTGATCATCTGAACCCAGACAGGCTATTTGGCTATTGCACTCATATCCTGCTTGTGAGCTTGACAAAGGTACCTGGTTGGCCATTGTGAGACGAGTATGTTGGACTAGATGGACCCTTGATCTGATCCAGCAAGCATCTCCTTATGTTCTTCAATCCTAAGATTACTGTCATTTCTAAGGATCAGCTTGAGCCGGCTTTCGGAGGCAGGCTAAAGCTTTTCTGTTTCAGCAGGTCTTTGGGGAGTAGTTTGGACCTCTGTGGATGTGTTGTTTATATCTTGGAGGTTTTTTTAATATATATATATATATATATATATATATATACAATGTTTTTAAATGTTCTAGATATTTTAACATTGTACTGTGTTTAATTATATTTTTAATTTTTGTATTTCTCTATTTGTTTTAACTGTACATGTTTTGATTTGTAAGCCTCCTTGAGTCCCAGTATTGGGGGGAAAGGCGGGATATTATTATTATTATTATTATTAATAATAATAATAATAGAGGTTTCTGGATTTGCCCTGAGAGCTACATTGCATAGTCTGGAGTGGATGAGTGTGATTGCGCAAACTCATTTCTCTTTCCAGGGATGACACATTACAACAAGGCACCTTGCAGAGAGGCGGTTGTTGCTCAGGCTGAGTGAATAGTCAGATTGCCGTGGGGGGGGGGGGGGTACAATGGGCCAACTCTGGGTTTTCCTCTTGCAGACTCATGGTGCTCCTTAGCCAACACGTCAGCTGAGCGTGAAGCAAAGCCCTGGAAAGGAGTGGGAAGGGTTAGAGGGAGTTTGTTTCTGAAGGAGCGCCTCTTCTATTTCCCACCTTCTCCTTCCCTCCCTCGCTCCCGCATCTCCAAAACGTCTGGGTTGAAACCAAGCCAAGGCGTCTTCGGTTCTGAAAAAGACCGTGCAAATGTCTTATAAAAGCAGCACAATCTCGTGTTGTTCAGGTTTTGCCCGGAAGTGTCATTTGAAAAGATTTTCGAGCCAGAATAGAAGTGCCACCTCTTTCCACCAGAAGAAGAAATGCACTGGGACTGAAATGGGCATTTTGCAAAATAGAAATATGTTATGGTTCGAAATGACTATATAGCATGTGATTGCAGCCAGAGGGAGAGTTTGAACTTTGCAGAAACATTACACTGAAACACACACAGACACGACCAATGCATGTTAAGGAGAGGGGGGGGGGGGACTCCTGTAAATTCACTTTCTCCAGGTGGAGAAACAGACAGGAGAATTGTTGGGGAAACAGTTAGAGGGAGGATGGGTCAGATGGCAGAGGAAGGGGAATAGAAAGGTGAAAAGATGGAGCTGGCCAAACAGGTTCCCCATCCTGCTACCTGTTTGCCCTCTCGCAGCACCGGGGGCAGCTGCTCCCTTTCTGACTTTGGATGGAGGAGCTGCGTCTCCGTGTTTTCTTGTCTTGGCCCGCGGGTGCGAACTGCGCTTCGTGCCTTTTGCGGAAACACGAAGTTTGGGAAGTCTTTGGACGACGTAGGTAGGACGGAGGGAGGGAAGCGACGGATGGGCCCCGGGCTTGGACGAGTGCGTAGCCAGGTGGGAAAGGAGGGAGGCTGGGCTCAGACGAATGGGGGGGGGGGAGTGAGAGAGAAAGAGAGGGGGGGTCACATGAAGGGACGTGGGAGGACGGAGGGAGGGAGGGCCAGGTGGCTGGAAGGATGTCCGTCCTGGGATTGGCTCAACTAAGGAGGTGGATGGAGGGCTGTCCGAAGAGGCAGGGGGTGGGGGCGTACATTCCCCCCCTTCCCCACTCCTTCAGCGTGTCCAGACCTACACCAAGCAGGATAAAACACTTTGAAAACGTTTTGAAAACTGTATATGGAGGGTGTCCCGGGCCCCAACCATTGTCAAAACTGTTATAAACCGTTTTAAAGCAGGAAAGCTGCCCTGCCCCTCTCTCGTGCCAGGGCAGAGGGCGGAAGGCGGCGGCTGCAGCCGCCCACCTGCTCCTCCGCCTCCTCGCCCGGCTCTTGTCGCGGCTCCACCAGGCAGGTAGAGGAGGAAGGGCAGGGCAGTCCAGGGGGTGGCCCCGCCGGCCGGCGCGCCCCATAAAGGCCGCCCCGCCGGGAGGAAGCGGCTGACAGTCCGCGAGAAGCGAAGCAGAGCGCAGCGGACATGGGGTGGCTCAGACTGCCGGCATTTCTGCGCTGCGGCGGCAAGCAGGTGAGGGGCAGGTGCCGGACGCCTGCCGCCCAGGTGGCTCTCGGGAAAGGGAGGGCATCCCTTGCCGGCAGGGACGGGGCGGGGAACAGCAGGATGCGCCCCCTGGTCCCAGCGCTGCTCTGGGGGATGCCGGGCGCTTTCACAGGTGCGACAGGTGTTCGCGCTACCGGGCGAGGGCCCCTTTGGGAAGGCGGGCTCGGGTAGGAAATCCAAACCCACCCCTCCTCTACTTGCCACCGCGGGAGCCCAGAAGCCACCTTGAATTTCTCTCTCAAATACCGTCCGGGGTTTAGATTGTAAGCTCCTTGCAACAGAGACTTGTATCTTCTTCGTTGCTTTCCTTCTCCTCCCTCGATGTGTGCGCGTCTTTACAGAGCACAGGCCCCTGCCCCGAAGAGCTAGCATTCAACACAGGGGAGATCGCAGAGGAAAGGTAGGGGAATGCCAGCAGACGACGACGACGGGGCAGAAGATGGCTGGGAGTCCTTTCCCCCTAGAGCGAGGTTATAACAGCCTGCCTCAGCCTGCTGGACTCTACTTGTTTTGACTTCAACTCCCATCAGCTCCAGCCAGCAGGGATGCTGGGAGTTGTGGTCCAAAACATCTGGAAGGCAAGTTGGGGAAAAATGGGTTATAGGGACCATCATTCCAGGAGACAATGGCAGAGGGACTTATCAGTGGTGGCCCCCCTGTTGGTGGAATATCCTCCACTTGGTGCCTACATCATGGTCTCAACGGCACTGACCTTTTTATTCTCTGGGGCATTTTAAGAGCTGTTTTTAGTACTTTGTTCTGCTGCTGGTTTTAATGCTGTTTCATGAAGTTGTAATAATCATTCCATTCTTTGCTGCTGATTTTATTATAATTATTATTTGCTTTAACATTTGTATTTTATGGATTTTTTTTAAAAAAAATACTGTACACCACTCAGAGAACTTCCATTATGGAGTGATTTAAAAGGCCAATAAATAGTAATGAGGAGTTTTGCCAAAGGATTAATAGAGGTGTGCTTTGTTTATGTTACTCTAGGATGTCATGACAGTGCAGTAGCAGCAGTAATTAAGTACTACTAGTAATAATGCTCTGAGTGCATGTGACAGAAACAAACACTTTAAAGATGCCCTAGAACTGCCCCTGCAGTAATTAATGCTACTATTCATCAAACCAGCCCTTGACCTGGGGAGGAGGTGAAACTTAGGTTCCGTTCATTAGGATTTGGTTTCGTGTCTATTGATGGTCTCCTTTTAAGATGTTGTTGAGCTACAAATATTGTTGTCAATACATGAATGAATGTTTCTGAAATCCATATTAGTGTAATACTTTTATTAGGCCAGCCAAAAGACGACACACAAAAGATGTACAAGTTATTGAGATCTTCATATATCTTCATCAGGCAGAAGGGGGGTGATAGGGGAGGGGGGGTACTGATTTGATGAAGTCACACCGTATGCATGTGTCTCCTCCTTTTCTATGCCCATCTAACCTGCTTTTTATAACATCTTGCTTGATGAAGATATCTGGAGAACTTGAAAGCTGGCACACTTTTTGTTCATGTTTTGGTTGGCCTAACGAAGGTATTTTTATTTATTTATTTTTACATTTATCTCCTGCCTCCTCCCCCACCCCCTTTTGGAAGGAACCAAGGTGGCTTATGTGGTCCTCCAACTTTCCATTTTATCCTCACAACAACCCTTAGAGGTTGGTTAGGCTAAGAACCAGTGACTGGCCCAAAGTCACCCAATAAGCTTCCATGACTGATTGGGGACTAGAACCCGGATCTCTTGAGTCTCAGCTCAACACTCTAACCACTACACCAAAAAGGCCCTCATATGGATTTTGGAATCTAACTTTGCCTTTTGTGAGACTCGATAAATGAATGAATCAGTCCTCTCTGTTTGCATTCCCAAAGGAATTCACATTATCCACTGAGAAAATTGCCGATAAAGATGAGGAGAATACCGAACGGGGAAACTGGTCAAGCAAAACGGACTATCTGCTCTCTATGGTTGGCTATGCCGTTGGCCTGGGCAACGTCTGGAGGTTTCCATACCTGACCTATCAGAATGGCGGAGGTAGGATTTCTCCTTTTGCTTCCTGTGTCTGCAGCAATGAGGCCGTCCCAGTAGGAGGACACAGAGAACAGCCTTACAGGCTTTTTCTGTGGTGGCACCCCGGTTGTGGAATACCCTCCCCTTGGGGGCCTGACTGGCACCAACACTGGCTTCATTTCAGCGCCAAGTTAAAACACGGCTCTTTATCAAAGGCTCTAAGGGCTAAATTATCCATGGTTACATATAGTTTTAATTGTTTTTGAATGGGTTTTATTGCTTTTAAAAGAATTGTACTGGTTTTAATTTGTTAACAATGTAATCTGTTTTCCCCATGTTGGCTGATGCTGATGGGAGCTGAAGTCCAAAACATCTGTACACCGGGTTGCCTACCCATGCTATAATCTGTTGGGTCATGGAATGAGAGATGGGGCACAAAAGGTGCTGAGCCAATGAACACAACAGCGCAACAGGTTGTGTTAGTCTGGCACACTAAGCTGACCTAGAACATTGTACTAGCCTGCTTGCCAGCTTCCAGATGTAACTAGCTGGCGGCTCTGGCATACAGAACGTTGGGAGCCGGTGGATGGACCTTTGTTCCGATCCAGCAAGGCAGCTCTTCTATTCTACGAGGTCTTTTTGACAGTGGCCCCAACGGCGAGGAACTCTGCTCCCTCCAGTAGGGAAATGCACTTTGCTTTTCCACCGTCGGTGTTTAGCAGGGCCGGCCCTACCATTCGGCAAAGTGAGGCTGTTGCTTCAGGCAGCAGTTTCTGGAAGGTGGCAGATAGGTGTTGGATCTATGTGCCTTCCCTGGTGGTGGAGGATGCCGTTCCATCATCATTGTCCAAGAAAGATTCATCTAGCAGCCCAGTTGGATTTTGCACATGGAATGGGTGGAGAGAGCTAGCTTAATCAGCGCCTCTGGCGACAAATGTCTTGCACTCCCTGAGGTGTTGAGGCAGCAATCAGGACTCTCTGAATGTAAGGGAGTGCTCTTCTTTTTGCTGGAGGGGTGGGTGTGTTCTACTGCTTAGCAAAAGTTGGTCACCTCTGTTTTGCCATGATGTTTTCTTTTATCAATTCTTTTCATATGAACTTGGCACCTTGGAGAGATTTTTTTCTTTTTTTTTAGTTCAACAGGCAGAACAGCAATAACAACAAATAGCGAAAACACAACAAGAACTATTGTGAGCACAATGCTTTTACACATCATAGGGACAGGATGGGTTGTGTGGAGCACTGCATGGCCAGGCTCCTCAGCGCCTTTCTGCGCCGGCCATTGCACGATGCCCCTGATAAAACTAAAGGAAGCAGCGAGGTTGCAATGGAGAAGGAGAGCAGGCCTCTGCTATTATACGGCGCTCTGTTTGATCTTGGCTACACGCACTTCTAGAACCCACACACTGATTTATTTATTTATTTATTTAAAACATTTCTTAGCCGCCTTTCAGGGCAGAAGCTCTCCCGAGGTGGCTTACAGCCACATATAAAAACAGCATACACATTAAAAGCAACAGAAACATAGAAAGTAAAATATCAATCAAAACAATAAAAGCTAACCTTAAAAACTAGTAATAAAACAGCAAGGGAAACAGAAGCAAAATAGTATTCCATTATGAGAAGGCCATAGTAAAACCAAACATTTTAAGGCCTTCTTAAAAGCTTGTAAGGATGGTGCATGGTGGATCGTCTGTGGAAGTTCGTTCCACAGGTGTGGGGCCGCTGGTGAGAAGGCCCTCTGATTTAGCTTCGGTTATTATATGTGCTGATTAAATCCAGTTTGGGAAGCTTTCCCATCTGGGAAACATTTCCAGATCTGTAGGGATGTGTTGCCAATGTCTGTGGGCATAAAAAATAGGCAGTGTTTAGAGTTATGCAGAACTCTAAAGCTGCCGTAATGCTATGCCAACAGAAATTGGCCAAATTCCAGATGGCTCTTCACTAGTTTGTTTGTTTAACTTTTGTAATTTTCTCTTTGTGCCCATCACAGCAGCTAATGCCTTTGTTTGATTTCCGTGAACCTGACAGCTTCAAGTTCATTGCCACTGCTCACATCCCTGTGAAGGGTGGTGGATCGAATTCTCATGCTGGCTTTTGCTCTCTTGGCAGGGGCCTTCTTGATACCATACACCATCATGCTGGCGCTGGCTGGATTGCCTTTGTTCTTTCTGGAATGCTCACTTGGGCAGTTTGCCAGCTTGGGACCTATTTCCGTCTGGAAGATTCTCCCGCTTTTACAAGGTTGGCCTCGTTATGCTTTCCATATTGATTACAGGTACAGGGGTGGGATGTGCTTTGTTAAAATGAGCTTCCTGGTAAGGTTCCTCTTGGCATCGCTCTGGAAGCCATGGAAATCAGACATGAGGCAGAGGTTTATTGGATAGAGTACAAAGACCCGCTCAGCCATTGATCTCATTGGGTGTCCTTGAGAAATCTCTATCCAGTGGTGCAGTGGTCAGCTTTGAAGTGCAGTGGCTCATCATAACAGTCCCCATCGCCACGCCCCCAAGGAGAGTCCAAAAATTCGGGCAGCTGGATCGATCCATATCAATCAACACACCCGTTCTAGGGAACGAGGTATGGTTGGTGGGAAAATTCATTTCTCCCAGCTAGTGTGAGGATTGCAGCTAAGCTCAAAGGAAACAGGGACGTCTGGGTGGGTGGCAGATGATGTCACCATCCCTGCTACTAAAATAGTGCTGGCACCACGTCCCTGTGGACCCTGTTTCTACTACACCACTGTCACCAACTCCAGCCTAAATCAGCCTTTGGCAACTTGTTGCCCTCCAGATATTTTGGTTGACAACTCCCAGCATTCCTGACCCTTGGCCATGCTGGCTGGGGTGTATTGGATGTTGATGCTCACAACATCAGTAGGGGTCCAGGTTGGGGAAGGGTGGCTTAAATCTACCGCATAGGGTGTGCACCCCCTCCAGAGAGATTTCTCCCATGCAGCCCTCAATATCTGTTTCAAAAAGATTTCCCTACTCATGACCTACACCATGGTGCAGTTTGATTGTTATCTTTATCGTCTGCTACTCAAGTTCAGTTGAATGATGGCTGAACACAGTTCCACTTGTAAGGGAAAGAAATACACTTTCAAAAGCTGGAAGAGACAGAGCATAGTATTGTTTTGGTCCATGTGAGTCTGTACCTTAGGCTGCTTGGGAATCACTCCCAGAAATTAAACCAAAGGAGTGTTCAATTAGTTATTTCAGAGAGCCTTCGAGTGCCTTTTGGGAGGGTCGGGTTGTTCTGTCGCATCTATTACATTTTGGAAGTCCATCCCTTGTGAGTTGATGTTTGCTCCTGTTTATACTTTGCCAATTCTGAAAGTAAAGAACCATGACCTAAGCCCTGCGTAACCTGTTGGCCTTCATTACACACCTTAGGAAGAACCAGGAAACTTCAGCCCTTTCTGCACCAGCTATTTTTCCCCGGGCTTCCCCTGCCTGTTTGCTGAAAGTCCGCATGACGCACAGAGCATCCCGCAAGCAGGCAGGGGCCAGCCCTCCATTTCCCCAGGAGTTCAGGGAACGCTATTATCCCGTTCATTCCCTGCTCCCGGGAGGGCAGCAAGATCGGCAGCTGGTGTGGCCGCCCATCCCAGGTGCAGCCGTGCTTACCCGCGAGTAAGCGCTGCTGCACCGATGGCCACGGAGCTGCACTGTGCGGCTCTGAGGCCATCAGGAGTGGGGACAGTGAAATTGCCATCCCCAGGATGGTGGGGGTAAGGGGCACACAATTGTGTGTGCTTTTTAAAAAAAATAAACTAACCTCTTGAGCATGAGCTCACATGCGCTCCTCCGCGGATCTTTTTTTTAAAAAAAATGGCCGGCGCGGCTTGCGGCAGCCCAGGAGAAGCCCGGGCTGCTGCATTTTGGTGCAGCCTCATCGAGCCGAACCCGTGCTATTTCCGGGTTTCCCCACTTCCCGCCCTCTGGGCCCCTACGGTGCAGAAAGGGCCTTGATTTGCTAAATGATTAAGAGCTTACATAGCCTTTAACTTTGTTGAATTTCTGCAATAGAAAAGAACCCAAAAGATTAATTTATCAGAATCTGGGCAGAATCCTGGCCAATTTGTCCCTAGTAAAACAAACAAACACTATTGATTTCAGGTTTTTGGGGGGACAGAAACAGATGCTGGTTCCAACGTTTTTTAAAAAATCATTAACAAAAATACACCACTGTACTGTTATGCATTTTTCAAAACCCGCAATACTTAGCCGTTGTACTAGAGTTCTCCACGGGGCACAACTGGGGCACGTTCCAGTACTCAGGATTGCAATGCATGCAGCCATGGGCCTGTGCAGGTGGGTAGCAGGTGGGCAGGGAGCAATTGTCCCACGGGATGAGACATAATTCCCAGGTTATTGTTTTTTTAAAAAAGGAAGTCTCTGCGCCCCTCTAGATGGATTCCGTTTGATGCCTGGTTAGCCGATTATGCGCATATTCGCTGAAGCGCTTTATCGTTAATGCTTGTGGCAGGAGGTAATTGAGCACTCAACGGGTGACCTTACCGGTTGTTTCAAATGCGCTTTACAAGTAGTTAATGAGGAGAATCGCTTGTTCACATAGTCAAAATGCGCTTTAACGACCGGAGCAAAATAAAACTCGCTATTTAACGCGCATTCGATAATGCGCATAATCAGATGTTTAAAGCGCCTCTACGCCCGATTTGCGCTCCGTTCTTGTAGAGGTAATTTTTTTAATGCGCCTTGAAAGAGCTTTAAATGCCTCTTGTAGAGGCAGCCTTTCATGCATGTAGATCCTATAATGTGCAGGCAGTATGCTGCCCATTCATTTTGCAAGAAACTCACCTGCCCTGCCTTTCGGTGACTTTAGACAATGAGTGAAGTGACAGACCATGATTGATTCAACACAGCCATTGACTGGAGAAGGAACTGTCTGATTCATTTTAAAGCAAATTTTTTGGGTCTTCCAAATATTTACAGTTCAGAAATACAGGTGTTTTTTTTAGCATACATGTCTACCGAAAAACAAGAGGCAGCAGCAAATACAAGAGTTCAGGATCTTTCGAACTCAGGTCTTATTTCACACCCCAAGTTAAAAAGCTTCTTTGTTCTCCTGAGTTTATAAGCATTATAAACATGCCGATGAAGATAAAATCCATCACTATTAGACCCATAGTGCAAGAAGCGAGACTGTGGCTGATAGAGCGGAGCTTACGCCAGCCCTATAAAGTAGCCTAGTGTTTTTATACCCATTTTGCTGAGAGGGTGAGGAGGCGTTAGTGTAATGTATAACACCCCTGCAGTGTAGTGCAGTGTTGTGATCCACTCTACTGGTGCATTCGGTTTTTGGGATGAGTAATGTAGTTGGCGGGGGGGGGGGGGTTGTGAACTTGATTTTTGCAATGGTGCAGTTATTTAAGGAATGGAGAAAGAATTTAGAGTTTCAGTGTAGGTTCACCTGTTGATGGACAACAAGTCTTCCTATTACAAGCAATGGAGTATGCAGGTTTTTCAGTGACCAGAGCTGATGCCCAGGTCTCACTCAGTGGTTGAAGGTGGGTTGTTGTTGAACCATGGGTGGTTTGTTGAACCATGGATTAGCGCGTTGTCTGAACCCAGAACGTTTTCTACAGGGTGCATTGTTAACCATGTAGTGTGGCTTATTAACAACCCAACGACAATCCATGGGTTCTCAAGATGGCTTGTTCGAGAAAAATAAGCCATACTGCATGGTTAACAAGCCACCCTGTGGAAAATGACCTGGCTTCAGACAACACGTTCACCCACAGTTCAACAAACAACCCACAGTTCAAACGCAACCTGCACTTAACCACTGAGTGTGGGTTAGTGCGTTGTGCAAACTCATAGAAGAGGAGTGGATTTGGCCCGTAGCCCTGAGGTTCCCAACCCCTGCAAGGTGATTTGACTTATGTTAAGGACATCTTCAGCCAAGTAGTTTGGGAAGGGGTTGGGAAAACCATGCAAGTGCCTGAAATCAGGGGAGCACATGGGATAAGAACAGAATTGAGCCTTATCAGCCTTCTTTTCCCTCACACCTCCAAATTTCTCTCCAGTGGGTCTTGGGAAACTGGTGTAGCAGACATTAGAAACCATCTTCTGTCCTTACAGTGCGATGTCCTCTCTCTTTCCCTCTAGGAGTGGGAGTCACAATGGTGATCATCTCAACGTTTGTGACCATTTATTACAACGTCATCATTGGCTACAGTCTCTACTACCTTTTTGCCTCCTTCCAACGTGTGCTCCCTTGGGCAGAATGCGACCCCACATGGGCTGACTCAACATGCAGCAAGACACCAATAGGTAAGCCATTCTTAGCAACATGCAATTCTTTTGAGCCCGGCTAATAACCCTTAATAAAATTTCATCTTATTTACAGTCGACTGGAGTCCTGGTCAAAAGCATCTTGTTGTTGCTCAACTGTTACTTATTTGTAATCTTAGACTGGGCATGGGAGTGAAAGTCTACCTTGCTACATTGCAACACACTCTAGTCACACTCTCATGTGACCAGGAAACAGAGCCTGGGGGTGGGGCTATGCAAATGAAGGGATGGCGCTATGCGGACAGAAACAGGCTTGGTTATCAGTGGCAGGGATTGTTACAGGCAAAATCAAATTGGGGCAGCTCAATTTGCTCATTTACTCTTTCAGTAAAATGCACAGTTCGTCACAGCTCCTTCAGTTCATTTGCATCTTTTTCCTGTCTTGGCATTACCGATGTACACACATGTGTCATCAAAAGAGCAATCTCAATGAGATCATGCCTATGACTGCATCCAGATTCCTGTTGTGCAGTGTTTTACCGCTAGGCAGATGCATCCGTCTATGGTGGTAAAACACCACACTAAAGGAGTCTGGATGTATGGTCACATCATTTGCTTCTTTAAAATGGCTTTCTACCAATGCACACAGGCACAGATGCGTATTTGTAAAAAAACATACTGATAGGCCAATGAATCCGTCTATGGTGGTAAAACACCACACTAAAGGAGTCTGGATGTATGGTCACATCATTTGCTTCTTTAAAATGGCTTTCTACCAATGCACACAGGCAGATGCGTATTCGTAAAAAACCATACTGATAGGCCAATGAATCCGTCTATGGTGGTAAAACACCACACTAAAGGTATCTGGATGTATGGTCACATCACTTGCTTCTTTAAAATGGCTTTCTACCAATGCACACAGGCACAGAAGCGTATTAGTAAAACACCATACAAAAGGAATTGATGCATGCACGTGTATGATCACATTGAGATTGCTGCTTAAAAAACAAAAGCCTGTTTTATCAATGCACACTGCTAATGTAAAGAAGTGTAATGTAAAGAAAAGGAGCTGGACGCTGACGCAAGCAGCTCATCCCAACCACTCTTTAAAGCAAACATCAGCAACAGAAAAAAGAATGACGGAGAATTCCAAAAGCACCACTTCCATTTTAGAGGGTGCTGTTCACTCATGTCCTACTTACGGGGTTCCCACAGGCATCTGGTTGGCCACTGTGTGAACAGACACTGGTCTTATGTTCTTAAATGTCAGTAGGTAATTCAGAACTCCAAAATCCAGGGAGAAATTGAGAGGGGGGGGGGATTTCAGAAATTTTCAGGAACCACCCAGAGAGCTTCAGCAATGGGGGCGGTATAGAAATACGATAAATTAAATAAGTGAAATAAACATCTCCTTTCCTATGTCTTGCTCCTTGCTCATCAGGAGGCCATAGCAGGTGCAATCTATGCCTGTATGCAGAGCAGGGACTCTGGAATGTAATTCACGAGAGTCACAGTCCGACAGACCTGGAGGGTACTGGATTGGGAAGGCTGCCAGTACACAAACACACCCCGCTCCTTGCATTCTGATAGGCATTTTGCTAGTAATAAATGATCGTCAGCTGCCACCCCAAAGCTGGTAAAAAATAAAATAAAAAAACAAGTTTGCTGCAGTAAGGTAGCCTCTTTTCCCAGCAACATCGCATAACAACTCCATCTTTTTCTTTCAGGACATTGCAATATAACGGGTCTAAATTCCTCCATCATACGTGTAAATACCACTTGGGCCAAGAGCGAGAACATGTCATGCATCAATGGGTCCTCAGTGTTTGAGAACACCCAGGTTCCGAGCGAACAGTACTGGAAGTAAGGACTAGACCTGTAACTTTTCCTTCTTTCAAGGACCGCCTCTCTTTTGTCACCGGCTTTGAGAGTTTTGCTGGGTTACTCCACAAGGAGAAGGGCCGTGGCCCAGAAGCTCCCAGGTTCAATCTCCGGCATCTCCTGGTAGGGCCGGAAAAAATCCTGCCTGAAATTCTGGAGAGCCGCTGCTGCCAGTCAGAGTCAATAAAACTGGGCTAGGTGGTCTGACTCAGTAGGCTGCTTAAGAATTGCAATGGCCTGTGGCTATAAGCGATAAAACATTTTGTTGTTGAATATGTTTTTAAGGACAACAATGTTGCAAGGTAGGATTCTACTATTCTGATTTTAGAGATGGGGAATTCAAAAATGCAACCCCACGCTTGTCTACTGAGAAATAATTCCCCTTGAGTTCCATGGGGCTGACTCCCAAGTAAGTGTGGATGTAGTGCGAGCTCCAGGTTGTTGAGGCTTTTGAGGGCAAGACCCTCCCAACAGCCCCGCCCCCTCGGTGTATCTACCTTTTTATAGCCATTACCACCCGTTGCTCTTGTTCCTCGTTCTCCTCCTCATCTTTGCTACCGTTTCCTTGCTTGACAGACAAAGATCCAGTAGGCCGTGGTGTCTCCTGCTCCTCCTTCTCACCAGCACTGTTTTCTGGGCCAGAGTGAGAGGCAGGAGGAGGAGAAGGAGTATAGGGTGACCATACGGAAAGGAGGACAGGGCTTCTGTATCTTTAAGAGTTGTATATTTGTATGCATGCAGCACCTGGTGGAATTCCCTCTCCATCACAACAGTTAAAGCTGAAGGAGCCCTGCCCTCTTTTGTGCCTGGTCACACTAGTATAGCTCCTGCAGCTTTCACTGTTGTGATGAAGAGGGGATTTCACCAGCTGCATGCATACAAATAACACCTGCTGAAATTTCCCTTTCCTACGCAACTATTAAAGATACAGGAGCCCAGTCCTCCTTTTCATATGGTCACTCTAACTCCCAGGGGCTCTTGTCAGTGAGTCCCTTCTGGGGTGTGGACCCTCGGCTGATGCCTGGCCACACCTACCCTTGACACCGGCCCTGTGTGTATAGATTGCAACCTGAATGATTTGTCCAAAGTCACATGACATTCCCATAGTGGAAGTCGGTCATGAACAACAAGGGTCTTCCAGGTCCAATTTGAGCTCTCCATCCGCCCACGTCTGTCCACCTCTTGGTGAGGCTCACATGTGAGTGCAGGATCAGCAACTGTAGCTCCGTCCTGCCTATAAGGAGCCGCCTCTGAGAGGGAAGAGGATGTGCATGGGACAATTTAGCATCACAAGAGGCCAGGTCTGAAAAGGTTAGAGAGAGCGTCTTCCCTCACCAGCTTCCCGGCTCGCTAATGCTGACCTTTTTGGGAAAGCCCCTGCCTGTGGATTTGGCACTCAAGTGACCTCAATGTGGACTGGTGTTTTATGCTTACCATGGCACCTGGACCTCCCTAATTTGCTACCCCATTATTGTGGTGTGTGTGATTCACTGTGGGCTGTGGTGTGTTTGCCTGGTGATTAATAAACTTACTAAAGGGTGTGCATGACTGAGGCAACATGGCACGTGTCTCCGAAAGAGACGTTTGTTTGCCTTCAGGAATGTGGCAGGGCCATCATGGGCAGGGAAATTCCAAGTGGGGTTTTGCAGAATAAGTAACTCAACCAGCAAGCAGGATCAGTGCCCGGGGCCGGAGGAGCCACTGACAAGTTAGTTCAGGGTCTGATGCGCAGGCCGGATGTGCGACCAAGGCAGGGTAAACCTGGTGGATCCGAACCAGGCAGGTTAGAAATCCCACGGCCCATTTGGTCAGCCTGTAGGTCTCTTTAGGACAACCCCCTGCACCCTTCCCGACCTGCACTCAAAGCCAACCCTGGGCAAGATACTTGATCCCAGTGCAGAAGAGACCAGATGCCTTCTTGTGATCACGCAACGCAGAAGCCTCCTAGATATAGTGGATCTATTCAAAGCCACATCCCTGCTGATGCTTCCATGATCTCGTTCCCTCAGCAAAGTGGTCCTTCGGCGATCAGATGGACTGGACGACACTGGAGAGATCGTGTGGTATCTTGCCCTCTGCCTTCTCCTCTCCTGGCTGATCGTAGCAGTGGCCTTGTTCAAAGGCATCAAGTCTTCAGGAAAGGTAATTTCGCCGAATTGCAGCGGGCCAGCTCCTGCCGCACCTCTCCCTTGTAAGAGGGGGCCACTTACGGTTCACCCCCCCAAAAGAGGAAATGCATCACCAAAGACAAGAGCAAAAGAGGGACACCTATTTGCATAATATGCAAATTTATGTTTTGCTGCAAATTTAGAAAGTGTAACTGTTATTTCAATAGGAATGCAATACTAAGTTTTGCATTAATTGCTACTGCATCCTATTTGAAATGGTAACTATTATTTCAATAGAAATGTAGTATGTTTCACCAGGTCTGTGTGCCACGGATCAGACTGCTGTCTAGGTGGTAACTGAGGACTGGATCAAATTGAGGACACCTCGTACACCAGTTGCTAGGGTTCATGGGCAGGAGGATGCTCTTGCACCCCTTCCTGCCTGTGGGTTTCCCCTTGGAGCAGCTGGTCGGACCCTGTGTGAACAGAAAGCTGGACTGGATGGACCCTTGGTCTGATTCAGCATCAGGGCTCTTCTGATGTCTTTACCTTCAAACAGAGGCCAGCTCTCCAAAACGGGACCCTGCCCTCGATAGTGTAGGACACCAGGCCAGCCTAGGACCATCAATCCACCAGCCTACCCGTCCACCTCAACCAGTAACAATTACAAGATGACCACCTTAATGAGGGATATTTTGGTTTCATTTCCTGCTTTTCCTTGGGTTAAAAAAGCCCTTTGTAGAGCTTCTGCAGGGGCAGAGGGCGGTCTCCAGAACCTAAGAAGGAGGGCAGGCGGCTGCACCAAGGTTTGGCAGCTGGTGATGGTGGAGCCTGTTTTGTCGCAGAAGGATTAGCCCAACTGGCTCTGTGACACCCCGAGAGCACGTTGATTATGCCAAGCTCAGGGGTGGCGACAACTCCATCCTCCTCCAACCGCTTGGAAGCATTGCTAGGTGGTTCCACTTAAACGAGCACTGAACGTAGCCAACTCTGGCTGAGTTTGGCATGATGTTGGAGCACTCCCACAATGTGTTTGCGAAGTCATTCTCTGGGCATGTGTAAACAACACACAAGTTTCCTTGGAATGGGTTCTTTGGTCTATGCAAATCCTCTGGAGGCGATCCCCAACGAGGGATCTTAGATTCCTGTGGGATACTGCCAATGGGAGTGTCTTCACACACATACAGATAACACACAGGGATGTGTCACAATGACAACCGAGACTGGAACATGCCTCTCAGAGGTTTGCATCTTGGCAGGGATTAAGGGAGGGACCGCAACTCCTTGATAGAGCCCCTGCTTTGTATGAAGAGTGGACCAGATTGTATCTTCGGCATCTCCAATTAAAAGGACCAGGCAGCAAGAGATGCGGAGGAGTTCAACCTGTGGTTTCGGCAATCAAAGTAGATCGTATACTGGGCTCGGTGGATGAAATGGTCTTGGATGAACGGTTGTGTGAAGTCAACCACAGAGAAGCCACAAGATTCTCCGAAATCCAGCTGCATTTGGATCAAGGATCTAGTTGATTTACAAAGACATCCCTTCCTCTTCACCTAAGAATCCATTCCCTCCTTCTTCCTTCTGGGCCATCCTCCTCTCCGGCTGATATCTTAATTGTTGCTTCCTTTTTCTTGCCAGGTGGTCTACTTCACGGCCATCTTTCCCTACGTCGTCCTGGTTATATTGTTGGTACGCGGAGCCACGCTGGAAGGCGCTCGAGAGGGCATTGAGTATTACATCGGAAATCAGTCTAATTTCACCAAGCTCACTGAGGCAGAGGTGAGTGTCTCCCTGTTTTCACTGTAGCTTGGGGTGATGGGACTTGTAGTCCAGTTGTAGTCCAGTCCAATAGGAGCTGTAATCCAACACATCTGGTGGGCACCAACTTGTGGAATGCTGACTTGGACAGTGCTGTCAGTGTGCCAAACACATCGCAGAATTCACTGATCCTGGAAAGTGGGAAACACTCATGTCCCGACTAAGACTAAGCCTAAAGGCTTGGAGGAGGGTGGAGGCTTGAACTGGAAACTCAGGATCTGAGGGTCAACTGTGCCTGTTGCAGCCGCATGAGCTCCCTGTCTAGGCACAGAAGGGAATAGGCTTGACAACATTGAGCTCTGGGATTGGCAGTTAGTATGCAGCATCCGGATTGGCCAGTCCCAACATAAATATGAGGATTACCTGGCCTTCTGCCCTTTTGCAAGCCCAACAGAGCAATGTTTTCCACATGTTGGACTCCAGCTCTTCTTGTTCAGGTTGCTCACCTCAGAGATGTCGTGCAGTGGAACCTCTCCCTCAAACTTCATCCCAGAATATAATTTGAGAATAACAATATTGGCCCTACTTCATAGGCTTGTTATAAGGATTACTGAACCAGTGTATGGGAACCACTTTGAGTGACAGGGAAATAGTTATAGAAGAACAAAGCTTCATCATATTCAATTATTATTATTATTATTATTATTATTATTATTATTAATGTACAAGTTAAATTTTTGTATAGCACTATTACCATGCTCCTGCAGACCCCTAAAGCTCCCAGGATTATACATGCAACAACATGTGTTGTTTCTCTCTCTTTTTCAAGGTCTGGAAAGATGCAGCAACACAAATTTTCTTCTCTCTGTCTGTTGCATGGGGCGGGTTGGTCGCCCTCTCCTCATATAATAAATTCAACAACAACTGCTATTCGGATGCCATTTTTGTCTGCGTGGTCAACTGCCTTACCAGCGTCTTCGCCGGCTTTGCCATTTTCTCCATTCTGGGACACATGGCTCACATGGCAGACAAGAAAGTCTCGGAGGTCGTAGATTCAGGTGGGTTGGGAAAGAGTTTTGGATCTACTTGTATTCTGTGGCAAAGATATGGGTGTTGTGCCGGAACGTTGTGCAGACTACCTGGAGAAATAAATTGACAATGGGATTATCCATGATAGAGAAGCACATCGTCGCTTAAGCTTGTATGGAGTAGACTCAGTAGAGGATGATGTAAGGGTGGAAGAATATGGAGAGGGATATTTTTTTCTCCCTAAGAAGATAAATGGTGGGAAATTCAGGGCAGGTAAAAGGAAGAACATCTTCACATCGCGCATAGTTAAACTGTGGAATCCTCTGCTAGAATATGAAACAAGGGCCACCATCCTGGATGACTTTAAAACAGGATTAGATACATTCATGGGGGATAAAGCTATCCTTGCCTATTAGTGATGATGGCTATATATATATATATATATATATATATATATATTGCCTTTAGTATCAGAAGCAGTATGCTTGGGGACAAGTTCCTTGTAGGATTTGAAAAGGCAGCTGTTTGACCACTGTGGGAGCAGAATGCTTGAAAATGGGCCTTTGGTCTGATCCAGCGTAGCTCTTATGTTCTTAAGAAGAAGCCTTCAGATTGGTGTGCTTCCTGAGATCCAGAGGATGAACACCTCTGATTGTCAATCCCTGAGGGACAAATAGCAGGGATGGGCTAGTGCCTTCACCCTAGCATCTGTGAATTTTCTGGAAACTGGGGGGAAATGGATGCTGGACTGCGTGGGATCTTGCCCTGACGCAGGAGGGCTTTTCTTGTGTTCTGATGTATTCTGAGCTTGGTGGGACATGCACACTGTAACAGGTTGTGGAACCGGTCTCTAGTTGAACCAATGTTGCCTTCATCAACCACTCGGCCATCCCAGTTCTACAGAATAACCTCCATGGACACTAAAAGCAAACATTTTCTGTTGCCTTCTAACTTCACTGTTGGTTCTGCTCCATTGCAGGTTTTGACCTGGCATTTGTTGCCTATCCAGAGGCTCTGTCCAAGCTACCGGTCGCTCCTCTCTGGTCCTTTTTGTTCTTCTTCATGCTTTTGCTCTTGGGTCTCGATTCCCAGTTTGCGACTGTAGGTAAGTAGTGGATGAAACAATCTTTGTACAAATTTCCCACTTGGCTACATATCGAACACCCACTGAATCAAACCTGAGCACACTGCAGAAGGACAGTTGCACAGCCTGATGACCTGCTTAATTAGGGATGCAATGTTTAATAGATTGATCAGTCACATCAATCCCAAGGAAGGCTTGCCTTGCCCTTCCTAAATATGGACTTCCACCAGATGCACAAAACCTCAGGGGCCCTTCTCTGTGAGCCCCTGCCAAAGGAAGTGAGGCAGGTGTCTACCAGGAGAAGGGCTTTCTCAGCTGTGGCACCCCGGCTGTGGAATAAGCTCCCTAGAGAGGTTCTGGCACCTACATTATACTCCTTTAGATGCCAGGTGAAGGCCTTTTGTTATTTTCTCTGCATTTTAACAGTTCTTCAGTTTGATTTTTAACCTTCCTACTTAAATTTGTATTTTAAATCCATATTAATTTCTGCATAGCTGCTCAGTTTTATCCTGGCTGTGCTTTGATACTGTATTTTATATTATATTTTTATATGGTTGTTGTTTTGTATTTTGAATGACTTTTATGGTTTTAATTTTTGCAAACTGTCCAGAGAGCTTCGGCTATTGGGCGGTATAGAAATGCAGTAAATAACTAAATAAATAAATAAGCCTTCCTGTTTAACGACAGAGTGGGGTTGGCGCCATGAAGGGGTGAGAGCTCCGTTTACTGCAAAATTGCCCCTCTCTTAATTTCGATCACTGTTTTGTATTGTGTTTGGTTGCTATTTTTAGCAGTTCATAGAATCACAGAATCATAGAATAGTAGAGTTCGAAGGGGCCTATAAGGTCACTGAGTCCAACCCCCTACCCAATGCAGGAATCTACCTGAAAGCATCCCTGACAGATGGTTGTCCAACTGCCTCTTGAAGGCCTCTAATGTGGGAAAGCCCACCACTTCCCTAGGTCATTGGTTCCATTGTCATACAGCTCTAACAGCCAGGAAGCTTTTCCTGATGTCAGGCAGGAATCTGGCTTCCTGTAACTTGAGCCCATGATTCTGTGTCCTGCATTCTGGATTGATCGAGAAGTTCAATCATTTTGATTTCTCATATTCATTTTAACTTCTTGTTGCTGGCAGCCTTGAGTGTTGTTTTTTTGTTTTTTTTAGGGAAAGCAGGATATAAATGTTTGAAATAAATAAATACACTAAATATCCCTCCCTTCCCGCCCTACCCCGCAGAGACCATCACGACCACCATTCAAGATATCTACCCCAAACTGATGAAGAAAATGAGGATTCCAGTGACCCTGGGCTTGTGCATGTTATTGTTTCTGCTTGGACTTGTGTGTGTCACCCAGGTAGGTTTCACAGGGATGAGAGAAACCGTGACTTTAGAGCTCATCTAAATCCTCTGAAAATCTCTTTCAAGCTTGTTTTGGTTCACTGCCATTTTTATCTTCAACGTGTGTTTTTGGCTCACCTTTTGAACGGGGAGAGTGCAAATTTCTGTGCATGTTTTTCCAAAGTGTGCACATTTCCTCCATTGGTTAAAGCACAAAAATGTGTACTTTTTATTTTGGGGTGAAATGTGCATTTCATAGAATCATAGAACTGTGGAGTTGGAAGGGACCACAAGGATCATCTAGTCCAGCCCTCTGCAGTGTGCAGGAAAACCAATGAAGCCATCCATGAGAGGTGGCTGCCCAGCCTCTTCTTAAAAGCCTCCAGAGATGGAGAACCCACAACTTCCATAGGTCGAACTGTTCCACCTTTGTACAGATCTTACCATCGGGAGGTTTTTTCTTATATTTAATCGAAATCTAGGTAGCTGTAACTTATACCCATTATTTCAGGTCCCAATTTCTGTGGCCATGGAAAACAGGTCTCAACCTTCTTCCCTCCGTCTTCTGTTTTCGAATGTGATGGCAAATTTTGGAATTTTGGAACGTTTCTCAAAACATCATGCTCCTGCTTGTATTTGTGTTTGGGAGCATGCAAGGAACCTGTTCCCACGATTCACGAACAAAAGCTACATTCTTTTACGCCCCTGTTTTTAAGCCTTTGCCCACAAGAGAATGAGGAAATGCCTCACCATGGACAACGCTTGGGTGGAACTTCCTTTTCCATTTAGTATGGAAGCCTAGAAGGATAAACTCTGAGACTCTCTCAATTCGGGGGGGGGGGGGGGAATCACCATGACTTCCGTAGAATGAACCTTGCCTCTTTCCCTTCTCTTTTTGCAGGCAGGAATCTACTGGGTCAACCTGGTGGACCATTTCTGTGCCGGCTGGGGGATCCTTTTTGCAGCTGTTCTTGAGCTGGCAGGAATTTGCTGGATTTACGGTAAATATATGCTGGGAAACCCACCAACTCATACCTCCACAAACAATAACAGAAATTCAATGTTTAGGAACAATTGCACTAAATATAAACTCTTACTGATAAATTCTCAGATCAAATTTGTTCATTAATATCCATGACCAGATGGAAAAGCAATGCGTACGATATATATTCTGGGTTGGATCCAGACTCAGGCATGGCTTAGAGTAGACCCATTGAAATCAATGGGGCTTAATTGAGGGTTTACTAACTATTTATTTATTTATTGCATTTGTATGCCGCCCCATAGCTGAAGCTCTCTGGGCGGTTACATAAGATTAAAACATTTAAAAACAATATACAAAAATTTAAACTGCAAAAAACATACAATATACACATACATTTAAAACCACTGTAATAACTTAAAAAGCTACAAGCCTAAAAAACTAAAACAAGCCCAGGATCATCAGATATTGCTAAATGCCTGAGAGAAGAGGAAACTCTTGACCTGGCGCCGAAAAGATAACAACGTTGGCGCCAGGTGGGCCTCGTCGGGGGGATCGTTCCACAATTGGGGGGCCACCACAGAGAAGGCCCTCTCTCTTGTTGCCGACCTCCGAGTTTCCCTCGGAGTAGGCACTCAGAGGAGGACCTTAGATGTTGAACGTAGTGTTTGGGTAGGTTCATGTTGAGAAAGGCATTCCGTCAAGTATTGTGGTCCTAACTTTAGTCCCATTGATTTCAATGGGTCTACGGTAAGCATGATTAAGGCCAGATCTACACCAAGCAGGATATGACAGTTTCAAAATGGTTTGAAAACTGTATGTGGAGTGTGTCCTGGGCCTCAACAGTTGTCACTTCTGTTATAGACTGTTTTAAAGCAGTGGTGTAGATCCTGCCTTAGTCTCGATCCAACCCATATATCACAGACACATCTGGAGTGGTATACAATCTGTGCTAGACAAATCCAGAATATATTAACTGGGTTCTCAACTGAACTGGAGCAGAAAAAAATATATATCTTTGTAACCTTTTCAATAATGACAGAGATAATGACAGAGATAATGCCAGCTAAATAATAAAACACACACAGAAAAAAATGTCTCTACAAGGCAACTTACGTAGATAATAAAGGCATAATCAGTTCACCCCGAATTGCCCGACAGAAATTACAATGCAATGAGGCATACATTGCAGTTTCTAAATAAATTTGGCAACAATCGTTTGAATATGCCAGATGCAAAGTTTTGCCTGCTTTTTTTCTAAAACAGCTCAGTGCAGTGACAGCCACCAGGTTGTCAATGTTGGCAAATGAATCCAAATTAGAACTCTGGTGTGAGAAGGGACTCAACGGCAGACCACTGGCATTGCATGCCAATTGTCTGAGGTTCAATTCCCGGAGGCATTTCCAGTTTTTTTAAAAAGCATCTGTATCAAGAGCTGGGAAAGTCTCTTCTTGGTCTGAGATCTGGGACAGCTGTTACCAGTAAAGAACAGACAAAAGCAGCTTCCTATATTTCCTTGGATGATTTATTATTATTATTATTATTATTATTATTATTATTTGCTTCTCCCTCGATTCCATGCACAAATTCCTTGCTGGCTGAACTTCAGGCAAATGGGGTCAAATCTGCACAGCATCCTCTGGGAGGATATGGCGCTCGCAGGACTTCTGCATCCCTAATCATGCGCAAACACAGAACTAACTTTGCGGTATGTGGTTGCTTTGTACAGGCGGAAACCGGTTTATCCAAGACATAGAAATGATGATCGGGAAGAAAAGCTGGCTCTTCTGGATATGGTGGAAAGCGTGCTGGTTTGTCATCACCCCTTGTCTCCTGCTTGTAAGTACGAGAAGCAGCAACAATAAATTTCATTAGCTCGGAGGGAGAAGATTCAGCAAAGGTCCATCTGGTATAAAAATGAGGAAATTCTTGCTTGCGTGTGTTTTTTGCGTGCTTCTTGTTGGAGCATCCTCTTGTATACGGGTGGTGCCATTTTGATTCCATAACCATCGGCACTCACAGCCTAGGGACATCAAACATTGAGGGAGCAACAGCTGTCAATGGCCCTCACCTCCATGAATATGCATAATCTTCTTAAGAGCAGGCCCTGGAGAGCGCCTTTAGAGGTCTGACTGGTTCTGACTGAAACCCGGATCGGATTCACTGCCCCACTGACATCGGAGCCCCCAGCCCCCACTGCTTCCCTAGCTGGAAAAATGTAGCCCTGGGTGGATTTCGGCAGACCCACAGCTCAGCTCACCTGCTGGCCAAATTTGTAAGATGCAAAGCCTGCCCACCCTCCATCCCGCCCAATGTAAAATAAAAAGAGGAAGAGAAAGAGCGCATTTCGGATCTCTCCATCTAAATTCCAGAGGAGCAAATGGCTGGTGTTGAAGTTCTGCGTAGGTGTCAGGAAAACATTGGTTGAGTATTTCCCCACTTCCAATTGGCAAGAAGATTCATGGGTTTGCTTCCCTCAGATGAAAGAGAATATAAGGAAAGTGTAGGATTTATCTTTGTAATATTTATTGGCAAAAATACAAACAGGCAAAACCGCTCCTCCAAATAGTAACCGAGCTATGACCCCTGCGCCAAGTTCCCAAGAGCACCGCTTACTGCAAATTCCTCCCAACATCCCCACATTTGGCTAAATCCGGTAAACTCTCCCCCTCTCTTTGAATGCAGACCATCAGTTCTGGTTCCAACCCGTTTTCTTTACCTCCCCTTTAGTGCTGAAGGGCGGGATCGCAGCCACAGGGTGGGGGTGGGAGATGTCTCCCTCTCAGAGAAATCCCACGCCCTTTCCTTAAATTTTTGATTTTCTTTTAAAAAGAATGGGGTGGGGGAAGAAGCATTTTGAGGTTACTTTATCAACGCCACCGCTGCCATCACCCCGAATCACCTCCTTAATATTCTACGCGAGTGTCTTTGGGGTGACCAACTGCCAGGATTTCCCCGGATTTGTCCTGGTTTTTGTTCTATCCTGGGTATCAGGGCAGATTTTCTGTAATTTTCTATAATGTCCTGGGATTTCTCCTTTCTCCTTTAAGGCCACCATTGCCATAGCAGGGGAATGGAGGCATGTCATGCCCCCCTTGGACCAATCGGGGCCTTAAAGGTGGTGGGGGGGATGACATGCTTTCTGGAGGCCCCAGAAAGCCACTTTCCCACCACTTTGGTTTCCCAAATGTGGCCACCCTATCTTTACAGTATGTTTTAAATGGTAGCGATGTGGGAAAGATGCCAGGAGGATCACAAGAAGGCCTAGAGGGCGGCAGAGAGTAGACATCTGGGCAGTAGGGAAGTTGGGGATCCTAGATCTGAATGGTGGAAGTTGGGGATCCTAGATCTGAATGGTTCCGGTTTGGGTCTGTTTCGGTCCTACTCAAAGCTGCAGACACAATTTTCATCTGCGTTGCCCAGCTGATCTGAGTTTTGACTCTCATGGTTTCCTTCTTCTAGGCAATTTTGGTTTGGTCTTTAATCACCTTCGCACCCCCAAAGTACGGCAGTGTAGAATACCCCCCTTGGGGCTCTGCGGTCGGCTGGTGTATGATCACATTCTGCCTGATTTGGATCCCCATCATTGCAGTTTACAAAATAGCCAAAGCACAAGGGAGTTTGTGGCAGGTGAGTGTACAAGGAACGCGTGTGTCGTGCTGTGCCGTGGACTCCGTTCCAACAAAATCAGAGGGGCCGTGCCTCAGGAGGAAAGCCCCTGCTTTGCACGCTAGAAGTCCCAGATTCGATCCCCAGCAGTGTCTCCAGGGAGGGCTGGAGACCCTGGACAGCTGCTGCTGCTGCCAGTCAGTGTCGGCAATACTGGGCTAGATAGACCCAGGGTCTGACTTTCAAACAAAGTTGAGAAATAATGGAATTGTGAATTCTAGGCCTTTTTTGCTGAGCTTATTTTAATTTTTTTCGAGCATAGGTTTGGGGGCTTTTTACTTTGGGGGAGCTGGCTAGGGGTGGGTGGGAGAAGCTCTGGCTCAGGGGTAGAGCCACAGAAAGCCCCGGGTTCCATCCCTGGCAGCATCTCCAGGGAGAGCTGGAAAATCTCCTGCCTGAAATCCCAGAAACCCGCTGCTGCCAGTCAATGTCGACCTAACTGGGCTAGATGGACCGTGGCTTTGAAACAATATAAGATAGCTTCCGGGGTTCCTAGTTGTATGCTTCACAGCTGTCTAAGCTGCCCCACCCACCCCAATAAGTTCATTGTGCCTAAGGTCTAAAATTATCTCGCTGCACCACTGAGCGCAGCGTATATACTATTTAATCTGTTGAATTCCCTTCTCAAGACTTCTAAGCCAGTTTCCATCTCACAGCAGAGATTTCCACTGGACCTTCCATGCCTGATGAGCGGAGTCTTATTTTATTTTCATTTTCTCCCCATTTTTAGCGTATCGTCACCTGTTGCAGGCCCCAACCCAACTGGGGTCCTGCCCTACAGTGCCATCGCGGAGAAAGGTACAGCCACATGGTCGACCCGGAGACGGATCGCGATCTGGAGCTCCCAACCGTGGATGGCTACATCCAGAAGCTGGATTGAAGGGGCACGCCAGGATGCACACACTGTCCCTCGAAGCCCAATCTCCTCCAATGCTTGGAAGGATGGGATTGTCGAGGAGGCCGTGCTATTTATTTTGAGAACGTGGTACATTCTATTACAGAGCAACGGATAATAAGTCAATGGAGCTTGGAGGCCAGTTCTTCAGCGCCGCCAACATGGGCCCTCTAGCCCATGGCATAGCTGCAGGAGATGTGGCAAGGAGGAAGTTAGTCTCCTCACTTCTTGAACGGTGCTTAAACTAGGTCCATGCTGTGCATGGTGAGAGCAGGTTCTAGAGCATTGCTTTCTAGCTTACTTCTCAGGTGGGCCTAACACAGGTCCTTGCTAGAGGTGGGCCCAATCCCCTGCCCTGCCGAGATGCTTTCATAGGGGAAGTGCAGATCCTGTCCCACCAGAATCATAACCTGAAAAATAAGGGGAACACACAGCCTTACCCTCCCTTGCAGGAGCGTTGTGATGTGCGCTATTTCAGTAACACAGTGAGGGTGATTCAGTACCATGAAAGTGCCTGAGGCTGTAATCCTGTGCACCCAGACCTACAATTAAGCACCACTGAACTCAGCCGGACTTACTTTTGAGTAGACACGTCTAGGAATAATTCTGCATCCAGCAATTTTGCGTAATTTATTCTTTGATTATATATATATATATATATATATATATATATATGTTTGCATAATTTATTTTCATTCGCTCTCATGGGGTGGGGGCGGGAATGAGGCAAAGGCAATGAAATTCACCCCCAACAGAAATCCTATTCAGCCGCTTGTTCATCTTTTGAGATTTCAGTAGGCATTGTTTACACACCTTCGAGCGTATCAGGACTAGCAACTTGGACGTTTTGTTTCTTAAATGATATTCGTAAGAGAAGCCGAATCTTGTGCCTAGGATGCCTTGCAACCCTGGCTATTCTCGGAAGGCAAAGACTAGTTGGCCAGCAGAAAAGCTGACTTTAACCATGTTTTGGTTTTGTGTTGTCTTCTTGGCTTGAATATGTCAGGCCGAGTTGCCATTTTTTCATGAGACACCTTCTTCCCATATCTTTAGTATCATTCCTACCTGATTCCCCATGTGTCCTTTTTTCTATCACAAAAGAGAGGGGGTCTCACTGTGATCTCCTCAACCTACCATTTTTAAAACCCACACACAACTCTGTCTCCACGTGGAACCCCCTCTTCTTTTTGCCTTTAGGGTGTTGATGTCATGGAAGTATTGTTTTCAGAGGGTTGCAGCATCTTTTCTGCAGTGGTGAGGTGCTGTGAAATGCCTGGTGCCTCACCGTCGGACCTTCATCTGACACTCAACAGCCTTTTGGGGACTGAATGTTGGCAGCTGCGGAGTGTATGTGGGGAAAAAGGGCACCTCTCCTGTGCCTATTTACCTCAGTAAAAGAATGGAAGTGGAGTTTCTTCATGCCTTTGAGGGAACCCATAAGTCCTCCCAATAGGGTCTGTTCCCCAGCTTTCTGAACGAGAGCAGATGTGTGCTAAAAAATATTCTCCTCATAACTTGGTAGGATGGTACAAACACCTTACTAAGAGGTTCTCTACACCAGACCCTTGGCCATGCTGGTTGGGAGGGCATGAGGGTGAGGACGGCTAGCCTCTGGTCATCCCACCTCATTTCAACATTTCCTGTCATACGGAAGGCCGTGTCCCAGAAATTTCTCTCAAATAGGCACTTGGGCTGTGTGGAAGAGAACACCAGCCGCATTCTTTGTTTGAGAGCAGGGTTTTCCACCTCACCCTCTATGGAAACTGTGTTTTCTTGTACATACGAGGGCCACCGTAGCAGAGTCTGGCTCTCCGTCACTGCTGTCTTGGCCTTTGGCAATGGGTGAGGAGCCTCCGGCTGCCCATGTGCCATTTTATACTGCGAATTTTTGTTTGTTTGTAAAAATTAAAACACTGCATCTGTCTTAAAACAATAAAATGGCAGGTTTTTAACTGGTGTGTGTGTGTGTGTTTTTAAACCAAAATGCTGCCATTTCTCTGCCCACCCCGACAGCCTGAGCTTGTACTGACCTTTCAGGGTCGTTTTCCCCAACAATGGGTGCTGCCTACTCCCAATCCCTTCGTGCCTAGGGCCACAACCTTTCATTGATTAATCCCTTAGTGTTTAACTTTTATCAAATTAAAATGTTACGTTATTAATATTTAACACGAGGATACAATTCTAAAACTCTTAGACAACTCTAGGCTGACCATATGAAAAGGAGGACAGGGCTCCTGTAACTTTAACAGTTGTAGAGAAAAGGGAATTTCAGCCAGTGTCATTTGTATGCAATTAGTTCCTGGTGAAATTCCCTCTTCATCACAACAGTTAAAGTTGCAGGCACTATACTAGAGTGACCATATACAAAAGAAGGCAGGGCCCCTGCAACTTTAACGGTTGTGAGGAAGAGGGAATTTCACCAGGAACTAATTGCATACAAATGACACTGGCTGAAATTCCCTTTTCTCTACAACTGTTAAAGTTACAAGAGCACTGTCCTCCTTTTCATATGGTCAGCCTAGACAACTCATGTTTCATTTCTGACTGTTCCGCACGGATTCCTGTCCCCCATGTTGGTATACCTGCCCCCCCTCCTGTCCCCTGAGGCATATTTGCCACAAGAATTATGGCTCTGGGCCTAGTCCAGCGAGGAGAACAGCTGGGTCATTTCCTGAGCTCGCATTCAGTTCAACGCCAGACAACAGCGAGGCTCAGCAAGCCTACATGGTACTTTGCATGAAACGCACTGGAACTGAATGCATGCGCAGACAGAACCCTCCATAATATGCAAGGATTCCGTGATGGACTCATCAACATAAGATATGGTGATCAGTTAAAATCCAGGTCAGAACTCATGTAACTTCAACAGTTATAGAGAAAAGGGAATTTCAGCCAGAGTCATTTGTATGCAATTAGTTCCTGGTGAAATTCCCTCTTCATCACAACAGTTAAAGTTGCAGGCACTATACTAGAGTGACCATATACAAAAGAAGGCAGGGCCCCTGCACCTTTAACTGTTGTGATGAAGAGGGAATTTCACCAGGAACTAATTGCACGCAAATGTCTCCGGCTGAAATTCCCTTTTCTCTACAACTGTTAAAGTCACATGAGCCCTGACCTGGATTTTATCTGGTCACCCTAACATAAGAACATCAGAAGAGCCCTCCCGGATCAAACCAAGGGTCCATCTAGTCCAGCACTCCATTCACACAGTAGCCAACTAGCTGTCGACCAAGAATCCTCAAGCAAGACACGGATGCAACAGCACACACACACATACACATCCATGTTCCCCAGCCACTGGTGTACATAGGCTTACTGCCTCTGATACTGGAGGTAGAAATTGTCCTAGTGACGTCGCTGTGCAGTGCACACAGGTGTTTTGGTCACTAGAGGGCAGTCTCAACGTAGAGCATGGCTGGGTTTCTGCTGTTGCGGCTGCGGCTGCATTGCATTCCATCATAACAGGCAGCGAAGAGGCACCCGTTCCATTTGGCCTGATTCTGCCCACGTTTCCTTCTATGTTCGAGTCAGTTGCAACCTGCCGACCCCTCAAGATTAACCGGGGTTACCAAGGCCTGGAGCGTCTTTGCAGGATCGGTAATGTCTCAGCTGGATCTGTGCAATAGAACCATGCGAAATTGCAAGGGCCGAGATGGGTATGTTCCTGCCAAAGGAAAGAGCCAGGAGCAGAATGTAAGGCTTGCCTGGCTGGCTCAGACCAAAGGTCCATCTAGTCCAACACGCAGTCTCCAACAGTGGACAGCCCAAGAGCTCTAGGCAGCTCAGAAGCAGGCCAGAGAGGGCCCACCATTCCTGTTTTGTCCTGAACACCTCTCCATCAGAGGCATAATGCGTCTATGCAGCGGTTCCTTTCCTAGGAATCTCAGCTAATTCCCACTAACAGATCAATCCTCTGTGAATCTGCCTAGAAACCGCTAAAAGCTGCCTGCACAAGCTCAACCCTCCACACCTTCCATTTGTAATTCATACACCGTTTGGCAGGCATAACGTTACTTCTGATAGCGGTAGTAGCGATGACGGATACTGATGAATTCGTTGGCTCGCTGGGCGGAAATGCGACTATAAAATCACTCAACCTCACCCCAAGGGTTTATGTGAAAAGCGGGGGTGGGGACCCAGACAATTGCAGTCTTTGGCTACTTCTCCTTGTGGGGCAGGATTTTAAACATACCATGTTAGAACCTTCACCATCTTCGCCATCCATGCACTGTCTGAAGAACTTGGGTGCTCAGCACCCGGTCGCACTGCCCTCTCCTGGCCGCTGTCCATATCACACTCAACTTATACTCAACTCAGCCTCACTAACCTGCCTGGGAAATTAGCCAAGGCAAATCTCCAAAGCGGTGTGACGCTCTCCTATGTCGCTTAGCCCAGTGACCTGGACCATAGCGAGAAAATAGCTGACGCTGTTCCATTGTCTTCTCGCAGCTGACACTGAAGTTGCCCCTGTTGTCTCCTCCTTCCCCAGCAAGTGCATTCTTGTTGTTTGCCTGGGGCCAGTGGGATTTTTTTTTTTTCATCCACACGACCCTGCTATTCTATATCGTAAACTTCTCAAAAAGCTTTACCTAGCTTCAAAAGAGCTTACAGGAAGATGCTTTTCAAGAAATGCAAGTGTTCCTTATTTCTCCCTCCCTTTTTTTTTCTTCAGCACTCCCCCTTCTGAGGTATTACCCAAGAACACATGTATTCACAGAGTGCTGGAAGAATAAGGGGTTCTCCACATAGGGCTTTTATCCTGTGACTGGGGTTGATTATTCACAGAAGTTTGCGGGTCCTTTACATGACGTTGTCGACCCCCAGCACCTCTCCTGTGCTTTCCGACTATTTCTGCGGCTTAATATGAAATGGAAATAATGAGGTAATAAAAACTAGGGGTGTGCACTGGATCGGGTCCAATCCACGATCCGAATCCGATCCAGGGGAAATCGGATACAATTATCTGATTTCCGATCTCACCGCTGGATCGTCCAATCCAATCCGATCCGATCCCGCAGGTGCCTGCGGATGGAAGCGGACGGCCCCGGGGGGGTAAGGAGCACGGGGGAGGGAGCTTACCTGCCAGGGCTGTCCACAGCGGACGGCCCCGGGGAGGAGGAGGGAGTTAGGCCCCCTTCACCCACCCGCCGCCATTTTTTCCTCATAGACTTGCATTGGGGGAAAGCTTTCTTTCCCCCAATGCAAGTCTATGGGGGGGGGGGGGAAATGGCGGCCAATCCAAAAATCGGATGTCCAATTTTTGGATCGGGATCGGACCCGATCTGGTCCAGGGGGGCTCCGATTTTGTCCAATCTGCTCCGGGACAAAATTGGAGGTCCCGATCTGGGTCCGTGCACACCCCTAATAAAAACATCTGGTTTGAATCAGTTTGAATTTGTCCGTGGAAAGAGGAAATGTGCCTTCTAGTGGCTGTATAATGAAGCATGTAGACCTCGCAGATAAATGAGGAAAGGAGTGGAAGAGGCGCATGTGAAAGGTGTACTGTATATATACCTTCGTGTGTGTGTATGTGTGAGTGTGTGTACTGGATATTTATATATACGTTCTCAACAGTTCATGCACCTGATGAAGTGGATTATAGCCCATGAAAGCTTATGATACCATAATGAATTTGTTAGTCCTTAAGGTGCCAAAAGACCCTTGGTTGTTTTCGTTTCAAAATGAAAACTCCATCTTGTGTCATGAGAAACTGCAGTTTGAGATGCAAAAATCGGCTTTCCGACTCTAGATCATGTTTGTTTGGGGATAAAACAAGAACACCTTTACCCACCCCAGACTGTGTTATCTTTTGAAATGAGGACTTTTTGGCTTTCACAACCCACCGTATATTCTACCTTCTCGGGTTTGCTGGGAGTTTAGCATCAACATCAGCGGAATCTCTGATGTGGAGTGTTATCCATCGGGAAACCTTGGACCCTTTCAGTCAAGTTCACTTTGACTTTGATTAAAATACAGACTAATGGATGTCTACAAAGCTAACCTTTTGCTTCAAAATGTTCAATTAATTTGATTCCAAATGAGCGGCTCATATTAATTGAGAACGGAAGCCTGGCTTCTGTTAGACTGGCAAGTCACTGAAATGTTTAGGGCTCTCCGAGGGGGTGCATTCAAAACCGAACAGGCATTCAGGGTGGGGGACGATCATTATTCAAAACCCAGTTTGGAGAAAATATCTCTTTCCCAGTCCTTTGCAGGGCATTTACCCACAGGTCTCTCAGGATCAATTAAGGGATTGTTGAGGATTATACTAATTTCTAGACGTTAAAAGTGGCACATGCATTTTATGAGCTCAGCTTTTAAACTTAACCTACTTGCAGTGATGGAAAAATAGTATTCATGTTTTATATAACATGGTTGGAACGGTGACAGCTGCACAATTGTTATTCATACTCAGGAGCATCCATGGCCCACAGAGGATGGGCAGGAATACTGCCCCTCTGCATTGGATGACTGTATGGGTGATGAATGTTGCCTCGATTGTGTGAACTGTGCTTCGAGTGATACCCGTGGTCTGTGATGGTCCATTCACACATGCTAGGTATCATTACTGCATGGAGATTTGCCATCCCATGGGAAAATTGTCATGAGTGAGCAAACCCCACAGCTGAGCTTTGGCATTCAAAAGAGGGTGACTAAGTGTCAAGATTTCCCCGGATTTGTCCTGCTTTTTGTTCTATTCTGGGTGTCCGGGGGGATTTTCTGAAATTTTCTATAATGTAGAATGACACTCTTACCCCTTTAAGGCCGCCATTAGCATGGTGGGAGGGAATGACTTGCTTTCTAGAGGCATGTCATTCCCTCCCTCCACTGCTCCAATCAGGGCCTTTAAGGGGAAAGCAAGTCATTCCCAGACACTATAGAAAAGGGCCCTATTGGAGCAGTGCATGGGTGGGAATGGCATGCTTTCCCTTCCAATCAGGGCCTTTAAGATCCCGATTGGAGCAGAGGAGGGGAAAGCATGTTTTCCCGTCCCCACCCCTCACTGGGTGTCCTCTTTTTTGATTTCCCAAATATGGTCACCCTAGTTGAGAGAGCTAACCAGTAGGTCAGTAGGGCAGTGAATCCACTCCAGGTACCAGTCAGAACCAGTCAGAACTCTCGAGATGCTATCCAAGATGCTTACCACAAGAAACTTGGATAGTTCCTTTAGATCCAATTGGAAGTTAAACTCCCACACATCTGAGCACCTTTTATACCATCTCTTCTACACACAGAATTAAGCCCAAGTATAAAAGCCTTTTTGAAAGACTTGATCCGTTTCCCTCTTGGTCCCGGTACAAGGAGTCGCGTCGTGGCTTGGGAAATGCTAATCAAGACAGTTGGACCAAGAACCCCGACGCAGACGCCCAGGTGTGTTTCCCTTTTCGTTGTCATGAACGATCAGCGCGAGATGCTCGCCAGTTGATTTACATCCCCATTCAAAGGGAAGAGATTTTGAATTTATTTTATTTCTTCCCAAAGGAAGAGTCCTGAGAACGCTGGGAAGCAATCGCACCGCACACTGTTGCTGAAAAGACGCTCAAAGACTGCCAGTACGTGTGGGCGGAAGTGGGAATTGCAGAAGAACACATAGAGCTATGATATGGGGAGGGAGGAGGTATTCTTCAAGGAAGCTAGGAGGAACAGATGGGCTGGGATGAATCACTTGCATTATTAAAGGCTCAGTCCGCCCTCTGTGCCAGGAAGGGGTGGATGATCTGCTGCTGCTGAAGTTGTTTGATAACTTTAGAACTGGGGTGGGGAGCCTCCTTAACCCCAGGGGCCAAATTCAATTTCGAGGAAGCTCTCAAGGGCAGGATTCCAGTGGTGGGCGGAGTCAAAAGCAAATGGGGGTGGAGCCAAAGGCAAAAGGTGCGGAGCTGAAGGCCAAAGTGATGGGTGCCAAAAATACAAAACATGCCAACATATTTATGTATTTATTTCATTTCTATACCGCCCAATAGCTGAAGCTCTCTAAGCAGTTCACAAAAATTAAAATCATCAAGTATAAAATATGAAAGCTTAAGCCACAATATAAAAGTATTAACATCCAAAGCCGTAAACAGCTTGGGGCCAGGTTATCTGAAGGAATGCCTCCTCCCATATGTACTTGCCCGGACCCCAAGATCACCTTCAGGGGTCCTTCTCTGTGAGCCCCTGCCAAAGGAAGTGAGGCAGGTGGCTACCAGGAGGAGGGCCTTCTCTGCTGTGGCACCCTGGCTGTGGAATGAGCTCCCTAAAGAGGTTTGCCTGGCACCTACGTTATACTCTTTTCGATGTCAGGTGAAGACCTTTTTATTTTCCCAGTATTTTAAAAGTGTATCATCTATGTATTTATTTACTTATAATACTTCCCCTTATTGCCAAAGAAATGTTTCTTTTTAAGTCGCAAAACTCTTCCAAAGACTGATATGCGATTAAGTATCCTGGTAACGTCACGAGTACTAGCCAATCGGCACTACTCACAGCTAGCTTTTGCTGCAAGCATGCAGCACTGTTTGGTTGGGGGTTTATTGGTGCTCAGCTCCGGAGATCAAGGGTGCAATTGAACGCTTTCAGTGTGCTTCCAAGACAGTTTCTCTGCTCTGGCATTATGTTGTCTTTCTTCACCCTTAGACTGCATGGCCTTCGGCAAAAGAACATAAAAAAACAATCAAATGAAGGAAGCAGGTTTTACTGTAGTTATTGTGACTCAGCAGATCTCGCTGGGGGAAAGTTCATGCTCACACTATATCTATAGGCCTTTCTACAGGAAACGGGCTCCATTTATTGGCCAAGGCCATTGTGAGTCACCTTGGAAGGAGGGGCCTCTTTCATATTGTTCTCTTTGAGCCAACAGACTCAGTCACAGCTGAGTCCTCTGCCCAGCTCAGAACTCTCTCAAGTGACCGCAGGGACAGCCAGGGTGCACCATGTTTACCAGGTTGGTCGGCCACAGGTGTCTCATGACAACATGGAGCCTGGGAGCTCTGCGAAGAAACCACTTCACGAGATTAACTCAAGCAAGGAGAGCACCTTCCTCCAACCCAAAAGACGGCATGAATAGCAGGGCTGCTTCCCAAAGGGCCTTTTCAGGTGGGTAGGGGCAGCTTTGAGCTCCGGTTTAAGGATGCTTTTCTTTAGGAAGTGAAATGGGCTAAACCGGGTTGAGATGGGTTAAACAGAAGGTGGCATAGTTAATAGTAGGGAAACTCAAGGACAACCTTCCCCAACCTGGTTTCTACCAGATGTGTTGGCTTCTAGGTCATTTGAGCCGTAGCCAGTATGGCCAGTGATCAAGGACGATGGGAGGTGTAGTCCAAAACATCTGAAAGTAGGGTAGCCAGGTGTACTATTTTTACAGAGGGCAGTCCTCTGTTTTGAAGAGCTGGCAGGGGACAATTCTCTGCTTGAACCCCTTAGTATACATGCCATTTCCATGTGTCTAAGCTTCACAGTTCTGGAGCTATAGGGGTGAAAGACGGGCAGACAGACACACATTCACTTTTATTATTATATTTTGTCGCATTTCTATCTTCCACTTCTTCCAGCGGCATGCTTCAGTCCTCCACATTCTATCCTTCCAACAACCCTGTGAGGTAGTTTAAGCATACAGAGTTAGCAACTCTGGGTTGAAGCCAGGATTTGAGCCATAGCACATTCCAATACACTACAGTCTCCTGTGTTAATATAGGTTCAAATTGTTACGCTTCCCCCCCCCAATCCTAAAAAGTGGAGGACATGAGAGGCACAGATGTGCATTTTTTTTCCTCTTAACTGTCTTTCGTTTCCCTTGCAAAAGTTAGTCTTCTGGGGAGGTGATGGGGAGGAAAGGAGGCGATGGGGAGGACCCTCTCCTTTGAGATAATCTGTTTCTTGAAGTGTGTACAGTGGGGCTGCAACATTGTTATAACTTCCAGGCTTGGCAATTTATCCATGGGGCTTTCTGCCCACAGAACTATAAATCATTTAGAGACTATTTTCTTTGCAAAGGTTGTTCAGAGAGCTGTGCGCTTTATTGATTTCAGTAAAGGGAATTACTACGGGGAGATGAGACGTTTGCCATTTCCATCTGGGATGAGTTGGGTTTTTTTTAAAAAAAATACAATTGGGTTGGGGGCAAAGTTCCAACATCCTTTAACCAAGTTTATTGGGGGGGGGGAGTCAGGTCACCTTGAAATGTACTTGGCGCTCCACCTGCCTGCCAAGGGAAACTCCAAGAAGACTGTCTTATTTGGTGTTTAACTGGGATGCTCAAAACCAACCCTGTAACTCAGGTGGAACATGAGAAGCATCCCTCAATGGGAACAATCTGGACCGCCCGTTCATGACCTTCGATTATATTTTAAAGGTCATGGCACATTCCGAAATGAGAAAAGGCCTACTGAGTTTGACAAAAAGATACTGCTGTGGACGGGGCGGTTTAAAAAAGAAGAAGACATCCCACCGCTCCTGTCGTGAGTAATTTACTACCTATTTATCACGATCTCCTAAAACAAAAGATGGAAGATGGACAGGGCTGAAATTGGTGATAGATTAGATTATAACCTATATACTGATTTTCTATGGGCAATTGCACTCCAAGCAGCTCACGGTACACACACACACACACACACACACAGCAATAACAATTCATTCAGGCAACATATCATACCAGACATTTCAATCCTAAGGATTGGGCTGGATCCAGACTTAACCATATTTAGAACAGACCCATTGAAAACAATGGGACTTATGTTAATGATAACTAGCTAAAATGATTTTATTGATCTGCTCTAATTCTGGAACCAACCCAGTTTAATCAGTATGATAGGGACTTTGCTGCCCATTCTGTGCAAATCCATTTCTTTTGTTCCATTATCATGCCTGTTAAAACTAAGGCTGACCCAAAATGTCCTCCTTGCAATTTTGCTTGGGGGAGTAACTGGGGTGTGCGGAGCAGGACAAAGAGCTTCTCTAAACAAGCTATTTATAGCGCACTCATGTTTGCCACTCAAAGAGGTTTGTGGGTCCATTAGATGATGACGTCAACAGCCAGGACATCTCCTGCACTATCCCCTGGAAAGCGCGCATTTTAAAAAAGCAGCGATAATGTGGTATTATCCGGATATTGCAGGCTCTCTTTGCCACTAGTTCGCGCTGTCTCATTAAAACATAATAGGCCTTTCCAAGATGGGAACAAATCGTGGTCACAGGCGAAGGAGTGTGTCACGATGGTGGGAATACGGCAAAAGTGATAGCAACAGTAAGGTGCAGGAAGAAGCTCAAAAAATGGAGGGTGAAAGGTGGTCTTATCAATTCTGATAGAAGTGCTCTTCTTGGCTGCTCGTCATTGGCATTTTGTCCCACAATCCCCCTTGGAACAAGACAATATGATATAGAATCATTCTGAGAAGATTCTCAGGGTGGTGAGAATTACAGCCCCCAGTTGATGGCTGCTGAGGATCAGTCATCAAAAAATAGGTAATGAGGGGTCATCGTATCTGACTCCAAAAATGTCAAACGAGAAGCTATTCTCAAAGAACTTGCAGAAGTTATTTAGAAACCAGAAGCCTGCAAAACTTGTTTAACCAGAGATGATAGGAAGACAATCGCACAGGGCATGTGTAGACTGGACCATTAAGGCTTTTACTTCTACTGCTGTCTTACAGCCCAATCCTATACATGTCTACTCAGAAGTAGACTCCCCGGTAAGTGCACAGAGGACTGCAGCCTTAACTATCCTGTCTCCAGTCACAAAGAACTAAACCCAAGTCTCTCTCTCTCTCTCTCTGGTACGCCTACACAGCCATTATTTCCCATGTCACCCAAAATACATTTAAGTGACAAGCAACCTTCCTCTGGAGAAACTTCACCAGAGCTGTGTGATATAGGAAGTGAAGTGTGTAGGCGTTGATCGTTATCTCTGCCCCAAAATAAACCAAACCGATTTGGAAACATTAATTTATCCCCCCTGCCCCGCCCCGCTCTGGAGAGGAGCTTTGTAAAGCAAATGCGTGTAGAACTCAACTTCTCTGACAAGACAAGAATGTACAAGGTCTTGATGGTATCTTTTGTCATTGTTCTTTCATCACAATGCTTCATAGCTATGGGCAGGGGAAGACACTTGAAATGTCTTCTTCCCCTGCCCCAAATTTCCCTTAAGATCCCTCCCAGAAAAATGTTGGCAATCGATATCTACCAAATATTCCATAGTTGAAATCCGTGGCTTATTTTGCATATCAGGCTAAGCCAGTTTAGCATTATGTGGAATGAACCGGCTTGCGATTTGGGCTCATGCGCTCCCTGTCTTCCTCTTTCCTCCTCTGGCACAGCTACAAGGAATTGGGCAGCATTCGCTTCCTCTTTCAAACTAACCAGACTTCTGTATTATCTCCGATTTTGGAGAACTCTAGCTAGTTTAAACTCTCGTTTGTTAAGTTTGAACCTGGCTTATTTAAACAAGCCATGCTTTACATTAAACACAGGGTTCCCCTGAGTTCAAACAAAATGGGGAACTCACATTAATTTAAGAGCTTCTTTCTCCACACAAGCGATTTATTGCTTATAATTGGTCACCCACGGAAGTTTGCGGATCCTTTTCATTACGTCGTCAGCCTCCGATGCCCCTCGTGCTGTTTTCAGGCGGGGAGCTGTCATTTTATAAAACCCTGAAAATGCAGTAATAAATGGAAATGTGCTATAAAACAGTGCCATCTGCTGGTGGTAGAATTGAAAAATATGGGAAGGAACTGGCAAAAACAGAGGGGGTGTTAAACGTGCAAAGACTCCAGAAGACAAAGCCCCAATAAGGCTACGGGATTTTTGCTGTATGTGGAGAAGCCCTAAAAGTTGGAAACAGAAGTGGATGCTGCCAATCTCTTAGTTGCTGTGCTGAAGGAGAGGAAGGAAGGAGAGGGTGTAGACCTGAAACTCACAGCTGTTTGTGCACATAGACCTAAAACTATGCTTCAGGGCAGACTTTCCCATCCCAGTACCCTTTAGATGTTTTGGATTTCAGCTCCCAAACTTGGTTTGGGACCAAGTTACTTGAAGGACTGCTTTCTTCACCCATATCAGCCTGCCCGCACTTTAAGATCAAAGAAAGAGGTCCTTCTCACCTGCCCACCAGTGAAAGATATTAGATGGGTCTCCACACGGGAGAGGGCCTTCTCAGCGGTGGCCCCACACCTGTGGAACAAACTCCCCACCCACGATCCGCCATGCACCATCCTTATAGGCTTTTAAGAAGGCCTTAAAAATGTTTTCTTTTACTATGACCTCTAAAATGCTGTTTTGTTGCTGTTACCCTTGCTGTTTCATTACTAGTTTTTAATGTCAGCTTTTATTGTTTTAATTGATATTTTACTTTTATGTTTTTATTGCTTTTAACGTGCATACTGTTTTTATATATGGTTGTTTTTATATGTGGTTGTAAGCCGTCTTGGGAGAGCTTCTGCCCTGAAAGGCGGCTAAGAAATGTTATAAATAAATAAATAAATAAATAAATAAATAAATCATCCCCAGCCCACATGACCAATGATCAGGAATGATGGGAGTTGAAGTCCAAAACAACCAGAGGCTAGGTGGGGTAGGCTGGTGTGGTGTTACATGCATAATGCATCAGAATTCGTCAGACAGCGTTATCTGGAAACCTGATTTCAATACTTGTTCTCTAACAGTTGACATGTGACAGTACTTGATGGCTCTCATGTAATGGGAATGTAATAGGAATTCTCAGCGCATTGGGCCAGTTGAAGAGAAGATGTCTCTAGAGTTCTGTTTTGCTTAACAGCTGATGCGCTTCCTTTAATGGGCGCTGATGGCTAGAAGAGGCTTGCTGAAACAAGAATAGATGGCTTTTGATGGCTGGTGCCTACTGGGTGCTGGACACACGTTGACTGTTCATGCACGACTGTAGCTTGGCAGCTGGAATATAACCAGCGAAGGAGAGAACAACGAAGCAGCCCAAGGCAGCCATGAAAATGACAAGCTTTTTGCTTTCAGGTTAGCACTCTCTGGATGCTTGCGGGACCTCTTGCCTCCTCCTATTCAACTGGTCTACTTGTGAAAATAAAGAGATGTTACAAAGAAGTTTGAAGTGCCTGAAGTCTCCAACCCTTCCTCCTGACAAGGAAACGGGCCCTTTAGCACAGAGATAGGGAATGTGTAGCTGTCCAGATGTGTGGCCTTCCAGATGTGCATGCGAAGCTGTTTTTTGCATGCTCTGATGAAGCTGTCTTCATAAGTCACCTTACTGGTCCATCTAACCCAGCATGCACCTCTTCTTCTCTAGAAGTAGGCATCACCTGCTTCTTCAACTGGAGATGCTGGGGACTGGGGATCTGTTCTGGGATGATGATGATGATGATGATGATGATGATACAACCTACACCATACTATACATACTTGCCCGAAACAATCTCAGAAAATGCAGATCATACAATATACTAGGACAGAACAATTCATACGGACAAGACAATACCCTGCAACAGGCCAGACATAACGGTCATAGACAAAAAAGAGGAAGAGGAAAAGAGAGGAAAATATACACCACTGGCCATGAAAGTCAAAGGAACAGGAAAAGGTCACAATTATCCCATCAGTCACCGGCATCACATGAAAAAAGTTTAACAGAAAACCTGCAGAAACTCAGCCTGGAGCGCCGATGGCGGAAAACTCGACTTATATCCGACAAGACACGACATAGAGAACATCTTCGTTCCTATGGGGTGGCAATACGTGCAGCGAAGAAAGCTTACTTCTCTGCACGCATTGCGTCTGCGAATTCGCGTCCAGCAGAACTGTTCAGGGTGGTGAGGGGTCTAACTCGGGCACCCTCCCCCCTGAACTCAATGTTAGAGCCTTCGGTAGTTCGCTGTGATGCCTTTAACAATCATTTCACAGATAAAATCTCTCGGATAAGAGCCGACTTAGATGCTGTCGTTATAGCAGAGGCTGATAATGGAGTGTCCAGCGACTCCGCGAGTAGAATTACACTGGATCAGTTTCAGTTGGTGAGTACCGAGGACGTGGACAAGCTGCTTGGTCGAGTGAGGAGGACGACTTGCCCTCTCGATCCCTGTCCTTCTTGGCTGGTCGCCCAGGGAGGAGATGCAGTTAGATCACAACTACAATATATTATTAATGCATCTCTCAGGGAGGGGAGTTTTCCATCATGTTTAAAAGAAGCGGTAGTATGGCCGCTTCTAAAAAAGCCCTCCCTGGATCCCCTGGACTTTAATAACTATAGGCCAGTATCAAATCTTCCATTTTTGGGCAAGGTGATCGAGAGGGCGGTTGCCTTCCAACTGCAAGCAGTTTTGGATGATACAGATTTTCTAGACCCATTTCAAACTGGCTTCAGAGCAGGATACGGAGTTGAGACTGCTATGGTCGCCTTAGTGGATGATCTACGCCTGAGTATTGACAGGGGGAGTGTGTCCCTGTTGGTACTCCTGGACCTCTCAGCGGCTTTCGATACCATCGACCATGGTATCCTTCTGGATCGCCTGAGGGAATTGGGACTCGGGGGCACTGTGCTTCAGTGGTTCCGGTCCTACCTCTCGGGCAGGTTCCAGATGGTGATGCTTGGGGATAGCTGCTCTTCAAAAAAAGAGTTGCTATGTGGTGTACCACAAGGTGCCATCCTTTCCCCAATGCTGTTTAACATTTACATGAAACCGCTGGGAGAGATCATCCGGAGGCATGGGGCGGGGTGCTATCAATACGCTGATGACACCCAAATATATTTCTCTATGCCTTCGACAACAGCATCAGCTAAGGATAGTGTGTCTCCTCTGAATGAATGCTTGGAGGCGGTAATGGGCTGGATGAGGAAAAACAAACTGAAGCTGAATCCAGACAAGACGGAGGTGCTTACTGTCAAGGGCCACAACCTGGGGTTGGAGGTATGTCAACCAGTTCTGGATGGGGTTACACTCCCCCTGAAAGACTGTGTTCGCAGCTTGGGGGTGCTCCTGGATCCGTCGCTCCAAATGACAGCTCAGATAGATGCGACTGCCAGGAGTGCCTACTATCAGCTTCGGCTGATACGCCAGCTGCGCCCCTTCCTAGAGTTGGAAGACCTAAAATCAGTAGTGCACGCACTGGTAACTTCGAGGCTCGACTTCTGCAATGCGCTGTACATAGGGCTACCTCTGTGCCTAGTCCGGAAACTTCAATTAGTTCAAAATATGGCAGCCAGGTTGGTCACCGGTACATCTAGGGGTGACCACATTACACCAGTTTTAAAATCTCTTCACTGGCTGCCAATTAGTTTCCGGGCGAAGTACAAAGTGTTGGTTATTACCTTTAAAGCCCTACATGGTTTGGGTCCAGGTTACCTACGGGATCGCCTTCTCCCATACAATCCGCCCCGCACGCTCAGGTCCTCTGGGAAGAATTTATTACAGTCAACAAGAACTAGACTGACAACCGTTACCCAGAGGACCTTCTCTTCTGCCGCTCCCAGATTATGGAATGACCTGCCGGGAGAGATTCGCCAACTCACTAGTCTTCCGGAATTTAAAAGATCTATAAAGACTTATCTCTTCCGGCAGGCCTACCCAGATGAATTTTAAAGTGTTTTATTGGTGTTTTATTGGTGTTTTAATGATGTACTGGTTTTATCTGCTTTTAATCAGTTTTTGTATTTTGTGTTTGGTGTTGTTCCCCACCTCGATCCGTTGGGAGAGGCGGGTGATAAATAAATATATTATTATTATTGTTATTATTACCAAAATACATCCACTCCAACATCCAGAAAGCAGTCATAATTAAAACATGCTCAGTAGTCAAGAAATTCCTGAATCTGTAACAGACAGCATGACTTGGCAAAACCTGTCATGTTCGTCTAGAAAAACCACCATGAGCAAGAAAGAGAAATAATAATAATAATAATAATAATAATAATAATAATAATAATAATAATAATAGTAATAATAATAATAATTTCATTTCTATATGTTCAATAGCCAAAGCTCTCTGGGTGGTTTACCTTCTGCATGCAAAGCAAGAACTCCACCTGGAGCCAGGGTGGGCAACTTGTGTCCCTCCAGATGTTTGAGACTACAACTCCCATCAACCCTCACCATTGGATACACTGGCTAAGGCTGATGAGAGTTGTGGGCCAAAATATCTGGAGGGCCACAAGTCACCCTCCCCTGCTCTAGCTCATGACTCTACATTTTTCTGTCTTTGTTCTATCATTCGGCAGAGTTGAGGTGCTCAAGACCGCTCAAAACCAGATGCGGATCCGAATGTGCTACATCATGATCGCACTGACTTTGCTCGGGTGCATGGCCATGGTCATCTCAGGTAAACAGGTAAGAGCTTGTCCGGATTTATTTCTTTGGCCAAGAAAACAATTCTGCAACCTGGGTACAGTTTGGGGGCAGAGCCCAGAGCATGCTGATGAGGGGAGCCAGGGGAGGAAGCTAAGGGGAGGAGCCAGAAAAGCAGTCTGATGGGAGGAGCTGGTTAAGAAGCTAAGGGGAGGAGCCAGAAGAACAGGCTGAGGGGAGGAGCCAGGAGAGGGAACTAAGGGGAGGAGATTGAATGCACAGCAAAGTCTTAACCTGGTACTGAAAAGATAACAATGTTGATTCCAGGCAGGCCTCGCTGGGGAAATAATTCCACAATCGGGGGGCTACCACCAAGAAGGCCCTCTCCCTTGACCTTCTGATCCTCCCTCCAAGGAGGCAATTGGAAGAGGGACTTAGATGACAATAGGTTCATGCCGGGAGCGGCACTCCATCAGGTATTGCAGTCCCAAGCCATGTCAAAACCAGCACTTTTAATTGGGCTTGGCCAGTTCAAGTGAGCCAGAATGGGTGTTCTATGTTCAACCCTTCTTATCTCTGTTACCAAGCTGGCCACTGCATATTGCACAACCTGGGGCTGCTGACTAATTGCTGTCATCTAACCTGGAGGTTACTAGAACATAGATGACTGAAGCCAGATTATCCCTGTCCAGATAGGAACGTAGCTAGACTAAAATTGGTAGAAGGCATTCCATGCCACTCAGGCCACCTGGGCTTCAAATGACAAAGGTGGCTCCAGGAGAACCCCCAAGCTACGAACCTGCACCTTCAGGAGGCATGCAACCCCATCCAGAACAGGTCGAGCGTCCTCCATCAAGTCAGAAGAATGACCCACTAACAGCATCTTGTCTGGATTGAGCTTCTGTTTATTAGCCCTCATCCAGTCCATTGTCACAGCCAGGCACTGATCTAGGGAGAAGTTGCCTTATACTGAGTCAGAGCCTTCTTCCATCAGGCCCAGTATTGACAACACTTGGCTAGCAGCAATGGGTCGTCAGAGTGTCAGGCAGGAACTTTCCAGCCCTACCTGGAGAAGCCAGGGATTGAACCTGAGACTTTCTGCATGCAAAGCATGTGTTCTACCTCTGAGCTATGGCCCCTCCCCTGTAAGCTACGGCTCCTCCCCCTGAGCTAAGACCCCTCCCCCTTACATGTCCAGGCATTGACCCAGCACTTAATTAATGTCATGTATTTTCAAAGGCTGCTAAAAGAGACGAGTCATTGTCAAAGATGAATCAAGAGAAGAAAGCTCGTTGGAGAATCGAGGCCCAGAAGGAAAGGGAATCAGCAGCTGCAAAAATTGAATGACCACGACAATGAGAATCCTTGCAGGCCACGAGTAATACATACGTGGCATGGACAAACCTTCGTTCCTTCAACCTTGAGTCTCGTTCCTTCAACCTTGAGTCTTCGTTCCTTCAACCTTCGTTCCTTCAACCTTGAGTCAACCCTATGCCTGATATTGTATATCTGGAGAAACTAGTGAAGCCCAGAAGCTAGCAGTTCTCAAGGCTCCAGTATTTTGTTTGAAAGTGTCCATAAGCTGGTTGGCCTCTTAAAATGTTGCTCTGTTCCAGACCTGAGTTGGCCTATGGAGAACCTGTGGTTCCGAGTGACAGCGTCTCATGTCAGGATAACCAATCTTGAAATTTGGAGGCAAATAATCGGCCTGTGGAACATTACAAGATCAAACATCACACTGCCTGATTTTGCATTGTCCATCTATGCCCTTCCCATACACTCGCAAATAATTGGTTAATAACATTCATTTCTCTGTATATAATAAATTATGACAGTCTGTAAAATGGGTGCAAATGTGTTTGATTTTTGCGGTAAGACACGCAGGTTTTGTTGTAGGCTCTTTGGCTTGCTTTTTGTTTAGGTTTGGTTTGGGGGCGGGGGGGGGGGGGGTTGGTAGGATTTTTGGTTGTGACTTGATGCACACTGACCTGGGAGGAAATCCCACCGGTTGCACTGTGAATTGGGGTGTTACAATGCAATCTTATGCATTGTCACTCGGAAGTAAGCCCCATTGAGTTCAATGGGAGTTCCTCCGTGGCAAGTGTGAGTAGGATTAAGGATTGGCAGGAATTTCGTTTGGTTTGCACTTTGATGTTGAAGCTAGCCAATTTGCGCTCTCTGAACCAACAACAGCCGCAACCTGAAATCCACACGTTCCTGAACATTGCACTCACGTTCTGTCAGTTTAAAACATGCACACCAAAATGCACATATGAGGGGGTGAAGCGTGAGAGAAACGCACATCTTTCAGAGATGCACACACAAGAAAGGAGGCATCGCTGGGGAAATGTAATAAAAATGCACGTGTTTGGGGAGGGTTGGTTTTCATTTTGAATTATTCCCAGATCTATATGGAAATGGGATGGGATGAAATTAGGTGCAGAAATCCATCAACTTCCTTGGAAACGGACTTGACGGGATCAATCCATAGCTGCGGTGGGGAACTTTCGTCCCAGGGATCAACTCCGGCCCTTCTCTGTACAGTTTTTCAGCCCCTGGACTGAAAGAGATTCCATGGGGTTGCAGCTTTGGCCCCTTCTTTTCAAGGAACTATGTGGGGAGAAAGATATGGGTAAATGGTATGCGGTAGGGACACATGAGCAAGTGCACAGGACCATGGGCTATAGAGTGTGTGGGAGATGTATCTGCACATAGCACAAAAAGTCCTGTCCCTTCCATAATAGCTGGACAATATATATATATATATATATATATATATATATATATATATATATTCTGGCAGGGGAGTCCTACTATGCCTTTACATACAGCGCTGTGACAAGCAATAACCAAGCCGATGCAGGATTTCCCAGCAGGCAGCTGTGGAGACAGGAAATGCATCGCAAGCAAGAAGCCGTACAAGAAAGGGCAGCGATTTGGAAGGCAGTTATGCGCAATGACCTTTGGATTCTTCTCCAAGTGCCCTGAGTTTGTCCTCTGTGTCGAGGCAGCGCTGAGCTGATTTAACATGCAATCGATCTCAGCATCTGCACCGAAAAAATTGTTGGAGGACTGGTATTAAAAAACGCAGCATGAAGCTGTGTGAGCCAAGGCAGTGAGGCCGCAAGTAACTTTTTCAGCACAGTGATGCTGCCCGGGAAACAGCCACAGTTGCATTCAGCCCAAGCATGTCTTTTCTTCTCCAGGGTTGAGCTCTGAAAGGGGGGGGGGAAGGAAAGGGGGGGGGAAACCCTTGCAGTTCTGCCATGCTGAAGCAGAAGCTGTCTGCGCATAGCACTGATTGGCCAGTGCCCATGTGGTTACCAAGAAATCTCTCCCAAATTATTTAAGAATTATTTAACATTTTCATTTTAAAAATAGGAAAGGTGGTGAATGGATGGATAAATGACAGTCGTGTAGCATCATAGATATTTTATTTATTTATTACATGCCTATACCACCCAACAATCAAAGCTCTCTGGGCAGTTCACAAAAACATTTTTAAAGGCAGACAGCCTGCCCCAAGCATGGAGGTTCAGGAGGAGGGATACAAAACTGTTAAAGATACTGGAGCCATGTCCTCCTTTTCATATGGTCACCCTAACCAGAGTTTCTTAAATGTACAAAGCAAGGGTGCATGCTCAGAGTTTCTTAAAAACTGAAGGTACCACAAAATGGTGTTAAGTGATCTGCTTCCTGATCTGCTAATTTTCTACTTGCAGAGAACTGGGGCATCAGGCAAACCCCTTTTTATTTTTCCCAACTCTGCATCAGACTAGATGGAATCCGGAACAGAGTCGCTCTTAGGGTGACCATATGGAAAGAAGGACAGGGCTCCTGTATCTTTACAGTTGCATAGAAAAGGGAATTTCAGCAGGTGTCATTTGTATGCATGCAGCACCTGGTAAAATTCCCTCTTCTTCATCACAACAGTTAAAGCTGCAGGAGCCCTGCTCTCTTTTGTATCTGGTCACTGTAGGAGCACTGTCCTCCTTTCCATATGGTCACCTAGCAATAAGTCTTTCCCGCACCTATCACTTCCCCTTCTAGCCCACTTCCAAAGAACCTCTTAAGCCGTTGAAGCTCATCTAAAGAGAAAGTGGAAGATCCCATGGAAAGTAACCATGGTGGAGCTCTGCCCTGGTTACCCACACAGGACGTTGGCTATTCAAATCAGGATCCTCCTCCCCTCCCCTTTCTTTCTACATGATTGGGCCAATTTTGTGTTTAAACATCATCTCATTTGTCCAATGCATATCATCCACATGAACCTCCAGGGCCGGCCCTCCCATTAGGCAAAGTGAGGCAGTTGCCTCAGGCGGCAGATACTAGGGGGTGGCAGCAAGGTGTCGGTGGAGAGAGCGGTGAGCCACACAGCCTGCCATGGTGCCCCTTGAGCTAGCCTTCTGCCTTGCGGTGCGGCAGAGGAGGTTGTCCCTTCGCCCACGTTGAAGAAAGATCCAACTGCCAGTCTATAGAATGGGAGGGGGCCGCCATCTTGTCCTTCACCTCAGGCAGTGAAATGGCCGGCGCTGTGAACCTTTGATTCCTTATAGATTGCTATGCTTCACCGCTGCCCTGCTGGATTTCCAACCCATAAAACGCAGGCTTAGAAGAGGAAGCAGCCCAGTGGATGAAACAGCCTGTGTTATAAAACACTTTAGAGTGGTTTTCTCAACCTCCATAAAGCAGAAAGTTGCTTCGCCATCTGGAAACCCTGGAGATCCCTCGGGGCAGGCAGCAGGGATACAGAAGCAACCTTTGTAACGTTCCTTGTGTATATTTGAGCACCGACAACAAGCGGAAAGTTCTGGCCCTGCCCTTGGCGTGACAGTCCACGCCCTTACATCACACACACCTGTGAGGAATAAGAGCGAGAGTATGGTCCTCTCTCCCTCTGCGCCTCAAATGACATGCTACCTGCCTGTGCAGCAGCGAGTGCTGATTTCCCATCTCCTGAGGGCTCATCACTGTTGTGGTCCCACGCCTTCCCGCTGGAGTGCGAGACAATGAAGAGGTCTTCCAAGTAATCCTCAAAGCTTTATTCAGTAAATAAACATCTCCTCGCACCTCAAGAGAGTTTAAACTTAGGAACCTTACTCCAGGCTAATACTAGGCTAAACTGAACGAGACTACATGAAGTTGTAACTAAAACCAGAATAGAATCTCCGTTAGGGTGACCAGATAAAATCCAGGTCAGGGCTCATGTAACTTTAACAGTTGTAGGGAAAAGGGAATTTCAGCCAGTGTCATTTGTATGCAATTAGTTCCTGGTGAACTTCCCCCTTCATCACAACAGTTGAAGTTGCAGGGGCCCTGCCTTCTTTTGTATCTGGTCACTCTAGTATAGTGCCTGCACCTTTAACTGTTGTGATGAAGAGGGAATTTCACCAGGAACTAATTGCATACAAATAACACTGGCTGAAATTCCCTTTTCTCTACAACTGTTAAAGTTACATGAGCCCTGACCTGGATTTTATCTGGTCAGCCTAATCTCCGTCCCGCCCAAATTGGATCCACCAGCTTCTCCTGATTCAGAGGTATACTGTGTTGGGGTATGGAGGCTCCATTTAACAATCACCGCTACGAACCCTTGCTAGGCAGGTCCATCAAGTTGTCCACACCTTTTGTAAAATGTTATGCCAATACGTGGCCACTGCCGCCATCTTGTAATTGAGATGAATGTGAGCCTCAGCCTTGTCCCCACTATCCCGAGCCAGAAACTCAGTTCTTGTATTGGTTCGGTGATGTAATAACATGAGTGAAGATCCCAACAACTTGGCGATGGAGCCCAAAGGCCAGATTCCATTGCAGAGAAGATCTCGAGTGTCACATTCCAGTGGTGGATCGGGCTCAAGGCCAAAACTCCAATTTAAAACGCTCCCTGCCAGTAGCTGAGCCTTAGGAAAACCACTTCAAACTTTTCGAACGGGGGAAGAAATCCACCAAAGCCATGAAGTCATCAATTGTTCGGTGGGCAGGAGAAAGGCATTGAGGGTGTAGCCATCTGGTGTCCAGGGGCGATTCAGATTTGGCCCCTGGGCCTTAGATTCTGCAGCCCTGAAGCAGAGGAAAGCCAGGACCCGGTAAGCAAGCAGAGTAACATATCTGCATACCAAGCAAGTCTCCTGTTTCTACTGCACCAAGGCATGAATAAGCATCGCCCCAGATGCCTTCATTTCTCATGGACTTCTCTGCTGATAAGTTGACATGGGATTTCTCATTCATTTCCTTATGTAACCCAGTAAATTCCGTTGTTTCCTCCCCCAAAAGATGTAGCTGACACTGTGTGGGCTTTTCCCCCATTCTTCCTCTTTCTTTCTTTCTTTCTTTCTTTCCCTCCCCTCACTGCAACAAGAACATCCATAAAAACTGGTTTACTGGCTTCTGGGAACCGAAAACCAGAACTTGACGAATTTTTATTTCCACGGCTATAAAAGACTGCAAATGTGGTTGTTCCGGAAGGCTGGACGCCATTAAGCAAAGGTTTGAGCTTCCTCATCCTAGCATTCCTTCGTGTTTCTTCACAGATGGAGTGCTGGAGGTTTATGGTGTCTTTGGAAACATCTGCTGACTTACAGATATAAAGGCTGACCATCAATTTATAAGAACACCGAAAAAAGCACACAGGGAGGTAACGTTCATCCAAAATGCACGGCAGCATACTGGAATTAAAGACATCTCTCCCCAGAAAGGTTGTAATTAGGGCTGTGCTTCGCCTCCATTCCAAGGCTCAAATCCAAGTCAAAGCGGGCCGAATCGGCCTACCGCCATCCGATTTGGCCCACTGTGGCCCGAATCCAGTTCAGGACCAGATTGGGCCACCTCAGCCCGAAGCGGCAGAACCACTTTGGCACAATTCAAAGGCCAGCCGCTCCCCACCACCACCTGCTTGCTCACCTGCGGGACTTACCTGAGGCCTCCTCAAGCACCTGCAATCCACCCGGCCCCCTCACTAGACCGCCATAGAGTTAGTGCCGTAATTTGTAACACGAAATCTACAGCAGTCTAGAGACGAGGCCAGATGGCTTGCCAGCTCATGCAGAGGCCTCAGGTAAGTCCTTTGGGTCGGTGGCGGGGGGGAGTGGGGGCAGTCTCTGGGAGCGAGCAGAGAGTAGCAGCTGGGAAGGGGGAGTCCAATAGACTCCTGGTCAGCCTCGTGCCTGGGGAACTGCAGCAGCCGCCCCGCTTCAGGTTCGGACCTGAATCCGCAGCGAGGTAGCCGAGGACCGAGGCAGCCTGAGTCGCATTTGGGGCAATTTGGAAGCCCCGAATTGGCCTCCAAGTCAAACAACCCTGCCAGAATGAGGGAAGCTGCTTTAATACCTCACTTGGCAGAGAAGTGAGTGACTCATGTTCTAGGGCCTGTTTTGGCTCATGGCCTCCCAGCATCCATGGTCTCTCCTCATGGCTAACCTTCAAGGGAGGGCCATTACTTCACATAACACAACAACATGGTTTTCAGCAGTGTGGCTTACAATCTAATTTGATTTCACTTTATGTGTGATCTAAAGCACACTGAACACTGGCACCCTCCCTCCAAACCTGGCACAGGGCCAATCGTTGCTTTTCTGCCTGATACAGTTATATTTTGGCTCAACCATAGAGATAGGGCAAATTCTAGAGTGACACACCCCATTGCCTGGCATTGCCAAGGATTGTTTTATTTAAATAATAATAATAATAATAATAACAATAATATATTTATTTATTTATTTCTTACCCGCCTCTCCCTCCGGATCGAGGCGGGGAACAACATTAAAAACATATGATATAAAATACACAAAACTGATTAAAACATATAAAAACTATTACATTGTTAAAATATCAATAAAACTCCTAAAAAATCAACTGGGTAGGCCTGCCGGAAGAGATCAGTCTTTATAGCTTTCTTAAATTCTGGAAGACTGTTAAGTTGGCGAATCTCTCCCGGCAGGCCATTCCACAGTCTGGGAGCAGCAGAAGAGAAGGTCCTCTGGGTAATGGTTGTCAGTCTAGTTCTTATTGACTGGAGTAAATTCTTCCCAGAGGACCTGAGTGTGCGGGGCATATTGTATGGGAGAAGGCGATCCCTCAGGTAACCTGGACCCAAACCATGTAGGGCTTTAAAGGTAATAACCAACACTTTGTACTTCACCCAGAAACTAATTGGCAGCCAGTGGAGTGATTTTAAAGCTGGTGTGATATAGTCACCCCTAGGTGTACCAGTGACCAACCTGGCTGCCATATTTTGAACTAGTTGAAGTTTCCAGACTAGGCACAGAGGTAGCCCTATGTACAGCGCATTGCAGAAGTCGAGCCTCAATGTTACCAGCGCGCATGCTACCGTCTTTAGGTCTTCCAACTCTAGGAAGGGGCGCAGCTGGCATATCCTGAGCGCCTTTTGGAGGAAAGGCAGAGCATGAGGATTCTAAATAAATAATAAAGGAAATAGTCATTGTGGTAACACCAGACCAGCACTACTGCTTGTGTTCCCCTGGGTTTCCATAAAGGAGTCTTGTCTTACTTGCTAATGTATCATTTTACACCTCTCGGGATTGTCTTTGCAGCTTCCAAGTTGGTTAAATATCTGTTATTAAACATGCAAGCAAACGGACCCGCAGGACTGGCAGATAAATGCTGAAATATCTGGCTCTGATCTACATTTTTGTGATATCTATTCAAAATAAATTCAGAGAAAGCAAGAGCTCCTAATACCACGTCTTTTATCACTGCTTCCAAAAGGCCCTCAGAAGATTTCATGGATATCAAATACAGATTTCAATATTTATCTTCCCTCTCCCTGGCTCCATGTTTGTGGAACCATAATTTTGCTATGAAATAGCACCCAACAAGATGGAAAGCAGAATATATACATTCATTGATGTCAACCCCATTGAGAGCCAGTTTGGTGTAATGGTTAGAGTCTCAGTCCGCCACTCTACCTATTGCTCCACACAAAGTGGGGGTGACATTGGGCCTGTTCAGACGTTAAGCCATGGTTAAGACGCTAATCCTTTTGCAGCAAATGGTTAGTGAGCGTGTTTAAACCATGATTATGTAGCCGCCATGGTTAGGGATGGTTCACACAACACGAGAAGTCATAGTTCACATGAGACATTAAGCCATCATGTTTAGCTCAAAGTGCTTAACCGCCATGGCTTAGTGTGTTGTCTGAACAGTGTCATTTTGACCTTTTGTTGTGCCTTTGATTCCCAAAGTGGTGTGTCTAAGCGGATATTATGCAGGGCGGTGATAATCGGTGTTAAGTCATTATCCAAGCTGTTTAATTTGATGTTGCTCTATAAATGAATTGGCGTTTATTTGCATGCATATTTTGGTGAGAGGGAGATAAATAAAAAATAAAAAAAACCAGAATTCCTAGCAACGACATAACGATGTTATGATGACACTAACAGAGGGGGTGAAATTGCAGCTGCCATTCAAAGCTTAACTGCTCACTCATTAAAAAAATAAACACTTATAACCCAGTGAAGAAGAGACAACAAAATGTACGCAATAATCTGTCTAGTCGCAACTGTCTGGGGAGGCGATTGCGGGATAGAATTTCCTACGGGGAAGACGTTACAGGCCAGTTACATTGCTGGAGGCCTCACCTGAGAGACTGGTACATGGTGGCCATATTTGAAGGGGCCACCAGTAAGGTTGCCAATTAGGCTGGCTGGGAAAAATAACAGTGTCTTTATCAAATTAAGGGCTCAATCTCATGCATGTTTAGACAGAAAAAAAGTCTGACAATTCCCAGCATGCCCCCAGCCAGCACTTAATGGAATTAGCAGCTGAAGCTTTTCACAGCATGGAGCTCAATGTGAGGATCACCTTCTGTGTGCAGCGGACAGAACAGCCGTTAAATGCACAGGTGCAGGGGCTGATGGGAAAAGTTGGCCACCCTGGATGCAAGCCTAAGGTGGCCAGGAATCTACTTTCACAGAGGGCATTCCTCTGTTTGAAGGACTGCCAGGGGACCATCCTCCATATGAAGGCATCCTCTGTCTGAAGGGCTGCCCAGTAGGGGTGTGCACGGACCCCCCAGATCAGATCGGGACCCGGATCGGGACCTCCAATTTTGTCACGGATCCGATCCGACAAAATCAGAGGCCCTCCGGACCAGATCGGGTCCAATCCCTATCCAAAAATCGGAACTTCCGATCCTTGGATCAGCCGCCATTTTTCCCCCCCATAGACTTGCATTGGGGGAAAGAAAGCTTTCCCCCAATGCAAGTCTATGAGGAAAAAATGGCGGCGGGTGGGTGAGGGGGGCCTAACTCCCTCCCCCATGGGGCCGTCCACTGTGGACGGCCCTGGCAGGTAAGCCCCCTCCCCCACGCTCCTTACCCCCCCCGGGGCTGTCCGCTTTCATCTGCTGGCGTCTGTGGGCGCCAGTGGATGGAAGTGGACGGCCCCGGGGGGGTAAACCCCCTCCCCTCTGCTTACCTTTCCTAGCCATTCACTCCCATCTGCCACTGGCCGCTACTGTGAGCGGGCTTCGCGGCCTGCCCGTAGGTAGCGCGCCAGGTGATCATCACTTGATCATCATCAGGTGATCATCACCTGGCGCGCTACCTATGGGCAGGCCGTGAAACCCGCTCGCAGTAGCGGCCAGCAGCGGACGGGAGCGGACGGCCAGGAAAGGTAAGTGCGCCGTGCGCCCCCCCTGCCCCTGCTTTCCTTTCCTGGCCATCTGCTCCCGTTTGCCGCCCCCTGCCCCCATTGTCCACTTCCATCGGCGGGCGCCCGCTGGTGCCCGCCGATGGAAGCGGGCAGCCCCGCTAGGGAAGCCCCCCCCCCCGCTGTCCGCTTCCATTGGTGGGCGCCCGCTGGCACCTGCCAATGGAAGCAGCGGCGGGCGCCAGCAGGCACCCGCCGATCCGCCAATCCATCCGAACCGGATCGGAACCTTTCCAGATCAGATCAGATCGGCGGATACAGCGGTGAGATCAGAAATCGGATAATTTATCCGATTTCCCCCTGGATCGGATTCGGATCGTGGATCGGATTCGATCCAGTGCACATCCCTACTGCCCCGTCTAATTCCAGTTCAAAGATTTTAAAAAACTATAAGAACTGTGGTCCATCACCAGTTAGCATCTGGAGAGCTCACTAACGAGGCAGGCACACAGGTCACCCGGTCACCGTCTTCCACACTACGGTGAGATGTACTATATTTTGATTTAAATTATGATGACGATTTCTAAATTTGCATCTAGGGATATAAATGAACATATGCAAATGTTGCGCAAACCACTCTTCTCTTTTGCCACCTTTTTTGTCTATGCATCTCCATTTGGTTGGCAGTTCATGAGGGGCCACTTTACATAGAACACCCTCAGCATTCCTCCAAAGCATGGAATATGTTTTGAAAAATAGACCAGAGTGCATTGGCATGTGTACAGGGTGTGCCGGGTGTGCCCAGACACACCATAATGTCTCCGGAGCCTCTGACATGTGCATATTTCCCACTGCCATGCTAATGGCAGGCGCCATCCGGAGGCTCCGGAAAGTACATTTTCCTGCCCCGCCCAGTGCTCCAATAAGGAAAAATAAAAAAATAAAATTCCCTGGGTGCACACCCTAATGAAATGTGCTACACACACACCTATGTTGAGTTGTTATATGTATGTCTTTGCACCAGCTCCTTGGGGGCAGCAAATAATATTTCTGTAACTAGCGGAAGAGCCGAGGATAGTGCCAGCCAACAACCACCATGCTCACCTCCACATTTTATTTATTGGAAAGTTGGCACTGCCTGCAAAGCAAGGAACAGTCCACTTTCTCAAAGTACCAAAGTGGTTCATTTCGAAGTTTCTCCTGGATGAGACATTTCCCACCGGGATAAGGCAACTGGAAACCGGAGGCTTTGTTTTCGTGGCGGCATCTATTCTGTAAGAGATGCTTCTCATGCATTATTTATTGCTCCTGAAATCTTTTTGGCTTTAATGTTCCACGCTGTTCCATCCGTCTATCGGTACGGAAATAGTCCTTAAAAAAATAATTTAAAAAAGCAATAGGAGATTGTGCAAACGAGGCAAACTGACAGCTGGTGATTCAGGGACGCTTGCCGTCACTTTCCCGGAGCGATCGCCTTTGTGTCTTAGGAAGCGCACACAGGGGGAAGGCCCTGATTAGCAGTGGCCTGCTCCTTAATCAAAGAAGTGCACTGCTGAAGGATGGAGGAACAATAAGATCTGTAGGCCCAATTTAACATAGGTGTGTGCAAGGGGTGTGCCGGGTGTGCCCAGGCACACCCTAATGTCTCAAGCAATAAGCACCAAATTGAGGAGGCCATTGAGTAGGGATCCAGAGGGGGATCCAGAAGCAGTGGGAATGGCCCTCCAGCTGCCCAGCAGCAGGAATAAAAATGAATTGTTCTGCTGGGAGCCTCTCTACCAGGAGCAGCGCTTCAGAGGGGCCTGAAGGAGGGCCCCTGAAGGCTAATATCACCTTGTAAGCCCCAACAATGCTGGGGGCTTGAGGAGCATCTCCTTATTCCCCACCCCCTCATCTGCAATGGCCCACCCGCGGTCAGGCAAGTGAAGAGTAGGGCATCAATGTCTACAGTGTTTAATGAATAAATGAATAAAAATAATTTACCTCATGACAATTTACCTCATGTTCGCCTTAAAAATATATATCCCCAGGTGCACACCCTAATGAAATAAGCTACACCCGCCTATGCAATTTACGTGACTAGGCACGGGCACACCCTCCTGATATCCCATTCTGCACCTCCTTTTCCCAAACCTGAGAGCTGAAAATCTTGCTGCCGGTTTGAATTTCTGGCAGGCTTGCTTGCTCATCACCACTCCCTTGCATAGCAAACCCAGTTGGCAAGTGCCGACAGGACTGGAGCCAAACTGTGGCTGCTAGGAAACAAGATGGCGGCAACACTTTATTTGGGGAAGGAATGCAAAATGTCTTTTAAAAAAAACAACCACTCAACCTGAAGAGGCAATTCTCTCCTCACCTTCCACAGCCCAATGGGTACGAACGTAGGGTGACCAACTGTCAGGATTTTCCCGGATTTCTCCTGGTTTTTGTTCTATCCTGGTTGTCAGAGGGGATGGTTATGTAATTTTCCATAATGTGCTGGAATGATGCGCTTTCCCCTTTAAGGCTGCCATTAGGGAATAACACTCTTTCCGGAGACCCCTATTGGAGCAGTGGGGGGGGGCAGCAGAAATGACACGCTTTCTGGGACCTCTGGAAAGCATCTCATGCACATCCGCCATGCTAATAGCAGCTGCCAATAGCCTGGCGAGGGGAATGACATGCTTTCCAGAGGTCCTGGAAAGCGTGCTTTCCCACCCCACCTCACTGGGTGTCCTCTTTTTTGGTTTCCCAAGTATGGCCACCTTAAAATTAGCCAAGGAACATTGAGCACCATTTGGCAGAAGAAAAAAACCCAGAAAATTTGGCTAGAATGACCTGACTGAAGAACCCTGAACAGGAGTGCTCATGTTAGAAGGCGAGGATATATTGCAACATTTTTATTCAGGTCACAATTTCTCCCTCTAATAGCCCACACAGGTGGTTGAGCGCCGATAGGACTGCAGCCAGAAGGGGCCGCTGAGAAATGAAAGGGAGGGCATCAGCTTGCTGAAGAGAACCCCAACATATGCAGGATTACAAAACGTTGTGTTGTTTTAATACAGAAATAAGGGCAGCACCCACCCCACCTAACATACACACAGCCGTGCAAGATGAGGATTGAGCATGCTTAAAGGCCTCCAAGAGCCACAGAATATTGCATGTCAGTTGGAGAAGGGAAAGGTAAAATTGAAAGGGGGGAGTGAATTGGCTTGCTTGAACCCCTTACAGCTGATCATATTCCAGATGACGACACAGCTGGATGGAACCTTGATCAGGACCACTCTACACTGCAACAGGGTTTGTTGAAAGCTAATACCACTTGTAGTATTAACTAGCAAAAATCTCATTATTATAATGGCCTGTGTATGTGTATTGCAAGGCAAGTCTATTGCAAGGAGCCCTCTGTGCAAAGGTGCATACGCTGCAAAGACCAGGACACACACCAGGCAGGGGAGAAGGAGGGCGAGAGAGAAATTTCAACAAACATTGCATAGTCAAGCAACTGTTGTCGGAATTTGCTTGTTGCTAACGTTTTCCTCCATCCCCGAAATCAGCCGAATGACCCATGGCAACCAAGAGGTGTTTCGAGTGACTTTGCTTTCAGGAGAATGGAGAAAAGGGCTGTTGTGGAATTCTCGGTTGAGCTGGATGCACAAGGAAAGATGGATGAGAAGAGCATCCCCTTAGAGGGGCCACGGTTTGGTTGCCTTGGTAGCATTCCCATGCTGTGAGGACAGCGCACCGAAGGCAGGAGCTCAGACCTTTTCGCGATGGAAAATGCAATCAACGCAAGAAAGGATTTATCGCTCCCTGTGACATGGTTAATCTGCCCTATCTAGAGCGCTCGGAACAGGCAATGAGGCTTAAAACCAACAAAATAATGTGACCAAGTAAAACGTGGAATGGAAATACTGGATATTATGATGAACTACAGGGAGCACCAGGACTAATTATATACTGCACGTCCATGATCATCACGTACAAGGGCAGAGATAAGGAAATAACACAACTGTCTGTCTATCATTGATGGATTTATCTATTATCTGTCCATCTTGCTTAGCATTCTCTGGGCCTAATCAGACTCCACTTAATAAGAGGCAGTCCTCTATATTATATGTATTTCCATATGGGGTGGGGGAACCCTATCATCTCTTGGATGACCACCTGTAATGGATTTCTTTAAGGTAGAGAGGCGCAGCTCTTTAAAAAAATGGTAGCACTTTTAGAATGTTAGCAAAGGCATCAGGAGCAGACGAAGTCCACAAAGCCAAAACATTTCAGCCGAAATATTCAACTAGGCATTCCTTCCCACTAATTAGCATGAGGGCACAATCCAACGGGAAGTTCTCCTGAACATGCTTCATTGCAAGAAACAGTCTTGGGTCAATTGACCTTCCTGCTCAATTGGACCCCCATGGCACAGCGCTGTCTTTCTGCCATACTTAACGGCACCCCCAAATCCATCATCTGGCTATCCCATATAGAGCTGAAGCTCTGGGCCACCTCTCCCAAGACCATAGTCAGCTGTTATCTAGTCTGCAAGTCCGAGCATTCTGACATTACAAAGGCGGATGTCTCGGCATATTTGTCCACTCAGTTCAATGGGTGCTCCTGATGAGATGTCCGTGGTGTAACGGCCCCACCCCATTCCAAGAATTTTATGGAGGTTCCGAACAACATCACCTCCCATTTTTAGCTTTCCGATGTTTACCCACTACTTCTTTCATCCTTTTTCTTACCAGAAAAAAAAACCCGCTTATGGAAGAAAAGATGAAATGGTTCCCCTTTGCCCTTGGAAGGTTAGCACTACCTGGCCTCCGTCTGGACACACCCACTCTCCGTATTTTCAAAACGAGGGTAGGGAAAGGTAACCCCAAAAGCAGTCCAGTCCACACCTTGCTTGGCTTTTCATGGGGACGGCTTGCCAGCCGGAGTAATTAATAGCGGGGGACACAATGAGAGGGAAAGCTGTAGCTTCCTGCTTGGTGACCGCAGAAGCAAGCTAATTCGGGGCAGAAGAGCCAACGTCTGCACAAAATGTAATTTAGCTGCTCTAATTGCCATGCATCAGGGTTAATTTCATTGGCTCATTATATTGCCACCAAGCAACCCAGTAAATAGGTGCCCTTGGAGAGGTGTGTGAGAGAGAGACAGGGAGAGGGAGGGAAGGAGGGAGGGAGAGAGAGAGAGAGAGAGAGAGAGAGAGAGAGAGAGAGAGAGAGAGAGAGAGACTGTCCCTCTGTGTGTGTTTGCAAAAAGTGGAAATGTTAATAACCGTAAATCTGTGTGCCAAATGCTTTATGGAAAGTGCTTTCTGCCTTACATTGCAAACCATGATAGTAAGAAAAGAAGAAGAAGGAAGGAAGGAAGGAAAGAAGGAAGGAAGGAAGGAAGGAAGTGCTCAGACGGACACATCCACAACCCACCTCTCTCTGATAATGTGCTGTGGGGGGGGGGGGGGAATAAACCAGTCCAGAAGGCACCCCATAACTGTATTTCTGTTTCTCATGCCTCACAAGGGGCAACACACAGAGCACAGCACGGAACAAGAGGATGCTGATGTCCTCTAGATGTGCTGGACTACAACACCTGCCATTTGGCTCAGGGATTATGGAGTTTGTAGTCCAACACGTGTGGAGAGGCTAAGCAGATGCCATGACATCCCATGACACTTTGTTTCAACTTGAAGTTCCTTTGTTTGTTTGCGAAGGAATGTTTACCCCAATTTTTCGGCCCCCTCCAAGCAGCTTACCATAAAATGCAAGGAATATTTACATAGTCAGAATACAAACACTTTTGTTCAAGAAAGATCGAGAGCAAGATGGAATCACTGAAAGTACAATCAACTTACAGCAGGACAAAAGTGTGTTGGGGGGTGGGGTAACCCTCATCAAAAGCCATATCAGGTTTATTTAAAGCTCAAATGAAAGGAATCCTGCCAGATCCCTCCAGGGAAGTAATTCCAGAAAATAGGGGCCATGACTGAGTAGGTCCCGTCATGCTTCTCAGCCGTCTGCACTTGGAAGGCAATGAGATTATGGGGCGGGGGGTACAGGGTAGGGTGACCAGATAAAATCCAGGTCAGGGCTCATGTAACTTTAACAGTTGTAGAGAAAAGGGAATTTCAGCCAGGGTCATTTGTATGCAATTAGTTGCTAGTGAAATTCCCTCTTCATCCCAACTGTTAAAGTTGGAGGGGCCCTGCCTTCTTTTGAATATGGTCACTCCAGTATAGTGCCTGCACCTTTAACTGTTGTGATGAAGAAGGAATTTCACCAGGAACTAATTGCATACAAATGACACTGGCTGAAATTCCCTTTTCTCTACAACTGTTAAAGTTACATGAGCCCTGACCTGGATTTTATCTGGTCACCCTAGTACAGGGGTCATCTGTTCTGGAGGGTTCGAAGACCCTCTGGAGCAGATTTTGGGAGGTGTGTAAGGGAAGGAGAGGAAGGAGAATTTTAACCCAAACTGATAAATCCATTGTCTTGCAATTTGTGAAGTTACATTTAGAACTTGCTCCCAGAAATTCTTAGCTGGTTGACAGTTCCACCACACATGAAGCTAGTCTGGCCACAGAAACCCACATTTTAAGGGCAAGGATAATCTGAAAAGGGAAAGGCAATCCCTGAAAGAGAAGTCGCTGCTTATAGACCTATCCCATTTTCACCTTTGCTAAACAGGTTTTGTAGGTTTTGGTATTGTCACAGAACCCTGCAACTCCTGTTTGAGCAGGGGCAATAACCATGGCACGAAAGGAGGATGTGTATTGTCATTAAAGTGATAGGAACTAGGAAGTGATGTCTCTTTCAACCCCCTTTCAACTCCCTTAAACGCTATTATCTGTCTCCAGGAGAAAGAGAAGAAAGAAATCAGTCTGTGGCATGCAAACCTAGGAAGCCGTGCGCAATTAAATGCACAGCTGTTTGGGGCTCTCTGAGTGTTACTTGATGAGTGGTTGCAAATTCAGATGCCTCAAGAGTGTACTTTTACTCTCTCTGTGTGAATGTGTAGTGGAAGTGATTTGGCTCCATGTCTGGGTTGAGATTTTGCCTGTGTCTTTAATCAAAAGAATGAGATGATTGGAGCTCATGACCGTCGGTATTTACTACCTGTATATGCCACCGTTCCTCCAAAGAGCACAAGGCACCAGACATTAGGGTGACCCTATGGAAAGGAGGACAGGGCTCCTGTATCTTTAACAGTTGTATTGAAAACGGGATCATTTGTATGCATGCAGCACCTGGTGAAATCCCCTCTTCATCACAACAGTTAAAGCTGCTGGAGCCCTGGCGTCTTTTGTATCTGGCCCTGTAGCTTTAACTGTTGTGATGAAGAGGAAGTTTCACCAAGTGCTGCCTACATACCAATAACATGTGTTGAAAGTCCCTTTTCTATACAACTGTTAAAGATGCAGGAGCCCTGTCTTCCTTTTCATATGTCCACCCTACCACATATAGCCCTTGCTTCTCTATCTCATCCTTACAACAACCCTGAAAAGTAGGTCGGTTAGGCTGAGAGAGAGTGACTGGATCAGGGAGCAGATGATGGGAAAGAACTACTAGGCCCAGCGGCATGATAGGGCAACTGCCAGTGTCGCAGCCCTGCCTCTGCAACACTGCCCCTCCTCTCTCTCCTTCCATGACCACCATGTCAGAGTTTGTGATGCACTGCACTCTCTGAGCATGTACAGAGTGCAAGCACACAGCAGCGGAATGACAGCAGAGCTCACTGGTAGCAGACAGATATCCTGGTAGTCAGAAAACACTCAGACACAGCAGTGTTTTAAACTACTATACTAAGTTTTACTGTACAAGTATATACAGAGAAGAAACATTCATCTAATATCTTTACACAGTATTAACCAGCACCAACCACAACTTCTACAACGTCCCATCTAGCATCACCCACACTGTTTCTCCACATGCTGTTCATTTATAGCACTGTGGACCTATCACAGCGTCGGCTGCACATCTCCCCATATGTTGCTATGCTTTCCAGCACACAGGGAAGAAACCAAATGACCTTGGTCTTTAGTGCTTACCAGCTGCACTTGATTTGGCAACTGTACAGAGTACTTGAGATATCAAGTCATCTCATGTCTCTCTTTTTACTTAGTTGCAGAAAAAATACATTTGCTTTTACATTAAACCAAATAAAATCTTAACACACCACGTCCTATATTGCCTCAGTTACTGCTCCGTTGAGACATGACATTTCCTGTTTTTCTGCTACATAACCTCTAGGTGGCACTGTAGTATAGTGAAGTAGTACAAATACACGAGAGGAAATTGTGCTTTCTTTCACTTTCTCAATTAAATGCCGCATTTTCCCTGATCTAAAATAAATAAATAAATAAACTTGCCAAAACTGCTGGTTAGATATAGAAGCTAAATTGGAGGGTCACGACATCATCCGAAGAACCTATAATCAACAGTAAGCAGGCATGATAAATGTCTCATGTGGAAAAGCCCTGTGTGTGGAGAGTTTTCACCTATCTGCCAATATGGGGCAGAAGGACAAGAGAAGAGCTGGGGCGGACCATACCACATTGTAATGGAAGGCCCCACAGGTATTGCTGGGAGGGGGGTTACCCGTAGAAACCTAGCCTGTACCCTAATGAACACTGCCCATCAAAGGAGACATCACTGAGCCAGATGGACAAAAGGTGGTTGGTCCAAAAGGGCCCAATGCTGGTTTCCCCCTAGGGAGCATCCTGGGCCATCTTACCAAATGTCCAGTCCAATGAGTGGAAGACCTCTGGGCTGGGCTGTGGCTCCATCTGGCTCATGGTAGGAAAGCCAACCACGTTGGATCCCAGGAGAGCATTTTTTTGCTTGCTTTCCTGGGAAGCCTCCACAAATTAATCATTTCAGCTCGACCGCCGAGTCTCTAAAACTTTAATGAGGTTAACCATACAAACGGCGCTCCTAGCATGGCTAGTTCTAAATGGGAATTAGCTGGCATTAAAAACGAAACTTTGGCTTGATTATTTTAAATGTGCAGAGATAGTTTCAATTAACAGCCTCCTTCCACATGTAAGTATCTCAGTGTCTCCTTCATTTTGGAATGGTCTGCCGGAGGAGATTAGACAAATTAGCAGTCTTCATGAATTTAAGAGAGTCACGAAGACTGCTCTCTTCCGGCAGGCCTATCCAGATGAATTTTAAGATGTTTTTAATGATGTAATTTTTTTCTTGTTTTTTAAAAATTTTTTAGCTGTTTTGTGATTCTTGTGTTTTATATTGTTGTTGTTACCCACCTCAATCCGGAGGGAGAGGTGGGTTATAAATAATAATAATAATAATAATAATAATAATTCATTTTCCTTTTCCTCAGGCAAGACTTGGGCAGTTGGGAGTATAACAAAAATGGAGAAGTCTTTTTTGCAAACTGGAGTGGAGCAGTTGAAAATCCCACCGGACACCTGCAAGTAACCCCCAGCCTTCTCCTGGCTGCTTGCAACCGACTCCTCCTGACCCCATTAAAAATAATTACAAATCTCAAGTGCCTTCAGGACTAATTACCTTGAGAGTAGGGCAGCAATCGTAATTTCGTGGCAGAATTATTGAAAGAAATATGCTGTTGGTTTGATTAGATCAGAATCTACCTTTCGGTGCATAATGTCCGTGCTGTGACTCTACGGAGTGTGGCGTATGGGTCTGCTGATACCATCCAGAAGGCCATCATCAAAATTCACAAAATCATGAATATCTCCACAACTACTGCACAGATTTCAGTTTTTAAGGTTTCATTTTGGAGGCATTTCACAGAACTATAAATGTGATGGGTTTTTTTACAACTTTAACTCAAAAGTCAATAGCTTTTTAGATATTTTGTATATTAATGGAGGCACAGTCGTGCCTCCATTGTTAAGGGCCGTCAGTAAAAAACACATTCCACCATGTTAAAGTGATAATTGGGGGGGGGGGTCATTCTAACAGCCATAAAATCGAAAATGTTTCATCAACCTTTCTGAAATTTGCAGGTGCCAGAAAGAAATGTTTGTTTTACATTACCTGAACATTTCAAGAAGATTGGTGAAAGATTGAGGGAAGGAGAGCAGTTTAAGGTAGAAAAGGAATACAAACCTGTCTCCCTGCTTTTGTAAAATTTACTTCCGGGTTGCTACTTTTTGTGCTCACAATTTGCATAATTTCTAGAGCCTTATTAAGTAATCCAGTGGTGGGGTCTTCTTCCTCCTTGACTGTAGTTGATGGAAAGCTTTTCATTTTTTAAAAATTCCCTTCGGTTGACTTTTAAGGACTATTTTAACCTCTCATTCAAGTCAATGAGGCAGCCATCTTCCCTCATAATGCGACACACTCTCCCCCCTCCCTCCTGCCTTAGAATGTGGGGTGGGTGAGTGAAATGGCCGCTGCCTCTAGCACAGACCTTTTGAGTGAAGAAGAAGAAGAAGAAGAAGAAGAAGAGTTTCTCTTTTCTCTTCTGGAACATGCATTCCTTTGGCTCTGAGAGTATTTTGGGCTATCTTCATAAGGCCAGTTTGCTCTTTTGCTCCCTGGTGAAGCAGGGTGTGGTTCCTCTGGATCCATGGTAACTTGATCTTCAGATCTCTCCTGGGAATAGGTAGCTATACCTTTCTTTTAATTTCCCCCACCCCACTCACACACAGTGCTCCTTCCCTCTATTCTAAGAGTTTGGTCCATACTGCTATAAGTTGAAAGCTTCAAACACTTCATTTAATTAGTTTGGGCTGGTGTTAAGTTTTAAGTACAATGTTGAAACCTTTCAAAGTGCTTCTGGGCCTACAACGCTGGTTTCAGCCTAGTCACCCTGTTTTTCTAATAAGGTTTAGAAACAGTTGAGCTGTCGTTTATTCTGCATAGTGTACACACATGGATTTTCTTTCTAATCCTTGCAGTCTACACTGGCTCCCTCCTTGATGTGTTTTTGGATGCAGACAAACCCTTTTTTGTTCCAGCAGGCCTTTGGCAAATAATCTGGACCTTTGTCTATACCTTTGACTTTTAAATTGTTATGTATTTAAAATATTTAAAATGCTTTAATATCGAAAAGTATTTAATTATATTTTTAACTTTTGTATATTTAGGCTGACCATATGAAAAGGAGGACAGGGCTCATGTAACTTTAACAGTTGTAGAGAAAAGGGAATTTCATCCAGAGTCATTTGTATGCAATTAGTCCCTGGTGAAATTCCCTCTTCATCACAACAGTTAAAGGCGCAGGCACTATACTAGAGTGACCAGATACAAAAGAAGGCAGGGCCCCTGCACCTTTAACTGTTGTGATGAAGAGGGAATTTCACCAGGAACTAATTGCATACAAATGACACTGGCTGAAATCTCCTTTTCTCTACAACTGTTAAAGTTACATTAGCCCTGTTCTTCTTTTCATATGGTCAGCCTAGTATATTCCTATTTATAGGTTTTAGCTGTATATGTTTTAGTTTTGTAAGGCTGCCCTGAGGCCCAGCATTGGGCAAAAGGCAGGATACTACTACTAGTAGTAGTAGTAATGTTTCAGATTTCCCTTCTGCATCTGATGTTCTTTTGCATTTACTTTTCTTTATAAACCATTCATATCTTAAGACTTCTTGTGTGGCATGTTTTCATTGGTTTAACAAGTTAAAAGGGGTATTCACTGTTTTCATGCTTATGTTATAAAATCTATTTTCAACAGGCCTAGTAACTTCAAGAGTAACAGAGTTGGGGAAAATCCTCAATCTCTTTGCTATCAGAGGCACTGAGTAAGGGACCCCTGGAGATAATTTAGACTGACCCCAACCACAAAACACGATTCCCCCTTCTGAAGAGATCTGGACCACAGACTACTAAAGACAAACAAAGTAGCAGGCCATAATAACAGTTCCCATGTGGCCATTTGCCTTATGAGGCAGGTGCTCTACGGGCTACCAAATGGAGGGACTAACAGGCCATAAAGTTGCCTGGCTGGGTCTGCCAGAAATCCAGCCTCAACACTCCTGGAAGGTCCATGTTCTATAGCACCTGCTGTCAGATGAACCTGAGGGAATCCCACCCTCCACCCCTGGGTTTAATTTACTGGCTTCCCCTGGCTGGACCTTGCAGGAAACTATAGGGACAGACAGAGCAGGCATTCATAGCACACATAGAATGCTGAGACTGGCAAATCTAAAAGCAAGTGTGTTGCTTTTCAAGAACCAAGGAAATATCTAGGGATGGATATGCAGCCTGTGCAAGAACTGAGTAGGGTGACTATATTTGGGAAACCAAAAAAGAGGACACCTAGTGGGGGGGCAGGAAAATGGCTTTCTGGTGCCACCTTAAAGTCCCCAATTGGAGCAGAGGAGGGGAAAGCATGTCATTCTCACCCCACCCCACCGCTCCAATCAGGCCCTTTTATATAATGCCTGGGAATGACACGTTTTTCCCTTTTAAGGCCTTGATTGGAGCAGTGGGAGAGAATGACACACCTCCAGAAAGCATGTCATTCCCCCCTGCCACGCTAATGGTGGCCTTAAAAGGGAAAGTGTGTAATTCTAGGTCATTATAGACTATTGCATAAAATCCCCCCTGACACTGAGGATAGAACAAAAACCAGGAGAAATCTGGGGAAATTCTGACAGTTTTTTAATTATTATTTATTATTGCATTTATATCCCACCTTTTTTCCGCCAAGAAACCCAAGGCGGCATACATAATCCTCCTCCTCTCCATTTTATCCTCACAACAGCAACCCTGTGAGATGGGTTGGGCTGAGAGTCTGCAACTGGCCCAAAGTCACCCAATGGGTTTTCATGGCTAAGTGGGGAGTAGAACCCAGATCTCCCAGCTCCCAGTCCAACACTTTAGCCACTAGGCCACACTCTAGTGGTCACCCTAGAATTGAGCCATGCCAAGTTGGAAGCAGATCGGTTCGTGCCTTGATTTTTAGGATATTTTTAAAAAACGTTTGACTTCAATTTTTTTTCTAAAATTTAAGGCATGAACCAATCTACTTTCAACTTGGCATGGCTAAAGCTTTACTTAAGAGTTACCATGGTGCCAAGTTTCATCTCTTCATCTTTACTTTCTTTCTTTTTTTTAATGTACTGCTCAAGGCCCTAGACCCCAAAGAGGAGTATTGGGTTTGAAGTTTTAAAAATTCCTAAAACTCAAGGCATAAACAGATTTGCTTCCAACTTGGCATGGCTCAATCCCTACTTAAGAGCTACCATGCTGTCAAGTTTCATCCCTTTATCTTTAAAAATGATGGAATTGTAAGCATTTTAGTTAATTTAAAAAAATTAATTGAAGTTTTAAACATTTCTAAAAATCACGGGATGAACGGATCTGCTTCCAACTTGGCATGGCTAAATCCCTACTTCAGAGCTGCCATGGTGCCAAGTTTCATCTCTTTATCTTTAATTTCATTTTTTAAACTTGTACTGCTCAAGGTCCTGGACCCCAAAGAGATTTCTGTTTGAACTTTAAAAAATTCCTAAAAATCAAGGCATGAACGGATCTGCTTCATACTTGGCATAGCTATATCCCTACTTAAGAGCTACCATGATGCCAGGTTTCATCTCTTTATCTTTAAAAATGAGGGAGATGCAAGCATTTTGGTTGATTTATTAATGTTAAAAGTGAGTTCAACACATAACACTAGCTTTGATTTTATATTGGATGTCAAGATGGTATAACATTCTGGCTGATGCCGGCTTGGTTGTCAACTGTATAATATCCAGTCATCCGTTACACAAAGCCATGAAATTCATTAAACAAAAAAGCTACGGTTTACAAAAATAATGTTAAGGCTCTACATATTCCAACCAAGCACCAAAAAGCAGGGAAATTGGGAGTTAAGGCTCACAAGCCTTAATGCCACATCCTCCCTAAGGAGGCAGAAAGTGCAAGTGAAATTCTCATTCTCCCAAAGCAGATAAACCATGAGGACAGGGTGGAGAATATGATATGCAGAGGTGACTGTGGGGTTGTGGAAAACTGATCACGAACAACTTAGGGCCACCTACTTCTTTTTTTTTGTTTAGAGCAGCCCTTCCCCAACCTGGTGCCCTCCAAAGGTGTTGGACTACAACTCCCATCATTGCAAGTCAGTATGTCCCATGGTCAGGAATGCTGGGACTTGTCATCTCAAACACCTGGAGGGCAGCAGGATGGGGAATGCTGTTCCATACCCTTACCAAATACAGGGTCTGCCCAATACTTTTCTCTCACACACATCTCGCATATAGCAGCTCTCTTGATAACAAAAGGTCAGATCTAGAACCAGAGCATGTGCCAGGCACTTCCAACTTTTGGTCAATATCCTGCCTTTTTTTTCTTTAAATGTATTTATAAATACATGTTTTTTTTTCTTTAAATGTATTTATAAAAAATATACTGTTCACTCCCCACAATCCCTGCACAATACATCATCTCATCAAAGCAACAGTGGAGCAGAAGAGGTTTAGTTTGGCTGTCTTGAACACCTTTCAGATGAGATTAGTTTGCAATCCTATACCTCTTGGGAGAAAGCTCTAGTGAATTCAGTGGCACTGGCTTCTGAGAAGACATGTATAGGAGTCAACTTTCTCCAGCCTGGTGGTCTCCAGATGTGTTGCACTTTAACTCCCATGTTATGTGTTATGGGGAAGACAAAAATCAATTCATACTTAATTTTAAAATAATACTTATGCATGAAAGTATTAGGTGGTAGCTCTGTCTTTGATCTCACACTGCTGAACAAGTAAGAGAAATCCTTTATCTGATATTCAAGAAACAGACATCCTATGTCATGTGTTGAAAACTAATGTTGATGTCTGAAGGGCTATCTGGATTAGGTATTCAAGATTCATTCATTGTTGTTTCATTTGGTTTTGACAGTTTATTTAAAGTGATGCAGCTCTTTTGTAGTTCCTTGATTGATCACATATCTTAATGCTGGAGAACATCATACTTTAGTACAGATGTGGGCAGAAAATAGATCTATCCTGATGATTTGGACATCAACTCACGGCATTCCTGATAACTGCTCATGCTGATACAACATTTCCCAACCTGGTGCCTGTCAGATGTGTTGGGTTGCAACTCTCAACATAAGGAGATGCTCTAAGAAATTAGAAGTAGCTGGTCCTAAGTTGTTCATCATCATTTCCCACAACCCCACAGTCACCTCTGCAGATCACATTGCATATCTAGATTTTTAAGATGACAAGTCCCAGCATTCCTGACCATGGGACATACTGACTTGCAATGATGGGAGTTGTAGTCCAACACCTTTGGAGGGCACCAGGTTGGGGAAGGGCTGCTCTAAACAAAAAAAGAGAAGTAGGTGGCCCTAAGTTGTTCGTGATCAGTTTTCCACAACCCCACAGTCACCTCTGCATATCATATTCTCCACCCTGTCCTCATGGTTTATCTGCTTTGGGAGAATGAGAATTTCACTTGCACTTTCTGCCTCCTTAGGGAGGATGTGGCGTTAAGGCTTGTGAGCCTTAACTCCCAATTTCCCTGCTTTTTGGTGCTTGGTTGGAATATGTAGAGCCTTAACATTGTTTTTGTAAACCGTAGGTTTTTTGTTTAATGAATTTATAATATCAACCCTATCTATATACTAGTTTGGAGTGTTACATGCGTAATAAAGACAGAACCAAAAAACAATCTTAGTGGAATTTATTGTGTGTGTGTGTGTGTTTAAATGGTGTATTTACTAAGTATTTTAATAAGTAATACGTTTAATAGGTGACGGTTTTATGTTGATAGGAATATGTGATATAATTGCAGCGTTATCAGCTGTATAAAGTCATTCACTGTTGTTGGGTTTTTATTTTGTTTGTTTTTAACTGTTTGTCGATACTGTAACATAACTTAATAGTTCACAAATTGCATATCCTAATAGGACTTAGTCATGATGGTCATCATCATCATCATCATCATCATCATCTTCACCATCAGAGTCTGAGAGGTCCAGTCCAATGTGAGAATTATTATCACACAGGGCATCATTTCCTCTACACTCGCACAAGTTTGTACAGGGTAGATTGTTGGCTAAGCATTTGCAGGGCGGAATGCATCTATCCTTTACATGTGAACATCTGATCAGGTGCAGAACTGAATCTGGTGTGCATGGCATGTCACAGAGAATGGGAGATATCTGCCCATCCTCCCTGCTCCATCCACGTTCGACAGGACAGCTTGTCTACTGCCTTTGAGTGGCTGCAGGTTTATTTTAGTGGAATGAGGGTTAGGGTTAGCTAAGCCTCAGGTTAGGGTTAGGGTTGGGCAGGCACAGCTCCCTGGGCAGGAATGGGGCCATGGGTGAGCCTAACAAGGGAGAAGGCCTTCTCTGTGGTGGCCCCTCAATTATGGAATGATCTCCCCGATGAGGCCCACCTGGCGCCAACACTGTTATCTTTTCGGCTCCAGGTCAAAACTTTTATTTTCTCCCAGGCATTTTAACAGCTCAAGTTGAGGTGGCCAGGCTTAACAGTTAAAATGTTTTAAAGTGTTTTAATGTCAGCTGTTTTATGTTTATGGTTTTAAATTTTGTATACTGACTTTTTAGTGTTAAATCTTTTAATTTTTGTAAACTGCCCAGAGAGCTTTGGCTATGGGGTGGTATATAAGTGTAATAAATAATAATAATAATAACCATGCCATCCAGACTGAATGGGCCACCCAGATGGCTTACCTACAGTCTTTCAGTAGCTGGGGGATGTTTCAGTGGTAAGTGAGGGTTAGGATTGGGGCGGCCTGGCTCCCCTGGTATTAACCGGCACCCCACTAGAGCCTAGGCAGGCCAGACAGGGTTAGGGTTAAACTTCAGATTTGCACAAATTCACATTCATGCAAATTCACATTTGCGCAAATTTGCACTTGCAAAAAAATGAGCACTCCCACACACACACACACACACACACACACAAACACACACACAAAGGCATTTTCATGCTTTAGCCTATGTGGAAACAGCATTTTTTTGGCTGTTTTTTTATTATTATTATTTGTATTTCTCTACGACTAAATTTGCATAAAATTCTGGAAAGTTTTAAAAAAGAAAAAAAAAACACCAGTCCACAAGCCTCCAGAATCTGTGTTAATTTGGAAAAGCCGGTCCTCTACAGAACTGGATGGTTGGATTCATAAAAATCTGAAGTCATTTGATTCCATTGCGAATTTATCCTGCATCCATACTCTAAAGTAAGTCCTAGTGAGGTCAATGGGATTTACTCCCAGGTTAGTGTGCAAAAGATTGCAGCCTGAAAGACCCCACCTGAAGAACAGTTGCTGAATCAGACCTGCTTTCGGCATTCTTCTTCAAGGGGACAATGAAAGGTCAAGTCATTACTGCTTTTGGAAGCCATTCCACAATCTGGGTGCCACAACCAAAGCAGACCCTACACTTCCCCCATCGAGCCACCTTAAACAGAATGGGTTTGAGGAAGTCGAGGCAGAATCTTTTATCCTGTTCAAACAGCTAAACGCGATGACAAAATGCCTGTGTGCAAAATCTGTTATTAAATCTCCGTTGCATCTCCTGGTTCATCTGTTTGCTCACGGATATTGACACTTCGGCTAGCTTGTTTGAAAATGATTTATCCTCGGTTAAGTTTAGCGCCAGCAGGTAGCCTGGCCTCCCTCACCTGTCTCTTCCTTATCACACTGGCTCCACAAGTTCCAAGCAAATGTGTCCCTTTTCCTGAGGACTCAGAACATTTATCATTCTTTGCCCTGCTGGGGTTGCCTAGCAACAGCATCAGCCTCCCGTGCCATCCAAGAGATGCTGATGCTAAGACACTGCTGTTGGTGTGTCCGGGGAAGAATAGTACTGAGAAGGGGATGGGATGGGATGGAGGGGGGAGGAGGCATGAGAAATGGAGCAAAAATTAGCACTGCTGTGTCCCTCCTTCTCCACTCTCTATGAACTGTTATTCCCTCTCTCAGCTGCCCTGGTTCTAATACCGGCTCCTTCATTGGTTCACACTGGGATGCTAGCTACTTAAATTGTTATTTAAAGAGGAAGAGCGTGTGAGAGCTAATGATGAAACCTTGCAGAATTGGGGGGTCCAGAACAGAATGTTCCCTCCAACTAAGCCCCTGCAATTCTAAGTTATTCGGTCCCCATTTTTTTTTTTTAAAAAAATCAACCTTGTGGGGAGAAAGGGCTGGCTAGCCAATTAATAAGCAACCCTCCAGCAGAATTGTGAGGGACTAGAAACACCCAAATTGCGAGTGGCCCACGGAGTTGAATGCCGCTCACATAGCACGGGAATGTTGAAAGAATGTCCTGGTGAGGCTAAAAGAAAGGTCCCCAACCCAGATTTAAACACTCCCACTTATGGGGTGCCAGGCACCTTGCCTCATCTGCCATCACTGATGTCCTCACTGTAAGCCTGGCAGCCAACTAGTTCTGTTGATATGCAGCACACAACGTTGGGCTCCATCACACCAATTCCACACACAACACACACACCCGGTTTGCCTCCACATTTTTTACCTCCATTTCATAAGCGTATCAAGCTAATGGTCCCTTTCATGTGGGTTTGTGGTATTGCACTGCCCCATGAAACCTCCTCTTGCTTGTTTGCTCTTCCACTCCACTCCATTCCTTCTCTCAAAGCACACACACCCAACAAAGGAAAAAGTAAGAGGACAGCAATACACAGAGGCTTAAGGATGCATTAAATCCGTTTGGGGAAATTAATCCAGACTTTTCCCGCACAAAAATAATACGCAAAACAGAGGGGGAAAGGCAAGATGGGTGCAGGAGAGGGACGACATCATGTGAGTCCCATGTTGCAAAACCAGATACCAGACATGGAGAGAGTGCGTTAAACCGCTGGTGTGATGGAGCAACATGTATCAAGATTTCTCTTCACTTTCTCCAACTCTACAATATTCTTTTTTCAGCACGGCGACCAGAACTGTGCACAATATTCTAAGCATGGTTGCACCACAGATTTGTATAAGGGAAGTCTGATCTTGGCAGTTTTATTTTCAGTTCCTTTCCTAATTATGCCTAACATGAAATTTGCCTTTTTCACAGCAGCTGCGCACTGGGTCGACATTTTCTGAGCAATTTGTCTCCAGTGTGAGGACACACTATAATAGGATGACCAGACCGCCTGGGGTTTCCCAGTCCTAACCGGGAAACCTGGGGCGATCCGGGCCAACTGGGGGGCGGCGGGGGCAAACTGGGGCAGTGGGGGGTCACGCAGCGGTGGCGGGGGGCGGCGCGAGGCAGGCGGGCGGTGCGAGGCGGGCGGCGTGAGGCACTTACCTGCTGGGGCGTCCACTTCTCTCCAGTGCTGGAATCTACTGAGAAACAGGCTTCGCGGCCTGTCCCTCAGTAGCGCGCTGGGTGATGACATCAGGCCGCGAAGCCTGTTTCTCAGTAGATTCCAGCACCGGAGGGAAGCGGACGCCCCTGCAGGTAAGGAGTGTGAGGCGGGCGGCCGGCACGAGGCGGGCGCACGCGCGGTGGGAGAGTTGTTTTGGGTGGGTGGGGTGGTGGGGGGGAACGGGATTTTGGTTCCCAAAATCTGGTCACCCTACACTATAAGTGCTGCTCCTGTTTCCTTAACTGATGCTCTGGACCCTGACCCCTGCCTCTGGACCCACACTCTGCCTTTTCACCCTCTCAGACTGGTACCCCCTGTGCACCCTCAGGTTTGGAACGCAGCTCACTAGGACCTGACCCTTATCAAAGCCTAGGGATTATGGGAATGCTGGTCCAACACATCTACAGGTCGCCGGGTCAGGGAAAGCTGCTTGCTGGATGAAGGCAGTCCATCAGACGAGCGTTTTATTGCGCACTCGTTACTGGGTCCCTCTCATGGCGACGTCTGCCTCCTGCACACCCCCTGCCCCTTCTAGCCTTCTTCACGTGACAAAAACACACACACCCAAGTAAGTCCAGCTTATTTTGAAGATGGAAGTTGCCGCTGTGTGCAGGAGAAGCAGCGGGATCGAAACTGCCCACTGAATGGGCCACATGTTTACTTCCTCTTTCAAAAGAGGAAGTAATGAGGGACAAATGCGCAGGCGGAGAAGCAACAGTAAGCAAATGCCGTTTCCCCCTGTGCGATGATACCCATAGCCACAGTTGAGACAAAATGGAACGCATTTCTGCCTAAACTGCCATCTGTCATTGGAGGGAAGACAGATTGTCCAAAATCCTGCCTAGAATGTGGACCAACTGCCCCTTTTCTGATTCCTCTGTAAAAAACCAATGAGGTTCGCAGGATAGCAGAATCCTTTTCCCTCCGATGGCGCTCTGCTTCGCTGATGCCAGATCAAACGAGGGGGAGAAAGCTCTCGGGGATGACACAATGGCTCTAATAAATCTACATCTTAACGTCTCAATGGTGAGTAATTGACTGATATAGATGGCATTGCACAGCAAAAAGGATTTATTGCTCTTGGTGCCCAGCCGAGCCTGCTGGCGGACTCTTGTTATTGGACTGTGCAAGAGATCTATACCATTTCTTTTTTAAAAATCTCTCCCCTGCCCCCAGTAAGGTAAGCTCTGGAAAATGAGGTCTGTTTCCCTATTAAACTCCGTGGCCTGCATGTTCCGGTGTACAGTGGCGGAGTCATTCTTCATGTGTGCACACATAAATCTTGCGTTCTCTTTGTTGCTGTTTTGCCATGATATTGATATAATGCGTGTAAAGAGAGCGATACTTTTCCAGGAGCCCTTTCCAGTGGGACGTTCATGGTGGAGCTCAACTGCCTGGGATTTGAATTCTTTCTCATCTTTAACTGCCAACCCAAAAGGAGATCCGGGGGTAATTGTACTCCACAGAAGAGCTGGTTGAGGGCACTTCTGTTGTTTTAAAAACACACACCTTGTGAATGACTATGGAAGAATTAAAGGAGAACAGACATTGTGTTATGGAACAATAAGTCATATCATGTGCTAAGAACAACTCACCATCAATTCTAGGGTGCAATCCTGTGCTGGCTGGGGGATGCTGGGAGTTGTGGAGGTGTTTTCTGTCTAAGCATGCATACGATTGTACTCTAAACTGCTCGGCCTTCTCTCACTTGCTGATTTGCATGAAAAAACAACCTCTATCACCATGGGTGGGGCTCATCTTAGCTTGGCAACCGACAGAGCTGGTTTCGGTCTTCTGCTTTCTCATTTCCATCATGGTCTCTTGGCAGATGGACAGTTTCACTTCATGGGCTAATCTACAACTAGAGCCCTTTCAAGATGGGGGAGGGGTGATTGTGAACTTTTCTGCTTCCGCGATTGTCCCTCATGGGACACACACCAGCGAGTTTGCCTGCAATTTAAGGAGAGCTGTTCCCGGACAGAACGCAGGATTCTGATAAACTTATCCAGTTCTTTTCTGCTCAGAAATAAGCCCCACTGATTTCAATAAAAATACCAAAAAAGAAAGAAAAAAGAATACAGGAAAATACAATATAATAAAAACACATCAAAAACAACACACAGTCAGTAAATCAGTAAAACCATAACACTCTCCTTTCAGTTGAAGTATTTGTAGTCTTCCATTGGGCATCTATTCCATGGGCAAAGGAATTCATTTTCATAGCTGGTTTTCAAACCTGTTATTTATTTATGTATTACATTTTTGCGACTTTTTTTCCCCTCCTCTCCAAGGGTCCATGTAGTCCCGGATTCTGTTCACACAGTGGCCAACCAGCTGTCAACCAGGGACCCATAAAGTAGGACATGGTGCAACAGCACCCTCCCACCCATGTTCGCCAGTTGCTGGTGTATATAAGCTTACTGCCTCTGGTTGGCTCCTGTGGGAACATAAAGCTGGATGGGATGGACTTTGGGTCTCATCCAATGTGGCTTTTCTTATGCTCTTCTGCTTCAATGCATTCAGAATGGCAAACCCTTTGTAAATTTTTATTCAGAGGCCTGCAGGTCATTGGGACATTAGAATATCCTAGTGCATTCTAAGAGCTATTTGCAAGCAGATGAATTATTTATTTATTTGTTGCATTTTTATACCGCCCAATAGCCGAAGCTATTGCCAACTATTCAAAATATATTCTCTTCCAGATCTGCAAGCACTCATACTTGCGCACAAACACACACACAAACACACACACACACACTTTGGTGTCCTTCGGTCACGTCATCGCAAAAACACATGATTGCTAATTAAGAGAGACTTGAGTGGCTCCTTCTCCCCCTCAGGTGCAAGAGGATGCTGAGGTGAAATGAGGGAGTTCCAAAATACGCAAGACTCATCAAGAACGCTTTGCAGTTTAAAATGAGGGGAAGCGGAGCTCAATCCAGCCGAGACACGTGGCCTCTACCTCGAGAGGATGTTATTCTTTTCACCCCACACCTTCCCCCAAGCGATGGGAAGTCCAGGACCCGATGACTTTCCTTTGGAAAAGAGATTCAATGGAGGATTTGTAGTAGGGCTGCGCTCAGCACCTCCTACCCACTCCAGAGACCGATTCGGACCCTTATCCAACCCATTCCAGGCCACTTCAGCCAAAGCAAGCAAAAGAGACCCAGAACTTTCCAAGGAGAATTGGAGGCTCCTACATGAGTGTAATAAGTTTGTTGCTTCCGGATCACAATAATTCTGTCCTCAACAGAGGCCAGCCTGGTGCCAGGGGAGCTCATGAGCAGATATTCCTCATTTAGTAGTTGGAGATTAGGGATGTGCACTGGATCGGACCCGATCCACGATCCAAGTCCGGTCCAGTGGGAAATCGGATAAATTATCCGATTTCCGATCCCGCAGCTGGATCGGCCGATCCAATCCGAACCGGTCCAAAAAAGCTCCGAACCGGTTCGGCGGATCGGCGGATCGGCGGGCGCCCACTGGCGCCCACCGCCGCTTCCATTGGCGGGCGCCAGCGGGCGCCCGCCGATGAAAGTGGACAGCGGGGGGGGGAGGAGGGGGGCACTTACCTTCTCGGCCCGGTGGCTCCCGTCCGGCGCCGGCGCCTACTACTACTAGCAGGCTCCGCGGCCTGCTCTAGGGTGGCACGCCGGGTGATGTCATCACCCGGCGCGCTACTCTAGAGCAGGCCGCGGAGCCTGCTGGTAGTAGTAGGCGCCGGCGCCGGACGGGAGCCACCGGGCCGGGAAGGTAAGGAGGGGGTGCGTGGAGGGGAGGAGGGGGCGCGCGGAGGGGGGAGGGGGGAGGGGGGCCCTTACCTGCCCGGCCCGGCGGCTCCCGTCCGGCGCCGGCGCCTCCTACTCCCAGCAGGCTCCGCGGCCTGCTCTAGGATGGCGCGCCGGGTGATGTCATCACCCGGCGCGCTACTCTAGAGCAGGCCGCGGAGCCTGCTGGAAGTAGTAGGCGCCGGCGCCGGACGGGAGCCGCCGGGCCGGAAAGGTAAGGAGGGGGTGCGTGGAGGGGAGGAGGGGGCGCGCGGAGGGGGGAGGGGGGAGGGGGGCCCTTACCTGCCCGGCCCGGCGGCTCCCGTCCGGCGCCGGCGCCTACTACTCCCAGCAGGCTCCGCGGCCTGCTCTAGGATGGCGCGCCGGGTGATGTCATCACCCGGCGCGCTACTCTAGAGCAGGCCGCGGAGCCTGCTGGAAGTAGTAGGCGCCGGCGCCGGACGGGAGCCGCCGGGCCGGAAAGGTAAGGAGGGGGTGCGTGGAGGGGAGGAGGGGGCGCGCGGAGGGGGGAGGGGGGAGGGGGGCCCTTACCTGCCCGGCCCGGCGGCTCCCGTCCGGCGCCGGCGCCTACTACTCCCAGCAGGCTCCGCGGCCTGCTCTAGGATGGCGCGCCGGGTGATGTCATCACCCGGCGCGCTACTCGAGAGTAGGCCGCGGAGCCCGCTGGTAGTAGCCGCCGGCGCCGGACAGGCCGAGAAGGTAAGTAGTGGCGGGGAAGGGGGCTTACCCCCCCCCGGAGCCGTCCGCTTCTATCCGCTGGCGCCCGCGGGCGCCAGCGGATGGATGCGGGCGGCCCCAGGGGGGGTAGGGAGCGCGGGGGAGGGGGTTTACCTGCCGGGGCCGTCCACAGCGGACGGCCCCGGGGGGGGGAGGGAGTTAGGCCCCCCCTTACCCACCCGCCGCCATTTTTTCCTCATAGACTTTCATTGCAATGCAAGTCTATGGGGAAAAAAATGGCGGCCGATCCAAAAATGTACGATTTTTGGGTCGGGATCGGACTCGATCCGGTCCGGGGGGCCTCCGATTTTGTCCGAACCGGTCCGGGACAAAATTGGAGGTCCCGATCCGGGTCCCGATCCGATCCGGGGGGTCCGTGCACACCCCTATTGGAGATATCTTGCTCCATCCAGCTGCATCCAGCTATCATAGGGCCAAAAACCATGGATGGGCCGCTCTTCCATGACTTTTGTCACACCCTTTCTTACAGCCATGACACCAAACTGTGCCGGCTCCAGGTTTTCGAGGGCTCTTTGGCAAGACACCTCAGAGGGCCTCTGCCTCCGTGAGTCCGCCTTCAAGACGCCATTGCCACGAGTTCTTACGTCTCCTCTGCCTCTTGCTCCTCCTTGCTACCACTTGCTTAGGCTGACCATATAAAATGGAGGACAGGGCTCATGTAACTTTAACAGTTGTAGAGAAAAGGGAATTTCAGCCAGTGTCATTTGTATGCAATTAGTTCCTGGTGAAATTCCCTCTTCATCACAACAGTTAAAGGTGCAGGGGCCCTACCTTCTTTTGTATAATGTCACTCTAGTATAGTGCCTGCACCTTTAACTGTTGTGATGAAGAGGGAATTTCACCAGGAACTAATTGCATACAAATGACACTGGCTGAAATTCCCTTTTCTCTACAACAGTTAAAGTTACATGAGCCCTGTCCTCCTTTTCATATGGTCAGCCTACACTTGCTGGCTTGGCAGGCAGAAAGCCAGTGAGAAGGGGACAGTGACATCTCCTGCTCTTCCTTCTCACCTTCACCATTGTCTGGGAGCCTATCTACACAGTACCTTGGAACGTTTTAAATAGTATTTTAAAACATTCCAAATAGGTGTGTTCCAAAACGTCTTAGGCCACATTAAGGAGTACTCACGTTACAGGAGAAAAATTCTTCAGTCTTCAAAGTGGCGTGTGCAGTCTCACACCCTTCTGCCTGTCTCTTTCTGTTTCATTTTTACAATGAGTTTAGGGCAAGGCATTGTGGGCACTGTAGTTCACTCGCCCACTTCCTCCTTAGTCCCTCTTTCTTCCCCACCAATCAACGGCTAAGCATTTGGGCGCTGTTAAACGAAGCACTGCCCCCACAAATCACAAACGGTAAGGAAGGACACATTATTTTACTTAAAACGATTTATTAAAAGTAAAAACCATTGTATATAGCTGAAGTGAGTTTTACAAAACCTCGGGTATACAACGTTCAAGGGAGTGCGTCATGTGGCCCAATGAGTTTTCGTGACCCTTATAAAACGTTATAAAGCTAGTGTGTAGATTGGCTCTGGGTCAGAGTGAGATGCAGGTGAATCAGCAGGTCGCAATGGTGAAGAGATGAGGCAAGTCCAGGGGGTTCTTATCTATGGTCCCCCGCTGGGGTGCAGGCCCATGGCAGGCCTACTTCTGATACCGGCCATGATGCAAAGCAAATCCCAGAAGCTAATGAACTTCTAGATTCTTTAACTTTTGGGGGGAAACTATGCCACTACACCCTGATTTTCAGAAACAGTCTTCTTTATTCGGGGCGAATATAATTACTTATTTTTGAAAAGCAAGAGGGGACTCTTAGACAGTCCCTACTAATGAAAGCGAGAACTCCGCTTCACAGGTCACGTGCAGGGCCAGAAGGCACCCTTAGCAGTTGGCCTTTTCAAAGCCGAGCCTGTACTTTTTTCGTGTTGCAAAGGGGGGTTCCTTTGGCAAAGAAGACGAAGCAGAATTGCACTGGAGATGCTCATGCAGAGAAAGAGGGTGTTTGGGAACTGCTGTTGACTTTGCTGATGTTTTTATTCTTCTTATGATCCACTGCCTTGGTCTGTTCCTCTATTTATCTATTTATTTATTTATTTATTTATTACATTTATATACCGCCCCATAGCCGAAGCTGTCTGGGTGGCTTACAAAAATTTAAAAACATTTAAAAACCAATATACAAAAGTTAAAACCAGAAAAGCCTAAAAACAAACTACATCGCATTTAAAACTGTCCAGGGGTCAGTTAAAAAGTAGGGATGTGCACTGGATCGGACCCGATCCACGATCCGAGTCCGGTCCAGTGGGAAATCGGATAAATTATCCGATTTCCGATCCGACAGCTGGATCGGCCAATCCAATCCGAACCGGTCCGAAAAGGCTCCGAACCGGTTTGGCGGATCGGCGGATCGGTGGGCGGCCACTGGCGCCCACCGCCGCTTCCATTGGCGGGCGCCAGCGGGTGCCCGCCGATGAAAGTGGACAGCGGGGAGGGGAGGAGGGGGGCGCTTACCTTTCCGGCCCATCTGCTCCCGTCCGGCGCCGGCGGCTACTACCAGCAGGCTCCGCGGCCTACTCCAGGGTAGCGCGCCAGGTGATGTCATCACCCGGCGCGCTACTCTAGAGCAGGCCGCGGAGCCCGCTGGTAGTAGCCGCCGGCGCCGGACGGGAGCGGACGGGCCGGGAAGGTAAGCAGGGGGCACGCGGAGGGGAGGAGGGGGCGCACGGAGGGGAGGAGGGGGGCCCTTACCTTCCCGGCCCAGCCGCTCCCGTCCGGCGCCGGCGGCTACTACCAGCAGGCTCCGCGGCCTACTCCAGGGTGGCGCGCCGGGTGATGTCATCACCCGGCGCGCTACTCAAGAGCAGGCCGCGGAGCCCGCTGGTAGTAGCCGCCGGCACCGGACGGGAGCAGACGGGCCGGGAAGGTAAGCAGGGGGTGCATGGAGGGGAGGAGGGGGTGCGCGGAGGGGGGGAGGGGGGCCCTTACCTTTCCGGCCCGGCCGCTCCCGTCCGGCGCCGGTGGCTACTACCAGCGGGCTCCGCGGCCTGCTCCAGGGTGGCGCGCCGGGTGATCACCCGGCGCGCTACTCGAGAGCAAGCCGCAAAGCCGGCTGGCGGTAGCCGCCAGCGCCGGACGGGAGCGAACGGCCCTAAAAGGTAAGCAGTGGCGCCACACTGGCGCCCATTCCGATTTTTGGATCGGGATCGTACTCGATCCGGTCCGGGGGGCCTCCAATTTTGTCCGAACCGATCCGTGACAAAATTGGAGGTCCCAATCCGGGTCCCGATCCGATCCGGGGGGTCCGTGCACACCCCTATTAAAAAGCTCAACGTACGCTGTTAAATGCCTGGGAGAAAAGTCTTCACCTGGCGCCAAAAAGATGACAGTGTCGGCGCCAGGTGAGCCTCGTCGCGGAGATAGTTCCATAGTTGAGGGGCCACCACTGAAAAGGGCCTCTCCCTCGTTGCCATCCTCCCAACTTCCCTCGGAGTAGACACTCGGCAGCGGACCTTAGATGTTGATCGTAGTGTACAGGTAGGTTCGTGTCAGGAGAGGCGTTACGTGAGGTATTGTGGTCCCTTGTGGTCCTTTGGTTCTTCTGGAAAAAGCAAGCCCCGAATTAGCCTTGAATTTTTGCCGGAGATAAAGCAACCGTACACGCGGCACCAAAGAATCAGCACAATAGCAACAAAGCCATTCCAAAGTAAGTTTGTTTCCATCTAGACAACAGCCTCTGAGATGCAAATATGGAAGAAGACAAGGTCTTTCCACCCTGGAGCGAAATTTGAGGAGTTACTAAAGAAACAGAGGGATGGAGGGATGTTATCTGCGCTTGCCAGTTAGCCAGGGGCGCTGTAAGCCCGCGACGTCTCCCGGACGCGATTTAATGTTTTGCAAAAGATTTGCAGGCTCTGTCAGATTAACATATGGTGACGTTTTAAAGAAATTACAAAGGAAACAATGGGGAGGGATGAGGCATATGGCTTGACAATGTGTCACGTTAGAGTCAGGAAGCCTCTACGGCTGAGCGAGAAACAGGATGTACTTCTCCCGCCTCCTTCTCCATGAAAGGCACAGATAGGAGGGTGCTTTGAAAAGACGCCATCAAGGCTTCGAAGGGCTAAATCTACTGACTTGGCTGTTGTTCCATGTGTCGATCACGAGTGCACAACTGGTGGCCCATGGATCGGCATGCCACCTCCAATGTAGACCACGGGTCTGTGAGAACCTGGGCCAGTTTCCCTTGTTGGCTGTAGTGCTACCACTAGCAAGGGAAACACGAGGACTTCCCTTGCCAGTGCAAGGAAGGGAAACTCTTCCCTTACCTCTGATCTCTCCTGAAAGCCCAGTTATGCGACAAATCTTGGACCAAACATAGGAGACGCTGCAGGAGAAACAAATTCCTGCTGCAAATTGTCTGGGCCCGATTCAAAGTGCTGGTATTGACATTCAAAGCCCTTAAAGGCTTGGAGCCAGGTTATCTGAAGGGACGCCTCCTCCCATATGTACCTGCCTTTGGGGTCCTTCACTGTGAGCTCCTGCCAAAGAAAGTGAGGCAGGTGGCTACCAGGAGGAGAGCCTTCTCTGCTGTGGCACCCCAGCTGTGGAATGAGCTCCCTAGAGAGGTTTGCCTGGCACCGACATTATACTCTTTTAGATGCCAGGTGAAGACCTTTTTATTTTCTCAGTATTTTAACAATGTATCCGTTTAATTTTTAACTTTGCTGTTTTAACTTTGTGTTTTAAATCTGCATTAATTTCTGCATTGCTGCTTGGTTTTATCCTGCTTGTGCTCTTATATTGTATTTTTATGCTACGTTTTTATACTGCTGTGGTTTTATATTTTAATAGTTGTCATGGTTTAAATTTTTGTAAACTGCCCAGAGAGCTTCGGCTATTGGGCAATATAGAAATGCAATAAATAAATAAATAAATAAATTGCAACTGCAATTTGTGGACATTATGTGAATGGCAGCCGAAATTTCTGCAAAATACACAAATTTGAGCAAATGTCTATTTACGCAAATTTTAAAAACTTGGGGAAAGTTTCCACAAAAAACCATGATTTGATTCACACATGCAAGTCAAGATGGGAGTACCATGGAAATCCGGCAAGCCGAAAAGGGCTGGATTTCCCAGTGACAGGCATCCCTAACAATGCTGACTGAAAGGACAGCAGCTGTAGTTAGATCTTGTTTAAAAACGTCATTCTGAAAAAGCTTCCGAATGTCTTTGCTGCTCATCTAAAAGCAGCAGGCAGCGATGGGGCCACAGTGTGCTACATCTTGATGCTCCAACCAAATGGGCCTCATCCTACAAAACAGAGTGTTGGGTGTCAGATGCTTCATAGACAATTCACAGGGCTGGCCCTGTGAATTGTGGACTGAAGACTTGGCAATTTGTCATGAGAAAATGTATCTCTGCTTCTCTGGTATGTGCTTATCTCAAATGGTAGGCCGAAGGCCTTGAACGTTCTCTGGGAATTAAACTATGCTTTGCAAAGGTGGGGGCTATCTTCCTCACACTGTGGCGTCATCAGAAGAGGTTGAACCGTGCCGCCCTGTTGGTACGTGAGTTTAGATTACAGGCCTGAAGCCCTGTCTATCAAAGTAGCTTAGAATTTGCCCAGCCTCCACACTATATTGCCTTGGTCCTGAGAGTAATTCCGTTGCTAGGAATTATCTCGTCTATCTTCTTGCTGCTCTGCTACTGCTGTGAGTTACTATTCTGATTTAGAATTGTGAGATGCACTCTATACATGTTCTGTTGATGTTTGGACTTATTACTTCTAAAGAACTCTGCCATGAGAAGTGCACTGTGGCTTTTCATAGATTTGGACTTGAGATTACTGTTCTGGATTCGTGTTCTATAGCTTGCTGTCTCTCTCCATGGAGCCAAAGTTACGGGCAGAGGGAGGCAGAAGCTGATCGTTGCTGTTCTGAAACTCGTGTGTGTGTGAGACCTGTGAGAGGACCTTCCTCAGAGCTAAAGCTACGTGAATTGGGAAGGCTCCCTAGGTCGAAGAGGTTCATTTCCTGGCTTCTGGCTTCCGTGGTCAGCTCAGCGTTCCCTGACAGGCTGAGTGAAGATTTAGTTGCCAGTTGACCGTTATACTACTGTTAGGAGGCCTAATCCTAGAGTCTCTCTATGTTCCAGAGGATTCCAGTGCAGCGTGGCCGCTCCTGCCCTCTAAGGACTAGAGTTAATCTCTAAATGTCAGTCCCTGAGTGAGTGCTGTTCTCATTAAGCCGTTCTACCTGAAAGCTGTGTGGTCCGTCTTCAGCTTCAAGTGTGTGTTTGCAGAAATGAAACCGTTATGCTTTGAATCTCCGTGTGATTACAATAAAAGAAATCTCACTGTTATTGTTGTGTATCAGTGTACCTGAAGTCGTGAGCAAGAACTTTAGAGAGTTAGCCAGAGTCACGACACAGAGCATCTCAGAACCATCTAATTAAAGGTTGCACCGTTTGGGTCTTATACTTGTGTGGCAACCGACAAACCTTCGAAGTGCTCCACCCAGAAGGGTCTCTAACCTGACTGATGAATTGGTTGGTGACTTTTTCTACTCATCTGTGGTTCCTTCCTGAAATCTCTCTAACTCTTTTTCTCTTTTGCAAATCATGGCTGGTTATTTAGTTTGTTCTCCATAGCTGGCCTCATCCTCTGCTAATTCCCTTTTCTCTAACTCTCTGAAAATCCTTAATGAACTCCTGTTGTGTTCTGGCAAAGGTTGCCTTATGAGACCTTCAGTATTCTTCCAACTGATTTTCATAAGCCCTTCTGCCTTGACATGATTAATGTTCCATTAAAGTTGCATTTTGGTGATAAACCTGATCCCCCCCCCCCAAATTTAACACTGAGCATATATTTTGATCAGACTAACCTTGATCTTCTAGGCATTAATATGAATGAGCAAGATTAGCATAAGAAAATTTGCAATTCCTACAAGCTCAGTAACTTGAGTGTTGTCACTGCCATGTTAAAAGTTTACCTTGACTTGCTCATCCTTGAAACGCTCCTTAAGCTATAATCAAAGTAGATGGAAGTCCAAATTAGGAGACAACTTTTATCTAAATGGCTGGGAATTGCCCCCCCAACCCCCTGCAGGCTGACTCTTTCGGAGGAGGTGACTACCAAAGGAGTCCAAAGTGACCCATTTCCTAATGCAAGAAATGATGGCCAGATCATTCTGTCAAAGAGCCAATCTATACTCTAGCTTTGTTATGTTTCATAAGGGTTACAAAAAGTCTTTGGGCCACATGACGCACTCCCTTTAATGATGTATACCCATGGTTTTTTAAAACTCACTTCAGCTATATATAACAGTTTTTACTTTTAATAAATCATTTTAAGTAAAATAATGTGTCCGTCCTTACCGTTTGTGATTCGTGGGGGCAGTGCTTCGTTTACCAGCGCCCAAATGCATAGCTGTTGATTGGTGGGGAAGAAAGAGGGGCTAAGGAGGAAGTGGGCGAGTGAACTACAGCACCCACAATGCTTAGCCCTAAATGCATTGAAAGCTATGGAATGAAAGGGGAACTAAGGAGGAAGTGGGCGAGTGAACTACAGCACCCACAATGCTTTGCCCTAAACACATTGTAAAAATGAAACAGAAAGAGACAGACGGAAGAGTGTGAGATCTCACACACCGCTTTGAAGACTGTAGAATTTTTCTCCTGTAACGTGAGTACTCACTAATGTGGCCTGAGATGTTTTAAAACGCACCTATTTATTTACAACGTTTTAAAATACTATTTAAAACGTTCCAAGCTACAGTGTAGATCGGCTCATACTAGCCATATTTCCTTAACAGGGTTTCTTAGACATCAAATTAGTTTCTGTTCTGGAATACAGCTGCACCAAACATTTCATCTAATTCCTATTTTACTTGCCTTTATTATTTATTCTTCACAAATTGTAGAAATTAGGGCTTCTTCCTCTTTTCTTTCCACCTCACTTCTTCCTTATTTCTTTTCATCCCGCCCCTGCTTTCTGGTTTATCCTCTTTCCCCTTACTTTACAAAAACAGTTTTTCTGAAAGGCAAAAGAAAATGGTGGCTATTCCCCTGGCACAAACCATGTTAGATTTCCCCATTGGGGCTCCCAACCCACATGGGGTTGGGAGCCAAAAGTGGGGTCAAATGTTCTAGACCAGTAGTCTTCAACCGGTGGGTTATGACCCAAAAGTGGGTCACGACATGAGTCCAGATTGGTGGCAGCAAAGCTGTTGCCACCATGCTGGGCATGGAAAAAATTGTGAAAGTGGGCCCCAGGTTGCAGGGTGAGAGTCTGAGGTGGGTCTCAGGTCTAGGCCGAAGACCATTGTTCTAGACCAGGCAGTTAAGGCTAGTGGCTCCGATGTCAGTGTGGTGGTGAATCTGCTCCAAATTTTGTTGTACCGTGCTATAATTTATGGTTTTAATTGTTGTAAACTGCCCAGAGAGCTTCTTTGATTGGGTGGTATAAAAGTGTAACAAATAAATAAATAAATAACCAAATCATCGCTGGGTTATCTCAGTCAGGATATTGGCTTCAGTTCCTCCAAAATGACCATGCTTGTGTAAAGCCACGTACCTCCAACAGGAAGTGAGTGGAAGAGAACACAGCTATATAACATCGCTTATTGGGTTTTGAAGACACTCCGAGCTATACGGGAGAAACATTTCATGTCACAGCAAAAAAAAAAAAACCTCAGCGTCACAGCACAGAAGCGAGCCTCGCTGTGAATCAATAAGCTACAATTTCACAACTGTGTCATCTCAGCTTTCTCGGAGACTTTTATGAGAATGAATAGACTTCGTTGTCAGCCAATTTTTGGAAGATTAAGCGACTCAGAAATCCCCTCAGCAATCTCAAAACAACATGATAAAAGGAAGATACAGATACTAAGGAATATCCTGTAGGACTCCCGAAGACCAAAGCGAGTGGAATCCATCAGGACCAATCTTCTACCCCGGTGAGCTGTGGGGAAAGACAGATGCCTGGTGATTGTGAACACAGCAGGGAGAACACGCTTCCTCCCAAGATGAGGCAATCATTTGAAGGAGGCATTCGGGTACTCGGAGGATAAAGCTCTATTTGTTATTTTCTGAGTAACCACAGCCAAAATAGAAGAAGGGAGAGGGACAACTGAATTTCTCACTGACCTTTGGCAAAGCCAGCTTTCCCCAACCAAGGGCCTTCCAGATATATACGACTATGTCTCCCATCATTCCCAGTCATCATGGCCGATTCATATCAATGACACCTGCTCAGTTTTGTTTTATTTTATTAATTTTATTTACAATTATTTTTAGGCCACCTTTACGGGTGGAATCATCTCAAAGTGGTATAAAAAAAAAACATACAAAGAGGCTACAATACAAAACAATAAGTAGGTATTCAACAAAAATCCATAAAAACAGAGATTGCCAATAAAGATGAATAAAAACAGAAATTACCTATAAATCCAGCAGCCCTTACAAGTAGGCAAGAGGAAATAGATGGGTCGCTTGTAGACATCTAAAGAAGTTGCCTGATGAACCTTCAATGGATTGGGATGTATGGAGTATGTAGAATCTGTTCCTTCTGTGTTTCACAGCTTGTCAGGCACGTTCCGTTCTATCTTCCACCCATCGACAGAATCAGGGGTGGTTTTTTTCAGTTTCCAAATTTGTGCAAACGCGAATTTTTGCAAATGCAAACTTTCAGAAATGTGCAAGTGTGAAAATGTGGACATTTTCACACTTTAGCTTATTGAGGAAATGCACATTTTTGGTCAGGGTTTTTTTATTTTTGCGCATTTTTCTACAAGGAAATTTACACAAAAATCCTGAAATTTAGAAAAATGTTCCACAAGTCTGCAGAAAAGGTTGAAAGTCAGTCCGCTGCAGAATCCACAGGTCAGATTCATGAAAATCTGTACTCATTTGGCTCCATTGCAGATTTTTCTGACATCCATATCACTGCAGCTGGTGAAATATTGGTGTCACATGGAGTATCAGCTATTGGCATTGGATAAACTGATCATCTATGCACTAACCTTCATATGATCCTTCCAACATTCAAATGAGAGAAATGGCTGCATGTGAATTTGTCCCACAGTGAGATTTCAGGAAGATAGTTGAATTAACTCTCCATGGGTCCTACGACAGACTTTATTTTAGGATGAGTCACAGGAAGGAAGTAGTATAAAAATGCCTTGTGAAAATGGTAGCCTAAGATTTTCCAAAATTAATAGAAAAATTACATATTTTGTGTGGGAAAGCAAATTTATTGAAGACACTTCATTCTAAGCCTAAGAGGCAGCTCTGTGAAGGGATAGCTGTTCTCTTGGGAGCATTTCTCCATATACTTCCCCCACCCCTCTCTCTCTCCTATGAAAGATGGACAGGTTCTGTCCTGTAAATTTTGAAATGCTGCCCATAAATCCCTCTGTGAGCTATTTACTTAGGAAGAAGAAATTAAACCATACCTTTTCTCTCTTGAAAATATTCAGTGCTCATAAATATGTAAGAAGGAATTACAGGAAAGAAAGGCAGATGTATATTTAGTAAAATATGTAAAGTCCTCCCGAATCATCATTTTGAACATATTATTAAGGCAAGTGATTAAGCCCTCGTTAAGCCAAAGGCCAACGATCCTTTCCTTCTAGGATGGCCATTGACACATCACCAAAACAGAGGAAATACATCAGCAACAAGAAAGGACAAGAGAGGACGCCGATTTGCATAATAGTTGCATATGTAGGTGTCTGTGTATAGGTACAGATGTAGAAATTATAGCTATTATTTAAATAGAAACGCAGTGCATTTCACCCCAGTAGGGAAAGGCTGTGATCAAGGCCTCATCTACACCAAGCAGGATATTGCACTATGAAAGCGGTAGATAAAAGGCAGGAGCCACACCAAGCAGGATATAGCGGGATGAAAGCGGTATATGGTATGTGTCTATGGGCCCCAACAGTTGTCAGTGCACTTACATACCGCTATAAAGCAGCAGTGTGGCTCCTGCCTTTGATATACCGCTTTCATAGTGCACTATCCTGCTTGGTGTAGATGAGGCCCAGGTCAACTGTTTGCCTGCTCAGTCCGCTACCCAGGTACTCACAGTGGATGAACATCTTCAAGGCCTCTGCCTGATCTCCCTCCTTATGGCTCTTCACCTTTAAACCAGTCCTGGACTGGGCAGCCCATCAAGTAGAGCAGGGGTCCCTAATGCAGTGCCACAGACAGGTCCACACAGCTCTTCACTCCCTGCTTCCTTAAAAAGATGAGGGCACCAGCTTCTCCTTCCTGTTCCTGAAGCTGCCATTCATAGGCTCTCCAGAGGGCAGGAAGAGAAAGCGAGGCAAAGGGGTAGCGGGGAGTGAAAGGGCGAGGCGTGGGGAGAAACCGTGACGTAAAGAGGCGGAGGAGGAGAGAAAGGCAGGATCAACACTACTGCTTTATAACGGTTTATTATTATTATTATTATTATTATTATTATTAATAATAACCCGCCTCTCCCTCCGGATCGAGGCGGGGAACAACAATAAATATAAAATACAAAGACCATAAAATAGATGAGATATTAAAAACAAATACATCATTAAAAACATCTTAAAAATCAACTGGATAGGCCTGCTAGAAGAGAGCAGTCTTCATGGCTCTCTTAAATTCATGAAGACTACTAATTTGTCAAATCTCCTCCAGCAGGCCATTCCACAGTCTGGGAGCGGTAGAAGAGAAGGTCCTCTGGGTAACACTTGTCAGCCTAGTTCTGGCTGAGTGGAGTAAGTTCTTCCCAGAGGACCTGAGTGTGCGGGGCGGATTACACAGGAGAAGGCGATCCCGCAGGTAGCCTGGACCCAAACAGGAAAATAAAGGGATGGGTGGGAGAGAAAGAAAGAAAGAGCAAGGCTAGGGGCGAAGTAGGGAGAGAAAGAAAGAAAGAAAGAAAGAAAGAAAGAAAGAAAGAAAGATAAAGATGGGAAAAGAAGAGCAAGGCTAGAGGCTGGGAGTGGGAGAGAGAGAGAGAGAGAGAGAGAGAGAGAGAGAGAGAGAGAGGTCTAATGCACACCAAGCAAGATATTGTACTATGAAAGTGGTACGAAAGTGGTATATCACACAGTTGTCCGTGCACTTCAATACCAGTATAAAGCAGTAGTGTGGCTTCTGCCACTATTTCTTACTTTTTCTTCCATCCGTGTCCAGCTGGAAGCCATTTCTGGAAGGGCTGTGTTTGGTAGTCATCACCTTTAAAGCCCTACATGGTTTGGGTCCAGGTGACCTGCGGGATCGCCTTCCCCTGTACAATCCGCCCCGCATGCTCAGGACCTCTGGGAAGAATTCACTTAAGTAGGCCAAAACTAGGCTGACAACCGTTACCCAGAGGATCTTCTCTTCTGCCACTCCCAGACTGGAATGGCCTACCGGGAGAGATTCGCCAACTCCACAGTCTTCCGGAATTTAATAAAGCCATAAAGATTGATCTCTTCCGGCAGGCCTACCCAGTCGAATTTTAAGAGTTTCATTGTTATTTTAATAATGTATTAGTTTTATATGTTTTTAATCGGTTTTATGTATTTTATATCATTTGTTTTTAATGTTGTTCCCTGCCTCGATCCAGAGGGAGAGGCAGGTTGGAAGTAAATACATTATTATTATTATTATTATTATTATTATTATTATTATTATTTAAGGAGATGTTGTCTGGAGGGTATACAAGCTGAATTTGGGGACATCTTTACTAAAGGCATCTTCAGCAGTGCATTTTTTGCAAAATAAAGAAGCATTCAAAAACTGCCCAGTCAAATCACTGCTACTGGCCACATTTATTCATGTTGGCTACAACCCTATACACGCTTTGCTGGGAGTAAGCTCCATTGCCTAGGATATTCTGTATATAGGCAGGATATAAATTGAATAAATTTTATTATTATTATTATTATTATTATTATTAATAATAATAATAATAATAATAATCACCACTAGTGGTGGTGCTCAAGTACCCCTTGCGGGAATAATAATATAGATTGTGTTGTTAATTAGTTACTTACTGCAATTATATGCCACTCTTCTCACAAAGTACTCAAAGTGGTTTACTGTTTAAAATGGTTTCAGTTTGATGCTTATAACTCTTTGTTATGTGCATTAAACTATCATGATCACTATAAAGAAATATCCGGAGATTGGAATGACCCTCAGGTCTATATGAATTGACCGTCCCTGTCGCATATGATGGACTGGCCTGGTTGTAACATGTTGTCCATCTCGATACAATACTATTGTATGTTTTTGTAGCATAAACAGTTGGGCCAAAATTGAATTTCTGTGCCTGCACCATTGACTCGCTTTCAGTGGGTTTTAGATGGCTGCAGTTATTGAATACCTGGATTTTTCAGTGTTTAATATTCCGAACAGTATTTTATATTACAAGCTGAGATCTCTCAGAATCTCTCAGGATTTTGTTGTTAATCCATGTATATTGTTTTAATGTCTTTTAAGTTTTCTCTGGAATTATTATTATTATTATTATTATTATTATTGGTGTTGTCTTTTGTATTCTTTGTAGCTTCTGACAAAGGAGTTTTGACCCCAAAGCACATAGAGGGAGGACAGAAACTCAAGCCATTCAGCCCAAAACTGGCTGACCTGGGGTCCCAATCCATCCTCCAGGATTCCCCAGATGACCACACCCCCTTCATCTGGCTCCTCCTTTCCCACCCCCAACCACTGCTATTTTGGCATGCCATTTTTGCCTTTGGCCCTGCCCCCTTTTGCCTTTGGTGACACCCATCACTGGAACATGGCATCTGAGGAATTTGACACCCAGCTTGAAAGACGTCCTACATCCCTGACATAGAGCCTATAATAAAGACGATGGACATAATCCATCATTGGAGACCGCCACCACCACTTCCTTCTGTACCATAACATGGCTCAGTCTATAAACTGGGGATGTCTTTCTCAAAATTTGGAAGCAACCATCAGATGGTGTCTAAGGTTTATTCTCACCCCATACCTGCCAAGATACTTGTTGAAAAGATAGCAAATTAATGGCCCTTAGGTTCAATTACCATGCCTGGTATAATGTCATAATTCATTAACTCGGAGAGATGTCAATTCATAATGGAATGCAATGGGCATAAATATCTCTTGGCGTTTGGCAAGAGAGATTAAGAAGACCCAGTCCAAACCAGCCCCTCTGTTTAAAGTGACCTCAAGAAAAAATAAGAGTCAATCGCCACTACTGGTTCTTCAACCCACCAGACAGTCCATGAGGATTTCCACAATGGACGCTACAAACTCCATTTTGTCTGGAATGTGCCACTGTTTTAAATTAAATACATGTTCTACTCGAAGTAGGTTTTATGCTGAGAAAATTGCCTCCCCCTCCTCAAAACCCCGATTCAAGCGCCCCTTTGCGAAAAGAGCTGATGAATTCCTGGTTCAGAGTCCATCAGCAAAACCTCTCAGGGTAAAAGGAAAGTTGCCACTGCAATTCTGAAAAACTGGAGACGGTCATTACGTAGGGCTATAATTTTCGTTTGCCGTCTAATTGCCTGTGGTGCACCCTGCAAGTTTTTAATTGGATTTCTCTCTTCACTTATGTTAATCAAGTCATCAATTTCCAGGGTTTCTCCTTATTCGTGACAAGGGAGCAGAGGCGTGGGCCAGCGTTGCCTCTGGCCCTACCAAACCAAGATCCATCAGAGTGTTTTCAAGCTTCACAGGGCTCTTATCACTGTGAGCTGGCAAAGGAGGACGTAGAGGTTGGCCTGCTAGGCCTTGAGAAAGGTTGCATGAGAAAGGGAAAGAGAGGAACGCAGCATGTCTCCAAAGAGCAGAAGACCACCAACTCAATATTTTCCAGGAGTTTCTTTTCCCAGCATCAGAGGGAAACATTTGAGCTCGAAGTCAAGGAACCAGTTCTAACAATTCTCATCTCCATCAGGAGCTTTGACCTTTGAGATGGATTTGTCTCATAAACAGCCTCTGGACTGAGTCTGAACCAGCCACCGCTTTGCACATACTTTTGCAAACCTCTTTGGTACTTTGCCTTCATTTGTCTCTTGAGAGATCCAACCCAAGCTCTGTAGCCGGGCCTCATAGGAATAGTGCTCCTCCGACCCCTTGATCAGCATGGATGCACCTCAGCCCTTTTCCATTCAAAGCACAGCCATGCAAAGGAGTCCAGCTTGAAACCCGAGGGAAATGGGTGCGCTGTGAGATCCTTTCATCCAACCCAACAAATGCTCTATCATGCCGTCATCAGCCCCTCCAATTCCACAGGCATCATCCTTTCCTTGCTGATGCCAACTCCAGAACCGAGAGTCAGACCTACCGTTGCATTCGGGGGAAATAAATCTAATTATCAACAGCTCACAGAGTCAAAGATCCTCTCCATTTAGAATTCAGCGTCTCACTGGCTTTGCAGCCAGAGGAAACACAATCAAATTTTTATGTGGGCAGGAGAACACTCTTGCCCTGGATTTGTGCGCAGTGACAGGTGTGGAGAGGCGAGACAAGAGAAAGGGAATGTTGTTCTCCAAAGGAAGCTACTTAGGCCTTTATGGCAAAATGAGCCAACCTGTCAGGACAATTCCTTGCCCTACACTTGAATTTTTAACTCACCTCGTGATATGGAAGAGGAATTATAAACACCCCGTTAGGTACGGCCATGTTTTCCAGCAACTGGACTTACCCAGATATAAGAAGTGAAACGCACAACCAGCAGCCTTCCTCTTAATGCTTCTGGCCTTTGTGACTAGCCATGCCTCCTATGGCAGCCATTTTGTGGTGCTGCCCAAGACGGTTTCTCAAATTTCCAAAAGTGCTCATAGGCCCACAAAGGTCGCCTACCCCTAGTTCAGACAAATTCACAGAGGACTATCAGTTCCTTCCCTCTGCGCTGGTTAAGGATGGAGCCTCCTTAGCCAGGGACAACAGATCTTTCTCTTTTCTTTTCTTTTCACTAGACAAAGGGGGAATCTACACATGGGGTTGTAACGCTGTACAGCAGTTGTCGTAACGTTTAAGAATACCTTGATATAAAACATCTCAGGACACATTTATTTATTGCTGCGTTACTGTTGTTCCTCTCCCGTTAGAACTCCAGTAAGGCGGGTCACACTCTTGCAGTACCGTGTCATTTCTATACCCGTAACTTCCTCCTACTGGAGAATTTCAGTGCCACGGCCACTTCCTCCTTACCCCCTCTTTGTTTCCCCTCCATTTTTTTTAAGAAACTGTTAATCTTTATGCACAGATGCCCACACATCTATGATTCGATAATACTGCAAGTTTGAAAAGAACGTCTCGATAACGCTGAGGTGAGACACATGCCCCATGGGGCCACGGTTTTTCTGAGGTAAGAAACGATATATACTTAGGAAGAGAGGAATAAAACATTACGACAATAACACGTAAGAGTAAGTGCGTCATGTGTAGGGTGACCAGATAAAATCCAGGTAAGGGCTCATGTAACTTTAACAGTTGTGATGAAGAGGGAATTTCACCAAGAACTAATTGCATACAAATGACACCGGCTGAAATTCCCTTTTCTCTACAACTGTTAAAGTTACATGAGCCCTGACCTGGATTTTATCTGGTCAGCCTAATATCTGGCACATTGCATTACTAAATATTCCAGGTTATTAAAAAGACTAGGTAGGTTAGGTAGGGTGACCAGATAAAATCCAGGTCAGGGCTCATGTAACTTTAACAGTTGTAGAGAAAAGGGAATTTCAGCCAGTGTCATTTGTATGCAATTAGTTCCCGGTGAAATTCCCTCTTCATCACAACTGTTAAAGTTGAAGGCACTATACTAGAGTGACCATATACAAAAGAAGGCAGGGCCCCTGCAACTTTAACTGTTGTGATGAAGAGGGAATTTCACCAAGAACTAATTGCATACAAATGACACCGGCTGAAATTCCCTTTTCTCTACAACTGTTAAAGTTACATGAGCCCTGACCTGGATTTTATCTGGTCAGCCTAATCTCCGTCCCGCCCAAATTGGATCCACCAGCTTCTCCTGATTCAGAGGTATACTGTGTTGGGGTATGGAGGCTCCATTTAACAATCACCGCTACGAACCCTTGCTAGGCAGGTCCATCAAGTTGTCCACACCTTTTGTAAAATGTTATGCCAATACGTGGCCACTGCCGCCATCTTGTAATTGAGATGAATTGGATTTTATCTGGTCACCCTAGTCATGTGGCCCATTGAGTGGTCGTTACCCTTCCTTACCGTTGCATAACAACAGTGTAGATTCCCCCATGATGGACAAATGGCATAGCATAAATAATATTCCTGTCATTGAGCCGCTAGGCTGGCCACTGCTGGAGTCACAGTGCGGGAATAACTTTGGGATTCAAATGGATGAAGCAAATGGTTTTATTCAACATCATCTTTATTTCAGGGTTCTTAGCGCAAACCTATCCATGTCAGTAAATTATCCATTACAAAAGTGCAGCCGGTGATAGAATTGCGCTGCTAATTTCCCCATTTAGTTCGTTTTAAATCTTTAATCTCTCCACTCCTTCTTGGAATTAAATATTAAAGGGCATTTTATTTCAGTTGTGCTTGCTTAGGGCTATTGTGTCTTTTACATGCCGTGTGTGTATCAGGGTGGGAGGCCAACTGAGCTCAAAAAGCACATTTTGAGGCCAGGCTCCTCTGTATTTCACTGTGGGACTTTGCAACAAGTTCTTTAATAGAAAGAAAACAGGGGGAAAAAAGATGGCAATGCAATCCGCACTGTGAAGAAGGGTTGCCAAAATGGACTAACAGGAGGAGGAACTCCATGAGTAAGACGGGCGCATCATTTTGTATCTGGCTCTCACTTCTTGCAGTTATACTGGTGTTTTATCCTGGTTTACACACCACCCTTGTCGCTCAGCCTTGTTCTAAGGAAGCAAGAGGGTTGGGTTATCAGTGCCTCTTCACTCTGGCAGCTGAAAATAAAGCCTTCATATCCAAAGGCAGTCTACCTCGCCCCAACACACATACACAAATGAGGCTGCTTTACAGCAAGGCATGCCATTCATGCATCTGGCCCAGAATGATCTGGTAGCAGCTTTTCAAGGTCTCAGACAGCTGCCTAAGAACCTTTCAGCGGGAGAAAGCAGTGATGAGAGATCTGCAAGCAAAACATGCGCTCTAGTATTATAGAGTCATAGAAGAGTAGAGTTAGAAGGGGCCTCTAAGGCCATGGAGTCCAACCCCCTGCTCAATGCAGGAATCCACCTTAAAGCATCCCTGACAGATGGTTGCCCAGCTGCCTCTTAAAGGCCTCTAGTGTGGGAGAGCCCACCACCTCCCTAGGTAATTGGTTCCATTGTTGTACTGCTCTAACAGTCAGGAAGTTTTTCCTGATGTCCAGCCGAAATCTGGCTTCCTGTAACTTGAGGAGACCATTATTCAGTGTCCTGCACTCTAGGTTGATCGAGAAGAGATCCTGGCCCTCCTCCGTGTGACAACCTTTCAAGTATTTGAAGAGTGCTATCCTATCTCCCCTCAATCTTCTCTTCTCCAGACTAAACATGCCCAGTTCTTTCAGTCACTCCTCATAGGGCTTTGTTTCCAAACCCTTGATCATTCTCATTGCCTTCTTCTGAACATGCTCCAGCTTGTCTGCATCCTTCTTGAGGTGTGGTGCCCAGAACTGGACACAATGCTCAAGATGAGGCCTGACCAGTGCCGAATAGAGGTGAACCAGTACCTCACGCGATTTGGAAGCCATACTTCTATTAGAAGCTATACTTCCATTGAGGCAGCTAGGAAGGTCCTTTTGCAAAGCGTGTGTTCTAGGCAAGGGAAAGCAGGTCAGGCGACTCCTGGAGGCAGAATCCTTAGCCTTGGATCTGTGCTAGGAAGGCATTTCTTTGTTCTGATCCCTACATTTACAGAACCTGATGTTCATCTCCAGATTGTAATTCTTTCATCACTTTGGCTGCCCTACAAGTTGTTTGGATAAAACACACCAACCAACAAAACGTCCTTGCAGCAGGCACTAGCCGGCAGAAATTAAGCTTGTAGCGACTTTCAGGGAGGGGAAGAAAGAGCTTCTACTTTCTCCAAAGAACAAAGTCTCCTGAAGGCAAGAGTTCACCATGTCCCATCTCTCAACAGAGCTCATTAATTTAGTTTCAGTGCCAACTGCAGTAGAGAAAAGGACTTTGTTAGACGGAAACTGAGTTAGGAAGAAGGAAAAAGCTGTCGTGATGCCGGCAATATTTCCCACCAACTTTTATCAGCAAACTGAAACTACGTAAGGTTTAAATTAGGCTTTAAATCACAAGCAAAAACATTGGATATTGAGGGAGGTGTCAAAGCTTGAAGGATTTGCCCAAGCAGCTGTCTCCCTTTTCAATGAGGCTGTGAAAATATGAAGCTAAACAGAAGGGGCATCATGGACAAGAATCTATCTCATTGATTGGGGACCTCTGAGTACGGCTGTAAGTAAAAGCAGAGGTTGAATGATGGCCCACCGAATGACAGTCATATCCTAAGTGTGGTTATCCAGCTCAAATTGCCACTTGGCCATATTCTTTTGGTTCTGAGCTTTCAACAAATGCTGCATTCAACAAATGCTGCTTATGAGGGCTAGACACTTGACTTTTAAAAAACAAACTCTCAGATTATCAGGATACCAAATTCTTGTGTAGCCATGTTCCAACGCCTTTGTTCATGATTTTAAGGCCAAATTTAAACCTTACCTAATTTCAGTTTGCTGATATTTAAAGGAAGGTGAGTGGGAAATATTGCCAGCATCGTTATGGCGTTTTCCTTCTTCTCTGGCTCAGGTGAGATCTACACTGCTGTTTTATAGCAGTATTGAAGTGTACTGATAGCTGTTGGGGCACAATCTGCATTCCATATGCTGCTTCCGAAGTGACATTTCCTGCCTTTTATTCCACATTCGTAATGATTTGACACAAGGGGTAGACGTGGCCTCAGTTTTTCTCTCATTTTCCCTTTGCCGTGGGTCTGCACGCTGCAGGGTTATGGCCTTTTTTTACAGCCTTCCCCCATCCTAGATTTCCAGGTAATGCTTAGTTCACTTCACTTTGGTGTATAAATGGAAAATTTGGCTCTCTTCCAAAGAGGGACAAAAACAGAGAAGGGAGGGGCAGCTGTGTCTATGGCCCTAGCCATGCGTTGATCTCTCCAGAGGAGGACCTTTATTAGCATTATCATCCGTTGTAATGAGTTCATTTCCATTCCCATCCCTAAACCAATTTCAGAGCCTAATAAGGCACATTCTTTTCAGTTGTATTTGGAGCTAATTGATTTGCCTTATTTGTTTCCCAATCTCCCTCCCTGCCCTCCGCCCCCGTACCAAGGAACTTCTGCTTGCTGATGAAGGGAAAGCAGCTTCTGTTTTGCATTCAGGTCGCTGGGCATCCTTCCGCCTGCCTCAACAGTCACACTCTTCCTGTTGGACTCTCATTAGCTGCTCCCACCACTGTGCACAAATTCACAGGATGAACAGGGGCTCAGAAGGTCCCAGGTGAAATCCCTGGTATTTCCAGACACTCTGGAGAGGTATTGCTGCCAGTCAAACAGATAATGCTGAGGGATGGACCATTGATCTGCCAAGCAGGAAACATCACCAGGGAGATGCCAGAAATCTTTTGCATGCAACGCACATAGAATAATGGAATTGGAAGGGGACTTGGAGGATGTCTAGCCCACCCCGTGTTCACCAAAGTCCACCAGAGGAAGTGAGGCAGGTGGCTACCAGGAGGAGGGCCTTCTCTGTTGTGGCACCCCAGCTGTGGAATGAGCTCCCTAGAGAGGTTTGCCTGGCACCTACATTATACTCTTTTAGATGCCAGGTGAAGACCTTTTTATTTTCTCAGTATTTTAACAGTTTATCAGCTTAATTTTTAACTTTGCTGTTTTAAATCTGTTTTTAAAATTGGTATTAATTTTGCATTGCTGCTTGGTTTTATCCCACTTGTGCTCTTATTTTGTATTTTTTATACTGTTGTTGTTTTCTATTTTTAATGGTGTCTATGGTTTTAACTTTTGTAAACTACCCAGAGAGCTTTGGCTATTGGGCGGTATAAAAATGCAATAAATAAATGAATAAATAAACGACATGCAATGCAGGATGCAGCTACATCAAGAATGTTTCCTAGCATTGACTGCTCTGTAGCTTCCTGGACTCACCTTTCCACCCTTTTTAAAGATGGGGAACACTTTTGCCCATCTCCAGTCTTCCAGCACGTCCCCCCCCTGTTCTTCATGAATTTCTCAGAGATTACAGACAGCAGCTCTGAAATAACACCTACATGCTCTTTCAGCACCCTGGGGTGTAACTCATCCGGCCACAGAGACTTGAACTCATTTAAAGTATCTAGGTACGCTGAGGATAAATTGCTAATTGGAAGAGGAGGAAGTAGAAAGTTTCTGCCGATGTTACATTTGAAATCCTGGAAGCCACCATGTTACCCAGTGTGGGCTCCAAGTTTTGGAGAACGCTTGGACAAGGCATCTGCCATGGTCTCCCTCCTTTGGTGAGTCTACCTTCTCCAAACCATTTGTCACCAGTTGCTATTGCTTCTCACCTTCTTTCTCAGGCTCACTGTGACTTGTTTGCTTGACAGGCGGAGAGCCAAGGAGTGAGTAAGTGGTGTATCATGTTCTGCTCCACCTTCTCGCCATCCCCATTATCAGGACAAGACCAAGAGGCACGTGAACAAGCAAGTTGTAATGAGGAGGAGAAGCAACTGCAAGTGGCTCCTACTAGGTTGTCAGCCCTTGGCAGCTGTCCAGCCAAGTCTGGAGTGACCAACTGTCAGGATTTCCCCGGATTTGTCCGGGGTTTTGTTCTATCCTGGATGTCAGGGTGGAGTTTCTGTAATTTTCTATCATGTCCGGGAATGACACGTTTTCTTTTTTAAGGCCACCATCAGCATGGGGGGGGGGGGGGGCGTGCTTTCCGGAGGCATGTAATTCCCCCCCCTGTTCCAATCGAGGCCTTAAAGGTGAAAGTGTGTCATTCCCAGACATTATAGAAAGGCCCTGATTGGAGCAGTGGGGGGGGGGGCAGTAATGACACGCGTTCCCCTCCTGCACTCCAATTGAGGCCTTTACGGCTGCCATTAACATGGCGGGGGAATTATGCACTTTCCAGAGGCACTGGAAAGCACACTTTCCCCCCCTCCCCATTGGGTGTCCTCTTTTTTGGTTTCCCAAATATGGTCACCCTAGCCATGTTGACCCTTGGCTCTGGCCTGGTGTTCACAGCCAGGTGGCTCAGAGTTGGATTCAAGTCATGGTTTTCCAGGATTTCAAATGTTTTATTTAATTTTTATTTATTTATTAAAATATTTGTATTCCACCCTATATCATTGGGATCTCAGGGCGGCGTACAGATAAAATCAATTCAAGAAGTATAAAACAATAAGTAATTTGCACAGCTAAAAACCTATTAGACCACTGACAAGCTAAGGCCAATAAAAATGTAAAGCAATTAAATTATGTGCAGCTTTAGGCAAATTTAGCCTCAAAGGATTTGATAAAAAGCCACATTTTAACTTGGCGCTGAAATGAAGACAGCGTCTGCACCAGTCAGGCCTCCAAGGGGATGGCCTTCTACAACCGGGGTGCCACCACAGAGAAAGCCCTCTCCCGTGTCCAATCACAATGAGCATCATCAGATGGGGGGGTGGAATTGCATTTCCCTCCCGTCGCTTCCCCCCCACACACTTCTGTCCCACAATACTTCCACTTTCTTCACACAGGGAAGAAAAAGGGTGTAGACAATGACCACGTGGCCCACTCAGCGGGCGTATTTATTGCGCTGCTTTTCCTGAACACAGCAAGAAATGGTGGCACATTTCACTTCCAAAAAAAAATCAGATTTACCGGGGTTTTACTTTGTCGCGGAAAGATGACCAGAAGAAGCGGGAGATGCGCAGGAGGTGGAAGATGTCATCAAGAGGACCCACTAAAAACGGTGAGTGGCCTGTAACGAGTGTCTGATAAAACTATCATCTGAAGACGCTCCACGTAAGTCTTGTACTGATGGGATGCAGAGGAGGGCTTCACCAACAGATCTCAAATCTCAGACTGGCGTATTATGGGAGAGGTGCTCTCTCAAGTACGTTAAATAGTCTAAAACCTTATAGTTCATCCTCTCCCGATTAGCAAGATGTTCTCATTATGTGACACACTCAAAAGAACACGATACACCCCGAATAATAAAATGCAGGGATGTAAAGATGAGGAGAGCTTCTGACACCACATTTCAAAATAACATGCCAATGTTCCTTGCTAAACGCTTAGGGTTCATGCCACAGGGAGTTTTAAAAGGGGAAGGTAGGGCTTTTCTTTCAGACCACAATGCGCCAATTTCGACATCCGCCGCGGCAACGTACGCCTTCATTGTGCATGCACGAGCGGCTGAAACCCAATTATAGCAATCTAATATTGAAGATCAAAAGGAAGATGAGGCAGAAGAATCAAGCATGTAATTTCTTCATTGTTCATTCCGATTGAACATGAATGGGTGGTGGGTGTTTTTTGGGGGGGGTTGCATTCCAAGCTTTCATGTGAGCGAGCCGTGTCAGGCGGAGAGCGGCATGCATTGTTTTTTAAACAAAGCCAGGGTTTTAAATATATATGCATCCGCACTACCCCCAAACACATATCCACACATAATTCCCTTACCTTTAATTAAATATATATATAATCAGAGATGAAGTGGCGGAGCTGGCCGTTTCACTCCTGACAAAGGGAATTGGGCTTTAAAAATTAGCCTCCATCTGAGATGTCAAGCTGAGGGTGATAATGAGATGGGTTATAAAGAACAACATTAATTTGCTGGTTCTTTTCTGGACATTTTGCTCGAGTTCACGTCCACTCCCACCTTCACCTTGAAGCATCATCACCAAGTCGGCATCTTTCGATAAACCAAGCGAGGCCACTTTTTCCGGCCATTACCAGCACTCACTTATGGTAATAAAGTGAATTAATGGTGCTAGGCATCTACAGCTCTCTACCTCTGGCTAGTGTGGATTTCTGCAGTGGGAGGAATTGAGGCTTTAGTGGGCCAAGATGTCTTGTCCAGCAAGTGTTAGCGGTGGAATTCGTAAGAACATAAGAAGAGCCCTGCTGGATCAGTCTGAGAGCTCCATCATACCAGCGTTGAGTGCACTCTCGCCATGCCTGGTGTGCGGATTTGCAACACAGTTCTCATAGGACGCCGTGCCTGTCCTGCTGGCACCCCGCCTCTTCCCCAGCCTTTCCTAGAATGCTAAAAGTCTGCATCATTTTCCATAATTGCATTGAACGCACCCTAAGCCTCCGTGTAGTTTTAAAGGTTTGAACGGATTGCATCAGGTCCTGGCAGGGAAAAGCCATCTCTCCCAGAAGCCGGCTCCAAGCCGCAATATAAAACCCAAACCTTGCATCCCAGGCTCCAAAGCGTCTTTTAAAATCATGCAAGGCCTGAATCTCTGCAGAGACAGGATTGTACTCCCTCAATGCCCCCAAAGAGCCAGAGTAAAGGGTCGTTCCATTTTTGCCCGGCAGAAAGGCAGTCTGGTTGAAGTGCTCATCTGACAGGGCCTGAGTGGAAGGAGAAAGAGAAGGGGAGGGGTGGAGTGCTGAAGAGCTAACAAGCCAAGGAGTGAAGGAGCGAAAGAGCGGCTATTCAGGTGACAGGGATCATCCGCTTGACGCGCTTCTGCATCAGAGGTAAAAAAAAAAACCTCGGAGGCAAATCAGGGGGGAGAGGGATTCGGTGTGATGGAGGTCTAAGGGTACATCTAGTCCAGCACTCCATCCACACAGTGGCCAACCAGCTGTCAACCAGGGACCCACAAGCAGGACACTCACTGGGCTCCATCAGACCACCTCATTCCTCTGGATTCACACTACTGGCCTACTGCAGGTGTCAACCAAATTGTGATGGCCTTTGGTAGTCAGAAAGCAGCTCCGTGCTGGAGGATCACGGTCCAATGGGACATCTAACTCTGGCCAACTCCGTCGCTTATGAACAGTCAAAGCCCAGGCCACAAGCCCAGGGCAAAAAATAGTACCTTTAACTCACTGTTTTTTATTTTTATATTATTATTATTATTACTATTATTATTATTATTATTTTGCAAAAATGCCTTTTGCAGCCCTCTGCCATAAAAGTCAACATATAGTCCAAAACATCTGGGAGGCGGCTCCAGGTTGGGGATTTACCAGCGCCTCCATCTGCGCTCTGGCCGTACATTTGTAAATAAACGACGACACGCCAACGAGCCTCCAGTGACTTCCTTCCAAAGGGAACCAAACCCAGGTAAGCGCTGCACTCCTGGCACCTTCCACTGCTTGGAGAAGTGGGCGGAGGGCAAAGTGGCCCTCCTCTCCCCACCGGGGATCTCCGCCAGGCTATCTCAAAGCCATTCCCAAAGCCGTGCAAAAGCATCTGCCGTGATAAAGCTGTTAGCCTTCAAGGCACCGCAAGTCTCTGATTTGTGGCGTTTACGCTTTGAAAGAACATTGCTCTTTGGTCTACTGATGTTCCAGATGTGGCCAGCAGTCTCATGACATGGGGCATATGAGGACAGCTGCGCTGCCAAGCCCTCCCGCCTCCCTGTTGCATCCTAAAGATGTCACGATTTGTGCATTGTTGATATCACCTTTTTTTTTTTTTGCAGTAGCAGGTGGCAGCTGCTTTATAAATACAATTGAACGCTGCCAAATCAGGTGATCGTCCCCTCTGTATTCCTTTAATAGCCTTCATTAAAAGGGCGTGGGGAGAAAAGGCCTGGTGACCTCACATTTTAGCTCCTCCTGCTACACTCAATTCCCCCCCCCCCACGCCAAGCATTTTATTACTCCTTGTAAATTCACCAAGGCAGAGGGTTGCTCTTTCAGCCATCCTTCCAGCCCAGGATAAATGGACAGCCATTTTGAGCTCCATCACACCGGCGATTGAGTGCACTCTCGCCATGCCTGGTGTGTGGGTTTGCAGCACGGTACTCCCATGACGCCGCGCCTGTCCTGCTGACACCCCGCCTCCTCCCCAGCCTTTCCTAGAACGCTAAAAGTCTGGATTATTTTCCCTAAGCACATTGAATGTGCATTTAATGCTCCATGTAGTTTTAAAGGAAGTGGGGGCTTGAATGGATTGCATCAGGTCCTGGCAGGGAAAAGTGATCTCTCCCAGCAGCCGGCTCCAAGCCTCAATATAAAACCCAAACCTTGCATCCCAGGCTCCAAAGCATTTTTTATAAATCATACAACACCTAAATCTCTGCAGAGACAGGATTGTACTCCCTCGTTGCCCCCAAAGAGCCGGACTAAAGGGTCGTTCCATTTTTGCCCGGCAGAAAGGCGATCTGGTTGAAGTGCTCATCTGACAGGACCTGAGGGAGGGAGAAAGAGAAGGGGAGGGGAGGGGAGGGGTGGGGTGGGGTGGAGTGGAGTGGAAGAGCGAAGGAGCGAAAGAGTAGCTATTCAGATGAAAGGGATCATAAGCTTGACACGCTTCTGCATCAGAGGTTAAAAAACACAGAGGCAAACCGGGGGGGGGGGATTAGGTGTGATTTATTTTATTTTATTTTATTTTATTCCATTTATATACTGCCCCATAGCCGAAGCTCTCTGGGTGGTTTACAAATGGAAGTCTTGGCCTTGGCCTGGATCTGGTCCAAGCATCCACCTTCAATCGGGGAAAGACACAGCTCCGTTTTGGGTGAACTTGAGAAACCATTCCTCCCCCCCCCCCCATGGAGAACTTTTGCACTTGAGGTTCAAAAGACCTGCGGACGTCATGCTTGTTACAGCCAAAACAGAAATTAGACTGGAGGAGTTGGATCATGCTTGATCTTATTGTGGTAGCCACCATATTTAGCCCAGCTGCCCCCAACCATGCTAGCTGGAGGACATGAGGTTGGAGAAGGCTGAATTAGCATATCTATGTTGCTTTCAGAGTTCATTAGAGGTGAGAGGCAGTGTGGTGTAGCAGTTAGAGTGTTGGACTGAGGCTCAGGAAAACCAGGTTTTAGTCCCCACTCAGACTGGTTTAATTTTTTTGGTTTGGTTTGGTTTGGTTTTTTTGCAGATCACAGTGCACCAGAAAATAACTAACAGATTTTCCCCGCTGTGAAGAAATATGGGAGAAACAGGGAGAAAACACGGGAGGACAGAGAACGACTGCTGGAGACTAATGTGGGTAGTCCAAAAAATCCTGCTAATAAGGCAAGCTGATAATACCTTAAAATCCCGGTCTGGAAGAGTCCCTATTCAGGTTGATTGACTTATAGATGGATTACAAATGCTCCACAAGAGCTGGAGTTCTCTGCAGCTATCACGAGATCTGAACCTTCCAGCTCATTCTCTTAACCACTGGCTATACAACACCTGCTCCCTGCAACAGATCCATCAATGTCTGCCTAGCAGCACTCTTTCCACCAAAGTTATACTTCGTGGGCTGGGAATCCATCACAGGAATTGCACATCCTGAAGCAAAAGTCCTACAGCAAGGGAGAGTAGTTGTTCAGAGTGCTACCCATGCATTCCACAGCCCCACATGGGGTTTACTTGGTGGGACGACGCCATCCAGCATCCCAGCGATGGCTGTGCTCTCCTGCCCACCCTCTTCACTAAGTCACCACATCTGGAGCTCCCGCAAAGCGGAATTCTTCTCCACTTAAGAGGAGAGTGGCTTGTTGGCTCCCCCGACTTTTCCCGATATGCAAAACACAGTCTTGCTTCCACAGCCGCCTCGAAAGTTACTAAGCAACCCCCGCTTTGCCACTGCGTTTAATCCCCCTCCGAAAATGGTTCCGCGCTTATAGTCTCAATGAGGGACATTATTCTTTGAACAGCTTTATGCCGTCATGGGGCGAGATGATGAGGCTGGGGAGGGCTCCCGCCTCAGTGTTATCATCATTTTCATTAGCAGGGTGAATTATGGCTGCTTCTTTTCTGGCTTGGATTCGTGCATGATTGCTAGGTTAAAACCCCAGCAGATTTGCCTGGCACCTGACATCTGGGAAGCCGCGAGGCCGGGGCTGCAGGGAAATCTTCAGATTCAATATTCTGCCTCCAAGAAAGAGGAGCAAAACACAACCAGTTACCCGGCTAACTTGTGAAGAAGGTTGGGCTAGGAATGCCACTTAACAAGACAATTTTCCATGGATTTATTTTATTTATTTATTACATTTTTATACCACCCAATAGTCTGGGCAGTTCACAACTGAAATCATAGAATACAAAAAGACAGAATAAATGTAAAACTTTAAAAGTTAAAAATGCCATATGAAACCAAATAAGTTACAGCCCAGGGAAAGCCTGCGTGAAAAGATGTGTTTTCAGGAGGCGTTTAAAGGATGTTACATTTTCTGCCTCCCGAACTGCACGAGGGAGAGTTTTCCAGAGGGTGGGTGCCACTACAGAGAAGGCCCCGCCGTTGAGGTTCTTCATGGCAACATTCCGTTTGTTTCAGAACAACTAGCAAGGCCTCCTTTGAAGATTGTAAGTGTCATCCAGGAGCCGATCTACACTCTAGCTTTGTAACATTTTATAAGGGTTACGAAAATTCTTTGGGCCACATGACGCACTCCCTTGAACGTTGTATACCCAAGGTTTTTTTTAACTCACTTCAGCTGTATACAACAGTTTTTACTTTTAATAAAACATTTTAAGTAAAATAATGTGTCTTTCCTTACCATTTGTGACGTGGGGGCAGTGCTTCATTTACCAGCGCCCAAATTCTTAGCCGTTGATTGGTGGGGAAGAAAGAGGGACTCAGGAGGAAGTGAGCAAGTGAACTACAACACCCACAATGCTTAGCCCTATACTCATTGAAAGCTAGGGAATCAAAGGGGGACTAAGGAGGAAGTGGGTGAGTGCACTACAGCACCCACAATGCCTTGCCCTAAACTCATTGTAAAAACGAAACAGAAAGAGACAGACAGAAGGGTGTGAGATCGCACACACCGCTTTGAAGACTGAAGAATTTTTCTCCTGTAACGTGAGTACTCAGTAACGCGACCTAAGACATTTTGGAATGCACCTATTTGGAATGTTTTAAAATACTATTTAAAACGTTCCAAGGTACAGTGTAGATAGGCTCTGGATGGATATAAGGGAAGATGGTCTGCTAGGTATCCTGGTCCCAAGTTGTTTAGGGCTTGATAGGATAATACCATAACCTTGAAGGAGGGATGGAGTTAAGGAGTGCAGATTGGAGCATATTGGTAGGGATGACCCTGGGTTCTAATATGATGACAGAAGGACATGTCTCCCTATCTACTTTTTCCACACCATGCATAATTTTGTTACACCCCTGTCATGTCTCCCCTTACTCGCTTTTTCTCCAAGCGAAACAATCCCACCTCTGGACTTCATCCAAATCCAACACGCATCCTTATTAACTGTCACAATGGTCCCTGGGAAAAGCTGGGAGCACCTTCCGGTGGAAACATCTTTGTGACACTTCATGTGCATTGAATGTTCCTTGCAGCCCTATGATCCCATAGAGAAATCCTTCACAAGGGTTTTATGGGGCAGCACTCAGTGTAACACAGACATGCCTCGGTATCATTCCTGAAGCCCGGAACGGCGATTACAGATCACCCGAAGTAATAGATATTCAAGCCCAAAGAATAAACAGGCTTTTCATCACAGGCTCCCTCTGGAGCTGCAGTTCAGCCCTCATTATTAAGCAAATATTATCGAGCTGTGCGTATAAAACTAGAGGCAAGCGGTGATAAATAGATAACTCAAAGCTTGCAAACACATCCACACACAGAACAATGTGAAATTTACCTGATGAGGAATGTAGGATAGAGTTTAGCCATGTTCAGGAGTTTGCATGAGGACCTGTGGGTCATTTTGAGGACATCATGAACCTCCTGCATATCTCCTGCTCCTTCTATCGGTTATTCTGCTTTGTGTTTTTTTTTTAAAAAAAAACTTGGATATCCTGATTCTTCTGAAATATCTCAGGATTTCCTTCCGTTTGCAGCCGAAGTCGTGCTACAAAACACCCAATTAGAGGACGCTGTCCCACAATACTATGAGGAGAGGAAATTTTCAATTACAGACCACGTGGTCGCCCCTCTCTGCCCATGTAATTCAGCTCATTACAATTGTGGAACAGAAGCAGGAAACAAAGTGCCAGTAAGTGAACACAACTGCCCTTTAATCTAAAAAAAGCCCGAAAACATGTTCTTTGGGTTTCAGGTGAGACTTCTGGGAGAGAAGTCCCCTCATCTCTCTTCCTATCTTTGTAGCAAGATGGAAACACACCTTCCTTCTCGAATCCCCAGAGCACTTTTGCAAACATTTTTAAAATGTTCATGACTAGTTGGGGGAGGTAAAGTGAACGATGAATATATAACTCATATATTTCCTCTTTTAATTGGTGCTGTGATTTAAGTGAGTTTAAAATCAAAAACCTACACATGCTTAGAGCATTTGAATTTATTTCTTTATATTTATTCAAAACCAGGGTTGGCAGGCCATTTTGTTGTTGTTTTAGAATATCAGGAATGTAGATGTCATTGTAAAGTATGGCCTGGTGGTTGGGAGGGGTGGAGAAATTTAGTAATCTAATACACATGGTTGTCTAATGTCCCCCATAAGACCTCTAAGTCCAGGGTCTAAAAATTAGGGATGTGCACTGACCCCCCGGATCGGATCGGATAGCGGATCGGAATCGGACCTGGGGGGTCGGATCGGATCGGATCGGAGGATGGTCGGATCGGATCGGACCGGATGTCCGATCCGGATCGGACGCCATTTTGAATGCTTTTTCCCATAGCCAAGTATTGTTTTACAAAAACGCCTATAACTTTTTCATTTTTAAAGATAGAAGGATGAAACTTGGGCACATTATACACTGGTTAGGGATAGTTATCTGTGAGAAATTTCAGAAAGATTGGTGCATGCGTTTTGTGGCAATTAATTGTTTAATAAATACCCAGAAATGCCTATAACTTTGTCATTTTTAAAGTTACAAACATGAAACTTTGCCACATTGTAGGTGGTACCTTGGGACCTATCTGTGAGAAATTTCAGAAACTTAGGTGCTTGCCTTGTGTGGCAATTAATTTTAGAAAAATGGGTAGTAGTGGGGTAAATACATTTATGCCTCCCATTTTTTTATTTTTGAAGATAAAAACAGGAAACTTGGGCACATTACAGGTACCACTTGCCTTGATATGTGTGTGAAATTTCAGAAACATTGGAGCTTGCCTTGTGTGGCAATTAATTTTTGAAACAATGAGGAAAGAAACACCTATAACTTTGTCATTTTTAAAGTTACACACATGAAACTTTGCCACATTGTAGGTGGTACCTTGGGACCTATGTGTGTGAAATTTCAGAAACATAGGTGCTTGCCTTGTGTGGCAATTAATTTTTTAATAAATACCCAGGAATGCCTATAACTTTGTCATTTGTAAAGTTACACACATGAAACTTTGCCACATTGTAGGCGGTACCTTGGGACCTATGTGTGTAAAATTTCAGAAACGTAGGTGCTTGTATTGTGTGGCAATTAATTTTTGAAACAATGAGGGATTCATTGGACAGCACTTGCCCATAGGGATTCATTGGACAGTACTTGCCCATAGGGATTCATTGGACAGTACTTTCCTATAGGAAATCATTGGAAAGCACTTGCCCATAGAAAATCATTGGAAAGCACTTGCCCATTGAGAAATACAGTTATGCCTCCCACTTTTTTATTTTTGAAGATACAAACAGGAAACTTGGGCACATTGTAGACTGGTTAGGGATAGTTATCTGTGAGAAATTTCAGAAAGATTGGTGCATGCGTTTTGTGGCAATTAATTTTTTAATAAATACCCAGGAATGCCTATAACTTTGTCATTTTTAAAGTTACATACATGAAACTTTGCCACATTGTAGGTGGTACCTTGGGATCTATGTGTGTAAAATTTCAAAAACGTAGGTGCTTGCCTTGTATGGCAATTAATTTTAGAAAAATGGGTAGTAGTGGGGTAAATACATTTACGCCTCCCATTTTTTTATTTTTAAAGATACAAACAGGAAACATGGGCACATTACAGGGAACACTTCACTTGATATGTGTGTAAAATTTCAGAATGATAGGTCCAGGCATGTGGTGGCAAGGTGTCTGCACACACCACTTTGAAGACTGTAGAAAATTTCTCCCGTAACGATCCTAGCGAGAGAGAGTGATCCTAGGCTCAGCCGTTCTGCTTAAGTAAAAAGGGAAAGTATCAATCAAAGCAGACACGAGCCAAGTGCTACTTTGTTTCGCCTTTTGTAATGGATACTACCTCAGTTGCAGCCAAGCGTGCAAGGATCAAAGAGATGAGAGAAAGTGTTTCCTTCTTCTTCCCGGGAGGCGGGAGGGTGCAATTGACAGCCCCAGCCTCTGTGTAAAAAAGGTTAATAACTTTTAATCTAAAAAATTCGTAGCCACCAAATGCCTGGAGCTATCATTCTGAAATTTTACACACATATCAAGTGAAGTGTTCCCTGTAATGTGCCCATGTTTCCTGTTTGTATCTTTAAAAATAAAAAAATGGGAGGCGTAAATGTATTTACCCCACTACTACCCATTTTTCTAAAATTAATTGCCATACAAGGCAAGCACCTACGTTTTTGAAATTTTACACACATAGGTCCCAAGGTACCACCTACAATGTGGCAAAGTTTCATGTATGTAACTTTAAAAATGACAAAGTTATAGGCATTCCTGGGTATTTATTAAAAAATTAATTGCCACAAAACGCATGCACCAATCTTTCTGAAATTTCTCACAGATAACTATCCCTAACCAGTCTACAATGTGCCCAAGTTTCCTGTTTGTATCTTCAAAAATAAAAAAGTGGGAGGCATAACTGTATTTCTCAATGGGCAAGTGCTTTCCAATGATTTTCTATGGGCAAGTGCTTTCCAATGATTTCCTATAGGAAAGTACTGTCCAATGAATCCCTATGGGCAAGTACTGTCCAATGAATCCCTATGGGCAAGTGCTGTCCAATGAATCCCTCATTGTTTCAAAAATTAATTGCCACACAATACAAGCACCTACGTTTCTGAAATTTTACACACATAGGTCCCAAGGTACCGCCTACAATGTGGCAAAGTTTCATGTGTGTAACTTTACAAATGACAAAGTTATAGGCATTCCTGGGTATTTATTAAAAAATTAATTGCCACACAAGGCAAGCACCTATGTTTCTGAAATTTCACACACATAGGTCCCAAGGTACCACCTACAATGTGGCAAAGTTTCATGTGTGTAACTTTAAAAATGACAAAGTTATAGGTGTTTCTTTCCTCATTGTTTCAAAAATTAATTGCCACACAAGGCAAGCTCCAATGTTTCTGAAATTTCACACACATATCAAGGCAAGTGGTACCTGTAATGTGCCCAAGTTTCCTGTTTGTATCTTCAAAAATAAAAAAATGGGAGGCGTAAATGTATTTACCCCACTACTACCCATTTTTCTAAAATTAATTGCCACACAAGGCAAGCACCTATGTTTCTGAAATTTCACACACATAGGTCCCAAGGTACCACCTACAATGTGGCAAAGTTTCATGTGTGTAACTTTAAAAATGACAAAGTTATAGGTGTTTCTTTCCTCATTGTTTCAAAAATTAATTGCCACACAAGGCAAGCTCCAATGTTTCTGAAATTTCACACACATATCAAGGCAAGTGGTACCTGTAATGTGCCCAAGTTTCCTGTTTGTATCTTCAAAAATAAAAAAATGGGAGGCGTAAATGTATTTACCCCACTACTACCCATTTTTCTAAAATTAATTGCCACACAAGGCAAGCACCTAAGTTTCTGAAATTTCTCACAGATAGGTCCCAAGGTACCACCTACAATGTGGCAAAGTTTCATGTTTGTAACTTTAAAAATGACAAAGTTATAGGCATTTCTGGGTATTTATTAAACAATTAATTGCTACAAAACGCATGCACCAATCTTTCTGAAATTTCTCACAGATAACTATCCCTAACCAGTGTATAATGTGCCCAAGTTTCATCCTTCTATCTTTAAAAATGAAAAAGTTATAGGCGTTTTTGTAAAACAATACTTGGCTATGGGAAAAAGCATTCAAAATGGCGTCCGATCCGGATCGGACCGGATCGGATCGGAGGTTGATCGGATCGGATCGGATTTTCCCGATTTTGGGGCGGATCGGATTCGGATCGTGGATCGGATCCGATCCGATGCACACCCCTACTAAAAATACAAAGCTGAACCACTGGTTTGAGAAAGTAATTAGGGAGACATTTTTCCCTCCCTCTATCATCATAGTAGAACCCAGTGGGGTCATCCCATAAAGCTGGTTGGTGGGAGATTCAGGACAAATCAAAGGAGGGAATTTCTTCACACGATGCAAAGCTAAACTATGGAATTCGCTACCACAAGATGTAGTGATGGCCACCAATTGGGATGGCTTTAAAGAGGGGTTGGACAATTTCCTGGAGAAGAAGGCTATCAATGGCTACGGATTATCCCCAGGTTTAGAGAGAGTATGTCTATTACCCCGGTTGCTGGGGAGCATGGGTAGGAGGGTGCTATTGCACTCATGTCTGACTTGTGGATCTCCCATGGGCATCTGGTTGGCCACTGTGTGAACAAAACGCCGGACTAGGTGGACCCTTGGTCTGATCCAGCACCAGTCTCTCTACTTATGATGTTACGTTCTTATGTTCATATGTAGGGCAAGTTCACAAACTGGGTTCATATCACGGGTGAAGAACTTTCTGTCACCACTGTTAAGAACATTACATCTGTCTTCACCCTGAGCCTCTCATACATTTGGTATGCATGTTGTTCATGAAAGATGGAATGCAGAAGAAAGCCATTTCAAAGAAGTGGTTCTAAGTTCAAACTTGCATTTCTTACCCAATCACCCCATCCCCGTCTATCATGGCTCGTTGCATTTCATATTATTATTATTATTATTATTATTATTATTATTATTATTATCATCATCATTATCATCTATGAATTAGAACTTATTTTGCTCAAAGCTATTTGCAATACTTTAATATACAGGCAATCCCAAGTGAAAGGAAATGGATTTATCCATACATACATTATGTGATTAGACCACCTAGGTTTGTTTGCAGAGTTGTTGATGACGATCATTCCAAGTTCAACCCATTTTGCTCTGATTTCTCATCCATAAAGCCATTCAAAAGAGGATTAATTCATATGAGCGACCCCCTCCCAAGTTCTCTTGACAGCTCTCAATATTCCTTAACGTCTGTTGCTCTATTAAGAGATGTGGACATGCATGGAACAGCAAAGGAAGGAAGGAACATAGAACTGTAGAAAACGGAGGGTGAATACAAGCCACTCTTTACTAAGCAATTACCATACCATGGTGAGCGTGCAACCGTTTTCATTATTCTCTCCATATTTAATTTGTACCCTTTAAGTGTCCCACAGTTTTGAAAATTGATTCCATGAGTTGACAGCCAGTGCATTTTGGGTGCTGAAGTTTCAAATCATTCCCCCACAATATCTGGAGGGATACTATCATAAAATACCAGTAGTAGCATCTCTGCACTTTTGGTACTGGGAGAGTAGGGTGACCCTATGGAAAGGAGGACAGGGCTCCTGTATCTTTGACAGTTGTATTGAAAAGGGAATTTCAGCAGGTGTCATATGTGTGCCTGCAGCACCTGGTGAAATCCCCTCTTCATCACAACCGTTAAAGCTGCAGGAGACCTGCCCTCTTTCATATCTGGTCATTCTAGTACAGCTCCTGCAGCTTTAACGGTTGTGATGAAGAGGGAATTTCGCCAGGTGCTGCATGCATACAAATGACACCTACTGAAATTCCCTTTTCTATACAACTGTTAAAGATACAGGAGCCCTGACCTCCTTTCCATAGGGTCACCCTATGGGAGAGTGCAATTATTTGTGCCATGATTTATTCCGTTGTTCTTTATATTCTGCACCAAGGCAGACATTTATCTTGAACGTGTCTACAGGGCCATGCAGAGGGGGGGGGCAATGGGGCCGGAGCCCACAATTTTGAGGGGGCACTCCGACGAGGAGGTCCCCCCTAGCTTACTCTACTGCTTCCGTAGTGTAAGCAGCCCATCGAGAAGCAAGGAGCCTGCCTTGAGGAAACAGCGCAGGACCCATCCGTCATGAATACCACTGTCAGACTACAAGCTCCAGAGGGCCATATGCCGCATGCGGGGCGGGGGGATCTATGTGCCTAAGTTGTGATGGTTGTCGTTACTGCGTTTCTTTCCGCAATCTTCTCCATGGCATATAATCTCTCGAGTGGAGGGTGAAGTAATGATGATGATCGTTATTAATGATAATGATGATGATACCGTGAAGGTGATGAGGATGGTAATGTTTGATAACGATGAAGGACTGTTCTATTGTGGTTGCTTCTATTTGTACAGCAACTAAAAATAACTGTTAATTTCTGATTCAACATTGAGGTGTTGTAGAACAGGTTTAATATGAAGGTGTTATGTAGAATGAACCTGATGGTGGGCATTAAAAAATACTTAATGAGCAGTTTGAAATGGGTTGAGGCACACACTTTCCATCTGGCCTGAGCATATTACCAGCTCTGCACGGCCCTGTGTGTCTAATGGGTGTGTCTAATGCCAAAGATGGAACCAAAATGGCATTTCTTTACTGTCTAACCAAGATATATTTGTGGCAACATAGCCAGATTTGTGGAGGGCGCTTAAAAACTCAGGAAAAGGGCATGTTGTGGGTAGTTTTGTTAATTGCAATCTTTTCTAGTTTCTTATCCCCATGTTTGAAGGGAATACGCATTTATACACATGCTCCAGGCTCCCCAGAGCTCCATCTAGTGCTTTCTAATCAGTTTATTTTATTTATAATTCATGTAAGGACTATAAATAAGTCACAGAAATGCAACCTAAGAATGCCTTTTGGTCTGGGATGTAATGTATCACGGATCGAATATTTTTACCTCAAGGCAGTAGAAAATATGTATACTTACACACTAGTCAATATATATTTTCCATTTCATGTGAACCTGTTGGAAATGCAAACATCCTAAAAAAAAAAATTTTCCATCACTTGTGAAAATGGCCCTCTCTTGTCTGGGGACTAGATTTCACAACTTTGCTGGTGTGTATTTTGAAGTGGTTGGATTGCAAGCCTCGCTTCTTGAGGTATGCCATTCAACCCTAGGGCAAGGACCCCCAACCTTTTTGGGCTGGTGGGCAGCTTTGGAATTTCGAGAGTGTCATGGGCGCTCTCACAAAATGGCTGCCATCGGGGAGGTCTCCCATTCAAAAACTGGCTGCCACAGTGGGCAGACCTGGTCACAAAATACACATTTTACAGAAGTCAAGCTGGTGAGACTAAAAGAAAACACACTTGTCCAAGGAATTAAGTGCGAGAAAGAGACGGGGGGTGAGCACCAAACTGCAAAAGCACTCGTTGAAACCCAAATAAAGATGGTACTTGATGGAAGTCCTTCACTTTGCAGGGGCAGGATCCTGCCAGATACCAGACAGATGTTGATAATCATCACATCAGAGACTCCATTCCTAAGGGGTGAATCCCATTGAACTGAAGGAGTTTTATTTCTGAGTGAACACGCACAGGATTGCATTGCACAATATTCAAATGGATAAAACCTGAGTTTTTTGTTTGTTTGCTTGCTTACTTGCTTTTGTTTTGTTTGATTGTAAAGAAACTTGCATTTTGGAAGTGAGCATTTTTTAAAAAAAATCCTTTGGCAGGCTTGGCCCCCAGAAATGTTTTTCTTTTCTTTTCTAAAATAGTTTTTACAGCTTCTTCCATTCACTGCCATTTATTATTCATCTCCTGGTTTCGATTTTAAAAAGAAAGAAAGAAACGTTCGCCTCTGGAAGGACCCCAGGAGACTGCTGACATTGGCAAGGAATGGGGGGGGGGGTGAGGGATGCGTTCAATGCGCTCACGCACATCGTTTGTGTTTCTTACATCTTTGCCCTGGCATGTCTGGCCACACCTATTCCATCTCCGTGCAGAGCTGGGGAAAACAATGCCACTTCAGCACATCACTGGATATTAGGCCTTGTCAGAGAACATCGCTTCACACAAGGTCACCCAGAGCAGCGCAGCCAGATCTCCTGCGACATCCTTGTCGGGCCGGATCAGATTCCAAAGGCGCTGGCAGGTTTTGCCCTGTGGCCGGGAATCGCCATCAAAAGGACAGGCCTCGCCAAATTGCAACCCCGTGGGGTCAGTCCACGGCTGCTCGCCAACCGTGGCTCCTTTTCTTTTCAGAAAGTGGCACTCCATCTTTTCTGTATAGAACGTATTTAAGATAAAAAGGACACCAGGACAGCACTCGGGGGGGGGGGGATTTATTGGGTTGAAAAATCAGTAAGTGGGTCAAGGAATCGGGTTTGGGAGATAAGGAAGATAGAATGGGTATTGGGAGGGCAAGAGATGCCCATGATTCCAATCCCTCCCGCCAAGATGCGAGACAATAGAGAGGCCTGCTGTATAATCCACAAAGCTTTATTCAGTAACTAGACACCTCTTCACACCTGAAGGGGGTGTGAAGGCAAGGAGCTCTCCTCTCAGCTTAAATAGCTTAAAGATGCAAGACAGTTGCCTATCAACTAAATTAATGGTTGGTTTCCCACCATGCCCGACGGGCTTTTACCGGACCCCTCCATCAGGGAGGGTTTTCATTCTGTAACCTCTGCCGTGGGGCTAGTCTAGCGGACCACCTCCCATATTTATGTGTGTGCATCCTGCCCATTTTCACAGCCTCAAGCTTTGCTGAACGTTCTCAAGAATCCGTGTCCACATTCTGCGGTTGTTTCATGGGGGTGAGAGACTCCTGGTTCGTCAAAAGGCAGATCAGGGAATAGGAGCTTAACCTGAGCTAAGGTTTGAGAGACGTGACGAGGTTTTTCGGTGTATGAGTGAATTTGTAAGTAGCTCCACTCTTCTGTTCAATTGATGATTCTGGAGCACTTTTGCAATTACATTATTTCATAAGTAACCTTGGACTGATGGAATAAAGACCTGAAGTGAGGCGGTAGTGAGGGGGAGGGGAGATATTGTTCGAGGAGAAAACAATGGTTCACTTTAATGCCAGATTTCACTTTTCTCAGTGGGGGATTTTGGTTTACTGAACTGCAGGAAAACATTGTCCTGGGTTTCCTAAATACTCAAGATGGATCCCAGAAAGAAAGGAAACAACTTGAACCTAACGGTGCTCTCATTATTCCGAGGCACATGTAAAACTTGATCAAGCAAATCAGTTTGATTGGGTGTCTGCCAAGATGACAGTGAAAAACCATCTCGCATGAAACATGGCTGAAGCTTCGTATTTTAGAATATAAAGGAAAGCATTCTGGGGGCAAGACAGTTGTGACAAATGGGAAGAGATGCTCTTGGTAGGATCTTCTTAACGCATCATGTTGTTGCTTTGATAAGGATGGTGTGATTACATGAAGCATCCGTACGGCCAGCAGATGAAAACCATGGCAACCAGAACTTCCTTGCTACCTTTTTAATGCATCGCCATCAAGGTATACACTTGCTTGCCGCCAGCTCCCTGGGAAAAAGGGATGCATTTTTCATAAGTACTAGATAGAAATTAGCATTGGAAGAATTAATGTTCTTAATAACTGTCAGAGAACGCTGAGAAATGTGTCTGAAACACCAAGGCAACTCTATTTATGAGGCCCCTCCAATGCCTAGCAAGCATCAGCTAACCGGATAAATGTCACCAGGCTTTCGATTCATGAGCTCATGTCATTTCGCATTTGAGCGAAGCCGAGACTCTCTTGCTTTGGGTCTTGCTGAAAGTTTCAAAACAAATGATGTCCCTCTTGGGGCAGCATTGCTCACTATTTAGATTCCGGACGGACAGAAGGAAGTACTTCTTCACACAGCACATTGTTGAATTGTGGAATTTGTACCGCGAGAGGTAGTGATGGCCAGCAGCTTGGATGGCCAGCATCCAGGGTTGGCATTTTGGGGCACTTGCCAGCACCCCACACTGAGCAGAGGGACCACTGACAAGAGCGCCATAGACTTGTTCCTCCTCTTTGTTGGAAAGTCTGGTGTGACTTACAGCAGAGTTGCCTTATATTAAGAAAGTGTGGCAACACAGCATTTAGTGTCGGAGCCAATAAACATTGGCTAGAGCCAGTTTAAAAGAAGTTCCAATCAACTTACTTTATTAGTGCTTTTATACACATCATCCGAGAAGGCTGTCTAACACTTTAACTGCAACCCCACCCCAAAGATGGGTGCGTGAGTATAAGTAAGCAAAGGCATGAGATATGGTTTCTTGCTTCCTTTCTGGAGAGACCACGTGGACCTTCTTGCAGAGGCAGAGGAAGAAGGAAGAGGAAGGGGAGGGAGCAGGAAATAGTAACTGATGGGGCTACTGGACATTCTCTGTCGCCCCCTAGTGTCTGGAAGTATGCGGAGTTGTTCCTATTATCCAACACTCTTCACCATTGCAAGCTGGGTCCTCCCCAGCCTCTTGGCCTGACCCAGACAACGGTGGTGGGGAGGTGGAGCAGCAGGTGTCTCTCCTTGCTTGTTCATTGCAGGCAAGCAGGTGGTAGCAATGTTGAGAAGGAGGACGAGGACCAAGAGAGCAGCTGATGATAATGCTGATGAGGTGACCAACTTACTGAGGGAGAGGAGCAGCTGAAGGATGCCTTGGAACTACTAGCACAAACCAACAGAAAGAAGTCAAAAGAATCGCATTAGATTCAAGCCTAGCATAACTATAATCTAGCATAATGAAGAGTCTTGTTCTTGTGGTTTTACAGAACCCTCTGCGTTCCCACAGCACCATTCCTTGGGAGTAATCCCCATTGAATTTAAAGGGGTGCTCTTGGTGGGGTGGGGGATCAGAGCAAACACAGGCTCAGATAAAATCTGCGGCCCAAGTCCGTGTGATTCACGGACCCCAAAACAATGCATTCGACAGCACGCGTACATTTGCAAAACATGCCTGAAAACTTGCGCGCTTTTGACAAATGCGCACGAACGTGCTTTCATCAATGGGAGAAGAAGGCATACAGTCCAAAGAGGAGCAGGGCGGGTGTGGCAAAAGACACGTAAAAATGCGCACGGATTTTCACGCGCAAAGAACAAAAGCAAAGCTTGCAATCTGAGACAGGCTCAAGTCGGAACGAGCTTCAAGATGAAATTTGGAGAATTTCAGTGAACCCGGGTTCTGCTGATTCCCACGTCCCCAGGCTCAGAGACAACATGTGTCTGAATGACAGTTGCTGTGGAACACAAGCAGATGGGTGCTGTTGCACTTGAGCTATGATTGTGGGTTCCCCAGAGGTACTTGGTTGGCTACTGTTGGAAACAGGAGACTCCTTTGGTCTGTTCCCACCTTGGGGCTCTTCTAATGTTCTTAGATGTCCTCTTGGGATTTTTGTTAGTTTGTTTATTTCATATGTTCCCGTTCCTTTTACCTCTACTGTGGATTATTTGATTACTGGAAGAAAACATTAATTATTTTTAATAAAAAAAACATCACCAACTCCATTCAATATGACCACACCTTTCCAAACATAAAGTAACTACTCCTCTAATTTATTTAGGATAATTATAGTGTCCCTGTTCAGATGACACGCTAAGCCATGGTGGTTAAGCATTTTGAGCTAAACATTATGGCTTAGTGGGTCATGTGGACCATGACTTCGTGTGCCTTGTGAATCATTCCTAACCATGGTGTCTCCACAACCACGGCTTAAACAGGCTCACTAACCATTTGCTTAGTGTGTTGTCTGAACAGGCTCAATGTGATTATTCCATACACCACACACACACACACAACCTTTAAGGAAAATCTAAAGACATTGGACGTGACTCTGATGTTCAAGGCGTGTGGGTTTATTGTGACCGAGAGGGAACAAACCAGCAAGTGGACTATTATACAGGCCATGACTGAAGATAACCAAAAGGGTAATTGGGAATATTTAAAATGATATCTGGGATGTATCATTGCCACATTAAGGCTGTTACTGAGAAGGCAGAGCAACAGTGACCTCTAAATGCCCTAATTCATTTGAAGACTTGGCAGCGGCTGATTTGAGTCCAATTAATTATTAGGGTTATAAGTAAATGAGTTATTAGCATTCATGAATTCTATAACACTCCATTGGTCCTTGCGCCGGAAAGCTTTGCCGAGCCTGTTTTACAGTTTCTTAGAGCTGTAACCATAGGAACTAAGTGGTTGCCAACATAAACCTTTATAATTAATGAGGCAAAGTTCTCATCTTCTCAAGTGACAGCGAAATGTGTCCTGAACCCATCAAATGCATCTCTCCAGCCCGGGAAACTTGTTACTTTTCCCAGTGGGGGGAAAGAGCAAGACATTTAATTAATTAAAACACACATACACACACACAATTCACCTCAACGTGTGGAAGCGGAAAGTCATAGTACACCTTCCTGAAGACACATACACAACATTTGATGCAGAAACCTTCCCAAACCTTTTTGAACACGTTCTCCAGAGGAGGAGATTCCCCAGTCTCTCTAGGCAGCTTATTAAAATAACGCTGATCTGCTCTTTCGGTTATGGTGTTTTCCCCCTAACGATTCATCTAAATCTATCTTCCTGGAGTTAAAAGCAACAACTATCTGTTCCTTGTCTTATCCTCAGCAGAATAAGATGAACAACTGCTGTGTTTCAGAGACTAAGGTGGTATGTAACTAAGTGAAAATATAATGCTGTTATGGTTTCTGGCTGACTATTCTTTTGTTAGGCTAATAGCCCAGACTGATTGGTTGGTGGGAGCTAATGGTTAGGAGATCGATCGAAATCTCTGTGTGTGTTAGAATGGGACATCCATCACAGATTAGATCCACTGCCTTGTAGGAATGCCTGACGCATGATTCTGATGACATCCAGTTCACAAATAAATTTAGCATAATCCCCCCCCCCCCAATCCATGTGCCATACCGTAGCTCAGGTCCCCTCTACAAGGATTCGCTTTTGCGCCTGGTTAGGCGATTATGCGCATAATCGCAGAAACGCATTTACGCCTAATCCCTCTGCACGAGAGGCGGCGAGAGGCGGCAAAGCGCATTAACAGATGTCCAAAATGTGCTTTACAAGTAGTTAATGCGCATAAGCGCTTATTCACACAGTCAAAATGCGCTTTAACGGACGGAGCAAAATAAAACTCGCGATTTAACGCGCATTCAATAATGCGCATAATTGGGGAGATAACGTGCCTCTACGCCCGATTTGCGCTCCGTTCTTGTAGAGGTAATTTTTTTAATGCGCCTTGAAAGAGCTTTAAATGCCTCTTGTAGAGGCACCCTCAGAGAGAGCACTTCCAGACAAAGCTTTTATCATGACATCGCCTTGTCAAATTCACATAATTTATGGGAGATCCAGATGATGTTGCGTTTCACTCAAGACCCTCCTGTATTTTCCCACAGCTTCTTCCATGTTTTTTACCACAGAAAAGTTGTTAAGGAGGAAAAGATGGAATAACTCCACCATGCTTTCTAAGATCTAAGGGAAAATTGTGTTGCCTTACTGTTTCTTTTGCATGATTGTTATGGGCTGCATTACACAGGCAGAGAGGGGCAACCACGTGGTTTGAACAGAATACTTCCCCTCTAAGCAGGCTCCATTCACTTCCATTGAGACAGCACCATCTAGTGGCAGAAGATCCCATTTTTTTCCAGATATTACCACAATAAGTGTTTCTTTTAATAGCAGGATTTCCAGGGGACAGTGAGGGAGACAACCTGGTCATTGACAACGTCGTGTAATGGACCCTCAAATTTCCATGAGTGACCAATCATGAACGTACAATAAATCGCTCATTTAGAGGAGTCCTGAGTGGTAGTGCTAGGAGCCCTCCGTTTGGAAGAACCCTCAGCCTATAACTAAGCCCAATGCAAACAATTGCATATGCCTTCTAATCCCTTAAGGCCAGTGTAGGTCTCACTGACAATTAGCAAATCTTAACAACAGAGTGTTGATTTGAAGAACAGTGAAAGCAAATTCACAGTAAACAGAAGTCTGAGGGCTACACTGAACATTATGTGAAATCTGTTACATGCTGCTGAATCTCACCCATTTGTTTACCTTAGTGTAAGCACTCAGGGGCCCGATCCACTGCACATGGGAGAGGGAGGTTGAAAGTTTACTATCCAGCCAATCCCTATAACTGCTCCCCCATCCCAAAATGGGCCCAAAAAAGTGGGGGGGGGGATTCTCTACTGGCGCCATTGCAATTAGATCTAGTAATCTAGTAATCTCCTTACAGCTAAAGTGCTTCTATTTACCCTAATATTCCAAGCTATCTTTTCTCGTCTTCCATCCATGTTCAGAGAACGATGTATCATGGACACCTATACATGTTTCCCCAGAAGTCCCACTGGCTGCCCATGTCACTTTAATTCAGGAATTCTGGCTTATTAAAATACAATGTGGATGAGCTCTGTGATGGTGCACAATTTAATGTGACAGCCTAACCTGGGATTATGGCTTATTGCACCCAAACAACCCAGGATCACAAACCAGCTTTAAGCCAGAGTTTGTTATTGGCTTACAGATCCTGGCTTGTTTGGCCACAATAACACATAATTCTGGCTTCTGATGTCACGCAAAGTTATCTAGGCCTGGTTTGTTTACCTACTCGCATGAACAGCAAAACAGGAATGGGGAGGCCCTGAGCATGTACCTAGTCCACATTGTGGTTTAATAAGATGCAATTCGTGGCTTGAAGTGACAAGTGAGTGCAGCCAGTGAGACTTCTGTGGAAACATGTGTAACCCCTAAACAACCAGAGATCCTGGGTTCAGACATCATGATAACAACATAGGAATGGGGTATTCCTGGGTTGTTGATTGAAAGCAGAAGCTATGAGCATATGGGTGGCAACACACTCGCTCTCGCTCAGTTGTGGCAATCCCTGGGTTAAACAATCCAGGAATTGTCACTGCATGTGAACCAGCTCATTCTGAGATGTTCCCTGCTGCTCTCCCGGTCTTCCCAATCATGGATATCCTTCCATTTCTCTCCCCTTCCAGTTGCAAGCTGCAGGCCCAGCTGTCCTTCCTAAACAGCTGAGGCTCAACATCCCAAGCTCACACAGATACGGGGGGAAAACTCCCTTGTTCCCAGGGGGCAGACCTCATGAAGGGATGTGCGGGCTCCCTCCAGGATTAGGCCTGAGCGTGGCGCGCCAAGTAAAGCTTTGAAGTTGCATTTTGCTTGTGCATTGTTCTAAAGCATTTGCAAGCCAACGTTCCTGGCATCTGCTCCACAAGATGGCTTCCCATAAATACATTTCTCAGCCCTAAGCAGAATGTGAAATTAACAGATGGACTTTTGCACTGTGACCCGATTATGCTATATATATATATAGACAGATGAGCTCCATCAGATTCGCTGGGGAAGACGTTGCAATTTACGTACATATGTGCGACACATTTGTGTCCAAAGGGGGCAGTTTTGAAGGGAAGAGAGGGATGCTGCCTACCAGATGCCACAGGGAGGATCTCAGTACAAATCATACAAAAGCCACCTTGGCCCTAAAGATGGACAGTTGAGCTTGGACCTGGGCAAGGGTATTCCAGATGCCCAACATCCAACCACTGCCCTGCTCTGCCTGAGGGATCGACCTGAACCAAGAAATCTAACATGCCTCCTTATCTCGACTGCCAACGGACGCCAAATGCAAACCAATGCTGTCAAAGGGAGCCGGTGTGGTGTAGTGGTTAGAGTGTTGGCCTGGGAGTCAGGAGATCCAGGTTCTAGTCCCCACTCGGCCCTGGAAGCTCACTGGGTGATTTTGGGCCAGTCACAGAATCTCAGCCCAACTTACTTCACAGGGTTGTTGTTGTGAGGATAAAATGGAGAGGAGGAGGAGGAGGAGGAGGAGGATTATGTACGCTGCCTTGGGTTCCTTGAAGGGAAAAGGGGGCAATATAAATGCAATAAACTAAACCTCTTACATGTAACATTGGGTATGGGCAGCTAGTCCCTGAGAGGTCAAGGGGGTCCTTTCTGGGGAGCAAGCCAGGATAGCTGTGGCATAGCTGGAGCAGAAGAAAAAATGTGCATTGGGACAGGATTATGACCGGGAAAACTCAGACCATACAGGTGGACATGACTCTATAGGCTATATGGCAAATAAGAAGCTTGGAGGGGGGAGGAGTGAAGAATCAGTTTTGGGGGTGCTCTCCATGGACCAAATGACATCAACGGCACCCCTGACATCATGTGGTTCCTGGCCAACATGCCAAGGCAATCCTCAACCCGGTACCTCAGGCGGTAACGAGGATGCGGCGCAGCCCCCCAAACCCCAGACTTCCAGCCCTCGAAGCGAATCGAGGGGTCTGTGCACAGCCCTATCAAGCAGAGAACCGCCCTCTGTAAAAGAGGACACCTGACCGCCCTATCCCATCACCGTCTGAGGGATCCTTGGTTGGCATATGAAAGAGAGCCTTCTCGGTGTTGGTGCCCGGGCTCTGTGATTTATTGCCCCGGGGAGGCGAGGAGACTCTCCAAGCTACCTTCCTGCCTGTTCTTAGCTCCAGGATCAAGGGACCGTTGTATGACCTGGGCAAGGAGTGAGATGTTTTGGTGTCTTGATCCTTTCGCTTCCGGCAATGTACTAACCTTAGCTACAGGTTTTATTTTTGTACTGTGAGCCGCCCAGAGCTACTTTTGTGGACAGAACGGCAGGACAGAAATGGTTTTTTAGCGACCGTACTTGAAAATGAGCTTGACGTGTTCCATTCCATTTGCGCGTCTACCCAGGAACGTGCCGAATAACCCAAAAAAGGCTGGGAAAGACATCACCGGATCGATGGTATCGTCCCAGCTCGAGCAAAGCTCCTGAAATAAATAACTGTCTCCTTTTTCTAATTCTTCTCTTGCTCTGCGCATCGGGGTCTGTCTGTGCGCACGCCTGCGTTTGCCAGCAACAATCGCCCCTCTGTCGCGGCGGCGTGTTTTGTTTTGTTTGGAAAGTGGGTCAGCGCACCCGGAAAATTCACACCAAACTGCAGCTCTTCAGTGTGCCAAGGCAGGGTTGTCAAAAAATTCTCATCAGCGGAGCACATTTTTGCTCGGAGCCCAAACAACAGACTGTAAACACACAAGTGGCCTGCAAGCTACCAATTAGCCCTTCCATCAGAGTGAACTTGTGTCAAAAGAGAAATCGCTTCCATGACTTTGCGAAGATGTCGGCCTTTTGGCTCCGATTTTGGTCCGGCACGTATTCTGTCCCTCTTATCCCCTGACCTTTTCCTTTTGAGCTGTGTTTTAAGATCATGCCCCTGCCTCTCTCTCTCTCCCCTTCCCCCCTTTTGGCCAATGGGGCAGCCTATTAAAGGCCCAGATAACCTAGTGCTAGAATAGCCCTAAATAGCGATTTCCATTTCAGAGAAAGGAACAATCCTGGGGAAATGACAGGAGGTCCGATCCTATGGGAATCTACCGACAACTGTCGCCACACCAGCATAGGAAAGATGGCACAATTTAAGAAGCTAAATAGGAATAAAGGAAGGACTAGCCTGTGAAGTTTAAAAATCAAAGTCTGTCTGGGCTTATGCAAGGAGTTGATTCACACAGCATTGATTCATTATTTATTTTGATTATGCAGATTTACATATTTACTGTTATCCACAAAGTTAGCAAAGCAGTGAACATACAATGTCATCACTGCTAGAATGAAACCATAAACCACCACCACCACAACAAAAAAACAATATTGTAAGGGAGAGTAATCCTATGGCCCAAGGATATAATTATATTATTATTATTAATTTCTCTTTCTCACTCATGGCGGTTTTTCTAGACGGATATGACGGGCTTTGCCAAGTCCTGTTGTCTTTTACAGATTCAGGAATTTCCTGACAATTGAGCATGTTTTAAGTATGACTGCTTTCTGGATGTTGGCGTGGATGTGTTTTGGTAGGCCCAGTTTCTGGAGGTTTTCTGTACAATTTTTTGATGTGATGCCAGTGACTGATGTGACTAATGGAATAATTGTGACCTTTTCCTGTTGCCAGAGTTCTTTGACTTCCATGGCCAGTGGTGGGTATATTTGTCTCTCTTTTCTTCTTCCTTTCCAACGTTAATAATAATAATAATAATAATAATAATAATATTTATTACATTTATATACTGCCCCATAGCCGAAGCTCTCTGGGCAGTTTACAAAACTTAAAAGATTGAACATTAAAAGTCAATATGCAAAATTTTAAAACATAACATAAAAACAGCTAACACTTCAAACAATTTAAAACTTTCAGCCAGGCCAAAGACTCAGTTAGTGTCTGGGATGCTATGGGAAGCTGTGGATCACCTCCTCCGTGCCCGTAGACTGAGCCATGAGGGTGGAGGAGGAGACCCAGCCACGGATCTTCCCTCCCCTACCCACCATGGACAGCTCGTCTTACCAGCTCACAGCTGCAATTTCATAAGAGAAGCTGGAGGGGGAGGAAAGGTGGGCGGGGAGAGGAGGGTTGGGTTGCATAGTATCCTATAGCCTCCCCAGTCACCTCCCCACCCACCCCACCCTGAAAGGTAAGTCAGCCAGATGCCTCGGAGGTCCATTCAGCTGGTTTTTAAATTTTAAAATGGAGGCAAAACCACCTCTTTCCTCCTCTCACTCTACCTGGCTCTCTCTACCGGGGCACAGGCTAGGAGGAGGGCTCTGTGTATTGGGAGTGCACCCCATAGGATGGTGCCCTAAATAATTGCAGATTGACAATAAAACTGACCACCCTGCTGTGAGCTGCAGGCCATATCTGTCTGGGTCACACCTCGGGAGAAGAGATGGGTCTTCAGCAGATGTGTGAATGTCAGAACTGGGGAGGGGGCTGTCTAAGGCCAACTGGTACAGCGTTCCAGAGGGTGGGGGCTGCAACACTTAATGGTCTATGGCAAGTAAGGCAAACCCCAGGAGCCCACGGCACTGTCTACAGTGCTCCCTCTGACGATCACAAAGACCAGGGAGGGACATAAGCAGTGAGGCGATTCCCTAAGATAACCTGCTCCCAAGTGGTTTAGGGATTTGCATGTTAACAAACCCTTAAATCTGGCCCGGTAAGTTGTTGGCAGCCGGTGCAGTTCTTTGAGCAAAGGTGTAACATGCTATCGGAAGGAGGGTCCCTCTTAGCACCAGCTGCCACTCCAGATCAAGCCCCAGATGAGTGTGTTACAATAATCCAGTTTTGAGGTTACCGGTGCCACAGTCCAGGAATGGCCTTAGCCGCCAAACGAGCCAAAGATGGTTAAAAAAATAGTTTTATTCATCCATTCGTTCATTCCTGTACCAACTGTGCTATAAAACACTTGTCTGATGATGTTCAAAATCCGCTAGAACCAGTTTGTTCATATGGATCAGCTCGCGTGGACTTTTGGATTTTCCTTGGGGCATAACCCTGAGGACTGTCATGGTAAGTTCCTGCACTTCAGGATTTGCCACTGCACCCCTGCCAATAGTGATGGAAGCATTCATACTTCCACACACACACACACACCCATCTCACGTCATGCCCAGTTGAGACAAAGCTGCCAGTAAGCTGAAGTGTTGCTGCTGTTTCCAAGCACAAAGATTCGCTTCTGGAAAAGGTTAAATGGTTTGGAGTGATTAAACCCACAGACTCCTGTTTGTCGGCATCATTTCCCATTTTTATAAAACAATGCAGCCTGTTATATAGGCCATTAGTTTGGCTCTGGGCGCATGGCATTAAAATATAAACACGGCTTGTGTTCCCCAATAATAGAAAATAAAATATTTCATAATGCCGGCTTTGCAAACATCCATTTTACCACAGATTGGGTATTAGGCGATGCTTCCATTTCCCATAAACGGATGAATCTGGAGTGACAAATTCAATTTGCAAATGCCAGCCTTTTGTGGGGGGAAATGGATATAGTAATCAGCGTGGAAATGAAATGGAAATCAACATGAAACGGGCGGCAGGTTGGCAGGGCTTTCGGGGGCTGCTTGGTGCTTTTAATGCCGGTGCCAAAATGAAATGGGCTAAATCAGACCCGTCAGGAACGAGGAAATGTGGCAGGGTTGGTTTCAACAAAATGCTATGAAGCTAAACTGTGGGTGATCCATGCAGCCTCAGCTTTACCTCTCTGTAATCATCCCATTGATTGGGGTAGAACTATGAAAGGTTTCCCTCGAGAAAGACCTGGGGCTCCATCACACCAGCGTTTTATCACATTCTCGTCATGCCTGGTTTGTGGTTTTGCAACGCGGTAATCACACAACATTGTTGCTGTCCTGCACTCATCTCGCCTCTTCCCCTCCCTTTTCCACCTTATTCTAGAGCGGGGAAAGCACGGTTTATTTCCTCCATACAGGATTAAACTGCCCTTCCACCCCTGTGTATTGCCATCCTCATGTTTTTTCTTTTGTTGGGGGCGTGTGCTTTGAATGTGTGCTTGCTGATGAAAGAGAAGGGTGGGGCGGTCCTCCTCCCCCAGCACACCGTGTCAAACGAACTGAGACGGACAAATAATAATAATAATAATAATCATAATCATAATCATAATCATAATCATTTTCTTACCTGCCACTCCCTCTGGATCGAGGCAGGGAACAACATTAAATATAAATATATAAAATACATAAAACTGATTGAAAACATATAAAAATGAATACATTATTAAAATACCAATAAAACACTTAAAATTCGACTGGGTAGGCCGGCAGAAGAGATCGGTCTTTATGGCTTACTGCTGCTCCAATCCCACCCTCATTGCCTGCAGAAACGGTGTCCAGTTGAATCAGTAAAATGCTACACAACAAAGCCAGAGCAGGGAGGGGGGAGGCTCCCACGTCCATCTCCCGACAAGAACCAATGAAGTAGAGGGGGAAGGAGAAGGAGAAGGGTGGGGCAGGCGCAATAACGGGAGAGCAAACAAGTGAAAAGAGAGTCCCCCGGTATAGCTACAATCATGAAAGGGACCAGCACTTGCTGCGCTAAAGAAACAAAGGTCAAAACCGCGGGTGCATACCAGGAAAAAAAAGTAGGTGCGATGGAGCTCCTGGTCCTCAGAGCTTCAAAATATAATCAAGACCTTTTGGACTCTACTTTTAATGTCCAGGCTCCATTCCGGAATATACAAAAGAATAAGAACAAACAAAACATCTGTCTCTGAGAGTGTGCAGAGTTCATTTTCACCAAGTAACCAAAGCCACTCCCAAAACACTTGCAGTTGGGCGTCCAAGTGAGAAACACTTCCTATTCAAAAATGGACTGTCAAATAGAACCTATATATGCATTTAATTGGTGGTTTCACCGAAATCTGGCTCTTGGCATGTGAACAGGAAGCTGCCATGTGCTGAGTCCATCTAGCTCAGTATTGACCGACACCAGCTCCCCGGGGTTTCAGACAGGAGTTTTTTCTCTGCCCTACAGAGAGATGCCAGCAATTGAACATGGGACCTTCTGCACGCAAAGCAGGGACTGAGAATATATGAGGGGATCTCCAATGAAACGCAAGCATTAGTGGTTCAAGATCAATTTCTGTCAGATGTTAAAAAACCAACGTAGAAGAAGGGGCCAAATGAACTTCATTGAGCAGAACGTACCAAGCTCTGGGTGCCACGAGCAAGAAGGCCCTGTGCCTTGTACCTACTAACTGCACCACTGATGGTCATTGGGACAGGAAGCAAGGTCCCCAGAAGATCTCAGTGGGAGGGCAGGTTTGTGTGGGAGAAGGCAGCCCGTTGCTATGATCAGTACTGCTACCATAACAACGGTCCAGGGAATGCAATAACTTTGCAGTGTGGCAGCAATTGCAAAGGGAGGGACAGAGGGAGGAAAGAAGTCACTGACTGACATGAGGTGGAACCACACAAACTAAACTTCATACATGGTCAGCATCACTGATAGGTTGTGGGAGCAAATCTGGGTGGCGGTGCAGGTGTGGCTTTACCTGTGGCCCTCCAGGTGTTGCCGGACTACAATTCCTATCATTTATTTATTTATTTCTCAAATAGATAGATATATACCGCTTTCCATAGAGGTATCAGACACAAAATGCATAAACACAAAACGCATAAACGGTGACCGTAAAACACCAAGGCATCCGAGCAACAATAAATAGGAAGCGACACAATCCTATAAAAACGCGAATCTGCACTAAAGCTGCATACTTGGCGGTATGCTACAGGCCACAGCTGCAAGCCGGCGTGAAGAGGTGGGTCTTCAGAAGACGTCAAGACTGTGGGGCCGGCCAAATGTCAGTGACCAAAGCATTCCAGAGAGCGGGCTAACTTAACTGCAAGTGCTGCTGACTAGGGTGGCCAACGGTCAGGATTTCCCCAGATTTGTCCTGGGTTTTGTTCTATCCGATGTGTCCGGGGGGATTTTCTGTAATTTTCTATAATGTCCAGGAATGACACTCTTTCCCCCTTTAAGGATGTTCTTAGCATTGGAATGGGGGGGGAGGGGGATGACGCGCTTCTGGAGCTCTGCCCCCACTGGGTGTCCTCTTTTTTCATTTCCTCAATTCGGTCACCCTAGGCGAACCCCAAGAGCGTGTGACACCCTCAGAGTCGCTCCTCAATAGGGATGTGCACTGGATCGGACCCGATCCACGATCCGAGTCCGGTCCAGTGGGAAATCGGATAAATTATCCGATTTCCGATCCCGCAGCTGGATCGGCCGATCCAATCCGAACCGGTCCGAAAAAGCTCCGAACCGGTTCGGCGGATCGGCGGATCGGCGGGCGCCCACTGGCGCCCACCGCCGCTTCCATTGGCGGGCGCCAGCGGGCGCCCGCCGATGAAAGTGGACAGCGGGGGGGGAGGAGGGGGGCGCTTACCTTCTCGGCCCGGTGGCTCCCGTCCGGCGCCAGCGCCTACTACTACTAGCAGGCTCCGCGGCCTGCTCTAGGGTGGCGCGCCGGGTGATGTCATCACCCGGCGCGCTACTCTAGAGCAGGCCGCGGAGCCTGCTGGTAGTAGTAGGCGCCGGCGCCGGCCGGGAGCCGCCGGGCCGGGAAGGTAAGGAGGGGGTGCGTGGAGGGGAGGAGGGGGCGCGCGGAGGGGGGAGGGGGGCCCTTACCTTCCCAGCCCGGCGGCTCCCGTCCGGCACCGGCGCCTACTACTCCCAGCAGGCTCCGCGGCCTGCTCTAGGGTGGCGCGCCGGGTGATGTCATCACCCGGCGCGCTACTCTAGAGCAGGCCGCGGAGCCTGCTGGAAGTAGTAGGCGCCGGCGCCGGCCGGGAGCCGCCGGGCCGGGAAGGTAAGGAGGGGGTGCGTGGAGGGGAGGAGGGGGCATGCGGAGGGGGGAGGGGGGCCCTTACCTGCCCGGCCCGGCGGCTCCCGTCCGGCGCCGGCGCCTACTACTCCCAGCAGGCTCCGCGGCCTGCTCTAGGGTGGCGCGCCGGGTGATGTCATCACCCGGCGCGCTACTCGAGAGTAGGCCGTGGAGCCCGCTGGTAGTAGCCGCCGGCGCCGGATGGGAGCGGACGGGCCGAGAAGGTAAGCAGTGGCGGGGAAGGGGGCTTACCCCCCCCCGGAGCCGTCCGCTTCTATCCGCTGGCGCCCGCGGGCGCCAGCGGATGGAAGCGGGCGGCCCCAGGGGGGGTAGGGAGCGCGGGGGAGGGGGCTTACCTGCCGGGGCCGTCCACAGCGGACGGCCCCGGGGGGGGAGGGAGTTAGGCCCCCCCTTACCCACCCGCCGCCATTTTTTCCTCATAGACTTGCATTGCAATGCAAGTCTATGGGGAAAAAAATGGCGGCCGATCCAAAAATGTACGATTTTTGGGTCGGGATCGGACTCGATCCGGTCCGGGGGGCCTCCGATTTTGTCCGAACCGGTCCGGGACAAAATTGGAGGTCCCGATCCGGGTCCCGATCCGATCCGGGGGGTCCGTGCACACCCCTACTCCTCAAATGATCACAGAGATTGGGCAGGGACGTAAGGGATGGGGCGGTCCCTGAGGTAACCTGGTCCCAAGTGGGTTTGGGCTTTATAAACAACACCTTGAACTTGGCCTGGTAGCTGATTGGCAGACAGCACAGTTCTTTTAGCATGGGTGCAGCTTGTCATAGGAAGGAGGCTCAAGTGGCAGCCTCGCAGCTGCATCCTGCACCAGCCGCAGCATCCAGACCATGCTCAAGGGTAGCCCCACATAGAGCACATTGCCACGATCCAATGTTCCTTGACCATTGGCCATGTTGGCTGGGCTGAGGCTTCCCACTGCTGCTTTAGAGCCTCAGCAGGCAGCAAAGGGGCAAAGATCACCCCTGCAGTGTCAACAGGCTTTTAGAAGTCTCGTTTCATGGTGGGCGCAAGCTCCTTTGCTTCAGTGACAGTGACCCCAAACGATCAGTTCCACTTAATACGCGGCTTCCAATCCGGGACAGCGACGTGCTCTTTTACTAGAATCCACACCCACATCTGAGGTCTTGACGGATTGTTTTCAAACCTGCCACGACAGCCAAGGTGAGAAATACAGCAACGCAGAGCCCACTGTGAGGAATATGTAAATTATCTATGGTGTGTAGCATGAAAGGCAAGTGCTGCTAAATATTTTAATCAGGTCAGCCATTCTCAGCATCTGAAAGGCCCACCAACCGGTAGGCTGCCTGCTTTTTTCCCCACAGTTATCTATTTAGTCCGATCTAATCTGATAGTTAAAATTCAACTTTATGCATTTTTTAAGAAGCCCTTTGATTTAAACACATTTAAAAGATTTATTAAATGAAGCTGAATAAAAGGAGATTCGGGATAGATAGATAGATAGATAGATAGATAGATAGATAGATAGATAGATAGATAGAAAGAAGGGCTTGTTCACACAGCACCTAATTAAACTGTGGAACTTCCTACACCAAGATATAGTGATGGCCATACACTTTTGGAAGGGATTAGACAAGTCTGTAGGAGGAAAATGCCATGGCGTGCACAAGGAGGTGTGCCAGGTGTGCCCAGGCACACCCTAATGGCTCAAGCAATAAGCACGGAATTGAGGGGGCCTTTGAGTAGGGATCCAGAGGGGAATCCAGACACAGCAGGAATAGTCCTCTGACTGCCCTCTGGCTGCTCCACCACCGTGCCGAAGAACCACTGCCTCCGAGAGAACACCATTGCTCCCAGCAGCAGGAGCAAAAATGAATCGCTTTGCTGGGAGCCTCTCTGCTTGTAACCAAGATCCAGAGGCAAGGAGGAGGACCCCCAAATATCACCTTGTTTGCCCCTCCTCTGCCCAGTGTTACCACAACACCCCACCAATGCTGGAGGGCTTGAGAAGCGGAGAAGCTGCATCTGCTGACATCTGGAAATTTAGCTGACTGAAGCTCAGGCAATTAGCAAGCTCATGTTGTTCATTAGCAGGTTTGTGATTTGTTCCATGTTCGTTTATATGGTTCATAATCTCTCTCGCTGTGTTAACTGATTTGGGTAGAAAGATCAAAAAACAAGCACAGTTCAAAACCAGCAAAAGCCCACGACGGGAACAAAATTCCAAATTCCTTGGGCTCATCGTTGTTGTGTCAACTGTCATCGGAAGCCTCTTTTGGGTTGAGGAGAGCGTCTTATGCATGGCCAGGGCAGCGTCCTCCTTTGGACAAACCAGGGGCAAATGTTTATCAGAGTCAGGAGGCCAGCAGGAGGTCAAAAGCACCGTGTTTCCAGTCCAGAAAAAGGGCAGTCCAAAAGCAGAGTCTTAGCAGTCAATGGCACAAGAGGTCTGGCAAAGATCAAGGACACAATGTTTCAAGGTACTGGGAGCTGAAATACAAGTGTTATTCCAGCAAGCTGAAGGTTGCAACTGAGAGCTTCTCAGCTGGATCTTCCAGAGCCCACTCAGGATTCAGAGGCAGCACATCAGAGGCTTCTGGAAAAAGACTTGCTTGCGAGTAGGGCCCTACTCATAAAGTCCTCTACTCAAGGAAAGTTCTCCTTTGCAAATGAGCATTTCTTCTCACAGGGATTGTTCTGGGCGGCCTCTTGAGATCCTGACACTCTCAGGGACTAGGGGACTGTTCAGCCGGGATTTTGATTGTCATAATCTGGTCACCCTAGTTCCACTAGATGATCCTTATGGTCCCTTCCAACTCAACAATTCTATGATTCTATGAAGAGGATTCCTCCAGTGGGGACATGACAGGCAGGCATTCAATGAAGGGCCAGTCTTTTGCATATGTCACAGTATTATAATGTTTGAAGGAACCCAGAGGTCATCTGTCTTAGTTCCATGCCACAAGACGGAACTATCAGTGGGAACACAGTTCAGGCCATTGAACCCCTGTGCCCCTGAATGATTCCCATGAAGTCTGTAGTTTCAAACAAGAGCCAAGCTGCAATATGGGGTAAGTGGCTAGAGTGCTGGCAATGACCTAGGAGACTTGGATTCAAATCTCCACTCAGCTATGAAGCTCACTTGGTGACTTTGGGCCAGTCACTATCTTTCAGCCCAACCTACCTCACAGAGTTGTTGTGAGGATAAAATGGGAGGGGAAACCATGGAGTTGAATCCGATGCTACCCCATTGAAAAGAATGTGACTTACATTAGACTACCCTTGGATGCAACCCCATGTTGGCTATCCTGACCTCATCGGAGGAAGGATAGGATAAAAACAACATAGAAGAAAAATAAGCTAGTGTTTGATGTCAGGTGCTTCATAGACAATTCACTAGGCTGGCCTAGTGAATTGTGAGTTGAAGGCTTGCCAATTGTTGTGAGAAAGTCTGTCTCTGTTCTGTGCTTATCTGTGGCTGCTAGCCGAGGCCTTGAGGTTCCTTGAGAACGAATGTATGTTTAGAAAAGGTGGGGGCTATCTTGCAAGCTGTCTCTCACATAGTGTCATCATCAAGAGGAGATTGAACTGTGCCGTCCTGTTGGCACATGAGTTTGGGTTACGGGCCTGAAGCCCTGTCTGTCAAAGTGGCTTGGAATTAGCCAGCCTCCATCCTATATAGTGGAACGAACAAAGGGGAGGCCCTTTGCTAGGAATCATCTGTTCGACTATTCTACGGTTACCATCTGTTCTATGCTTGCCATGAGACGCCTCATGTTTGGGATTCTATCCGGTTTGGAGATGTTGGATGCACTCTGTACATGTTCTGTTGCTATTTGGACTTGGAATTTCTAAGAACTGTGCCATGAAAAGTGCTCTGAGGCTTTTCATAGATTTGGACTTGCAGATTACTGTTCTGGATTCGCGTTCTATGGCCTGAGTGATAGCCTTCCCTGCATGGAGCCAAAGTATGGGCACAGGGAAGCTCCGAGGCTGATCGTTGCTGTTCTGGAATTGTGTGTGTGTGTGACCTGCGAGAGAGCCTCCTCTCAGAGCCTTTGTTACAGGCAGAGGGGTTTCCTAGGTCGAAGAGGTTCATGCCCTGACATCTTGCTTACGTGATCAGCTCAGTGTTCCTGGCAGGCTGAGTCTGGTTTGGTACAAGATGGATCTGTGTTCTGTCAGACTTCATGCACCTCTGTGCTGGAGTTTCTCCTTGAGTTTTGCTCATGTTCCTGATGAGTCAGTGTGTGTGGCCGCTGCTGACTGTTCGCATGGGACAGGGGCCAACTCTAAATGTCTCCCCCGAGTGATTGCTGTTCGCATTAAGCCGCTGTACCTGAAAGCTATCTGGTCCGTCTTCAGCTTCAAGTGTATGTGTGCAGAAAAGAAACCGTTATGTTTGAATTCTGTGTGATTTCACAATAAAAGAGGTCTCACCATTTTGGAGTGTGTCAGTTTGCCTAAAAGTTCATTAGCAAAAGCCTGGGGTGGGCTTGGGTCACGACAGCTAGTGAAGTCAAGAGACAATCTGATTTGGGGATGTAGAAGGATGCTGTCTTTTCATATAACTCATTTTAACTTCCATTTCACCCTTTTAAACATGTAAACAAGTCAGAGATAAGACAGGAGTCGCAGGGTTGTTATTCCAGTATATCATGCTTTTTAAACCTGCTCCCAAAGAAGCTTTGGATTTTGAATTACTGCCCAGCTGAAGTTATATGGCCAAAGCAGAGTGATATGTACATACCAGGGATTTGTATGCAAGGCCTTAATTGGGATGGATGTAATAATGATGGGTATTAGCACGTAAGTAGCAATTTTCCTAACGGCACTTAATTTCGGAGGTGCAATAGCATTTGTGTGAGACCCATTAATTTGGCGTAAAGGACTTTTTCTCCACAGTCGGTTCAGTGTTTTTGTAACATAGCAGATTTCGTCAACGAACCTACAGATGACGGTGATGGGTGGATGAGAGGTGTGACAGCTCTGGGTTTATACCACTTGGGTGAACAGACAGATTAACACAAGAAAAGCCCTGAAGCTGAATTAGCCAGTTGAGGCCAGCATCCGACTTCCCATAGTAGCCAACGCAGGCCACCAGGAAGCCCACAACCCGTGGGAGTTGTCTCCCACCATTACCCTGGGGCTGGAGCAGCCCTATGCTTAACAAGGTTAAGGTTAGGTAAACATTCCCAGCTGGGCTACATGCAATCGCGTGATGAAGATGCCAGCAATTGCATCCGGGACCTCATCCAAGCAAAACTTGGTCCTACAGCACTCTACTACCATTACGCCCATGCAGGAGATTTCAGTAAGAAGAGTCCTCATGAATGATTTTGAAGCTAGTTTGCTACAACTTGAAGTTGGAGGCCAGCTAAGGGAGAACTAGAAGAAGAGCTCCAGATTCTCTCACCTGCTGGTTGGGCAACAAAACCTGCTGAGCTTTGGACGGAGGTTGGCAAAAGGGGAGATTCGGTATGGACACGATTTGGGTGAATGATGGGAGCGCTTTATAGCCCAGAAATGTCAATATGCCAATAGGCGCCGTGCAACTGAGCACCCAATTCATGTCCAGGAAATGTCACTGTTATGTGACAACAGGTGGCGGTCGTTCAAGAGCCTCTTGTGTTTAACCATTCTGCAGCGGCAAAAAGAAGGACTTTGATGCTCAGCTGGCCTTGTAACTGCTGCTCTGCAGAACCTCTCCAATTGCAACTCTTAGTGCCCAAAAGCAAATCTTTCTGCCTGGCTGTGGGGCCGGCAGAAACAGGGACACCCCAAAAACAATTGTGGCGCAACATGCTGTCAATGTCGAACAGTTCTAAGAACGTTCCCTGCTCTTGGTGCCAAAGAATGAACGATGCTTTCCAGGAAAGATTACTATTGAACCGACTGTGTCATTAAGAGAGGAGAGCAAGTTTCTGAATTGCACAGAACTCTTCTTCAAGCAGAATAATCCTGATACTGATAAAGGCGTGAACAGGATGAACCGCATGTCAGTCAGATCCAATGCATTCTGTTGGTTTGTCAGACGGGCATGTGAGTCGACATCTAAATTAATAACAAGCCATCAAAGCACAGTGCTGGTTGGATATGAAAATAGGAAGCATTGAATGACTGTGTTATGGAGACTCCCAGAGCTGCTATCTTCTCCCTAGAGTACCCAGATGTCCTAATTTACAGATGAACATCCTCTATTTTGGAGAGCTGTCGCAGGAAGGTGTCCTCTATTGGAAAGTGTCCTCTATTTGATGCGCTGCTTAGTCCTAGTCTGGTTTGAAGTCAAAGAAGGAGGGAGAGCAGGCAAAGGGGCTTTGAAGTTGCCCATCCACAAATAATAATAATAATAATAATAATAATAATAATAATTTTATTTATTTATTTATTACCAACCTCTCCCTCTGGATAATGGCATTAAATACAAAAAAAATCCATAAAATGCATGAAACTGATTTAAAAAAAAACATATAAAACTGATACAATATTAACAATCAGACATCTCGAGATTCATCTGGGTAGACCTGCCGGAAGAGTCCGTCTTTATGGCTTTCTTAAACTCAGAAAGACTATTCAGTTGACGCATCTCTCCCGCCAGGCCATCCCGCAGTCTGGGAGCGGCACCTGGACAGCACAGTGAGCAGGTACAGACGTCACTTAGTCAGTCTTCTGGTGAGATGTATCGTATTTCTATTTAAATTAGAGCCATTGTTTCTGAATTTGCATCCATGCGTTATTGCAAGTGCAGGCTAGCGCGAAAGGAAATGTGAAAGCAAATTGGCACTAATGTAAATCGGTGCAAGTAGAACAAAACCTTGGTTAAAAACAAACCAAAATCCAATTCCAGCCATGAGGGAATGATGGAATGAAGACACCTGACAATCTGCAAAGCACGGACAAAATGGATTTCACAAAATCCGTACATCCCTAGCCTTGGGTCCAGAGAACCACATCTTTATCTAGGGATGATTCACTTTAAAGTTTCCCCCTCTCTCGGCCTACACTCCCCTGACACCTTCTGCCCTGCAACGTTCAGCAAGTGTCTCATTAAATTTCATAGAACCCCCCTTTTTTTCAGCCACCAAGGGAAAGCACTTCTATCTAATGGTACCTCTAGCTGCGGAGCAATTATGGCTTTCATTTATTTCCTCCCTCTCCTTTATCTCTAGCGTTCTTGTGACAGCGCAGCCGGCCAATCTGGCTTTGCATCTTTTGACTTGCATTGTCACTGGAAGAATAACACAGAAATGAGGCAGGGGGAAAGAGACCAAACACTTGGGCAGAATCGTTTCGGCTCGACCAGAGACTGTTGCAATTAAAAGGAGGAACACACTCACTCATAGCTGTGAAGTCACGTGGGCCACGCTCCAAAGAAGGAGTCAGTGAATTGGTAGTGAACGGGGGTCATGGCCTGGCTGCAGTCCAATACATCTGGAGTGCAACAGACTGGGGAAGGTGGAAATGAATTATAGTTGGCATTTTGGACGACAGCTCTGATCAGCCCTAGCCAGCATGGTCAATAGCTAGGGATTATAGGATCATAGAATCATAGAATAGTCGAGTTGGAAGGGGCCTATAAGGCCATCGAGTCCAACCCCCTGCTCAGTGCAGGAATCCGCCTTAAAGCATCCCTGACAGATGGTTGCCCAGCTGCCTCTTGAATGCCTCTACTGTGGGAGAGCCTGCAACCTTCCTAGGTCATTGGTTGCATTCTCATACTGCTCTAACAATCAGGAAGTTTTTCTCCTGATCTCCAGCCGGAATCTGGCTTCCTGTCACGTGAACCCATGATTCCACATCTTGCACTCTGGGATGATGGAGAAGAGATCCTGGCCCTCCTCTGTGTGACAACCTTTCAAGGATTTGAATAGTGCTATCAAGTCTCCCCTCAATCTTCTCTTCTCCAGGCTAAACATGCCCAGTTCTTTCAGTCTCTCCTGATAGGGCTTTGTTTCCACACCCCTGATCATCCTCATTGCTCTCCTCTGAACCCCCCTTCAGCTTGTCTGCATCCTTCTTGAAGTGTGGCACCCAGAACCCCTCATATCAGTACTTCCCAGCCCAGAGTTAATCTGTAAATGCAGGAAAGTCAAGTTTCCACAGCCCTTTGGTTGTGCCTATCGCCCACCACACACCTAATTATGCACCCTGTGTGCCTTGCGATTCACATTTTCAAATATCGTGCTCTCCACTGCCGTGGCACACAAAAGACATGCCACGCCCATGTCTCACACATAAAATATGAAATGTCCCAGCATGCCCATCACATTTTTTGTCAAAAAGTTTTCACCTATTATTATTATTTATTAAATTTATACACCGCCCCATAGCCGAAGCTCTCTAGGTGGCTTACAAAGGTTAAAAGACTGACCATTACAAATCAATATACAACATTTAAAACCATAAAAACATTAAAAACAAAACCAGCTAACATTTAAAACAATGTAAAACTTTTAGCCAGGCAAAAAGCTCAACATAATCTGTTAAATGCCTGGAAGAAAAGAAAACTCTTAACCTGGTGCCGAAAATATAACAATGTTGGTGTCAGGCGGGCCACATCTGGGAGATCGTTCCATAATTGGGTGGGCCACCACAGAAAAGGCCCTCTCCCTTGTTGCCATCCTCCAAGCTCAGATTTGCAACTGAGCAGGAGCGGATGAAGGGAGATGGACCCCAGCCACATTACGGAGCCATTCGCATTTAGCGCTGGAACCGAGAAACAACAGAGTGCGCAGTAATGAAGGCAGCACTAGAAAATATGCAGCAGTGCCCTTTGGTGTCCCTCTCAACATCCTCTTCTGCTCATGACTCAAGATCTTCTGATTCTGAGGAGCAGAGCAAGTGCGGGCATATGAGGTGCGGGCGGCACAATCAAACCCTGCTTGGAAGCCAGATTTCTCTGCACTCCTGTGACTTTCCTGGGTGCCAGCAGGGCCCGTTTGACAACAGGGATGACGTCTCCTGGACCTGCCAGCCATTCTTTCCAGAGTTAGCGTCGCTAGAAGAACAGAACAAGAGCATTTAGAGGAAGAGATGGGAGCAAGGAGGACATTCTGCCCAAGGAACTGGGGTCTCAGGCACGGAATGTGGGAGCGTGGGAAGGCACCTTACACCAAGTCAGGCTATCAGCCCACCTGGCTCCATGGCTACTGAGGCTGCTCAAGGCTCTCTCTCTTTCTTAGCCCTACCTAGAGATGCTGCGGATTGAACCCGGGACCTTTTTGCCATCAAAGCGAGGGAGGGGCTCTACCCCCTGAGCTATGGCCCTTGAGGGGGGGAAACTAGTGAAGATGCCTGTTTTGTTGACCAGACAAGGCCCAAAGTTCTGTGATTAGGTCAGTCCAGAGACCTCTCATTACCTGCTTTTAGGGTTGCCACTGGCCAGGTACACAGTGCCCGCCCCCCCCCCCACACACACACACAAAAAGAGGGCATGTGCTATTTTAGATGTACAGGTGTAAATTTAGAAATACCATAATTTCAATAGAGAGATAACACACCATAGTGAAGAAGACAAGCCGGATGACCTGTGTACCAGATCCGTCTGCTGTCCAGGGGCTGTGTAACGTCAAGGCCCAGCTCTCTCTATATCTTGAAACCTGACTTGCCCTTCAAATAGAGGACACCTTCAAATAGAGGACTGTAAGGAAGGGCGTTTGGCCACCCTGCCTGCTTAACAGTATTGCCAACAATGCGAGTCCCTGTTCTTCTTTGAGCCTGAAGGGAGCTGAAGTTCCTGCTGGCTCATTCCTCAGCCCGGGAGCTCCTAACATGCTCCCTATGACAGTGTTGAAAGACATCCTCTTTGGAAACTGCCATCTGCTTCCAACTGGCAACCCTCAGGATGGCCCTCGTCTGTGAACAGGCCTGAGGGTACCTCCACAAGAGAGGTTTAATGCTCTTTGAAGGCTCATTATAAATTTTACCTCCACACCAGCGGAGCGCAAAACGGGCGTAGAGGCGCGTTATCTCCTGGATTATGCGCATTATCGAATGCGCGTTAAATCGCGAGTTTTATTTTGCTCCGGCCGTTAAAGCGCATTTTCCCCGTGTAAACAAGCGATTATGCGCATTAACTTCTTGTAAAGCGCTTTTTGGACATCAATTAATGCGCTTCGCCGCCTCTCGCCGCCTCCCGTGCAGAGGGATTAGGCGTAAATGCGCCTCCGCGATAGTGCGCATAATCTCACAACCGGGCGCAAAAGCGCATCCTTGTAGAGGGGGCCTGAGACGTACTCCATATGTCAGTGGGGGCTGCTGGCTCCAATGTCAGTGGGTTGATGAATCCGCTCTGGGTTTCAGGCAGTTGTATTGATCCATGTGTGTGCGCCTGCTCAGACAACATCCTAAACCGTGATGGTTAAGCATTTTGAACTGAACATTATGGCTTAGTGTTTCGTGTGAACCATTCCTAACCATGGTGGCTACATAATCACGGTTTAAAGACGCTCACTAACCACTCGCAGCAAAACGGTTAGCGGTTATACCAGGGTTTAGTGTGTCATGTGAACCATTTCTAACCATGGTGGTTACATAACCAGAGTTTAAACGCTAACCATTTGCTGCAAAAGGGTTAATGGCCTAACCATGGTTTAGCACATCATGTGAACCATTCCCAACCATGGTGGCTACATAACCAGAGTTTAAACACTAACAATTCGTTGCAAAAGGGCTTAGCAAAAGGGATAACCATGGCTTAGCATGTTGTCTGAACAGGCCCTGTGTGTTGTACACCCCTGCCCCCAGAAAGCAGCATTACCTAGCACAATGCTCAATGTATTAGGGTGAGCTGACAGCCATAGTTGGCACAGCTTTGCACCTTGGAGAACTCCTTTCAAGTTCCAACTGGTTCTGACTGAAACCCGGAGCGGATTCACCACCTCACTGAAATCGGAGCCAGCAGCCTCCACTGCCGTTTGCTTGACATAGGCTGCCAACCCACAGAGGACTGGAGGATCTACCTCCTCTGTCACTTTGGCTCCTGCAAACACTATTTCTGTACAAGGTGGTGGCACCAGGATCACTGGAGGGGCTACGTTTGACAACACCTGACATTTTGCGACTTGACACAGTATTCCAGCGGCAGGAAGGCGGACATCAAGAATTCATTCGCCGAGGGCACCTCTGGCAAGCAGGAGTCCTTTGTAGTGACCCACACGCCTCTCCCCCTGAGATGTTCCTGCGGCTTCATCCATCCCCAAAAGAGCTCTCTCCCTGGTCCCCCATCCATGTGTCTTGCGCTCCTGTTCAAACGAAGCTAATTCCACATGGCCTTGCGCCAAGGCAGGGAATGGATGTGCACATTCATAATTACCCATGCATAATTTAAGTCTCATTTGCGTACAGTAAACAGACCCATCATTCCAAGGAAGTGCTAGGCAGGCAGAGGCGGAAAAGCAAGAAACAGGAGTCAAGGGGAGGAACAGAAAGAGGCAGGGATGAAGGAGAACGCTAGAGCTGTATTTGCTTTGCCATCACTTAAGAAGCAGGGAGGATAATTGGGGAGGTAATGCCCTCGTTAGCTTGACTTTGAATGCCACCAGCATTGACAGCAAGAAGGGGATGCAACATGTCGCCCTTGAAAGGTGCTCAAGAGTTGATCCGACTGAAGAGAGTTATGAAGGCGTTTTAAATAGTTTTAAATGTTAGCTTTTTTATGTTTGAATGTTTTTAAATTTGGTATATTGGTTTTTAACGTTCAGTCTTTTAATTTTTGTAAACTGCCCAGAGAGCTTCGGCTATGGGACGGTATATAAATGTAAATCATCATCATCATCATCATCATCATCATCATCATCTACACAGACAGACACAATACAGCTGCAAAAATAATTCACCTACAACTGGCCATCAAATCCAACCTTATCAAACAACCTACCCCATACTATACATACTCACCAGAAACGATCTTGGAAAATGCAGATCACAAAAAATTCATACGGACAAGACAATACCTTGCAACTGACCAGACATAATGGTCATAGACGAAAAAGAAAAACACGCATACCTCATCGACATAGCAATACCGAATGGCAAAAATGTTGTTGAAGAGGAAGAAGAAAAGAGAGACAAATATACACCACTGGCCATGGAAGTCAAAGAACTACAGCAACAGGAAAAGGTCACAATTATTCCATCGGTCACATCAGTCACCGGCTTCACATGAAAAAGCTCTACAGAAAACCTCCAGAAACTGGGCCTACCAGTCATAATTAAAACATGCTCAATCATCAGGAAATTCCTGAATCAACAAAAGACAGCATGACTTGGCAAAGCCCGTCATGTCTGTCTAGAAAAACTGCCACAAGTGAGAAAGGGATACTACATCATCATCATCATCATCATCATCATCATCATCTTTCCAAAGGCAGTCACACTGTGGGAGTGGGGATGGACAACAGCTGGTACTGTTCAGCCATTTGGGTTATGTACAAGGTGAAACAATATCATCCGCATGAACAGTGGAGGCTGGTGGCTCCGATGTCAGTAGGGCAGTGAATCCACTCTGGGTTTCAGTCAGAACTCTAAAAGAGCTATCCAAGGTGTTGGAGCTCAGGAAAGAATCTTTCTCCATCATCCCATTTGAGATCCTTTTAATTCAGGGAGACGACTTCAGAAGGAATGAGGGCCAACTTCACACCCCCAGAAGCCACCATAGGCCACACAGAGACCAGGCTGTCGCCAACATTCAGCAATTCAATGGCAGGAAAAGCGGCGCATTTTCACTTTAAAACAAGGTGTGTAGGGAACATGCCCCTATTTAAAAATGTGCAGTTCCCATGAAAACAATATGTGTGCTTCCTGCATCTTTGCTTTAAAGGGGAACAAATTCGGTGGCAGCACCAACTCAGGAGGTGGCCAAAATGGCTGAGAGTGCATGCAGATTGGGGCCCAGTTTAAACTCAAAATGCCGGGCGCTTTGCCTGGGACATTGTGCTTTATTCCTGAGCTACAGTCCCATCACACTCACCCCCTTGGAAAGATGTAAGGACATAAGAAGTTTGGGGGTGCTCCTAAGCCCATCATTGTCCCGGAGGCCCAGGTGATCTTTCAGAGGGAGTGCGACCCCATTCAGATCACAAAATGAGCCTGTCTCATGGACTCAGGAGCCACTCGCTCTCAGGGCTTCCCTCTTGCCAAGATTCAGTTCATTGGCCCTCATCCAGCCCGTCACTGAGTCTAGGCACTGATCCAGGACTTGCACAGCCTCACCCGGTTCAGATGTCACAGGTAGACAGAGCTGTGTGTTTTCAGCATGCTGACGGCACTTGGCTCCTAGAGCGTCTCTGAAATGGAATTTGCCCCTTTGGGCTGAAGGAGGATCCTCACCTCTGTTTTGCAGACTTTATGTGAGGGCAAAGGTCTGCTGCCTTAAAGGAACACAGGCTCATTGGCTCCACGTATGGACTGCTTCAGCCGTACCCAACCAGGTGCCCCTCCAGGTGTGTTGGATTACTCGGAGTGGTTCACCCCCAATGGCAGATGTAGTCTAAGGCTAGATCTACACTACTGCTTTACAGTGGTATTGAAGTGCACTGGTAACTGTTGGGGCACAGTCCACATTCCATATACCACTTTCATAGAGCTCCTTCAGATGAGAGGGAATCACGTTCCCTTACCGTCAGCTCTGAAGCTGCATCTCTCCTGCCTCTGTAACGAGTTCCAATTACACGGAGGGAGACAGCAGGAAGAGAAGTGGTTTAATGGTACAACGCCCTCCAGTGGGCATTTTATAGCAGAATGTCTCCTGCACACTGCAGGAAATAGCGGCGTATATCCACAGAGTCGGCTTTTATGGGCCTTTTTTAAAATCGCTAAACCCAGGAAATGGAGCGGGAGGCGCACAGGAGGACCACTGCACGGTCAAAATGACCCGCGGAGATCCGTGAGAGGCCAGTTGAGAGCGTGCAAGACAGCACTCGTCTGAAGAAGCTCATTCTTGCAGTAACGTCACTGGATCTGCTCGCCACCTGGGAAAGTATATTCAAGTTTGATCAAACTTAAAATCATTCCGATTAACTGCTGTGCTGCTCTTCCAGGCACAAAATCCTTCCCCGTTTTTGTGCGTCGCTTTAAATATGATTATTGCTAGAGTAATAAAGAGTGCCCAGCTGCGGAGGTGACTGTTTTTGAAAGCAACCCCATGCAGGGTAGATTGGTGCTCCTCTGGTGCGAGGTTTTTCTGGTGGGCAGGAGGTAGCGGTGATTATCCCTTTGAAAGCAGCTCAGGAAGGAAGTCGACGGAGAACGGCCGCGGAGAGGCCGCACAAGCAGAACCTCCAGGTGCAAGAGAGACGCCATTAACATTGATTTTGTGTCTGCAAATTCCACGGCTCAGTCGCAATTAGTCTCTAATGATTGTGGAATTGCCCAGCCAATGGGCTTGGGATGGAATTAGATTTCAAGCCGACTGACAGTACGCCAGGAGAGGGAAAAAATGCTGAAGAACTGAACGTTGGAGGCAGAGTGAGGAGAATGACCTTCGGAAAGGTCCAAGGACACAAGATTCAATTGCCAGGTTGCAACACGGAGATGCTGAGCAGGCTTTAGAAGTGCTGTCTGCTGAGAGAGAGAGAGAGAGCGCAAATGAAGCAAACGCAGCATCGCTATTCATAAGGACATCAGAAGAGCCATGTAGGATCAGACAAAGAGTCCATCTAGCCCAGCAGGCTGTTCACACAGTGGCCCACCAGCTGTCGACCAGGGACCCACAAGCAGGACACGGATGCAACAGTATCCTCCTGTCCATGTTCCCCAGCAACTGGTGTATATAAGCTTCATTGGAGGCAGAACGAAGAGCTAGTGGCCATCACTACATGGTCGTGAATTCCATGATTTATCTATACGCTGCATGAAGAACTCCTTCCTTTTATCTGTCCTGAAACTCCCACAGATCAGCTTCATGGGGCGACCCCATTTTGTTCTAGCATTATGAAAGTGTTAGTATTCTCCACACCATGTATAATTTTGTACATCTCTATCATGTCTCCCCTTACCCTAACCCTTTCCTTGGCACTTATATAAACTGGACATCGAGTCTCTGACCTCCCCTTCATGGTGCGTCTTCCGCCGCGTGGTGGCAGGCAGCAGGCCCCGCATTGTAGCAGGTTCAGAGTGGTGGCAGCGTCATGTAATCCACCTGCCGCCACTCCGAAGCTACTGCGGGGAAAAGTGACCGTCTAGAGGTACCCTGTGCCAGGTTGTGATTTGGTGTCTTTAGCACAAGGCTCTCACATCTAGTTTCTACACTGGCTTTCTGTTGCTGTCTCACTTATGAAGCAGACTCATTTTTCCAGGTTTATTTGTTCATCTCGCCTTGATTTGTCCACTGGCAGGAGTTCTTCGGGGTCTCTGGCAGAGATCTTTCCACTAACCCTGTTACTTTTGAACTCTTTTTAACTGGAGATACTGGGAGCTGAACCTAGGACCTTCTGCAAGCCGTTGATCCATAATCGCTTCCCTTTGCATTTTCTGAACAACATTTGTTCAGCACTGAGATCACTCTAATACTGTTACAGTACTATCTTGCTTCCTAAACATTCTGATTATGGAATTCCATCCTGAAAGAGATAGGATTGACTCCTTCCTTGCTTTCCTTTAGACAGTAAATGAAAAATGGAAAGACACCCCAAAAGGAGAAACCACATCAAAAGTTGCTGATTTCTTATTTTTATTTTATTTTAAGCTCAATGCATTTCAGCCCCACCAGGGCTTTTTTTGGGGTGGCTAAAAAACAAAATATTCATAAAATTAATAAAACATTTTAAGCAGAACAGTAAAAAAAAACCCCATAAAATAATATCAAGTACCAATGGACGTAAAGCACATTAAAAGATGTATTTATTTTCGCATGTTTAAAAATACCTGCAGAGATATCTGATTGGTATGTGCTTTTAAAGCTCAACAACATTGGCGATTGATAAGATCTTACTTAGGAAGGAGATGCAGTGGATTCTGAAATTAAAACTTTGGTTTCACAAGGTTTAAATGAGGAACTGGGCTTTTTTTATCTTTTGTAGTTCAAGTAAGATTTTTTTTAAAAAAAACTTTAGTGATATTCCCTTAAGTTCTATGTGAAGATGGACATCTGGCAATTACCCCTGACTTCAGAGGGACTAGTAACTTGGGATAGGGTTTGTTGCCTGAAGGATACTTATCTCTTCCCTTTTTGCAAGTCTTCTCAGTTGCTTCTTTTTTTGTGGCTCTGTTTCAGGCAGGCACTAAAGATTACTATGTTCCATCAGGCTTTTAATATTCAACGTTTTATCACTGCTTGCGGATTTTATTGCATGGTTTTGTTCCTTTCTTCCTTGGGTTTTATATAGAATTTTAATGCTTTTATTGTACACTACCCCAAGAGCCTGCTAGGCAGAGGATGCAACTTTATAAATCTAACAAATAATAATGTAATTGTTATAATATGTTGTTGTTATTATTTCTATTCTCGCTTGTGGCGGTTTTTATAGAGTGATATGGCGGGCTGTGCTAAGTCATGCTGTCTTTTACTGATTCAGGATATTTCCTGACAATTGAGCATGTTTTAGTTATGACTGCTTTCTGGATGTTGGTGTGGATGTATTTTGGTAGGCCCAGTTTCTGAAGGTTTTCTGAATAATTTTTTGATGTGATGCCAGTGTCTGATGCGACTAATGGAATAATTGTGACCTTTTCCTGTTTCCATAGTTATTTAACTTCCATAGCCAGTGGTATATTATTTTTCTCTCTTTTCCTCTTTTTTTCTACATTTTTGTCATTAGGTAAGGTGACCAGACGCCCGGATTTGTCCGGTCATGCCCGGGAAATGGGGAGCAAATCCGCATCCGGGCGGAAAACTGTTTTGGGGGGCCAAATCCGGAAATTTAGCCCCCCAAAAGGGTGACCAGATGGCCCTGGGGCGATCCGCGCCAACCGGGGGGCGGCGGGGGCAAACCGGGGCGGTGGGGGGTCACGCGGCAGTGGCAGGAGGCTGGCGGCGCGAGGCACTTACCTGCTGGGGCGTCCGCTTCCCTCCAGTGCTCAGAATCTACTGAGAAACAATAAATCTATTGTTACACTGTTATCTTTTATGATGTATTTTTGGTAATTCTTGCTTGCTATAACTTGGTCCTGTATAGCAATTAGGAATCCTTCTGTGTCAGGAAATAGCTCTCTCTTCCTGAGCCATTCATATGATTGTTCTTTGTTTATTTGTGGGTTCTGTATTATGTTGTAATGCTTCCCATGGAGTGCTTTGTGTCCATTTTTCTTTTTTATCTGCAAGAAGGTCATGTTTGGTCTTCGTTTTGTAGTGCTAGATTGAGTGGGGTGTAATTTTTATCTGTTTTTATTATGGCTTTATGAATGGGGGTGTTTTCAGTGTGAAAGAATTCTCTGAGTGATTTTATCTGTTTAGCATGAACTGTGTCAATGTCCAGCAGGCCTCTTCCTCTTTCTTTCCTGTTGATTGTTATTCTTTCAGTGCATGAATTGGGATGGAGCATGTGGTGTTTCTTGAGTTCGGTGTGCTTGAGTCTGTTTATTTCTTCAAGTTCAGTGTGATCGGTGTATGATTCCGAATGAGTATGTGAGGATGGGTATTGCATAGGCTTTTCTTCTAGTTTTTGTAACCATTGTTTCACACTAACAGGGTGGTTAGCCCTGACTAGTGGTGGTTGGCTAGGGTCCGTGGGTATGCCATGCCCATGTAACTGTGTAAACAGTTACCCCTTGCGGGATTATCATCATGATCATCTTGAGTCCTGGTATTTTTGCCCTTGGATAGCAGCAGTATAATCAAGCCCCAAGGAATCAGCAATTTAGCTGGCACCTTCACTTTTGAAAACATATTAAATTGTTTCTAAAATGTGTTGGCCTTTAAGTGGATTCACCAAAGAATAGTCTTATTTCATGTGTTCTTTCCAGAGATTTTTGGCAACGTATATGCAGATCTTCCTTATTCTTCAGTCCTAATTAACATTTCCTTTTGCAAAGACTGAGCACCAACCAGAGGAGGCTTGGAGTGTTCTGTGAAGTTTGAATATATCTCCTCCAGGCTAGATCATGATGTCAGCGATGTCAAATGAGACAGCCATGGGAGGGTGTGCTTGTTCTGATGTGAAGTGACCCCAACGATATTTGGGAGGGATGAACAATTACCAAAGGTTCTAAAATAATGAGACTCTGAGAAGATGGTTGCCAAAATGAGTGACAAATTTGCAAAGGGTCATATTTGATGGACTACCACAATAACCTCCTTGACTGCCATTGAGGGAAAGATATTTATTTCTGCATTTTGTACAGAAAACAGATTGACAAAAGCTATAATGACTTTTTGATCTAAACATAAAAGATGGGGAGACTCAGACATAACGGAGGGAGTAGACGTAACGAGTTTTCCAACCCCAATTGGCTATTGCACAGTGATAAAGGGTGATGTGCATCTGTCACTTTCACATGATAAGCCTTTATTTTGAATGTACTCCATTCACATGGTGAGATAGGTCTATATCACATGGTGAATGCTGATCAGAAAGTAAATTGACCAGGATGCAGTAAATGTCAGACCTTGCTAGCTGGGATATCCTTCAAAAGAAAAAATGACTAGGAAACCAGGGTGCCTTACAATCCTAGTATCTCCAGTATAAACATCAAAAAATCTTGTGGGATCTTAAAGACTTACAAGTATATTACAGCATACACCTTCCCACTTCTTCAGATACAGAAAGTGTTATCCTAAATTGCAGGAATATAGACAGTTTGGGACAGAGGTGAAATTGTAAACAGTGAGGTCAGAGGGAAATCAAATGAAATGCAGAAAGTACAGACAGTGGCAGTTATTATAATTTATTTGTTTTATAAATAATGTTATGTATGTAAGCTAGTTAACACCTGTAATATGATGCAACCCCCCTCAAAAAGAACCCTATATCTCAATTCAAGCCACAGCACAGATGATAGAATTGAATATCTGCTCAGTAGTTTCAACAGTAGGATGGTCTCTTTTACAGAGGACAGTCCTCTATATGATGGGCTATCCTGTTCAGTTCTGGATTAAAGCAACATTGCATGCCATCTTGGTGTCTTTTGGGCAAAAAGGATGGTAAAGGAATATAAACAACTAAATAGATAAGTTTCCCTGAAGCCAATTATAAATCAATCAATCCAATTATTTCCTTGAGCTTTGAGTCAGAAGGGGGGATTTTCAGCAGGACTATGGTGAAGGGGAAAAGGTTGAAATAAAATCCCTCCCTATACGTCATGGCCATGATCTCCCTACCTCCCCCACCCCCAAGGCTGATGTTTAAAGAATTTTAAAAATTGTGTACATTAAAATATTGAACATCACATATGGACTTTGACTCTTGGTATATCCCGACTTTCTGAGGAACCCCGATCAGCATCACGGGATGTAAACATAAAAGAGCAACGTTTCTGCATTCCAATTTGCAGCTCTTTACTGGATGGATCACAACACAAAAACAGGCGCACACCGTCGGCAAACCACGTGGAGCCAAATTCGTTGTCGCGCAAGATGCTAAGGAATCCGGGATGCTAATTTTCATTCCGCTGTCGCGAGAAAGTTATGTCAAAAGCCCAAGGAGGAAGAGAGAGAGAGAGAGAGAGACCTTGATTTTTCAGGAATTAACTGGTGTGAAAAGGGGGCGGGGATGCGCAATAACGTCAGGCTTAAGAGAAGGAGAACAGTGACGTGGTTTGTTTTCCCGGCCAACATGTTTTGATGGCACAGCTGTCTTCACGCATTTAATGAGATGACAAACCCTTGGGTGTCTGTATTAATCATTCATTCCCTCTCAGCTTTTATCAGTGTGCAGAAAGTGCGGGCAGTTGTGCTTCTATGGCGACAGCGTTGAGGCTATGTCAGAGAGCGAGGCAGCCTTCACTTCCAACGGGGGAGATTGCGGCTAGCAGTCGCCTCGATCCGTATCGCCATAAATCTGAGACATCCCACACACCAAACCTCTCGAGAGGGCAGGCGCGAAGAAACTGCCTCGCTCTCGGCAGAGCAGGCCAGCCAAGACAAAGCCCCCCTTCCCCATATGCAGAGGCGATGATGCTGCCGAACTTGCATCGAAATGGTTTTTTAAAATTATTATTAATTGTGCTAAGCGGACATAAGCAAATTCCAACAAAGCCATTATGGAAAAGGTGAGCCTTTCTTCGCAATCCGCAAGTTGGCCGGAAGTCGTTCCCTCCCTCCCTCTTTCGCCTCTGCTGACAAACGCCCCCGGAGCCATAAAGCTGACATTTTCAACAGGAGATTGCAACTTTTATTGTGGCTTGATGGGGAATTACACCAAGATTTGTGATCCTATTAACCCATGACCCTGAAACAATTTGAAGTGATTTGCTCATCGTTCTAATCTGCAGGGCGTGAGCATCGTTCTCTCTCTCTCTCTCTCTCTCTCTGAACTGCGTGACATCTCCGAACTATAGCAGCAGCAGCCAGGGAGAGAAAGAGGGGTTGGAAGAGAGTACCAGAAAACTCTTTTTTCATAGCAAACCCCATGGCTGTCTCCCCTCCCTTCCATGGCCTACCCTTTCTCATGTTTGGGTTTGTTACGGTCTTTGGACCTTCTCAGTGGCCTCCACCTGCCTGACTTCCAATGCTGCAGTGGGGCAGGGCTGTACAAGCAGCAGGGGACATTTCTCGGAGAAGAAACAGGGTCACCTCATGACCCAAGCGCTAGGGGGCACTTCTCAGTTGGTGACGAAGGAGAGGGCTACGTCCACATAGGGTAGCACTTCTGTAGGCCACAAACTAGGCTCTTCCTACTCATTGAAGGGGAGGTATCTACCCGCTGTAAGAGCCAATCCCTCCAGATTCCAGCAGCCAGGATGTGATTGCTGGAGATGGGATGGCAAAGGGGGTTGGGGTGGGGATATTAATTGATCAATTAATTAATCAACTGATTAAACATCACTGTATCCAACACAGAGCCTTGATGGTTGCTCAAAATGGATCATCCCCTTCCAAGGCTTTAGTAGATACACTTTTGCGGTTGTGGGCCCATTTGGGAATTTGAGAAACTGTCTTGGGCACCACCACAAAATGGCAGCCGTGGAAGGCATGGCTAGTTGCTAAGAACACACACACACAAGCACCCCATGTATCCATACACGCCTTTCCCTCTCTTCTTAGTCTCCTTTTTTCCAAGCAAAACAGTCCTGGACCACCAAAGCTGGCTTCTTGCTGTTGTCCCTAACTCCCCACTTATGGTGGCCAAATGTGAATCATCCAAAAAGAGGACAAAGGAGGACACCTATGTGCATAAAATGTGCATATGCTAATTTAGACTAATTATTAGAATTTAAACAACAATACAATATACCTCACCATAGGGTGGAAGACTGTGTGACCAGAGCCTCATCTACACTAAGCAGGATATTGCGCTATGAATGCAGTATGAAAGTGGTATATAAAAGGCAGGAGCCACACCGAGCAGGATAGAGCGCTATGAAAGCGGTATATGGCATGTGTCCATGGGCCCCAACAGTTGTCAGTGCAGTGGCATGGCTCCTGCCTTTGATATACCGCTTTCATACCACGTTCAAAGTGCAATATCCTGCTTGGTGTAGATTGGGCCCAGGTGGTAGGCTGACCAGATAAAATCCAGGTCAGGGCTCATGTCACTTTAACAGTTGTAGAGAAAAGGGAATTTCAGCCAGTGTCATTTGTATGCAATGAGTTCCTGGTGATATTCCCTCTTCATCACAACAGTTAAAGGTGCAGGCACTATACTAGAGTGACCAGATACAAAAGCAGGCAGGGCCCCTGCAACTTTAACAATTGTGATGAAGAGGGAATTTCACCAGGAACTAACTGCATACAAATGGCACTGGCTGAAATTCCCTTTTCTCTACAACTGTTAAAGTTACATGAGCCTTGACCTGGATTTTATCTGGTCACCCTACCAGGTGGCCTGTGTGCCTTTGCTCCGTCTGCTGTCTATGGTGTTGTTGATGGGCAACTCAAGGCCCTTTAGCTCTTCTGCCTGATGGATCTTTACCGTTAAATTGGGCTGGGATTGGATAACCCTTCAAACACAGGATGGCTTCAAATGCAGAATGGTCCTCCGTTTTTATTTTTATTTTAAAGGTGTATGATCCCCCTGGCCTCATTACACCCAGCCTGAGCATCTTTGGGCAGCAGTGATGTCCGCATGAGGGGATGGGTGTACTTATGTAAAGCAGCTCCAACCATCCTGGAGCAAAGGGGAAGGCACTTTCTTTTGCTGTCTCTTTTTTCTGTGCTGTTAAAATACTCCATGTGCAAAAAATACAGAGAACGCCCGATCACCCACTGAATGAAACTTGAAAAGAAAAAAAGACTTTCAATCAAAGTCAAAGGACTAACAACACTTGTTCAGAAGCAGGGGCAAATGACGTCTCCATCAGCACCCGATACCAAAATGCACCCTGGCTTCCCCATCCTCCCAATCACACTTTACCTGATCTTGTTCACATCGAGCTTAGCCCTGCTTATCCAAAACGTCCGACGTGGATTGATTTAATCTCACACACCTCTTGCAAGTGGTGCTTACCAAGATCTGGATGTCACATTTGACCAATCAGTGCTGAAAACCGGTGACGGTTGGGGTGGGGTGAGAGGATGAGACTCCATTAAGTGTATTAAATAATTCCATTGTCCTGGCTCAACTTTAATCACTAACTGTTCCAGGTTTTTAATAATAAGCGGGCATAAATCACTATGTAAATAGATACACAGCTTGGCTTGGCACTATCCCAGAGAAGTCACTTTAACGGAGTGTGTCACCTTCTAACCCTTCGAGGCATAAATAAAGGCTTCAGGCAATAAAAATTATTGCTCAAATGGCTCTTCCACATTGATTTTTCTTTGGTAGTCTGAGCTCACACTTTGGCATTCGCCCACGGGAGTCGGGGCCAGCGGGAGCTTGTTCTGCCTTCGGACAGTCAGGAATGAGCCATAGGGGGGATCAGGGTCAGGCTAGAGGTGGTGGGGAAATCTGCAATGCAATCGAATGAGTTCTGATTTCTGTGACTCCAACCTACAGATTCTGCAGCTTTCCCCAAGTTGAATAGATTCTGTGGACTTGTGGACTGATATATATATATTAACTTTCTGGAATTTTACACAAATTTAATCATAGGAAATTATGTAAAATAAAAATAAAAAATCTGCTGCCTGAAGCGACTGATTCCTCTGCCTAATGCTAGGGCCGGCTCTGCCACCTGGACTCCATCTATCCATGCACAGAACAAACTACATTTATGTGTGTGTGTGTGAGCGTGTGGAAAAAACAAGTTGCACCTTGAGCTGCTACATGTTTTGGGTTTGTGGATTCGCATTTAGCATTTTTGATTGCTCATTTTATTTGAAAGGGGCAGTGGGGAAGAGAGGAAATCAGTGATTCGTAACTTTCCTCATGCTGTGGTTAGATGAGGGCTTTCAGAACATCAAAGGATAACCTTGTTATCCTAGGTTTGAGACACTATTATGAAAACTTCAAAGGGGGTATGTGTGCTTAAAAGCCCGCCCTCGTTTTATGAATAATTAGTTATAGAACTCGTAGCCTCAACCACAGACCTGAAACAATCGCCATCCCACGTTCTCAGGCATTGTTCTCGAGCGAAACAACGGCGACTCCAAGGGAAAGAGCAACCGTGTCAGGCACTGCCACAGAAGAAAATTAGTGGAGAAAAAAATAAATAAAAAATACATTCCTGGCCATCTTCTTTTGACGGTAAACAACTGCAGGAACCGCTTGGATTGAAGTGGAAGTAAAATTGTGCATACATTAAAAAACATGCCAGAATCTCCCAAATGGATTTTGAGACGGGCATTTCCTCATGACAAATCAGAAGCTGTCCACAAAATTGGCTTTAGCTGTCTGGGGGATTCCAGGAGTTGCAGTCCAAAATATGCATACACTCGCTTGAGCACATGTTTCAAGGAGATGCTTCCGAATTGTATTCCTCTGCAAACTCCCGGGTTTTCTTTTCTCCAGCTTGAAAGGAAATTGAATGCGCTTTTCCGTTGCCTTTCCTGGTTCCAGTGCAGTGGGCTCATTATTTCTAAGGAGCACTGAACGCTGTTGTATCATTTCACACCTTTTGCCGGCATGCATAGAAGTCATCATGGTGTTCATCCCCATCCATGCGCTCGTCCAGAACTTGATCTTTGGGAGCTTAGAAAACAAATTGCCTGCATTTCTGAGTGCTGCTGAAACCGTTCTCGTGAAACGTCTAATCCATGCGCAACACCGGGAGCGATTACCTTTTATGCAAAAGGCTGGGCTCTTTTAGTGCTGCTAAGTGGTTCCTTAATCAAGTCGGATTTATAGCCTGAATATTTTCTGGAATTTGCAATCATCATCCGCTGGAGCAAAATCCTACTGAACATGATCCAAGCAGGAAAATTACCTTGTCAAGTTGGCTGTTGCTAGCCAATGGTACAAACTGAACTTGGGTGATTCTTTCACTTGGCGAGGCTAATTGCTACATCCGCACACCCAGTGCAGGGCCTGGCCAATCCAACGGCACAAGCTTCCCTGTTGGTCACTTAGTGCAAAAGTAGCTTTAGGGCCAGTAATGTAGCAGCCGGGGGCTATTTATTTATTTATTGCATTTATATTCTGCCATTTTCCTCCTTAAGGAACCCAAGGTGGCGCATCATAGAATCATAGAGTTGAAAGGGGTCTACAAGGCCATTGAGTCCAACCCCCTGCCCAATACAATAATTCACCTTAAAGCATCCCTGACAGAGGGCTGTCCAGCTGCCTCTTAAAGGCCTCTAGTGTGGGAGAGCCCACCACCTCCCTAGCTCATTGGTTCCATTGTCGTACTGCTCTATCAGTCAGGAAGTTTTTCCTGACGTCCAGCCGGAATCTGGCTTCCTGTAACTTTATGGATATTGACAGGTGAAAGTCCTCTCTGGAGAAATAACGCACACAGAGTAAGTCATTGTATACAAATGCATCTCATTTTCATTCTTTATTTATTTTAAAGATTTAAACCTTGGGTAAAGGATTCCAGTTTCAGAATTTGCGGTTGTGATGTTCTACTGCTTATTGTTATAATTGTATTGCAAAGCCAAAACGTACTTACTGTTTTTAGTTATAAGTCTTAGTAAGTATAGAGCGATTGGCTAGTTGTTTGGAGTGCCTGGATTGGGAGGGTATATATAGTTTTAGCTGATAGAAGCTGGAGGGGGTTTAGAAGGAATTAAGAGAAGCTAACAGGAGAGGGATTGGGGGTAGTATTTGATAAGTTAAGAGAAGTGTTTGATTGAACATTGAAAGAGTGAGATAGAGTTTTAGGGAATAGATGATTAGATAAGAAACCATTTGAAACCATTTAAGAGTGTACTGACAGAAACCACTAAGCTTTGTACTTGTAACCACTACGCATTAGAACGGAGGAAACCGTTAAGCTTATTTACCTGTAATTACTTCTGTTAATAAATTCTTGTTAATTTCAACCAACTGGTGTCTTTGAAGTGTACCTGAGGAGGGTACTGGTGGCAGCGGAAAAAAAGGTAAACTGAGGGCCAGGTTGCTGGGCTGTGGGGCCTAAATAGTGAAGGCGAGACAGATAATCTCACAGCAGTTACTGGTGCAAACGTCCCAGGCAGCTGCATCCTTAGAAATGATTCCCGTGGGCAGAACATGTTTTCAATGATAGATGCCAAAGTGAGAGAGGGAAAGGCAACACACAGATGCCTGTTAGGAAAATGTTCACCTTAATTGCCCGCTGATTGTCTCAACAAACGACATTAATTTTAATGCTCATCCCAGCGTTTCGTCCCACTGAGCCAGTCCTGGCATACCATGTGCCTATTCGGTTGGCCGTAAATCTCCCGTTCAAATACAAAACCAAAGTAACCAGAAGGAGCTGTTCGCTCAGCTTCTAATCCCCAACCGGGATTAGCAACGGCCCACCTCACAGGGTGCTTGTGAGTACGAGCCCAATCGTGACCGCAGAAAGCGCTTTTCCATTTGTAAAGGGCTATAAATAGCAAGCGACCCAGAGGGCTGCAAAATAGCCCTGTCGCTTACAAATCTCCAAAAAGAGGGACGAAAGAGGCCACCAATTTGCAGGACATTTGCCTATGCTAATTCATACGTAGAGATGCGAATTGAGAAACAAGCATGATCATTTAAATAGAAATGCAGGATGTCCCACCATAATGGCGGAGACTGCAACCAGGTGACGTGTGTGCCTTGCTCCTCCTGCTGTTGTCCAGGCGCTGTTGATGCGCAACTTTGAGACCTTCCTTCAAGCTCTTCCTTCAGATGGCTCCATATCCTTGAACCAGAGTTGGACTGAAGTCAGTTCCTTCAAGTAGAGGACATCTTCAAAGCAGAGGATGATCCTCCGGCTGTCCTTCAAACAGAGGACTGTAAAAGAGGTGACGTGGCCACCCTACCACAAAATACCGCAAAAGATCCCTTGCTTGCCTGAGGAAACCCTTGGATCTAAGCTGAAAATAAAGCCATCTTCTCATTCTTAGGGTGGAAACACGGGGAAATATGTCTCTTTCCCCCTTCAGAGGGAAGGATCTTCTCAGTGGTAGAGCCCTGTTTTGCATATTGGAGGTCTCGGGCTCAATCCCCAGGTGGTCTCCAGGTAGAGCTGGGCTAAAACCCTGCCTGAAACATTGGAAAGCAGCTGCTGCTAGTGTTGACAATACTGGTCTAGACCGACCCAGAGCCTGGCTCAGTATAAGGCAGCTTCCTATCTTCTCTCACAAATCAGAGGAATCCATTTATTGTTTCCCATAAAGCAACGGACCGTGGTTTTCATAGGGAGACGGTTAATGAAGGGTTTGCTGTATAGATCCTGAGCAATAGGGATGCTCAGTTCCAGCTCCCTCGTAACCCTAAGCCCTCGGTTGCAAAGTGGCTTTAGCAATAATCCCAAATGCCAGTCTTCCTTTTCTTTTTTTTCATGGTTCAGGAATCTACCTTCCCCCCCCCCCCCGCTCCTCTACAGAGCTGCAAAGGAAAAAGGATGCCCGCTACTTCGTCTCCACGGCTGACTTTCCACATCCATCACAGGGAAACATTTGTCCTTGTTTGAACGTCCTGTTCAGCCTCGTTCAAGGCCGGTTGCGATTCGAGACTGCTTCTCCAAACTGACCTGACAGCTTCATTGTACAGAGAGCCACATCAGCTTCATACACAATAGTCCTGCTGCTTCCAGATTCTGCTGGTTGCCTCCTCACTTGCCGTGCCGGTCACAGCTGCCTCCTCACCCCCTTCATTAGCAAGGGTGGGGTACATTTAGAACTCCATCACACCAGCGATTGAGTGCACTCCCGCCAAGCCTGGTGTGCAGATTTGCAGCATGGTACTCACTAGGGATGTGCACTGGATCGGACCCGATCCACGATCCGAGTCCGGTCCAGTGGGAAATCGGATAAATTATCCGATTTCCGATCCCGCAGCTGGATCGGCCGATCCAATCCGAACCGCTCCGAAAAAGCTCCGAACCGGTTCGGCGGATCGGCGGATCGGCGGGCGCCCACTGGCGCCCACCGCCGCTTCCATTGGCGGGCGCCAGCGGGCGCCCGCCGATGAAAGTGGACAGCGGGGGGGGGAGGAGGGGGGCACTTACCTTCTCGGCCCGGTGGCTCCCGTCCGGCGCCGGCGCCTACTACTACTAGCAGGCTCCGCGGCCTGCTCTAGGGTGGCGCGCCGGGTGATGTCATCACCCGGCGCGCTACTCTAGAGCAGGCCGCGGAGCCTGCTGGTAGTAGTAGGCGCCGGCGCCGGACGGGAGCCACCGGGCCGGGAAGGTAAGGAGGGGGTGCGTGGAGGGGAGGAGGGGGCGCGCGGAGGGGGGAGGGGGGCCCTTACCTTTCCGGCCCGGCGGCTCCCGTCCGGCGCCGGCGCCTACTATTCCCAGCAGGCTCCGCGGCCTGCTCTAGGATGGCGCGCCGGGTGATGTCATCACCCGGCGCGCTACTCTAGAGCAGGCCGCGGAGCCTGCTGGAAGTAGTAGGCGCCGGCGCCGGACGGGAGCCGCCGGGCCGGAAAGGTAAGGAGGGGGTGCGTGGAGGGGAGGAGGGGGCGCGCGGAGGGGGGAGGGGGGCCCTTACCTGCCCGGCCCGGCGGCTCCCGTCCGGCGCCGGTGCCTACTACTCCCAGCAGGCTCCGCGGCCTGCTCTAGGATGGCGCGCCGGGTGATGTCATCACCCGGCGCGCTACTCTAGAGCAGGCCGCGGAGCCTGCTGGAAGTAGTAGGCGCCGGCGCCGGACGGGAGCCGCCGGGCCGGAAAGGTAAGGAGGGGGTGCGTGGAGGGGAGGAGGGGACGCGCGGAGGGGGAAGGGGGGCCCTTACCTTTCCGGCCCGGCTGCTCCCGTCCGGCGCCGGCGCCTACTACTCCCAGCAGGCTCCACGGCCTGCTCTAGGATGGCGCGCCGGGTGATGTCATCACCCGGCGCGCTACTCTAGAGCAGGCCGCGGAGCCTGCTGGAAGTAGTAGGCGCCGGCGCCGGACGGGAGCCGCCGGGCCGGAAAGGTAAGGAGGGGGTGCGTGGAGGGGAGGAGGGGGCGCGCGGAGGGGGGAGGGGGGCCCTTACCTGCCCGGCCCGGCGGCTCCCGTCCGGCGCCGGCGCCTACTACTCCCAGCAGGCTCCGCGGCCTGCTCTAGGATGGCGCGCCGGGTGATGTCATCACCCGGCGCGCTACTCTAGAGCAGGCCGCGGAGCCTGCTGGAAGTAGTAGGCGCCGGCGCCGGACGGGAGCCGCCGGGCCGGAAAGGTAAGGAGGGGGTGCGTGGAGGGGAGGAGGGGGCGCGCGGAGGGGGGAGGGGGGCCCTTACCTTTCCGGCCCGGCGGCTCCCGTCCGGCGCCGGCGCCTACTACTCCCAGCAGGCTCCGCGGCCTGCTCTAGGATGGCGCGCCGGGTGATGTCATCACCCGGCGCGCTACTCTAGAGCAGGCCGCGGAGCCTGCTGGAAGTAGTAGGCGCCGGCGCCGGACGGGAGCCGCCGGGCCGGAAAGGTAAGGAGGGGGTGCGTGGAGGGGAGGAGGGGGCGCGCGGAGGGGGGAGGGGGGAGGGGGGCCCTTACCTGCCCGGCCCGGCGGCTCCCGTCCGGCGCCGGCGCCTACTACTCCCAGCAGGCTCCGCGGCCTGCTCTAGGATGGCGCGCCGGGTGATGTCATCACCCGGCGCGCTACTTGAGAGTAGGCCGCGGAGCCCGCTGGTAGTAGCCGCCGGCGCCGGACGGGCCGAGAAGGTAAGTAGTGGCGGGGAAGGGGGCTTACCCCCCCCCCCGGAGCCGTCCGCTTCTATCCGCTGGCGCCCGCGGGCGCCAGCGGATGGAAGCGGGCGGCCCCAGGGGGGGTAGGGAGCGCGGGGGAGAGGGTTTACCTGCCGGGGCCGTCCACAGCGGACGGCCCCGGGGGGGGAGGGAGTTAGGCCCCCCCTTACCCACCCGCCGCCATTTTTTCCTCATAGACTTGCATTGCAATGCAAGTCTATGGGGAAAAAAATGGCGGCCGATCCAAAAATGTACGATTTTTGGGTCGGGATCGGACTCGATCCGGTCCGGGGGGCCTCCGATTTTGTCCGAACCGGTCCGGGACAAAATTGGAGGTCCCGATCCGGGTCCCGATCCGATCCGGGGGGTCCGTGCACACCCCTAGTACTCACAGGACACCGTGCCTGTCCTGCTGACACCTCGCCTCTTCCCCAACCTTTCCTAGAACACTAAAAGTCTGGATTATTTTCCCTAAGCGCATTTAACGCGTCCTAAGCCTCCATGTAGTTTTAAAGGCACTGGGGGCTTGAATGGATTGCATCAGGTCCTGGCAGGGAAAAGCGATCTCTCCCAGCAGCCAGCTCCAAGCCTCAATATAAAAGCTAAACCTTGCATCCCAGGCTCCAAAGTGTTTTAAAATCATACAAGGCCTGAATCTCTGCAGAGACAGGATTGTACACCCTCGATGCCCCCAAAGAGCCAGACTAAAGGGTCATTCCATCTTTGCCCAGCAGAAAGGATGTTTGGTGGAAGTATTCATCTGACAGGACCTGACTGGAGGGAGAAAGGGAAGGGGAGGGGTGGAGCGGAGCGGAGCGGAGCGGAAGAGCAAAGGAGCAGCTATTCAGGTGAAAGGGATCATAAGCTTGACGCGCTTCTGCATCAGAGGTAAAAAAAAAAAAACCGTGGAGGCAAACCAGGGCAGGGGGGATTAGGTGTGATGGAGGTCTTAAAAAAAACAAACAGCAATGTAGTTCATACAAGGGCTGCAGGAGGGCAGGGTAGTGAATTTCCCAAATTAGAAAGTTCCACAATTTGGGGGCCACTGCAGAAAAGTCCCTGCTCCTAGCAGAGGCAACCCCAGTCACCTCATCGGATGAAATTCAGAGCAGGGTCTCATCAGAAAATCTTAGGTACTGGCACAGGAAGCTGTCACAGGGTTATTTCCTGAGATAATTGGGATCTGATTTATCTGAGGCACTAAAAACAGGTAAGAAAGAATCAATGTTTTGAACTGGGCCCAGAAACTCATTGGTTTTCATTTTACCTCCAATAAACCTATTTCACATCTATTATTTAGAATACTTTTCATTACTTTTCAGTTAAAAACTCCCAGGGTGGCACACATCCTCATAAAAACAATTTAAAAAGTGACGGGGGGAGGAGGAAACACACAGAAGAAACGGTGGAGAGAAAGAACAGAGACAAACAGGATTGTCAATAAAATTGTCCACAGGGTTAAAAATCAGCCCCGACACAAGCTGGAAGGCTCAGGCAAATAAAAAGATCTTCTCCAGGAGTCCAAAAAGATGTCATCTCTGGCCACAAGCAATCTTCCCTGGGGAGGGAAGCTCAGATAAAGGGGGCTGCAATCAAAATTGCCCCAGTGGTCTGCCAAAGTAGCCCCTATCCACTACAGAGGGTTTGGGGGACTGATACTTTTTCTGGGGTACACACTCAGGCCAGATTTAAAGATGCCAGGTGTTGGCCAAAAACAACCCAGAACATACTGATATGGCGTGCTATGCATGATGCATCATTAAAACCAGGTCCCTCCTGCATCATCAGCACAGCAGGAACCTGTAACCAAGTTAGGCGACTGCACACGTGGAGCAAACGAGGGCCTGGTTTAATTGTGAAACCAGGGCAGGATCTACGCTACTGCTTTAAAACGGTTTATAACAGTAGTGACCACTGTTGGGGACCGGGACACACGGAGAGGCGGGTAAGAAATAAATTGTTGTTGTTATTATTATTATTATTATTATTATTATTATTATTATTGTATTATTATTCAAACCGTTTTCAAAGTGTCGTTTCCTGCTTGGTGTAGATCTGGCTCAGGTGCATGGAAGGCTACACAGCTAAGATGCATCATGTTTAAATCTGGCCTCAGATCATGCAGGACACAGGCCCAGTGTGCACTCAGCTGGTCCAGGTAAACTTCATAGCAGCGGAGTTGACGGCTCTGATGTCAGCGGGGTGCTGAACCTGCTCCGGGTTTCAGTCAGAACCTGTCAGAACTCTAAAAAAAGCTATCTAAGACGCCTTGGAGAGGTCCTTTAGAATTCTGACTGGTTCTGACTGAAACCCGGAGCAGATTCAGCACCCCGCTGACATTGGAGCTGGTCATAGGCCCAGGCCAGATGGGAAGTGTGTGCCCCCCCCCCCATTTCAAACAGCTCATTCAGTCTTTTTTAATCAGTGGCACTGATTCAGTGCTAAATGCATATATGAACTAGAACGATTTCTAAAAAAGGTAATGGGAAGCACTTTTATTCAAGATGTAAGACATCCCTTCTTCACATTCAGAATTTCACGACGGACGGCTTCTGCGCTGTTTCCGCAAGGCAGGCTCCTCGCTTCTCGATAGGCCGCGCTTACGCTACGAAAGCAGTAGCCTAAGCTGGGGGGGACCTCCTCGTCGGAGTGCTCCCTCAAAATCGTGTGCCCCGAGCCAACTGGCCCCACTGCCCCCCCTCTGCACGACCTTGCATCGTGGTGGTGGTGGTGGAGGGGAAAATGCGTAGCAGTACTCAAGCTGTCTTTCAGCACCATTTGCCCATACCATTACTGAGCATCTTCTTGCAAGGGAACCCAGGGCTCCCCGGCTCATCGTTTGTGCAACCGAGGTAGAAAGGTAGACAGCTCACAAAGATTGGGGTGGGGTGGGGGGTTAGCATTGGCTATATTTACTGAGGGAAAGAAAGAAAGCTGTTTTTCACACGAGCCGATGGCGTGCTCCCACGAAGCAGAAAATTACAGTGACATTTGAAAGAAATGAATGCTTGTTCCCAGATTTCCCCCACCCCCGGGGCCCGTGTTTAAATTACATGCGAATGAACTCGGCCTTGATACAGGTTCGCTGAACGATCCTGGCTCCCGTCTGCTGAGTGGGCTGCAGAACTCCTGCTGCCTCCCGCTCCTTTCTCTGATTGACAACCAGAAAGGGCTCTGAGATCGACGCAGAAGATAGCTGTAAGGTTTGTAAGCAGCGAAATTAACCCCCGCAAACTATTGATGTTGCATTGGGCTTGACAGCTATGAACAAAGAAGATTTTCTCTGTGTTGACTTTGGGGGGGGGGGGCGGGAAGAAAAAACCGTGGAATTATAGTGAAGGTGGGGGGAAACGGTGTTTGAAACGGTCTGGAAACTTCAACTGGTACAAAATAGGGCAGCCAGATAGTTAACGGGGACTGGCCAACGAGACCACATTACGCCAGTCCTTTTCCAGCTTCATTGGCTGCCAGTCCAGGCCCGGGCCCAATTCAAAGTGCTGGTATTAACATTCAAAGCCCTAAACGGCTCCTCCCGTATGTACCTGCCCGGACCCTAAGATCATCCTCAGGGGTCCTTCTCAGTGAGCCCCTGCTAAAGGAAGTGAGGCAGGTGGCTACCAGGAGGGCCTTGTCTGCTGTGGCACCCCGGCTGTGGAATGAGCTCCCTAGAGAGGTTCGTCTGGCACCTACATTATACTCTTTTAGAAGCCAGGTGAAGACCTTTTTTAATTTTCTTAGTATTTTAACAGTTCATCAGTTTAATTTTAAACTTGCTGTTTTAACTTTGTATTGAAATTTGTATTAATATGCTCTTATATTGTATTTTATACTATGTTTTTATACTGTTGTTGTTTTTTATATTTTGAATGGTTATCATGGTTTTATGTTTTGTAAACCGCCCAGAGAGCTTCGGCTATTGGGCAGCATAGAAGTGCAATAAATAAATAAATAAATAAATAAATAAATAAATAAATATTTAAAGATAGCAATTGAGACTGTTAAACCCAGATATCAGGTTAGTGCATTTTAATTTAACTCACATTTCAAGAGGCTGAAATAGCGTCTATTTAATAATGAATTCCAATACGAAATACTTATTTATATAGTGCTATTAGTGTGTTGTGGGACCTGGGAGCATCCTGAATGGGAAAGAACAGGCCCTCCGATCTGGGGCCCTCCAGATATTTTAGACTATATATCCCAGCATTCCCAACCAGTGGAGGCTGGTGGCTCTTTTGTCCTCTTTCTTGGTGATGCCTTTCTTTTTTGGTGATTCATAAATGACCATCCTAGAGAGATGGGCCACTGAATAAGCAGATGCAGGTGGTGAGAAAGGATCATTTCTATGGTAATTGAGGTGCTTCTCTTAGACACTGGGGTTGAAAAACATAACTAAGAGTGCAATCCTATGCATGTTTAGACAGAAATAAGTCCTAAAACTCCCAGCATTCCCCAGCCAGCTTGAATGCTGGGAGTTGTAGGACTTCTTTCTGTCCAATCATGCATAGGATTGTGCCCTAAGGCTGCGGTCTGATGCACGCCTACTTGGGAGTAAGGGGCCTCTACACAGTGCCGCTTTCACTGCTGTCCCCCCCCCAAACCCCCACAGCATCCCTGCTGCAAAGCAGCAACCACTGCGATACATGGGCATGATAGAACACGGAATATCTTGCCCCGAAACTTCGCCGGATCGGTGACACGGCTGTAACGCGCAGCAACTAGCAACTAATGAGGGGGCTCTGAAAATATTTTCTTTTTCTTCTGCTCAACTCTGTAGCAGTGAAAGGATGCCTCCGTTGTAAAAATCTGAACAGACCTATGATTTTCATCCCAAAACACGTCCATTTCCCCTGACACGCATCTTACATGCATCTTACATGCATCCTACATGTGTTCGCTGACACGCACACCCAAACTGTCCACACACAGCACCCCAAAGCCCCATTCCCCATTGCCTGTCCATTGTATCCATTTCTGAGATTTGGCGGAGCAAGAACTAGGAGCTTGTCAATATCACCATTGCTCCTTCTTCTCCAGGTCAGGCTCCATTATACACAATCAGAAACACATGTAGGCTACCTGACTTAGAGGAACCAGGAGTGTGACTCATCCAGATGTGATCATGGCACACCTGGAGAGGGACAAAATGACCATATAAGGGAATGATAGAAGTGAAGAGACAGTGCAAAGCATCTCTGGGTACAAGTAAAATAGCACATGGCAATGCAATGCCACATCTGGCCACTACTAGGGACTACTCGAGAGTAAAATAGAGTTGGCCAAATGATGTCACTGGGGTTATAAACCAATGAGATGAGGGCTGATGACGTGTAACATTTAGAGTATAAAAGCATTGTTTGAACCTTGGTGTGGGGTGACTCTGGAAAGCAGCGTTAGCGTCCGGAGATCACCTATTCTGCGCAGAATAATAAATTAGTTTCCAAAGCTTCAGGAGGTCTTTCGTCAAGTGTTTCATATCTGGACTTTGGACACTTGGGAATAGTTTATGCAACACCTCTGCGCACCTAGGCAGCTTCGAATGAACAGGCGCCCCCCTCAGCTGTGCTTTTTCCTAGTTGTGAAGCTTTGAATCAACAGGCTTCAACAACTGTGTAACTGCAGAATAGTGCAGCAGAAAAGCAGAAAGGCAAGAATGGGTCCCCCCCACACACACACACACTCCTGTATTTGGCAAAATGCAATGGAAGACCAAGAGTTACTTCCAGCTAGCCATGTTTAGCCCTCTACTCTCACCACCATTTCTACCTGCCCTTGCCAAAGCCAGCGGAGGACACACTGCACTGAATCCGCAATGATGGGAAAATCCATCACAAAATGAGTTCGGGGGGAAAACAGATTTAGGGCAAGAAATGCTGCGCTAGCTACGGGGAGGGGCGCGCATCATCTGACACTATCGACTTGGGGGTGGAGTAGAACCGTAGCAAAAGCTCCGTGTAGATACCCCCCAAGTCCCATTGAATTCAATAGGATTTACGTCTGAGTAGACGTGCACAGGATTGCACTGCCCAGTACCAATTGTAAAAACTATACGGGTGCACAGACCGTTTGATAATTATATAGGGCGTGGTGGTTTTTTCCCAATTTGTGTTCTTCATTTACAGTGCAAGAATTTCAAAAGAAATCCATTATGGCAATATCGCGGAGATCATAATGCTGGGTTGTTGTTTTTTTAATGTATTTCAGCATTTAAACTATAAAAGAAAAAGAGGAGAAAGGAAGGCCATGAGAGCATTAAAAAGCAAGGCCATGAGAGCATTAAAAAGCAAAAGCTTTGTTCATGCTGGATGCAGTAGGAGATGGAAAGTGTACATCCCCAGAATAAGAATCAAAATGGCCAACTTTTTGTTCAAAGAAATTCACCGCAATTAAAGATGGAGTCGCTACAGCAAAGAAACAAGCTCAGCAGCAAAGGAGGAGGTGGTAACACTCCCATTTAAAACCGACACACCAATCTTTCTTCCCCCCCCCCCCCCGTGTAGCAAACTCCCCAAAGTAACAGCTAAGATCTTAATTAGTGTTCTGTCCTTATCAGCCATGGTGCAGTAGCTGCAGAACCTTCGGAAGTGTCCGGCCCCCGAAAAACGTTGGAGAAATGAGCAGCGTGTGAAAGGACAACATCCATCTTATTAGAACCGTAATTGCTGGTGCAGCTCCCTGTACAGTAAGTATTAATTATGATAACAGGACAGGATTTCCACCAGCTTTGTTCAATTCAACGTCCCAAGCGAGGCTAGCCTGCACTTTTCCAGAACAATAAAGCGGCTTTTTGCAGACACATGTGGGAGATAAGATGTTCTTCGGTACAACAAAGTGAGATTTGGGCATTGAAGTTTCTTTGCTAGGATTGCGCTACTGGCAACACTAAGGCCCATTAGCTGTCCTGATTGAACAAGGACTGGGCGTCTTTGGCGGCCCGCCTGTGAAAATTGTGCATTAAGAAGAGCTGAATTTTGCAAGGGTTGGTGAGGAGACAAAAAATGAAGCCAAGGACGCGTGTTCCCTTCCTGTTGCTTACTACTGTGCATACAATGCCTATTTATTTATTAACAACAGGGCCCTCAGAGATGTACAATAAAATCCCATCAAAATCACAACATGAAAACAAAAAACAAGAACAGAACATTCATTAAACAGAAAAGACAAGACTAAACACAATTTTAAAAGCAAAGGCCTGGCGAAATAATACAATTTTTACTGCCTGTCGAAAACTCATCAGGGATGGAATCAGCCTAGCCTTCCCTATGCAGAGTGAGTTCCACAGTTGGGGTGCCGAGACTAAAAAGGCCCTGTCTTGTGTACCCACCAACTTAACTTCTGTTGGTGGTGGGACATGCAACAGCACCTCTGATGAAAGTCTCAAATTGCAGGCAGGGTTCACCTACAGACCAGGTTCAGAATGAGTGTTGAACAGTGGTGCAGCCAGGTAATTTAGATGGGCGTGTGTACTTAGATGAGCGAGGGTACAAGACTATAATTTTCTTTCCCCCTATAGCTACCATTCCATGCTTTAAAATGGCTTCTACATTCCTGATATTGCAACAATACCAAAAACTGATTGCCAACCAAAAAAACATGAGTTTTGTGCAGTTTTGAACTCACTTAAACCACACCACCATCGTGACTACAGCAATAACATGGGGTTTACTTCTGCACCTGTCACTCTTTGGGTGTTCATTTGGGACCGCGGCCCCAATGTACAACTCTAGCTGCACCACTGAACGGTGTCGAATTATTCTGAAAGTTCATCCGTAGCCTTTTCTCTCCTTCTTGTACAATTTGCCACTGAATCAGATTTTAACTCTGTCCAGCCCTGGAACTTGGGCGGGATTTCTGCTTCCAAGAGTAGTTCTGTGCCTTTAACATCTCCAAGGCATGCCAAAAATGCATGGAAGCACAGTGCATAAGACAGAGCAGAGAGACCAACTATCACTACTGCATGTTTAGAGATGAGAACTTCTGAACATGTACAAAGTGCTTTCCTCCTCCTCCTCCTCCTCCTCAAGCACAGCCAGCTCTACTTAGCTGGGGTTGGACTTGGGTCAGGATGGAAGGTATGGCTTTAAGGCAGGCTTAAGGCCTGGAACTTCACCCCTTAGAAATGTAACTGTTGTCTTAAACACAGCATAGTTTTCTGCACAAAAGTGAGATGGGAAAGGAAAAGGCCCAGAATTAGCTGCAAGCCCTAATTAGGGATGCAGAAGCAATGGGGTTCGTGTTTCAGAGGCCAAGCAGCTGCATACTCCTTCTGAACAGATGTTGCTTCCGACATGTTATTTTTGCATTTGTAAAATCTGTTCTCTAGCTTCTTTTTAAGGGAGCTGCAATTGGCCGTTAGCCCAAACCAGGCAATGTGGAGCTAAATTAATTCCTGTACATCCCCCCCGGAGGGAAAAGTGTACCCCAGCCACTATGAGAAGGTCTCAGCCCACGCTAGATCTGGCTGATGAGCATCGTTCTTATTTTTATTCTTCTAAATCGCTAGTCATCAAAGAAAAAAACATCAGAGCAGTTCACAGGGTTCAAAATTAGAATAACCCATCTTTTCCCTGACAGTTTTCTCTGCTTCAGTTGCTCCATGGTCTTTAGTGAATAGCCAGCTGGGAATTGCAAGGGGGGGGGGGCTTCCCAGTGATGGCACCCAAGTTGTAGTATTCCCTGCCCAGGTATACTTTCCAGGTGCATCTTTGCTATCTTTTAGACACCAGGAGAAGTCAACCCTGTGTTCCCAGGATTGTAACAGCATGTTATGATTTCTGACCCCTTTTAATGGACTGTTTTGCTGTTCATATATAAATTTGGATGTTTAGTGGCTGCTGCTGCCAGTGTCGACAACATTGGGCTAGATGGACTGACTCAGTAAAAGTCAGTTTCCTATGTAAATCATAAAGACAGAGAGTACCGGGGCCTTGAAACTGCCCACTTACAATGAGCATCCAGACGCGCACATGTCCTCTGGTCACGATATTTCCCAGCATGGTGAGATGCGTCATATTTCTGTATCAATAATTGTGTTGACATTTTCATATAGATGTATAAAGAAGCCTATGCAAATCTATGTCTCTTACCCTCTTTTTCGGGGGGGGGATGGATTTCCTCTTCTGGGGCAAGACATATATGGCCACCCTCTCTCTGCTGCCAGGATCCATGTCTTTCCAGCATTCTGGATGGAGGGCAGAGGCTGATGCTACAGGTAAGCCAATGCAAGGCAGGTACCTAGCAAATAACCCACCTGTATTAAGCAGAAGATACAGCAGCACCAGCAGCAATACCTCCACCTCCACCCCAAGACACCCCCCCTGAGCTACTGCTACCACAGCTTGCTGGCTTCAAACTGGCTAGAATTGCTGCAGCTCTGAAGAACCGCCAAAACATCGACCCCTGGTGAAAGGACAGAGGTATAAGTAGTGCCTGCCAAGAGCAGCTGCGTAGATGGCTGTGCTCAACAACACAGCCTGGCATGGCCATCTGGATCAAGTCCCCCTGTTTGTTGGTGACAAGCGATTACCATGTTCCGGTCCCTATTGAGCTTTGGACATCATCCCTCATGGTCCTAACTAGCCAGAGAGATGCAGCTTTGGAGATATTCACGCCCTCCAGAGATTCAAATGCAAAGTCACATACTGCATCCGTTGGGATGAACAAGGTGATTGCCTAGGACGGCTCAAGGCACCCAAATGACATGCAAACGGATAGGGCACAACAGGGCTGTTTAGAGCCCTGAATGTGCTACATTTAGGGCAGAATCCGATTGCACCCAAGATGGCGGGACAAAAGGAGACTCGGAGTTTGAAAATGAGGGAGATTATATATATATATATATATATATATATATATATATATATATATATAAAGTGGCTTTTGAGCTCTCCCTCTCATCCCGGGAAAAATGGTTCCAAAAATAATAGGCAGGTAGGTTCATAACTTTGGAGAAACAGCGATGCCTGCTTTGTACAGAAACGCTGTAGCCATCTTGACTAGAAAAAGATACCCACCTTAGTCTACCAAGCCTACGTTCAAGTTAAAAACCACCCATTACGGCTGCCCTCTGGATGCCAAAACATTCACACCAGTCATGTCGCATCTCCTTCTAAACAGAACAAGGATCCTCCTAGGTAAGAATTCCTCGGGATCTGACCCTGTTAATCAGCTTCAAACTTTCTTGTGCCTGATTTACCTGGACTGGAACACTTTGAACAAGCTATCATGGGACTGATTCCTCTATCTCAGTCTTTCCCAAGCTGAGGCCCTCCTGATCTTCGGGACTTCAACTCCCATCAGCCACAGCCAGCACACCCAATGGTCAGGCATGTTGGGAGCTATAGTCCAAAACATCTGGAAGGCGCCGGATAGGGAAAGGCTGTTCTATCCCATTCAGGATCTGACATCATGCTACAGAGAACTTTTGGTTAATAAAAACAGCATTCTGGTAGGCTTGGCGGGGTTGAGGTGTGTGCGTCAGTGGACTGGGGGCTGAATCACATTTCCAGAAACACATGCTGGGGCTGAAGCTTTACCAAGCTCTTGGGAGGGATATGAAGAGGAGGCTAGATGGAGCGTGGCGTGCCTTAACACTTTTGTTTTCTCTTTCACACTCCGCGCAATGACAGGTTATGGTCAGCAGCTGCTCACCAGAGTAGGCGGAGGAAGCTTTTTGGGGGCATGGATGAATCTGCGATGAATTCAACCAACCCACACGCCAGCAATAATTAAGCATCGGATCTTAAGCTGCTATCACAAGCAGGGGTCTCCCTATTAAAACAGCAACGTTGGTTTTCTCCTGTCTGACTTATTTAGAGAATGGCTAGAAAGTCAAACAGCATGGAGTGGAGGGGGGGGGGGGGGGCAAGAATGCACTCTCTAGTTCTCACCCCCCCCCCCAACATCCATGCATGGAGTGGAATATTGGAAAGCCTATGCGCAGTCAAGTGGGAATTGTGTGTGTTCTAGGTTCCTAGTTAGGTGGAGAGCTGTACACAGGGTTGGCTCTATCATGAGATGGAGTGAGGCGATTGCCTCAGGCAGTAGATGCTGGGGGTGGCAGTAAGAGGTTGGAGGAGGGGATTATGTGCTTTGGAAAGAACTAGGGACCACCCAACAGCCTCTACACAGAACGGCAGGCTGGAGGATGGTCTAGAAAAGTAGAAACATCAGTCGCATCATTACCACCCATGGAGGCATCCAGTATATTTCAGAGAAGATGGTTGTCAAGAGTGTGTATTGACAGAAAGGTCATCAGTTGGAGTTGTTATGGAGACGGACATCATGCCCACTCTGAGCAATTTGCCAAATGATTTTGATGTCACGCTGTAAGCCTGATTTCACCTGCCAAAGACCACTTCCAAGAAGAAGAATGGCCTTGCTAGAACAGGAAAGAGAGAAATATCCCATACCAACGTTTGAGGAAGACAGGTGGAACCTGTTGACACCTGCGAATTCAGAGGATGTAATGCATTTTCCTCTTAATATGCCCCTCTTAGATATTTCAACAAAGGAAGAGTGAAGCATTTCCTGTACTACATGGTATACCTAACCCTCCAGGCTGTTGATGGGAATCCACAGAATCAAATGTTTTTAAATAAAGTTTAAAAACGCTCACAATTCAGCACCAAGGCAAAATAACCTTCCATCCAAAGATTAAGCTAATATCATTTGCATATAGTTGCTACTACTGCACAGTTTATTTTGCTTCTGCTATAGAGGGAGAATGCTAAACAGTAGAACAGCCTACAGACCTGTTTTATAGTGGTGCTTTTAACATACCCAAGCGTTCTAGAGCCAGGTGTACAACAGCATAGCCAGCCAGGTACGAAGGTGACTCCAAAGCATTCAGCACAGTGAACTCTCAAAACAGAACAAAGAGCTCAATAGGATCCTTCCAAACTAGGGGAATGGTTAAAATGAGAAAGCATCCGGGTATGTCAAGTGCAGCCATATATATTCTGCCAGCTTCTTCCAACAATATTAGCCTTGATGTTACAGCGATCAAGGATCTTTCGGGCTTCCCATACAAATCTACAGGTCACAATGAAAACAGAAGCAACATCCTACAAAGCAGGGGAAAAAAATACAAAATAAAATATACTTAAAACAGGAAGCAGACCCACTGTGATGGAGCGAAAAAGCAAAGCTCCCTTCCATCCTGCAGCAGCAGCTCCAAGAGATCAGGTGTCGACAGCCGCTCAAACAGCTTCCTTCAGCTGCGCTCAGCACCACCCACGAAACAGCTGCAACTTTAAAATATTAGGCATTCAGGGCTGGAGAAGCCCCGTCCCCAAGAGAGAATGCTTCCAGAACAGCTGGGTATGTAAGAAATGAATGGGAACGGGTGGTGGCGGGGGGGGGGGGGGGGAGAGAGAGAGAAGAGAACCCACAAGCAGGCTGTGAAAAGCTAGCCTCCCATCAAGCGCTTGGTGCATCCAGAGAGAGAAGGATGCGGTTAAGCCCAGGTTTGGGCCAATCTGTCAATTTCTATTTTATTTTGTTTGTTCATTATTACATGTATATCCTGCCGATTTCCTCTTGAAAGGAGCCCAAGGAGGGCACCCAATCCACCTCCTCCTTTTTATCCTCACAACAACACCGAGAGGCAAGTTAGGCTGAGAATCAGTGACTGGCCCAAAGTCACCCAATGCGCTTCATGACCTACTTAGGAGTAAAAACCGGATCTCCCCATCCCAACACTCTAACCACTATACCACACTGGCTCTCTCTCACTTTCTAATTTCTCCAACCTTAAGTTAGGCTCGTCCCTTTTCTCCAACAGTTAAAGAGATTTTTTAAAAATACGTTTGCATGAAAAATCTCAAACATTTTTGTGTCCGGTCCTCTTCATATGCATATTTTTGCATGCAATTTCGCCTCCTATAGTTTTGCAAACCATTCTAGCTATATACAATGCACTGTTAAGGTCATTTTCACCAAAATATCCATTTTTGTGTGCACCTTCCCCTAACATGTGCATTCTGGTATACATTTTGGATTGGAAAACCCCATCGCAAAATTCAGAAACGTGCGAATTTCAAAGGATAACTGAATTTCAGTGCGCGCATAGATTCAAAACTGTGGAATGAGGTACATTTGTATTAAAATGCAAACTGAACACGTTTATCTCCAGTTCCTAGTCAAGCTTAACCTGAGCCTTGTGATGAGAACAGTTTAAAGCAGGGTTGGGTAGAACATAGGTTGCAGTCAACTGGAGGACCATGACCACTTCCAGTGGTCGATCATCCCAGAGCGCAGGACACAGAATAATGGGCTCAAGATACAGGAAGCCAGATTCTGGCTGGACATCAGGAAAACCTCCCTGACTGTTAGAGAAGTACAACAATGGAACCAATGACCTAGGGAGGTCATGGGCTCTCCCACACTAGAGGCCTTCAAGAGGCAGCTGGACAGCCATCTGTCAGGGATGCTTTAAGGTGGATTTCTGCATTGAGCAGGGGGTTGGACTTGATGGCCTTGTACGCCCCTTCCAACTCTACTATTCTATGATTCCTAGTACAGCCTTCCCCAACCTTGTGTCCTTCAGTTCTGTTGGACTATAACATCCCAGCATCCTCCAACCAGCACCTAGTGTTTGCTGGCATTCTTGCAAAGACTGCTGGACTTGGTGCACCTTGGCCTGTTCCTACAGGGCAACTGAATTCTACAGTCCAGGTCCAAGCCTGATTCAAAGCCCTAAACAGCTTGCGGCCAGGTCATCTGAAGGAACTCCTCCCGTATGTACCTGCCCGGACCCTAAGATCATCCTCAGGGGTCCTTCTCCGTGAGCCCCTGCCAAAGGAAGTGAGGCAGGTGGCTACCAGGAGGAGGGCCTTGTCTGCTGAGGCACCCCGGCTGTGGAATGAGCTCCCTAGAGAGGTTCGCCTGGCACCTACATTATACTCTGTTAGACGCCAGGTGAAGACCTTTTTATTTTCTCAGTATTTTAACCATTTATCAACTTCATTTTTGACTTTGCTGTTTTAAATTTGTATTTTAAATCTGTATTAATTTCTGCATTGCTGCTCAGTTTTATCCTGCTTGCGCTTTTAGATTGCATTTTATACTATGTTTTATACTGTCGTGTTTTATATTTTGAATGATTTTCATGGTTTTAATTTTTGTAAACCGCCCAGAGAGCTTCAGCTATTGGGTGGTATAGAAATGCACAAAATAAATAAATAAATAGAGTAAAAGTGCAGAGCCGCCTTATGTTCTTGCATTGGTTACTCTTCTGGGTCTGCCTCCCTAACTGAAAAACTCAGAGCAGGTTACCCAAGCAGACAGAGAAATGGCAGGCTCCTTGGAGAGTGGGCCTTGTAAACTCACAGGAGACTTTGCTTAATCCTTAGGGCATGCAAGCAAGATCTCCGGCAGTACACCCGGGAGGCTGGGAGCATCACTTGGGAATGACTGCTCAAATCCATTTCTGCATTGCTTCTAAAAAATTGCCCCATGCTGCTCATTTCAGCAAAGCAAGCATAGAAGAGCAACTAAATTGCAGACTTGCGGGAGGCGAGGGGGGAGAGAGCGAAAAGGAAGGAAAAACTTTGGGATGAAGGGAAGTAGAAGACACAAGGGGTCTTGGTTGCTCGATTTCGTTGTCCTTATTAGGACTCTTGGTAAGGCTTTCTAAATAGGGTCTAGGGTGCTAAGCTTGCAGATATCCCAACTGTGGGGCAGGGGAGCTGATGCTGTGTCAAGACTCTCGTTAAGGATGGAAGCCGGAGGGTGTTCTCCAATATACCGGATACCAGCTTCCAAAAGCAGAAATGACAACAGGCTTGCCAGCTCTCGATAAGCCTGGCTTTTTCCGTTCCACGTAGAGCACTTCCGACACAGCATGAATGTTCTAGGAATACTGCTACCCCACCCCACAAAAAGAGAGAGAGAGAGAGAGAGAATATGACCTTCCGCAGGGCATCCCTGAACAGCTTCCAAAGTTTATTTACTTCCTGCAGATATTATTCTACATCTGCTGAATCCTATCCGACCCTCAGACCTGAAGAGCCCTTCAAACCTATCTCAACTGAAATCCCGCGTGGAGAAAAGCTGCTTTCCTGAAACCTCTCAAAGTGACACTGAGTGGGGAAGCTTGCATAACAGATGCCAGATTGAGACAGCCTGGGAGACACAGCAGAGCTCTGCCCAGAGACCAGGAAGCTCATTAAACCACCTCTCTGGCTTCCGGGATGTCGGCAAGCTTTGCCTGCACACTTTCAAGCAATACCTTTTCATTTTTCAAATAAAACTTGCTAGTCCTTATGATTGTAAGGATCATAAGGACTAGCAACTTCTTTTTTAAAAACAAAATAAAAATAAAAACAGATTCTGGGGGAGCAGTGCTATTTCTCTGCTCCAGTGAAGATTTTATTTTTATTTTATCCTACCTTTCCTCCAAGGGCCCAGACATACATGATTCCCTCACACATTTTATCCTCACCAAAATCCTGTGGTATGGAGTGGGCCCGTGGGATGGGGGGAGAGAGAGTGGTGTGGCTGAGCAGGGATTTGAACCTGGATCTCTCTGGCTAAGTCCAGCTCTCCAACCAATATAGTATCACACTCACAACCCTGCTCATAAACACATCCCCATTTCCCTGCCTCAAAGCCTCACTTCCATCCACAGGGGACAAAGACATTTGCAGCAGGCTCCAGGAATGCTCAAGAGATGGCTTCTTCAGCAAAGCCAGGCTGGCTCTTTGCAAAGAACTGTTCAGCCAGGATGCCCACCCCCTTACAGACACAGAATTCACAATGGGCTCAGCCTGGGCTTCCCAAGGGAGCTTCTGGAAAAGGAGGTCAAGTTCCCCATTTTGGAAGCTCTTGCAGAACTGTTTTCCCAGCAGGTTGTGCTACCCACACACAAAGATATATACAGACGTTACCTGGCAACAGGGTGCTGGAAGAAGGAAGTGAACATTAATGAGACCTCCTTTTCAGATAGAAAAAAAAAATCCAACCAAACACCGAACTAATTGCAGTTAAAGATTTTATTGAACAAAAGAAACACGGTAATCTGAATTCTCTGAGCAAAAGCAGCTTTCTGTCAAAGCTGCATTTTGTGCTAAATAACCGTATTAACTGAGATTTTATACAGAGTGTAAGAGACAAGTTCTCTTGCCAACAAAAAGGATATTGCGGGGCAGGCGGTGAGGGTGGGGGAAAGGTAGATTAAATTTCATCCAAAGGGAACCATTTGATCAAGGTTTTAGTGGCTTAACAAGTAAAGAGTTTCTAGCCCTTGTCTACCTCAAATCCAGTGCAGGCATCCAATTGGGTTACAGCATAACTGAACTGAATCTTCTCGTGTGAAGAGCTCAGGCTCCCATGACTGAAGCTGAATCGGGAGGGGGGGATCGAAGAGGTGGGGGGAGAGAGAGAGGAAAGGAGAAGGGGGAAAGAAAACTGAACTATTAAAAACCTCAGATACGTTTCGGGGGGCGTTTTATGTGGCGGACCAGAAAAAAAGCCTTAATATGTTATTTTAAAAAACACTCTGGTTTATAGATTCAGGGTCTGCCTACTGTATGCTTATTGTTTCAAAACTGCCGAGTTACTCCTGTCTGCCATATCCTCTGAAAAGCACCCCCAGAGTCAAGTTGGTAAACAGATCTAACACCCTGGAGGTAGCTGGGTCCAGATAGCTGCTGACATTTGCAGAGGCTGCCTCTCTCCCAAAAGATGCAGGGAAGGTAAGCTAACCCAGCAATTCCAAGGCTTCACACGCAAGGCTCCCCATCAGCTGTATTTCTCCTGCTGGCTTGACTTACTGGGCTTACAGCTGCACATAATCCTCGCACCTAATACACAACACTGATGTACCTAATGCAAAGATATATTGTTTTAAGACACCTTGTTTTCCTCATTTGTTAAGCGTTCGTCTCCAAAAAAAACACATTTTGTTCAGAATGTTCCAGTGTCCACTCCATAAATATTCTAGACCAACCAGCGCAAGAAGCGTCGGGACTTCCTTTTGCGGCCCACCCCAAACCCCTATCCTGTTCTTGTACCAACTGCTTCAGGGTCAAGCCTTAATCGATACTACTGAAGACAAATAAGAGGAGAACCCATGATGCAGCGCAACGGTATTGGAACGACGACATGGCAAGTCCAACGGGATGCTTCTCAAGGTGCCGAAAGAGGCGATTCTCTAGAAGGCGACCCTGTATTGTCCTCGGGAGGGAAAACAGTCAGTGTGCAGGCACGGATGCCCCCAAGGGATTCTGGGAGGTCAAAGACTTTGTGCCACTCATCCTTCTCCGGGTCATACTTCTGGACTATTTCCACCATACAACGGTTGTTCCATGAATATCCTCCAACAACATATATTTTATTTTCAAACACAGCCACCCCGACATCACTTTGCCCGCGTAGCATAGCAGCGATTGGTGTCCACTGGTCGAGGGTTGGTGAGTAATATTCACAGCTTAGAACATCGTCATAGTCACTGGTTCCTCTAAAATGGTTTCCGCCAATGACATAAAGCTTGTCGCCAACAGTACACATGCAGTGAAGGCCCCGTACCGTTGTCATTGGAGCCTTCTGAGTCCATTTGTCCGTGTCGGGGTCAAAGCACATGAGTTCCTTCTGGAAAGTGTCATGCGTGATGCCTCCTGAGGTGGGGGGGGGGGGGACAAACCAAACACCCAATGTAAAACGAATGCTAATGAGATCAACACAATTTGAGGTGCATCCATTGAAGCCAAAGCAACAAGGGTGCTGTATGACTCTTCATTTTACCAGTAGTAGTTACGAGTTCTCCAAGCACAAAAACTACTTTAGGTAAGTTTTCAACAGTGACAGATATCCAACAGATGGGCATTACGCAAATGAGACAGGTACACCATCTTTACATGTGACACCGTACACATGCCTGAACCTCTTTTTCCGAGCCTAATCTGTGCACTCTCACCAAAATTGAGGATCTAGGACACATTGAAAATGTTGTGTTGCTTTACAGCAACAGGGCCAACGGGGCAACCTGCATTTCTTACTTTCGTGGAGTTCTTGCTGCTCAGACATCTATTAGCTATCACTTCCACACTTGCAGGATTATAATTCCCAGGATTCCATGCAAGCAGCAAGACATCTGGGGATTAACTACACTTAAGAAGCAATGTTTGCTGTTCATACATGAATGGGGCAGACATGGGAAGAGAAATGTCTGTTTCCCCAATTTTAATATCAAAAGGAGGTTGTGGGTGAGGAGAATTGAATTCACGTGATAGACCAAGGGGGAATTAAGTTGGGGAAAGATTCTGATCCCTTCGCCCATTCACCTTTCTATGTTAAATTTGGACTCCCCCATGCTAGAGATGTAAAATTTCTGGAAATTTTGAAGCCATGGAAAAACACTTTTTTTTTCCGGGGGGTGGAATGAAAATTTTTGAAAAAATTAAAAAAATTCAATATTAGCACCTTTTACAGATTGAAAGCCACTTTGTTACTTTAGGAACATAAAGTGTAGTTATGTACAAGTTGGTTTGGCATAAAATTATCACATGTGGTATATTAAAAGTATAGTGCATTCAAGCAATTATTACAAATTGAACTTACTTCTTTAAATTTTTACCTTTTTTGTTTTGTTTTTTTAAACAAATGGAGCTACAAGCTCCTGAACTGTAGGGAACACCTGAACTGTAAGGAACCTCTTTGGTTTTGCCATTTTATGAGGAGCAGGAAATTTTTTTAAAAAAAAACAAGCAAACAGAAGAAACCAACAACATTAGTAACAAGGAAAATTATTTATGTCTCTGCTAGTCCTCCACAGTGTCAAGCAGACATAAAACATCCATAAAAAGAACTGAGAAAAAAGGAGGAACCAAGATTCAATGAATATGCATGAAATTGAATCAGACTTATTTTCTGAACTATAGCTACCACTATCAGTTTCAGTCTCTGCTTCGATGGCAGTGCCCCCTAGAGGCAGAAATGCATCTTGCTCTTCTGTTTGAGAGCTGTAGTCTCGGTTTGCAACCTGGGACTTGCTTGTCCTCGGTGCACAGAAATTGTAATAATCTGGTACTGAACATAGTTTTTAGAAATCTTTTGGAGAAGTAAATATATAAACACCTTATCTTAAACATTTATGCATGATGCTAAAATAAAACATTCCATAATCTGTTTTTTTCTTCATTTTTTTCATTTTTTCCAATTTTTCGGGGGGGGGGGGAGAGAAAGGCTTTGGAAAAAACAGAACAACCCATTTTCCCTTGATTTTTTTCAGTTTTTTTTTTGGGGGGGGGGGCTTCACATCTCTACCCATGCCGCGCTTTCAGTGTGAACACCATGCAGCTGTCAGCCCTGTGTCTAATATGGCATTAGTGTGTGATCACGACCATCCAGATTGGAAAAGAATGAAGTTCCTTTCCATTCTTTAACTTTTGGGAATGTTTCTCAAGGGCCACTGCGCATATAACATGTAAATACTACCTCTTAACTAGGGGGGGAAATGTTTAAATGATTGAGATCCAACAGACAAGGTACCTAAAACAGAGCCTCTTCAGAGGTGGTGAAATGATTGTGGAATATACTTCCTCACCCCCCAACCCCCCCCCCCCTTCTCTTTAATCTGCCTTTGAAAAATAATATTTTTATTTCCGGGTGCTTTTAACATTTAATTTTAGACTTCAATAGCTGCTCTCTGTTTTTAGTTTGGTTTGCTAATTTTGAACAGTCTTGTTTTCATTCTGATGAGCTCTGTATGGCATATTCTTGTGCTATCGTGTATTTGTAAAATTGCAATCTGCTTTGTGTATCTCCAGTTTTTAAAAGTAGTATATAAATACAACAGCCCATAAATATAACATTTATATGAAGTCACATATGAAGATGGCATAAGCATCGAATTTGCCAAGTGTCCATATTTTGGGAGCATGTTGCCAGTTGCCTCTGGTGAAATGTGAGAACCCTGGATATAAAGGGCTTAGCATAAGCATAGACTGTTGTGCACGCAGTAAGTATTACTGCCAAAACAATGAAGGCCTCTGTGACGTCTCTTCTGCTTTTACTACATGGTTATTCTTCTGGAGTTTGCTCCATGGAAGATGCTACTAGAAAAAGGGAGGATCAGATGAAACCACAGACATTGTAGCTTGCTAGAGCAAGAGCCATGTGCAAACTAAGTCAAAGCCATGATCTTTGAACATATTGTGCTGCCTTCTACAGGGTCAGACACTGGTCCCTCTGGTCCAGATTCAATAGCAGCAGCTCTCAAGACAGAGAAGGGCCTTTCCCCGCACTTGCTACTCGATATCCTTCAGTAGGGAGATGCCAGGGATAGAACTTAGGGCCTTCTGCTTGCAAACTATGTGCTTTTCTCCTGTGCCACAGCCTCGCTCTGCCATTTGAATGTCAGAAGCAGCACGCACACACTCTCCTACATTGAAGGAGACGTGGCTCTCACGGGAGTCCTGATCCAAGCCGAGGCGTTTAGAACAGGGAGGCAGGAGGCGTTTGGGCAACCCGCCCTGCACATTCCACTCCAACACAGGCACACAGTCAGAGTACTGATGAGGGGGCACGGCCGTTTGCTGCTCTGGCATCCAGCCCTCCCTGGAGAGGACAATTGTTCAGGGACTTGACAGCGGAGTTTCTCAGGGTAACTGTGGCTCTCAATGAAGAGGTTTTAAAGTAGAGTGTTTTGATGCAAATCAGGCAAAATGGAGCCAAGCTGACTCTGCAGACTGATCTCTCCCCGCCCGCCGGCCTCTTTGATGGCATATTTGAGATGTGCCACAATTTACACACTCTGGTTAGACTTCAAAGTTCTCCAATTCTAGCCTAAAGATGTGTTATGTACCTGAGGTACAACTTATCCCATACAAAATGGCATTTGAGGAAATGGATTCCACCTCTTGGAAACAAAAGATTTCTAACATCATCTCTAGGATGGGTTTCTCTACGCCCATTCTAACATCTATGGGTTATGATAGAGCCAAGCAAGTTTTGATGGAGCGTCTTAAAGATATAGAACTGCAATCTCAACTGGCCGAAATTACAAGTTGTACATCAAATAAGTTGTATATGCATTTAGCCATTCCCCCTTTCTCCCTCTCAAAATATCTGATAGATTTACCCTCAAGAAGGTTGAGAGTGGCGTTTTCTTGGGCACGGTTAAATGTTCTTCCGGTGGCAGATCACATGGGTCGCCTTCAAGGTATCCCAAAGGACGTTAGAGGTTGTCATTGCAATCACCTGATACTGGAGGACGCTGCCCATTTTATTTTAACTTGTGAAAGTTACTCAGATATTAGGAAAATTTATATTCTCCCATTGTTGACACAACTGACTGGAAGAACAATTGCTGAAAAGTTGTGTTTTTTACTGCGTGATTTTAGTAAATATGTAACTTTTAGAACAGCGAAATTTCTGGTTTTGGCCATGCATGTGAGAGTAAATAGTGTTGACTCTAGGGATGTAATTTCATGTATATGAGAAGTGTATAAATGGCTGGTGGCTATATACAATAAAATTTACTGACTGACTGACAAAATGAGCCCATTTTACAATAGGGACATCTATAGGATGAACAGCGGCATGGAACCTGCGTTTCTGATTCCTTAAGAGACTCATCTCTGAAGGTTTACAAGAAAGCAGCCAAAAATCAGTTCTTAAGGGCAGTATTTCAAAATAAGGTGGCAACCTACTAGCCAGGATAATTGTACCTAAAATGAATGTTGGAGATTTAACAGCATGTCCTGTTTGAATTGTTTGGGGGGAGAATGACAAGGAATTGCTGCTTGCAGAATGCAACAGAGGTCAATCTTGGAACAGAAGATCATAGGCATTGTTTTTTAGGCTGTGGGAGTTCAGGGGTATATTTTTTGGGAGAAGAGAATTATCTCAGAAGTAAAATGGCTCACCTGAAATATACATCAGCCCCCCATACACTGTTCCAGCATGGCCATAGTGGGGCTCATTCATTTTTGCCACGTAACTCCATTCGTTCATCCTGGGATTGTAGCACTCTACTGTGGCTGTTAAAAAAAACACAAGCAAACATAAAAGCTGTGAGACTATCTACTACATTACAACTTCTCTCTCTCTCTCTCTCTCTCTCTCTCTCTCCTTCCCTCCCCAGATCACTCAAGCAAATTAAGCCACATAAAATGGAGGAGGAGGGAGTTTGCTTCAAATACACAATCTAGCACTTTGCTTCAAATACAATATCTAGCACTTTGCTTCAAATACACAAGCAGCCTTTATACAGCTTTGTGTTATAATGCAGGTCATATTCTTATTCCTCATACTGAAGATTCAGGGAAGAGAAAAGAACACACACAAATCACAACTTTGCACAACGCTGCTGAGCAGTATTTGAACAGTAGTCATTCCAAATTGCAATGAGTACTCACCATGACAAATTATTCCAACAACTTTACCAACAGAGCAACATTGGGCTGTGGAGTGGGGAGGCCTAATAAGGAGTTTTAACTAAGTAGTATTACTCTTCCAGCAATAGGTGGCCAAAATCAGACAAAAACACTTATGCTAGAGCTAGATATTCTACGTTGTTCTCTGAGATAAAGGTAGTTCTTCAGCAGCCGCAGCTCCTGCTGCCAATTTGACCTGGCAAGGGAAAGACCTTCCAGCCATCAGGAGAATAAGGCATGTGAACTGGTCCTCCGGTTTTATGCATTTATTTACACGAACTATTGAACACAAGCTATTTTGTAACTTCTGGAGTTCCTTGCAGAAGCCGCCACTCCCAACCACTGCTACCAATATCTCTCATTTCCTTTCAGTACCACTGTTATTTCTGGCATGTTCACTCAAGTCTATTTTTTTTTAGCCTAGTGATGTGAAAATGGATGTGCAGAAACGTTCTTTTCATTTCTACTTCTTCTAACAAAAGCACTTGCACACACACAGTGCATGTGACCTTCTCCCTAGTTTTCCTGCAGTTACATCTGCTTGACAGAGCCCAAAATTTAAAGTTGCAAAAGCAAAATCACGTGTCAATTCGCATACATTATTAGATGGGCTACGATGTTCAAATGCATAGTACAAGGTGCCACGCTAGTGGGATTTCATAGTAGAAAACATCATGGTTCTGCGATGTTAGATACTTAAAACAAATAAAACCCCGCACATTAGAAAGCAAAGTTCTAGACTAGCCCTCTTCTTACAGGTCAGTGTAATAACTTCAGGATTCCTCTTTTAAAAAGCATGGGTGGGTGTGTTGCTTTTCAAATATACACTCCCCAATCCCTGGGGCTGTATCGTGCAATTATATTGAATGTATAGACAGACTTTTCTTTTAATGCATGGTAGAAGCACACAACGATTTTACTGCCCCACAACATTGCAGGCCGTTAGTAATATTTCTCTGCTTGTTTTGATCAGCTTGTTTACTAATACTTCCATCCCACCAAGCACTGCAACTGACTCAAAGCATCTTCCATGGTTGTACAGCACGACCGTGTTCCTTTCACGCTTCTATGTGGAGGAACACTCCCTCCCTCCACCACAAACACACACACACACAGACACCAAACTTGGAAGATGAGCAAAGAAGTAGTCCTGAGTTAAAATCTTGCTATCAACATTTCAAGTGAGCCTGGGCTACCTTAAAAGGACATAGCTGCAATGCATAACTTCAGCACAGCTGAACGTAGACAACTCTACCCACTTCCGTCAGCCAGGAGACCAAGAACCACTGGGAGGCTGCACACACACACCCTTGCAAGGGGGAGACCAACTTGGCCCTATCCATGATTGGATGCTGTGCTCACTTTCTCTTCCCTCCACATGAGAAGGGGCTGTCTTATCTTTGAATATCTGAACAGCGCTCTAAAAATTAGGTGCTTTATAGCAGTCAAACAACAGAACTGCCAAACTATCGTGGGGATAATCATTCCGCATATGCGCATCTATCACTCGCACATGCGCAGGCGCCACCAAGAACAACCGCCACAGTCAGAGTCACATCCCTTTCTCCAAATGGAGCAACTTCCCACATTTGACTGTGAGCTGCCAAGCGATGACACTTCCGAGCAGTTTATGTGCGCAAGTGAATCAGCCCACACAGTCATCATGATGTAAAAGCCACAAAGGCCTTGACTCACAAGTCAAGAGGCATCAGCAGCCAAAGCCAACAAAGGGAAGGTTGTGTGGGATCCCCCCTGGGCACAAGCTCCATGGGTATTAATGAGAGCTGAACAGGAGGAGCTCTGTCCAAACTCATTCACTTGAAATGAGGAGACAGGGAGAGACATCAAGAGAACCCGACCCAAACCGCAGCTGAACACCCAAAAGAAGATTCCCTAGCCTATTTTTCACAAATTGTTGTTTATCTAGTAAACACACAAAAAATTACCCTTTTAAGTACTGAAGCTTCTTCTAAAATGCTTTAACTTGAATTACAAGGCTGGGAACTACAACAACTCACACAAAATTATGTTACGTCATTGTGAGATAGTCCACCCTTAACCAAGAGCCATGTGCAATGGCAGATAATCTGTTCACAGTTTTACCTTTATCTTTTAAAAAAAGATCCTATACATTCTAGATGGACTTAAAAGCACTGTATTTTTGTTGCTTTTGCCCATGTCTTGGTTCACTTTCTGCCCTTGAGGATAACGCAGAAGCTTCAACATGTGCAGAATTTGGCTGCCATGATTTTAACTGATACAGCCAAGTTTCTTCATATTACTCCAATTTTAAAAGGGCTGCACTGGTTGCTCATTTGCTTCCGAGCCCAGCTCATTGTGCTGGTCCTTTCAATAGCTTGGGACCCAAATATCTGAAGGGGCATCTCTTTCCATATCAGCCCGCCTGTGGCTTAAAAGTCCTCTGGTGATGTCCAGTTCCAAGTACCTTCCTTACTGGAAGTGTGCCATATAACTATAAAGGAGAGAGGCTTTTCAGTGGTGGTGTCCTGGCACAGGAAGACCCTCCCTAAGGAGGCATGCCTGGCCTTTAAATGTCAGGTTAAGACATTCTTATTCAATCAGACATTTTAAACGTATGTACTTGCTTCCACATTGTTTCTGTAGTCCTACTTCCAGTGTATGATCTGTAATCCTATTTGCAGTGTCTGATTATGTTATGATGATAATAATAACATTTTTGTTTTATAATGCAACAGCCACACAAAGAAGTCGGTGCTTGAACATTCACCTTCTCTCAAGGTCACCATACTTGCGTAACACACTTGTAAAGAGGGTAGACAGAATGTAACACTGAGGTTGCCATCAAATGACACTTCCAGAGTGCGAGTCTGTTGCAGCAAACACAACAAAAGGGCTTGTGGCACCTTAAAAACTTCACAACTTTTTTTGTGTACTAAGCTTATAACATAATAAACCTGCTAGCCTTTTCATATACGCCAATGCTATTGCTTTTGCAATGCAACACTCATCTCTTCATTTGAATAAGAACTATCAGTAGTTAATGCAAGGGCCCACTAATTATCACGCATGTCACAAAGTTTGGAAGGGTCTGAGCACCTCTACAGCAGTGGACTTTTTTTAAAAAAACAAATTTTTATTTTCAACATAAAATACAACATAATCATAACATAAAATACTAACAAAACCTTAACACCCCCCGTGCTCCCCCAACCCAATGAGACCTTCATTTTTTTCCCCATTTATATTATACATTTTTCCAAAATTGTAAAGAATCTTTTAAAGGTGTGCAACCTTTCCCCTTTATTAATACAAATTCCAAAAATGGCCCCCATATACTTTCAAAATCATTCTTCTTGGATAATCCCCTCTTTGCTTTTAAATTACATGTTAATTTATCATTAAGAGCAATATCCCATATTTCTTTATACCATTCTTCTATCGTATAATTCCCTTGTATTTTCCAATTCTTAGCTATCATTAATCTAGCGGGTGTCAGAAGGTTGTTAATCAAATCTCTCATATTTGGATTCCCAATTCCTTTATCCCACATTGCAAGTAAAGCCAATTTTGGACTTGGCTCCACAATACTTCCCATTATTTCACTTATTTCTTTAAACACCCTTTTCCAAAATTTTTGTACATGCTCACAAGTCCACCACATATGAAAATGTGTCCCAACCTCCTGACATCCCCTCTAACAGTTCTTTGAGAATTTCTTGTCTATCTGGTGTAATCTTACAGCAGTGGACTTGACAACTTCAAGTGACTGGAACAAACCAATTCCCGCACATACACGCTCCGAACATATGCGCATGTTATCGCCAAGCTGCTTTGTACCTCTGATGAAGTAAGCATGTGCATACAAGAGCCTATTCTGCAATCAATTAGCCAGACTTTTAAGAAGCCACCACAAGACTCAGGTGCTCAGTTCACACCTTTTGCTGTGCCAGCATTCATTTTTATGCAGAGGAGGAGCTGGCACTGCCCTCCCACCCACAATGCCCCTCTCTCAACCTATGAGAAAGACTCCACACGGAGGCCCACAAATGCATCGGCCCAGTTCACATAGTCTTCCCTCTACCACCCTCTCCATTCCCCTTTTCTTTTCTGAGAGGAAAGAATGGAAAGGATCAGGCTACTATGCAGAACGTCTGCCTTGCTAGTGAAGTGCGTATGTGGTGGAAGAGAGGCATACCTGCCTATTTCTACAGGGCATGAGGGTGGTTGGCATGTGAAACAGGCCATTGCCTTCTCTATTGCACCAGACTAACACAGCCATTTAATGTTTCGCAGTCTTGCTGGGGCTTCTCTAGAAAAAAAACTCCAGACATGCACATCTGCTTCTCCAACTGCACCACAGTACAGGCATAAAAGAGCTCTTAATACCTCCCTGCCTGTAGCCACCTCCAGCCTAATCCAAGGACGGCAAGGCCAGAAGACTCATTCCTCAGAGGACAATGCTGTTCAAAATTCCCAGCCTTATTAGATTTTAGTCACAGCTGGACCCTCGTGGCATTAAAAAAAAAAACTATGTAAACACTTCATTCTAAATCAAAAGGAGCTCATGAAAAACAGCTTCTCTTGGAAAGTGGACTGGAGCTTTCTAAATCACAAAAGGAACAATACTCTCAAGATAGCACTGATGGAAGGGCAGAGTAACTGGGCTCACACAACACGATAACCCATTATGGGTGACAAACCATGGTGGGTTGTCATGTAGACTGAACCCAGACCAATTCTCACAGGGTACCATGTGCATGGGCAACAAATCACCCCAACAACCCATCACTTGTTCTAAGGATTGTCATACCCACAATGGGTTGATGTGTCCTCTGAATCTAGACATGCCAACCTGCCGTGGATTACAGGCACTGAGCTGCTCAGCAAAAGCAGAAGAAACTCCTTCCGCTCTTCCTGAGTGTAGCCAAGCCACTTCCAGTGCCCCCCAACAGCAACTGCCCCTCCAACTGTACTCAAATGGCATTTTGGAGGGGCTGTCACTGGCTCTCCCTGGCAGCCACGAGCCCCCTGTCCTGCTCTGATTGCAACCCTGTTTCCTCAACTGTCAAAGGCTGTCAAACTAGCCTATATACAGTCTAGCCTTGCCTTGTATGTATGACAGCTCAAACATACAAGGTTCCACGCAAGGCAAGCCTGTATGAGTTTCACACTTTCATAACTCTGAAATCCTGATTAAAAAAAGAATTAGAACAAGGACATTTGCACATATTCCCCGGGGCTGAAAAATATGAAAAATGTTATTTGGGCCCCATTTTCTGCAAAAAACAAGGCTCTTATTCTAACTGGGGTCACGCTTGAAATGAAGACAGGGGAGATGACGGCAGAGAAGATGGGTTCTGCCCTCATTTCCCCTGGGATACCAGTTGGAGCTGACTGGAGGACCAAGTCGGTAGGAACTGGCAAACAACCCACAGTGAGCCTGATCATCTGTCAGGCTCATCATGGGCTCATCATGGGCAGTTTGGACAAAAAACCATGCTGCATGGCTCATTTCGCAGGATGGGTTGTCATGTCCTGCGAACTCAGCCAGTATCTTTTACTAATGGAACAAAGTGTGTTTCTTTGGAATGTCTCACAGTTGCATTCTAGCAAGTTGAGAATCACACTGGTCATTTACTTGCTGTGCTTTTGCTCCAAGAAAGTGAAACCTCACCCACTGCTCTCCTGCAACTTAGTGGAATGAAAATTCGCCATCTTCCCTCTCACCATCCCCTAGTTATTTCTTTAATGACAGAAAGGGATGGTTATGTTAATTCTTCACCCTTTGCTGCAAGTACTCTTGAAGGTTGCAATAAAAGTGAAAAATGACTTGCAATGCAATTAACGAAAAGGGAGAGAGAATATTTCAGCCCCCAAATCATAAGCAGCCAGCCAGCCACTGATTTTCATACAAATGGATTGAACTCCTTATGGAAATCAATGCAACTGTTTAACAGCCCATAGAATGTTCAAGGTAACTGCTTACGACAGGAACTGAAAAGGGTCAGAACACATCAAGGAAGAAGGAATTAAGCGAGGTTCATCATCAGTAGAGGTGGGTGATGCTCATCTACAGAATTTCAATAAGAACATGGCTGCCTGAATTCCACAATTATGAAGATGCAGATACTAAATGAGCAAAAGCAGGAATCTGCCCGTGCATGATGCACAATACCTCCCATGTTGCACAGAAAACCCCAAATTATCAGGCAGAGTATTTCACACTGTTGTATTCACCATCTTACTCATAAGGACAACAGCGAGGGGAACATAACTTAACTCTAGTATGCTGAGATTAGGTCATTCAAGAACAGGCTCCAGAAACGCACTTCTTCAAAAGTTAGACAAAAACGTTTTGTTTAACAGAATGGAATTTCTTAGAAGGTCAGGATAAAAAGGACTTCTCAGGCCCAAGTGAATACTTACCTAACTCACCAGCTGCATTTCGACCACCGACTGCATACAGATGTCCTTTGAGGGCACTTAGGTGGAAGAAGGTTCGCTTTTCATTTAAAGAAGCCACTTGCATCCACTTATTATATCGAGGATCAAACCTGAACACTGTGTCAACCGCTGTCTTTCCTTTAGTATCGTAATTGCTCTGCCCGCCAACAACGTAAAGGAAGTTCCCAATCACAGCTATGCCATGCTGGTAACGGGGCGCATCCATGGGGGCCAGAGACCTCCACTCGTGTGCTTTTTCATCGTACATCCGCAGCTCCTTGCTCACAACCAGCTGCTGCCGGAGCACTCCGCCCAGCGTAACCAGGTGGGTGCTGTCTGAACGGATGGCTGTCCTTTCCGACTGCATCACTGGCTGCATATAGGGCATCATTTGGTAATTGCTGGCTTCCAAGAGCAAGTTGACACAAGTGTTGTCAGTCCTCATGAAATCCACTGTTTGGACGTAGTTGATAAGATCCTGCGGGGTCATCAGCGGGAACCGGATGTTCTTCATGAGCTTGGCCGCACACTCCATCCGCAGCTCCTCATACCGTAGCCAGCGACAGGCAGCCTTGAAGAGTTCCAACTCCGTGCAGTGCTTAAGGCTATTGCTTGAAAGGACAAAGGCAAGGCGCTCAAAGGGGAGTTTCACAAACTCGCCAGTACTTAGTAATGCTGGGAAGTTCTTGAGGATGAAATTGTTCACATATTTATCCACTTCTGTGAGGTTGTACGTATTGGCGATCCGCCCCACCTCGACACAGTTCTCCAAGGAAACCTTTTAAGGAAATAAGAGAAACGAGGAATCAGACCCATTTTAAGCTCGGACTTGATGTCCACTGAAGTACATTAGAGTAACGTGAGTCTCACTAGGGATGAAGACACACTTACACTCAAGGCGATTTAACACCAGCAAATGGAACATGTCCTCAGACTGTGCAAGAGCAAACCTAGCCAGTTTTTGGAGAGACACGTGCAAACAGATTGTCCAGATGAACCATTCCACATTATAGGAACATGGGGAAATGCCTTATATTGAGTCAGACCATTGGTCCATCTAGCTCAGTACTGCCTACACTGACTGGCAGAGACTCTCCAGGGTCTCAGGCAGAATCTTTCACAGTAAACATGGAGATACCAGGAACTGAACATGAGAATGGACTCTACCACTGAGCTACTGCCCCTCCCTTTGTAATAGCATGCATATTTAGGGAAATTAATCTCCAACGCCATGGCCCAAATGTATGGACAGTTACTCAAATGTAAGAGCTGCCCTGTTGTATCAGACTAAAGCCAGCATCCTGTTTCCAATCAGGGCCATTCTGGTACCTGTGGGAAGCTCATGATCTGGGTGGGAGAACAATGGTCTTCCCATGTTTTAAATCCAGACATCAGAGACAAAGGGCACAAAGCAGGCAGGAAAGCCCAACGATTATGGGATAGCTGAGGAGCGGAGAAGAATGCCTGCAATAAGAAGGGGATGTAAACCAGGTAGGAAGACCCAACAACAAAGGGGAAGGGAAGTGCAATCCTGCTCCCAATAGCAAATCTCTGGGGGCATCAAAACCCTTAATGCTTTAACCTAGTTTTACTCAAGATGGCCGGCATCACTATAGGCCCTCTCTGGGTAGCATCCAAGGTCAAGATTCTGGTGAGCGCCAAAATTTCTCCAAAAATAAAGCTTCTCTCTCCCTCCCGCCTTCTCAGTGCCCGTGCCTCCCTCACTGGAAATAGATCACATCACCTCCCCAATCTGTGTACTTAGCTAACTAGTATGTGCAGGCACAAATGATTTCTCATGCATTGCTATCAATTTCACATCCTGAAAAACCACCCTTCCCTAAACTGTGCAAGCCTTTGGGTGGGGGAATTTGAGGGGTCAAGCACTGAGGGTCCTTGGAGGGGCAGCATTTTTAATAGCTAGTACAGCTGAGGTCCCCTTGTCCTCAGATGTGGGTGGGGAGGAGGGTCAACTTTCACCTATTTCACTCTGTCTTCCCAGGCAGAACTCATCCTTGTTCTAGAAAATAAGCGTTGCTTCAATTCCTTCCCCCCACATCCACCCTATGATCAGTCCCAAAATGATCTAGATTACAAGAACCCCATTTTGATATATATTTTTTAAAAAAACAATAAGTTCAAGACACCAACTGTACTGAACCCTAGTCGTGTGGTGAATTTTCCGAGGCATTTATGCATTACACCACACTATTAGCTTTCTCATTCCCAACTGACAGATTCCCAATAAATTACTGTATTACTATTGGCCATTGCTCATGAGGTACATAAAACAGAAGACTAAGGGACAGGTTTTTCCTTATCTCTTAAAGCATTTACTGCTTGAATTATCTTATTAGCTTTGCTAGCTACATGGCATTGTGTTCTAGCCAACTAAAAGCTCTTTTTATGAAGTCCTTGAGCTTAAACCCCAATCTTAAAACGTTTGCTTAGAAGATTCCAATTCTGGGAAGATGTCCTTTCAAGCAACTGTTTAGGTTTGCAGCCATATAGTTCTAACTGTTTGCATTACAGTATAGGCAGAAACAACATTTCTCAAGAAGTATTATGTGATCAAATTATCAGGCTATCTTTTATAGGACGTTATAAACAACTTGAGTGTCAGGAGGTTGTTTTGTTTTTAAATTCAACACTTAAACACTCAGTTTTCAGACGGTGATAAGAAAAATTGCTCCACAGCTGGAAATTTTAACAAGAACTTGCAATCCTACGCACACTTACTTGGGAGTACGTCTCACTGAATGGGACTTACTTCTGAGTAGACATGTATAAGATTGCACTGTTAGTGAGGCGTTTGAATACCGGACAAAGATCAAACTTCAAGACTGTCAGAATCCTGCACATGTCCAACTCTGCTGGCAGAATTCAATGAGAAACACTGTGTGCCTGCAGGAGGGGGGAAAAGTAACCCAGCCTCAGCTATGTACCTTTAAATAAAAAATTAAAAAACAGCTGAAGAATAGTGACCTTTCACGTAGGGTTGTTTTGAGGACTTTGTTTTTTTAAAAAAAGGCTTTTAACGTTCCAAGAATTGTAGAAATGATTCACTCCTTCACTTTTTACAGAAAAACAATAGCTGAATGGGTAAGTAATTATTCTAAGAGAGAGTGAAGGAGAGTTCCTGCCAAAATGAATGGCCTTCACCTTGAATGGTTTTCTCTAGGCAGCTGATGGGTTCATGAGTATGGCCTGACCTGATTGCAACAGCTCAGCCAGAAGTACCTACACAGCACGAAAGGCAGCATTCACAACTGGAATCATCCCAGGGGCCACTTTTACAATTACGTCTCTTAAGAGACCAACACTGTTAACTGGAGAAATCCATCCTTGTTTGTCTCATTTAATTCATTGGGCCGGTTCATGTGATCACTGGAGACCACCGTGGCTTATTTAAGCCATGGCTGGTCAAGGTGCGTGCCAGTGGCCATTTTGAATATTCAGCCCCTCAATATTAGCCCTCAAACAACCCCTGCTGCCTGGGTTTGGATGACATGGCAAACTATGGCAACCTCCCACCAGGGGCTGAATAATCAAAATGGCTGCCATCCCACAGCACAACCCACCATGGCTTATATAAGCCACAGTGGGCTGTGATGATCATGTGAACCCGGTTATTGTTTCCTTTGTAATCTATTCTCTATTAATCTATTCCCCCTTTTTCTCTGTACCCCCATCAATCACTCTATGCACAAGCACGACTTCATTCATCCTCTTTCTGCATCCCATGCTACTTCCACCCTTGGAAATTTCTGCACTCCATCTGCTGCTTCATACCATGCTGGACATAATCACAGATTGCTACGTCCTCATAGGTCATCTCTGTCACCCCACCTTGCTGTCCATCCACCCATTTGCCTTTGTCCCTTTTATCTTCATCCACTTGCTCTCTTTTGTTTTTTTCCATTTCTTCCTCCCCTACTAAACCTTATTGCTATTGTTCGGTAACAACAGCATATAAGGCTTTCATTCTGCCAGCAACTTCCACACCAAGTCACAGAAGCCGATGGATCACAGTTGGTTGGCTACAACAGGCTGGAAAAATTGGTGCAAACTCAAACACGTGTTTTCCTGGCCAGGGAGAGCAACCATCTCCCATCCCCATCATTGATAAGCCTGTAATCCTCCACAAAGCAGTACATACAGGCTGCAAACTATGAATGCCCAGAATTCCTCCAGGACTCACGAAGAATCTGGAAAGGGGGTTGTAGCCACAGGATTTATGTTCTGCTGTCTTCACTCTTATGACTGAAAAACAAGCCAAAAAAAAGGAAGCTAGAAAACTTAAATCTCTTTCTTGTTATGTGGCAGAAACCCCTTGGTTGCATAGCTTGGAAACACAGCGAAGGGTTGCAAGGAGTTTTAGATACAGCTACTGCCACTAAAATGAAAAGCCAGAGATATGAGTAGCTGATGACAGCAGTTCCAAATAACACAGCTGAAGCCTGAAAATTGTGAGAAATAAATTGGAGCAGCAGAAACAGAAATGAAAATGGAGAGGATTTAGGAGATGCCACAGCAGTTAATGGGGTTTGCAAGCGTAACCAACACACAGATAATCCTATATCCTCATTGCTAAACCCAGGGATAAAGTACGTGGATCTTCCTTTGCCTCCTGACTGTCCTCTGGACCTCAACACCCAGACATCCAGAATTTAGACATAGCTTCCGTTATCGGAGATTCCAGACAGGCTCCAGAATTGGAATTCTACTCCTTCCATATAGTATTGGCTGGCTATTCAGAAACTTAAAACACATGCTCAAGGATTATACATCTCAAGCTGAAAATGATGCACTCCTGTAGAACAATCTTCCCCAATCTGGTGCCCTCCAGATGTGTTGGAGTGCAAATTTCATTATTTCCAGCCACCATGGCCTATGGCCAGGAATAATGGAATTGTAGTCCAACATGTCTGAAGGACATCAGGTTGGGGAAGGCTGCTCTCCAACGTTTAGCACACAAAGTGTTTCACAATCTTTTTCTTACACAGCTGTTGAGACTCTTGTTTCTCTCTCTCATCAATCTCCAAACGTGGTTTAAAATCCACAACTGTCATTTTTTAATTATTGCATGTTAAATCAATGTCATGTCGGTTTTTCTGAGGGCACTATTTTTGGCAGGCAATCTGAAAAAAAAGCCATAGATGTCTCTGGCTTTTTAAGCACAACTCTTAAGCCCTTCTGCCCTGACCAAAACACACATATAAATCAGAGATAATGGACCTTATGTAACCACAAGACGCTCTCGCCCAAACCACAGAGCAAACAAAACCTGCATAGTGCCTCTCGGTGCAGAGCCCAGATGTTACATGCAGAAAATGTCTGCCTTAGTACGAGAGGACAGTTTACAATCTGGACCTTCAGTTCTCTCTCACCCAAGAACCTCCCAAATGGTGTGAAACCTCAGACATTCACCTTGGACATGAAACCTGCCTGGGAATATATGTCAAAAGTTTGGAATCCTGAATAAAAAAAGGGGAAGAAGCAAGAACACCTCATTCACATGTAACGGGCATCATGCATTACCCAAGGAAACCCTGGACTCGCCACCCAGTGTACACTCAAGAGGAAACAGCAACAAGCCCAGGCACCCTGATTATTATGTAAAAACAACTAAGAGTTTTACGCCACCTTTAAGGTGCCAGGATTCTGTTTTTACTGCAGCAAACGTAACATGGTTACACTTCTGGAAGCTGTATGAATATATGCACTTGTCTCGTTCATACTTTACTCCTCTAGGTATACACCTAAGATGTGTAATTTGTGAAGAGAGACCCCCAATCCTTCTACCCGAACACTGTGCAGAGGAAGCATGTGCATTATTTGGTCTTGTTTATGCAGTTCATGAGAGAGAGACAGAGAGACAGAGTCCATAGGCAAAAGAAGAGACCAAGATTCTTTAGGCTTAAAACTTGTCTACAAACTGTTTTGGGGGCCAGGATATGCACTGGAAATTCATTAATGCACATCTCAGATTGAGCATTTGACTAGTCTAAAAGATATAGCAAATGACTGCCAAATAATAGATGAAACAGTGTGAAATAATGGTCACGAGTTTTCAATTTATATACTATATATTAGAACAAGATCCTCCATTGTTTAATGTTTTACTCAAGGCAGCACCTTACATATTTTTCTTTTTTTAAACAACAACCTTAAACTGGTAGCTTTAAGTTCTTTCAACAGCTACTGTGTGTCTGGACCTGTGTCCCATCCCCCACAGAACCTTTAGAGAGCAGACAACCCTATTACATGGAGGGAGTTACAGCAACAAGCAAGAGGGAGCCATGCAGTGACTGCATGTTCCTCTTTGGCGATGTCTGTGCTTCTAGCAGGTGGATAGTAGGAGGATCTTTTTCTTTGCTGCTAGGTTTGTCCCTGACTGCAGCAGGCCTTGTGGGGAAAAGCAACCCTCATTTCTGTGCCCTTGCAAACCAAGGACACTTTAATGAAATAAAAGAATCTGTCATTCACATCGTGGCATTCCTGGAATATTTGACCACAGTCAAATAACAAGCAGTGAATTGACCTATGCAAATTTCACCAAAAAGATCACCAAACTCATCAGCAGTCTGAGCTGGTCTCATCCATCTCTCTTACAGGAGAAATAATTAGTCTGCGGAACTCCCTGCCACAACTATTCCAATATCCACACCTGCTTTAGTTTCAAGAGGCATTTAACAGAACTGATCGAGGAATCTATCAGGCTGTCAACTCACTGTGATTTAACACAAAAAAACGAGACAAACTGAGCAATAACCTAAGATGTCTTACCCCAGATATAAGAAACACCTTACAGAAGTCCAACACAGGCAATATCTGTAAAAAGCTGGCAGCTTCTAGAGTATCCTGAAGGTTGTCCATGTTCAGAGAAAGTTTTGCAGTATAAATAAAATCAATGATCTTCTTTAAACCTATTTTGTTCACGCCATGGAGCTTAATGCACATTAAGTCTTGTTCTTTCATCCCACCTGAGAACAAAATTTAGATAAAATATGGTTAAAGCTGGAAAGAGATTCCCCTATAAAAATTTCTTGCCCCAGAGGAAGAAATGCTTCATACACGAGCATTAGCTGAACAGATAGAAAAATATTGGATGCAGAAACATATACACAACCACAAAAGAATATTTCATGCTGAACACACATGCTCCAATATGGCAGAACTTAGCAAAACACAGAAGTGTGCTTCACCCCCATTAACTGTACCTGTGAACATGGCCTTGAAGTAATCACTAGCCGACGCCATCATTGCCCTATGAACAGGAAACACTTCATCACCATCGCCTGGCACTAGCGTGACATCACAAAGCAAACCTTCTATTCGGAGCTGGTCAAAACCCTACAAGAGAAAAGACTGCATGAACAGCTCCCCTCAGCTGTGAGAGCAAGATCTATTTCCTGCAAAATAAAAGCCATTTCGTAGTCATTCAAGCAGCCCCACACCTTTTTGCCAATTACAAGAATCAGAAAGTCCAGGGTTCATGATCCCCCTAGTATCACCTCATGCCAAATTTAACGATAACTATCATTGCTCAAAAGCTGTCCATTTACAGGACACTGAAAAGGATCCAGTCTGTTATTTCACTGTTGGGTGAAAGTTTCTACAGACCGCTTCCCTTCTGAACACAAAGCAAAGGACTGGAACAAGTCCCCAACACACAGACGTAGTTATTAGAGCAACAGCTCTGCTTTGGTCATTCAACGATCTGCAAGTCATCCCAGACAAAGACAGGCTGAGTTTTCTATTTGATGCAGACTCACAATCTACATGAAACGACCAGCTTCCCTGTCATTTAAAAAGGACAGTAGAAATATGAGGAAAGAACAATTACCTCTCTATATCCCACTAATAATTAAGCAACTACCATACAGAAGTTTAAGGATGTGAAACACTAAGAGACTGGAAGAAAGCCCAGGACAAGGTTTTCTCAATTGTATTGAGCCTCTCTACATCTATTATCATCTTCTGCACCAGTGGTAAGTAACTTGTAGGCCAAGACATCTGGTCGGCCACTTATCTCTCGCCACTAGCTATACTGGCTAAGGCTGATGGGAGTTGTAGGCTAAAACACCTGGAGGACCACAACACTTCTGTTCTACACAGAGTCCAAACCTGGATGTATCATTGGGGATATCCACCCAGCTGAATTCGTAATCTAAAATTATCCACTGTCATCGCCTTGCAAGTGATGACCTGCTGGTAACCATTAACCAAAAACTCTGGGATTTGGTTACAATTCATTAATGTACATTGAAATATTAATGATAAAAACTGAAATGCTAAAAGTCCAGTATCCTTGGTAAATTATACTGATGCATGTGCAACCCATTTAAAGTAGTCTTTTTTAAAATTAAAACTAGCCTAAAAAGCCATAAAGAACATGAAAATTCAGATCAGGAAACTCAAATATATCAAAAGAAACAGTTATACAATGGGAAAGCAATAGAATCGGCTGAACAGAATGAATACTGAACGTTATGTAGCCATAACTTTCAAAACTGGGCAGGCCTCACAAGCATGAGGTACATTACTTCACTATTTATGTTAATCCAAGGATGGACAAGAGACAGCTCCTAGTGGTAGAGAGCCAAGCTATGAATATGAATAGGAAATCCCCAATCTAAATTTTGCCACTGCCATGAATTCACTTGATGGACTTAGTATTATAATTTCCCCATATTGCGGAGGGGTATGCAGAGGTTGAGAGAGAACGGCTTACCTAACGCTTCTAATAGGCTGCTGCAAGAATAACTGAGACAATGGATTTGATGTACTTTGAACACTCTGAAGCACTCAGTAAGCGTTCGTACTGCTGTCCCACTCTCTCACCAGCTGCTTATTTTTCCTTCCCATCAGGAGCTTTCCCTTGCCACCGCCTTTTGTATGTTGGCCCTCACCAACTCTACCTCCTCCTGGGCATCTATGTGAGGGCATAAACAAAGGGAAGGAGATGGGATGCTATTCAGCCTGAAGCCAGTGCACACGCATGCACACTAAGGGATTATTTTTCGTTCCGTTTAAGACGGTCTGGGAGCCCACAAAAGCTTCGGGCCATCTCTGCAATATTTCACTTCCAATACAAAATCAGCAGAGCACAAACTGAAAGTGAGGTTGGAGGAAGTACCCAGAATACAGGCGTCATTATGATCATGGCTCCAATTCTCTACACAATCAGCAAGTGTACAATGCAAGAGAACCAGGATGTGGGACTTAGCCTCGTTTTATAGCAATTCCAAATGCAAATCACAGATCTGCGTAGCACCCAGTAGTGGCGGCAGATGGTTACTATAACCATACTCACAGGATGTGTCTGGACTCCAGCACAGTGCACTGATAGATAATGAAATTGAACTGCCCGTCGAAACATGCTCTGAGCTAAGAGAACAAAAAGGTAGGAAGAGCAAAATATTAACATCGAAAGACAGCTTTCCCTGGCAAATTCCCTTGAAGCTATTCAGATGTGGCCCTTCAGCAAACAGCTCTCTCTGCCTGCACAATGTCGAACTCGCAATGCGGTCTCCTTCAATTACAGAGAAAGGCCAGGTTTCTTGACACTGCTGCCAATCTGATCGGAATGTTTAATTGGCAAAAAGGAGGAGGGGAAAGAGAAGGAATTTCAGGAGCTAAGAAATGCACTCACTTGTACTCTTCCTTTCAAATAGTTAGGTTGCCTGGTCTGCAATGGCATTGCCAAAGCAACAGACTTAACACAGAGACAAGTGGTATAATCCGACTGAGGACATCCCAGAGAAATCCCACTGAAATAAATGGAACTCTCAAAACGAAGATATGCCAGGCGGTTCAGTTCAAAGAGTTAACCTACCTGTAATACTACAGAACTATGAGTGTTGCTGGTGAAAAATCTTGTGGTCCCTGCCTTTGATGACTGCAGATGGGCAGACACACCCATATCGCTGCTCCCAAGAGATACTTTCATGTGAGGGTCTTCCTCTTCAACCAGAGATCTAAAAGGTAAAACAGAAGAAAGCAACCTTAAGCCAAGCCTGCTTTCCCTCACACAGCACATGAATGACAGCCACTGCTGAAAGTTCATTTTGGAGTCCAACCACAGACTTGTGGGTGGATCTAGAGTGGATTTAAATAAGATATCATTTTAAAGCTTAAAGTGTGATGTGGCGATTTTTAATTTTTATTTCAGATTTTGCTGCAAGAAGTTAACAACTACAACTGTACTAATTTTACCGTAGTTAACTTTACTTGCAAATATACCCTCCTACCAAGGTGCGGTTGGACAGGAAACCATGAAAGTCTTGACAAGAAGTGCTGCCCATAATTTAAGTGGTATATTGAGCGTTGGTACCCATTACAGCCTCCAGTGGAAAAGATGCAGCTGGTGCCCCCTTATGTATGGCGGTTTGCATACGTATTACTCCATGCATACTCAGATGTATATAACTATCCACTAAACTTAAAACACGTCAAAAACACAAGTACTAGTCTCATTGATTGTTCACATGCAGGTAAAACATTGGCCTCAAAATCAGTTTCAGAAATTACTCCAATAGTATAAGTGCTCTAAAAATCCAAGTAAATTTTAAATCCAAATACTTTTTGTAACCTGTTTTGAGAAATCCCAATTTTTAAAGAATTCTTGTGAACATGCATTTGGAGCTGACATTTCCTTGCTTTGAGTGAAGGAATCCACATCTATTTAAAGCAATTTCTGAAACTTGAGAATTTTTCAGGAATTAGTCAAAACCATGGGTAGTTTGGAGAAGGATCAGCCATAAGAAATTCTAAACAAGTAACTTGGACCACACAGTGAACACAGGTTTGAAGCACAGTGTGAAATACATGGAACACAAAGCATAGAAATGCAGAATGCATGTAGCAAGTCTCCATTTAAAATGTGACCACCCAGTTATCAGCACATGGGAACACGTGGAAAACGATGCCTCTTTTAGCACGCAGTGCTGTGAATTGCAATTAATATGTGAGAAGTAACCTCAAAAATCTGATGTCACATCTTGAATAATTGCATGAAACATTTCTACAACACTAATCCAAGGATTTGCTTCACTCGCGGTATTTGAGCCAGGAATAACTGTTAGAAAAGACTTATTTTAAACAAGTCCAAAAAAGCAGATGTTGGTACAATGGCAGAAAGATTTGCATTAGAAATCGTTCTTGAAGTACCCCTGTATTTTAGAAAGGTGTTCAGTAATCTTGAAGGTCATGCCAGATTTGTCTTTCATATCAGCAACAAATAAAGAGTATCTAACAGAAAAAGTATGTGTAAACCATCATTTGAGCTGAGAGAATAGAGGAGGAAGCAACTAACTCTTCCTTGCCAAATCGAATGTTGTTCCTGCAAAAAAGACTTTAAAGGTAACCCTTCACAAACAAAAGAACCACGCCCTTTAGCGGAAGAATGAACAAACTTCATCAATGACTTCACACACATATAATGAACCGAAACCCTTTAGACTATAAATGTGCATGTGGATGGGGGGGTTGGAGGTTCCCCCCAGGATATGCAAAACTAGCATGTCTGGAAGAAGTGGTCTAGACTAGTCTTCTCCCCAAGATCCTAGCTTTGCGTATGCAGGGAGTTTTCAATGTGTGGGAGCCTCCAAAATAAATTCTCGCCATTGAGTTTCTTGTTCCACTGGGAAGAACCTGAAGGAGCCACCTGTGGAAACTCAAGTCTCCAGGCAAAGCACTAGAGAAAGAATTTTACTTAGTTGGCAGGTGCACTAAAGAAAAGATTATTGAAATATAACTTCGAGGAGATTGCCAGCAACCTTTTGCTACTCAGTTGCGTGATTTCCAGCAGAAAAAGAGGGGCAGAAATGGCATGAATAAAAATAGCCATGACAGCACAAGGAGCTCTTTGCCCAAACTGACTTGCCAAGTGTGGTAGTCCCTACATGTCCCCTCCAAGTATGGAGGTCCCAAGACTGTAGAACTTTAGCCCACAGACGTAAAAGGCTTCGGTTTGCTAAGTCAAGCTCCCCATACCAGAACCACCTCCAAATCATCAAGCTGTGAATGAAGTGCAATAAGTGCAAGTCACAGGACAAGACTAGAAGAATAGGAGGTGAGAACAGAGCAAGATTAAAACAGGCACCTCAAGAGGAGAGTATGAAGCAGAGGAAGAAAGCTGGCTGGGCAGGACACCGGGAACTCTTCTAGAGTATGTTTTCAACACTGATATGTGAGATGGAAATCTTCCTTCCTCCTCTCTCCTTTCTTTTATTTAATTCATTCATTCATTCATAAATAAATAAATAAATAAACAAAAGAATCTTGGCTTTCAGGAAATATATTAAGTATAAGCTTTCTGCCTATGGAGTCTAAGGAAGCTCCCCACGTTATCACCAACATGTTCTTCCAACTGCAGGATGTATTTGAGTTTTTAAAGACATTTTTAAAATGCCAGTGCCAGGACACAAAAAGATTGTCAACAAGTGCCTTGATTTCCAGTAACTCATACCTGAACAACTGCAGATCCAAAACACTGGACCTTTAATGGCTCCTTTTCTTTTATCCCCCCCCAAACTATCAGATTAGGTCAACTTTACATCCAAGAAAAAATTCTAATGAATCCACAGGAAGGATATGCAATTTAGGCATAGTCACGAAAGGCATTTATTTGTACTCATTAATGCCAGCATGCCAAGCACTACAATTAATTAGGTAATAATGAATGTAAATACATTGATTAGTATTTTCTAGTGAGCAAGTTATATCACTTCCAGAAATTCTAGAAAAGAGGACAGCTAATTCACTTTCAAATTAATTCCATTGCTGTGATGAATAGATGTCATTACATTATTTTTAAAGACAGGAAGTTGGGTTTTTAATCAACATAAAAGTCTGTTAAAGGCAGGGTTTCCACAATAATAAAATAAGCAAGATCTGCAGTTGTTGACAACAGTTCACAACAGGTGCCACTTTAACAAACAATTCAGTAAGCTGAGCACAGTGGCCAGGATCCGAAATTCTACTAGGGGAAAACAAGAGGGAGGGAGTCAATGTGAATCAAACAAACCCTATGGGCTTTCTTTAAAAAAGAAAAAAGAAAAAAGATCCCCACCTCAAGCACACACACACACAAGATCTCTTCATTTCAAAAACATTTTGTTACATGCATGAAGAACTAGCATTAAGCCCAACACCCCTTTGGCAATATGGAAGTATGGACATAATTTTCTTCCTAACTCATTGGGCATTAAACGATGTTTTAACAATTGGGCTTTAATTTATCCATGCCATCCATATATATATATATATATATATATATAGTAAAGCTTTTGCTATTGAAATCCCCGGTTTGACCCCTCTCTGCCCATCCTTATACAACCCTGAAAAGCTTGAATAATTTTTAGGTACTACTTGCACTTTGACAATAACCAGAGGAGACTTGACCCCAGTTTACAGTAACATTGAAGCAAAAACGGAAAGGAATATTTTAAGTTAAACTATACACTTATTTCGAAACCTGCTTTTTTCAACCTGGGATAAGGCAGCAAGCCGTGAATGCCACATAAGGTAGTGTTTGAGTAAGCCCAGTCTTAGAGGCAAATGAAGCAATTGCCTTGGGCACCAATATTCAACAGCTATGTAAACACTACGAATGTGTGTTTATGCCCAATCCATGTCTCTGTCACATGTTTTTCCCTATAGTAAAAGTACCTCAATATTAGAAATGTACAAAATATGGTAGCTATCTAAGTTCCAGTCTGCACATTAGTCTAAGAGGGGTGGATCAGGACATTTTTATATAGGAATTTGGAAGAACTGAAGGATCTTTAGCTGATATCCCCAGCCTGGATTCAGTTCAGTTTTAACCGCATCATTTTATAGATGCTCATACCCAATCCAACTAGGGGCATTAGTAAAACTTCTACTTCTCAACACTCACTTTTCATGGGCAGCAAGTATCCCTTCCACTTATAATATATGTTAAGACTGGCAAATTTCTAGCGAGGTTTTCTAATGAACTGCGACAACTATTCTAGTAAAGGTATGCAAACAGCAAGTCTAGCTGCTGAATTCAAAAGCAACCTAGAATCCAGAGGTTGGTGCAATCATAACAAGTAGTCATTCCTACACAAGACACAGACTGTGTGATCAGAAGTGGAGCGAATGGCTTGCTTGCCCTCCCTCCTTCAAATCATCTGGCATAAACTTGTCAGCCACCATGTTGACTGTCTTGCTTTTGGCATGTTGCAGTCTGGATTGCGTTGATTTTTCTGGGTGGGTGTTGCACATATCACACACCTTGGGCTGGTCCCTGGCGAGTGTTACCCAGAGGACCTTCTCTTCTGCCGCTCCCGGACTGTGGAATGGCCTGCCAGAGGAGATTCGACAAATTAGCAGTCTTCTTGAATTTAAGAGAGCCGTGAAGACTGCTCTCTTCCGGCAGGCCTACCCAGTTGAATTTTAAGATGTTTTTAATAATGTATTTGTTTTTATCTGTTTTAATGGTTTATCTATTTTATGATTTTATATTTGTAATTGTTGTTGTTCCCCGCCTCGATCTGGATGGAGAGGCGGGTTAGAAATGAAATAAATAAAAATAATTTTAAAATAGTCTCTTCCGGGATGCCAGCTATGGTGCATAGATTCTTCTTGCAAAATGCTGCTAGGTTGGTTGCCTACAACCTATAAGAGTCACCTCCTCATGATCAAGTGGAGAATCTTGACAAAAGCGCTGTATTCCCGATTTTAGCCAGAAATGACTAGATGAGTAAGTAGGCTGGAAAGCAACTTGTGTTGAGTTCTTTCGCAAGGCTTCTATAATTTATGAACTTTGCATTCAAATAAAGCTACCCTATCAAAGCATGCAGGAGCATCTATCTGCCTGCAACTCAAGCACAGCACCAACATTTGCAATACAGCAGCTGCTGCACCATAAACATTTGTTTGCTGGTGCAGCAAGTTGGAGGGTCAGATTGAAAGTTGTTTAATTAAGATTTTTTTAAAAGGTTGATGTTATTTCTAGCTTCACACTGCATGACTGAGATAGGTAGAGTCATTCCAGGGAACAGGTAGATAAATAGACAGACAGACAGACAGACAGGCACGCACACACACACACACACACACAGTTGTCCTTTCCAAAAGAAAATAATAACTGTTTATTACAAAAAAGGACTCTGAAGAGGAGAGAAGCAATGATGCAGATGTATTGGTGATTGATTATGATATTTGAACTATGGCGGATTTTAAAAAATAATAATAACACAGCATCTTTTTAAATAACTGACAAAAGTCAAGACTTCCTTGGAGTGCTTTGACAAGATAGGAGGGAGACCAACAAGATTATGTGGGGAGAAAGCTCATATCAGCATTTCCTGAACTACTTTCTTAATTGGGCATTTGCTGTGCTTCTCTCCTTGGAAAACGAGGATGACTCACAGTCCCAGCCAGGAAATACTGTTTGAGCTAAACCCAAGAGCAATTACAGCACAGCACTTGCCCGTAGAACTAACTGAACAGGGCTCTGTTCTTTTAACCTTGCCACAGGCAAAGCGAGGACAGCTCTCCGGCTAGCTAGTACACCTCCTCCTTATCGCCTCCTGGGGTCACAACCGCTCTGCCTCCAGAATGCTCACATTCATGTGCCAAAATTGGAGAGATCCAACAGGGCCCAGCAGCAATACCGCTGTTGCCAAGGGAAAACAATCCAACCCAAATAGATGCAGGAAAACAACACTCAAAAGATTTCACGAAGCTGCAAACCAGTCAGTAGGCATGAAGGCAGACTAGAACTTTTATGCTGCAGCAACCATATTGTGCTGTGTTTGGGGAATAGCCTTCCCCAAAATGGTGCTCTCCACATGTATTGGCTACAATGGCCATGGTGGCTGCGCTGATGGGGGTTGTAGTTCAATACATCTAGAGGGAACCAGATTGAGGAAGGCTGCACTAATTATACTGTAATGACCAATTAAGGTTCCATTTAGATTATGCATAAAAACTTTCTTCCATAAGCACACATGCCCCATTAGTTCCCAAGGTCTTAAAGAAGAACAACCAGGTAATTGTTTTGATGGAAACATGCAAAAATGCATGTCTTTGCTCAGAAATGAAGTTAGGTCCAGATGATGCATACAAATCAAGTGGCTGAATGCACAGAAAACATCAGAAAGCAGTTGAAAAATGTGGACATGAGCATCCCAGATGGAAGACTATGGATTAAAGGGGGATCAGAATTGAAGAAGGTTGCTTTAAATGTGCCTTCGCTGCAGTGGTATAGTCCTCTCCTGCATTAACAACTCAGAGCCCTTCTTACCTTTTTGCTGCACCACAAGGAGCTCACTGGGCATTTAGGTGGGGACATAAACTTAGCAAGCAGAATCAACCCCCTTTGCATGATTCACTCAGCTCCACATATAGGACATGCCCATCTCTGTTACCCTACACCTTTCGTATATTCACCTTTGTCTCAGTGGAACATGAGAGAGAGAAGCAATAAAGCCCAGGTAATGCTAAAAGCAATGGACAGCAGGTGTGGCACACAATGGCAGAACAAAAAAGCTTTTCCTTCAGCACAGGGAACATGGGAAGCAATTTTATATTGAGTCAGCTTACTTGTCCATCTAGCACAGTATAATTTACTCTGACTAATTGTGGCTCTCCAGGGTCTCTGGCAAAGAAGGCTCTTTCCCGTTACCTGCTACTTGAGATCTTTTGAACTGGAAATGCCGTGGTTGACCCTGGGACCTTCCACGTGCAGGCGAGGTGCTCTGCCGCTAAGCATCCCTTAGCAGGGTCTCCCTCTTCTACAGCCTTCCCATCCACCCACCAACACGTAATCTCTCTTTAATTTTCTTCAGCCCATACAGAAGAAGTTCTGGTGTGACCTAGCCTGGTTTACACCTCAATCATAAACACAGGCGTTCACTAGACACAATTCAGAAGTCGTGTCATTTGAACATCCGCTGTCACATTTGTCTGCTTCCCGTGCAACCTTGCACATCTCCTCAGGACTGCTGCACCTTGTGCTCACACATCTCACACATGCCCATGTTTCCACTTGGGATGTGAAGACTGAGAAGCAAGTCCACAAGTCAAATGTACATCCACCATCACTGCTTCTATGAAACATCTGAAGGAGCTCTGGATTATTTTCAATGAATAGCTACCAGCTCATTTATCTAGTACGTATGTGCCATGTTTCCACTTTAAAGAACACTCAAGACATCTTAAGGGGGGGGGGGAAGCAGCAGCATCTGAATCTAAAAACAATCTCAAAAATAGAGCTGAAACATGGCTTACAGCAAACAAAAACAGACATAAAGTCAAGAGAGGAGTAAATAATTTTTCAGCTGAGCAGGCCAAAACCCAGCAGAAAAGGGCATGTCTTCATTAGGTGATGAAGACCACCAGGGAGGGGGCAAGTGAAGTCTTCCTTAGGAAGTCCCCTAGCCTAGATGTGACCACATAAAAGGCTTCCCACCTCACATGCCATCAATGGATGGGATGCAATTGGTGGGGGACATGAAGAGCAGTCTCCCCTTGACTTGATTATTTAGCACACTTTTCAGTCTGTAAATACACAAAGCAGCTTATAAGATTAAAAATAATAAGACATTGAAACATAAACAATCATCACAAAGACCATGCAAAACAAACTGTTTTGAAACCAACTGTTCTCGGTTTAACCTCCCTGCAGTTCTTAAAAACCAGATGGGCTCATCCATAGTAGAGGAAATTGTTCATTAGATACCCTGGATTCTAACAAAGAACCATGAGCTTCCTTTGATCACCTAACATTCTGAAATACTTTGCTGCTCTACTTAATAGGGGGTTCCAAGATATTGAATTTTGATCCAAAGCACAGAACCTGCCTGTTTCTCATCAAGATATCAAAAAACATGTAAGCAAATGTGTACACGACACTTTGTCAGACATGCAACAAACCACAGCATGAGAATAGGTACCAGACAGTCAGTGGTTGAGCTCATCCGCTTCCACATCCAAAGGTTTGCCAAAGCCCAACATGTCATTTCAGCTGGTATATGATGGGAGGTAAATTGGTTTTGAAGGAGACCACAAGAAAAACATGTGTAGAGATCAGAGGGGCAGGGTGGTTGCCACTTATTTGCATGTTAGATGAGATTGTGTTGCGGTCTTAAGCGTGCTGACTGGCAGCCTTAGTCTTTGGGGATAGAGTTGAACCAACATCTAAGAATAGAAATAAAAATGAATGCGCTATGCAAGACTCCGTGCCAAGATCTGTATTTACAGGAAAGAAAATGCTTCTTTTAGCTTCAAGAGAAGAAACCATTACATTGTCAATGCGACTGGAACTATCTTTGACATAAAGTTGCAAGAAAACGCTGGTAAAGCAGAAGCAGTATTTGCCCACGAGAGACTGCCCAAGATGCAAGGCAGTCTGAGAGAAAAGATCCTTTGTCAGTGTCTTTCATGGAGCCCAAGCCAGCAGGAATGACTTAAAATGGTCCAGGCTCCACCTTCTGGCCAGCTGCCTCAGTAGTACTGGGAGCACAGCACCCAGGGTCGGCTGCCAGAGTCTACAGGCATTTGACTTTTAAACATCTGTAACCTTCTTGACGTAACACAGCGACAGTGACAGGCAGCAATCCATCATTAATGACTTGAGCTCAATGTACCTGTTTATAGTCTCCAGGGCTATAACCAACATGCTGCCCCTATTCATATTCACAACTGGGAGGGAAATTGAAGAAGCTCTAAGACCATGCCTGAGAACTGGTGCCTGCTCCTGAAAGAAATGCTAAGTTTCCCCTTTCCAGAAATCTAAACAGGTCCTAATAAAGGGAGGCCTTAAAAATGTGGTATTTTTGCACATGCTCAAATTCCAGAGAATTTGGTACATGCTTGAATCCCTTGGATGTTTCCTGGACCTTTCTGTTTGATATGGAGACCTGCTGGGATTAATGTTTCCAGTCATAAGATGGCTGTTTCATTAGTCAACCTTGTTCATCCAATCACTTCACAGATTCCCTGGCTGCCCATCTAACCCATTTTCTTCTGTGGAGGAAGCTAGAGGTCTGCAGCAGCCCTCCAGGGGAGTTTTGGTAACTATCTTTGAAAAGAAATTTCATGGAGGGGCAGAAGGATTCCACTTGCCTGTTCTACTGCAGTGATTCCACTAGCTCTGCTAGCATTCCTTCAGTGGGTTTCTAGGAAAGCTATCTCTACCATTTGCGGGGTAGAGATCAGGTTTGCTGTGAAGGGAGAGTCCTTTTAGAAGCTTCTACCAGACCTGTGTTTCTGGGCCTCACTGAATCCACAATAGCATCAGCTACATAGGCGAGAGAGAAGGTTTGCTTAGCAATCATGGAAACTGCTACTGATCTTTGTAAGCCACGCTGGGAGCCTTTTTGACTAAACAGTGAGGTAAGCATGCTTTAAATAAATGATAAGGTTCACCTCTTCCTGAGACTCTAGTTTGGGCTGCTCTAGCTTGGATAGCAAGGTCTTGACAAAAATAGGAGTCACCTATGGAAGTCTTAAAACTATAGCAGATGTCTCAAAGCCCTGAGAACAGAAACTGTTCTTAGCTATGGTATGCCCAAGGGGCTGCATCACCTTCCATGGGGGACAGCCGACTCTGGCTGCTGCAGTACTGTGAGTTTTAGGTGGGGAGAGAGAAGCATTGCATTCTCAGGGTGACAGAGGAAGGAGTGCACCCCAGGATGCAATTAGCAATTCTAGAAGGAGATCTAAGTGTCGAATCCCACTTTGCCTATGCCACTGAAACTTTAGGGAACAAACTAGACTGAAGACCCTGATTGCACACCCCTGACTTGGAAGCTCCTCAGTTGTCTGATGAAATTTGAAATGAGTTCTTCTCAGGGAATGCTCACCTGGGGTCCCACAAGTGTTGGCTTCATTTACTACCTAGCCATTGTGGCTACTACCACCACCACATCCCCATCCAACCACCTTGCATGCACACAGAAAGCTTGGGAAAGATGCATGGTCTTCCTTCATTTGCAGAGGGCTGTGGATTAAATAAGACAGGAGGAGTTTCACAAGAAGAGTTCCAGAGAGCTGTGTATGTTATGTTTGCCCCTGTTAACAGATTTGGAGACCTGAACAAGCCCACATCCCTATGGCCAGATGCAAGGAAAGTCTGCAAACTGTTTATTCCTTCCTCCAACAAAAGTGAGAAGTGGTTTCCTTTCAATAGGGCTTCCAAGTAGGAGAAACAGGCATCTCTCTCTCTCTCTCTCTCTCTCTCTCTCTGGAGTCACATATGATGATCATGGTCAAGCAGTCTTCTCCCTGTATATATATCCCTCAAGTCACCTGGTAAGCCGAAGTTCTGAATAGCAACAGCTCTTTTCCTTCCCATGTGAGCTAGAACTAGGCTAGAGGGGCCTCTGAAGACCCTAGACTAATACAAGACACCCAATAGATTCCATGTGGAACAAATATTTCCTTCTGGACACTAACCATATGCAGAGATTGGTAAGAAAAATGTTCTGCCTCAGTAGACTCCTATCAGCCTAACTGAAATTAGTCTTTTCGCAAAGGAGTTGACTTGGATGCAAAACACACGGACTTACTCTTGGCCTTAATAATCCTTTACAGCAGTCGTTTACCACCTGCATTAACCCCCTTCCCCTCAAGGCACGTAGGCAAGGAAAATTGGGGGCACACTGATCTCAATTAGGCAGACAAGTTATATCCCTTACCCATAATACTGTTGTCAAGAGAGGTGGCATAAAAATAGGAGTTGATATTCATTGTTTTCTCATTTGCAAGATATTAAAAGACTAGCAGGTATGTAACAGGGAATGAAATTTATGAGAGCACAGGTTTATCTTACAGCGTTACAATTTTACCCCAGAATGAGCAACGTGCTTCTGCATACTCCCAATGGCACACTGCACCAGACTGTAGGCATCAATATAGTCCCCCTGGATATCAAAAGAATAGCTCTGAGGTATTCTGAAATCCTATTATGGAACATATTCTAATAAAAAAGATTACTTGGCAAATACACTTCAGGTCTGCAATTGCATCAGTCCTTATAAAATGTATTTTGACTGTATCTGAATGGTCCTTGCATTTGGCGTCTCACTATGTTCTGAATTATAGCCCACCCTACCTCAAGGGCTCAAGGTGGGTAGCAACTATAAACAGGATATGCCAATCTAAAAGGCATGTACGACAAAATGGGAGTTTAACAAGACAGCATTGCAATGGCAACCCAAAAAAGGAATACAAAGTCACTTAGAACTGGACCCTAAACGCACAGTACAGACAGCAAAGAACAACGGACATGTGTGTCTATATAATTCTCATATAATATTAAAACTTCACTAAAGTGACCTGCTTTTACAATCTAAGGTTGACGCACCGATGAATACAAGCCCGGTTTGGCACGAAAATATACGATTTCCCTGCCTACTCTACTGTTCAGGCTGCTTCATGTGCTGCTATATGAGACCAGGATAATGCACCAGCCACAGAGCACTCTGTTGTTAACACAAACATATTTTTTAACATGCTGCTGGCCACAGAAAGCAACGGCAGCACTCGCTCATTGTGTAAGCGGCAAGCACACCAGATTAGCACAGAGCAGAGTTTCACTTTGTCCAGATATTTTTAAAATCCACCACACTAATTACTAGGCAACTGTCTTTTGGATTTCTCCGAAATTTAACAATGCCAAAACTCTTCACACAAAGCTTCCCCCTCCCCTCTCTTATGCTTCATCATACTAGTCTGCAATTTCCTTTTGAGCTTCAGATTTATGAAAGATACTGTAATTTTTACATGTTCAAAGTTTGGGGAAAGCTTTGTTTTAAAAAAATAAGTTTTCAGCAGATTGATAAATTACTCTGATAACATTAATTTGTTCAATACATGGATTTAAAAATAAAAATAGAGCAAAATGCACATGTGACACTTCTGCCAAAATTTTGGTTTAGGGAGAATTTGCCCATCAATGAAGCCAACAAATATAAGCCGAAAGCATCAGGATGCAACACTTCATTAACACCTAAAGGAAAGTATGAATCAAGACTCGAGGGGATATTTCATGTTTTACAGAATTAAGACTCATGGAAGATGTTCATATTATAGCTCATTTAATGAGCATTACCAGAACCAAGTTAACTTCCCTTTTTTGCATTCATTTTTGGTGTGCCATGTGCTGTGCTCAATGTCAGCCAGAAACATAGCTACGGTGCCTCTTAAAAATAGGAAATACTAAGCCGAATCAAGGCAGTTCTGTTCATGGCAATGACTTCTGCTTTGAGATTTTTCCAGAATAACCGAGGAACAGTTATTTAAGTGAAAAACTGCAATAATAGCAACCCTAAATCCCATTACTACACAATGGGAACAACTCACAAAATGGAAAGGACACCACGGCATTACATATGGATCTCTTTTGTGAAACATAAACTATAAAAAGGAAAGGCTGTATACCAGTGACTCTGACTTGCTCATCTAAGATCTGCATTAAAGACCAATGACCGCACAAAACTTTAACAATGGGCATTGAAAAAGAATAATGAATCTGGCCAAATCTGGCCATTTCCCTGCTTTTTCCAACAAAGGCGACTCAGCACAACATCCATCATGGGGTGTGGGGGGGAGAGGAAATGGGAAACTGACAACGAAAGGAGGGATAAAATTTGGAGATTCTATAAAGAAGAGTAATGCAAGGTTAAAAGTGAAAATTCTGAGACCAATGTCACATCAGAGAATACATCACCACAAAAAAGGGGGGTTTAAATCTCACAGAACAAAAGCCCGTGGAGGGGTTGTAATCTCGCAAAAGATAGCCCACCTTAAGATATCCTCAGTTCTCTCACTTACATGTATGCTGGAGAAAGTGGCGACGACCTGGATGTTTTAAGCACAGGAACTGGGAATTTCCAGATAGCAGGAGAACTCGTTTTCCATTTCAATGGCATGTTGGTCACCACGATACTACAATAACAGCAAACAGCGTTTCCATAACAGACTACCAACTTGGACTCCCATTCCAGACACACACTACTGGCACAACGGTGGGTGCTGCTGGGAGCAAGCCAAGCGAGCTTGCCAATGACCTTAAACCAAGGCTTCCAATCCGGAAAAGGGGGCTGAGAGGCATCTCCTTTTAAACCCTGCCGTTCCCCTAAAGTAATAAGGCAATTCTATCGTTCCAACTCACGAATAGTGCCACCTCATTAGAGAAGTGTTGACTGCAGTATATGTTCAAGAGAGAGAGAGAGAGAGAGAGAGAAGGGGGAGGGAGAGACTGCACTGTACAAGCCACCACAATGCAGCTTTATTCTATAAAAAGATTGCCTCTTTTTTCCTCTACCCCACCCCAAGAACGAGCTTGTAGTGCTATTGTTCCACCTTCACAGTCACACTGCAGCACTGTTCTACATTCTGTACCTATTAACCTGATTTCTGGCCAATACTAGCAGGAAAAGAAAAGGGGGGGAGAGGAAGTGGGGGGTTGGGAAAGATGGGTTCCATAATGAAAATGAAGCCACATACCGACTCAGAATACACTTGTCATCCTCTGAACATTCTTCGTTTGAGCTGCAACAATACAAGCGGGAGAGAAATCTCAGCATAGCCTTGGGCCACACAGCTAAGAGAGATCAGTGACCAAATACAGCAGCCTGTTTTCCTTCTGTGCAAGCCAAACAATGCAAGAATGCCATTATGGGAAAAGCCTATTGCAAAAAACAAATGATTTTTTTAAGAGGGGGAAACGAGAGAGAGAAAAGAACAGTCTTTCCTAATCCACAGTCAGAGAAACCAAACGAAAGTGCAAGGATACATTTCTGCGGATTCCTGCATGTCCTTCCAGACAGCTTTGGATTCAAGGCGCTCTCATTTTTCCTACCCTCGACTTCCAGATGAGATGAGGAAAAATCTCATGCATTTTACAATACGCTCTGGGAACATGAATATTGCTCTCCGTCTTCTGTCTGCAGCAGGGAAATGGAGAGCAATGTGCAGCTAATAACCGTCCTTGCAGGGACGCGATCAACAATCAAATAGAGCAGCCCCCCCTCCCCAAGAGCTCACAAATTGCCTTAAGTCCTGACGAAGCAGCCGGGCACGCAGGTGTCCGTCACAGCACCCCCCCCCCCACTTCTGTGGTCTGTTGGTTGGTGACCTCCAGGGGCAGGCACCTATCAGAGGGGTGTGTGTGTGTGTGTGTGTGTGTGCATTTTAAAAGCATGCTTAAAGAAACACACAATTGATCCACTTTATGAAGGAGAGCTTACGCAGGGGCGGTTGGATGGATGACATAGGAGAGCAAGGAATTTTACCCCAAAGCACAGGGTGGCTTAATTGATGTGAAGGCGCATCCACAGCAGTGAAGGCGCATCCACAGCAGTGAAGGCGCATCCACAACAGCTCCTATGTCGACTCACAAATGCTAACACACTGGAATGGTAGGTTTCCGAGTGGACTCCAATATTGATTTTTATGGACTTCAGAGTATGCTTCTCTCATTGTGGCAGGGTGCCACCAGAGCAGACTTCTGTTCAGCAGCATGGCTGAACGTCTCCTCGGAGAATAATCTAAATATAATGGAAAAGGCAACAGTAGCCAGAGTGCTTTTTATTTAACGGGAAGGCAACAATGGCCAGAGTGCTTTTTATTTAATTATTGCTATTTCTGCTCAGTTTCATTTACAGTTTGGGGGAGTGGGGGTACTCTAGCAGAAGTGGTACCTTCTATGTTTTTTGCTTTCAAGTCACCAACTGCACTGAAAACTCTAGTTGCAGGCCAATGTCCATACAATATACCAACATGCAGCACTGAACTGAAAGATGCTCAGATGCTCATCTAATAACCCTATCTCAGGGAGGGCAGACACTATATGTTAAGCAACTGAGAAGTCCTCTCTCACAGCAGAGTAAGTTGACATGTTATCATCGCAAGCGCAATGCTTAAAAATAGAAATATATTTTAGGCTATTGTTCTCCAAGGATGGGGTGGGGGGTGGAGAGAAAAGAGAAATCAGATACACACATGCGGTATGGAGACATGAGCTAATCCATTTCTGATCTTTCATTCTAACTTTTAAAAAGACTTGAACTCTTGCAGAACTTCAGCGATCTGGTTTCGCTGATAAGATCGGTTCAGATTTATTGCTGCTAAAAGCAGATTTACTGAAGCATGTAGCCAGCAGCACAAAAGGCTATTCCCACAAAATTGGATTGCAGTCATGCATTTACATGCTGAGTGATGCCTACTTTTAAACTGTGCACTACCAACAGTGCATGAACTGTTCTAATTTACATAGATAACTCAACAGACTGGACTTCACCAGTCTTTTGCATTATGCACCCGAGAGACATCGGCTAAACTTACGCTGCATACATTATGTAATTTTCATTGCCTCTCTGCAAGATCAGTGTGCTTTGTGCATTTTAAAAAAATCAAGATTAATGAACAACCTTAAGATAATAGTAGAAGGATGCCTCCTATTTCTGCCCCCGCCCCCACACACCCAAGAAGTTGAAGGACAATGAGGTCATCTGGTGTTCAGGCTAAACCTGATTGTTACAAGCAGATGCAATATTTTCTACTTATGGAATGAAAGAACTTGCTAATTCTACTGTCAGTACAGAGTTCAGCGGGGCGGGGGAGATAAATCAGCAAATTTTCAACCCTCCATTGGCGTCAGAATCTGGATAAGCCAATAGAAGCTGCTATAAGAGCTATCCAGCCAACCCCTGGAAAAAGGCCAAACAGCTACGGTGTGCCCAATGAGAGTCGCCCACTGCCAAGCATATATTGAGACCCTCTGACCCCTTGAAGACACTGCTGCAAAGGAAGCCATCACCCACTCAATCAGCAACACAGCTTAGCTTTGTTTCTTTCCTTTGCAGGCTTACAATCCTCATCTATTTCCCTGAATTAAACAGTCGCTATTTCACCAAGCCGACCAATACTAGTATTAGAAATCCATTCGCTCCAAAGTAACCCATCAATTCTACTTCTCTCTCTTTATAGACCTTTACCTTCAGAATGTACTGCTAGTGTGTAGGATGAATTAATAAAGCTGTACGGTCAACTAAAGCAGAGGCTAAAAGGAAAGCTATTTCTGAACCAAAAATAAATAACTGACCTTGGAGAAGAGGCAATGCCCCTTCCTCTTGTAGAAGAGATCAAGGAAATACATTTCTTTGGCATCTTCTGGAAGTAACTTTTTTATTACATTTTCCAGTGAGAAAGGAGCAAGTAATACTGAACAATCACCAAGAACATTCTCTCTTAGGGAGACTAAGCAGGTGGGGTTTGTTCTAACTCATCAGCATCTTGGGAACTGTGAGGTTGAAGGGTATTGCTCAAATGAGACTCTCAGTGACTCTTTGGTCCAGCGTGAGATTTGGCTCGCTTGTCTGACACACTCAAGCTCTTTTACTAGGCAATTAGTGGTATACAAATCGCCTACAGGGCCATAGGCGGTTTGTACTAGCTACTTGATCAAAATATATTTTGCATAATTCTGCTAACATATTTGAATGTATCGTATCATTGGAAGTTATTAACAAACAAGGCATGGCCGCTACAGCCGAGCACCCTGGTTCAAATCCTCACTCAGTTATGAAGCTCACAGGATCAAAGCACGCTTGCTCAGCCCAATTTTCCACAAAAGGTTGTTGCTGAGATGTGAAAAATGTTAGAGCGCTAGGTGTGCCAGAAAAGTGTGCCGTACAGGAATAATAAATTGCTTGCTGAGGCACTCCAGCAGAGGTCTTCTTATAAATTGGGGGACATAAGAAGCTGCCTTAGACCGAGTCAAACTGTTGGTCCATTTAGCTCAATATTGTCTTCATTGACAGGCAGGGGCTTTCCAGGGTTTCAGCCAGGAGTCATTTCCAGGCCAATCTGGAGATGGCTGGGATTAAACATGGGGCCTTCTGCATGCAAACCACGTGTTCCACCACTTAGCTAGAGATATGAAGACCTGGAAAAAAACTGGAAAAATTTGGGGGGGAAATGGGCTCACCCTCCATTTTTCCCCCCAAAGCCTTTTTTGTTTTTTGTTTTTTAATTGAAAAAAAAATGAAGAAAAAACAGATTATGGAATGTTTGATTTTAGCATGCTGTATAAAATGTTTAAGACAAGGTGTTTATATACTTACTTCTCCAAAGATTTCTAAAAACTATGTACAGTATCAGATTATTACAATTTCTGTGCACCAAGGACAAGCAAGTCCCAGGTTATAAACTGAGACTACAGCTCCTCTAGGGGCCACTGCCATTGAAGCAGAGACAGAAACTGATAGTGATAGCTATAGCTCAGAAAATGAGTCTGATTCAATTTCATTGAATCTTGGTCCCCCTTTTTTCGCAGTTCTTTTTATGGGAATGGGTGCTTTATGTCTGCTTGACACTGTGGAGGACTAGCAGAGACATAAATAATTTTCCTTGTTACTAATGTTGATGGTTTCTTCTGTTTGTTTTTTAAATTGTTTTTGCCTGCTCCTCATAAACTGGCAAAACCAAAGAGGTTCCTTACAGTTCAGGTGTTCCTTACAGTTCAGGAGCTTGTAGCTCCATTTGTTAAAAAAAATTAAAAAGGCAAAAAATTTAAAAAGTAAATTTAATTTGTAATAATTGCTTGAATGAACTATACTTTTAATATACCAAATGTGATAATTTTTTGGCCAAACCTACACTTTATGTTCCTAAAGTAACAAAGTGGCTTTCAATCTGTAAAAGATGCTAATAGTGCATTTTTTCAATTTTTCCAAAGATGTTCATTTTCCCCCCTGAAAAAAAAAACAGGAAAAAAACTGCTTTTTCCCCCCCATGGCTTCAAAAGTTCCAGAAATTTTACATCTCTACACTTAGCTATAGCCATTACCATAGTGTGGTAATAGTGTGTGCAAAGGTTACTTCATTATATGACCCTGCCTTGCAGCACAAGATCAGACTAGATGGTCTTCCATCTCCCTTTCAACCCCACAGCCCAAAATAGAGACAACAGCTCTAATACATCAACTCGGACAGCTGCTGGCTCATCTTTCTCCTGGGAGGCAGTCTGAACAGATGGTGGGCTGCATTTTCTACATGGCGCCACATCCTTCTAAAATGAACACATAGACACACACACATACTAACTGGGGGTGCAGACAGCAGTACTGTACTCTGGCCCAGGCATTCTTTATCTGCAGAACAAACAAACAGTTCATAGCAGTTCTGCAAGTGGCACACATGATGCCAAACTGAGGCATATTTTTTTCCCAGTGTCTAACAGCTGAAATGTTTGAGACGAAGGACTGCAGATTACTCAGAAGGGGAAAGTTCAGCAACTGTCATGATGGGAGAGGGGATCCAACCAAACAGAACAATGTCTGAAGTGGAATACAGTCATCTAAGGCTCATCAAGAGCCAGTGCGCTGGCTACCCAAGCATTGCCTACAGATTTCCTTGCTTTTTGACATGCCAGATGTTATGAACCACGTGCTGCAAAGCATACATGGAGAGGTGATAAAGGATCGATTCAAAATCCCGAGCCATCGTATATCTTCTTTTCAGAGCTAGTTTGCCAAGGCACCAAAGTAGCAACAAAGTGCTCCCATGTCAGATATGCCCATACATTTTTTTATTTTAAAAACTTAAGCATTTCTGTCTGAGACTGTGATTTCTCACTCCATGACTTAAAAATAAGATACTGTGGCTTTTAAAATACTTGCTTGGGAATTAAAATTCATGCCCTCACTGCAGACCCAGAACACATTTAGTAATGTGGTACTAAGCTCAAAGCAGACTAAAGTGACTCAAAGCAACTGTATTTGTACACTGCTTATGTATAACCAAGTTACAACCTCCTTTCCATTCTATCCAATGATGCCTTGGGTTCACCCAAATCTGTATTTCCCATCTAGGCCTGCTTAGAGAACTAAGAACATAAACAGAAATAAACACAACCCTAAAAACTACCTGTAAAGTTTGGAAGTTTCGATTGTGAGGCTCCCTTGTCTTTTATTCTGGTATCGTACTCTTCTTCTCTCATATATTATTCCCCAAATTTCTCATATGACAAAGCTGGGAAACGGGGAGGCTTATGACATTTTAAGCTACTCCTGCCATGCTAAGGACCAAAGAACCACATCCATCATCTTCTCAAATCTGGCAAGATTCACTGTCAAGAAATGCCACTATGTACATACTGAGTTCTTTCTAGCAAAAAAAAAGCCTTCTTCACGAACAATAAGACAGACACGCCATATCTGAGAAATCACACAATTATCACTTATGTCTAGCGCAAGCAATAACCAAATACAGAATCTGCTCAATAAAGCACTCATTAATTGTTCATTTGCCCACATATACCAGGCAGAGATTACATTTGTCTGTTTTTCAGTTAGCATCACGTTTCTCGACCACTTATGGGCAAAAGATCATCAGTGTCCTTTCAGTCTTCCAGGGTACATTTGCCTTCTCAAATGTCATTAAATGCTATCACAAACATTAACTCTGGATGAAAACTGCTCAAAGCCCCATCAGAGTGGAATGCAAGTATATTTTTTTAAAAAAAATCTGAACAGTATAATTTCCTTGATGTACTTCAGGCCAGCTCTGATAAAAAATAGCATACTACTAATAGTAGTTTTGTTTTTTGGTCAAGGTTGTATCATTTTATTGTGCTTTATTGGTTGTATCCCTCTTTGGGACTATTTTGTAATGAAAAGACAGAAATTCCATAAACAAACAAACAAAATGTAAGGGACTCTCAGGTTCACAGTTTTATTATTAAGTAATTGGAGGGTCATGGTGTCAAGACCTTAAATTAAGGGCCCATCCAAACCCAACATAGCCAGAACAGGTGTTACTACTTTGGTTAACTTCAAGTTCTCTTTATATGTTTAAACTAAAATCACAAGATGTATTATCAAGAAGTACGTTCCACTGAATTCAATGGGGGTTTCTCTCAAGTAAACACATTTGTGGACAAGTTGCAAGCAGATGCAATATCCCACCGTTCCAATGGAAACAAAACGTGTTTTAGTCCAGCCCCTTCTTAACCCAGCTATAAACATTTCACATTTTGAAAAATGTGAATTTTGTCTTGTCCAGATTACTGGAATTAGACAACAACTTAACTAAAAATAAATCAGTACAACAGCTCCCTCTACATTGACGTATTTCAGAAGCAGAAATTGCTGTCACACGTTGTAGCACTCAAGGGCAACATTTATTACACAATGAAGTTTTAAAAGACCCAATAAGTGAGGCAATGTTCACTCAAAATCAGTAATGCCACCTTCTGGCGATTATGTGAACAGATTAACAGTATGTGCTTAAACTGATGTTTATGACTCCTGTTTTAATAGGCAATGTGCAACATGCAGAAGTTGAATGCCAACTGAGTTCTATGAGAAAAAGAGGAACATGGAAGTACTCCTTCACACATTTGATCAAGCGTGCTTGAGTGCATATAATGATTACTTGAGAAAATGATCAGATGAATAGTGATGCAAGTAGCAGTGGTTTCAAAACTGCACAAAAGTATTATTATTATTATCATCATCATCATCATTTTGCTTAGTCTTTTTTTAAAAAAATAATAAGCCAATACAACAATATCAAACACAAGACTATGTCAGGTTGCACCATAATTTGGTGCAGAGAGTCAGTGTGGTATAGTGGCTAGAGTGTTGGACTGGGAGTCAGGAGATCTGGGTTCTAGTCCCCACTCGGCCATGGAAGCTCACTGGGTGACTTTGGGGCCAGTCTCATCCCAACCTACCTCACAGGGTTGTTCCTGTGAGGATAAATGGGGAGGAGGATTATGTACGCCATCCTGAGTTCCTTGGAGGAAAAAAGGTGGGATATAAATTAAATAAGTAAATAAAATAATGTAATAATATAAATAAATAATTTAAAGTAGCACCAAATTAGACCATATCATTACGAAAATAAATAATTTAAAATAACATCTTATAAGGCCTACAACAGAAAAAGACCTGCCAGCTTGAAACACTTTATAATGCAAAGATATCCTGAAAAAGAAGGTTTCTGCCATGCAGCAAAACACTATTGAAGAAAGACAGCACAAGCTTCCCTTAAGAGGGAGCCCCCTCCCCCCAGCCCAGGGAAAAGACCCTCTCCCAGGTCCCAACCAGATGTGCTTCTGATGTCTGCCTATGACCTTAATAAATCGACAGGCTCATATGGGGATAGGCAGTCCCTCAGGTATGCTAGTCCCAAACTATACAGGGTTTTAAAGGTCACCAGCAGCACTTTGAATTAGGCACAGAAACACACACTAGCTTCAATAAAACTTTAGGGGGGAAATCATTTTAATAACTGTTTCCTGAAAGGGGTTGAAGAAACCTCTTTCATTGAAGCCTTTAAGGCAAAAGTGAGCAACTTGCAGCCGCTGACCTAGTTTCATAAGCCCCTCTGCATGTGGCCCTAGCTAGTCCTGCCAACCATCACCATGAGGTTCCCAACAGATGAGTCCTAAAGGAATTCATCCCTCTACCGAAAAAGGATCTCCATTCCTGCTTTAAGGGCAGGACTAGATGGGCACCTGCAAGGTTCTGTGGGTCCTTTCCATTTGTACTACTCCAAGTAAAGTAAAAAGACTGAGAAATCATCTTTCTACTTTGATTATTGTGGAACAGAAGGGTTTCTCTCACACACAAGGGTGTAACCCATCCTTCCTTCCAGGAGCTCAACCACCTCAGACAAATATAACTGATGGGGAGGGGGATATACCCTTCCGAAACATGCAATTCTGACATGCTGAAAGCTAAAGATAAAGTTATTAAAAACTAAGACGACATCTAGCAACCAACCATAATTCTGGTCTCACTTTTTCCCCAGAAACAACTCATTTTCCTGCTAACAGACAGCTGTTCCCCCCAGAAAATGCTTTAGGTTACATGATGTTATCCCGCTAGCAGGGAAGTCATATCCCTCGAGTTCTGAACATCAATTTGACAGGTAAATTAAGGAGTAGAAGGCTAATTAAAAAGGTTTCATAATTATTTAAGCCTATGCAGAGTATTAAGTTGGGCTACCCATGGTGGAGATTTGGGGCCTATTTTTGAAGCGTTTCACTTTCTCAAGGCAGGATTGTAGGAAAGTCACATGACAAAGTGGAAATAAAAGCATGCTAAATATTTCTCGAATTTTAAGGCTCTGTTTTGCAAACTACCTCAATTGGAGTACATCAGCACAGGCTTTCTTCACTGGGGCAGTAAGCAGAAACGAGACCATCTAGAATTATACATGCGGAATGGCTATTCCAGATGTGTGTAATTCTGCATCATGAATGTGAACCTTTTTCCTGTGACAAGTGCACATTTCTCATTAATCCTGTAGCCTGATCTTCTAAGAGGAATCTTCAGTGGAGCAGTAAGTTCATTTACTTACTCACTATAAAGCCAGGCAGTTGAACCAATTGAAAAAAAATAATTGGTGGACAGTCTACGAAGAAGCATGCCAAGATTTCACAAGACCTGCCATTCTTCTAGAACTAGAATGGAGCTGGAACACAATCCTTCTGAGACAAAACAGTATAGATAAGAGACGTAAGAAAGGGAGCCTCTCAGGGTCAGAGCAATCAGCTTTAGAGCAATCAGCTTTAGAGCAGGGAGGAAAGCTTTCATAGCTTTCAAGATACTGAATGTGTGTATTTAGAAAAATAGGAGGTAAGTAATATAACAAAACATCTTAAACCCTGTTGATATTTGGGGGCCAGTGGGAAAGCAAGACAGGGCCTTTTCAACTGTGGTGCCCAGAAGGCCCCTATGACTACTTTACTGGTCACCTTTCAGCAAGCAGCTAGAATGTGGCTTAAGTAAGCTTTTGACTTGAAATGCTTTTATTGACTGCTCCTCAAATTTTATTTTGGCTACTTTATAAATATTTTTCATTTTTGTAAAACTGTTTGAAAAATAGTGTCGTAACCTGCCATGATAGTATCTAATAGAAAGGTGAAGTATAAAGACTTTAAATAAATAAGGCAACAGATGATTTCCTCATTAACAACAAATATCCTCATGAGAAGTGTTATCGTAACAAAAACATACTCAGGTGTTAAACTATAGTAGTGAGTTTAAGTTTCTATTTTGTCAATTGTGGTGCTACAGAATGGAGATCAAAGCCCTGGTTGGTGAAACATTCAGAATACATCTGTTTTGACTTTATGCCTTTCTGGGGATTGAGATCTAAACTTAACGTATGCATTTTTAACCACGCAGGAGGATCAAATGCTCCCTATTGCCAACTCACAATGTTTGGCATGTTTCTGTTTCTGCATTGAAACTTAGCTTATATAATCTCATATGTTTAAAAGTTGTTAGTATTTAAAGCTTCCCTTTGCAGCCCTAAAGGCTATTTCCATGCACCGACAGGCTCAGAAACCAGAAAACTACTTTTTAAATGCTTAAAATGAACTGCAAATCACTTAGGAAACCAACTCAATTTTTAACTCTTATGCTCAATTCAGATATCACACCAAGCCATGGTTAAGGAAGTTTAACTGACTCAATAATTATAGGCCATTTCAGACACAACAAACTTGGCTTGATAAACAATGGTTTATGAAACTGAGAATGAGAATCGAGTCCATGCACCTCTCCTCTCTCTTAGCCCCTCATGTGCTAAATTCAACACTTCTATCCTGGTTAGTTTAAACTGCAATTTGCCATTAAATCTGAACCAAGAGAAACCATGGCTTAATCTGAACCTGGTTTCATAGCATCACCCTTCACTGAACTGATGCCTTCCAGATATTTTGAACTTCAACTCCCATGGCTGTTGGTCAGAAATGTTGGGAGTTGTAGTCTAAAACATCTTGAGGGCACCAGGCTCAGGAAGGCTGACCTAGATAATAAACCAAGATTAAGCTAGTTTCCTGGTTCAGAAATGTGAGGGGAGGAAGTGTGTGGACCCGACACTCATATTAAGCTGAAATCATGATGTCTGAACTAGCCCTACAGTTTGGCAGGATATCTGAAATGACAAATCACAGTCACAGCAGTTGCTCTGCCTCCAGAGGCCATTGCAGCTAGATATCAGGACACTGAGCAGATGGAGAACAAAAGCAAACAAGAAGTTCTAAGCCATGGCTAACACAAACTATGTTTTGATATGGCTTATAAATTGAGGCTTAATGTATGCCAAAACAGAGCACAGGCAGACACCATTGCATTATTTCCCGTCTTAAGTTTGTCAAGTCATTGCAAAGACAGAAATACCCTATTTAATTGACATTAAAGGTGCAATTCTAGGCATATTTAGACAGAAAAGAATCCTACAACTCCCAGCATGCCCCATCCAGCAATGCTAGCCATCCCTCCAAGTTCCTCACTATCACACACATATAAATCTGGATTAAAATCTGTGGTAAAACACAAGATGGGATTTGAAGGACATTTATCTCCATTAAAATGGTGAAGCGTGTTATATGTAGGCTTTTACCAACTGGCTGTTTTCAGGTGACATAGCACACAGATGGAGTCAACCGATTTACAATGCTGATAAAGGCTGACAAACTTACAGGGTAACACACACATTTGCAATCAATTTCAATGTATGAATCTTAAGCATATTTATTTTTATTTATGTATTGCATTTCTGTACTGCTCAATAGTCAAAGCTCTCTGGGAGGTTCACAAAATGAAAAACCATAAAATACAACAATATAATAAAACACAATAGAAAAGCCTTTAAAAGCAAGTGGAACACAGGTATTCTAGCTTTTACTTTTGTTTACTCTAGTAAAAACTAGAATAAAAGCTAGAATACCTGTATCTCCCTTCCTCTTGCTTTCTGAAGCACAAGACGAAGAGACCTCATTTCCTCCTTTGTTATCCAATATCCCCACTCAAAACATATAACCTGTGTGGCTCCTAGGCAGTCGCCCATCCAGGCACTGACAAAGCTGATACTTGCATAGCTTTAACAATATAACTGCATCGTATGCCTTAAGATCATCCTCTGGACTCATTTTAGAAAAATATCTCATCCTGCTTTTTATACAAAAGCCAGCTGGGAAAGTCACTATTTACCTATACACATTAAGAATCTTTCCACCTGCAGCAGCAAACCACGGTCTGCAATGAACGTACATTTGACTGGGAGCTGCAGCTAAACCCAGGTATCATGAATGTACCCATTTTCTACATGTGTGTTTGTTTGTCTCATCCACATATTACTTTTTTTAGGTGTACACCTAATATTTTAAATGTACAGTTAAAATATTAATGCGTGAATCAGGTTCAGTACAAAGTTTGCACACAAGTCCCACTGAAAAGGAGGAACTATCTTTGACAATATTCTGTAATTTAAGAATCTCATTAAGAACATTAATAAATATGAGGTGTACAGTTCAATCATGTTAACCCTCACAAGAATTCCACCCATTTATTTAAAGATGTTTATATACAGCCTTTCTATTAAAAAATGCCTAAAGTTGGCTCAACGCCACCACAAAAACAATGTTAAAATACCAACTGATGATGCTTCAAAAACAAAAATGTTCTAAACAATCTACCCCCGACTCATGCCATTATGAAATTGAACCTGTAGCACAGGAACACTGCTGTAAGGTTAGAAAGTACAATTTAGCATCTACCATGTAACGTGTGTAAATTGCACTTTTTAAAACATATTCAAATGAGGAATCCCTCAGCCAATTATACGATTCCTGTCCCGTGTTTTAGATTGGTTTCTCCCCAGTTGAGGAAAAGATAGGAAAACTCGCCACACGCTTCCAGAGCATCTGGATTGTGAATGCACACGGAAATTCTGGTGTAGACAGAAGCAGCTTCGTGGCAATGTGACTTGAAGCCGATAACCTGACGCCGTAAGAATGAGTGGTGGCTCAGCAGAAGAGCGAGATGAAAGGAGTAGAGACATGTGCCTGCAAAGGGTATGATTAAAACAAATGAAGCTATTTGGAGGGCTTTAGCCATTTTATAGACAGCAGACAGCTGCAATTTCAGTGCCATTCTAACTTGAAATAATTGGCAAATAAGAGCTGCATCTTCAACAAAGACAATCAAAATGCAATCAAGGGGAAAGGTGGAATCTTTCCCAATGATGCTGCCCAAATCACTGATATTAAATACTATGACAACTTGGATATGGCAACAAAAAGATGCTAAAAACGATAGAAGCATAACCTTCAGCCCTTCCTAACCTATAAATCACAAACATGTGCCACAATTCTTCCACCAAACCCATGATTCGCTCATCAAGTTTCACATCCTGTTTTAAGACCAAACACACTTTAACAAACACTGTACATATTGTAATTGACTTGGCAGGAACATCACAATAGACTACATGCTCAAAATGCCAACAAGTCAGTCAAAACAAGTGTACAGAGCACAGATCCAAATTATTGGTGAGCTTCTCTACAAGCTATCTCCATCCCCCAGAGGTTGGGAAACAAATGGAAGGCCATCTGAAACTATGCACCTAAGGCAAACCAATTTCCATATCCTAAACCAAAGATTGATCCACTTTCCATTTAGACCAGCTGCATTAAGACCACATCACATGCCTGAAACATCAACCTTCAGCAGTGAGGTCTAGTACCCTGCAGTGGGTGACCAGGTCTCAAGCCAGTGTTTGTTCACTTTTTAAAAAGTTTTACTATAGCTCAAAGACATCTTTTCCTCCAGAAAGAACAACTCCACAGATTTGTCTTGGAAGAAAGATCAGCTAGCACTGAGACAGCGGAATTAAGGTTTTTAAACTCAATCATTTTGCGACAAACACATACCTGTCATGAAGCACTGATGACACATCCCTTCTCAGCACAGAATGATCCATACCGTCAATGTTAGTAACTCCCCTGTTAACCAAACGAAATAAGACTTTAATGTTCTGGTTTTTAAAAGGGAAGAGTGGTACCCTAATGTACCATGATATCTTAACAAATCATGTGAGCACAGCCCACTGGAGGGGGGAGGGGTAATTACAGATGAAGTCAGTCACACCACCAAGACAATTCATTGTTTCATTGTGAAAAAGAGCCTTTTGTCCCTAAACAAGGAAACACTGGATAAAAGATTTGCTTTTCACTGCTGTCCCAGTAGATTTGCTACTAGAGTACATGGTGAAGCCAAGCAAAATGTCTCCAGACCACTCATTTTCTTCTCTTTTTAAAAACGCACATGCTTGCATTAGCCTTCTCCTCTCAAGTGGGTCTAGAAGTGAGGACCTGCAGAAATAATAAGTGTTCTCCCTGCCTCAAAAGGGCTAAGTACATTAAGATTATTTCAAGAACAAAAATCCCCTTGGGAAAAAAAGGCATTTAGCAGAATAACTATGTCAGGCAAAAAGTCAACACTCAGGATCAGAGAATGTCATCCCTCAAGAAAGAAAGCTCCTTGGGCTGCACTGAAAATCCACATGATAAAGCAGCTTAAGGAGCTTTGATCAGGTTTCCTTTCTACTGCCAAAGCAGACCTGTGGCGACCCTCACGATGTATCATTAAAAGAGCTTTGTGTACAGGTCTTTTCCAGCCTCACTTTAGTCACTGTATTTGTTCCTTACAATCCTTTCCTTCCCATACGCAGTACATCCCTTCTCCAGTTTGCTGCAAATGGAATTTTACATACAACCCAGAAGGGCCAAAGCCAAGTTATATTCCATGGAAAGTCTGAATACGTTTCTGCTTATCTCAAACTGCTTTTCATGTCTGCTGCTAATGTATTTGGTGAGTAAACATCTATCTTGGGAATGGATCTGAAGTTCAAAGCAGAGGTAAAATAGACCATTGCTGTCTCCACTTTTTCCCCTCCCAGCTTATCAGGAAAGAGAAGTAGTTATAAAAAGGAGCCAGTCATAAAAAGCTATTGCCAGTCTATATGAACTGCAGAAAATACTGTAAGAAACTCCTCCTCCTCTTCTAGTTAGCAGAGATCAGATTTCAACAAGAGAAGTATCAAAGAACACAGATCTTAGCAAGCAGAAAGCTTTTGTTTCTCTACCTTCAATAGCTAGGAACTCATCCTGGATTTAACTTGCTTGGAGATAAAACTTCTTTACTCCTTATGCAGTGATCTAGGCAAGTGCAAAAGCCTGCCTCAATAATCAGCTGTCTTTCATTGGCATACCACACCAGATCAATGGGTGGATTCCTATAGGCAAGTGAGAAGACTTCGATCGCCACATAGGGGGGAAAAACAAGCAAATAAACTGATGCAAAGCAGAATGGTTTCATGCTGTGCAAGAATATGAACTGGAAAACTGGATGGGGGGGCAGAAAGAAGAGAGGAAAAGCAGTGGGACCTGGCCAAAACACCCCCTGCCCATTACACCATAAAATCATACTTAGTTCTGACATAAGCTGCTCCGTCCCAATCCTGCCTGGTATCTACAGCATTAGGCTGTATGCCTGCTAGTATTTTTATTTTATTACATTTCGCCCTCTACTCTTCCTTTTAAGGAGCTCAGGACAGCGTTCCTGGTGTTTCCCCTTTTTATTCTAGGTTAGGTTGAGAGAGTGTAACTGACCCAAAATCACCCAATGAGTTTCAGGACTGAGTAAGGGTTTGAATCCAATTATCCCCAACCCAAGTCGAATAGTCTGCCCACAAAACTGTCTCTATAGCGTGTTTCCTTTCTTCAGGAACACAAGCTCTCAAGAAATTTCCCCTTTAAAGCATGCCACATTTATTTATTTACTTATACAGGTCTAGGGAACCTGTGGCTCTCCAGATCATAGTAGACTCCAACTCCCATCAACCCAAGCCAACATGACCAATGATCAGGGAATGATGGGGACTGTATTCCAACATCTGGAGAGCCAGAAATCCCCCACCCCTGATGTATAGGCATGCCCTGTAGAGATGCTCTTGTCAACTGCCCAGAGAACAAGTTAAAATCATCACAAGTGCAAACAAAAAGTACAATAAAATGCAGAGAACACACCTGCTCAGCAATGTTAAAACTGTTCAAAGATACACATTCACAATTTGTATATTGAAAAACATGAGGACTCAGTTTTACCATGAAACATATGGCTCACTCAGAAATCACTTATAAAAAAAAAAGACAGCCTTGACAAATATTGCACTTAAAAACATCTTTAAAATATGAAGTTGGTCATTGCTGTGCAGAGACTGTTTTATTAATTTTACCAATTTACGCTGCAGATGCTTTCTAAAACACAAATATGTACCAATTTTACTTTAAAGTGCATATGCACATGTGTTGCCTCCACACTTAAATTCTGTTTAGCAACATATTATAATATTCATTATGATCTTTATATGTATAAACTAAGTCACACATATGGTACATATGCTGTACACTTGAAATGTGTCTTCATAAAAAAAAGAGAATTGACTCAACGCATAAAATACCTGTAAAAATTCAGATAATTTTATTTGTTTATACATTTATATCCTGCTTTTTCCCCCTCCAAGGAGCCGAAGGCGGTTTACATAATCCACGTCCTCTATTTTATCCTCATAACATCCCTATGAAGTAGATTAGACTGAGAGTCAGTGACTGGCCCAAAATCACCCTATGAGCTTCATGGTCAAGTTGGGACTAGAATCCAGATCTCCCAAGCCCCAGTCCAACACTCCAACGGCTACAACACGCTTGCTCTCTTTTATTGATACAAAATGAAACAGTAAAATCTATTGTCGGGGGGGGGGGGGGACAAAACTGGCACAACTAGTGTTTTGAAACTTTAAACTAACGTAAAGAGACAAAAGATTATATTTATTGAGACACTTGATATCCGCAGCCATGAAAGGCAATAGATATGTTCAATGCTCAATCCTATGCATGTCTGCTTAGAAGTGAGATGCATTGAATTCAGTGAGCCTTATTCCAAAGTTATGAGTATAGGATTGCAGCCATAGTGTTATAACCAGGATAGAAATGGAAGCTGGAAATTAGTGTTTAACAACTATCTTGAGAGTTATTATTTTGTTAACAACTCATCAGCTTCTACTGTACTGATGAGTTGTTACAAAATAATGTATTTCATGGTTTATAATCCAAGACCTACATTTCATGGCAACTCCAGCAGCTGCAAATATAAAGCAACCTTATACTTCCAGCCAAAGCAAATATTCAGAAGCTTTTAACAAGTACAAAGAGGGGAAAAGAGGACATTTTCCCCCCTGCACTTGGAACCCTCTAAGCTCAAAATTGCTCTTGACAAACCCAGCTGCTGTAGAGCAATTTGCATTTGGTCTGGCACAACTCTCTCCTTTGGTGCAGAGCTAAAATTGGATTATTACACTGTCTAAGTAACACAAGCATCTGCAACCTAAAGGATCTAGGTTTTTAAGCATGTCTCAGTCACAGATCTTACGACATTAACTCCACGACAGAAAAGCTAAACTAAGCATTTGATCTGCTTCTACAAGCAAACTCTAAAATGGCATTTTGAGAAAACAGAAACTCCCCACTTGATAATAAATGACAAACGACAGAGCAATGGGCTTTGACATTAAGAAGTGGGATCCCACCTTTCAAATAATAATTTACTTGAAGTGCAATCCTTTACAAATCGATTTAGAAATAAGTCCATTGAATTCTATGGGTCAGAGGTTGGTACAGAACTGCAGCCTTAGAAGACTACTTAAATTTAAGCCCAGCCAGTTTCATTGCATTTTTCATCCACTTTGGGAGAAAAGTCCACAGCTAAAATGTCCAGAGACGCAACGGACTGTTGCACCACAAACCTGGATATCAGAGGTCTATCTGAATTAAAATACAGTATTTTCCAAAGACCCTTAATGTGCATTGGCTTCTATCTTGTGGGTTGCAAGGTGGGATACAGCTATAAAAATCTGCTTTCGTGAGACTATCGTCCTTAGATCGTTTTATGCTGCTACTGCTACTGCCTTTTTACTTCTTTAGCCTTTAAGATCATTGTTCTTTTACATTTGGATTTTATCATTGTGCCTTGTTTTGTTTTGATGGCAAGCTGCCTTAAATATGTGTTAGAAAGATGGGATATAGATACTGAAAATAAATAAAAATAGAAATAAATCTTGCCCCATCATGACAGCTGCAGGCAACAAAGATACACAAAAATCATCCATGGGTCTCCCACCCATTTCTGAAGCATCGATCTTTGCTGAACTGACTCCCCATCTTAGTACTTAATGAACGTAACATAAATAAACGGTTCAAGGGTTTCTGTTGATGTCCCACACCAAGCCAATGCTCATACACCGAACAGTCTTCATAGGGAAGCTTGATGCATTTTATTCTTACAAGTTGAACTGAAATATTTTATCTGATTGAATTGCACTGTTTTGATCCCTGTATTGTGAGTTACTTGAAGCAGCTTGCTGCACAGCAGCATATACAATTTATCCAATCTAAATCTAAAATATTCTATCTCATGTCAATCAAAACAGGCTGCAATGTATAGCATCAGCCACACCTACAATTCACTATTTTCCATAACCAAATCGAGGCTTGCTATTCAGTTAACTTTCTCATACACAATTCATCAAGGACATCAGAACAGGGTAAGAATTTGAGCTTCATTTCTATTCCTACCAGGTTGCTGTTTTACGTAACGCACAAAACTTTAGTTACTCACAAAGTGTCTCTCCACATCATCTCCGACACCTTGATATGCCTCCTGGGCTGTTTGCACACCTGCAAGTTGAACAAAAACAAAAACAGACACTCTCAGAAGGAGGAAGAAGGCTCTCTCTCACGGGGTTTCACAAAACACAGAAAGCTCTGCAGCTGATATCAGAACCAGGATTCACTTCTTCAGTGATTCTTCATCGCCCTTTCTAAATGGCAGATTTGTGGGGAGGGGAGAGGGGGGTTGTAGCAGCAGCATCTATAGAATATTGCACCAAACCCCCAGTTTTCTGAGTTTCCATTCAGTACTTGCACAAGATTTTCTTTTGTCAGCAACTACCCAATAAATTCCAAAATCTTATTATTTATTTAATTTGTACCCCGCCTTTCTAGCAAAAAACAAACAAACCCCGGCACAGGACAGCTTACAGAACCAATTAAAATTGATTAAAACAATACATTAAAAATGCAATAAAAGCATAACAATTACAGGGGGGAAATCTTAAAGAGAGGGCCAACTGTTTTTATAAACAGGAAGAAAGTATTCAGGTTAAAGCCTTGCCCAGAAACCTAGCTAGCACATGTCACAGAACAGGTGGATGACTTTACATAAACGTTTGGTGAGCAGTTGAAAAACATGGATACTCAAGCCACAAACATTTAACACTGAGGGGGAACAGTAGAATTATGGAATGACCTCCCCAATGAGGCCCGCCTGGCACCAACATTGTTATCTTTTTGGCGCCAGGTCAACACTTTTGTTTTCTCCCAGGCATTTAACAGCTTAAGTTGAGTTTCTAACTGACTCTTTGGCCTGGCTGAAAGTTTAAAATTGTTTTAGGTATCAGAAGTTTTTATGTTTTATGTTTTAAAAAATTGTATGTTGACTTTTAATGTTCTGTAAACCGCCCAGAGAACTGCAGCTATGGGGTGGTATATAAACGTAATAAATAATAATAAGCTATACAGGATCAAGTTATAGCAACCAAGGACTACCAAAAATACATCATCAAAGGTAACAGTGTAACAACAGACCTATGCAGGAAATGCCATCAGTTCCAAGAAACATTAGACCACATAACAGGAGGATGTAAAATTCTGGCAGGTATGGACTATACAGACTGACACAATACAGCTGCAAAAAGAATTCACCGACAACTGGCCATCAAGTTCAACCTTATCAAACAACCTACACATGCTATACATACTCACCCAAAACAATCTTGGAAAATGCAGATCAAAAAATATACTGGCACAGAACAATTCATACAGACAAGACAATACCTTGCAACCGACCAGACATAACGGTCATAGACAAAAAAAAAAACACATCGACATAGCAATACCGAATGACAAAAATGCTGTTGAAAAGGAAGAAGAAAAGAGAGACAAATATACACCATTGGCCATGGAAGTCAAAGAACTATGGCAACAGGAAAAGGTCACAATTATTCCGCTAGTCACCTCAGTCACCGGCATCACATCAAAAATCTATACAGAAAACAAGCAGAAACTGGGCCTAGCAAAACACATCCACACCAACATCCAGAAAGCAGTCGTTCTTAAAACATGCTCAATTATAAGGAAATTCCTGAATCTGTAAAAGACAGCATGACTTGGCAAAGCCCGTCATGGCCGTCTAGAAAAAGCGCTATGAGAGAGAAAGACTAATAATAATAATAATAACAACAACAACAACAACAACACTGGAAGGGACACATACAGGTGGGGCCTCCCCCATATTTGCCAGTAGGTACTGGCAAATATGGACCCCTACTCTAATTCTTAACCAAGCCAGAACTTCCTGTCCAGAGATCTTGAGAGATAGATATGGTCATAATTGGAGTACTGTTTTGAGCTCAGAGAGTTTCTAGTGGTTCTGCCCTTCCCAAATCTCCTGCCACCGTGCCATCAATTTAGACTTCACAATGGTGGAGCAAAAGTCACTAGAGCCATTACCAGATATGAAAGGAAATACCCAGAGTTCTACACTTTATAACAATTCCTAGGCTTCCCAAGTGGACCAGCAATCAGAGAGCAGGCTCTCAAGGCACCACATGAGACATTAACTATGGCAGCCTTCACCAACCTGGTGAAGATGTATTGGACTGCAACTCCCAGCATTCAGGTTTGGGAAAGCTGAACTATGGTTTGGTACCTTTCACAAAGCTACTCTTAACCTTGCTGCGTGTATGGGCAGTTGTACTAGCAACCTTTACAGACTTCTTTGCAAGTCTGGTTTAAGTGGCACACATAACACAGCCTTGCTTGCAAGGGCGCCAGTCGCACCCATCACAAACTTAACAAGGCTAAAGCAAATAGTTGCGCTCCCAACAAGTTACTACAGCAAAGAGCAAGGGCAAAAGAAAACGGGTCTGAACAGTTTTAAACTCAATCTGTAGTCAACCGTTTTAATTATTTCACAAATGCTTGTTCCTGAAACAAGTTAACTGCAGGCGCCTTGATAAATGGAGTGAACGCATGTGAAGAGCCATGCCGGGTTGCAAACATACATCACATCTTGACAATAGAGGGCTCCGAGTGACGCCCGTTTACCCAAAATGACTTCCTATCTTTTTCATAGATACACACACACCTATCTATATATATATATCCAAAGAGGCCAGTAAGCTGCTATTTAAAGGACTGCAGGGTACAACATTTCGAATGGAGTTGATTATTGACTCCTGCCATTATACAAGCCAGATCTCCAACTTAGAAGACAGCGATGAAACCTTCCTCTTGGCCTGAAACAAATGTTTCACCGTAATATCAGTTCTACATTCATGTCACAAACTTGGACATTATTATTGCACAAAGATACAAAGAAAGGTAAGAAGGTTAATTCAATTGTATGGCACAACAGCATCTTTCCCATATTTCCCCACAAACTAAATCAGCTTTCTTCAATCTGGGCCCCTCCAAATGTATTGGACTACAACTCCATGGGCCTTGCGGTGTTTCCTCTCTATTGCTCAAATACACTGGTAGGGTCTCCCCCATCAGCAGGGGTGGTGAGTATGAACCCCATGCCCAATTCTTAAACAGGCCAACACAATGTTCTGCCTATGGCTGTGTGGCACACTTGTCCATGGCCAAAGTATTGTTAGTGCTCAAAGGCTGTATTATTTGCAGTCTTTGCCACAGCACTGTGAGCTTAGACTTGAAGATGGGGATTAAAAAACAATCACTCAAGATACACACAGGAAGCAATGTTAATTTAAACCATCCTTCCTTGTCAGCAAACAAAAAACACACCAGGACTTTTTAAGTATAAAACTGAAAATATGCTCTACTCCTCAACCACCTATTAAAAACTGGCCAATTCTTAAAAAGCACGCAAGTCTGGTTGGTTATTTAAGCCCTGCCCACAATGCACAGCCCAGCAAAGTCTTGGGGTGCTTCTACAAGAGTGATTTAAAGCTCTTTCAAAGCGCATTACCGATTTTACCTCCACATGAACGGAGCGCAAATTGGGGGTTGAGGCGCTTTTTCTGTCCGATTATGCACATTATCGAATATGCGTTAAATAGCGAGTTTTAATTTACCGTGGGAGTTAAAGTGCCTTATGACCATGTAAACAAGCGATTCCCCACATGTAACACCTTTAAGTGTGTTTCATACAACCAGTAATGCGCTTCACCGCCTCCCGTGTATAGGGATTCGGCATAAAAGCGATTGCGAGAAGATGCACATAATCGGCCAACCGGGCATCAAACCGAATTCTTGTAGAGGGGACCTCACCCTCATCCATAGCAATCCTGTATGTCTCAAGTAGCAACAATCAACCTGGGGATTGGCACAGCTGATATCTAGCTTGCACGCCAGCCCTATCACATTTGTCTCAGAAAGCAGGCAATTGAAAGCCCCCTTACAATTGAATCAAGATCTTATTTATTTATTTATTTACTGCATTTCTATACCACCCAATAGTCGAAGCTCTCTGGGCGGTTTACAAAAATTAAAACCATTCAAAATATAAAACGACAGTATAAAAACATAATTTAAAATACAGTATCAAAGCACAACCAGGATAAAAACCGAGCAGCCATGCAGAAATTGATAGGGATTTAAAATACAAATTTAAACAGCAAGGTTAAAAATCAAACTGAAGAACTGTGAAAACACTGTGAAAATAAAAAGGTCTTTACCTGGCATCTAAAGGAGTATAATGTAGATGCCAGGCGAACCTCTCTGGGGAGCTCATTCCACAACCGGGGTGCCACAGCAAAGAAGGCTCTCCTCCTAGTAGCCACCAGTCTCACTTCCTTTGGCAGGGGTTCATGGAGAAGGACCCCCAAGGATGATCTTAGGGTCCGGGCAGGTACATATGGGAGGAGGCGTTCCTTCAGATAACCTGGCCCTAAGCTGTTTAGGGCTTTGAACGTTAATACCAGCACTTTGAATCAGGCCCGGATCTGGACCAGCAGATCATCCTTCTGATGCAGTCCTGCCTGCATTCCTCTGCCTCCAGCATACCAATGCCACAGCATGGTATGCAACAACGCAAAGACCAGGCAATTCAAGGGAAGAGGGACCTCCAAAAGACAGCGCTGCAAGAGCTCCAGCCAAAGGAACCCTTGGGCTTTTAGCATTTGCAAGCTGGCTTTGGACAAAAGGTTTGAGTGTTGGTGTAATGCTTTAACAGCCAAGGACAGATGCAGCACACCATCATCAATGGCACCTTGGTGTGCCCTCGACAGAAATTAAGTCCTCAATCATGACACATGCTTACGGCAAGTTACGTTTCTTTCCAGAGGTGCCTCACCACATTATAGTTTTATGCATTAGAGATATCCCGTTACAGATGGTTTCACTATCAAAAGGATGCCCTCGATACAGGCAGCAAAGGCAAGAATACTACAGCGATGCAAACAGGACGGAAACTCACCAGGTTATTTCCCCTGGCCAGAAACTATCTGGAGCAACAAGGCAGAAGCAGTGAACTCCTTTTCACCCTGTTCCAAGCAGACTCTGCAGGTGGCAGATCTAATGTCAACGCTCCCTCCGCCATGCTGACTTCATGGTCAAGTCTTTATGAAAGGCAGTCTGTGCAGAACAGCTAACACAATGCCAGGCCTTGTCACACATATCGTGCAAGGCAATGAAATGCCATACAAAGATCCAAAGACTTCTCTCCAATTTCTTTTTCCCTACCCCAGTGTTATCTGCTTTCTTCCCAAGCCTCCAAATCAGCCCTCCTCCACTTCGATCCCATACTCTGAGCTCCATTCAAACTGTCACCTGACATTACTGGCCTCGGAGTAGTTTGCTGGTGGAAACGGCCAACCACCACATGAAATGCTGCAAACTGAAACCCTTTTTCTCTATGCATTCTGCACAAATTTATCTGTGAACCCTGAAGGCAATGGTCAATTTTTGGCAGAACTAAACATTCTCCAGCTGAACTGGAGCTTACATACAAGCAGTATTTCAGTAATGTATAGAAGCACCAAGTTACTTCACAGCACAGGAGCCAACCTATGCCCCAAAATCAATTGCGGGCCACTCTTAACAGTTCTACTGCTGGGAGGCATTCTACTCTGTCCTAGGATATAGTTATTATAGCTTATTTCTGATCTTTATAAGCCACTCTGGGAGCCTTGGCTGATAGGGGGAATAAAAATGCTTTGAATAAATAAATAATGAGAGCTAAATTGATGTTAAGTAGCAGCAATCGTATCAGTGGCTGCTGCTATACTAGCAATTGCTTTTCTCAGATGGTTTGTAAAAATAGGAGCATGTTGAATTTTAAGGTACAACTCAACACACTTCTGTTTAGGCTGGTAATTGGAACCTCAAAGTTAATCTAGTAGGGACTTGTTTTAATTATAATAATAATAATAATAATAATAACGATTTATTTCTTACCCGCCTCTCCGTCTAGATCGAGGCGGGGAACAACAACATGATAAAATACATAAAACTAATTAAAACATGACAAATATTATTAAAACTGCATTAAAACATCCTAAAACATCTTAAAAACATTCTAAAAATTACACTGGATATGCCTGCCGGAAGAGAACAGTCTTTATAGCTTTCTTAAATTCTAAAAGACTGTTAAGTTGACGAGTCTCCTCCGGCAGGTCATTCCACAGTCTGGGAGCGGCAGAAGAGAAGGTCCTCTGGGTAACGGTTGTCAGCCTAGTCTTGGCCGACCGTAGTAATTGAATATGTATGGTTGACAGTTTGTATGTTATGTGGCATTCCCCATATATATATATATATCTCCTACCCGATCGGAGCTTTCAGAATCAGTATGTATATAGGAATCAATAAATAAGTTCCAGCAGGAAAATAGTCTAGTTCCCCTAGCCATAGTAGGATGGGATGGTAGCGGAGGAGAAAACACAACTAGGGAGCAGCAGAACTACAGAAGGGAGAAAACTTCCAGAGGGGCATCCATATTAATCTACTGCAGTAAAAATGGATATTTTGTGGTAACTTAAAAGAATAAACAGGTTTATTTTAGCATAAGGTTTTGTGGGCTAGACTCTGCTTTATCAAATGTGGGAGAGTGGTTGATTAAGTCCACATGGTCACTATTATTGAGTGTGTCAATTGTTGCCTGCATACTGGCATTGGCACGCCTAGAAATACAGTGCAGCAACATGTCGGCTTTATATGCAGCTCTGCACTCAAGCGCTTGCTATAGAGGAAACCACGTTTTTGGCATGCACCTATGATTTTTCAACACAGGGGAAGATTGTAGAAGCTACTGAACTACAATACTTCAAAACCAATTTCCTGACTGCTGGAACTCAATACTGGTATTCCCAACTGGGCTGGCTCAGTCACCCAACAGACACACCAGCTCCCAAGGGGGAAATTAACCCCTGCAGGGATGTTATGTCATGCGAACCAGCTCAGTCAGACAAGCCCTAGGGACACCTGTGAGTTTTATACAACTGGCACAAAGATCACTCTTAGAACCAGTGCCAGCTGAAAGGCTGCTATCAGAAAGTGCTGATGGATCACTATTTCAGAGATTTAGGAATGCTGTGCATAGTCACCTAGACTCCTCTTCTTCCAAAGGAATCAAACTCATGCACCCTCTGAGAAGTTTCCAGTTAAAATTCCATGAAGATGTGGTGATTTGTCCTGCATGTTCCCTTTTGGAAAGGGGAATGGAGACCTCCCCTTTTGATCGCACAAGCCTCCTTGGGAAAAGGAACTTTTGTTTTAAAAAAGCTATTACGAAACTTAGAAAACCTACTGGGAAATCATGAGACAACAAACACACTCATCATTTGCAATTAACCTCAAGCCAACAGTTCCTTTTAAGCATTCTTATTTTGGAAATACAGTATACTAATCTGTACTATTAACAGAAAGGCATTCCCCTTGATTTTGCAAATAAGGTCACAAATACTTTCTTTAAAGCTTGACTACATGAAAATGCCCATTCTGCATTGTTTGGAAATTGCCATTTTTAATGTTACTTTTATATACCATACCACACGTGTAGATGCCCTTAATTCAACCACTGGCTCCTCAACTTTAGTAGAAAACAGGAAGACCTCAACAGGGCTTTGATTATGTCCAGAATGAGATGGTCTGAAAGTCCAAAACAGTATACAGCGCAGCATTTCAGATAGCAATACATTGTATAGTGCAATAGATTCACAGGCCTAAAACGCTCCCAAGCACACTGAACAGATGTATTCTAAAACAGACCCTGAGAACACCTACTAACACAACCTCAAACCCAGTTTCAAAGCCATACACTAAGCATGTGGCAAGTAAAATGGAGTCTCATTTTCCCACTGCACAAGGAAACATGGGCTGGGTAGCAGAGAAGTGTCACCCACAAAGGAATCTTAGAGCACTAAGGGCTGCACAGTGTATCCAGCTTCTCAGTGATCTGCAATGTCTTCTGCTTGTGAAGAAACAGCTTTCCAGACAGGGAAGCAAGCATCCAAACAATGCCAGAACATAACCACACTCATGAGATGTGTTTTCACTCCCCAGTGCACAGTGGATGGGACAGAAGAGGTCTCCCCATTTTCCCTGCTTACTAAAAGGAAGAAAAGTTGCTGAGTAAAATTGCAAGGGTTTTTTAAAAGCACTGAACTCTATTCATGGTTTTTTTAAGTATCTACTTTACTATATATGATATGAATTTTTAAAAAACTAATAATTTTGTAGAGATTAACAAAACAAACTAAGGAGGAAAATTTATTCTCTTCCCACACACACACAGAGCAATGGTCAATTTAGAGAATATGTTATGAAACGGGGAATTTCCAATTCAAATCTCAGCAATGAACTCCTTGAGTGGCTTTATATAAGCCATTCCCTCAACCACCACACCATCCCTGCCAAATTTGGAATATAGAGACTGCACAGTATGGTGGGCGAATGGCAACTATAAGTATACTTACAGTACAATCTTATGCATGTCTAAATGCCACTGGTTTCAGTAGGGGTTACTCCAAGCTAAATGCACAAAGGATTGTGGAGTTAATGCATATATACTTTTGTTCCCTAATTACTCAGAACACTCCTGCCAAACACATGCTGGAGCAGCCTAAAAGTTTGCTTACATGATTATTGCCTCGGTTTTACATTGTTTTATTGGATTTACTGTGCTGGACCGTGGAGTGCTTTTAGACAGCTTTGTAATCTTAAGTAAATTTATTTTTAGTCTCATGTTGTGTTTTAACTTTGTATGCAAGATGCTTTGGGAGGGGTTTTGCCCTGAAGGCAGCATAGAAATGCTACTAATAATGTAAAACAACCAGGACACCCAGCACAAAATAGTCAGGTATCCCTCCTCACCAGTGCTTCCCCTTTCCCTCCACTGCCTCCCGCAAGAAGTTCAAATTGCAAGCTCCCTGGGGCAGAGACTTGTCATCGTTTGTTTATATTAACTCCGTAAAGCAGCTTATTCATTAACGGCATAACATTACTATTAATCTCTCATCATGTCAGACTCTCAGCAAGTAGATCACACAGCCAACCTGCACACACACACCCATTTAAAACAGCAGCCTCATTACCACTCCCACTCCTGACACAATCAAACCTGGCACAGCCTCCCCACACCCTGCTAATTCAGACTTCATGAGGGAGGGGAGGGTCAGATTCCAAGCTGGCAGATCCTCCCCCCTCTCCAAAACAGTAACCCTGTCCTCATGAAGTGGGGAAGGGTCCAGGATGATAAGCAATGCGCACCACACCCCCACATCATTCAGTGTTTATAGGGCCTGGGAAATCACACACACCAAGCTGGCAGAAACCCCCTCCTCAATTATGGGACGGGGGGAGTGTTTGGTCACACTTCCCCAACCCCCAAGAAGGAAACCAGCCATCAGGAATAGGGGAGGGGGGGTCACACTCCCAACAGGCCAACTTCTCCCCACCCCCACCTTCAGGAGACAAGAGCGGGGGGGGGGGAAGGGTCGCCTTTCCCCCTCCCCATCATCCGGCCAAAGGGGAGGGGCCAGAGTTTCCCTCAGAGAGCTCGAGCGCCTCTTCGCCCCACCCTCACACGCCTAGAGACCACCGCGCCAGCCAATCACGCCGCACCTCCTCTCATCGGAGAGAGGGCGGCCAACCGGCGCGCGCGGCTCACGAGTCCCCGCCCCCAGCGTACTCCTTCGCCCAGCCAATCGCCGAGGGGGACACAAAAGCCTCCCGCCCTTCCCCTTTTCTCCTCACAACGGGCGTCCTTCCCTCCCCCCCTCCTCCCCGAGCTGGACGCCTCTTTTTCCTCACCCGCTGCCGCCAAGTCCCCCTCGCGCGCCGGCGAGGAGTCCCGAGGCCCAGCCGACAGATCGACCACGGGGCCAGACCGCTCCGCTGCTTCTTTTCCCCTCAGCGGCAGCTGCGGGAGCTTTTCAAAAGTCCTCCCGAGTCCGGAATCGGGAGTCCCGCCCCCTTCCCCCTGCCGCCCCGCCCCCTTGCGTCACCAAGATGGCGGGTGCGGCGTGCTTTCACTGCGCCTGCGCGGTATAGGAGGCGGAGCAGTATCGCCAAAGACAGGCAGGCACGCGAGTTCGAGTCCCGCCACTGCCATTTATATATATAATTTCTCCCGCCACTGCTATTCATACACACACACACACACACACACACACACACACACACACACATATATAATTTCTCCCGCCACTGCCATATATATATATATATATATATTACATTTCTATACCGCCCAATAGCCGACGTTTTCTAGGTGGTTCACAACAATTAAAGCACTAAAATACAACGTGATAAAAGGCAATGTAAAAGTTTAAAGCTGCAGTAAAAAAAATAAGAATTTCAAAAACAAAGCCTAACTGCAATGCAAAGATTTAAACTACTGTAAGGGTTCAATCCTATGCATGTTTAGACAGAAAAGTGCTACAACTCCCAGATACCCCGGCTATTACAGCTGGCTGGGGTATGCTGGGACTTGTAGGACTTTATTTTTCCTCTCTGTACATGCGTAGAATTGCACCTTAACAGTTTTAAAACAACAGAAATCGAAAGACTAAAATGCCTGAGAAAATAAGAAGCTCTTTCCCGGGTGCTGAAAAGGACTCAACATAGGTGTCAGTTGAGTCAGTGGCTGCATTCAGACAACACATTAAGCAACTGAGGGGGTGGGAAACAATCGTCAGTTGTGTTGCTTATTGTGTTGTGTGGAGGGTAACACGCCGCTCACAAACTACTGACGGTATGCTATTCCGCCCAAATAAGCAACTGAGAGAAACAACTGGCTTGCAAGTTGTTTAGCTCGAAGCCAGTTGTTTAAAGTGTTGTGTGGAGGGATGAGTGGGTTAATGGCATGTGGTGAGTGGGTTAAAACACAAGCCCATAGAGGCAGGCGGCAAGAGCGACCAAAGTGGTGGCTGCCACTCTGCTACAACTGGTGCAATTTGCAGAAACTGCTGGGATAGAACTGGGAGGACTGAGGGAGGAGGGAGGGTGGGGAGAGGGGGCTGTGTCAGTCAAATGCTGGGTTGACTATGGCTCAATTCGGACGACACAATAAACAACTGGTGTGGGGGAAACAATCTTCAGTTGTTTTGACTATTGTGTCATCCGAATGCTGCCATAGTCAACTCAGCGCTGATCCTAATCCACACCACAGTTGATTATTTATTACCATGTTGTGTGGGGAGTACCCCCTAGTTGAACAACTGTAAAGTTAATTATTACCCCACCATTGACTATCGTGTCATCCGAATTGAGCCTATTAGTCCACTCAATGCCAGCCCCAACTACCCACAGTTGTGTAGGAATATGTTGTGTGGGGAGTACCCACAAAATAACCAACTGTGAGTTGGCTACTCAACCCACCATTGACTAATGTGTTGTCTGAATGCAGCCCTTCTCTCTCAAATAAAAGGAGATTAAAAAAAAGAAAAACACAAGAAAATAATCCACAGGGGTGGAATTATTGCTGCAGGACTAGAAGATTCAGACCTGTGAGCGTTTGCAACTTTGCAACTAAGAAGAAATTGCAGGCAACTATCCATTAAGAAAAAATAAAACCCAAGCTACCAGTAACATCGTATCTTTATTCCAACATTCCTCAACCTGGTGCTCTCCAGATGTTTTGGAATATAACTCCCATCATCTCTAGAAAACATGGTCAGAGGTCAAACTATGTCAAAATAGTTGCATTGTGGGAAAATGCAACTGTTGTAGGAAAAGGTCAAATATCAAAATGCACAAAGCTCTACTTCTTCCATCACTGGGTAGAAAGATTTGGTTCAGGGTGTTCCTAGTTTGAAAATATAAGGCTGTTCCATTTGAGATTTTACAGAAAACACTGCAACTATTTGGCCAGGACATCCTTGCTCCTGGGTAAATGGGTGTAGGATTACAGCCAATTTGTTTTACTAAGGGGACTGGGTAGATATCATTAATGATAACTTTTTGTCAGACTTTCTTTTATGCATGTTCAATGGGACGTCCTCCTAATCAAGCAACAATAACAACTAACAGACCTTGTGGGACTGTTCGGGGGGGGGGGGGGGGGAGGGAACGCACAATCCCTTAAACATGTAGAATGAAATTGACACAACCAGAAACAGCTTGCAATGTGGTCTAGTCAATTTCATAATTATATGACGCACAACGCACACAACTGTGAAACAATGAAAATATTTCAAAAGTTGAGGTAAATACTTTTTATCGACTGTATGGAATTTGTAAACACTGTATATATAATTTTTGCTTGTAACAAGCTACACGTCTAAATGAAAAATGATTTAAACACTACAGTCCATGATAAAAAAGCAAACATTAATGTTGTTCAAAACAAACTATTTGCAATACTAATGTTGCAACGAAAGTTTTCAAAACAAACTGTTCTTTTTTGATCTCGCTACTACTTGCAATGAAAAATATAGTTTACAAAACAAACAGTTTTTTTATATATTGCTACTATTTACAACAAGAAATACAACAGGCTTCCGGTTATCCACCCGTTTCACGTGAAGCAAGCTTCTTCAGATAGGCTCTTATATGTTGTAGCTGATAAAACAAAATGATAGCAGATACATTTTTAATTTTAGATCTTTAACTTTTTCTTCTTATGGATTGAGAGGTAGCTTCATGGGGGAGGAAATGTCTTTTTTTCAGGCTACTACTGTACTTCTTTTGCTCCCACGACTGCCTACAGGAATTCTGTGTTAAAGCTGCACTCCCTCAGATGCATTTCAAGTATCAGGTGCGTAATGCTTTCTCCATAGACTATTGGCAGCACTGTGTGTCACCTGAGCTTTAAAAACCAGGCTGCCGTGCAGTACATTGCATCAGAAATGCTCTTCTGGCTGAATCAGCATCATCCATTCCATGCCTCTGCAACTGTCCATATGGAATCTACCGAACCGTTTTCTCAAGAGATGCCTATTCATGCGTTATTAGGGAGTCTCCTTCTGTGTGCATAACCCAGTGCGCTGCAGTCCAGGCCGTTCGTGTTGGCTTGGGGCGGGCAACATTTGGCCCTGCAGATCTGGCTGGAATGCAACTTCCGTCACCACCGGCTGTGCTGGTTATGGCTGATAGGAATTGTAGTCCAATAACATCTGGAGGGCCACAAGTTGCTTGACCCTGTTGTAGTCAACTTCTAATTGTTGTTGGAGTGAGTGGTCTGTATTTAGCTGTCCAAGGTGCAGAGACGATGGCCACCTGGTCCGGTGGGTACTGATGAGAATAGATCCCACAGGGTGGATCAGAACAACCAGTGAGAGCAGATCAGCCTGACCCCAACTGCATATAGATGCCTGTTTACAGCTCATCACTTTTGAGTTGTGCCATCATCAAACGGATTTCCCACCTCTACTTTGTCCTGTCCAGATGGATGGTCTTGTCTTTGGACAGCCTTCTCCCACCTGGTGCCCCTCCAGATGTGTTGGACTGCAATGCCCATCATCCCCATCCATTGACCATGCTGGATGAGAATTATGGGGGTTGCAGTCCAAACATCTGGAAGGAACCAGGTTGGGAAAGGTTGTCATTGGCATTTGGAAGGCTGAGGGCATAGCCTACTTTTTATTTTTTATTAGAAAAGCTTTTACAAAAATTACTTTTATGGAAATGTCTTTGGGAAGCAATATCGATTTGAACAGCAAGCTAAAAAAAGGGCACAATCCTATGCCTGCTTAAATGGGAAAAAAGGCCTAAAATTCCCAGCATGTCCCAACCAGCCATGCTAGGAGATGTGGGCCTTTTTTTCTAATTTCAGCAGGCATAGGATTGCACAATCAAAACCTGTCCTGGTATAAAGCAGGTACCTACTGAAGATACACCACTAGGAATTTATTTAGAATATTTCTGGATTGTCCTCTCCACTCAATGAGCACTCAAGAAATGGCCATTGTCACCAAGTCCTCCTTCAGAGGTCCCCAGAGCCATCTAGCTGGCCACTGTTGAAAACAGAAAAGGATCTCTGGCTTGATCTTGTAAGGTCAGGCCTGATCCATCTTTGCTCTACATGGCAGCCGGGCATAGCCAGGGAGCGATTCTCTACACACAGCAACGCAGGTAAGAAACCTCCTGTTTCATTCCCCCGCATCCCTCACCTATCCTGGGAATTTTAACTGCAAAACGTGCCTTCCGTCCACAATCGATAATTCCCAGAGCTGAGCAATTGGTGCCTGGGCTGTGCCTGCAATTCGGAATTGCACAGAATCTGAAAGAATTATTGATTGCTGCCTGAAAACACATTACCCAAACTTGGGTCCAAAGAGGAACAGATCAATGGTGCTGAGAGCACCGGGCAGAGGAAGTGTCATGGCGCTGAGAGATCCCATTAATCAGCTCTGTCACTCTAACAGGAATGGAGTTTAATATGCATGCGCCGCCATCACTCCTGATGTCCCAAGGTGAAGGCGATGAGAAGCGATTGTTGCAGATGCGCGGGGGAGGGGGGAATCAAAAGAGGAAGAGCTGCAGGCCGAAGTTTCAAGGTAGGTCGGACTCTTCTGGCAAAATGATTCTGACTTTGAATATATGGTGGAGGGGAGTTCCACAGCCATTAAGGAAGTCCATATGCTATTTTAGTTCATTTGTTGTTTTGCAAACATTCTTAGGCTGCTTTTCCACAGCGAGCGCCCGAGGTAGCAAACATAGTTGGAGTTTAGCAAACAGAGGGGTTCTCAGGATTCAAACCCATCAAGGAGGCTGAGCCAGTGGAGGCTGCTGGCTCCAACTGGGGTTGTAAATCCACTCTGGGTTTCAGTCAGAACCAGCCAGAACTCTATAGGAATTATCCAAGTTGCTCAGCTCTATCCCCAAATAGGTTTGGCAGACATACAAAAACAAAAAAAAAGGACATGCACCTCTTTCTTTTTTGAGAGCGAATGTGCAACAGAACCACAAGGGGCCTTCAGGGGGTTCTGCAGATCCAGACACTGGCTGTTGCACTCATCCCACCTCTGAAGTGAGACCACGTCCGACCACGCCAGAGGCAGGAAGTCAGAAAGAGACTCATCAAAGCTCCGCTCAGCCAGGACGGATTCTGAAAACTGGCCATCCTTCCTCCTGTGTGGTTGGATGCCGCACGCTGGTGCCTCAGTTTCCATACGCGTCCAATAGGCCTTTGACAGTGACCGCAGTCGCTGACGATGCTCGTGGGGGAGTCCCATTTCTCCCCACGTCTACGAAAAAGCGCTGCTCTTTTCTAGAATCGGACGGTATTTCCTGCCATCGGAAGGATGTGTCGGTTGCACCGCCCACTTCGATGTCGGAACGTCGTCTCCAGGTGACCCTTCTCCAATACTTACCCACGAGGACATGCACAAAATAAATATGAACTCCGCCATCTGAATATTCGTCACATGATCCAGGTGGACCCAGGGTGGAACATCTCCTTTTGCTTTCTGTATTTATAACCTACTTTTTATGGCTCTAACCTTTGCAAGGCGGTTTACAACAAATACATACAACACGTCAAACATTAACCAAATTAAACAGCTAGAATGTAAGTAAAAGGACCCGCAGCAACTTCCTTTCATTGGGACGCATGTCGAGGAAGCGGCAAACAACAGTCTGTTCCCTTGCTCCTCTGCAGCCCATTTTAGGTAGAAGCTTATTGATAGAGCCTCTCCTGCCACGGCAGAGGAACATCGCATCCCACAGCCTGAAGGGATTACTTGTCAGCATCTTTCCTGACTGTGGCAGCTTTGTTCTCGCTTCGCGGCGCTGAGTTATTGACACTTTGCAACAGATGCAGCCTGGCGCATTGTCCCCTCGTCGCCGAGCTATTTTATTCCAGCAGACGTTTGATGTCCCTCCCAGACTCCCTCTTCTGGCATCGATACGGGGCGAAGAGCGACAGCACCATCGCTCAGGGTGGAACAACCTGTCGTGCTGGATCACAAAACTCCTCTCCTCTGTGCGCCGTCACTGTGCTCCCAACATTAGCATTGCCGTGTGCATCAGAGGTCAACCCAGCGGTGGTGTTTGCACAGTTAGGGCCGAGCATATGGAGTTCTCGGAGGCCTTGGGGAAACTAGCAGCCAGGTTGAGTTGAGCACACTTACTATATCAGTCAGGACAGGAAGGGATGCGCCCTCTTGTTTTACTGATTTTATTTTGGCTTTCTGCAGATATATAGACCGTGCGTACAGTTCTGAACACCACACCAAAAAGAGATATTGTAGAGCTGAGAAAAGTGAGGAATAGGGCAACTAAAGCCAGCCTCAAAGACCCATTTTTGGTCTCCTTCGGGGTCTTCCCATCCCCCTGGCTTTTTAGTTAGTTGCCCCAAAGACCCTCCTCCAGGCCAACTGCATTCTGCAGCAAGCTGCACGAAGGGAGACCCTGTCTTTTCCAGCAGTGTGAAGCTTGTTCTGGGTTTGGAGCAGCTGGCAGGGCCAGGTGGCTCATTTACACCCCTGCCAGGCAGGCTGAGTACAAAGTCATCATTAGCACAACCCCTTTTGCAAATGTTGGTATTTTGTGACCTTTGCATAAGGTAGGAGAGATGGAATCCATGGGGCTGATTTCCACGTGGCGGATTTTTTATTTTGTTGACCTTCTAACGACGGGGGCTGGAGAGAGGCGGAACCACGGAAGTCGTTGATTCCAGATGAGCTGGAATCTAGGTTCACACACACACACACACACACACACACAATTCCTGATCAAGGACAAATTTATCTACATTTCTATTGTAGATAAATGGATGGGAGAATCTCTCCTTTTCTCACCCAACCATGGAGGCGGGGAGAGACTAGCTTTGATGCCTTACTCTACAGGTGGAGGGTTCGTACAATCAAAAGGCGTTGTGCAGATATGCCGCCGTTTGTTTCTTAACCAATTTTTTTCCCTCTGGCAAGAAGAAAGATGGAAGCAAGGTAGGACGACACAGGTTACAAACTGAAGACATCACCGTCTCCCCTCCTCTGCATAAAATTGTGCAAATGAGGCACAGCAATTGCATGATAAAAACCTTGCCTGGAAACATCCTTAGCCCATCCAGGACTCTGCTAATTCGCTCTTGCCCCAGGCGGCCAGAGATTCAGCCACCTAAGGAAACACACCATTGGCAAGGAGGTATATCTTCTGGGCATTCTTTTTCCAGACTAGCACATGGCGCCACTGGAAATGAGGGGATGAAACGAAGCATTTATGTGCTGAGAGCTTCTTTCAAAACAAATTCAAGTTCAGACAAATTTGGGGATGGGTCTCTTCGTTTCTGAGCAGCACCAATTTACCGGAGGAAGATTTCTGTTACCGCATCGACAAGGAGAGATTGTTCTAAACCAGCCTTCCCCCCCCCCCCACATGCCGGTTGGATTACAAGTCCCATCATGCCCAGCCAGCATGCCATAAAAGACACCTTTTTCTCCCGTTGCTAAATAGCACATGTGAACACAGCCATGTCTGTGTGTTTCAGGAAAGCCAACATTTTGGGAAGAAGTTGGAAGGAGGCATCACTATGAGAGTGCAATCCAAAGTCTACCCAGACAAATTCACACGATGAATCATTTTAAATCGTTTCCCGTGTGTAGGATGAAGCCTATAAGGGTCATCCTCCAGGTCTATGAACTTACAAAAGGAGGAAGCAGAAGAGTCCAGATTGGGTGAATAGGATGTCCGGTGGAAGTGTAGAGTTGACCGTGGGGTTTGCATTTCAATAGGCCAAGAGAGCCAGCTGCATCCTTCAAACCCTATCACTGCTCACACTTCCTTCCTAACACCTGCTGAAATGAGCATGCTGGGATGGCGGCCAGCTTCAGTTCAAGGGATGAAGGAACTCCAACCTCCAACGCCTTTCTTTCATCTCAGGCCTGCCTTGCAATGAGTCTCTGCAAAACGGGTGCCCTCTGGTCCTAGGGTGACCAACTGTCAGGATTTTCCCGGATTCGTCCTGGTTTTTGTTCTATCCTGGGGGTCCGGGGGGGATTTTCTATAATTTTCTATAATGTCCTGGAATGACACACTTTTCTCTTTAAGGCCGCCATTAGTGTGTGGGGGGAATTATGCACTTTCCAGAGGCCCTATTGAAGCAATGGGGGGGGGCAAAAATGACACGCTTTCCCCTCCTCCTCTCCAGTCGGGGCCCTTAAGGCCCCGATTGGAGTGGAGGGGGGAAAGTGCGCTTTCTGGAACCTCTGGAAAGCATCTCATGCACAACCACCACGCTAATGGCTGCTGCCAATAGCGTGGCTGGGAAATGACATGCTTTCTGGAGGCCCTGGAAAGTGCGTTTTCTCTCCCCCTCCCCCACTGGGTGTCCTCTTTTTTGGTTTCCCAAATAGGGTCACCCTAAAGGTTCCAAAATCATTGGTGATTCTGTTGATCATGATATTTTAAACGCAAGGTGCTACAGGCATTGCAGCCACTAAAAGCTTCCGGGACAGCCTGGCATGCAACTCTCCAACAAACCATAAAGATCCCTGACCCCTCCGCTCCTCCATGAGGTATTGCTCCACTCCCACCCTTATCAGGTGCCAGGATCCCAAAGGACATGAGTTGAGCGGCCATGTACAAATGGCCAAAAAAGGGGACAAATGTATCAAGCTGCATACAGTGTGCATGTGCTAATTTATATGTATAGATGCAAATTTAGAAATTGTTCTGATTTAAACAGAAATACACTACATCTTAGCATAGTATGGAAGACTGTGCACAGGTGAGTTATCTGCTCTCAAGGCAACTTGATGGTCCAGCTCTTCCTTTTGATGAGTCTTTTATCTTTAAATGAGATGTGGCACGGACAACCATGCAAATAGAGGACACCTTTAAAAAGAGGACTGCCCTCCGTAAAAGAGGATACGTTGCCAGCCTAGCAGGATTTGGTTGTGGAGGCTGGGAAGGGAGCAATATTTACATGGAAGATGGATACGTATTGGAACAATTTATGGAGCTGTGATTCCAAACTGCACATAGTTACGTGCCTGGGTTACCCTAATTTTATGGGTCACTCAGACTTTCTATTCAACCATTTATTTCCACATGGAAATTGATAAGCGAAAGGACAGCACCCCCTAGTGGGGCAATGAGCAAGCGGCATGAGGAAGCAATCTTCCTATGGCTTTCTGCGGCGGGCACACAATTTGGAAGAATTTTGTACTCACTAATCTGTCCTTTCTACTTAGAGCAGGGGTGGACCACATGTGGCCCTCTAGATGCTGTAGGACTACACTTCCCATCACCCATCACCATTGGCTATGTTATCTGGGGCTGATGGGAGCTGCAATCCCAAAATAGAACAGAAAAATATCCCTGCAAAAAAAAAACTTGTATTATGCACAACACGTTTCAGAAAGGATTTTCTTTCTTCAGGGGCTGTAAGTAAAATATAATGGAAAAATAGTATTTATGGTTTAAAGCACTCCTCATATGTGCATCTCATAACTGATTGCCTTCAAACTACTTAACATATCTAGCAGATAAAGGTTGGAACTTTTGTGTAATATAACTCAAAGCAAAAAAAAAGTTTTTTAACTGTTATGTCTTATAAATGTAATAAATTGTGGATGTATTTTTGTACATTATTCGTTATCATTCTTTAGTCACGTGTCCAGATTTTAGGAGCATAAATATTTTAGTTACAGCCCCTGAAGAAGGAAAATCTTTTCTGGAACATGTTGGGCATAATCAAAGTTTTTTTTCAGACACCTAAGAATATTTTTCTCTTCTGTCTTGAGACACATAAGTGCCTTCCCCTCTTGCTGTTTTCAGGGGTTGCACTTGCCTACTCTTGACCCAGAGAATATGTTTTAAAAACAAACAAACAAACATATAGATACATCAAAACTCAATAGAATTTATTTATTGATTTGATTTGATTTGTACCTTGCCTTTCTCCAAAAAATGGCACTCAAGGCAGCTTCTGAGTCGAAGGGTTTTCTGTAACTTAGAAGGGCCCACTGCTTGCAAAAACTATTTACGTGTTGTCTCATCTATATGTTCTAGACATATCTTGTTACAGCCTTTTAAGAGGGCTAACAGTAAAGAAATAGGCCAAAACATCAGACGTTTCATTAATAACATCCTTTGCAGCATCCTGAGATGATTCGCTCCCTTTGGGGTGATTTTTACCGGACAGCCATTCAAGCCTCCATCAACAGAAAGAAAAATGTGTTTGAAAAATGTAACTTAAAAACATGATATGGGTACCCTGGGTGTAAACTGTCATGTGATCAGCCAAGCAAAGTCTAATACAGGAACAAATTGCAGATTTTAATAAGCAAATTAAAATACCATTTTGCATTGATGCGCAATCCTATTACTTTTTAAAATGTTACTTTTGGGGGGTCTTGTTTAGAGCCCATGGAATTTTAAAGCCTGTGGTTTGGGTCCTAAAATAAGTTAACCTTATTTGTGGCGTAGAGGTTAGAGTGTCAGTTCTATTCCCCACTCAGGCCGCCTCTTCTGATGTGCAGCGGCGGTTGTCACGCCATGCATTGATGCTCCTGCTGCCAGTCTCCACGGCAGGAGCACCATGGCGGCTTTTCCTGTCTTTTAGTGCGGAGCAAAGGGCCTTTGCCCCTAGATTGCTTCAAATTGGCAGCAGCGTCATGTAACTCAACTGCCGCCATTTCAAAGCCACCGCGAGGCAAAGTGCCCGTGAAGAGGTACCCTCAACCATGAAGTTAGACTAGGTGTCTTTGGCCTAGTAGCTGACTCTTAGCGTAACCTCCCTCACAGGGTTGTTGAGAGGAGGAGGATCATGTAATGCCATCTTAGGCCCCCTCCACAAGAATGCGCCTTTGCGCCCGGTTCCGCGATTATGCGCATTATCGCGGAGGCGCATTTACTCACAATCCCTCTGCACGGGAGGCGGCGAGAAGCGGCGAAGCGCATTAAAAGATGCCCAAAAAGCGCTTTCCAGGTAGTTAATGCGCATAATCGCTTGTTCACACAGCGAAAATGCGCTTTAACGGCCGGAGCAAAATAAAAGTCGCTATTTAACGCGCGTTCGAAAATGCGCATTATCGGGGAGATAACGCGCCTGTACGCCCGTTTTGCGCTCCGCTCGTGTGTAGGTAAAATTTATAATGAGCCTTCAAGGCTCATTAAACGCCCCGTGTGGAGGAGGCCGTTGATTCCTTGAAAGGGGAAAAAATGCGGGATATAAATGTAATAAATAAATAACGTAAAGAAGTTCATGGAAGAAGTTTCCCATCAGCAACATACACACACGTCGTATTGGGGGTCTCTTTCTCCCTGGCATATCAGAACAATGGCTCTCTTCCCCAACCAGATGCCTTCCAGAGATGGACTGCAATCCCTATCATCCTCAGTCAGCATAGCCACAGCTGGAGTATAGAATTGCTCTGCCTGTCCACTGAAAGAAACCTAATTTCACTTCTAAAATGCATCCTTGAAAGAACGCTTCTGCCCGCTGGGTGGTTCTGTGCACCTAAAATATTGCTTATAGGAACAGAAGGCAATTCTTTTGCAGCAAAACCGGCAAAGAGTTTTGTGGCGCTTTCAGGACTAACAAATTTTGGTCGCAATTTTATGCATGTTTAGACGGAAAAGAAGTCCTACAATTCCCAACCCTGTTTGGGAACTTGTCCTTTAAAAAAATCTAGGCTCGTCCGTTTGTTTCCTCTGCATCTCCCCGTTGTATTGCTGTCCAACGGGGTTTCTTTACTCATTCCTACGTTCCCTTAGCTCCGGCTTCCCCAGGCCTGGCGCCCCCAAGAGGTCTTAGACTGCAGTTCCCATCATTCCCAGTGTTACAGCCCAGGTTGGGGAAGGCTGCGCGAAAGTTGTGCAGCTTTTTATTCACAAGCAAGCCCCGGTGCGCGTTGAAAGAAGGGATTGGCTCCCTAGTGAGTTTACGCTTGCAGACGTGCCAGTCCCGCTGTTTTTTCAGGGGCGCTTACTCCCTGTTGCGAGTGCACAGGATCGCAGCCTCTTTTTCCTTCTAACTGTTTCTGGGCACATACATGCATGCATGCAAAGCGAGCCTAGATGCAAAGGCAGCATAGAGACCGTGCCTGGATCCAGCTGCAGCGGAAAGCCTCCCTCCCTCCGGCTTCCCACTGAGGCCATCAGAGGCAGAGGAAGCAGCAGCCCTCCCATTGCCCGGGTTTGCTTTTTTCCTCCTCCCTCCCTCCCTGTCCCCTTCCCTTTTGTGTTGTGCTTTAAGAAATATCTGTGTAATCCGCCTTGGGAACTTCTTTGCATAAAGGGCAGGTTAAAAAAATGCTCTAAATAAATAAAAACATTGCTATAAATATAAAGCACAACTCTCATTTCAATGGGCGACCATGCAAAAAGCACCGCAGTAGAGATTAATGGGTGTCTGTGTGCGCGCGCATGCGCGCCACTCCCGCCCCGCATATGGCGGCACCCGAACGGAAATCGGAAGTGAGCGGCGCGTGTCCCTCGTTCCTTCTAGCTCTACGGCTCCCCTCCAGAACCGCTTCCCGGCGCTCCCCCTCTTAGGCCACGCCCCTTCGCGCAGCTCTCGCGAGACTTGGTGCGCGGCCCTGCCCCGGCCCCGGCGCTGCTGCTTCTTCCCTCACGGCGCCGCCGCTCGCCGGGATGGCGTCCGACTCCGACACCGAGGAGCTCTTCTACGACGCGGCCGAGGATGTCGCCCAGCACGGAGGGACCCCGTCGCCGTGAGTCCATCCGGAAGGAGGGCAGGGCGGGGTTGGGGGGGAAGAGGGTAGAATGCGCGCGCGTGCACATACACACACTCCGGATCGACTCCGAATTAAACCTTAATCCGGATTACGCACACCGACAGGTTGCCGGCCCGCTCAGCCTGCCCCTTCGTCCCCTGCCTCTGGAAAGTGGCGGCGGTTGCGGGGAGCAGCAGGGTGCGCGCCAAGGCAAGCCTAATCCGAATTGAAGCCTTAATTTCGGATTACATTGGGCAGCTGATTGCCAGCCGGCCAGTTCTCCCACCTTCCGCCCCCGTTTATCTGGCTCACGAAAGGGGAGAGTAGGGTGCACATCAAAGAAAATCTAATCCGGATTGAAGCGTTAATTTCGGATCCTACCAAATTTACCCCTGACCAGCCAGCTCTCCTCTCCTCACCTTTCCTTTTCGCCTCCCCTTTTCCCTTTTCCATTCTCTGCTGCTTTCTCTCCCACCTTAAATGGCTTTTCTCCTTTCTGTTTTTATATCTCCTCTTGGTTTTATTTATTCCTTGCAATTTATTGCATCCCCCCCCCCCGTCCCCACTTAGTGTGAAATATCATTTAAGACTAGCTATAATCGAATTCAATTGCAGAATTGGTTTAAGCAGCAGTGTTGGGCCCAAATTCCAGCAGCCAAACAGCAGGCCTGTATATTCTGAGCCCTTTGCTCCAGTTTCACACCTCCTGCCCCATCTCCCTTCCTGCCCAGTCTTCTCTATTCACTTCCCCCCCAGTCTACACATACCTTCCTGCCCCGAATATACCTTGGGCGCCCCACACCCTGGATATGTCACCCTATCATTGCTTGGCACTCTTAAACAGACCCTGCATGAGTTGCACGATTTCCCCTGGTACACAAGCCACCATCCCTAAATTGGGCAAATGGAAATCATCGCTGCATCCTAATCCCTTCGAAAATAAACAAAGTTGTGTGCATTTTAATCGATTGCATCGCTTCAGTCTTTTCACCTGTTTCCGGGTCACTTTTGCTGGCTTTCTCTCTCTCTCTCCCACCCCCAGCCCTCCACTTCTACATTCCTTTTTCTTCCCCCTGACATCCACCTTTCCTGCTGCTTCCGTTCTTCCCTGCATGTCTATCCCGTCCCCTCCCGCCCCGTGTCCCGCACACGTCATCTCTTCCTCGTCAGGGCCTCTTTTTCCTGATTCATTTCACGGCCTTTTTCTGGGCACGGCATCACAGATACACGTACAGACACGGGAGGGCCTTTCAACGCTTCTGCCTTTTATTCAGGCTCCTGCACAGGGCTGTTGCTCCTTTCCCCTTCCTCGTTCTCGTCCCCGTTTAAATCCTGGGGCTGTCATTTCCTTTCACTTTCCTTGCCTGGTTTGCATGCTTTGCTGCCCTCCACCTAGCTGGATCTCGGTGTACACCCAGAATTCTCATTTTCCTGTCACCTGCCCAAGCAAGCAGCCCCGTCGTCTTGCTGCGTGCCTGCCCCTTGTCGCGTGTCTCAGGGAAAACAAACCCAAACCCTCTTATTAATCGCGCCCCCCGTATTTGCACCGGGCCAATTGCAAGAGAAAGGGCTGGGCCAGACAGCCTTCGTTTGCGTTGGCGTATGATCGGAAGGGAGCGGGATGCTCTGGTAAAGCTGGGTGCGCAGCAGCCGGAGACCTGGATGCTTTTGTGCGCCTGGAGGGGTCATTGTTTGCGCGAGCTTCTCTGCCTGCTGCTGCCGTGTTCTGGAGGAGTTTGCTGCTGGGTGGGGAAGACCTGTTGTCCACAGCTGGATCGTTGGCAGAGCTTTGAATATTCCAGATGGTGTAAACACGCCTCTTAACAAGCTTCTAGGCTCTCCCCTCAGAAATTCCACGGCACCTGATGAGGGAGTGATTCACGGTCACTTTCGTGAGTCAGATTTGCCTTGTGAAGGAAACCCTATGGTCAGCAGGTTCCTTTTCCAGCCAAGGAGTTCTTTTTAAAACATTTAAAAAACCAGCAGCTGGTGGCATTTTTAAACACCAAACACGCCCCTTTCTGCAACCCTTTCAAGCCAGTGCTTCCTGCCCCAAGTTCCTCTCAGTCAGCTCTTTCTGTCTCGCGGGGTTTCCCTTTTCTCAGGCTCGGAAACCAGCGGCGATGTTCCACTTCCTATCTTGCCAGGAGTCCTGCAACTGACCACCCGTGCTCCACTATGCGCCAGTTCTGTGGCTCATTTCTGGCCATGTCGCTTTGTGTTCCTTATGAAAGCAGGCAGGGAAAAGCAGATGCTGAAAGATACCTCGCTCTGCTTGCACTGTATAAACTAAGAGAGGTGCTGCAGGAGTGCTTAGAATTTCTGCTCATTCGTAAGATGAAATGAAGATGCAAACTTTGTAGCATTTGTGGCTGTCAACCAGGCAGTTTCCCCTTGAGGTCGTAGAGTTGTAGATTACCAGTTCCCCTCCAATTAAAAATGTGGGTTCTAACATTGACCTGTTTTACTGCAGGAATGCAGACACAAACTTTATGGGTTGCTTGCAAGGGGTTTTGCCCTGTTCCTGTAGAACAGTTTACTTTAATGATGGTGATACTGGGTTTGAGAGGTGGAGTGTTTAGTACAGCAGTATTTTTGCGGATGCTTGTAGTCTTCTACCTGGCCCACTTCTCACCAGTTGCAGACCTCCAGCTCCATTCATTCATGATATTTATCCTGCTTTTTAGCCAAGATGGGCTCCCAAAGGAACTTGCATTTTAAATCCGTACAGAGGTATAAAGTATATTAGGGATAAGCGGAAGAGTTGATGGCGCTCTGTTCCAGCCCCTGGCAAGCAGTGAATCAGAGGCTCTTTCCTCCAGTGGAGCAGGCCTATTGATGGACTCTGGTTGGTTGGTGATAAAGATGCCAACCCACCGGAGCAGCTCTTCTATCTGTCTGCAGAGCCTTCCATGCCCTGGTCTAGGAACAGGAGAAGCTGTCTTGTACAGAGTCAGATCGCTTTAAAATCGCTTCACTGGCTGCCAATCAGTTTCCGGGCGAAGTATAAAGTGTTGGTTATTACCTTTAAAGCCCTACATGGTTTGGGTCCAGGGTACCTGCGGGATCGCCTTCTCCCGTACAATCCGCTGGGAAGAACTTACTCAAGCCAGTCAGAACTAGGCTGGCGGGTGTTACCCAGAGGACCTTCTCTTCCATCGCTCCCAGACTATGGAATGGTCTGTCGGAGGAGGTTAGACAAATTGACAGTCTTCATGAATTTAAGAGAGTCATGAAGACTGTCCTCTTCCGACAGGCCTATCCAGATGAATTTTAAGATGTTTTTAATGTTGTATTTTTCTCTTGTTTTTTTTTTTTAAAAATTAACTGTTGTGATTTTTATGTTTTATATTGTTGTTGTTCCCCGCCTCGATCCGGAGGGAGAGGCGGGCTACAAATAAATATTATTATTATTATTATTATTATTGTCCCCATCTTTACTGGCAGTAGCTCCTCAGGGTCTTGGAGAGGGCATTTCCCAGACCTTCTTGGAGATGCTGGGGATTGAACCTGGGAGCTTCTACAAGCAAACCAAGCGCCGTGACATTGCATTGTGGCTCATTCCTCATAGTCCACATCCTACGCTGTTCTTGTTAGAGGCAGCAAGAGCTGTAGATGGACTTTAGTGGTTGGTAGTCAAGATGATCTGAAGAGACTTCTGTTCCCTGGCCATGGGTGATGCAGTTCTGGTTCTAGACCCTTCCCTCCAGAGGTAGGGGGCAGAGAAAATTGCAGATGGATGTGGGTACTGGTATGGTAAAGATGCCAGTCCACAGGAGCAGCTTTTTCAATTATCCTTCTTTGGAATAGTCTAGGCTTGTAAATAGCTACTAGCCTGGTCCAGGCTTGTAAATAGCTACTAGCCTGGTTGCCTATGACAAGGAAGAATGGCTTTCAGACGGAGAGGCGGGTAAGAAATAAATTATTATTATTATTATTATCAGGCAACCAGGCAAAAATATTGGGGTTGTTTGTTGTGTATTTAAAAGAAAATTAGAAGGGAGTTGGGTGTTCTTTTTTCAGGCATTTGGTGTACCACAAATGACCTAAAATAGGTACACCTGGACAGGTGGGCTGGTAAAACATTATTCTGGGATGAAAAGCATCTGTGGACCTATTTGCAGTGCTGGAGTAGTGTCACGCTGGAGTAACCCCGGTAGTGGTAGTGGTAGACATGACTTTAAGAGTGGCAGTCTGAATTACCCTTAAGCATCTCTTACACCTGCCAGTTGTCGAGAGAGAGAGAGAGAGAGTTGAGGGGTTGTTATCACTCTTAAATTTCACGCTGTGTGTGTTTAACAGAATGTACGTTGTGGCTTGTTTGCATGGCTGATTAAAAACGGCTGCAGCGGCAGCCCTCTTTGGAAGGCTCCGTCTCCTTGCGTTTCAGGCAAAAAACAAAATCCTCAGATGGAGCTGCTAATACATTCTCAGAAAAAAACCAAGGCTGCTTCAGGTACCCCTCCCCCCCCCCCCCCCCCGGTCCTTTTTCATCTTGATGATAAAGAACCCTTAATTTGACTGGGCTTGATTGCATGATATCAAACAGAAGACGAAACAGTCATCACGCTGCAAAAGACGGGCCCTTTGAGAATGAAATTTGCATTTCAATATGACAAGGGGGGAGTTGGCTTTTTGGGGAAAGGAGGGGGCACCCCCACCATCTGCTTCCCTTGACAATATGCCACACTAGGCAGGGTAGCAGGAGACAGACCGGTAGAGGCTTTTGGGCCTGTGGGTGTAATAGCAGCTGCAGGGATGGGCCATAGCTCAAGCGTGTCAGAGCGCATGCATTGCATGATGAAGGTGCCAGATTCAATCCCTGGCTTTCCCAGGTGGGGCAATGAAAAGAATCCCTGGAGTGCCGCTGCCAGTCAGTGTCAACAATACTGGACTAGATGGACCAATGGCCTGACACAGTATAAGGCAGTTCCCTATGCTCCTATGTACGCCAGGCTTCCTAAACCTCGTGCCTGATTGATGTTTTCGGTTTGCAACTCCCATCACCCCTGACCATTGGCTGTGCTGGCTGGGGCTGATGGGAATTGTACTCCAAAATGTCTGGAGGGCACCAGGTTGGGGAAGGATGAGCTAGAGAGTCGCACCCGTTTTTGAGTGTGGTTGAGGCCTGTTTCAGCTTTGGGTCCCGTGGGTTGCGTATTTATTTAAAATACGTATCGGTCGCCTTTTTTTTTTAATTGAAAACAATATTCAAAGCAGCTCGCAAATAACGCAGCAGTAAAAATAGCAATCTATAAACAGAACAGCCCCAAGGACAATAAGATCTTTGAAACTCAAGTTTAAAAGCAGATCAATAAGGCTTGTCTGAAGTCAAAATAGCAGCGACGAGACGCCACAGCAAAGACAAAAGCTATAAAAAGCCACTGAACGCATGAAAACCTTCAGAGAACAAAAAGTTCTCGCCTCGTCTTCTAACGGTTTTTAAGAAGCCTTCATGCCCCTTTTCCCTGTCGATGAATGGACAGATGAAGTGCCACTCCTGGAAAGGCCCTCTTCCCTGTTCACCTCGCCCAGTGGGGCTCTCGAAGGAGAGGGCTTCTGATTTGGTTCTAAAATGTGACCAATGTCATATGGGAGAACACTAGAACCGAGATCCGTAGTTACTGAAGGGGTGTTGCAGTGTCTGTGGACTGGGGTGAAGCCATTCAACTCTCCCATTGGTGATTTCACCAGCCCTGCCTTAATTAAGGGAGGAGCCGTAGCCCAGTGGCTGAGCCCCTGCTTTGCATGCAGAAGGTCCCAGGTTCGATTCTCAGCATCTCCAGGTAGGTCTGGAGAAAACCTCCTACCTGACACTCTGGAGAGCTGCTGCTGCCAGTCAGTGTCCACAGCACGGGGCTAGATGGACCCATGGACTGGGTTCACACCGTCATGCTAACCCACGGTGGGTGGCCAACTATGCTGGGTAGGTGGTTATGCAAACAGGCTACTGTGCTCCCATCAGACTATCAAGCAAACAAGCTGCCCAGTTATGCATGGCTGCTGCTGTTTTGGCTGCTCAGTGGTAGTCCCTGCTCTGCACATAGAAGATCCCAGGTTCAATCCCCGGCTTCTCCAAGTAGGGCTTGGAAAACTCCTTCCTGGAATCCTGGACAGCCTCTGCTGCCAGTCCGTGCTGGCAATACAGGGCTAGATGGAGCCAGGGTCTGACTCAGTAGAAAGCAGCTCCCTTTGTTCCTTAAGGGTTCACACGCAGTGAGTTCTATATCAGTGTGTAGTAGGAATGGGGACAGTGTGGCTTTCCAGATGATGTTGGGCTGCAACTCCCATCATCCATGGGCTCTGCTGGCTAGGGCTGATGGGAGCTGCAGTTGAAGGCCACCCCTGGTATGAAGGATATGAATCTACCATGGAAATCAAGGCCCCATACATGGGATTAGGCACTGAACCTGCAAAGCCCTCTTCTACCAGGTCAAAGTGTTTGTCCATCTCGCCCAGCCTTGTCTACACTGACTGGCAGCAGTTGGGCAGAGGAGTCTTTCCCCTCACCTGCCTGCTGCCCTTTTCCACTGGCGATGCCGTGGATTGAACCTGGGACCTTCCGCATTCAAAGTGGGTGCTCTGCTCGCTGAGCCAGGGCCCCTCCAAGAGCTTCTTGGCTTCCACAAGAGAGTTGCAGCGTGGTGCTTTTGGGCTGTGCCCAGCAAAGCTAGAGAGAGGAGGACAGGCCTGTTCAGGCTTAGACAGTGAAGGGAACAGGGCGGAAAGGTGACATCGGAGGGAGAAATACTTGGAGAATTAGCCGGGGCTCATTGGCAGGGCACCCACTGTCTGCCTCTGCCAGCTAAAATGATGTTGGGTCGGAGGGCTGGCAAAGGTCTCTATTGGATAGCTGGTATTTCTGAAAGTAGAGCAGGGGTGGGGACCGTTGGCCCTCCAGAACGACAAGGCCCATCACTCCTGATCATTGGCTGAGGCTGATGGGCATTGTAGTCCAACAACATATGGAGAACAGCAGGTTCCCCACCCCTGGAATAAACAATACAGAGCTAGATGTACCAGTGTTTCTAGGCAAAAGGTAGCCTCATATGTTTAGAAGTCCTTAGAGTTCGTTTGGAGTTGGGCATCTCTCCCAAAACCCAGGGTGTACTGACAGCCAGGGATCAGTGGGCTATTGTGAGGGCGAACCAGGATGTTTTCAGCGGGGGTCCCTGCTTGAATATCCAAGGAGCGTAGCGTTCCGGGAGTGCCACAACCTGCAGGCAGCCTGAGCAAATGGGCACATGTAGTAATAGGGGCTTGCATCGTTCTGTCCCCACCTCCACCCCCGGGAACCTTCCAAAGTGTATAATTTTTCTCTTAAGTCTTCTGGGTCAAAGAAGCCCCTGCAAAGAATTGCCTCTCAAGAAAGATTTGTCTTTCCTGTACTGGTTTTACGTGAACTGCTGACGTCAGACGTGGTTTTCGTTTGGCAGTTGTGTGTGGTTCTCAGACTTCAAAAGATCAAAAGTTTTACCATCTAGCTTTAAGTTTGGAGAGCGCATGTGTGGAGTGTCAGCCTTGTGCGTAAGCACCCTGCAGTTACGGAACGGTGCCTTATCTCTAGCAAGGTTCTGCGTGTGCCGGGTGAGGGCTATACAGGCCTCACCTGATAGGAACTAGATGGATATTAAAAAACATCTAATACTTCATTGCCCTAGCAATAGTCTAAGTAATTCCCCAGTGCGATGGATGCAGTGTTGCAAAATCTCTTAACTGTCCATTTCCCTGGAAGTTCAGGCTGGGAAAGGGAAGAGCCATTAAGATAATCCTGTGTTCCATTCCACTCATTTATTTTAAAATGTACTCGGTTTAAATGTCTTCTGCTTGTACTCCAGGTGAAATGCGGTTCAAGTATCGAAGTGAAAATGTTCAGAGAGCTGCATCTGGTGATACTTTCAGATTCACTTGTGTAATAAAAAAATACAGTTCTTTTGGATCAGCCAAATATTTCCATCTAAACATTTTGCAAAGCTCAAAATCCGTCCGGCAACCAAAACTCCCACTAGAGCATTTCCGCGTGTGATGCGGAGATTGCGTTTCAGTTCTGGGGAGCTGTTCCTTGCAGATGTTGCTTAAAGCGGGATAGGAAGTGGACGACAACTTGATTTCCCGTTAGCGTAGTTCTTTGTGGCATGGAAGGGTCGCCATGCACACTCGCTCTGCATTGCCAGAGAGCTCTGTGTGGCTGAGCCTCCTCGGCCAATGACTGTCTGGCTTGTCTTGACAGGAGCCCCACCTCCGGCACCTCCGACTTCCTAGCGGGAGAGGAAGTGCATGCATTGTGGCAGCAACCGTCATGCCTCCTTGTCATCTTGCGCCCCATCTCTTACTGCTTTGGCACTGTTGCAGCAGGTGTCCGCAGGCGGCCTGCTGGGTTGTGAGGGTGGCCTCATGTTTGCTTCTCAGCCCGGATTGTCGGGCCCCTGAGCAGGGAAAGCAGAGCCTGGCGTAAGTGTCACTTGTGGAAGCTGCTGTCGTGGTTTGAACTCAAAACAATGAGAAAGCAAAGGCTGTCACAAGCCTTCATATACCTGCTCTGCATGTAGGCCTCTGTATGTAGTTTGGTTCTTGCAAGTGAACTGCATGATGGGATTGGAATGATGTATGCGCCTGGATGTGAGGTAATGCTTGATTGAAATTTCTAACTGTCAAGACCCTGACCATCCAGGTCAATCTGACATCGCTGGAAGCGTTATGGCCCACCTGTTGATAAAGTGTAACGGAGACGGTTACTTTGATCTGTCTTTGTTTTGCTTCAGGATTTTACCAACTGCTAATTAGTTAAGTTGCTAAGATGTACAAATATACCTGCTTTTCGCACGGCCAGTTGAGAAGTGTCTATAAGACCCTCTCCATGCAGCTGCATTACGCTCAATAAAACAGAGTTGCCTTACAACCAAAGTGGATTTTTATCCTTGGCAACAACCACAGGTCTTAGTAAAGTCGGTGGCTTTAGTGCAGCTTCGAGGTGCCAACGTTACCTTTCACAGTGGAAGGCAGAGCTGTCTCCAGGAATGGCAGGCAATGCGATCTGATCTATACGTGCCACCAGATGGGCTGTCCCGCCTGAGGCTGCAGGTGGAGGAGGCTATTTTTGAACGTTCTCCTGTGGAAGAAAAGGGGGAGAAATTCATCCAGGAGAGTGGATCTGGTTCAGCCCATTTGCTGCCATGTTTATTTTATTTATTTATTTTATTACATTTGTATACTGCCCCATAGCTGAAGCTCTCTGGGTGGTTTACATAAGATTAAAACAATTAAAAACAATATATCAAAATTCAAACAGCAAAAACATACAATACACACACAATATACACAGACATTTAAAACCACTGTCATAACTTTAAAAAGCTATACGCCTACAAAACAAAACAAACCCATGCTCATCAGATATTGCTAAATGCCTGAGAGTCTTGACCTGGCGCCGAAAAGATAACAATGTTGGTGCCAGGCGGGCCTCGTCGGGGAGATTGTTCCACAATTGGGGGGGGGGCACCACAGAGAAGGCCCTCTCGTTGCCGACCTCCGAGCTTCCCTCGGAGTAGGCACTCGGAGAAGGGCCTTAGGTGTTGAACGAAGTGTTCGGGTAGGTTCATGTCGGGAAAGACATTCCGTCAGGTATTGTGGTCTCAAGCCGTGTAAGGCTTTATAGTTCCTTTTGTGCTTGCAGAAGCAGGTTTTTATTTCGTTTTTAATTTTACACGCAAGGGAGCTTTCGAAACTGCGATTTTCCCCACCTGCCGTCTGCAGTTATCTAGTCTATTCTGCTCCGCATGTAGAACGGAAGCCAGCCGGGGTCTCCCTGAGAACCCCTCTTCCTAGTACGTTTGCAAGTTGCAGTCACTCAACCTATTTCTGCGACGATGATTATATTTCTATGCCGTCATTTTTCAATCCATCTTGCAATACAGAGCCAGAATCCCTGCTGAATTTAGCTGTTCTCTTGGAACGATGCAAATGAAATGTCCACCCTGAGCTCTTCAGAACTCTCCTGCCTTTCCGTTGCTGTCTCTGTGGTGCTCCACAGCCGGCCCCTTAATTACTGGTTTTCATGGAGGGTGAGTGGCTCCTTTCCGCCCGAAAGCATAACCACCTGCTGCAAAACCAACCTGCCAGTTAGCCAGAGTGCTCAAGGATGGTTTTCCTACGACACGCCCTGTTAAAAGCATGGCGAGTGTGCTTTCTTTCTGAAAATGTTAATTTAATCAATATGTGTGTATAACCCAGCATTTTAACATCTGGGGTTGGGGAGGACGTGACGCACTTTGCTATCGAAACAGAAAATTGAAGAAGAGTCCAGCAAAAGGGAAAGTGTTGCCCGTAAAACTAATATAATCTTTTGTAAAGCGCAGTATAGAAATGTAATAAATAATAATAACAATAATACTCATTATAATAATAATAATAAGTCACATCAGTCACCAGCATCACATCAAAAAACTATACAGAAAACCTCCAGAAACGGGGCCTACCAGAATACATCCACACCAACATCCTGAAAGCAGTCATGATGAAAACATGCTCAATCATCAGGAATTCCTGAATCTGTAAAAGACAGCATGACCTGGCAAAGTCCGTCATGTCTGTCTAGAAAAAGCGCCATGAGCAAGAAAGAGATTTATTAATAATAATAATAATAATAATAATAATAATAATACATTGTGTAATAGCCCAATAGTCTTTCAACCATTTCTGTTTCTCTCCAGACATATTGATCTCCTGTCCTTAACATGCATATACCATATGATTTTATTCTTAATAACCAGGTCCCAGGTCCCATAACTTTAATAAAGCAGTTAATTTCAACCTGGGATATACTCAGTCTTCTAATCTTTTTACAAATAACCTCCCAGCTGCCACAAAATAACCCCACTTTTCTTTGAAATGGATCCTTTCCAAGATATTAATAAAAGCATTTTGGGATCTAAGGACTAGATTTTTTGTTTATTGTATATAACCAATATATGTATTCCCCCCCTTCAAATACAAGTCCTCCAGCAGAGGATAAAATTGTTTCTTTCATAACTGCACTTCCAACATCCCTCAGCATTGTTACTATAAAGCAGAGAATCTGATTGCTGCCTTTTGGGAGACTAGCAGCTACAGCCTGGTGCCCTCCAGTTGTTTTGGACTACAACTCCCAGAAGCCACAGCTAGTGTGGCTTGTGGATAGGGATTATGGGATTTATAATCTAGAACATCTGGAGGGCACCAGGTTGCCTACCCCTCAACTACAGAAACTGGGAGGGGAGCAGTTTTAAGAAATAACCCACCCACCCCATTTTCTGGCAAGAAAGTAAAACCAAAATGGCAGTCACACATCTGGAGAGCACCAGGTTGGGGAAGGCTGTGCTGGAAGAACAGCTGTCCACTGGGATAGTCTCCCATTCGCTTTAATTGGAGCTAAACAGTGGATTGGAAAGGCGCCATCAGCCATTTTCCAGCTAGTTCACTACTGCATGCCTTTTCCAAACAGATCTAGAGATGCATAATGTCGGAAGCGGCCTTTGGAGGCCAGATTCCCTCATCCATGTCTTGCTGCAGTTGCAGCAGGCCTGTGATGGATAGACTAGCATGCAGAATTGCGTCTCCTTCGCCCCAATCCCTCCAGGACTGGGGAAAGGTGAAGCACGGCTGACTGTAGAGAGCGAAAGAGGAGGGACTTGACTGGTTCCCAGAACGGACGGCGCTCAAGCGCATCCCTTGCAACTGCGCCCTTGTCGGTGTGGTCCAGGGAAGCTCCATAGGTCTGTGGTGGGGAAAAACAGGCTCAAGAAGCAGGCATTGTGGAAGAGACTCTGCCTGAGACCCTGGAGATGCACCCTTAGAGAAAAACAGCCCTGGGCTAGATGGACCCGGGGGCTGACTAGGTAAAACCCGGCTGCTGCTCTTCCTATGGCCCAGTTCTGAGCAGGGGAGCTGCCCATCTGTGACTGTACGGAATATGGCGCCTAACATAGAGCTCTGCCGTTTGAACAGGTGGCTGAGAATAGCTGTTTCTGCCCACCAAAAATAGCGTTTTGTTGCTTTTGCAGCCGCCGAAGCAAGCTTGAAATAGCCTTGGCTTTGCAGAAAATGCAGGAGAACTGGAAGGCAGAGGACACGCAGCACAGCCACCCACTCTTGGCAAGGGGGGGGGGGATTCCCCTTTTTCTATATCTCCCTCTCCTTACAGACCACATTTTAGCTGCGATCGTTTGTTTTTATGCTTTCTAGGGTCTTCAGTTTTGTATATTGGTTTTAAATGGCCAATGTTTTTAATCTTTGTAAACCGCCCAGAGAGCTTCGGCTAACTGGCGGTATATAAATGTAAATAATAATTATTCATAATAATAATTATAATTATAGCGTCCGATGCCCCAGGCACACCATGTGTTGAGGAACTCTCTGGGCTTCTTGGAAATTAATTGTGGTCCTTCCGTAAGAAGATCAGTAATGGTGGCCAAGAGTCCCTGAAAGATGGGCTGGTAGCGTTGGGGAAAGACGCAGAGTCGCTGGCATCTTCTAGCGCAGGGGCAGGCAAATTTCAGGCTTGTGGGATCTACTTGATTTCCTAGAACTGCAAAATCCCCCAGCCGGAGCCTGGCGGAAGAGACATACCCTCAGAACTAAAGAATACCGCGCTCAGGAATTTATTTGGAGTGCCAGAACTGAAGGGAGATGGCCATCCTTCCGCACATAAAACACGCTCTGGTTGTCCCCTTCCCCAGCTTTCTTAATTTCAGCAGTATAATTGTGCGTGGTGGTGGCGGTGGGCACTCTGATGGAAAGAAGAGGGAAAAGAGCACCACTGAACCGAAGAAAAAAGAGAGCCATGCTCTGGTGCTATATGAAAATATTTTTCTTTATCCTTTAATCTTATCCTCAAAACGCTCGACGCATTTCGGATAAATTCTCCGTCTGGAGCCGAGAGGAAAAAAGGCACTTCTCCGTAATTTCGTGATTGTTACCGCAACAATAATTCATGAAAACAAACAAGGCTAAATACAAAATAAAATACGGAAACAAAAGTTCTCAACTCATTAAACGTCCCAGCGGGCTCAGCAGTGTCTCGAAACCCGGAAGCCAAGGTCCGTTTGAGAGCAATTTAAGCCCATAGATCCTGATCTACCTTCTGGCCACCCCTGTTTGAGGACGCATGCTGAGTTAAAATGGGGCAGTGCTGAGGTCTGTGGTTTCCCATTGGGCACCTGGAACATGCCTCTGAATCTTCTCCAATGCACAGGAAAGGCCCGGGGCAGTGGCGGGAAGGTGGAAGACCCGTGACAAGCATTACAGTGCGTGTTCGTTTCTCAGGAGGGGGAGCATTTGCACTATCCAGCCCCAGAGGACAAGGGGAGGAATTCTCGCTAGTTAATCTTTAAACGGTTAAGAGGTGTTAAAATTCCGGGTGCTTTTTCTTCCCCTTTTATCTAATCTCTGCTCCTGTGTGTGTGTGTTTTTCTTTCCCCCCACAGGTTGCCTACCAAAGTCGGGCTGCCAGTACCGAAGGTGCGTCTCTTTGTATAAATGTTTGTTCGATGCAAGCACCGGGCCCGATCTAAACAGAGAGCAGCCAGGTCATCTCACTCTAAAGACGTCAGACCTGCAGCGCCTAGGTAGACGGTGGCAAACGGAGAGGGGGACGTTTCGCTTTTCCTCTCCTCTCGAGTTCCTTATTTTTCCTCTCTTACACGGTTTAGTTCATACGGTTTTGCTTTGGACATGCAGTCTGAGCAGAACGGAAAGAGAGCCGCAAGCGGTGCTGAGCTACTCTTTTGCGTTCCGGTTCCTTGGAAGCGTGCCTGGGAGCCCTGAAGAACCGAAAACCAAAGGAGGAAAGCATCCAAGTCAGGTGAAAGGAAGGGAGAAACAGGTTCTCAGGATGCAAAAGTTTTATGGATACAAAGCCCGACGCGTTTCGGCCTGCACCTTTTCAAAGGGCCTCCGTCGGGGGGTTGTCAGAAGAAGTCTGCAGATTTTCCTCTAACACCAGACTGCGAGAACGAGCCTTAGATGACGCGGTCTAGTGTTAGAGGAAAATCTGCAGATTTCTTCTGACAATCCCCCGACGGAGGCCTTTGAAAAGGCACAGGCCGAAATGCGTCGGGCTTTGTATCCATAAATCCTTTGCATCCTGAGAACCTGTTTCTCCCTTCCTTTCACCGGGGAGACCTGAGGCACAGCTGGCTTTCCAGATTGCAGGGCCCCAGGACAGTCGTCCATCTCCTTTTTAAGCATGTATTTTATTTATTTATTTATTTATTGCATTTCTATACTGCCCAATAGCCGAAGCTCTCTGGGCGGTTTACAAAAATGGAAACCATGAGAACTATTAAAAGTATAAAACAACAACAGTATAAAAACGTAGCATAAAAATACAATGTAAGAGCACCAGTAGGGTAAAACCTAGCAGCAATGCAGAAATTAATGCAAATTTAAAATTCAGATTTAAAACAGCAAAGTTAAAATTCAAACTGTCAAAATACTGAGAAAATACAAAGGTCTTCACCTGGTGTCAAAAAGAGTATAATGTAGGTGCCAGGCGAAGCTCTCTAGGGAGCCCATTCCACAGCCAGGGTGTCACAGCAGAGAAGGCCCTCCTCCTGGATATGTAGAATGTATCAGGCTGATTACAGTGGGTGGGTGGGCGGGCTGATGTTTGGGACAGTGAATTGAAGCTCACTTCACAATCTGTTAGAAATACACAAGGGGCTTACTGAATCAGGAGCATTATAAGAAACTTAAGTCAGTGGCTGACACCGTTTTTAAAACAAAACAGAAAAATCTAGGCTGCTTGAAGTCATTTGGGGAAGGTGCATTGGTTATTATTAAGCGTAGCTCCCAGCTAGACATTTGCTGAGCTTTTGATTTCAGATCTAGCCCAAATCCAGCGGCTCCGCTAAGCCACTGCACCCGTGTCGGCGGGCTCCTTCTTTCTCCCTTGACGCCTTTCTGTTCCCCAAGGGTCTCTGTGCGGTGACAGAAGGGAGCGTAGAGCACTCCGGTTTGAAAAGCTTGAGATTATGCGAGAGCAAAGCTCTAATCTTAGCGCAGGGAGGCAGCGCTGCTGCGTCCCACGCGGGTAATTAGTATGCTGTCGCCATGAACAGTGACAACGCAGCTGAATCTCCAGCATTTATTAAGTAGGCTGGGAGTCGGTGCGCGTTTGAGGGCGAAGAAGGGGAGAGCAAAGCCCTCGCGTGTCTCCTGAGAAGGAGCAAAGATGCCGCCATGCAGTTTCCCAAGGAATAAAGAGGGCGTCGGCGGCGAGGGTTGAGTTGGAGCTATGCTGTGCCGGCAGTGGAAGATGTGCCTCGATGTGTAGAGGGAACTTTTGCATGTCTATTTACCTAAGGGAGAAAATAAGTAGGAGTTGCCATCTCTCCCCTCAAAAATGTCCAAGGCGGCTTAAAAAAACAAGTACAAAGACATAAAGCTGACCTGAAATTCTTGCATAAAGGCTGGAATATTGGAGCAGTGGAAACCAAAATCCCTCCCCAATAAAAGCTAGAGAATCAAACGGGCAGTGATAAAATGCAAAATGCATTAACTTGCCGATGGAATAGCCTGGCAAAACAAGCCACAGGTGTATAGCGCGAGAAGGGGCATTCCCCAAATGGAAAATTGGGTCCAGGGGTGCAGAACGGGACCAAGGGGCCGTCAGTCTGCCTTTAATGCTGATCTGCGTAGCGGCGCAGCTTCATCAGACCTGGTGGGCGGGGCACTCTCAGCTGTAGGCGGGGCAACCTTGTCTAGGGCACAGCCCATGCTATCAGTCCTGCATCTGTGAAGGGTTGCTTCAGGTGTCATTATCGCTGCACAGTAGGGCTTTAACGGGTTGTGTTCTGGCCAAGCACTCCAGCTCAAGGGAGGCCCCCCTACAAATGAGCCTCCCCGAGGGCCGGCTGGCTTGCTTGCTTGCTTTCGCTGATGTGGGCTTACCTGATCGCAGCTGCTGGGTCTGGACGCTATTTCAATTTCCCTGCAGCGCTCCAGAGCAATGCTACTTCGGGTTGTCCCAGGCACTGTGGGGAAATCAAAGGAGCCACGGGACTGGGAATGCTGGAGGGCTGCACAGCAGCCTGGATCGGTCCCGCCGGGGCCCTCGGCCAAGGCGATGCTCAGTCCCGCTGTGCCTTGAGCTGTTCCCGACCTCTCAAGGGCTGGTCCGCTCATCTGTTTTTGAAGTGGAAGACTTGCCACCAGGATCCATGGCCTGCAAAAAATAAAAGGCTTTTTAAACGGGCCTTGCCTAACTTCATGCGCTCTAGATGTGTTGGACTACAAGCCCCATCATTCCACACTGCCTGGGGATGACGGGAGCTGTAGTCCAACGCATCTGGAGGGCGCCAAGTTGGGGAAGGCCGTGCTAAACAATGCCATGGAGCACAGGGTTCTCAGCAGCTACTGGCCATGATAGCTAAATAGAACTTCCAATATCAGGAGCAGTTGATCTCTGAATGCCAGATGCTGGGAACAAGCAACGGAAGAGCTCTGTTGCTGCCGTGCCTAACTTGCAAGCTGGCCAGGGGTGACATCTGCACTGGCCCCTGTTGGAAGCAGGGAACTGGGTTAGATCTGGACTGACACCGATGGAGGAGGCAAACTCCGGCGCTCAAAGATAGAAAGAAAATGTATTGTGCTCTTCGCGTTTCGGGGAGGATGTCTCCTCCTTCAGGAACTATAAAACAATTAAATTAATCCTGAGAGCGGTATCATATAGACAACACCCTCATTCTTTTTAACATTACCTTTTTATATTTGCATACCGCATACAAAAAGGTCTTGTTTTCACCACCGTCTAAAATCAGCTAGGTGTAAAAACATGGGATCAATGTATGTCATATTAGAAGTGGGAATTTACTTTTAAAGTTTTTAAGAAAATGCAGAATTCTTGTGTAGAAAATCCCCTAAAACTTTGTTACAAAGAATGAGGGTGTTGTCTATACAATACCGCTCTTATGGTTAATATAATTGTTTTATAGCTCCTGAAGGAGGAGACATCCTCTCCGAAACGCGTAGGGCACAATAAATTTTCTTTCTATCTTTGAGCACTGGAGTTTGACTCCTCCTTCGTTGTATGTCTACGGTGCCTTTCCCTCCACATCCGTGCTTAGATCTGGACTGGCCACTGTCGGAAGCAGGGAGCTGGGTTAGACTGCTGCAGCAGTATGGCTCTTCAGTTTCTTAAAAGATTCACCTTTCGTTCACTTGAATGTATCCTAAGCGACCGTAAAGCACGCTTTGCCCAATAAGCCCCTCTGCGTCCAGTGTATTTCTGTATGTCGGCGCTATCTATGTCGTGACCGATTTCGCCCTCTGGCCTTTATAAAGAGAGTTTCCTTATGCTTGGGTTATTTTACAGGAACTGGTCAGTGATCCACAGGCAGGAGAACGTGAGCCACGAATGCTGGAAGTAAAGCAAGAAGACCCCAAAGAGGTTCGTTGTACTGCTACTGACTGTGCCCAGACGCGGATCTTCAGGAGTTGTGTAACCAATCTTTTTAGCAATGCGCTGAAAGGCGGCTTCACTTTGGGAGCCCACGAATCACTCGCGCTCCAGACGTTTTTTCATTGTTACAGTTTGGTTCCCGGATGTGGCTATTCCAGGAGAAAATCAAGAGGCAACAGTATCCCAAAGCCATTCCAGAATTCGTGAAAACAAAATCAGTTTAGATCTTAACGTTGCTATTATTGTCTCATTATGTTTTTATTCTGATTAGTTTTGTTTTGTTCTTTCAAATGTTTTGTGTACGACAGGAGCGGGTTTCGTTTGGAAAGGCAGTACGGGAATACCTTAAATAAGTACATATTTGGTGTCCCCCAACTTGATAGCGAGACTGAAATAATGAAGCAGATGAATTCATCAACTGCTGCTTCAGGGCCAAGTGGGGACTAGAACCCAGATCTCCTGAGTCCCAGTCTGATACTCTTAACCACTAAACCGCACGGGCTCTATATTGCTGCCTATATGTTGTTGGGGGGGCGGTGGGGGGGAATCCCTGTTGCCTGTAATCTCCCCACTCTTGGGCACAGAGGGCATCCATCACAGTGGCTTAATCTTCCAAGGCAGCCCTCAGTCCCCCTTGTAGCAGACGGGCTACACAGGGCCTCTGCTAGCAATTCCTACAGTTAGCCACGTTCGCTGCGGGGTCAGCTACCCGTCTGCTGTCTCACGTCACCCATTTGTTTGCTGTTTAGATCATTGACAATATTATAGAAGAAAGCCAAAAGGCGCATCAACTGGAGGACGACCCTTTAGGCCCGCCTGGAAAGGAACCGACCACACCCTCGTTGCACGCCAACGCTTGGATTCCCGGAGCAGACATTCTCCAGCATATTCCCGAACTGTTGGTTGCGGAAGCCACACTGCAAGGGCAGGATGAGGCCCCGTCAGGCCAGGCCCTGCCTGTGGCCAATGGGACGGAATTCAGGCAGGTCTTGCCACCTTGCGGGGAGGGTGACGATGCCCCGGAACGACGAGAAAGGGACACCGCTGCTGCTGCTGCTGTTTCAACCGAAATCGCAAGTGAGACCCAAGAGCTGAAGCCGGCAGAAGGCGACAGGCCAGAAGAGGGGGTGAAGAGCGACGGAGCGGCCGACGGGACGCCGGTGGATGTCTTGGACCAGGCAGAGGTCTCGGACGGCTTGCCCGCCAAAGATTTGTCGACAGGCGACGAGATGGCCCCAGCCAAACCTCCGCGGCAGCTCACGGTAGAGCCCGACATTGTCGCCAGCACAAAGAAATCCGGCCCTACCCGGCCCCCGCCTCCAGCAAGCGCCCCACCCCCTAGGCCTCCGCCCCCTGCCCGTCCCGCTCCACCCCCACGGAAAAAGAAGAGCGACTTAGAAATGGAGACGCAAAACATGCCGGGCTTGGAAGGTGAGTTTCAGTTTTGTGAATCCCCAGGGATCGGGCATGCTTCGGTTTCCACCATGCCGCTCTGCGCCTCCCCCTTTTAACATGTCGACTCCTGCTTCAGCGCCTTTCTCGGCCGGCGGGCTCTTGCCTGCCAACGCGTCGATGGAATCCATTGGCAAAGACGGCCAGCCTTCTTTGGACCTGGCAAGCGCGACGAGCGGAGACAAAATCGTCACTGCACAGGTAAGCAAATGGCCCTTCAAATCCCCAGTCACGCTTAAGGGATTCAGTGACTCTGGGATCAGTCACTCCCCAGAACAAAAGGGGAAGGGAGGGAAAGGAGTTGAGGCCACCTGCTTAAGGGTTGATCTAGACTTTCAGAAAAAAGGGCAGGATGTAATAATAATAATAATAATAACAACAACAACAACACAATACAGCTGCAAAAATAATTCACCAACAACTGGCCATCAAATTCAACCTTATCAAACAACCTACACCATACTATACATACTCACCCGAAACAACCTTGGAAAATGCAGATCATAAAATATGCTGGGATAGAACAATTCATACCAACAAGACAATACTCTGCAACCAACCAGACATAACGGTCGTAGACAAAAAAGAAGAACGCACATACCCCATTGACATAGCAATACCGAATGACAAAAATGTTGTTGAAGAGGAAGAAGAAAAGAGAGACAAGTATACACCACTGGCCATGGAAGTCAAAGAACTATGGCAACAGTAAAAGGTCACAATTATTCCGTTAATCACCGCAGTCACCGGCATCACATCAAAAAATTATACAGAAAACCTTCAGAAACTGGGCCTACCAGAATACATCCGCACCAACATCCAGAAAGCAGTCATAATTGAAACATGCTCAATCGTGAGGAAATTCCTGAATCAATAAAAGACAGCATGACTTGGCAAAGCCCGTCATGTCAGTCTAGAAAAACTGCCATGAGCGAGAAAGAGATAATATATTTATTTCTTACTCACCTCTCCCTCTGGATCAAGGCGGGGAACACCATTGAAAACAAATGATACAAAATACATCAAACTGATTAAAAACATATAAAAACTAATACATTGTTAAAATCCCAATAAAACGCTTAGAATTCAACTGGGTAGGCCTGCCAGAAGAGATCAGTCTTTATAGCTTTCTTAAATCCTTTGGGGTCAGTGGTGGTGGGGACTGTGCCATTTCAGAATGCAGGCGTAGGATTGCCTGTCAGAATGCTCTTGCAGATCGCATGTAGAAAGCCAGCATCTGGGGGAAAACTTTATTTATTTATTTACTGCATTTCTATACCGCCCAATAGCCGAAGCTCTCTGGGCGGTTTACAGAAATTAAAACCACAAAAAACATTCAAAATCTAAAACAACGACAGTGTAGAAACGTTATACAAAATACAGGATCAAAGCACAACCAGGATAAAAACCGAGCAGCCCTGCAGAAATTAATACAGATTTAAAATACAAATTCAAACAGCAGTGTTAAAAATCAAACTGAAGAACTGTTGAAAATACTGAGAAAATAAAAAGGTCTTCACCTGGTGTCTAAAGGAGTATAACGTAGGTGCCAGGGGAACCTCTCTAGGGAGCTCGTTCCACAGCCAGGGTGCCACAGCAGAGAAGGCCCTCCTCCTTGGGCCTTAACTAGACTAGTTCCTTAACATTATACCTTTCCATGAGCGTGACGCGAGGGAGCATTCAAAGGTGTGATTTTTTTCTGAAGTACTTAGTCTGTGAGCCAATTTTTAGGTGTCTAGATTTCAGTCTTGGCGCTGTGGCACTGGCGGATGGATAGAGAGACACTCATCCTCTTTTTTATTATCTTGATGAAGATGATGGTGATGATACGTTTATATCCTCCCTTGCATCTGATCTCTGCAAGGTTTGGCACTGGGCGAAACCTTTTTGACGGGATTCTGAGCTGCAGCCGCAGGTTCCTATGATAGCACCTTGTTCCATACAAAAGAATCGACTGCATATAGAAAACTGATACGCAGAAGAATTATAAAGAAAACCTCTAAGCAGACCATGGATTCCACATCTGTGGATTGTAAAGTAATAATGAAAAAATATGAATAGAGCTTAGGAGTGGTGCTACCCTGTGTCAACAATTCGATTTAAATTCAGTGTATTACTTCTTATCTGTTGATTCCTTTGTTGTGTTTGTTTTGGAAAACTAATCAAATCTTTAAGAAAGAAGTGATATGTCCTGGATTAATCTTGTCCCTGGAGTGGCAACTCTCTATGAGTAGGAAACTCTTTTTTTTTGGGGGGGGGGGGGTATGGAGAAGGATTCAGTCACGTGCCATTTCCTCCTGGCCCCAAAGTCCAAAACAGTGTAGTCCAGAAACAGGCTTGCCACCCTACAATCTTATGCGTTAATCCCAGTGTTCTATTATTATTATTATTATTATTATTATTATTATTCATCTCTTTCTCGCTCGTGGCGGTTTTTCTAGACGGACATGATGGGCTTTGCCAAGTCATGCTGTCTTTTACAGGTTCAGGAATTTCCTGACAAGTGAGCATGTTTTAAGTAGGACTGCTTTCTGGATGTTGGTGTGGATGTATTTTGGTGGGCCCAGTTTCTGGAGGTTTTCTGCATAGTTTTTTTGATGTGATGCCGATGACTGAGGTGACTAATGGGATAGTTGTGACCTTTTCCTGTTGCCATAGTTCTTTGACTTCCATGGTCAGTGGTGTATATTTGTCTCTCTTCTTCCCTTCCAACAACATTTTTGTCATTCGGTATTGCTATGTCGATGAGGTATGTGTGTTTTTCTTTTTTGTCTACGGCCGTTATGTCTGGTCGGTTGCAGGGTACTGTATTGTCCGTATGAATTGTTCTATCCCAGTATATTTTATGATCTGCATTTTTCAAGATAGTTTTGGGTGAGTATGCATAGTAAGGTGTAGGTTATTTGATATGGTTGAATTTGATGGCCAGTTGTTGGTGAATTATTTGTGCAGCTGTCTGTCTGTATAGTCCAGTCCTGCCAGAATTTTATACCCTCCTGTTACATGGTCAATTGTTTCTTGGAACTGATGGCATTTTCTGCATTGGTCTGTTTTGCACTGTTATCTTTTATGATGTATTTTGGGTAGTTCTTGGTGGCTATAACTGGACCCTTTATAGCTATTAGGAATCCTTCAGTTTCTGGAAATAGCTCACCCTGCCTGAGCCTTTTGTATGATTGTTCTTTGTTCGTTTGTGAGTTCTGTATTGTGTCATAGTGCTTCCCTTGGAGTGCTTTTTGTGCCCATTTTTCCTTTTTCTCTGCAAGTGTTTGGTCTTCGTTTTGTAGTGCTAGGTTGAGTGGGGTATAGTTTTTATCTGCTGTTACTATGGCTTATTATTATTATTATTATTATTATTAATTGCATTTATATACCACTCCATAGCCGATGCTCTCTGGACGGTATGCAAAAATTAAAAACATTGAACATTAAAATAAGATATACAAAATTTAAAAAGCCTAAAAACAGATTATAAATACAATATCCATTTAAAACAACTATTCTGGGTCATACAACAACAAAACCCTCAACATACGCTGTTAAATGCCTGGGAGAAGAGAAAGTCTTGACCTAGTGCTGAAATGATAACAATGTTGGCGCCAGGCGAGCCTCGTCAGGGAGATCCTTCCATAATTGAGGAGCCACCACTGAAAAGGCCCCCCAATGGAGCTTATTTCCTAGTCTTCTTTCAGTGTGGCCGCGCTTTATAAAAATAGATTGAGAGTTGGCATTGGCCAGAGCTATGGTGATGTCGCTCTTTGGAAATCCCATTTATACTGTGTGATATGCCTTGACCCAGTTTCCACTCCTGGAATGTGAGTGCAATAATGTGTCCTTTTTCATTATTTGCATTTAAGCAAATGCACATCTGTAATTGCAGGAAAATGGGAAGCCAGCCGATGGGCAGACGATCACGAGCAAAGCAATCGGTCCTCAGAGACCCAGGTCTAATTCCGGCAGAGAACTCACAGACGAGGTATCCTTTGGAGGCGAAGGCAGTCGGAACGGTTTCCTTCTTCCTGTTTGCATGTCGTCTTTAAGTACTGATTTGGGGCGGGGGGATTCCCTGCCGAAAGTTACGGGCACTTATACCCGGAAAGCCCTACCAACATTGTAAAGCTGCATTTTACCAGCTCAATCCACAACTCTTGTGAAAGGCGGTATAAAAACCGTAACGCTAGTAATCTAAGCAAAGGGTTGGCCTGGTCCCCATGCTGAGTGAAATCGCACAGCTCTGTAAGGGCACAAGAAGAGCCCTGCTGGATCAGTCCACAAGTTCATCCAATCCTGAATCCTCTTTGATTTCCCGCCCCAGCAACACTAGTCCCTGATACGTCGCTGTACGTGCCACTACTACAGCGACATAAAGGCATTTGATGTATTAAACAAGGCAGGGACAGAGGAAACAAACAGTGGTTTCTTTGATCATCTGCCTGGGTAGGGCAATATACCATTGGTGAAATAAACCGTGGTTGCCATTATGTGCGAACCAGGCCTGTGTGTCATTTTTCTTTGGATTAGTTTTTACCATGCCCCTTTGCTTTTGCCTCGGGCATTCTGATGCGGAGTCTTCTAGATTTCACGTGCTTCTTGTGTACATGAGAGCCATTCCTCTGCCCGGTGACTACACACCAGGCGTTTCCCCTCCGTTCTGAAAGCTCATGCACCTTGCGCAGGAACAAGATGGGTTCGAGGTGCTCTCTTTTCCCGCCTTCCGTCGGATGTCCGTCTCTGCGCCTTGTCTGTGACCCTCCTGCCCTTCTCTGCAGGAAATCCTGGCTAGCGTCATGATCAAGAACCTCGACACAGGAGAGGAGATCCCCTTGAGTTTGGCCGAGGAGAAGCTGCCCACCGGCATCAACCCCCTGACGCTGCACATCATGAGGCGGACGAAAGAATATGTCAGGTAGGGGGTTGAGGGTGGCAGCCAGGCACTTGGGGAGGGTCTGCTCTGGTGCCTGTGTTTACTGACGGATGTCCTTGTGTATACAGTCCCCCTCATAAGCTTTCTTTAGGGTGTTTTATGCAGTGTTGGCAACTGGTCGAAATGACACCTGTGAGGCTGGTGCATCTAGAAATGAAGGTTTCTTGCCCGTCCTTAGAGAGCTTTGCTGATTGCCAGATTGTTTCAAGGCACAATTCATGGAGTTGGAGGGCTCCACAAAGATCATCTAGTATCTCTCCCCCCCCCCCCCAGCCTATGGAGGGAATCCATTGCCACAGCATCCCTGATACAGAGCCAACTAGACCGCGCATACCCCCCTATGAATGCTTCTGCCTTACTCCCATATTCTGGGTCAATGCCACCATCACTACAGGACCCACTCAGCAGTCGGCGGTCGCCTGGGTTAATTCCACTGAGAAGTTTGGATACTTGGCACACAATCTTGACAGCCGTTTTTACTTTTCTGCAGTAACGACGGGGCGCAGTCAGATGATGAAGACAAAATGCAGTCGCAGCAAAGCGACACAGACGGCGGACGCTTGAAGCAGAAAACGTAAGGCTCTCGCTTCCTCGTCGGGTTGTTACATTTGTCTACGGCCTTTTTCCCCTCTTGCAAGGAACCCAATGTAAGATCTTCCTCCTCTTTTATCCTCACAACAACCCTGTGAGGTAGGTTAGGTTGAGAGTCGGGGACTGGCCCAAAGTCACCCCCTATAAGCCTCGTAGCAGAGTGGGGCCTGGAACTCAGAGGTTGGGATCCAGTGGTGCCCGACTGCCGGTGTGCAGCACCACGGGTCCCGCTACACACGCAGCCCCTACCGCCAGCGGTAGCGATTCCCGGAGCAACCCTGAAATGACCGGAGATGCAAGTTTCTGGAAGGCACGACCTGCCCTTTTCATCAACTTGCGTTTCCAGTCATTTGGCGATTTGCCCCCAGAAGCTCTAAATCGCCGCCGGTGGTACGGGTTGTGCATGCGCCGGCGGCCACACACAGACCAGGAACCGGCGGTGCTGGCCAGTAGGGGTGGGGACCGCTGGATCCCACCTAGAGCTCCCAAGTCCTAGTCCGACACTCTAACCACTGCACGACACTGCTTTTGTTGTTGTCGTACCTAAAATTCATTACGACGACGGTGACGTTGAGGTGTGTCTCCAGCGATGGCGTTGCACCAGTGGAAAGTGTTTCTGCTCGTGCAAGGCGAGGCTCCTGACCTTCACCAGCGCCCTCTGCTTCCTGCACCCCTCCGTGCCGCTTTCCAGTCCGTTCCCATTTCCCTCCCCTCCGGAGGAGCTTTTCAGGGCAGAGGCTCTAGCACGGCGGACGGTTCGACTAAACTTGAGCACCCGGCCTTGCTTTTCACAGCCATTGTCGGTTGGCAGTCCAGGGTGGGAGAAGCAAAAGATGGAGGCCTCTTGGCTGCACCGCTGGCGCATTCTTATTTTAATCCCTGGCCGCCTTCGTTGTCGGTTTGCTTTGACTGTTTCCAATGCGATCCCGGTTGGAATTTCCTCTGCTGCTGTGAGCAGGTTTTGCAGAACAGCAGCATATCAATCTTTAAACTAAGCTAAAAGCAGGAAGGGAATTGACACCCGGTTTTCAAATTGCAGCTGCGCTCTGCAGCGGACCCTCCCTCTCTCCCCACCCCCTCTCTCAAATGGATGTAGATGCTGTCAGATGCATTTGCTCGTGACGATCCGTTTTCAAAGGAAACTTCTTTTCTTTTAAAGGACTCAGTTTAGAAGATTCTTTGGCAGTAAAGTCAGGAAGGCGAGGCACCTGGCCGAAGAGTATGGCGAGCGCGCCGTCAATAAAGTCAAGAGTGTTCGAGATGAAGGTGCGGAAGGGGGATGTTTTGGTGGTGGCGGGCGGGGGGGGAGCTTTAAATATTGCAATATGGCCAAGAAGTGGGGAGGGCCCTTTCTTTCTTTCTTTTTCTTTCATTCATTATTTTTTATTCCCCCCCCCCTTTTTTTATTGTGACTATTAACAAACCAGAACAAAAAAAATACATCATGAAAAAGAAAAACAAAGAAACATTATATATATAGGAATATCATCATTTTTCCATCAGGTATACTGTTGATTTTTTAAAAAAGTGGTGGGGGGGAGAGTTATTATTTATTACATTTATATCCTGCCCCACAGCTTGAAGCTCTCTGGGCGGTTTACAAAATTTTATGCATAGGTTTCAAGAAAATTAGATCATATGCATTTATCCGCTCGGAAGTCGCACCTCTGTAACACCAGTTCAAATGTTGATAATGTTGTTAAGTCCTCAGTCCATTGCATTGTGGGAGGTGAACATTTGTCCTTCCAGTGTGATAATATAAGACTTTTAGCTGTCATAAGGGCTCTGAAAATCCATCTGCGCTAACCAAGTGTTAACTTCCAAGAAGCCGGTAGGTAGTTTAGGAAGACATGCACATTGTTCCATATTAAAGACTGTTCCAGTACAAAGTTTATCCTTATTATGATCGCCTCCGAAAAGGGGGCAACTCTTACTACGATTAGAAGTGTGTGGTGTGAACCTTGACTCTGCTTCAAGCCAGCTTTCCTTCTCAGCTTCAGGCCTCCCAGCTGCAATACGACAATAATATAGACCAGCTTAAAGTAGTTTTTCCCTCGCCCGTTAGCCAAAAGAGACTCCCGGAGCATCTTACCAAAAATCTAAGACAGCCCCTGCCCACAGGTGTACAATCTAAAAAGATAACGACACGCAAGGAAAGTCAGATGAGGACGGAAGATGGGGGAAATTACATCTTTTAGCGGGGCTGGCAGAATGGCCCAGTTTCCCACTTTCATCTCGCTCAGTCCGGTTGCTGGAATGGCGGCAGTTGACCTTGACAGGGTGCTTGGCGAAACGTCTTAAATAGCCTATAATGTGGGGCGGAGAGGCCAGAGCTCCATGATGGAGCACCTGGTTTACACGCAGAGGGTCCCTGATTCATCCCCCCCCTCCGGAAGCAACCCCCCGCCTAACACCCTTCAGTGCAGCTGCCAGTCTAAGAAAACCGGAGAAGGACAACCCGGTTCTCTCCAGATGTTTTGGACCACAACATTGTGATCTGGCTGCAAAAAAATGCAAATGCTATTTTGGGCTACATTAGTAGAAGTATAGCTTCTAAATCACGCGAGGTACTGGTTCCCCTCTATTCGGCACCGGTTAGGCCAGTTCTGGGCAACACACTTCCAGAAGAATGCAGACAAGCTGGAACATGTTCAAAGGAGGGCAACGAGGATGATCAGGGGTCTGGACACAAAGCCCTATCAGGAGAAACTGAAAGAACTGGGCATGTTTAGCCTGGAGAAGAGAAGGCTGAGGGGAGACATGATAGCACTCTTCAAGGCCTTGAAAGGTTGTCACACAGAGGAGGGCCAGGATGTCTTCTCAATCCTCCCAGAGTGCAGGACACGGAATAATGGGCTCAAGTTACAGGAAGACAGATTCTGGCTGGACATCAGGAAAACCTTCCTGACTGTTAGAGCAGTATGACAATGGAACCAATGACCTGGGGAGGTCGTGGGCTCTACCACACTGGAGGCCTTCAAGAGTCAGCTGGAGAGTCATCTGTCAGGGATGCTTTAAGGCGGATTCCTGCACTGAGCAGGGGGTTGGACTTGATGGCCTTATAGGCCCCTTCCAACTCGACTATTCTATGATTCTATGATTCTATGATCCTGTAATCCCTAGCTATTGACCATGCTGGCTAGGGCTGATCGGAACTGTCGTCCAAAATGCCAACTATAATTCATTTCCACCTTCCCCAGTCTATTGCGCTCCAGATGTATCGGACTGCAGCTCCGATCGTGGCTGCAGCCCAACATATCTGGGGAACACCAGGTCAGGGAAGGCGTCTTTGTTTATTTGGGTGCAGGCGTGCTTTCGCGTTACCGACGCTGGTAGCACGGTTTCTAACAGTCGCACGTCTCGCTTCGAGCCCTCTGAACTTTTCCAGATGTGCTGGAATCGGCCCTGATTCGGGACCTGCCGCCGTTTTTTCTTCTCAGTCTTCCATATGGACCAAGATGACCCCTCCTCGAGTGACGACGAAGGGATGCCGTATACCAGGCCAGTGAAATTTAAAGCGGCGCATGGCTTCAAGGGGCCCTACGACTTTGAGCAGATTAAAGTTGTTCAGGATCTCAGTGGGGAGCACATGGTAAGTGACCATTTCTGTTTTCGGCACAGTAACTGAGCTGGGGGTGGGTGGGTGGGGGTGGAGGAGGGAAGGATCCAGGAAGCCACTCTCTTAGGCAGGCAAGCAGAGGGGACGCTGAGCCTGGCCAACCTGAAACGCAAACCAATCTTCAGGCTTTCCCTCTTGCTGATTATGCCGCCTTCATGAGCAGCCTATTTATTTCTATCCCACTTTTCCAAATCCCGCTCCTTGTAGAAAATTCTATATAAAATATCCCAAACTCGAGCACTGTTTTGAGGGTCTGTGTTGCGTTTTCTTTGGAAGTGTTTTAATGCTGTGTCTTAATATTGCGTTTTAATGTTGTGAACTGCTGAGAGATTCCGTTATATTCAGCGGTATATAAATATTACAAATGAAATAAGGAAATAAATTTTGCACCGTGCCAATGGTCAGAGAGATGGGCGAAGGCTGGGGAGGCCCGGGTTCAAATCCTCGCTTGCCCATGGAGCTCGCTGGGCGACCTTCGTCTGTTTACTCATTTCTCAGCCGAACCTGCTACCCCCTAAAGGTTTGTTGTGAGAATAAAATGATGGCAAGCGAGAACCATGTACACCGTGGTGAGCTTCTTGGGGGAGATGTGTGGGATGTAAATTAATTAAATAAATACTAGTCATCCATAACCACGGTGGGAGGCGTTTGGCCCAACGGGGAGGTACAGCGGCAGTGCAGGCCAAGGGCTTTCAGGCCCAAGATGGCAGGAAATCCTACTGGTAGCCCTGCTGGCCTTAATAACATCTGGCCCAGCTTGGCGGCGGCAGATGTTGCTGGATTGTGATGACCTCCAGATTGCAAGCGGCTTCCTTCTCTCAACAGGGGGCTGTTTGGACGATGAAGTTTTCCCACTGCGGCCGGTTGCTTGCGTCGGCGGGTCAGGACAACGTGGTGAGGATCTGGGTGCTGAAAAACGCTTTTGACTACTTCAATAACATGCGCATGAAGTACAACACAGAAGGTATGTCTTGCTTCCGTTTCAGGCGCTTCCTGGGCTGGGGCCGGCCCTACCGTGAGCGATCGGAAGCTGGCACAGCAGGCGGTGGAGTAGGGGAAGAGCAGGGTTCTCCCCCTCCAAAGGGTCTGCCGCTTCTTGATCCTGCCAGCCGCCCGCATGGTGGACCAGCCGGCTGGCCACACAGGCAGACGGCAGGACCAAGAAGCAGCTGCCTGCTCGCTCCCTCCCTCGCGCACCGTGATGTGCCTCCCCTCCCGCTCTGCTCGCTGGTGGGCTTATTGTCCTTTGCGCGTGCGCGCCTCTCCAGCGTGCGTTCGTACAATGCTTCCACCTTCAGGAGCCGCATGGCACCTGCATGAGGCCGGGCAAAGGGTCGCGAGAGTTCTCGGAAGCTCCAGGAGGGACGCCGCAGCGGATCCCTGCTTCGGACGGCGACCTGCCTTGGACAGGGCCTGTTTGCAGCAGTTGGAAAACCAGGGCGCCTCTAGAGAAAAGGTGGCTTGTTGTTTGTAAAGAAGGTGGACTTCAGGTCGTTTCTGACCTTGTGTTTCAGGCCGTGTGTCCCCCTCCCCGTCTCAAGAGAGCCTGAATTCTTCCAAGTCGGATAATGACGCGGGGGTAAGTCGGAGCCTTTTGTCCTCGGGGTGTGGGGCAGGGAGAAACGATCGTCCCCGCCGGTCGGTTTCCAGGACTATGGGCCATTCCCCTCCCACTCCCTGAGATGGGGCTGCTTGTGGTTTGGCTTGTATGGGGGAGCCTTCCCCAACCTGGAGTTTGGACTCCCGGAATTCCTGATCGTGGACCATGCTGGCTGGGGCTGATGGGAGTTGAAGTCCAAAACATCTGGAGGGCACCAAGTTGGAGAAGGCTGCTATGCGGTATGACCTACGAATCTATGGATGGTCTTTGTAGCTCGAAGTTGGATCACCATGTCCTGCTTGCGGGTTCCTGGTCAGCATCTGGTCATCCCCTGTGTGGACAGAGTCTTGGACTAGATGGACCCTTGGCCTGATCCAGCATCCGGGCTCTTCTGAGGCCATTTATGCCTAAATGGGATTCAGACCAAACATTCAGAGGTCATAACGAATCGACGCAGGGAGGGAAGGAGGACGCGGTGAAGAATCCAGAACTTGACTTGATTATAGGTCATTTAAAAAAAAAACCTTCCCACCCTCCTGACACTTGGGTAATGAATGCTGCTCCCTCAGCGCGACTTTGGATTTGAATGCCGGAGCTAATTAAATGCTGCGCTCGCTCCCTAGGTTTCCTGGCCTAACTATGACTTTCTACAACCTTATTTAAAGATGAGGCTGATGTTGTCGCCTTTCAGTGAAAAGGCAGTGGAGGAAGAAAAGTAGAAAGGAACCAAAGCCTGGAGGGTCTAGACCAGCCTTCTCCAAGCGGGCGCCCTCCACATTTATTGGTCTATGACTGCTGGCTGGGGGATCATGGGAGTCGTAGTCCAGCAGCAGGTCAGGAAAGGCTGCGGTAGGGGGTATGATTCTGCATGCAGAGGCACTATGCTTTCCCCCCCGCTTGCTTCGTGCAAAGACCCAATGCCTACAGCTGGGAACACCCTCTGTATACACGGCTTCTAGGAGATTCCCCGAATATCTCAGATACATGGAACTTCGTGTGGATTGGCAGCGTTTGACAGCCGAATCAAAACCATAACGCCAGGTTCCTTTCCTGTAAAAGAAGTTCCTAGCCCTTATTGTTTGCGGCAAGAGGGAGGAGCTTAAAAACATCCTGGTAATCGTTACCCCAATCCAGATAACAGATGGTCCAGTGCCTTCGTGGAGCTCCGCTGCTCAGAACCTCCTTGCTTTGTTGCAAATGTGACCTGCTAGGACCTCTTTGTAATGTGACCTCTCTGTACCCATGGTAGTCACGGCGGCTTCTAAACACACATGGCACCCTGTGCCTTCCTGCTGCGCCTCATGGGCTCTCATTTCTCTGTTTCATAGGTTTGCAGCGGGACCGATGAGGATCCCGACGATCGAAGCACGCCATTTCGCCAGCGGCCTTTCTGCAAATATAAAGGACACACGGCAGATCTCCTGGATTTGTCCTGGTCGAAAGTAAGAATTAATTACAAAGAAGCTAAGGAAATGAACAGTGAATAACATTTAATACAAAGTACAAATTATACACAGCACTTTTTATGAACATTCAACAAAGATATAGTGTATTAAAAATCGTGCTCAATCATTACAATGAAAACATGGGCCAAATGCGTTTTGATAGAATGTTTTCTCTGGTGGCCAGTTTTCTAAAAATGTACGTTAAAAAATAGTGGTAAGTACCTCGGATAGAAGAGCAGGAATTACAATTTTAACTAATAAAATATTGTAAGGAGTAGATGAGACCTTCCAAAGCTGTTGAGTACTCACAAGAAATAATTATTTACATAAAAATAGGGGCTGACTACGTTAGTCCCAAAGTGTAGGGATATATGGACGTCACTCCTCACAAGAAAAGTAAGGTGCAGCCTGAAATAGAGTAGAATATTTACATGTAGCAAGTCTTGAAACAGGGATGCAGCCAAACATATACCAAAGCTAAAATATATAGACATTAGATATGGAGTACTTTGCTATCGAAACAGAAAAGGGAAGAAGAGTCCAACAAAAGGGAAAGTGTTGCCCGTAAGACTAATATAATTTTTTGTAAAGCACGGTATAGAAATGTAATAAATAATAATAATAATAACAACAACAACAATAATAATAATAAAGTCACATCAGTCACCGGCATCACATCAAAAAAATATACAGAAAACCTCCAGAAATGAGGCCTACCAGAATACATCCATGCCAACATCCAGAAAGCAGTCATACTTAAAACATGCTCAATCATCAGGAAATTCCTGAATCTGTAAAAGACAACTCAACTTGGCAAAGCCTGTCACGTCCGTCTAGAAAAACTGCCACGAGCGAGAAAGTAATAATAATAATAATAATAACAGCATCAAAACAGCAAAGATGAAATCCATAACCATCATAAAAAATAAATAAAACCAGACCCAGCTTATATTTGAAATAGCTTGAGAAAATAAAAAAGGCCATCATTTGGGATCAGATGGGTGCCAGGCATGCCTCACTTGTGGGGTGGGGAACATGTCACAGATGGGGCACCACAACCCACAAGCCCCACCACGCACACACACACCTGTCACCAACAGCCTAATTTCCGAGGGTACCCAGAGAAGGCGACCTGATTATCTTCATCCATGGGCAGGTCTATGTAGGATGAGGTAGTCCTTTAGAACAGAGAAAAAGACGCTCCCGCCCCCTGTCCCTTTCCTATGGTGAGTGCTATGACTGTGCCTCCAAGCAGTGGTTTCTCCACATCCTGAGGAGCAACCAAAAACAAGGATGTGGTTAGTTTATCTGGTGGGTTAGGCAGGAGCGTGTTCCTGCCGTTCTCATCCTGGGCCAGTGACCAGCCTTGAATGTCCCAAACTGCCTTCTGCAGCTGCAGTCATGGGGAAGGATCAGTAATGGTGGACAAACTGCCTTTCCGCCGTCCCTGATCTCCTTGTGGGGTCCTCTGGATTCCTAGGGATGAAGGTGGAATGTCATCGCTGCAATTACTACTTTAAACCGCGCATGAGCTTCATCAGTCTGCATGAAGGGTTATTTCCCTCCCTTATCCCTGACTCCAAGCGTTGAGAGATCTCTCTTCCATCCTGAGCAGATGAGGCTTAACAGTAGATTGCATCTGTGGTCAGGGCTCTCTCTGAGTTTTACACGCCTCGGAAATAATTCATGCCGTTTTGATCCCCCCCTAGAATTACTTTCTGCTTTCTTCATCCATGGATAAGACAGTCAGGCTCTGGCACATATCCAGGCGAGAATGCCTCTGCTGTTTCCAGCACATTGACTTCGTCACTGCTATCGCCTTCCATCCTAGGGTAAGTGGCCTCTTTTTTGTGTGCGCTGGCCTGGTTTTTAACCTAGTTTTGTATTTTAAATATGGATTGAATGAGAGATCACATGCAGCAAGGGAATAGGAAAAGGAACTATCACAGGTTGTACCTCGTTGAGGAGAATACGCATGGTACAATTTACATGCAACAGTTACACATTAAGAGCATTTCGGGTGTACAACAAGCCCATAGGTTTACAGTCTCGCAGACCCCAAAGCCTATCTCAGCATCAGGAGAGGTGAAATGCAGAGCTTGTGAAATTGTGCATCAGAGGCTAGATCCTGCCCTTGTATGTCCCTGATTGTTTGTCCCATCCCTGATTGTTTGTTGCATTTCTGATGGGGGAGATTGACTGCCTTAAATGGTTGCCGCTAATTCCTTGTGGCATCACCTACCCTTTCTTAGGACGACAGATATTTTTTAAGCGGCTCACTGGATGGGAAGCTTCGGCTCTGGAACATTCCCGACAAAAAAGTGGCGCTGTGGAATGAAGTGGATGGGCAGACAAAGCTCATCACAGCAGCAAACTTTTGCCAGAATGGCAAATACGCTGTGATCGGCACCTACGATGGCCGGTGTATCTTCTATGACACAGAGGTGAGCCAGTGTTTGACGGCTCCCATTTTACTAAAGGGAACCAACTAGTAGACCTTCTACCTTAGTTCCTCCCCCTCGTTCAAAAGTGAGTTCCATTTATCCCCCTGGAACTAATGTTGCCTTCAGAACCATCTATGACTCCTTGAGCTGCCTTTGGGTCCCAAAGCGGTTTTAGTCAAAGCCGGGTGCAGAGCTGTGGGTGTTTTCCCCCCATACCTCAGTGCGTACCTCAGTCTTTTATTTTATCTTTAGCACTTGAAGTATCATACGCAGATACATGTGCGGTCAACTAGGGGACGGAACCGAGTTGGGAGAAAGATCACTGGCATTGAGCCCTTGCCGGGAGAAAATAAGGTAAGCCCTGCGGTGTTGACCCCCCCCCCCTTAACTTGTGGTCACTCGGGTTCTTTGGGCTGCGTGTGCAGTTCCACAGGTCAGTTTAATGCTGACCACATGCCAGCAGGCCCAGCTGAAGCCGCGGCCACCAGACAGCCTGATAAAACCAGGCACAACGCCCGCTCTCCCTGAGTAGCGGCTTCTTCCAGCAACACCCGGTTGGTCGGTAGGGCAGGACTTAATCCGGGTTGCAGTTCAGCCCTTAGACATGTGAAATGCTTTTCAGCCAGGACTCGCTCCCGTTTAGGGGAGTAAATGCTGGGTAGCGACACGCGAGGACCTGGCCTTAAGTATTTTTGTTCATCATTCGAAAGAAAATATAATCCCAAATTGTTTAGTTTTTTATACAAACAGTAGGAAGAAGAAGAACTTTATTTACAGTCAAACAGACCAGCAGAGTAATACACTATATGCAACACAAACAAATTATTTACATCAAGACATTAAAATTAGGGCTCTACTTTGGATCGCAGAGCATAAGAATTTCGCAACTTGCACTGTAATACACTTGTCTACACCCTTCAAGAGCAACTCAACTAACGACTCCCTGGATCATCCCACCTGATGCCGTCTAAGAGGATACAGCAGGGTATTCCTAGCATTTTGATAGAAGCAGCAGTCAAACAGCACGTGTTCTAAAGACTCTACCTCAGAGTTGTTACATGGGCAGAGCCTACTCTCAACAGGGATTTTGTTGCATCTTCCTTCTAGCAACTTAGAAGGAAGGACATTAAAACGGGCCCAAGAGAAAGCTCGTCTATATTTGGGGATATCGAGCCACTCTAAATAGGCCATTTTCCCACTAGGCATGGCATCTGAAAGACCCAAAGAAAGAGGACAACAAAGGCCCAAGGCGCTCCCACGTAGATTTTGTATCTCCATGTCCAATAGTCTTTGCCTGATTGTCTGTTTAGCATTACCTGGATCCAAAGTTAGTAAGTGGGGAAGCAACAAATGCAAAGATGAAAATTTCCGCAACACAGCCCTACTCCAAGTAGATTGGAAACGGTCCAACAGAACCTGGGCTGATAGAGATTCAGACGGTTGTGCCTGGAGATGGCAGAGCCAAAATGTTAGCATGTGTGTCCGTGCTATACAACTCATAGAGCTTAAACCAGCCTCCAAATTAATGGCTCCCCCTGGGGAGTTTTCTTCCCAGGTCTTCACATCTCTTCCCAGGTACAGAGAAAGGGGTGGGGACTGTCCCTTCAGCCCTGTGGTGGTTGGTGGCCCCCTGTCCGGGCTCTTTTTTCCTTGTCTGGATGAAAGAGACAGAAGGAGCTACAAGTATAATTGGGACTGGCTGATGCCCGACATGCCAATTCACACAAGCAGCCTTTCCATTAGTCTTAAGAGTAAGATGTATTCTTTATAAGCCACATAGAGATTGCACGGTAGGTTAAAGAGACCACACCGTGCCTGCAAACGTACAGTCTGCCAGATAGCTCAACAATAGAGAAGGCCTTTAAGCATGTGCGGTGTTTCCCTCACTGGAGGCAGGTTCCGAACATTCAGCACTATGGGGAAATGCTTCTGTGGAATGGGGCGTGGTATTTACTTATTTAAGGTATTTGTGTACAGTCTTCCTTACTGGTCTATCTCAGGACAGTTCGCAATAACAAATTGCAAAAAAATACAAATTTGGGAATTACAGGGTGGGTGTGTTTTGAGGGGGTGGGACACAGTCAGAACAGAAGCACTTTCCACATTCACCCTGACTTCAGAAACAGTTCAAACAGCAGAACGGATGGCTCAGTTACAGCATTTAAAATATACTCAGGTCTGAACTCTGGTGACCTGTCACTTTAGAAATGAAGCACAGGTGTGAAGCGGGAGGCCCTGTGTCCGCGCGCACCTGTCTTTCCTCTAACTCGCGGCTTTTCAACCCATGGAAAATTCCTACTTTTCCTGCCAGATCCTCGTGACATCAAACGACTCCCGGATCCGTCTGTACGACCTGCGAGATTTGTCTCTGTCTATGAAATACAAAGGCTACGTCAACAGCAGCAGCCAGATCAAAGCCAGTTTCAGGTACAGAAATGGCTCGTAGCCGGGGCTTCCTGCCCCCCCCCCCAATCCAAAAATGAGCACAGTGCATGCCCTGAATTCATTCTGCAGATTTATATATATATATATAATAATAATAATAATAATAATAATAATAACGATTTATTTCTTACCCGCCTCTCCATCTAGATATATATCCTTTACGCCATGTTTTCTGCTTCTAAAATTAAGCATTTCAGGAACTTCAGGGACATAGTGACTTTGTGTTTTTCTTGCACACCCTCTCCTGTGGTGCAGTGGATTGCGTGTCAGGCTTGGTACAGATCTGGGTACCGATCTGAACTTCCGCCAGGAGGCTTGCTGGGTGACGATGGGCCAGTCACCATCTTGAAACCTAATCCACTTCACAGGGTTGTTGGCGTTAAAATGGAGGCGCTGGGCATGGAGGAAAGGAAGGTGGCTGCAACCCTGAGTCCCTTGAAGGAGGGACAGGATGAAGACGCAATGCATCCCCCAAATACATTGATACTTGAGATTGTAGAGGCCAGCCTTCCCTAACTTGGTGCCCTCCGGGTATTATGGACTTCAGCTCCCATCAGCCCTCAGTGGGAGTTGTCGTACCAAACATCTGGAGAGTACCGGGTCAGGGAAGCTGGTTTGGAACTTTGGACACCCAGACGCACACCTGTCTTCATTGGCATGGAGCCGCGCACCTTCTGTCTGAGGGAGGAAGCAACTGGCACGGCACAAGATGATGTGGAAATGATGGGTCCTTTTCCTTTTCTCCTCTCTCTTCAGCCATGACTTCACATACATCGTCAGCGGCTCGGAAGATAAATACGTTTACATTTGGAGCACCTACCACGACCTAAGCAAATTCACTTCTGTACGGAGGGACCGCAATGACTTCTGGGAAGGTGTCAAAGGTGAAGCCCTCCCCGCCCCATGATACTTGATTGGCTGCTGTCTTTAACTTTCTGTGATGCGACCAAAGAAGCTCCTTGAATTTCTCTCCTGGGTGTGGCAAGAACCTTGTGTGGCACAAGGAAGAAACCATCCCCCATTTGGGCGACTCAGGCTTTGTAACCGGAGGGTTCTGTGTGCTGCACTGGTCAGGTCAGGTGACTTCCCAGTATGCCTTGGGCCCGACATGTAGAGCTCTCTTCCCTCCGCCCCACCATCTCTCCAGTTGTGCAACTACACGGCACGTGAGCTCTTTGGGTTTAACGAACACAAGCTCAGGGGCCCCATGGGTTGCTGAAAGGGACACAACTCCTGTCAGTCGTTAGGTCTACAAAAGTCTTACGAGCTCGCTTGGCAGCCCACATGTACCTATGGAAAATGTGGTCTCTTCTACATGTTGCAAGAATGAGGTGGTGGACTGGGCCACTTCAGACTGCGGGGTGGGGGCACCACTTTTAATATCTTCCCCACACACACACACCCCTCCATGTTTGATTTTAAACTCCCTACAGATCAAAAACTAGCCCAAGAGAGATTAGTGTTCTCTGCTGGGTTTTCTTTTACTTCTCATCATTGCTATAAGAAAACATGGTTCACCTTCAAGCAAGGCTGGGACCTTGCAGATGGGTTGGACTGCAACTCTGACCCTGCCCTGCCAGAAGGGCAATTGGACCTGCTGTCTGGGGATAATGGGAGTTGTAGTCTAACACCCCTAGCAGCCGCTTTGTTTTATAGGAGCCACAAGCACAAACTGATGATGGCGAAACCCCTCTGCTTGATCTCATCCTACGAATCGTTTTGGTTGAGCCCTCAAGTGTTTTCCAAAAGTCTTGGCACAGTTACTTAATACCCACTCCAATTTTGACCACGTTCAATTCCAGATATTCAAGGACACATTGGAATGCACGTGGGGGATTGCTCATGTGACAGCATCCCTCCGTCTCCCCGTTTGTGGAAAGCTAGAGGCTGGGAACGTGGAAGGCATGAACCGTATCCCCTTCTTGAACTTTTGCATTGGCTCTTGGGCGGCTTTTGAGTTGGGCAGATCCTTAGCTGTCCTGGGTGAATTGAGCAGCATGAGGCAAGGGGGTACCCAGAAGGCCTGTGAATTGCAACTCTGGGCATATCCCCATGTCAGGAGAAAGTGTCACGAGACTCTTTTCTAAAATCGGAAGGGATCCAGGGTTATGTGTGCTGGGGGACATCTTTCCATGTGTAGACTGGCTTCTTGTGGACTTCTTTGCAGGTTTAAATCAGGGACAGGCAACTTGTGTCCCTCCAAATGTTTCGGCCTACAGTTCCCATCATCCTTCACCACTGGCTACCCCGACCTGATGGGGATTGTAGGCCAAAGCACCTGGAGTGCCGCAAATTTCCCACCCCTGGTAAAACACCTCCATCAAAGCCTTTCCTAAAATGAGTTGTATCTGCTGGTTGGTTGTGCTGCCCCCCACCCCACCCCCCGCCCCAAGTCCAAAGAATGGTTCATTTCCCCTGCATCTTCTTCAGCTGCACGGATCCTGATTGCTTTCCCTTTCTTTCCAGCACATAACGCGGTAGTCACATCGGCCATTTTTGCCCCAAATCCCAGCTTGATGGTCTCATCTGAAGCACCTGAAAAGCAAGAGCCTGAAAGCAAAGGCGAAGATTCTGAATCTACAGACCCCATTCCCTCTGGTAAGCGGGGCTCGGATATCAGACGGGGGGGGGGGGGGGGGGAGTGCGGTTTGGATAACAGGTTGGGGGGAGTCCTGGGACTCTGAGCCAAGAAGCCTCTCAGAACATCTACTCAATTACAGTTTTATGGCTTTTGTTCTTTGGTTAGCCACCTTGAGGCATTGCAAAAGGTGGGGTACAAATTCCTTAAATAAATAAATGACCACTGTTAAACTTAAGGACATAAGAAGAGTCATGCTGGATCAGACCAAGGGGCCATCTAGTCCAGCGTTCTGTTCCACAAGCGGGACACGACTGCAACAGCACCCTCCCACCCATGTTCCCCAGCAACTGGTGTACTTAGGCATCCTGCCTCTGATACTGGAAGTAGCACATAGCCATCGGGACTTGTAGCCATTGATAGCCTTCTCATCCAGGAATTTGTTCCACCCTCTCTTAAAGCCATCCAAATTGGTGGCCATCACTGCATCTTGTGGAAGTGAATTCTGGAGTTTATGTGTTATGTAAAGAACTACTTTCTCTTGAATCTCCCACCAATCAGCTTCATGGGGTGACCCCATTGGGGTTCTATTATGAGAGGAAGAAAATGTCCACACCAGGTAGTTTTGTGCACCTCTATCATGTCTTCCCTCCCTCACCTTGTCTCTACGCGAAACAGTTCCAGCTGTTGTAACCTTTTGTCCCACTTACAAAGCTGCCTTTTTTCTGCCCATCCCTGGTCTGTTTGGAGAGGCTGCAGCTCTCCAGGGCTGCAGATAGAGAAGATTTTTTACCATTATCTCTACCTGATGCTTGAACTGAAGATGCCAGGACTGCATCTGGGACCTTCTGTATAGCAAGCAGTTGCTGCACCACTGAGCTATGGCCGCTTACCTATCCGGTTTGCTGCAAGCTAGTTCTTGCATGGAGTGAGTTCCTAAAACCATTTCTTTTTCTTCTGCCATTTCAAGGAGCTTTGAAGACCGACCACACAGAAGTGCTTCTGTCGGCCGATTTTACCGGAGCCATCAAAGTCTTCATTAACAAAAAGAAAAACGTCTCTTAAACCAATGGTAACTTGACAGCATCATGAAACGTGGTACCTGGGTGCGAATCATGTGATCAGTGAAGCAAAAGTAAAATATAGTGTTGGAGGTTGGCTGATTTTTAAACTTCTTTCATTTAAAGATGCTCCATTTAGACCTCCTGGGACAGCAGCATCCGGACTTTTAACTCCCCTGGCTTTTAGAATAGAAAGGGAAGTGTGCTAGTAATGTTGCCAAGCGACTCCGCGTCGTGTTTTCCAAATAATTCTTTTGCTAAATAACTGTTGCCGCGCGCAGGATTCTGCATGGAAAGGGCAATGAGATATTCACAGACGTATGTGCCTTTTTGGGGTTACGTGCGCCAAACTGAGCAAAAGTGAAAGCTTAATTTATTGAGTTGTGCCCATGGTGGGATAGGGAAGGAACTTAATTTTTTGCAGAGCTGCTATGCTGGTCCAAGAGAACACACATGGACTCTTCCCAGAATCGCATTTCCAGCAAAGTTGGTCCGTTTTTGAATTTATGTTAACGGAGCTGAATTTGTGGCTGGATCCCTCACATTCTCGTCCATCCTACCTTGGTCAGAGTAGCAGCAGTCGTGTATCAATGTTTTCTAATGTGGATTTCTGTTGTCTTCTAATCGTTGTGCACTCAAGATTCCTTTCTTAATATATAATGTTTTTTTGCACACTGGAGCACAATATTTCTATGAAAGAGTCTCTCATTCCTTACTCATGGGCACTGGATTATGCTCACCTTAAAATTAAGCTGCGTTAGGAACAATTCTTATATTTTACAACAATGTAAAATAAACTGTTTACATATTTTTTAAAGCATTGTAGTTTAAAATTACGTTTTTTGTTTTTTTGTTCAGAGCTAACTGAATTTAAAGGTCTTTGTAAATATTCGTAAAATATACCAATGAAATAACATTTTGGGGCGTTGAAACTCACAAAATGTTGTTGATGGTTCCTGTTTCACAAGACAAAAGATGTATCATTAAAAATGGGTCACATTGAAAGAGATGATGTGTTTCGTCCTTTTTACCGCATTAAGGTTTGCTTGGCTCTTGGCTCAGAATTGGTACTCGCTGCTTACAAGCTGCGTCTGTTAGTCACCAAACTAGAAACAGCAAGGCACATTTCTTAAAAAGCCTTCTTGTTAGTCCTTGATCAGCAAGGTAGGTGGTCTTCAGTTACCCAGTTGTTACTGGAAATTCTGCTCTCTTGAAATTGTGCCTGATGACATTTTCTATGATGCTCAAAAACACAACACCTTGCAGCACTAAACCTGTTATATTTTATCTTTCAGTCCTAGAGAGAGTCTTTATATCCACTAGATGGCACTCTGCATTTAGAATTCTAAGGACAATCCCGTGTATGAACATTTTATCCATCAAGCCACATCCTCTTTCAAAATACCCCGTTTTATCCCTTCCCACCCTGCCCCTGGTTTCATTTCCCCAATAGATACTTGGTGTTTATGGCTACTGAAGATGCTGTATCTCCACTAGGTCACTTGTTTTAAAATGCCTTTGTACTTCTTAACTGGGGTTCCCCAAGTCTGCACCTCCATCTTAGAATCAGAGTTGAAAGAGTTCTCAAAGCTCATCCAGTCTAACCCCCTGACAAGCAGCTGTCTAGCCTCTATTTAAAAACCTCAAAGGAAGGAGAGTCCTTTACCTCCCAAGGCAACTATTTCCACTGTCAAACAGCTCATACTATCAGGAAGTTGCTATGGTGTTATTTTGGGCTGCTTACGGATCTGCACCATTGCTTGGAGAATGAATTTGCTATTAATGTACAGGATGGAAATGCAAATTGCTATTTTCCTGGGTTATTGGCCCTTTTGGAAAAGGGCATAGCTTACTTGGAAAAATAACCACTTTCAGAGCTGTGTTTAATTGCTGTGTCTCCCAATTAAGCACTCCTGGAATTCAGTGAGGGGGCAGGCGGAGAATTTTTAATAGAATTCTCAATGCAAAGCACGTGTTCCAAAAATTGGTGTAGAAAGCCTTTAACCGTTAAACCTGGTCAATATTCCTATCATAGGTATGCAGTGGAGGTGAAGCCACATCTAGTAATTGGGGTTTCCTTAGTTTTGTATACTGGTTCCTGATGCTGGTTTAAATTTAACTACGGCTAACTGTCCCTTAAGGCTGTCTTAGAATGTGCACGTCAAAAGAAATGAAGGCCTCAAAGCTGGTTAATGCATAGAATTTTGAGCAACAGAGACGCTGTAGCTGGAGTCGCGCACACTTATTTTTGATGAACTGGAAACAAGGACAAGAGAACTATAAAAGGCCTAGAAGGCTAAAGATGCTCAGTCTAGGAAACTGAGTATTCTACGGAGGGATAAACCCACGGTTTCTATTGTTTTTCTAAAAAAAGAACTATCCCAGAAACAAGAGGTTCACAGATCCACTGGAGAAGAAGCAAGAAGCATTGGGGTTGAATTCTAGGAAAATCAGATGCATGTTAAAACATTACATCAAGGGGGCATAACCGGTGGACAGCAATATTAATCAGGCGTGCTGGAGGAAGGGGGAGGCTTCACCCTCCCAGAAACACCAAAGCAGCCTCTCCCGCCCCACCCCAAACAGCCATTTTGAGCAGGATTGCTGCAACTGGGGCAAATTGCATGTGTGGCTACCACCTAGCACTGCAAGCTCCCCTTGGGGCGGAAGATTCTGCCCTTCTGCATTAGGGGATCCAAAAAGGAGAGCTACAACCTGACCACTGCCCAGACACACCCTTTAACGGGGGAGATAGGTTTGTTCATTTGTTTACCACACTGGTTTGACCACCTTTCTGCAATGGTTCTCCAGGTTGCTTACAAAACAGTAAAACTATTTATTTTTAGAACCATCAAACCCTAACACCCCCCAAAAGTCTCTTTTACGCATAAGTGCACACACCTAAACACAAACACCAGCAAGAGTTAAAATAAGAGAGAGTCTGCTCCCTGAAGCCGAAGAGGCCCCAAACAGCCCTACTCGGGCAGAACATTCCATAATTCTGGGGCCCCCGTAGTGTAGGCCCTGCATCTGAGAGGCAGTGGCCAAACATGCATTAAGGATGGATGATGGATGCTAACAGGTGCATTTCCTCTTTCTAGAGTGAAAACAAATAGGGAAGTCAATTGAAAAGTTAAAACGGGTATGAAAACTCAAATCAGAAAAGGGTGCCTGTGCCACATTCAAGGCCGCCCCCTAGGAATGGATGAAATAGATGTGCAAACGTGGAGGTCAGCAGTAGAGATACACCCTGGGACAGCCAGTGTTATTGCCAGTGCACAGGACTTTATACGGGACAGCTGCTTGGTCTGATCGTAAACTCTTGAGATTAGAGAAGAGGCCCCATCAGTTCTGGCTCCCTGGAGCCCTTAACTACCTCATCAGCATCACAGCCACCAGCTGCTATTGCTCCGCGTCATGGCTACCCCTTGCTTGCCTGGCCCTGGCATCTCCTCCTCTGCCTTCCAGCCCCCACACCTTCGTCTGGGCCAGAGCAAGAGGCAGGTGAACCACCGGGATGCAACGGCACGGAGGAGCGACTCCAGTGGGCCCTCCAGCCGGGTTATGGGCCCTGGGCAGCTGCCCAGCCTTTGACGCCAGCCCAACTCCACGAGCTTCCTGGTTTGCCTGAAACCTGGTGGAGCTTCTCTATTTCAGGTAAGCCCCCCCCCCTTCTCCTCGCCCCAATAATTCGAGCCCTGGCCCAAGTGTGGCTCTGGGGGTGCAGCTGGCACATTTCCATTTCGGGGCACCTTTAGGCCTTGGGGGGCTGTGGGGGAGCCCAGGACCCCCCTTCTGTCCCCCCCATCCCACTGTCACCACCAGGTGTGGGTGGGGAGGGGGTGGCATGGGTCTTTAATCGGTCGCGGGGGGGGGGGGGGTGTCCTCCGGCCAGGGGTCTCTTCCCCCTTTGTTCCAAAGCGGCCGAGGGAGAGGGGGGGCCCCTGGCAAAGGCATTTGCCCAAACGGTCCCTTCCTCGGCACGCCTTCCCCTCCCTCGCGGGCTGGGGTGGGGGGCCAGGCAGGCAGGCAGGCCAGCAGCGGCGCCCCCTTCCTCGCCCTCGTGGCCCGCGCCAAGCCACGCGCTCCGGGCGGAGAGGGGGGTCCCCGAGGGGCGCGCGCGCCGCCCGCCCGCCTGTCTCCCCGGGCCGCCGGGCCTGCGCCCGCTCCTGCCTGCCTTCCTTCCTTTGTCTCGGGCGGGGAGGGGAGCGCCGCTCTCCGCCGGCCCCTCGCTCGCTCGCTCGCTCGCTCCTCCCCGCCGCTGGCCTGCCGGGCAAGGAGGCGCGCGGAGCAGCCAGACGGCGCGCGGCGGCGGCCCGGAGCGCGATGGCCGACGTGCGCAAGTTCACCAAGCGGCTGAGCAAGCCCGGCACGGCGGCCGAGCTGCGGCAGAGCGTCTCCGAGGCGGTGCGGGGCTCGCCGGGGCTGGTGAGCCGAGGGCGGCGGCCCGGGGCGCACGTGGCCGGCAGGGCGCGAGAGGGAGAGGCGGCGGCGGGGCTCCCGGGACGCGCGCTCCTGCCCGCTGCGGGCAGCGAGGGCGCTCTGTACATGCGCGGAGGTGCCCTGGTCGGGGGCGAGGCTTCCCCCAGTCCAAGCAGGGCTGCCCGGCTGAGAGGGGCTGGAGAGGAGGCGAGGGGCAGGGGAGGGGGCGCGGCTGCTGCTGCTCTCTAATCGGTGGGAGCGGGAGGCTGGAGGCGGCGGGAAGGGGCGGCCATGGGGAGCTGCGCCCCCTCCCTCCCCCCCCCCTCGGCCCTGCCCTCCCCGCTCCCCTGGACAGCTCCTCCACCGCCGCCGCCCTGCCCAGGGGAAGGAAGGGGCCCCACCCGAGGAGGAAGAAGCGGCTTCCTGGACCGGGGGAGGAGGGACCGTCTTCTTCTCCCTCGGCCTGGCTGGCCTGTCAATCTCCCTTTCAGTCCTTTATTTGGGGGGGGGGGGGGGGGGAGAGACCAAGGACCCCCCTCCCCCGGGATCAAAGGCTGTCAGAGCTCTACCGCTCCCACTGGGCCATTTCCCTCTTGCGAAGCCAAGCCCCCCCCCCCCCCCCCCGAGGATGCCTCTCGGCCCGGCCTTCTTTCGGAACAAGCCCTGGTGGACCCACAGCACTCCCTTCCGAGTGGCAGGTCTCAGCCGGTCCTCCGCTGTGCCATGCCCAGCCCAGCCTCTCCCAAGGCCTTTGGGCCAGCACCCGGGAGGTGCCAGGAGCCCTGCCCGCCAGGTGGATCAGTAGCCAGGCATGTCCAGGGCGTTGCCATCCCACTGGACAGGGGGGCAGCAGTTCTGATCTGGGGTGGCGGGGGGGGGGGGAGGGGAGACACTCAACCAAATTGAGACTTGCAATTGGGCTGATCCAGGGACTGGCCGAGCCCCCGAATCACTATTTCCTCTGCTCATGGGAGTTGCCAATCTTTTCTCCCAGGAATGCTTCAGTCCAACCTGCAGCATCTGGCCCCTGCCTCTTTGGGCGTTACAGACTTCACTTGGAATTGCCCATTTTCATGCCTGTCTTTTTTATCAAAGGGGCTAGCACCTTACTTTAATTTTAAAAATAAAAAATAAAAAAGAGCAAGTTGAGACACTTAAGAGGATGCTAAAGTACGTACCCGCTACAATCAGACGGCGCCCAGCCCTTTTTGCAAAAGCCAACCCTGTCTGCGCTTGCTCTGCTAGTTCTGGCCAGCTCCCACTAGGCAGAGAGAAACATCTGTGCCTCATAAATTGCACCCTCACGCTTTAGCCAGGCTTTTTATAAACCACAACGTAAATAAAAGGTGTGTCGTGATGTGTCCTGGGTAGCGGAGGCTGCAGAGTTATGTATGAGACCCTTGGTTAACATTAAATCTGCTCCGGGGTGTTGTTTGCTTGAATCTTGCCGTTGTGAAAGCAAAAACGCCTTTGCTTTCTGTGCTACAGAGAGGAGTTTTATGCTGCTGGCAGGGATGAAATGTTTTCCAAAGTAGCCAAGAGCTGCTGGTGCATCTTTGGTAGAGTTGGCTGAGCCAGGGCCTTCTTCTACTGAAGTGTGTGCCTTTAAAGTATCGCAGATATTATGATTTTTTTTCCGTGCTCTTCTCTTGCCGCACGGATTTGTGCTCTGTGGGAAGAATTAGGCTGGGAAATCAGTACTGCAGGAGGCGGGAAAATATTTCCTTTAGGGATGCCAAAAGGCAGGGTGCGGTGAAGTTTGAGGTTTTGCTAGAAATTGTCTTCAAATACTCCACAAAAAGGGAACCTAAATTGCTTTTTTTGGGAGGGGTAGTATATGTATAGAATAGTAAAACTGGAAGGGTGCAAGAATGAAGAAAGCCATGCTTTCCTGCTTCTAGGATCGCCAGCTTGTGCAACCTGTCCAGAGGACCTGCAAGCATGTGCAGAGTGCCTTTGGCTTTGTGATTTGGACCCGTCCATCGGCCAAAGGAACAAAACCTTCCAATGTGTTATTCAAGCAGGAACGCCAGTAACAAAAAATCAGCCTATCTTTTTAGTTCGTAAACCTGATGTCAGGGGTTTGTTTTTCTATGTTTTGTTTGTTGGTATGAACCACTTTGGGAGATAATAATCATCTGGAAAGTGAGATAAAAATACAGTTAATAATAATATGCTGCCCTGATCAGCTGAGAGCAACAGACAGGCAGACTGTAAAATTCCAGCAGCCTGGTGGGCTGATCAGTTTGTCTATGGCCAGAATCCCAACATGTGATAACCTCAGGTTATTTAATGAAGAAATCACCCTAAGTATGGTTCTATGCATGTATGCCCCACTGAAATCACACTGAAATTAGTGGTTTAAGCACACCTAATTCTGCCCTGGAACAGTGCTATGGTCTTGACAGAGCAGTTGATTGCAAATTTGACTTTGGGTTCGAATTCTTGCTCTCCGTCAATCTCTTCCCCACCACCGCCGATAAAATGAGGATGGGGATGGCCCTACCTCACAGGATGGTTGTTCGAATGGAGACACAGATCAACAAACACTCTGCAAACCGAACACGCTACATCTTCGATAGTTATAATCAGGAGGCAGATCATTTGGGGCAGTTTTCCAAAATTTGCTGGAGTATTTTTAGATGTGTAACCTCGCACTATCTCAAGGGATGAGGCTGCTTAAAAACAAACAATCCCTAAACTAAAAACAGCTGAAATCAAGAGAATAATTTGTTTATTTATATCCTGCCTTTTAACAACTATATGCAAGGCAGCTTCCGTGAAATCAAAACAATACAAAACTCAGCCTAGAAGGGCAAATATACTCCAAAATCAGCAACAGAAACTGCATCAGTTCTATAATAAATCAGGACCCTAAAATAGCTCAACTAAATAAAATGGTCTTCATCAGCTTCGGCCTAGGGGCAGGTGTGCTTTTCTTAGAAGGCTATTCTGAATCATTGGTAGCAGGACTTAAAAGAGAATCTTTATAGTGGGAAAAATAACAGGGACGTATAAATTATAAACAATGGATACCTCTTGAATTCAGGACAAATAAAAGGAAGGACTTCTTCACACAGCGCATAGTTAAACTATGGAATTCACTACCACAAGATGTAGTAACAGCCACCAATTTGGATGGCTTTAAATGGCGGGGTGCTGTCAGTATGCTGATGACACCCAAATATATTTCTCTATGCCTTCAATAACAGCGTCAGCTAAGGATAGTGTGTCTCCTCTGAATGAATGCTTGGAGGCGGTAATGGGCTGGATGAGGAAAAACAAACTGAAGCTGAATCCAGACAAGACGGAGGTGCTTGCTGTCAAAGGCCCCAACCTGGGTTTGGAGGTGTGTCAACCAGTTCTGGATGGGGCTACACTCCCCCTGAAAGACTGTGTTCGCAGCTTGGGGGTGCTCCTGGATCCGTCGCTCCAAATGACAGCCCAGATAGATGCGACGGCCAGGAGTGCCTACTATCAGCTTCGGCTGATACGCCAGCTGCGCCCCTTCCTAGAGTTGGAAGACCTAAAGACGGTAGTGCACGCGCTGGTAACTTCGAGGCTCGACTTCTGCAATGCGCTGTACATAGGGCTACCTCTGTGCCTAGTCCGGAAATTTCAACTAGTTCAAAATATGGCAGCCAGGTTGGTCACCGGTACATCTAGGGGTGACCATATTACGCCAGCTTTAAAATCGCTCCACTGGCTGCCAATTAGTTTCTGGGCAAAGTATAAAGTGTTGGTTATTATCTTTAAAGCCCTACATGGTTTGGGGTCCAGGTTACCTGCGGGATCTCCTTGTCCCATACAATCCACCCCGCATGCTCAGGTCCTCTGGGAAGAACTTACTACAGTCGGCCAAGACTAGGCTGACAACCGTTACCCAGAGGACCTTCTCTTCTGCCGCTCCCAGACTGTGGAATGACCTGCCGGAGGAGACTCGTCAACTTAACAGTCTTTTAGAATTTAAGAAAGCCATAAAGACTGTTCTCTTCCGGTGGGCATATCCAGTGGAATTTTAGAATGTTTTTAGGATGTTTTAATGCAGTTTTAATAATGTGTGTCATATTTTGATCAGTCTTGTGTATTTTATCATCTTGTTGTTTCCCGCCTTGATCCGGACGGAGAGGCGGGTAAGAAATAAATTATTGTTATTATTATTATTATTATTATTATTATTATTATCAATGGCTACTAGCCCTGGTGGTTATGTGCTACCTCCAGTATCTGAGGCAGGAAGCCTGTGTGCACCAGTTGCTGGGGAACATGGGTGGGAGGGTGCTGTTGCACCATGTCCTGCTTTGTTGGTCCTTGGCTGACAGCTGGTTGGCCACTGTGTGAACAGAGTGCTGGACTAGATGGACCCTCGGTTTAATCCAGGATGGCACTTCTGATGTTCTTAGGCGTAGTCCCAGGATCTTGAATTGAGCCCAGGAGCAAAGCGGCAAATTTCTGTAATGTGGCCCGAAGAGGCAGCTCCTGTTGGAACTCCACAGGCACATTCTGGACTGCCTTCAAGGGCCACCCCAGATCAAGTGCACTGCAGTAGTCCAACCTGGAAGCGACAAGTGTGTGAATGGCTGAGGCCAGAGATCTGCTGGAAGCTTTTTCTTTGCGGAATACACTGTATATTGTTCTTGAATACAAACCAGGTGCCGTTCGTATGAGGTAGCAGTGGAATAAAGTATGCTGTTGCGATGGTTTTAAGGCAGTTTGGACTTCAAGAGGCATCGTTGTTTCTAATCTTATACTGCCTTAACTGGCTTGCGTAGCTGCTCTGTTTTGTTAGAGTTCCTCTCTGCTCATTATCTGTAAACAACAAAGCCATCAGTTTTCCAAGGAAATGACCTATAATAAGCGAAGGGCATTGTAAATTAAGCGGCTTGATGATGGTTTTGTGTGCAAACGAGAAAATAGGAAAGGACACTAAATCCAAAACGGTTATCCACCTGACTGTTAAAATTGCATCGTAGAGTCCTCTGGGGCTGTACCACTCTGGGCTGCAAATGTGAGTGTGGGGAGGGGTTAGTGAACTATAGAATCACATAGCTCCCATGTAAAGAGATTTCCCTGCATGTAGACTGTTAGCATATATGGAAGGAGCAAGTGAGAATCTCTATGTTTGTTTTCTATGTACAAAGGAGCTTGATTTTACATTCCAGAGCATTGAAATAATGGGATCCTTCATCTTTTCTCCATGGTCTTGCACAGCCCTTAGTCCCAAATGGTACAGTCCAGGACAGATATTACTGGACGGTTTTTTTAAGCCGCTGTTGATTATGTTTAGTCTGGAAGAGGGGCATTCCATATTTCCTCCTGGTCCTTGCCAGATTGGGATCAACAAGAGTCCAGTGTGTGTGAGATAGTAAAGGAAAGTTCCAACATATCAGCTTTATTTATTCCTGGAAACATTTACCCTACTTTCCTCTTTGAGTATTTTAAAAAAGGTGTTAACTCATCCAACAGAAAAACAAACAAGCTAGAAGTTGTAAAAAAATACAGGCGTACAATTGAAAACATTGTCGCCATCCATGAGAGTCAAGGGGCAGCCTCAGCGAGGCCAAATAAATAGGCCTTCAGTGCCCATCGAAAGGCAAGCAGAGATGGAACCAGGTAGACCGCCTTCAGGAGGGTGTCCCAGCATCTTGGGGCCACAGCAGAGAAGCTCCTGACTCTTGTGCCCACCTGCTGTAGTTCCAACATCAGCCTCCGATTCTGACCCAAACATTTCGGCAGGTTTTATCCTGGTTGTGTTTTTATACTGTATTTTATATTATACTGTTGTTGTTTTATATTTGAATGGTTTTTATGGTTTTCATTTTTGTCAACCGCCCAGAGAGCTTTGGCTCTTGGGCAGTATAGAAATGCAATAATAAATAAATACATAAATATTATTTCAACCTTCCCCAAATGGGCATCCCTCCTGAGGTGTTGGACTTCGACTCCCATGTTGACGGGAGTTGTAATCCAATGCATCTGGCAGGCACCTGGTTGGGGAAGGAAGACTGTATTAGTTACAGTAACTATACATGTGTATGGCACATTACAGAGTGCTAGGGGAGAGGTTCCCTGCCCCGAGGAACTTGCAGTTTGAAAAGGAGGGGAATCATCAGAGGAAAGGGGATAAACAGGGAAGCAGGGATGCGGCTGTTTCAGCTGCACGTGATGCATTGCAGGAGGACTCAGGGACTAGAGCATTGCACCAAAGGGCTCGCAGAAAAATGGGGTTTTAAGAGGGATTTGAAGGAGGCAAAAGAGGATCACACATATTTCTGGAAGGCAGTTCCGGTCCTGTGGGGCAGCAAGGGAAAATGGAATGGGAGACCTTTGAAGGACTGAGGGGTCATGGAGCCAGAGGAGCCAAGGTTACGGGTAGAGATGCACCAGGCTATCAGAGTAGAGAAATAAGGTGGGCACAAGGCCACAGCCGGCTTTCAAGGTCAGGAAGAGGCTCTTTTGCTTGGCCCGAGGTGCAGAGAGGAAGGCAGCGAAGGGATTGGCGGAGGGGGTATCTGAGCGACTCGAGAAGGGAACCGTTCTGGGAGCAGAGGGGGTGAGAGGGGGTCCCCCTGGGGCTCTGCTGCTCAGGGCGTCGACGTTCCAAACCATTTGGTGACTTGGCTGAGTTGGTGGCATCTTCCTTCAGCCCACCAACCCCCCCTCACCTCTCCACCCCCTGTTTCAGAAACGCAGGGGAGTTGCTGCACCCAGAGCTGGCGCCAAGGGTAGGCATGGCTGGGCAGCTGCCGAGGGCCCACAGCCAGGCCGGGCCCCTGCTAGACGGCCTGCTCCTCTTCACTACCGTAACCTCCTTGTTCACCTGGAGGAGCAGGAGATGCCCCGGCTCTCTGCCTGGCAAGCGAGCAAGCAGTGATGAGGAAGAGGAAGAGGAGGAAGAGCAGCTGGTGATGATGGGGGCAAGAAGGCCGACTCCCAAAGGGGAGGGGGCCCGGTCTTGCCCAAGCCCACCACCCCCGAAAACCAGGAGCCGGCAGTCGCTGCCCCCTTTCCCACTCGAGTCTTGGTGCAATGAACATGCGCTCTGAGCACCCAGCACCAGCCAGAACCGTGCGGCTTCCTCTCTGCCGCCCAGAAGTGGAGAGCAAACCACAGCAGTGTCACGTCAGCAGCAGCAGCCCCTGATAATGAAGCGAGGCGCTTCTGCAATCCTTGTGGTCAGAAACGTCAGTGCTGCAGAAAAAACACGAGCTGGCTGGAGGGGCGGATGCCCTGCCTGGTGCGCAGGCGCGCAGGCGTTTGTCTTGCGCTTTGGAGAAACTCCCTTCCTGTTGGCATCCCGTTATCGTTTGACGTGCTCTTCCGCCTTCTCTGCCTGCTCGCTGTCGCTCTGTAGCCCGGGCTAGCGACTGGTTAGAACAATGGCCGTGTTTTGAGTTGGGCCAAGGGCTAAAGCATGGAGAGGCAACGACCTCCATCACACCTAATTTTCCCCCTGGTTTGCCTCCGCGGTTTTTTTTTACCAGCACGTCAAGCTTATGATCCCTTTCATCTGAATAGCTGCTCCTTTGGTCTTCCGCTCCGCTCCACTCCACCCCTCCCCTTCTCTTTCTTCCTCCAGTCGGGTCCTGGCAGATGAGCACTTCAACCAGACCGCCTTTCTGCCGGGCAAAAATGGAACGACCCTTTAGTCTGGCTCTTTGGGGGCATCGAGGGAGTACAATCCTGTCTCTGCAGAGATTCAGGCCTTGCACGATTTTAAAAACGCTTTGGAGCCTGGGATGCAAGGTTTGGGTTTTATTATGAGGCTTGGAGCCAGCTGCTGGGAGAGATCGCTTTTCCCTGCCAGGACCTGATGCAATCTATTCAAACCCCCAGTTCCCTTAAAACTACACGGAGGCTTAGGGCACATTAAATGCGCTTAGGGAAAATAATCCAGACTTTTAGCATTCTAGGAAAGGCTGGGGAAGAGGCGGGGTGTCAGCAGGACAGGCACGGCGTCCTGTGAGTACCGTGCTGCAAATCCGCACACCAGGCATGGCGAGAGTGCACTCAATCGCTGGTGTGATGGAGCTTAACATCTGGCCCTTGAGATGTTTCAGCCTACAACTCCCAGCATCCCTCACCCTTGGCCATTCTGGCTAGGAATTATGGGAGTTGTAGGCCAAAACATCTGGCAGGCCGCAGCATCTTGTCTGTAAACAAGGAATGACGCATTGACAGAGGCCCGTCCCCTGCTCGGCCATTACCACTTGAGCTGCTAACTTACGTGGGTGACCCAAGGCAGAAGCAAACAGGGAAGAGAGCTTGCATAGTTCACAAAGACGGAGCTTCTCTAGTTGTTCACACCAGTAAGAAGAAAGGGCTGAAGCTTCTTTCTCAGGTCCCAGAAAGTGTCATAGAGGAAAAAGCCCTTGGGATGAGCAGCCGTTTTTGTGACAAGATAGGAAACCCCTGAACACCAGCTGTGGTTCCCGGGGCCTGCAGTTCTAGAGGCTAGAGATGGAGAGTCGTTTGCTTTTCAAAGCATTGAAGGCAATACGGTAGAGGCATCGTTGCCTGGGGTGTCTTACCTGTTACTTTATCCATTTCTAATACTTGTATATTGCTCGATAAAAGAAAGTCTCCAGGGTTTACATGCCAAAGTATTAAACGTCACTGTTGAAGTACTCAGTGAATAAACAATGGATTGTACACACTCATTTTGGTTGACCCTGTGTTACCTCTGGTCAAACAGGCGTGGCAGGTTTTTGAAATGGTTTAAAAGCTTGCATGGCTTGTTTGACCCGAAGCAAAAGTGGGATGACTTTACACACATACACACACACACACACACCCCTTCTTTAACTCGGGAGGGGGGAAACACTCACTCTTGACTTCTTTCTAGCCTCCTTTACACCAATTTTCTTGCCTCCTGCTATTTCCCTTGTGGTGATGGTTCTCTTTTCAGCTTCAATCTTCCGACCTACGCTTGGCCTTTTGCTAATTTCTGGTGAAACACATTTCCCCCTTCTCTAGCTTGTTCCGCTCTCTCTCTCTCTCTCTCTCTCTCTCGGCACATGATGCAAGAGACAGCTGCATGCGGTTCTCTGCAAATTCGAACCCACAACGGGGCAAAGGACGCTCTTTCTTACATTGGGCAGGCCCTCCCAGCTCCTGTTGAGAACTGGTTCACATGCCTTTTCCCAGATACTAACAAATCACCGTTCCCGCTGGTTCTGGCATTGTTTTCTGTAAACAGACTTCACGGAGCCGCTCCTGATCCATCATGTCTTGGCTGTAACCCATAATATCCCACTCCAGAGCAAATGGAAAGGACGTTAGTGCTGGATCCACAATAGAACCTCATTAAAAAGAAGAAGAAGAAAGTAGCTGTGCTGGGAATTTTGAAGCGTGTATGTGTTGTTTGACTAGGTAGTTACAAACGACTTGGGTACAGCTGTGCTCATTCTGGGGCATTCATTCTGTAGGCACCACTTTCCAAGATGGCGGGCATGCCAAGGTGGCTATGTGGCGATTGGTGCGCAAGTGCATGGAGAGAGAGAGCTCATTTTGATGGCAAAATATGTTTTTTGAAGTCAAGAAGGCCAAAACAGTGATCACCATGGGGGCTTTTCTTATACGCTGACAGATTATGCCATCTGCCATGATCATGTTGGATGACAGGTACAAACAGGTTTCTGGCTCCCAATGGATCTGTATCTGTAATTTGAATCAGTGGGAGAATATAATTAATTACGTACTGAAATGCCCCGTATTCATTGCATTTCTATACCGCCCAATAGCTGTAGCTCTCTGGGCGGTTTACAAAAATTTAAACCAGGAAAACCGTTCAAAATATAAAACAAACAACGGTATAAAAACATAATATAAAATACAGGATAAAAGCACCACCAGGATAAAACCGAGCAGCCGGGCAGAAATCAATACAGATTTAAAATACAAATTTAAATAGCAAGGTTAAAAATGAAACTGATGAACTGTTAAAACACTGAGGGAATAAATAAAAAGGTCTTCACCTGGCGTCTAAAGGAGTATAATAACCAGGGGGGGGGGGGGGGAACCTGTCCTGCTCGGGATATAAGTAGTTTGTTTGTTTGTTTGTTTGTTTGTTTGTTTACTGGGTGGCTCTCATCCTTTGTGATTTATATAACCGTTCTGTTTGCTTTAGTAGCATGAAAACTCTGGGCGAAAGAAATTGAATGCATCAGGGTAATATGTGTGCTGGCGAGGGACTCCTTGATATCATAAATCACGGACCTTTGTCGTTTTGGTGAGGATTTTATTGCACTGGGTAAAATATGTTTCATTTTAACGCCTCTTATTTTATTGCGGCTGTTGGACTGGAAATTTTGCATGGAAGCCCTATCAGGAAGTTGTCAAGGCTAATGGTGACTACAGTAAAGTTGATGATGTTGACTATCGCTCCTGTGTGACGGAAAACAAATCTCACAACCTTGCAGAGGGTGGACGGCGAAAGCCCTCTGGGTGCATTGGGAGGTCAGAACGTGGTGTAAAGTGGCAGCTATGGTGTTGTTCTTGGATCGGGGCAAATGAAACTAGGTGGCCCAATCCCTCTCCCATGGCCTGGCCTACCTCATAGGGCTGATGTGGGATATCACGTGGTATATCCTATGTCTATAGCCCTGAGCCTCTTCCCTAGGCCTGAAATTAATAATAGTAATCAGTTCCTATCTAAATGGCAGAAATGGTTTATATGATGATGAACCTCTTGCTCGTGGCAGTTTTTCATGACGGGCTTTGCCAAGTCATGCTGTCGTTTACAGATTCAGGAATTTCCTGACGATTGAGCATGTTTTCGTTATGACTGCTTTCTGAATGTCGGTGTGGATGTATTCTGGTAGGCCCAGTTTCTGCAGGTTTTCTGTATAGTTTTTTTATGTGATGCCGTTGACTGAGGTGACTAATGGAATAATTGTGATCTTTTCCTGTTGCCATAGTTCTTTGACTTCCATTATTATTATTATTATTATTATTATTATTATTATTATTTACTGCCCCATAGCCGAAGCTCTCTGGGCAGTTTACAAAAATTAAAACTTTGGACATTAAAAATCGATATACAAAATTCAAAACCACTTCATTGGCATTGTCTTGGCTTTTCCCATGGCGATGAGGGTTGGTGGAGGGCTTAAATTACTTCACTGCATCCCCCCCCCCCTTTCAGACTGTGTTTGGAGAGAAATCCATTGTCTGCTAATAGCTTAATTGCTTTAGTTCAACTCTTTCTCCACTTTCAATTAAGTCCCCGGGTGCCATCTGGTGAGGTGACTGCAGAAATAGAGGCGACATAGAATTGAGCACACTGAAAAGCCGGCTTCGATGCTAAGACTTCAGAATCTTGTTTTGGGGTTTAAGCTCAAGGCCCTTTCGATGACGGTGAAGAAGCTCTTATCAGATCTGTTCCTTTCCAGGTCCTGGACATGGAGGGTTAATTTTCCGAGAGCACGGAGCTTCTCAGGCGGATGGATTGGTCCCTCCTTGGGGAAGGCGCTTCTTTCTCGTGTCCCTGGGGGCAGAAGCTCTGGGAAAGGACTACCAGCTCAAGCTTGTTTACAAATCGTTGACCTACATCTTTCGGTTTCAGGCTGTCACTTGGAGGCACCTGTCGGTTCACAAGAGGGTCGACCTTGCCGTGTGGGGATTATTAATCAATGGGTGTGATGGGATTTGACTCTTTCTGCCAGGAACAGAGAGAGCAGGGCCGGCCTGGGTGGGCACAAGCCTAGGGAAACCTCCAGGCAGGGGCCCACTAGAAATCATCATCATTGCAGCCTACTTGTTCACCTGCCTCACCAGTGGTGGTGAGAAGGAGGAGCAGAACATGATCAGGGATCTGGAAACAAAGCCCTCTGAGGAGAGACTGAAAGAACTGGGCACGCTTAGCCTGGAGAAGAGAAGATGGAGGGGAGACATGATAGCACTCTTCAAGTACTTGAAAGGTTGTCCCACAGAGGAGGGCCAGGATCTCTTCTCGATCATCCCAGGGTGCAGGACGCAGAATATTGGGCTCAAGTTACAGGAAGCCAGATTCTGGCAGGACATCAGGAAAAACATCCAGACTGTTCGAGCGGTATGGCAATGGAACCAATGATCTAGAGAGGTGGCGGGCTCTCCCACCCTAGAGGCCTTCAAGAGGCAGCTGGACAGCCCTCTGTCAGGGATGCTTTAAGGTGGATTCCTGCCTTGAGCAGGGGGTTGGACTCGATGGCCTTAGAGGCCCCTTCCAACTCTACTCTTCTGTGATTCTATGAGATGCCATGGCCTCCTCGCTCTCTGGCTCTCAAGCAAGCGATAGCAAGGAGGAGGCAGAGGAGGAGAAAGAGCAGCTCCTGACAATGGTGGTGAGGAGGTAGATTCACTGAGGGAGGGGGCATTAGGGGGGCCTTGCCCCAAGGGCCCTCCAAAAGCTGGAACCAGCACTTAGAGAGAGCAAGAAATTGTGGAGAACCAAGTCAATTGCAGGTCCTCATCTTGCCAGCAAAACCTTTGCTACAGGGGGTGGGGTGGGGGGCTGTGGGTCATCTCTTCTTCTTTTTTCTGTCCTTTCTTATCTTTTGTGCATGCACACTTTGACGTAGCTTCAGGGTTTGGCTGAACTGGACATGTTTTATACGTGTTTTCTGCCCTTGTTCTACGGAGATCCAGGCAGGGCCTGCAAGACGCTGGAGTTGTGTTTTGTCACCTTCTGAACTGTTAACTCAAGGGGAAGCCCTCCAAGTGTGTCTAGCTTGGACCCGGTGGAGGCTCGAGGCTTCTCCGAGGAAATTCCCTAGATCCCAAGGATTTTGAGCTCAGGGCATCTCGGTTTGGTGTTGTTGTTTTTTGAGCCAGACGTTCTATGTCTCCTGAGAGCAAACTCCTGGCAGGAGTTTTGGGGAAAGGCGTTATAGATCCAGATTTGGAGGGCGTATGCAGAGATCCCCCTTGGAAAGCAGCATCTGGGTTTTGTTTTTGCACATTCACAAGACAGAAAGCTGCCTTGTGAGCTGGGGGGGGCGGGCGGGGGGGCGCATCTGTTAGTCAGCTCCAAGCGGCTGGTGCCTTTCCAGCATGGGTTCTGTTTGCTTGGCTCGATGGAGCTGCCTCAAGGCTGAAGACATTAACCAGATGGCGATTAAACAAGGCACGAAAGGACGGCCATCTCTCCTCCCTGCCGACTCTGGATTCAGGCGCTGCTCTGGACAGCTGCAAGAGGAACCTTTAGCCCGAAGCAGATAAACTCACCTTCGCTTTCTCTGGCATGGTTGCTGGTAAAGAAACGTGCCACCCTCAACCGCCCAAACCTGCCTTTTGGGGACAAGGTTTAATTTGAATCAATGACCCATCTCAGAAGATGGGAGGGGCTACTAAATAAGAGTGCCTCTGAACATACAGAGCGTTTCCCCAATTCACCTTCTGAGGGCTGCTTCTCATTTATTTATTTATTTATTTATTTACTGCATTTCTATACCGCCCAACAGCCGAAGCTCTCTGGGCAGTTTATACAAATTAAAACCATAAAAACCATTCAAAATATAAAACAAAGACAGTATAAAAAACATAATGTAAAATACAGGATAAAAGCACAACCAGGATAAAAAGCCGAACAGCCATGCAGACATCAATACGGATTTAAAATACAAATTATAGTTTCTTTATACTTAAGTATACTGGGATATAGGGAACCCCAGATATTCATAGTGGAGGGAAGCTATGTAAGTTGTTCCTTGCGGGTTGCTATCTTGTTCTTCTGATGGTATAAAGCTGGTGTTGCTGGTGTCCCGTTATGAGTGTATTTTGAGTGCACCTGAGTCCACTTTAAGCATCTAATACCAACTTTCACAACTTAGTGCCCTCCGTGTATTGGACTATATCTCCCAGCAGGCCCCACATGGCTGGCTGAAGTATGCTAGGTTGGGAATGGCTGAGAATTCAACGTTGGTATATTTCACGTTATAGGCAGCAAGTGTTAATGCAGCCAGTAGATTTTCATTGAGAGGGTTGGTAAGTTGTCTTCCAATGCTGCCAGCGCTGTGGTCCTAGGCTGCTCAGCTCCGCCTCTGTCATCATCAGAGCAGCTAAGCCAATGGCAGCCAAAGGAGGCCATAGGCCCTTTATGACATCAGAGCAGTTTAGCCAATGGCATGAGGAAGGGTAGAGCAAGCTGAGTTCAGAGTCAGAGAAGGAGATACTGCAGGTGAATCGAAATGCTGTCTATCATACCTAAAACCCTTTGCTCATTTCAGTGTGAGGAGCAAGCCCCTGTGTGTATCCGGGATAAGGGGAGAACCCCCAAGTCCGAATCACAGGGTGCAGGCTCATTCGATCTTTCACATCTCCTCTGAAAGTGATGGCTTCTCATACCATATCGTTCCTCGGTTGAGAGCTACAACGTGAACATCCCTCATTTCCTGCTAGGGCCAAACCCAACTCTCCAAGACCCGAGTTCATACGACATCCTGCAACTTCCCTTCGCTTTCGACGCTGCAGATTTCGGAGTTCCTTCTGGACAGGCTTGACTTGGGTTTGTTTTTTGGCCTGCCGTGTACCAGAGTTGAAGCTTTTTGGCAGGCTTCGCAGAGGCGGTTGCCCAGAGAGATGTGGTAGACGCATTTCAGCTGCTCTGGTGAATCCATTTTCAGGAGTACTGAGTGGGATGGGGGAGGGGGAAATATTTTTGAGTGCAGGAGGAGCCAGAAATAAATTGCTTTCCCGTTAGCAGCTAAAAGCACTCAATTGAGTCGGTGGATCCATTTGGGAGCAGGATTGCACCCCTTTCCCGAAGAAACGTTGACTGCTAAAATGGGGCTTTACAGGTCCTTCATCTCTTCCCCTACACCCCATTGTAGGCTCTGTGCCTTCAATCGCTATATGGCATTGAGATGCATCAACGGGGAACCTGCTTGGATCTCCCTCTCTGTAGCAAAGGTTTTTATGCTACCGCAGTAAATCTTAGCCCCATTTAAAATCTATGACTAATATTTGATGGGTTGGCTTTTCTTTTCCGCCTTATCACCCTAATGGTGCAAGGGCTAATTAAGGAGATTGGTTTTTCATCTTCACGGCCATCACAGACCATGCACAAGCCTTCCAGGAATGCAAGATGAAATTGCCTTTGTGGATTAAGAACCTGGGGGGGGGGACGACCCATTTCACCCAACTGCGTGGCTTGATGATGATCTTTGTTTAAAAACTGCATTTGTGGATTGCACAAAGGTGACATTATCTTTTGAGGCGTGCCATTTGATCAAGCATTATTAGCCTCTTCATAAGAGGGATCTAATTTGCTAGGAAGCTTTTGTTAAAAGCTCAACGCACAGAGGTTCTTATTGTTCAACGTCAGGGTGGCTTGCGCCGCGGGGAGACACAGAGGCTTCAGGTAGAGTGATTATGGCTTAGAAATAGGGGTGCACTGTTTTGAAATCTTTGCAGAAAAACCTGCAGAAGGTTTCAGCATTAATCATTTCCTCTTTGCTGTGCGAATGCGGAGGCTGGCACTCGGTGTTTCCGCCATCTGCTGTCCTTTTTTATTCTTTCTTTCTTCGCCTCCTTTGTGCGACTTTGTATTTATGCCGTCATGAGTTTGATTGGCTTTGTTTGGATGACACCAGGGCGAAAGATGTACAGGGATGTTCCCAGATTGTTCCACAGGAGCACCGGCAGCTGCAAATAAGCAGAAAAAAGCAGCCAGTGCCTGCTCCAACCACACCTCGCCACACACACATGCTACCAAATTTAGCACAAAGGGAACCTCACATTCTACTCAAAGAACCCTCAGGTATCATTCTCCCTGGCAAATGGGTGTGTTAGATGATGCACAACAGGCATGGCCTTAGAAGAGGCATCACCTTAGAAGAGGCATCACCTTAGAAGAGGCATCAGCTTAGAAGAGGCATCAGCTTAGAAGAGGCATTCCCCATTCTCTCACCCCTACAGAGGAGGGGCTACGTTTGCCACCTGCAGCTTGTATAAATACTTGCACTAAAAATGATGTTTAAACACGTGAAAGTCAGTTACCTGATTCATTAGAAGCACCTTTGGAGACAACCAAAATATTACTTGCATTGGTTTACCATTGCAGCCAGAGTTTTAATACTTGTAAGCTGCCTTCAGAATAGATTAGAAGGCAGAGATACATTTTGAAATAACTACCTATTGGACACACTGCCTTTCTAGCATTTGGGCAATTAGGTTTCATCCGCCTGGGTTGTGACACCTCTCACTCTGTTTTTGTTTTGTACTTATTCGTGGCAATCTCTGCCAATCCAAATAGAAACACATTTGGCTAAAAGGGAACCAGGAGTCGAAGGTGCAAGGGTGTTTACACTTCTGCAAAGCTATCAGGGAAACGGGGTCAAAGGTGTTTGCAATAGCAGCAGAGCTTTTAATTGGAGGAGTAAATCCATTCCTTTCTGCAAATTAATCGTCCGTAGGAATTCGAAGAATGCTTTGCTTCGTCAGAGATGAGGAAAGCGCAGAGACCAGCTAAGGCTGCCTCTACAAGAGAGGTCTAAAGCTCTTTCAAGGAGCTTTAAAAAATTTACCTCTACAAGAACGGAGCACAAATCGGGCGTAGAGGCGCGTTATCTCTCCGATTATGCGCATTATCGAATGCGCGTTAAATCGCGAGTTTTATTTTGCTCCGGCCGTTAAAGCGCATTTTGACTATGTGAACAAGCGCTTATGCGCATTAACTACTTGTAAAGCGCATTTTGGTCATCCGTTAATGCGCTTTGCTGCCTCTCGCCGCCTCTCATGCAGAGGTATTAGGTGTAAATGCGCTTCAGCGATTATGCACATAATCACCTAACCGGGCGCAAAAGCGAATCCTTGTAGAGGGGACCTAAGTTGTATCTCCGGTTTCCGCTGCAGTTAGATCAAAGCTCTTTTTTTCACTGCTTGTACGTGATGTCAAAGAGCCAATACAATTCAGCTGACACACAATTTGTAATAAGTTCTTTCACTGCAAATCACTAAAATAATCTAGACACCTTTAATTAGGAGTACGTCACACTAATTTCAACAGGAGTCACGTCTGGGTACATGGGTATCCTATTTCTGGAGCATCATCAAAGTCTAGAAGGACAGGCCGCTGCCCCAAGGAGCTTGCAGTCTAAGATCACCCTACGAGGGAAGGTTACAAAAGCTGGGATTGTTTAGCTTGGAAAGAAGGAGGCTAAGGGGAGACATGATAGAGGTGTACAAAATTATGAATGGTATAGAGAATGTGGTTAGGGAGACATTTTCCTCCCTCTCTCAAAATACTAGAACCCAGTGGGGTCAACCCATGAAGCTGATTGGTGAGAGGCTCAGAACAGAGAAAAGGGAGTTCTTCACACAGCGTGGAGTTAAGCTATGGAATTCACTACCACAAGACGTAGGGACGGCCACCAATTTGGATGGCTTTAAACGGGGGTTGGATACATTCCTGGAAGAGAAGACTATCAATGGCTACTAGTCCTGATGGCTTCCTCCAGTAGCAGAGGCCGTATTCTTCCGTAAACGCGGGTGGTAGGATGCTGATGTGCCCATGTCCTGCTTGTGGGTTCCTGGTCGACAGCTGGTTGGCCATTGTGTGAGCAGACGGCTGGGCTGGATGGACCCTTTGTCTCATCCAGCATGGCTCTTTGTATGTTCTTGCAACAACGAGGCAGGGAAATGCGGGCACAGGAGCAAATGTGAAAAGGCCAAGCCTTCCTTTTAGTTAGACTCACTTAGGCTCAGCGGCAATGAAATTGGAGAAAGTGCTCCAGAGCCGCATAGAGCGAGACGACGAAACGATCACCACTTCTGTGGGCTTGTTTTGTTGTTCGTGTTTTGGCTTAAGCACTGCCGATTATATACATGGAAATGTCTTGCCCATCACAAGACGGCCGCTGGAGCACAATCACATGCCCCGGCTCTCTGGCTGAACTTCCGACCTCTCCCCGTAATTCTCTTATCAGGTTGCTCAAGAACATCCTCCTTGCAGAGCCGGTTGGAGCCATCCCAGCTGCAAATACAGCTCGCCACCTCCCAACCTGCAATTGGCTCCAGTTTCTTTAAAACCTCTGGAGCAGGGAGAGAGCTTTGTGTTTTGGGCAGAGTGTGTGAGTCTGTGATGTTCTACTGTTTAGAACAAACATGCCAATGGCTTTTGTTTTCTCATGGCCCAAAAGCTACGTTCCTTTTTGGCTGGGGTGACCATGCGCAAAGGAGGGCCTGGCTCCTGTATCTTTAACAATGGCATAGCAAAGGGGATTCCAGCAGGTGTCATCTGTATGCATGATGCAGCTGGTGAAATCCCCTCTTCATCGCAACAGTTAAGAGCTGCAGGAGCCCTGCCCTCTTTTGCAGCTGGTCACTCCTGCAGCTTTAACTGTTGTGATGAAGAGGGGATTTCACCAGGTGCTGCATGCATACAAAGGACCCCTGCTGAAATCCCCTTTGCTATGCAACTGTTAAAGATACAGGAGCCCTGTCCTCCTTTTCATAGGGTCACCTTCGTTTTGGCTAACCGTCTGGGGACAGCATGTTGGAGATGCCCCCCCCCCCGAGGGCACGTCAAAGCTAAAATGACTGGGGCCGCTCCCCCCACCCTTTCTCTCTCTCTCTCTCTCTCTCTCTCTCTCTGTCACACACACACACACACACACACACCCATTCTCACGATGGAACGGCGCAGATTTTAATATTGTGTTTGCAGTGTTCTGTGTTTCATTTAGCTTGTTAGCTGCCCCCAGCTCTTTGTGAGGAAGGGGTACTGTAACTAGGCTGACCATTTGAAAAGGAGGACAGGGCTCATGTAACTTTAACAGTTGTAGAGAAAAGGGAATTTCAGCCAGGGTCATTTGGATGCAATTAGTTCCTGGTGAAATTCCCTCTTCATCACAACTGTGAAAGTTGCAGGGAATTTCACCAGGAACGAATTGCATACTAATGACCCTGGCTGAAATTCCCTTTTCTCTACAACTGTTAAAGTGACATGAGCCCTGTCCTCCTTTTCATATGGTCAGCCTAACTATAAATAAATAAGTCACCAAACAGACAAAAGCCTATACCTAGTATTTTCGAGTGTTCCATGCATCCCGTTCGTCGTCACCTTGTCCTCCTTACCACAATCCTGTAAAGTTAGTCAGTATCATCCCCATTTTTCAGATGGAGAAGGAATTGCATCCTTCGTTGCCCGTAACGCTTTCGGGTGGAAGTTCTGTTGACCTGCGTTGATTTGTCTTGTATCTCATCAGGAAAAAGCAAAAGTAGTTGAGCCCTTGGACTACGAGAATGTCATCACCCAAAGGAAAGCGCAAATCTACAGCGACCCGCTCCGGGACCTGCTGATGTTTCCTATGGAAGATGCATCGGTGAGTTGCTTTTGGGACACGTCGGTTTCAGCTGTGACGGCAGTCGGCCGCTTTTGCCATGGCAGAAACTCTGCCACCATTATCATTGTTGTTTAGTATTTCTCTCTCAGCCCTCTATGCAAACAAGTACTCGGAGCAGCTTACAAATGAAACAGAAATATACAGCATTAAAGCCACAAATTAATACAATTGTCAAAAGCCTACTGAGATCGTTAAAAACAACAGCACAGCTAAGCATTAAAAACCTATTTGAATAAAAATGTTTTCAGTTTCTGCCTAAAACCAATTTCTATAACGAGGGTGTTCCAAAGCTTCGGGACCAACAGCAAGAGGGCCCTGTCATTTGCTTAGGTGCTCATTTACAGAGGTTTTGTAATTAGTCTGAGGCTGCATGAAATTAAACCAAGGACACGGGTGGATCATCCCTTGTACGTCATGAAATGCAATCTTCTTTCATATCACTTTCAACTCTCTTTAAAAGTGTGGTCCGTCTCTAGGTTTAGTGGAAGAGCCCTTTTCGATTTTCAGCAAATATTTTACTGAACCCTCTTTGAACTGAGGGATGGGAAAGTTAGATACCTGTGAGGTCTTCCCTTATGGGTGGCATGGTGTAAGCACAGTGACTATTCCCATCAGCTGTCATTGGCAGTAACACAATCATCCCAGCTTTGCTAGGTAAATGAACCCCTATAATGGGAGAGGAAACCGTTGTCTTGATGAAGGCGTAAATGAATCAGATCAAACTTCCCATAAGTTTACCAACAAATTTTCCTAATAATTAACCTAGCAAAGCTGAGATGGTTGGTGATAACACAGTTACTGCTATTGTGAATGGCTATGAAGCTGATCTTGTATACGTTAAAGCTTTACTTACAAATGTCGCAGTCTGTACCTCTTGCATTTTTATGGCCATTTAGCCCCATTTTTTTACCATTTTCCTCCTCCACATAGTTGTTATTTACCTTCTAATTGAAGATAACACTTCATGCATCAGATGACGAGGCTCTAGCACAACCTGGTGCCCTATTGTAAGTTGGAATGCAACTCCCATGATCCTCAGATAGCATCTCCAACACATCTGGACTGCTCCAGGTTGGGGAAAGCTGCTCTATTCCATGGAAACTTTTGCCCCAATAAATTGCCATGCCAATTCAGTTTGGTTCTGTTGGGTTGTTGCCATGGCTTGCAAAGGAAATAAACTGTTGTCGCTCCTTTGAATGAGTCAATTTATTTGTGCACATACAAATATAGAGCTTCCACTTGCTTGACACTGAGGCTGAGCTACGAATAATCCCGGCCGGGCATATTTAACGTTAGCCAGGTAGCAGACGTTAAAAGGCGCAATCCTATGCATGATCAGACAGAAAAAGTCCTACAACTCCCGGCATGGTGTAAGCATGGTGTAAGCAACTTTTCTGCCTAACCGTGCATAGGATCACACTCTTACATTTAAATAAAGAAATAAATAAATAAATGGCAGCCATGTCAGTCTCTATAAAAAAAGAAGAGCAGAATTGCAACCTGATCCTGTTTTACTCAAGAGCAAGCCGCTGGGACTTAATCCCAGGTAAGGGCACATAAGTTTGCAGCCACAATCTTGTTATTTCACCCTGCAAAATATAGAATCATAGAGTTGGAGGGGGCTTTAGAGTTCATAGAATCATAGAATAGCAGAGTGGGAAGGAGCCTATAAGGCCATTGAGTCCAACCCCCTGCTCAATGCAGGAATCCACCTTAAAGCATCCCTTACAGATGGCTGTCCAGCAGCCTCTTGAAGGCCTCTAGATCATGTAGTCGATTCCTCTGCTCAGTGCAGGAATCTTGCAACTACAGCAACCCTGAGAGAAGCCATCCAGACTCTGATAATTTTTTTAAAAAAACTCCAGCGAAGGAGAGCGCACCGTTCTTTTCCACTGTCAAACAGCAGTGGGTGTTAGGAAAGTTCTCCTGATGTTTTGCCAAAACTTCCTTCCCTACCATTTCCACCCACTCGTATTTTAGCCCTGCTCTCTGCTGCTCCCTGTGGGTGTTATGGAGATCTACATCCACCACCCCCATTGTACACTTCATTCACCCGATTTCCAGAACCAAAGCAGCTCAGGGTGGACTCGCTCCAAAGCTCGACAGCTATTCCGTGACCTCTGGACTGTTTCCCTCCCCCTCAAGGTCTCGGTTATCGTCCGCCAGAGGAGGACAGTTCACTCCACGGTGCCGGAAGACGCTCTGAAAAAGGCACAGAGCCTCTTTGTCCAGGAGGTAATGGTCGTTGGCTGTGATGCCCCGTGGTACAAATGGCTGATTGTGTTCCGTTCCCCTCGAGATATATGAAAAAGAACCTTTTCCGGGATGGCGAACGCCTTCCACCTATTGCGAGCGCACACCAGAATCGTAATGCACGGAAGTTCTAGGGCATAGGATGGGTTTATGTGGGGACGCCCTCACCAAGAGGCAAAATCCCTAGAGACGCCTCCGATCGTTCTTTGTCAGCTGTGTTGCAGAGGGGCCTTAGTTCAGGGAGTATTTTCAGTATGAAAGCAGAATCGCAGCTGCTAAAGCACAAGCACTTAACTTCAAAGACGCTCATGATATTGCTTGTAAAGGGCCTGATTTTCAAAGGGAAGCAGATTCTGCCTCTTTAAAAACATTTTGCAAATTAGAATGGAGTAAACAAGACCTGAACAATGGCTCTTCAGGGTTTTAGGCCTCATCTACAAGAATTCGGCTTTGCTCCTGGTTAGCCGATTATGCGCATATTCGCAGAAGCGCATTTACGCCTAATACCTCTGTACGAGAGGCGGCGAAGCGCATTACTGGATGACCGAAACGCACTTTAAACTGTTGACATGCGGAGAATCGCATGTTTACATGGCGGTAAGGCGCTTTAACTCCCGCCGCAAATTAAAACTCGCGGTTTAACGCGCATTCGATAATGCGCATAATCGGAGAGAAAACGCGCCTCTACCCCCGATTTGCGCTCCGTTCTTGTAGAGGTAATTTTTTTAATGCACCTTGAAAGAGCTTTAAATGCCTCTTGTAGAGGCAGCTTTAGAGAGAGTGCTTTCTTAGCCCTGCCTGGAGATGGTGCTGATTGAACCTGGGACCTTTTGCATGCAATTGCAGGTGCTTTACCACTCAGCTATGGCCTTTCCCCTAAACATTAGGACCTTAAGATAAAATAAGATTCTAGTCCTCATGGTCCCGAATAAAGATCTGATTTAAAAACAATCAGCGGAAGCCACCATATACAGAGTCAGACCCTTGGTCCATCTAGCCCAGTAGAATCATAGAATCGTAGAGTTGGAAGGGGCCCATAAGGCTATCGAGTCCAATCCCCTGCTCAATGCAGGAATCCACCTTAAAGCATCCCTGACAGATGGCTGTCCAGCTGCCTCTTGAAGGCCTCTAGTATGGGAGAACCCATGACCTCCCTAAGTCATTGGTTCTATTGTCATACTGCTCTAACAGGCAGGAAGTTTTTCCTGATGTTCAGCCAGAATCTGGCTTCCTGTAACTTGAGCCCATGATTACGTGTCCTGCACCCTGGGATGATCGAGAAGAGATCCTGGCCCTTCTCTGTGTGACAATCTTTCAAGTATTTGAAGAGTGCTATCATGTCTCCCTTCAATCTTCTCTTCTCCAGGCTAAACATGCCCAGTGCTTTCAGCCTCTCCTTATAGGGCTTTGTTGCCAGTATTGTCGGCACTGACTGGCAGCAGCTGCTTTCCAAGGTTTCAGGCAGGTTTCTTTCCTAGCCTTACCTGGAGATGCCGGGGATCGAACCTGGGACCCTCTGCATGCAAAACATGCGCTTGGCCGCTGAGCCAAGATTGGCTAAAGGTAGAGATTGTGCAAAGCAGTGGGAGGTGGGTTAAGCAACAGAGGACGCAAAACACATCCTCACACTCACATGGTTTTCCTGCATCTAATTTTGCAGTTCCTCCTATGTGACTTTGCAATTTTGTATATTGTGGCTTGTAATCCTGCGTTGCGTTCTAATTTTCCGCAAAGATTTTCCGTCAATCAAATTGAGCCTTTATTTACTTTCCTTTACAGTGTATTAAAACCTACAGCTCCGATTGGCACGTCGTGAACTACAAATACGAAGACTATTCTGGGGACTTCCGAATGTTGCCGTGGTAAGACCCTCTTCTCTAGGGCAAAGGTGTCAAGCCATTTTTTGGCCCAGGGCCAAATTCTAATTTAGGAAGGGTTTTGGAAGCCACATTCCAGCAGTGGGCAGAGTTAAGGGCACAGGGCCAAAGACAGAAAATAAATGGGCAGGCCCAGGTGTAATTCTTAGCAATTTGGACATTTTCCCACCAAGAACACAGCTCAGTTCTAAGCAAGTCTACTCAGTAGTAAGCTTCAGCACAAGAGCTCCCAGGCCTGCAAAATGCACAGCTCCCTTCCTCTCAACCTGTTTGCATTTCTGGATGCACCTTCTGCGGGTCGTCCATTATCCAGTCACGTTCTGCAAAATATTGCGAGGGTACCTTTTTCCCTTCTTAAAAAATAAATGAATAAACCTATTGTGTTTTCTCAGTAAGTCCTTCCGGCCGGACAAGATTCCAAATCATGTGTTTGAAATCGAGGAAGATTTTGAAAAAGACGAGGTAAGGAGAAAAGGATGACGTTTCAGCCCACGGCAGCACAGTTTTAGGCTGGATGCCTCCACCAAATAATAATAATAATAATAATAATAATAATAATAATAATTTATTTCTTACCCGCCTCTCCGTCTGGATCGAGGTGGGGAGCAACAGAGTGAAAGCCACACTGTTTGCGCATACAAGATTGCCTCCTTCATTGCTTCCGAAAGTTTCTCCTCTTAAGTCACTAGAAATACTGGTTGGGAAGGATGTAAGACATTTTACCCATCTCTAAGAAAGTGACAAGGGCATCCAGTACGCAGGAGCAATTGGCCTATATCTGTGCCGTCAACCAGCAGCCCACGATGCAATCTGTGTAGCTCAAATGCTTGCCTAGTCTTACACCAACAGATGCTGGTCCGATAAAAGATACCAAATGTCTTATTCACCTTCCCAGACCTTATGCCCTTCAGATGAATTGTAATATAACTTATCAGCGTGGGGAACTCTGTCGTGTTCTGTAATTCCAATGTCAACAATGCTTGGTAGTTCTAGAGCACTGTGGTGTGTCCAAAGCATTTTTAAACCATGGCTCATTAACTGAGGATTCCCTCAATCTTTTTGCACCTGTGGGCACACTTGGGAATTTCAGAGCTTTGGGGGTGCCGTTCCACACCTGCTTGAACCCTTCCAACAGCTTTTGTAGCTAAACCAAAATTTCTCCCTCTATGGAGAAGGGGAGGGTGAGGGAGGCCAAGAGAGAGAGAGAGAGAGAGTGGCTATTTGAACCTGGCTCACATGGATGCTCTTTCAAATGCGCTGAGCTCAAACCGCACCATGCCAAAGATGTCCGTGCAGGAGCGAAAGCAAACCATAGAGCGCATGCAAGGGCGCACACCCAAATGACCGTGCAAGTTGTACTGAAAGTCAGGCTGCTTTCCTTGCTGGAAAGTGGAAGCATGAAGGAACATAAAATGCCTGCATAAAGAGAAAGCAACAAAGGTTCTTTTCACTTGTCCACCTTTGAGGATAGTTAGGTGGGCAAGGATATGAGAATGGGCCTTTTTTTTTTTTTTTTTTGCCATGGCCCCCTCCTCTGCCATTGGAAACCCTCCAGGCCCCATCCTTGTAGGCTTTTTTAGGAAGGCCCTGAAGACTTGTTTATTCTGGCCTTCCCCTGATTATATTTGATTCAGCAGTTCTGGTTTGAGGTTGTAATTGTGGTGTAGGTCTTTAATACTGTCTGGGACAGAAGTTGGTGTTTGTTATTAGGATTTTTGGTCTTTTTGCTGTTTTATTACTTTATTTTAGTAGCAGGTGAAAGGGAGTTTCGCTTCCATTTTTGGCCACAGCTATTACTGAGCACCCAACAGAAGAGAACTAGAGTAGAAAAAGTCTCCATGCCTAAGCTCCCGTTGCATTCATTCTTTCTCATAGAATCATAGAAGAGTAGAGTTGGAAGGGGCCTCTAAGGCCATCAAGTCCAACCCCCTGCTCAAGGCAGGAATCTACCTTAAAGCTGACCTGGTTCGCATGTAACAACAACCCAGAGTATGGGTTACATATGGGTTGAGTATGCATTGAGCATGGGTTGTGGTTATGTGTGAACCCTGCAATATGGTTTAAGTATGGGTTGCTAACCACAAACAAGCCAGAATTTACAACCCAACAGCAAACCATGGGTTCTCTTCCTGGGTTGTTCATGCTTAACAATCCATAGTTAAATGATAGTGCAGGGTTTGCATGTAATAACAGCCCCTACTCAAACGGTATTCTAGGTTGTCGTTATGTGTGAACCAGTCCTCTGTCTCTCTCACTTTACTTTCCACTATTTTTATCTTCCAGGATTCCTCCTCGTTATGCTCGCAAAAGGGCGGTGTGATCAAGCAAGGCTGGCTATACAAGGCGAATGTCAACAGCACAATCACAGTGACCATGAAGGTGAGAGTTGTTGGACAATAAGGTGGCCATATAAAAAGGAGGAGAAGGCTCCTATATCTTTAACAGTTGCATAGAAAAGGGAATTTCAGCAGGTGTCATTTGTATGCATGCAGCATCTGGGGAAATTCTCTCTTCATCACCGCAGTTAAAGCTGCAGGAGCCCTGCCTAGTGTGACCAGATATTAAAAAAGGGCAGGGCTCCTGCAGTTTTAACTGCAGTGATGAAGAGGGAATTTCCCTAGGTGCTGCATGCATACAAATGACACCTGCTAAAATTCCCTTTTCTATGCAACTGTTAAAGATACAGGAGCCCTGTCCTCCTTTTCATATGGTCACCCTATCGGACAAGCTCACTCCTGTTGGAGGACCTTGCTTACATTTTGCTGGGGAAGTGGGTTCAACAGATATCATTCTGGATGTTTGGGGGGGGGAGTGTTTTTGTTAGCTGTCAGAGGGTCACGCCCGTCTTGAATCTGGGTCTACCAAAGGTCATCCTAAGGAGCTGCAGAGGTAGAAGAGTCTAGAGGCACACAACCTGTGTGCCTTTGCAGAGAACCAGTATGGTGTACTGGTGGGAGGGTCAGATCAAGGCCAGAGAGACGCAGGTTCATATCCCCACTCAGCCATGTAGCTCACTGGGTGACTTTGGGCCAGTCACAGTCTTTCAACTGGACCTACCTCACAGGGTTGTTGTGAACATAAAATAGGGGTTGAAGGGAACCACGTACACTGTTGAGCTCCTTGAAGGAGAGGCAGGATATAAATGTCATGAGGAAGGGAATAAATAGCCTCGGAGTAGACTATGTTAGTTACGTATCCTGAACTTGTTGGACTATATTGGCCGTGTCTATGAATGCAAAGACTAGCAAAGGAGCTTGCTAGGGTGACCATGTGGAAAGGAGGACAGGGCTCCTGTACTTTAACAGTTGTCTAGAACAGGGAATTCCAGCTGGAGTCATTGTTATGCATGCAGCACCTGGTGAAATCCCCTCTTCATCACAACAGTGAAAGCTGCAGGAGCCCTGCCCTCTTTTGAATCTGGTCATGCTAGACAGGGCTCTTGCAGCTTTAACTGTTGCGATGAAGAGGGGATTTCACCAGGTTCTGCATGCATAGAAATGACACTTCTGAAATTCCCTTTTTTCTATGCAACTGTTAAAGATACAGGGGCCCTGTCCTCCTTTTCGTTTGGTCACCTTAAGCTTGCCATCAAGTAACACCAGAAGCCATGTGCTCGCTTCCCCTCTTTCCTTCTTTGAGTGGCTAGCACGTGACACACGGCTCCTTCCCCTTCCGAAACGCTGGCCGGACGGAGAGCCCCAAGAAGCTTCCCACGTAGCAGGTGTCTCGGCCGACCTCCGCCGTCACGAAGACACGCTTTGCTGCAGTGCCGCTGAGGTTGCTCCTCGGCTACGATCCATGTAGCCGCTTCCAAGCGTCAGCAAGAGCAGCGGCAGCCCTGGCTAGCCATTCCCCATTGCAGGGATGCTGGAATTCGGCACGTCCGCTTGCCTCTCCTGGCTTTCTGCTGCCCTGCAGCACAATCTCCTTCCTTTTCAGAGTGGACAGAGCGGCTGCTCTAAAAGGAGATGCGCCTGGTCAAGCCGGGCCGCTGGCACAGGTGTTTTGGAAGCCATGTTATCGTCGTTGCTTTGGGGTGATGCGCGCCGCCTCTTTGAACATGGATCTTGCGCACATGGTTTTATGTACTTATTTTTATTATATTTATTTATTACATTTACATACTGCCCCATAGCCGAAGCTCTCTGGGCGGTTTACAAAAATTAAAAACACTGAACATTTAAAAACCACTATACAAAAATCAAAACCATAAAAGCCTAAAGACAAACGACATGGCTGATAGCTATCTCAGAACCGAAAAAAAGGTGCATGAAAGGGGGACCCAACCAGTCAAGAGGCTGGAGCAACTCCCTCGTCAGGAAAACCTAAAGCGTTTGGGGTGATTTAGTTTGACTGAGAGCCCCCCTCACTCCTGGGAACACAGGAAACATAGAAAGCTGCCTTATACTGGGACAGACCCTTGATCCATCTAGCCCAGTAGGTCAACACTGACTGGTAGCAGCGGCTATATCCAGGGTTTCAGGCAGGAATTTTTCCAACCCTACCTGGAGATGCTGGGGATCGAACCTGAGACCTTCCACATGCAAAGCAGGGGCTCTGTCTCTGAGCCACAGCTTACGAAGCCATCGGAGGAAAGCACAGGGAAGACGGCTGGTTTCGGTGCAGGAGAATGCGACAAACCGACCTTGCAAAATGCAGATGGGTGCAATGTTATTGCCCGGCTGTAGGAAATGCAAAAGCTGGTTGGTGTGTCTGTTAACGCCAGCGTATTGAGACTGTCCCAGTCTCTCAGAGCTACGCTTTTGGGCTGCATTACGCTCTACTGTGTACCTGCATGGATTCCAGTTATTCCTTCCAGAATCCGCTCTATGTCAGAACAGTTTTCCAGAAAAAGGAAATCCAGCAAAATGGTGTTGCTTCCCGTTTCCCTCTTCCCATCGTAACCCTTGGCCTGAAACCAAAGATCCTGCACCTATACTGATAGGTGAAACAGCAGGAGAAAGAACAAGGACTCGGTTGTCTGGATGTGTTATGATTGGGGACTAGGGCCTCATCTACACAAAACAGGATATTGCACTATGAAAGCAGTAGATAAAAGGCAGGAGCCGCACCAAGCCAGAATATAGAGGTATGAAAGTGGTACATGGTATGTGTCAGTAGGCCCCAACAGTTGTCAGTGCACTTCAATACGGCTAAAAAGCAGTAGCGTGGCTCCTGCCTCTTATATACCACTTTCATAGTGCAATTTCCTGCTTGGTGTAGATGAGGCCTTGGACTGTTGAAATGGTAAGGGAGTGACTCCCCCTCCCCTATTTTGGGACAGGTGTTCAAGAGAAGGTACTTCTACCTGACACAGCTTCCTGACGGCTCCTACATCCTCAATTCCTACAAAGATGAAAAGATCTCCAAGGAATCCAAAGGCTGCATTTTCTTGGATTCATGTATTGATGTTGTGCAGGTAGAGTCTTTCACAATATTTGCTCAATTTCTCTCTTGCTTTTTTACTTTCCTTTGAACTGTAGGCTCTGTAGACCCAGAGGTCACGTTAATACCAGCACGTACCTGCTCGTACACTCTGGTCTCTCCATTTATCAGCTCTGAATTATGAGTAGGTCTTCGTTGTAACCGGAATTCAAGCAGTGTGATGTTTTCTGTATAAAATATATACAGATATATGTTTCTGTCTAGACAAATATCTTATTAAGCAGCCTTCGTATCTTTATTAAGCAACTGTCCTGGTGAGATATAATGATCCCTCCCTCCTTTTCTTTGAGGTATTAAGGAGGGTATTATTGGCCAAAACAGACATTACTTGAAGTGTGTGTCTAGTAGCTATGTTGTATTTTCATTTCTTTACTCTCAGGTAGGCGTAGAGAGCCTGAGCCAGGTCTTAAACGCACCCCTAATCCTCACACTACATCTGAATCAGGGCCTCTGTGTCTACTCCGAAGTAAACTGGGAAAATTAAATCCTAGCTGCTAGATGTATATTGGAAGTATTGCTGGTTTTGGCCCTGAGTTTCCAAGGCAGAAGCTATGAAATGCAGTAAACAATGTAAGGACGCAAGACGTGCTATGCTGAATCAGACCGAGGGTCCGTCTAGTTCAGCACTCTGTTCACGCAGTGGCCAACCAGCTGTTGACCAGAGACTCGCAAGCAGGACATGGTGCAACAGCACTCTCCTGCCCATGTTCCCCAGCAACTGGTTTATATAGACTTACTTCCTCTGATATAACCATCAGGGCTAGTAGCCCTTGATAGCCTTCTCCTCCAAGAATTTCTCCAACCCCCTTTTAAAGCCATCCAAATTGGTGGCCATCACTACATCTTGTGGTGGCGAATTCCAGTTCAGTGGGATGCTCCGTGGGGAAGCTGCACACAGACCTGGAGGTTCCCAGTTTGAGCCCCAGTAGCTATGACAATTGGAGACTTTTCTTTGGTGTGCCCCCTACTCTCTGAGGCCACTTGGAGACAGTGCCTTAATGGTGGTGGCACCCAAATGCTAGAATTCCCTCCCTCAGTGTGTGTGCTCACCCTATTATGATAATCTTTTAGGTGCCAGGCCATGTCCATTCTGTTTTCTTAGACTTTTAATAGCGTTTGGTCTGCCTTTTAGGATCTTTGCTCCCTGTTTTGTGTGTGGTTGTGTTGAGGTTTATAGCGGTTTGTTTTTATTGATTCTTCTGTTTGTTGCTGTTTTTTGTTATGTTATTCTGGTGTGACATTTTGGTGGATCTAGTTGTTAGCTGCCTTGGATTTTTGTTTGTTTGTTTGTTTTGAAAGGCAGGATATAAATCGTCCATAAATAAAATAAAATACTGAAGCAGAAGTGTCTTTTGCTGTCAGTGAAAAAATGTGTTCTTGAGCATCATTCCCGTTTGGCCGGTCACAGTGAAGTCAAATTGCTTTGCAGAGCGATTAATTCCCAACCCCTGAGTACTGATGATGCAATTTAGCTTCCCTTTTGGCTTCTGGAATTTCAAGAGTAATTGTCCGCCTTGAAGGCTAGGAACTCGCTAGAAGTTGCCCACCTTCAGGGCTAGAAACTTGCTCTCAAAATGACTTTTTTTTAAAAAAAAATTGCTATTTCACTCATGTCCTCCTTAGGGGTTTCCCACAGGCAGCAGCTTGGCCACTGTGTGAACAGAATGCTGGCTTAGATGGACCCTTGATCTAATCCAGCATGGCTCTTCTTAGGTTCTCGATGTGCAGGATGTTGAATTCTGCCCATAATGCAAGTCTCTGCGCTCGTATTGCGGATTCATGGAAAATCCGTAGGCCTGATCTAAGCCCTAGTTCTCACTGAGGCAGAAAGCCCGTGTCTAAAGGCTGTACCGCTCGCTGCAGCTGGGGGGTTTACACCATCCAATGCCCCTTTATACAAAAAATATGTTCCCTTCACATAGAAAGCTAGCATGTCAAGGAAATAGATCCTGGCCTGACATACTAGTTTTCTGTGTGCATGGTGATATATATATATATATATATATATATGCATGAAGGAGCACTCCATCCTGAGAGCTCCCCCTGCCCACAGCTTCAAGCGGTGGAGTAGAGACACAGCCGGACCACTTTATGGAGAAGGAGGCCACAGCGATCAGAGAGGAAAGGAAGAGTCCCAGCACCCCCCTTCTGCTTTTTGCGCCCCTTCCCACAGTGTCCCAAGATGCGGCGCCACGCCTTTGAGCTCAAGATGCTGGATAAGTACAGCCACTATCTGGCCGCTGAAGGCGAGCAGGACATGGAGGAGTGGCTGGCGATGCTGCGGAAGATCATCCAGATCAATGCGGACAGTCTGGTGCAAGAGAAGAAGGAGGAATCCCTGCCAGGTGAGTTGGCGGTGGAGCCGGCCCCTGGGGGGAGCCCCTCGCAGGGACCTGTTGCACTGGGGGGGGGCGCTCGGGGTTTTTTTATGGGTTCAGAGCCATAGGTCTCCGGGTGTGGCCTAGAAGCACAGGGGCAGCGAAGCAGGCCTGATCCTGGCCATCACTTGGAGGGGAGAGTGTTACTTTTTGCATTCGGAGCAACTCTCTGAGCAGGGAAGAGTCAAGCGTGCGTGTTTGTGTGTGTGTGTGTGTGTGTGTGTGTGTGAGAGAGAGAGAGAGAGGTTGGCCGGAATGTGGACCCTGCTTGTTTGGATTGGAGCCCCCTGGCACACTTCCAAACATCCCCATTCAATTTCCCAGCACTGCATTTGTGACAAAGGCCCCCCTCGGGAGCCGTCGCGCCCTCACGGGCTTGCCAGGCGCCTCTGCCGTCATTTGCAACATCTGTGTTTTGTGAATTTACAGATGACGAATCCAGCAGCCAAGGAAAGTCGGAGAACATCCTGGAGAGCTTAGAGAGGAGCATGCATCCGGAACTCATGAAGGTAGCCGTGGCGTCCGCTGCTTCACAGGGAGGTGGGGGGAGAAAGGGGCGCAGGCAGGCTTTGAAACAATTGCACCCCCCCCCTCTCTGGGAGCCCAGCTCACCCCTGCCCTTTGAGATTCCATTCCAAGGTGCCATCCACGAACGTTTAAGGGTATTCACAGCTATGGGACAGCCCAAATGGAGCAGGGGACCAATCGTGTAGTAGGATGAAACATCCGGGTCTTGGCTAGTGAGCGTTGTGCCTATGTTCACAAAGAAGCAGCAGAGCCAAAAAACGGCTGCGGTGTGTTGCCGTTGGTCTGTAAGAAAGTAAGAGTTGTATTCCGAGCATTTAAAAACCCTTTTCGAAAGGAGTTTTATTGCTCTCCACCCCGCCCCGCTTTTCCTGCCTGTTTGCGAATGAGGGGAGAATCTCTCGTCGCATTTACGGCTTCAGAGCGACCTGCAAATCGCAGGCTTCAGGAAAAGGATGACAAAGATGCAGGTTTCCTGTTTAACATTCCCAGTGGAGGCTGCAGTGTCGGGACTGCTAGCGAATGTTCGGCCTTTTTTCATTTGCGCAAATTACGGCTGCAATTGGAGCAGATTATGCCAATGGCGAGTGATTTGCCCAAATTATATGAATTTGCGCAAATTACGGATGGAAAATTGTACACAAAAAGCCCCTGGAATTCGGAGGGGGGGGGAGAACCCGCAGCTTGGCTCATAAATGCAAGCCGAGTCGCACACACTGCGGAACCCCAGTGAGCCCCCAAAGGCCAGATTTCCTGGAAATGGACATTCCTGTCTGTATCAGGATGACTGGGACAGGCGGAGGAATTCAGTGGTGGCAGAGGGGTCAGAGCGCCCTTGTCTTCTGTAATCAAGGCCTTGAGGGGCAGCAGGATGTGTGCCCTAATACTAGAGATCAGCCAGGATGGGAGACCCCCATCACGGCTGCACAAATCACTCTGGATTTCCGAAACTGAAGCGAGTTTTATTCTTTACTAGCTGATGTGCCCGGCATTGCTCGGGTCCGTTAATAATGTTTCTGTCATTTCTTTGATAAATCATAAATTTCTCTGCAACTTACTCATCTTTAGGTTGGCTGGGTTTCTTTAAGTTTGGTTCAGTTCGTAAAGTGTTTTGTTAGAATCAATGGAGAATTGTGTTAATAAGAACTGTATTTTAAATTAGAGCTTCGTGATAGACCACATTTTGTGTTTTACCTCAAATGCCTACACCTCCCGTCATGCCTTGGCCGGAGCAGCCGTCTAAACTTCAAAAACAATCAGGACACACAACACCCTTTCTACCAGCTAAAAAAGATGCAAACCTAAAAATAGGTTTTCCAAATATACCCGGCATTGCCCAGATATATAGTAGGGAAGCAAATCTCAGTGGACATGAGGAACTGTTGTATGTATGTGCTCTGAAGAACGCAGAATACTTTATTGGCATCATTTATGATATAATTCTACATTTAACAGGTTTTGGCAGAGAGCCAGAATGGTCAAGGCATCTGGTGACTTGGGCCTTTTATCTGACATAAAAATACTTAAACTCCAACATTTTATGCTTTTAGATTTTTCTGGTACATTGTACAGCCAGACCTATCGGCATGCCGGATTCCGTGCAATCACTTGCTTTCCAGAAGGTCCTTTTCAAAGTTGAAAATGTTGCTTCTCTCAGGACCTGACCTTTCTCTGAGCCATTGCTGATATGTGTCTTTTCCCTTTCAGTACGGAAGAGAAACGGAGCAGTTGAACAAGCTCGGCCGAAACGAGGGGAGGCAAAACCTCTTCTCTTTCGATCCGGAAGTTCAGGTAATCCTTTCAGCAGCTTGAAGGCGGTTTGCTTAGTTAATTTGATTTGTATAGTTTCCTGAAGCTGTACGCGAACTGAAATGCAGTTAGACTTCAGCGTTTCCTCTTTTATGAATTTTGTGACGCGTACATAGAAAATGTGGAAGATGCACACACAAATGTGGTATATTCGTGAAAATAATGTACCAAAATCCATGATATAAAAGGAAATTGCTTACAGAATTTGTGCGTCTTAGGCAAATTCTCGTACAAAATTGCATCTATTAGGAAAGATGTGGGCGAAAAGGAATGAAATGTTTTGATATCACTCACATACGCAAAGACATCTTTAAAAGAAATAATGCAATGGTCTTTATAAAGCTCTAAGAAACATATTTTGATTCCTGCCTCTGCAGATCCTTTAAATCCACCGCATCCCCCAGCCCAGGCACGTATGGCTGTGTAACAAATTTGGATTCTGTTCCTCTCCCTGTCATGACTAGTCAGGGCTCAAAGGCAAGAGTCTTTCTCCCAACGGAAGGAGTAAAACACTGACTCTTCCCTCTTGATCCTGAATGGGAGTTCCCCAAGGGTGGAAACCCCCATGAACGTTGACGTCGGTTCCAGTTTCGCTCTGCAGCGACATGCTTTTGTGCTAAAAGAAGAACTGAAAGCATTTCTGTGTTTGCTGCCTTCCAACATTTCCCCTGTTTTGATAATTTGCTTCTATTTTAAAACGTTCTACGCCTCTTTTCTCCCATTAGGGGAACTCAACGGCCCTGTTTAGAAGACACCTTAAGCCATGGCTTTAACCACAGTGAATAAGGCTTTTTGCCTTATTCACCGTGGTTAAAGCCAGGGTTTAAGGTGTCTTCTGAACAGGGCCAAAGTAGTTAACAACAGAAGTTATGTCATGAAGACCCTCCCTGAGGGAGGAGTCCGGTAAAACCCTGTCGGCAAGGCGGGAAACCGTCCATTTTGTCGATAGGCAACTGCCTTGCTTTGTTAGGCTAATTAAGCTTAGAGGATAGCTCCTAGCGTTCACATGCCCTTCAGGTGCAAAGATATGTCTGTTTGGTTTTACTGAACAAAGGTTGTCTCGATTGCACAGCAGATCTCTTTATTGCCTTACATTTCATCCAGAGGGCTTGGGATCACGACTGTAGGTTAGACTGCCTCTGTTTGTTTGCGTAGCTTCAAACAAAGGGATTTGTACCTTTGATATGTGCACCAGGAATATGCATTCCCCCTTTGCTTCCAGGCCCCGCCCAGTTTTGCCTAGAGCCCCGCCCGCCACTGGAATTCAGTGCCCGAGAGCTTCTATGACATTGAATTCAGACCTCAGGCTGAAAGAGGTTCAGCACAAGTAGTTTAGGGCAGTAGTCACTCAAACGTCATGGTGCTCCTCGAGAGTAAGCACATGTGGTTCAAAACACTAGGTGGAGGGGCGAATCTCCCCTGCCCTCCCTAAGTACTTTTTTCTTTCTCAGAGGCTAGATTTCTCTGGAATAGAGCCGGACGTGAAACCTTTTGAGGAAAAATGCAGCCAACGCTTCCTGGTTAATTGTCACGCCTTGACCTTCAACCTCCTCGCCCACCTGAACGACCGATCCAAGGACCCACCTTCAAATGTACGTACCACGCCGCGTCCCCAAAGCCCAAGTGCGTTTGACGTGGTCGAATGCACATTCAGACGTCATTTGTTGAAATCGCTCATGTAGCCAATTGCTGCCAGGGATGCTTTAAACTGGATTCCTGCACTGAGAAGGAGGGTGGGCACAGCGGCCTCAGTGACCCCTTCCAACTCCAGGATGCAGATAATGTATAAGTATATTTATAAAAACAAGATGAATATAAACATCTTCCTTCATATATCCAGGTGGAACCATTTTTCCTCAGCCTCGCGCTCTTTGACTTGAAGAGCTGTTGCAAGATCTCAGCTGATTTCCACGTGGACCTGAATCCCTTGCCTGTACGGGAGATGCTGTCGGATGGTTCTGCTCAAGACTCCGGAAGCAACTCTGTGAACAGCCATTTCCTTCACGGGATAGCCGACTCTCGCTTGCGCTACGTAAAGCAGGTAAGGAGCTTCCCGGCCTTCTGTGTCTGTACGGGAGGGATCCAAAATCTAGTACGGACCGTCCTGGATCAGTGTCAGCAAGTGTAAAGCGATGCATGTTGGGGCAAAATATCCCAACTTCGTGTACATGCTGATGGGATCTGAGCTGGCAGTGACCGACCAAGAAAGAGATCTTGGGGCTGTGGTGGACAGCTCGATGAAAATGTGCGGCTGCTGTAGAAAGGGCAAACCCTCTGTTTTACTGAAGTCTTTAACTACCTTCTTGAATCAAGTCCACTCAAGGCAGCGAACGAAATAGACCTTTGTCCCGTCGAATTGCTTTCTGGATTCTGATGCTCTGTATGTCTTTTACATAAAGGGGGTCTTCTCCGTAACCAACCCGCACCCGGAAATTTTCCTTGTCGCCCGGGTGGAGAAGGTACTGCAAGGAAGCATTACACATTGTGTGGAACCCTACATCAAGAACTCCGACACCGTGAAGGTACATCAAATCGCACGCAGGTGGGATTGTAATATGGTAGGCTGACCCGGCTCAGCTGCCTCAAGGTGGAATGTTGCGTCGCAGGAGACACCTCAAAAATTTCAGTGTGTCACAGCGACAGTCCAGCTGGGGATGTCTGGGAAGCAGACAGTGCATAGATTGGCAAAGAATTATGGAAGGAGACACGCTTAGATAGAAGCCTGCCTAAATGTCATACTGTTGACATTACTCATTCTTCACATGCTCAGAGGCAGGAGATTCCTCAGTTTTCCTCAGTGGACTGCCATGCCTCGGTTTGGAAGGACCTCCAGAGAGTTAACTGGACTCTGGGCACTTATCCACAGCTTTAAGGGCCCAGAGGAGTAAACTCCCTTCCCTGAAACAAAGCAAACAATGTGACGGTGGGGGCAGAAGCCCAAGAATCTCGGGTTTCCTTAAAAATGAAAACAAAACAGACGAATCACAAAGTTTCTAGCCCATATGACCTTCAAAGGTATACTTGGAAGTGTCCCAGCAATCTCTGTGCGAGAAGCCGCAGAGTTGGCTGAATAAGTGATTAGGTGGGTCTCCAGTGTCCTTGCCCCAAGGAAAGGAATGCAAAACGGCTGCAAAGTGTGAGAAAATAGGCAAGGGAATCAGTTTGTCTCGTGCAAGATTTGGATTGCCTAGGTGGAGAATCTATTTATTATTAAGTTGCCAAAAAAACCAACCAACCAACCACATGGCTTTGCCCAATAGCAGTCTTTCTGGCATAGTGGTGGCAAAACGGGGCTGATGGAAGGCGCACCAGATGTTGTCAGTAGTCTGCTCGCCTAGAGGCCACCATCCACTTGCCCAAGGTGAGCGAAGCATTGCAACTGAGATTTCCGTGTCAGGGATTTCCCTCCGGCTTGTCCACCCACCGCTAGCTAGACCCTCCGGCCTCTCTCGCCTTGCTTTGAACATCTCGACTGAATCGATACGTGTGTCTCCTCTGTTTCCTGCCCTACAGACTGCGCAGAAGGTCCACAAGGTTGCGAAGTTGGTGTGCAGCCGCCTCGGCCAATACAGGATGCCCTTCGCTTGGGCTGCCCGGTGAGTGGGCTCTGGAGGCTCTCGGCGTAGCTTTGCAGCCTCCGACACAGGAAACGGGGTGTGTGGGGGGAAGCCAGGAGTCGAGCCCAGCCGCATCAGTTGCAAAGCTTTGCCACAGAAGGGGCAGTATTTGAAGGCTCTAGGCAGGGGAGAGATGGGCAAGAGTTGCCGCAGGGGCGTTGTCGAGGGTGGGCATGCTTGCGCACGTGCCCAGGAGCCTACAACCCAGCAGGGCCCCACTGGCATGGGCCCCTTGGAGTTGCTCCTCCTCTTCCACATTGCGTCCTGCTCGCTCATCTGCCTCTTGCTCCGGCCAAGACGACAGTGGCGGCGAGGAGGCGGAGGAGCAGGAGATGCTGCGGCCTACTTGCCCACTGGTCGCCAAGGAAGCAAGCGGTAGCAACGCTGATGAGGAAGATGAGCAAGAATGGCTGGTGGTAGAAGGTAGGCTCCCTCAGGGAGGGGGGGCGTTTGAGGTGTCTTGCCTACAAGCCCTCAAAAGCCTGGAGCCAGCGCTGAAGGCTTGTGTCCCACCCAGCCCCACCCTCCAAAACAAGAACGTTCCTGATGTGGTGATTCCAAACCCTCCCGCCGAGATGTGAGACAATATAGAGGTCTGCTGTGCAGCCCACAAAAGCTTTATTCACACCTGAAGGGAGTGTGAATACGAGGAGCTGTCCTCTAAGCTTAATTAGCCTAACAAAGCAAGGCAGTTGCCTATCAACTAAACGGGCGGTTTCTGCCACGCCCAACAAGCTTTTACCGGACTCCCCCTTCAGGGAAGGGTCTTCAAGCTCTAACTTCTTGCCTTATGGCTCGCCTGGTGGACTGCCTCCCACCTCCTCTCAACACCGCCTGCTTGGCCATGCGGCGGACTCCGGGATCTGTCCATTCCTATGCTCCCTCCCCCTCCGATAAAGACTGAGCTCCCAGCGGGCGGGGGGGGAGGGAAGAGGGAAGGTGATCTCTGGAGCTTGGGCCTCCTCTTCGATAAGCTCCTGGGAAGATTCCTCCTTGGCTGCTGGAGAGTCGTGGCAAATTTCCTCCCCCGCTTCCCGTCTCGACTGGTCTTCAGCCTCAGAATCCACACCAGGAAGACCGGGACTCATCCTGACAACCCTTCCCTAGAAGCCTACTTCACTAGGCAGCAAGCTATAGTGTCTGCTGGACTGTGCTGGACCTGGATCTTGGTTCAGTACTTTTAAAGAAACGCTAGAAGATGCCCAAGCAAAGCGCAGTCCTCTCGCATCCCCATCCAATTAACGTTGTCCTAATTGGCATCCCTTGACGCCCCTTTTGTCCGTGGGCGCTGCGCCAACCTCACCTCCCTTGCGTTTCTGTCACCGCAGCTGTTTGTGAAAGACGCTGGTGCTGAGTGCCTACGAGCCTTTTGTAATTCAATTGCAATTTGATCCTTTGGCCTGGAAAGGAAAAAGCGCACCTGACCAATAAATACTGAAGGTTGCTTCAATGTCAGCCTCTGAAATGCAATGACAAACGGACATCTTGTATAGACATCTTGTATATAGATCAAGAGGCGGGGGGACCTGTGTTTCTTTTAGAATAAACAACACGCCGAAAGGGAGATGCCTGCTACGCCATTCATGTAATGTGTAGTTTGACCTTTTGAACTTCTGGATCGGTGGAAAGATCAGCATTTTCTGGCCCATGCCAACATGTCCTTTTTGGATTGCTCGGCTAGAGCACAGCAGGGCACGAACCAGGTCTCTGGGCAGCACTTCTCCTGTGGGTTTCGTAGGTGGCTTACGTCAGTAGCGACTCCCATTTTCCTCCACGCACTGCAAAGGTAGTTTTGCTGAGCGTAATGAGAACAGCCCTGACCCCTAGCGGCAGCAAACCAGAATTTCACTTAAACCGACATTTGGCATTTTTGTCAATAAATTTATTCTTGCACCCTGAGAGCTTTTTCCTCTTCTGGGTGTACCTACTTTGGATGCTCACCTCCCTCCGTTCTTTTCTTGTTTAGGTGAAACCTCAGAGAACGTTAGAATCAGACCCAAATGTTCAGCAACCAGATGCCCTTGGGAAGCCCACAAGGGGGCATGAAGGCAACAGCATGAGCTTCACCCTTCTGCTATGGTTGCTCATGTTTAGTGGCTTTCTGCCTCGGTGGGTGGGTGGATGTCATAAACTGCCTGATACTGATTCGGACTACCGGTCCATCTAGCTAAGTATTGCCTATGCTGAAAGGGTAGATAATACAATACAATCTGAAAAAACATATCCTCCCTTACGAGCCCGCCCATCCTCTGAGGTCTTCAAGGGAGGCCCTTCTCTCGGTCCCACCACCATCACAGGCACGCCTGGTGGGAACGCGGGAGAGGGCCTTCTCGTTGGCTGCCCCGGTGCTCTGGAACCCCCTCCTCAGGGAAGCTAGACTGGCTCCCTCCTGGCATGCTTCCGGAGGCAAGCTAAAACCTTTTTTGTTCCGGAAGGCCTTTGGGGAGTAGTCCAGACCTCTGTTTACACGTTATTTATATATTGGTGTTTTTTTTTAAGTATTTGTATTTTAAATGTTTCAATATTGTAGCATGTTTAATTATATTTTTAATTTTTGTATATCTCTATGCGTTTTAACTGTACATGTTTTAATTCGTAAAGCCGCCTTGAGTCCCGGTATTGGGGAAAAGTAGGGATATAAATAAATATTATTATAATCAGCAGCAGCAGCAGCATAATACTCCGACTAGCAGCCACTCCCCAGGTTTTCCAGTAGAGGGAGCGGTCATCGCTCTGCGGTAGAGCAATGCAGAAGGTCCCAGGTTTGATCCATGGCATCTCCAGGTAGGGCGGCAAAAACCTGCAACCCTACATAGCCTGCTGCTGCCAGTTAGTGTCGACAATACTGGGCTAGATGGACCAAGGCTCTGGCTCGGTAGAAGGCTGCTTCCTGCGTTCCCATCACCTGGGTCCTGGCCATTGAACTTCTGGCCTTCGCCATTAAAAGCAGATCCCCTCATACAAGAGGTTCTCTCACCGGCCCTCTCTGCATTTTGCAGAACTTCACAAGCCTTCCTTTTGCAGAACGTGGGCAGGAGTAGGCAACCAGATGATTTGGACTACAGTTCCCACCAGCCCCAGCCAGCATGGCCAACGGCAAGAGATTATGGGAGTTGGGGCCCAAAACATCTGGCCCTCCTGTGGTCAACTTTTTTTCCCCTAAAGCGTGAAGACCCAGACGCGTCGGCCCTCGTCTAGCAGGGAAAGTGGGCTCTAAGGGATTTTGAGGGTACCTGATGAAGTTTCCCGGAGACCGTCCCTCTCATGCCTTCCACGTCACCCTTTCTGTCTCCAGGCCCGTCTTCAAGGACTCCCAGGGCACTTTGGACCTCGAAGGGAAATTCTCTCCTTTCTATAAGCAAGACAGCAGCAAGCTCTCGACGGACGATCTCCTGAAGTTGTTGGCGGAGTATAAGAAGTAAGTGCAATGCAGACGGGGGTGGGTGGGTTTGGGGAAGAGTATATTTGCAGCCCCTCCAAAGGTGATGGGGGAATCCGGAGACAATCTCAGGGCAGTGGGGCCTGGAAGACATTTTCCAGATTTTTCATCCAGATGCCATCAAATTGAGTTGGGTTATTTAATACAAATGTCAGACTGGGTTTGAACATGCATCACAGACGGTGTTCTGAATTGTAATTTCTCCATCGGACCAAGTTTTCATGGGTGCCTTTGGTCTGGTCCTCTGGGCTGTACCGCTTCTGACGCCTAAGACAAAAGGCTCCTCCATGCCAAAAAAAATCCCTGCAAGCAGAAAATGAGCTCGTTCGAGAAGGCCCGGCCCTGGTCTTTCTCCCTGATCGCTGCTCTTCTATTTCGCATGGAGGATCACTCCATCACATAAGCCCCCACCTGAAGTGGTGCAGCCTAGACTTAGTACACAGGTTGATCAGGCCAGGATAGTCTTTTAGTTATCTTCTTAGTTGATTCTCACCTACCAAATCCAAAAGCTTGAAGGTTTTTTTTAAAAAAAAATGTGAATAGTTTTCTGGAGAATAAAGAATTTGCATTAGAGCTTGTCTTTTGACTTAGTTCGCATATAAGACCAAACCATGGTTTAGTGTTACGTGAGTGAGGCTCAGGCTTATAGGCTTGCACCTGGTGGAGGCTGGTAGCTCCAATCTCAGTGGGACGGTGAATCCAGCCTTCTTTAGAGTTCTGACTGGTTCAGACTGAAACCCGGAACGGATTCACTGTCCCACTGACATCGGAGCCACCAGCCTCCACTGCTCTCTCTGTCTCTGTCTCTCTCTGTGGCTGAGTTTGGACGACACTTTAGGCAACGAAGGGGGGAATAGCATACGGTGCGTTAGTTTTGCGGCGCCCGCCACACGACATGTTGCCCCTCCCCCCGTCATGCGGCTGAAAGCCCCGGCGTCCTTCTGGGCTACTGCGTCTCCTCCCTCCCCCCTCCCTTAGTCCTCCGGCCGTACCCCATCATGCACCACAAGTTCTGCTGGCTGTATCAGAGCAGCGGGGGGGGGGGGGGGGGTTCGGCTGCTCCGGCCGGCGAACTCTATGCCCGAGTTGAATAGTACACGGAGAGAGGGGTGTTCCCTCCACACGACACTTTAAGCAACAGATTTCGGGATAAACCACGCGCAAGCCCGTTGTTTTTCTCCGTTGTTTAAGTGCCCCAAATAGCGAACCATCAGTTGTGTGTGCGTTGTGTGTTGCCCTCCACATGACACAATAAGCAACACAACTGACGATTGTTTCCCCCCCTCCGTTGATTATCATGTCGTCCGAACTGAGCCTCTCTCCCATCCTCTTGTGCACACAAGTTTTAGTTGATCGTTTCCTATTCCTTGTAACTTCTGAACCAGCTCCTACTTCTGTTCTGCAGGGAAATACCATGTAACTCTGCTTCCATGACTATCGTGATCATTGTACTCTTAAGTCGGCCTTGTCAAACCTAACGCTCTCCAGATGTGTTGGGAGTGCCACTCCCCTGGATGCCCATGCTGGCTGGGCAACCTGGGAGTTGCAATCCAACACACCTGGAGGGCACCAGGTTGGGGAAGACTGCTCTAGGCTCTGGAGGGCAGCCCAAAATGTTTAAACGAGTGTGCAACTCTTTGCTTTCGCTGTTCTTGTCTTGACCGTGACTGTTGCAACTTTCTGGCTAAAGACTAAGCCGAATTCCTTCCTCTTGTGTTGTGGGTTTGCTGTCTTGGTCAGTGTGTGTGTTTTCTTTATTGCTTCGTCTCTTTTTTATTCAGGCCCGAAAAGACAAAGCTGCAAGTGATCCCTGGCCAGATAAACGTTACCCTACAGTGTGTTCCACCGGACTTCTCAAGTAAGGAACTGGTTTTTAATAAGGTTTAGAAGCCTGTGTCTTTCTTTGGGACTTTTTTTCCGGTATTAATAGAATTATATTGGGTTCCTCTTGCTTAGCCTTCTGAGCCGTGGTTTAACTCCTCAAACCATCTCTGCTTCCAGGACATAGATAGGGAGACACCAGTTGGAAAACTCCCCCTGCTCCCCTTGGCTTTAATCATGACTTACTTGTTGCAGAGGTAACACTTAACCATGTTTGCTGTCAACCATGCTTAAGCGTTTTATCTGCCTGAGCCATGGTGAGCTTAGGTAAGGCTTCCTTTTTCATTTAGTTGCATTGTATGGCGATCGGGCACCCTCTGTTGTTTCCCTGTAGACTGCGTCACAGCCTCTTACATTCCCATCAAGACCTTTGAGAAGCAGGACCAGGGTGACGGCATCGCCGTTGAGGTGGAAGAGTTTATCCCGGAGGTCGTCAAGTACTGCTACCCCTTCACCATCTACAAAAACCAGCTCTATGTCTTCCCTTTGCATTTGAAGTACGACAGCCAGAAAACGTTTGCCAAGGTGAGTTTGAAACCGCTTTGGGCTCTTAGGGCATTGGAGAGGATGTGTGCAGGATGGATGGAAATGTGTCTGTAAAACAACTCAAAAATGTGAAATGGGGCAGAGTTGCATTGTAGAACCGACAGCAAATGAGTGTAAGAGCCATGGTGGATCAAACCAAAGGCCTATCTAGTCCAGCATTCTGTTTACACAATGGCCAGCCAGCTGCCCCAGTGGCAAGCCTGCAAGCAGGACATATGTACAGAGCTCCCCCTTTCCAGCACGTAACTCCTCTGCTGAGGGAACTGCACTGGCTGCCTATTCGCTACCGGGCCAGGTTTAAGGTTCTTGTACTAGTGTACAAAGCCCTGAACAACTTGGGACCCGGATACCTGAGAGAGCGCCTTCTCCCCTATCAACCTGCCCAGTCACTAAGGCCATCCAAGGGCATGCTCCTGGTGGTTCCACATAGAACTATCATCCGACTGGAGTCCACCAGGGGAAGAGCCTTCGGTGTGGTGGCCCCCCTCCTATGGAACTCCCTGCCTCTGGAGGTCAGGCAGGCACCAACTTTGTATTCCTTCCAGCACCTCCTGAAAACATTGTTGTTCCAGGAAGCCTTCCCCTTAACGACCAGCTGCGGTTTATTTTGCACTTTGTTTCTTTTAAAAACCTACTAATGTGTTTTTATTCTGTTTTTATTCTATTTTATTTTGTCCACTGCTCCAAAATTCTGAATGGGGCGCGGTATATAAATACTGTAAATAAATAAATAAATGTTCCCCTCTGATACTGGAGGTAATATATAGCCACCATGACTTACGTTATCCCCTTTCAAAGCCATCCAAATTGGTAGCCATTGCTTTATTGTGGTAGCCAATTCCATAGTTTAATTCTGCGCTGTGTGAAGAAGTCCTTTTATCTGTCCTGCATCTCCCTCCGTTCAGTTTCATGGAATATGACCCCACTGGGTTCTGGTATTATGGCAGAGTATCCACTTTCTCCGCACCATGCATAGTTGAGGTTGTATTGGGATATGGGGGGTTTACTTTCCCCTCTTCCAGCTGAGATTAAAGTAGGTTGTTATCACTGCCAGACCAGCCAGACCCAGAATTCTGCCTTCTGGTGATACAAGAGGGATGCGTGTTGGGTGCTGATTCACACATCCGCACGTGTCACTTGATGTCTCACAGCGGAGTACGTGAACTCTGTCTGTTGGAAAGTATCATGCCTGCAGCAATGACGGCTACTTCAGAAGCTCAGGCTGCCTCTACAAGAGCCATTTAAAGCTCTTTCAAGGCGCATTAAAAAATTTACCTCTACAAGAACGGAGCGCAAATCGGGTATAGAGGCGCGTTTTCTCTCTGATTATGCGCATTATCGAATGCGCGTTAAATAATAATAATAATAATAATAATATAATAATAATAATAATAATAATAACAACAATTTATTTCTTACCCGCCTCTCCGTCTGGATCGAGGCGGGGAACAACAACATGATAAAATACATAAAACTGATTAAAACATAACACATATTAAAACTGCATAAAAAATCCTAAAACATCCTAAAAACACCCTTAAAACATTCTAAAATTCCACTGGATATGCCTGCCGGAAGAGAACAGTCTTTATAGCTTTCTTAAATTCTAAAAGACTGTTAAGTTGACGAGTCTCCTCCGGCAGGTCATTCCACAGTCTGGGAGCGGCAGAAGAGAAGGTCCTCTGGGTAACGGTTGTTAGTCTAGTCTTGGCCGACTGTAGTAAGTTCTTCCCAGAGGACCTGAGCGTGCGGGGCGGATTGTATGGGAGAAGGCGATCCCGCAGGTAACCTGGACCCAAACCATGTAGGGCTTTAAAGGTAATGACCAACACTTTATACTTCGCCCGGAAACTAATTGGCAGCCAGTGGAGCGATTTTAAAGCTGGCGTAATATGGTCACCCCTAGATGTACCGGGGCGAGTTTTATTTTGCTCCGGCCGTTAAAGTGCATTTTGACTATGTGAACAAGCGATTCTCCACATGTCAACAGTTTAAATCGCGTTTCGGTCGTCCAGTAATGCGCTTCACCGCCTCTCGTACAGAGGTATTAGGCATAAATGCGCTTCTGCGAATATGCGCATAATCGCCTAACCAGGCATAAAGGTGAATTCTTGTAGATGAGGCCTCAGCCTAGCTTCATCTGTGATTGTTGCTTCCATGCATGCCTTCCCTCTCACGCAGTTTGTGTCGTCCTTGAGTGATGAATGAGCAGGTGTGGACTCACCCTTAGGGGTATTAGAACCTCTGTAGGTAATTCCTCTGGTTTTCTGACCTCAGTGCGAAGAACCTAATGCTGCACTGAGATTGTACCCTCCTTTGGATTGTATACCTCTTTGCCCGATTTGCTTATGAAACTATTTGCAAATCGCCACGTGCATTGATGCTGCTTTAGGAGTGTGACCACTGGAAAAGTATTTTTATTTATTTTTTAAAAAAAATGCATACCCTAACCCTTGTATTTACAGCCGCAACACTCCCAGCAATTTAACCTTCTCAAAAATATAGAAATTAATAATAATAACCATAAACCCTTAAACGCCAGAGAAAGGAGCTGGAAACGACACAGCTGGAAGCAAAAGGGAACCATCTTAATGCTGACGAGTATGTTCACATTTTTAATTTTTAATTTATTTATTTATGGCATTTTTATACTGCCCAATAGCTGAAGCTCTCTGGGCAGTTTACAAAAATTAAACAATGACAACTATTCAAAATATAAAACAGCAACAGTATAAAAAACATAGCATAAAAATACAACATAAGAGCACAACCAGGATAAAACCAAGCAGCCATGCAGAAACTAATACAGATTTAAAATACAAAGTTAAAACAGCAAAGTTAAAAATCAAACTGATGAACTCTTAAAATACTGAGAAAATAGAAAGGTCTTCACCTGGCGTCTAAAAGAGTATAATGTAGGTGCTAGGCAAACCTCTCTAGGGAGCCCATTCCACAGCCTGGGTGCCACAGCAGAGAAGGCCCTCCTCCTGGTAAGCCGCCTGCCTCACTTCCTTTGGCAGGGGCTCACGGAGAAGGACTCCCTGAGGATGATCTTAGGGTCTGAGCAGGTATATATGGGAGGAGGCGTTCCTTCAGATAACTTGGCCCCAAGCCTTTAAGGGCTTTGAATGTTAATACCAGCACTTTAAATCGGGCCCGGTCCTGGACCAGCAGCCAGTGAAACTGGAAAAGGTCTGGAATAATGTGGTCTCATTGGCCAGTCCCTATTAACAGTCTGGCTGCCCTGTTTTGTTCCAGTTGAAGTTTCCGGACCGTTTTCAAAGGCAGCCCCACATATAACGCGTTGCAGTAATCTAGACGAGAGGTTATGAGAGCGTGGATAACTGTAGCTAGGCTATCTCTGTCCAGATAAGGGCGCAGTTGGTATATCAGCCTAAGCTGATAAAAGGTGCTCCTTGCCACTTGAGTCTACCTGTGCCTCAAGTGACAGCTCTGGATCCAGGAACACCCCCAAACTACGAACCCGACCCTTTAGGGTGAGGTTGTCCGTCGGCAGTAGGACAGGTTGCTTGCGTGCAGTGTGTGACATCGGTTTTGGTTCATGGGGAGGACAAGGGAGAGACAGATCCGAGAAGGAAGACATGATGATTTCTGAGTCCAAACCATCTCCTCTCCACTTCCTGTTCCAATTCCAGGCAAGGAACATCGCTGTCCGTGTGGAATTCAAAGACTCCGACGAAGGGGACTCCAGGGCTTTGAAGGTAAGATCCCAAGCCGCACCTTGCCTGATTCCTCTACCCCACTAATGCACCTGTATGGAGCAGCCCACCTATATGGAGTGACCATTTCATCACATGCCCACATTCACACTTTTGGGGTTGTGGGAATAAGCACTGACCTAACCACTACTCATCACTGCCTTTTTACTGGCATTCCTCCTAATCCACCCATATTCCTATTATCTCCTGCAGTGCTTCTATGGTAAACCTGGAGGTCCCCTGCTGACCTCGAGTGCCTACGCTTGTGTGTCGCACCATAATCAGAGCCCCGAGTTTTATGATGAGGTAAGAAATACTATATGTTCCACTCTGACACATTTAAGCTCAAGCAGAGCATACCAGGTGCGCTTGCTGGCTCTGATTCTCCAGATGCGCAGAAAAGCGATTGGACGGCAGTGGTAGCCTCCCACTGGCCGAGGGGGGCTTTCATTTTATATTAAGCCGATTTTCAGATCGGCGCGTTTGCAAGGATATGCTTGGGAGTGGGGTGAGCGACTTGCGATGGAACTAGGCAGCAGTGGAAAAGAGGCGGAGTCAATGAAGGGAACAGGAAGGCTGTGGTTGGTGGGGGCTATGGAGGTGGGGCATGGACGTACCGGGCAAGGATGTGTATCAGGGTATAAGAGCAAAAAGATACTTGGGAGATAGGCCCTGGAGGGCTTTGAAGGGAGGCCAGGGAGTTTGTGATGGATCTGATAGGAAACCAGTTTAGGGATTTAAGGAATTTAAAGTGTTACATGGTCAGTGGGATAGAATCATAGAATCGTAGAGTTGGAAGGGGCCTATAAGGCCATCGAGTCCAACCCCCTGCTCAATGCAGGAATCCACCTCAAAGCATACCTGACAGATGGCTGTCCAGCTGCATCTTGAATGCCTCTAGTGTGGGAGAGCCCACCGCCTCCCTAGGTCATTGGTTCCATTGTCATACTGCTCTAACAGCCAGGATGTTTTTCTTGATGTCCAGCCGGAATCTGGCTTCCTGTATGACATGAGAAAGAGAAGTACTGAATACAATGAAATGTGGGTCTTTTCCCCTCCTCCTCCTCCTTCTTCTTCTTCTTGAGTAGCTTAAAACGCATCTCGGCCAGCGTAAAGGCAGCCTCACCTCTCACGATGTCATTTTTCAGATAAAAATTGAGCTTCCAATTCAACTCCACCAAAAGCATCACTTGCTTTTCACCTTCTATCACGTCAGCTGCGAAATCAACACGAAGGGGACGGCGAAAAAGCAGGACGCCGTCGAGACGACAGGTAGGTTTGGGATGGGAACCTGGATTCTCTCTTCTCCCCCGAACATCTACGTTAGGTAGAGTTAGGTAACGAGGTCTGTGGTGGGGGACTCTTCAGGTAAAAGATGTGCTGGTTGCCCCCCAGCCTAGCTGTTCAGGTTTCATTACTATTCCATCAGAAATGGAAGATAAAGTGGAGAGTATTTACAAATCCACTGTCCAGTCAATGACACGGCTTTTTGGAAGGTTTCCATTTTCAAAGTAGCTGTTCTAACTTTGTGAATGAGCTCGGGTTGGATCCGGATTTAGACACATGTGACTCGGCTGATGAAAGTGGAATTCCCCACCTCTTCCTCCCCATAGTAGTAGTAGTAGTAGTAGTATATTGTTGTTGTTGTTGTTGTTATTTACATTTATATACCGCCCTATAGCCGAAGCTCTCTGGGCGGTTTGCAAAAATTAAAAGATTGAACATTAATTTAAAACCAAAGAACATAAAAACAGCTAATATTTTAAACATTTTAAACTTTAAGCCTGGCCAAAACATTCAGTTAAAAACATCAACTTTAAGCTGTTAAAATGCCTGGGAGGAAAGAAAAGTTTTGACCTGGCGCTGAAAAGATAACAGTGTTGTCGCCAGGCGGGCCTCATCGGGGAGATCATTCCATAATTGGGGGGGCCACCACAGAGAAGGCCTTCTCCCGGGTTGCTGTCCTCTGAGTAGTAGCCTCTACAGCCCCCTGAAAATGCCACACAGAGAGTCAGGGAGGCACAAAGAGGGAGGTGGGATTCCCCAAAACCAGGTGACAGCATATCCCACGAACGGAGCCCCTCCGTCAAGTTGGTTGGGTCAAACACTGCACTCTGATTTGGTTATGCCCACTGCAGTAAGATCTGGGTTTTCGACATTTTCTGTCTCTCGACTGAACTAACGTTGGTGGGGAAGCTCTGAGCAGGAAGATCTCCAAGGACATCCGAACAATCCCCTCTTGGCCTTTGCAGTGTTGACACGTGCACTGAAATGCTCACATCAATCAGTGGCTTCTTCTGCATTGCACTCAGTAGCTCATCAGATAGGGCACCTGCTTTGTGTGCTGAAGGTCCCAGGTTCAATCCCCAGTATCTCCAGGTAGAAGGAACAGGTGTCAAGTAATGGACCACCCATGCCATCTGCCTCAGACCCTCCCCCAAGCTGGACTCCTTCCCAGCGTTTCCACGCCTGCGTTCCTAGCGTGCATGTCATTTGCTCAGAAGTTTAAGACTTCCGAAAAGTAACGCGGGGAAACGAGCTTTAGAAATCAGTGTCTCCGGTTGCTGCAGCATAGAAGATTTCAGGTGCCAATTTATTTATTTTTTATTTATTTATTTTGTTTCTATACTGCCCAATAGCTGAAGCTCTCTGGGCAGTTTGCAAAAATGAAAACCATGAAAACCGTTCAAAATACAAAACAAGCAGCTGTATAAAAACTTATTATAAAATGCAATATACAAACACAACCAGGATAAAAACCGAGCAGCAATGAAAAAATTAATACAGATTTGAAATACAGATTTGAAACATCTTAGTTAAAAATCAAGCTGATGAACTGTTAAAATAGTGAGAAAATAAAAAGGTCTTCCCCTGGCGTCTAAAAGAGTATAATGTAGGTGCCAGGCAGACCATTCTAGGGAGCTCATTCTACAGCCGAGGTGCCACAGTGGAGAAGGCCAAGGGATTTCTGCAGTCCCCAGAAAAGGTTCTTGAGTCACTTTGAAGCAGCCAGATCTCTTGGTTCTACCCATGATCCAAGGAGGTTGCTCATTCTGCCGTGTTTGTTCCTGTCTCTGCAGTTGGCTTTACTTGGCTGCCCTTGTTGAAAGATGGTCGGATGATCACTTCTGAGCAGCACTTACCTGTTTCAGCCAATCTACCTGCTGGCTACCTGAGCGTTGGGGATACTGAGGCACGAAAGGTAAAAAGACTAATATATGGATTGGGATTGGGGGGGGGTGAGGAGCGGCTATGGGGCGGTATATAAATGTAATTAATAATAATACAATGATAATAATAATAATAATAATACAATAATATTTTATACAGCTGTGTATTTTTCACGCACCCAGTTAGCATACTAAGACCAGTTTATGGACTATGTGGTGCGCAGTTCATCAGCTAAAAATGTCAACATTTCTTTTAAAATGAGTTTCTAGGCTTCACGGGGATGTTTTTTTTCCCCTTTTGTGCATGCCGAAGGCAAAGCACAAACTCCGTAAGGAGATGATTCCTCTTTTCATTTCGCAGCAGCCGAACATTGACGTCAAATGGGTGGACGGGGCAAAAGCTCTTTTCAAGATCAAAGTCCATTTGGAGTCAACCATTTACACCCAAGTAAGTCGCCAATTTGGATGGCTTTAAAAGGGGGTTGGATAAATTCCTGGAGGAGAAGGCTATCCATGGCTACTAGCCCTGATGGCTAGGTGCTACCTCCGGGATCACAGGCAGTAAGCCTGTGTGCACCAGTTGCTGGGGAACATGGGTGGGAGGGTGCTGTTGCACCAAGTCCTGCTTTGCTGGTCCCTGGTCAACAGCTGGTTGGCTGCTGTGTGAACAGAGTGCTGGACTAGATGGGCCCTGGGTCTGATCCAGCAGGGCACTTCTGATGTTCTTAAAGAAAGAACTTTAACCATTATAAGGATGAATATTTAAAACAAAGCTCCATGTGACAAGATTCCCCCATCTTATAGGACAGGGAGAGGCAACTCTGGTGATCAGTATTGTCACGCCAAACTCCAGCAGAGCCATACCGCTGTTGTGGTCACCACTGCAGCAGCAAACACACCCCACCCTCTGCAATTTTGCTTGAAAATTAGGCTCGCAGGGAGCGCGCACCTTGTTTTCAAGCAAAATTGCAGGGGTGTGTGTGGAAGGGTGCCACTTGGACCCCATCAAATTTGGCAGCAAATTCAGCAGTACGATGGAAAGAGTGCATGGGGGGTGGGGTGCTCGTAGCCCGTGAGTCACATGCCGTCCGTCCACCCCTTTTGTAAGAAATTCCTCAGCGCTCCAAAACAATCAGTTCAGCGCATTTTATTCTGACCAGTGTTGGCTCTGGGGCTCTTCAGGCATTATGCTGAACTGTGACTTAACATTACAAGAAGAAGCAGGCAATGACCTGCAGGCCTTTGTGCTCCTCCGTGCCCCTTGTACGCTCCAGAGAGAAACATCTGGCATGCGCTCATCCTTCATTTGCCATTTCTGTTTTGTGACATCTTACCAATGACGGGACAATGGACAAGAACCATCCAGTAGTCTGGAGATGTCAACTTCCAAGCAGTCGCTGCGGAGCTAGTTTGGGAAATTACTGCGCCATCCATTCCTTCTCGGTGGACAGCCCGTTTTGTACACCACTACTGGGAGGCAAAAGTACCACTGAGGGCCACGGAGTGTTGTGACTAAGCCTGTTCCCCTTGGGCTGGGAGAAGGATGTTCAGGAGATCAATCAGATTCTGATGCAGAAGAGACGGCGCCAGAAACATACCAGCCTGTGTGGGGAGTGGAGAAGGTGACTCTCACGGGCTCTTCACCAGCTGGGAATGAACTTTCGCCAGCCCTTATCTCTGAGGGGGTAAACAACCCACAAGCTGGGAATCAGTGTTCTTCCGAGGGGGAGGGCACTGAAAGTCTCGCTGATCCTGGAATCCGCCGCAGACTAAAGCGGGCAGAGCGAAAGGAAGGGGAGAGAAGGTCAGCCCGGCTAGCTTCTCACCAAAGGCTTCTTCAGAACCAGCCTCCCTGAAGTTAAAGTGTACTGGAAAAGGACTTTCCCTTTTTCTTGAAAGGACAATTGTCTCGCCTAGTTTGCGTCATCTTGCCTAGAGAAAAGTTCCTAGAACTATACAGTCCCATCAGGTGGGAGGAGATGTTTATTGCCTGAATGCAGCTTTGTAGCTTGCATAGCAGACCTCTTTATTGTCCCCCAATAAAGCGAGGGGTGTTGGGAAACACGACACTGAGGTCACCTAAAGAACTGGCCCGAAGTCACTAAGGATGTTGGTGTACGAAGAGTGGCCTTGGGGAACAAAATATATTTTATTTATTTATTTATTTATTACATTTTTATACTGCCCACCAGGCAAAGCTCTCTGGGCAGTGCACAGTTAAAAGCCATAAACTATATAACAAGTATACAATTTAAATGTTAAAAAGTTAAAAAGGCAATATAAAAACCAGTGAAGTTAAAAGCCAGGGAAAGCCTGTGTACAAAGGTATGCCTTCAGGAGGCGTTGCACCACACGAGGGAGGGTTTTCCAGAGGATGGGGGCCGCTACAGAGAAGGCCCCGCTGCCGAGGTTGTTCGCGGCGGCATTCCGTTCATCTCGGAATGGCCAGTCGGGCCTCCCCTGAGGATTGTAACTGTCGTCCCAGTGGGGCTGATTATTATCCATGAAAACGACCTGTGAGTGGAGTTTCTCTGTTTCTTTCAGGATCTCCACCTTTATAAGTTCTTCCAGTACTGCCAGGGGATCCAGGCAGGTGCCAAAGAGGTCCCAGGAGAACTCATTAAACACTTGAAGGTGAGCTGTAAAGATCGGGCAACCTATTGCTGTAGTAGCCCAACCATGAACATCGTGACTAACTGGGATGGGATGGGTATGGGGGAGGTCCCTTCTCCATCAAAGGTATGATGGGTTATTATCCACAAGGTGGAGTTTGGGGTTTGTGGCACCCAGCATTTAAAGCATCCTCCCAAGAAAAAGTTTCCCTGATCCTTTTACTGGCAGGTGAAGGCAATTATATTTAAGTGTGTGTGCGGAGGGGTGGGGTGTCTGTTAAGACTCTTGACTCCTCTGCAGCTGTTTTGCACTGCCCTGTATTTTGCTGTTCATTGTTCTTGATTGCTTTTCTTTACTGTTTTGAATTGTCTTGTTTTTATTGTTGCAAGGTTTTACTGAGTAAAGCCACACCCACTTGCACCCCTAGACGCGGGCCCTGCCAGGGTGCAGCCCTATACCGCCTTAGGGAGGAGGTCTGTCCATTCTTTTCCCTCGAATGGGGGGTTGCCCCATAGCAGGGGGGAGGCGTAGAAGGGGGACTTCCTGCCTACCAATCACCCCTGGCTTCAAACTCTATGGACCGCAAAGTTGGTTAGGGAAGCCTGCCCCCTAGTGGCTGAAGATGTCCCTGCAGGCTTCAACTGCACAGACACATTGAAATGAAATTGAAATGAACGAGCACATTTTAAAAACAAAATAACTCCAAAGTGCATACCTCTACGGCACTCTCAGCAAGCATGCCAAGTTTGAGGTTCTAGGTGTCATGGCCCCTCTCTAGTGCCCCTCTTTTATTATTGTAGATAATCAGCAATTTGAAATTTACCTGGAAATGAACTGCTGGATAATGTAGTTTGAACAGAACTGGAGTTATTTGTTCCAGAAAGTAGGACCCCAAACAAAACCTTGGAGGCTGCATTTGAAATCTGGTCTGCTGCTCCAGCTTGGGAACAAAACCCAGCTCTCAAGTTCCCAGTCCTGTGCAGCCAAGGATTTTCACGAATGGACCTACTTCTTTCCTGGTGGCATTTGGCGGCCTGTTCTGGAGTCTTTGTACGATGTCTAACTAAAAGCATGCATGTTCTACATGTTTGTTCCAGTGTTTGCACGCCATGGAGATCCAAGTAATGATACAGTTTCTGCCTGTGATTCTTATGCAACTGTTTAGAGTGCTCACCAACCGGACACAAGAGGAGGAAATTGCCATCAATTGTACCATGTAAGTTTCGGTCAAGGCCCAGCGACTAAGACCATATGAAGAGCTCTGCTGGATCAGACCAAGGGTCCATCTAGTCCAGCATTCTGTTTGCACAGTGGCCAACCAGCTTCCCATGGGAAACTCACAAGCAACAGCACCCTCCTGCCCATGTTCCCCAGCAGCTGGTGCACATAGACTGGATACTGGAGGTCGCACGCAGCCATCAGGACTAGTAGCCATTGATAGCCTTCAAATCAAAGGCTAAATCAGCCTTGAGAACATTTTGCTCCTCAACCCATCCTAAATTAACCATTTTCAGCACATTAGATGGGGTGGAGGATGGGAGAAAAGTCAACTCTTTCCCCATTTGCATAAGCTTATCTGCCTGCTCGCCTGGAGGCCCTTTATTTGCAACAGGCGACCAGAGAAACGGATATTTGCAAGCCTGAATTAGCAAATTTTACAATACCTCTATCAAGTTGGGTATTCTGAGAAATAAAAGCACTGAACAGGATACATTCAGTGAAGCTCATGAACGGGAAGGAAGTCAGAGCCAATAAATAAAAGTTCATGTCTGAACAATGTCCGGAAGAGAATCTGAGAATGCGCTTACCCAAAACGGGGGTGGAGAAAGTCCCATTCTCCCTGTTATTCCACAGGGTTCTCCTCCACGTTGTATCCAGGTGCCACGAGGAAGGCCTTGATCACTACTTGCGGGCTTTCATCAAGGTGAGTAGTGGGGGTTCGCCTGCTCTCTCTCCTCCTCTCCTCTGTGATGGGTGGTGCAGTTAGGGCCAAAGTCCAGGGACTGCCCAAATAACCATCCAGAAGGTCATCGTCAAGGCAACGGAAGGAAACTCCATTTGATCCCTGCAGTTGCGATGGTGCTATGGTTTAAGCGAGTTTAGAATGCAAAACGGCAGGTCCTCTGAGTACGTTTCTTTGATCAAGCGTTGCAAATGGCTTTGTTGTTGTTATTACCGTCCTAAAAGATCGGGAATGGGGAAGGAGCTGTAAAGCAGGGGGTGGTGATTGTGTGTGTGCGTGTCTGAAGACAGTGGTTAATTGTGTGTCTCACAACTGAAGTCATACACACGGCTGTCCAGAAGGACCAAGGGAACATCAAAAGGTGAAGGCGCTTCTGTGTCACAAAACAAAAGAGAAAAAGTTCTCAAATGCCCGGGGTGGGGGTGGGGGAGTTGTTTAATTAATTGATTGATTGATTGATTGCATTTCTATACCACCCAATAGCCGAAGCTCTCTGGGCAGTTTACAAAAATTAAAACCATAAAAACCACTCAAAATATAAAACAACGACGGTATAAAAACATAATTTAAAATACAGTATAAAAACATAACCAGGATAAAAACCGAGCAGCCCTGCAGAAATCAATACGGATTTAAAATACAAATTTAAACAGCAAGGTTAAAAATCAAACTGAAGAACTGTTAAAACCCTGTGAAAATAAAAAGGTCTTCACCTGGCATCTAAAGGAGTATAATGTAGATGCCAGGCGATCCTCTTTGGGGAGCTCATTCCACAGCCGGGGTGCCACAGCAGAGAAGGCCCTCCTCCTGGTGGCCACCCAATGCATTTCGGAAACGCCTTTCAAGACAGAAGAAATATTGGGAGGATTCTTTTGGATACATCTGAGGGAAGAGAAACAGCCCCTGAGGAAGGAAATCTCTTTCCAAAATGCATTGGGCAGTCCAAAAGGGCTCCTATAAGACCATGAAGTCCAGGGTCTAAAATCACTTAGCTGCAACACTCTCTGTGGCCGGGGAGTCCCCATCAATAATGAAAAATGTGCCTCTTTTGCAGTATTGCTTTCGACCCGAGAAGCCCGGTGTGCCACAAGCCAAGTTGACGCATGAAATCCTGGCTGTCGCGATGGCTGCAGTTCTCAAGCAGTCAGCAGATTTCTTGGCCATCAACAAGATGCTGAAGGTGAGATGAGACTGGGGGGCCTCATTCCCCCACCACCACCACCACACAATAAGGCCAATATGGCCAAAGCAGTTGGGCATAGACCTTGAAAGACGCATCTCACAACTGTACTGGCCAAACTGTAACCTTCCCGGTTTGTTTTTCCATCCATAAAATGGGAAGAACTATGATTTGCTGTTCTTGATGCACGAATTATACTGATTTTTTTTAAAAAGCTATTTACGTTGTTTTAAAATCTTGCATATTCAACCATTTTTTGTCTATGTTTTATTGTAATTTCTATGAAGTTTTAATGTTGTAGTTTGTGGTGGTTCTTTTCTGTGCCTGAGTTGTTGTGAACCGCCCAGAGAACTTCAGCTATTGGGCAGTATAGAAATGAAATTGAGGATGAGGATATCAGCTCTCTTTCTCCTTCTTTGTTCCAGTATTCATGGTTTTTCTTTGAAGCTCTGGCGAAGTCGATGGCTCTGTACCTCCTGGAAGAGAACAAAATTAAGGTAAAGTCAAAAGCAGCCAGCCCAGGACTGGCCAAGCTACTCAACAGTCTTAATACAATAATGTCTCCCCCCCAGAGTCACAAACCTGCCCCCCCCACTTAAATACCAAAATAAATGTTGAAGGAGGTTTAGCTCCATTATTTTAGGGCTACAGGTGTTTCATCAGTATCAGCCTTCCCAAAACCTGGTGCTGTCCAGATGTTTTGGACTGCAATTCCCAGCATTCCAGCTGTTGGCCATGTTGCCTGGAAATGATTGGAGTCTCAGTCCGACACATCTGGAGGGCAGCAGCTGGAGAAGGGTGAATCGGATGAATCAGTTAAGGTGCCCCTGATTTGTTTGGGGATGCAGCTATATATAGATGCATGGATATTTACATACAAGTACTTATCAGAACTGCAGCTGATAGACCTCATTTTAAAAGAGGCATTCCACTTTTTCTCTCGTGCGCAGTAAGGAATGCCTCTTCTCACGTGATGTCTGTATCGGTACGTGCCTGCATTGCTTAACAAGAAAGAGAGGGTGCTTTTAGCTTCAGGACTATTTGGTTTTACCCATTTGCAGATTTAGTACCTTGTCCTGAAATCTGAATTTGATGGAGGAAAGTATTAAAATGTTTTCAGTCCGTCAGTAATAAACTCAGATTGGACGTTTCGGAAGAGCAGGCTTCACCCCAATGAGGAGAGACTGAAAGAACTGGGCATGTTTAGCCTGGAGAAGAGAAGATTGAGGGGAGACATGATAGCACTCTTCAAGTACTGGAAAGGTTGTCACACAGAGAAGGGTCACGATCTCTTCTCGATCATCCCAGAGTGCAGGACACGGAATAACGGGCTCAAGTTAAGGGAAGCCAGAAAAACATCCTGATTGTTAGAGCAGTATGACAATGGAACAAAGGACCTAGGGAGGTGGTGGGCTCTCCCACACTAGAGGCCTTCAAGAGGCAGCTGGACAACCATCTGTCAGGGATGCTTTAAGGTGGATTCCTGCATTGAGCAGGGGGCTGGACCCGATGGCTTTATGGGCCCCTTCCGACTCTACGATTCTATGATTCAATGAGGTTCTGTGGATTAAAGGAGCGGATGTTATACTTCACACTTTGTCCTTTTAGCTTCCCAGGGTTCAACGCTTTCCTGAATCCTACAATCATGTCTTGCATTCATTGCTCCTCGCCATCATTCCTCACGTGAACATCCGCTACAGTGAAATCCCGGAGGAGTCCAGAAATGTCAATTTCAGCTTGGCCAACTTCCTGAAGGTCAGTGGTATTTCTTCTCTTCCGCCATATTTACTTAAAAAAAAAAAAAAAGCAGTTAAGGAAACAAAAACTGGAGAAAATATCCTTGGCCAAATCTACTAAGGTGTAACCAAATTTGGAATACTTTGTACAGTTCTGGTCACCCCCCAAAAGTGGTGAAAAGGACCTCTGCAATGATGACCATATTCCCTATGAGAAAACGCTAAAAGGTTTGGGTTTGGTTTGGTTTGGTTTAGTTTATTTTAAAAAAGACCTAAGGTGGGATGTTACAGAGGTTTATAAAATTATACGTACTGTGAGGAATGTGGCTAGAGAGATTTTTCTCTTATGTTTTCTCATAAGACAGAGCCCGTGAAGCTGAGTGGAGGAAGTTCAGGGCAGATAAAAGGAAGAACTTCTTCACACGGCGCAGAATTGAACTATGGAATTGGTGCATAGTGATGGCTGCTAACTTAGATGGCTTTAAAAGGGGAATAGAATTCCGAAAAGAGATGGGAGGTGTTGTGTCTAATTCCTCTCCCCTTGCTCAGGGCGAAGGACTGTTAGAAGTTAATTCAGAATCAGATTCTGAACTCGAACAGACATTCCAGTCCATACCAGAAGGGGAAGATGCGGTTCCCATAGCTTTGCCTTCAGTGGTTATCTCTCCTGATGTAAATAACCCTCCGGCTGATAAACAGCCCTCCACTTCAGAAGGGGAGGGAGAGAGTGACCTTAGAGATGCCATTTTCCGTAGGAGAGAGAAACGTGCACAGCTCAAAGAGGTCAGGAGGCGGCGCTCGGAAAGATTAGTGGCTCAGAAAAAGCTTGATGAGGATTTTTCTCAGAAGTGACTCTCTCTTTCTTTTGAATGGATCAACTGTGTTCTTTGCTTAGTTAAATTACGCCTTGGGGCAAAACGCTTTCTACTTTTAACTCCCTTCGACTGGAAGGAAGGGGTCATTTGCTAAATAAAAGATTGATTGCTTTCCTAAGAGGCCTCCTTATTGACTTCAATGAATGCAAGGAGTTAGAGAGTCACGACAGGAGGATTGGTTTATCGCTATGGGTAGTATTCAGTGCTAGTCCTTCTTAGAGAAGACACATTAAAATGAATGGGACTTATGTTACTCGTGACTAACTTAAGTCTCATTCATTTCAGTGGGTCTACTTTATGTAGGACTAACATTGGATACTACCCATTATATATTTCTAACCTACCTTTTAGGACAAGCCCGTATCAGGCAGCTTTCAATAAAAATGTTAAAAATGAAACAGTTGAACAAAAAACAAATATAATAAAACCAGCATCAGATAATATCATATATGGAAAGGCATCAATAAGATCAATGAAATCTTTGATAAAATTAAAAAGTCGTTAGAGTCTGCTTAAAGAACACAGAAGTGGGGACCAAGTAGAGTTCTTAGGGGAGGGAATTCCACAAGTGTGGAGCTACCACTGAAATGGCCCTGTCCCTGGTACTTGCCAACTTGAGCAACCTTAGGATCATTAATTCTACAGACTGCAGAGCCAAATCTGAAGCAGCAATTATAAAAAAGTCAGAATGGCCCTGATCGGTATCCCAAATCACCTGATTTGGCTGGGCAGACAAAGCTGCAGTACCATTCCAAACCATTACCAGTGTGGCACTGTAGAGCAGTGAAGATCAAACCACCAGTTTCCTTCACTTTTGAACAATCCTGGCGATGCAGAGTGCAAGGTCCTTGGGACCCATTGCTAGATTCACTTAGTTGAGTCTGCACATCACACTCGCTTTGGAGGTTCAGGAACTTCAGATAGATTTCCCAAGATCCTTAGGACTTAAAGCACCGTCAAATGTTATAGTCCACAGTGCTACAAATAGACTTGAGTACTGTTTTTCTTTGGAATATGATGGGGCATAGTCATTTTTAATGTCTTCTACAGCGGTGCCTGACATTCATGGACCGAGGATTTATCTTCAACTTGATCAATGACTACGTTTCTGGATTCAGCCCCAAAGACCCCAAGGTAATAATCAGACTTATGGAGGCCATTGCATCAGCGTCACCATTCTAAAGGTGTAATACTCTTATGTGTGTTCTTTCCTCCTTTAAATTCAGCTCTTGGTGGAATACAAGTTTGAATTTCTGCAGGCAATTTGTAACCACGAGCATTACATTCCATTAAATTTGCCAATGGCCTTTGCCAGACCGAAACTTCAGAGATTTCAAGGTAGGGTCCTTGTTCAACGGCTTAACGTATGGACACTTTGCTATTTTCAACCCATAAAACGTTTTACTTATTACTTTACTTATTACTTTTGTCTTTATTCTGACTCCAAAAAGTTCGAGATTGGATGTGTCATTTGAAACTTACGAAGGAGCACAGGAAAAACAACAAAGAGTCTTGTGGTACCTGAAACACTAAGACCTGGTTCATACATGACGCAAAGCCATGGTGTGATTTGTTGAAACCTGTTGTGTCCAAACCCATTCCTGCAAACAAACCATGATTTGTTAGCCGGCTACAAACCACAAACAGAAGCCCTGGTTTTGTTGTTGGCTTCCAAAGTCTGGCTTGCTTACACCATGGCTTGTTGTGATGTCTGAATCAATAAACGTGGCTTATTCCTGGTTGTTGTTGTGTGTGTTTTGCACTCCTGTGTGCCTTGATAGAGAGACGCCCAGCAAGATCAGCGTCAAAATAAAACAGCTCTGAAAACGGGCAGCATGCATGGGAGAGAAACAAACCAGAAATAGGGAAAACAAGCTGTATTTTGTTTGCTTATCTGCATGGCTAAAGCAATAAACCATGGATAGTATAAACCATGGTTTAGCATTACATGCATGGCTTTGGCGGACCAGAGTTCGTTTTGTCAGAAGCAAAACAAATAACACAAATATGTAGTACATTACATGGACACAACCCTAATGTTAATTCAGATTTTAAAACCCAATAGAAATCTCTTCTCCCCACTCCTTTTAATTTGGCTAATTTCAAAAAGAAAGCGGTAAGCTGTTATTTAAGTAATCAAGAATATGTTTATGCATAGGTACCTGTAAACCCAACTCACTGCAAAAGTAGCACTTGCTGTCATGTACATAAACACAAAGCATTGTCTATTTTTTATCGAACAAAAAAATTGAGCAAGCTGGGCCATTCTGCATCAAGGTATCATTCTAAGGTTCATTGATCAGAGGTTGCAGTTCCATGTAGCTTGTTTCTGGAGCTTGGAATTCTAGAGCATCCTGTGTTCATCTGATGTTGCACGGTGTATGTGCCATGTTAACTTAACCTGGCTAAATATACAGCTGGGTTATATAGCCTGGCTAAATCATTCTTTTTTTTGTTTCCCTTTTGCACATGAATTAGATTTCATTTCCCTGGCTCTGGCACCGTTCACTTCAGTAGGTAGGTCTGTCAACAGAAGTGGCCGGAGCGCTTCGTCCCAAATCACCCCCAACTTCAAATCTGCTAATTTTTGCACCCGGTAAATGTCATGTAGCGATGCTTCTTAAACCGATCCACTTCTTTTTAGCACCCCGTAGCTTCTGCAGCCGATCGACTTGTTTTGAGTACGTATGGGGTGCTAAAATTATGCAGGGCTTGCTTCTTAAACCGACTAACTTAGTTTAGTGGCTGCTTTCTGCTTTTGCTGAATCAGAGACAGGCTGAGCTTGAACATCTGGAGCAAGAGAGAGAGAGAGAGAGACATCTGTAAGCCTTTACTTTCCATAAATTCCTTGCTAGAGCTGCAACATCTCAGTCTCCTGAGAGCGCTTGTCATAGATCCCTGTAGTGTGTCTCTTACAAAAGTCCAGGGCTGGCAATGACTGCAACTTTTACTGGATCCTCTTTCGTGTTTTGAACTGTTGCTGTAAACATTCAGACTCACGGAGGCCGTTATCCTCAAATTCATGCCTCAGCCATAGAAGTTCAAAGTGATGTCACTTAGATAGGAGGTTGCATGGTCCAGCTGGGTATTGCTCTGTAATAAAGGGAGCATTCGGAAAGAGAAAGTGAACAGAATTACAATATACGGCGGCCAAATGTGGGAAACTGGATTCAGTTTATGTAGGTCAAGGATCTAAATTCACCAGATGGTTACAGCCCCTTTCTTCTGGCCGCGGAAAATTTTGTGGTTTTTCCCAGCTTTTGCATACTTTTGACATACTTCTAAGGCTTAGTTAGCCAGTAAGAGCATTACTTGATTGGATTATTTATTTATTTATTTATTTGCTGTACTTGAAAACTTTAAATTATATAATGTCGGTTTTTTTAGCCCTGCCTCTTCTGCCTTTGGCCCGCCCAACGTTAGAACACAGTCTCTGAGGGCTTCTCGGAAATTGAATTTGTCCCTTGGGCTGAAAGAGGCTCCCGACCTCTGACGGGGTGGAAAAATTATCTGCCCAAGACCCTGGAGAGACCATACTGAGCGAGATGGGCCAATGGTCTCCCTCAGTGTGAGGAAGCTCCATTACATTTCCTCGAGTTGACCTTAGCTCAATAGCTAAGGCCAATAGCAGAGCTCGAAATATGTGCTCTGCTATTGATCTTCGCTGAATCTTTTTTTTCACGCAGAACGTCCCATGTAGGGTTGGGCGAAAGCGTCAAGCTTGATTTTACACAGATTCTCCTTTTTTCCACTGCTGTGTGTTCGCTCCAGCTCGTTTCCGTATCAGATTGCACTTTGGGTGAGGGCGCTATTTTTGCGCGTCTTTTCAGGTACGTTTTCCCAAATATACACATTTTTGGTAGCGATTTTTCCACTGAATAAAACATTTTTCCAAATGTACACTCTTTCGCCCACTTTTTCAAATGTGTGTACTTTTGTGCACGTTTTTCTCCCCCCCCCCCCCCCCCCCGCAAACTACATTTCAAAGTTCGGTTAAAGTACGGGTTTCAACACCCAACTGCTTTCTGTTTCGTGTTCAGGTTCGAGAAATGCGAATTTGGTAAGTTTGCACAGAAATACGAATTGAGCACGTTTCTCCTCCTCCCCTGGTCCCAGGTTCAATCCTTGGCCTCTCTGGATAAAAAAAAAAAAGGCTCTGGTTGCTCATGATGGGGAAGCCCCTTCTCTGCCTGAGAACCCCCCCCCCCCCCCGGGACCCCCAGCTAATCAGAGTAGACGATGCTGGAGCAGATCGACCGATAGCCTGACCCGGCATAAGGCAGTTCCCTAAATAGCTCAGGCCTCTTACTAGACGGAAAAGGGAAATTAAAAACATTGTTGCCCCAATCTTCCTCAAGCAAACTTGTGGATGGCTTCCATACAGGTTTTAGCTCACCCATCCATATGTCCATTTTCACTTTTAGTTTATTTATTTCTTTTTGTGTTTTTTGTATCTGTTACATTTCTATCAGCCTTTTCTCCAAGGAGCTCAAGCACATGATCCTCCTCTTCCTCTTCATTTTGTCCTCACAACAACCCTGTGAGGTAGGTTAGGCCGAGAGTCAGTGAGCTTAGGCCAGTGGGCTTCATGGCCAAGTGGGGACTAGAAGCCAGATCTCCCGAGTCCCAGTCCAGTGCTCTAACCACTACACCGCACTGCTTTTCCTCCCTCCCTCTTTCTTCCCTCTGGTTTTCACCTCGTCTTACCCTTCTGGATCACTCTCCCTTCCTTCCTTCCCTTCCCTCCCTCCCTGTCATGTCCCACCCTGCTTCACTTTACCTACTACCTTCTTAGACCTTTGCCTCCTCCCTCTTTCTCCTCTAGCCCCTTCTGCCTGCCTTAGCAGGATCCAAGCAAATCAACCAGTGGCAGCCAAGACTCCCTTCCGCTTGCCTTACCCTTCTGTGACAAGCGGGGAAGCTCAGCCAATCACTGCGAGAGGCTTCGTCACCACCACAAAACCCCTTAGGGTGGTTCCAGATTAAGCCTCCATGGCGCCATGACCCTGCCCCATTCACGGACGTTTACGGAAGCTCCAGGCGTCAACATCGTCTTTTACTCATCGCCCTCCCATATTTCCCCAACGCTACGTCCATCTTTTCTCTTGACGCAGAAAAATCTGTTAAGGAAGGGAAAGAATGTAACAGCTGCAGGACCCGTGTGTCTGGAAGCATGCTTAGCACAGTACCGCACAGGGCTTTTTACTATATTCAGCAGTATATAAACGCCACAAATGAATAATAGGAAATGGCAATTATAGATGGTTCAAAAAAGAAACCCTCCTCGTTGTACTTTTTGTGGCAGATGTAAACCTTGAGTACAGTTTATCGGATGAGTATTGCCGCCACCACTTCTTAGTGGGTTTGCTCCTGAGGGAGACGTCCGTTGCCCTACAAGACAATTACGACATCCGATACATGGCCATCAGCATCTTAAAGAGCCTTCTGATAAAACATGCTTTTGACAACAGATACCAGCATAAGGTATAGTAGTTCCGGGCAATGTTGTATCCCGTTGTATTTAACGTCGTATTCAGTTATATTCGGGGAATGTTATGCTCAGTTATGTTTTATCGGTCACCAAAGCCACGTCACGGCCTGTTTTCAGCACTTGACCTCTTTCTGGCCATATCTGTGAGAGAGGAAAGGCCACGTAGGGGAGAGGGAAGACGCCGTGGGGGCCCCACCCCGCCCCTGTTGTCCAACAACAGACTTCCAGGCTGGCTTCACGCCTCCCCCTCACTTCGGGGACGAGGCCTTTTAATGTCTGCCACTTGTGTGACGGGGGGTGGGGGTTGATTCCGCGCCTCGCCCACCCTCATCAATATCCGGCCCGGCCGGAAACACTGAGCAACATGACCTCCAAGAACATTAATATGAATAAAGATAATGAATAAACAGACGGCATTTGTTGCTGTAACCCAAGACGCATTTTGCAGAGCCATCTCACTTCATCCACCCAAGAGGGAATGCCTTTGCAGCCGCTTGCGCACTTATCTATTTATTTATTACATTTACATCCTGCCTTTTTTCCTCCGAGGAATCCAAGGCAGCTTACATAATCTTCCTCCTCTCCATTTTATCCTCACAACAACAACCCTGTGAGGTAGGTTGGGCTGAGAGTCTGTGACTGGCCCAGAGTCACCCAGTGAGCTTCCAGTCCAACATTCTAGCCACTACACCACACTGGTACTTGACTGGGATGCAGAATGACGGGCTCAAGTTACAGGAAGCCAGATTCCATCTGGACATCAGGAAAACCTTCCTGACTGTTAGAGCAGTACGACAATGGAACCAATGACCTAGGGAGGTGGTGGGATCTCTCACACTAGAGGCCTTCAAGAGGCAGCTGGACAGCCATCTGTCAGGGATGCTTTAAGGTGCATTGAGCAGGGGGTTGGACTTGATGGCCTTACAGGCCCCTGCCAACTCTATGATTCTATGACTAGAGTTGTTAAGCCTGCTTCAGTTGCTCCATTCTTACAGTCACAGGAGGCGAACTCCTGGTCATTGCAAAACCTGGACTTTTGAAGATCTAGGCAGACCTTTTGAACGGGGCTTCCATTCACTGCTAGCCAGGACGTTCCCGGCAGCTTTCATTGCAGGACCTGGCGGTATTTGGGGACTTTATCCCCTGCTAGGCCACGTGGCCCAACAGCTCTGGGACCAGCCTCTGATTGGCTTCCCACAATGAGTCTTAAGGAAGAGGGAAGGACGCACAGAAAAGATGGCCCTGTGTTTTCCCTGGAGCGTTTCGCCGTCTCATGGGAACTGTGGGACAGATTTTATTTATTTATTTATTTTTTAAAAAACCAACATGCATACTCTCTGCTATAAATGTGTTGGTGTTGAAAAGCTGCTTTCAGGCACAGCCGAGCCAATCTCTGGCCCCTAGAAAGGTACCCGTAGCACAGTGTCCGAGTTGGGCTTGCAACCACAGCCCCACACCTCCGGGGAGCCGCATCCCACACCAATCTCTGTCCTTCTCTGTAGTCACTTAGTTGACATCTAGAGCTGGTGCTTGGCCAGCCGAAGCATCCCTTAACTCGCTTTCTTAAGTTTCCAGGCGCTTTGTGATTCCAGTTTAAAAAGACACCGTTGCTAGAGTTGGCGGTGAGCCCACACGCCCTCCCTGCAGTCCAGGCCTCCCTGGGGGGTCGTTTGGCCTTCTGCATTTCTGCACGTATCAAATCCGACATCCTGCACAGAAGTTGAGATCCTGGGAACCCTTGTGTTTTTAGTTTTCTTCTTTTAATCGTACATTGGAACGCAGATTCCCAGCCCTCGCAGGGGGGGAAGATGCTCCTGAAAAATTCACAGGCATGCCCGGAGAGCTGCACAGCTGTTTATGGATCCCCAAGCAACGTGTGGCCACCCAGATGTTGTCGGACTGCAACCCCTGGCTATGCTGGCTAGGGCTGATGAGTTTTGCAGTCTCATAACATCTGGAGGGCCTCAGGTTGTCCACCCACTTCTCACCCGGGCTTCCTCTGCCCTCCTAACAGCCTCCTAGCCTAACTCCCTCCAGCACCACATGGCAAATGGCCTTTGAAACCCAGGTCCGCCTCAAAAGCGACTTACGATGTGGTGTAGGGGGTGCTTCTTTGGCAGTCAAAAGTGGCTCAGGCTGAAATGGACTATGCTGGTCTTATGACCGTAATAAATATTTGATTGATAAATGGACATGGGTGAGTCCTTCCATCAGCTTGAATGGAGATGGTTGGTTGGATCTGGTTCTCCAAAAGTGTCCAGAGTCCAAGGTCTTATCGTGGATGTCTACCCGACCTTCCCTGGTGCCTGTTGATCTCCTTTCTCCATTACACAGGATTAGCACAGGCGTACAGACCCTTTACATGACTTGTTCTGAGTACAGGAATTTGATGTGAAGACAGACATAATATCAAGGCAGAAATTGCAACGGGGTCTTCTCACACACACCTCACAGTGTCACAATTTAGATAAAGAGGTATACCAAATGCCAGTTCAGCTGAAGGAATCACCAGCTACACTAAGGACCTTGATGAGTGAATCTGTTCGTTTCTTTAGCGATCTTGCATTATTGTTATCTGTGTTCTTTTGTTGTTGACGATGTTGCCGCATGCATATATATAAATATATATTTAAACTGTATTTCAAAAGAAAATAAACCTTTGCATCTATCCTGCAAAGTTTTGTTTTAAAACAAATCTGAATTGCGTCGGCTGGCAGGACGGAGCTGAGACTTAGACCCCCTCTAGATGGATTCCGTTTGACGCCTGTTCCTCTGATTATGCGCATCTTCTCGGAAGCGCTTTATCGTAAATGCTTGTATGCAGGAGGTAATTGAGCACTCAACAGGTGACCTTACCGGTTGTTTCAAATGCGCTTTACAAGTAGTTAATGCGGAGAATCGCTTGTTCACATAGTCAAAATGCGCTTTAACGGCCGGAGCAAAATAAAACTCGCTATTTAACGCGCATTCGATAATGCGCATAATCGGATGTTTAAAGCGCCTCTACGCCTGATTTGCGCTCCGTTCTTGTAGAGGTAAATTTTTTAATGCGCCTTGAAAGAGCTTTAAATGCCTCTTGTAGAGGCAGCCTTGGCAGGATCAAAGCAGCTGAGGAAAAGGGAGTTGAATCCTTCCCTCCGCGCAGCTGCTGCAGTTCTGAGGAAAATCCCTTTTCTGGATACGATCTTTCCTGAGAAGGAACCCCTGAATTAGCACCGGTGGGGGAATTCCTCCCATTGCAAAATACTAGGTTCAAAGGAGGGTTTTCCTTGAGGGCCACAGCAGGGGAGGAATGGGTTAAATTCCCTCTCTTTGACTGCTGTGATCCCATGAATTATCAGCCCCCCAACTCCCCAGCTGATGCAAGTCAGACCTCTTTAACATCATGCCTGGATCACCCCTTAGTCCCTCACCCCTGAAACTTCGTCTTCTCCCCCATTTTGCTCTCGCAGAATCAGCAGGCCAAAATCGCTCAGCTCTACTTGCCTCTGGCCGGACTCGTCTTGGAAAACATCCAGCGGCTGGCCAGCCGGGACACCCTGTACCCGTGCACCACCATGTCGAACTCCGTGAGTAATCTTGGAGCAGTCGTTGGGCTCGTTCCCAGATATTTCAGCGAATCTGTTCTTAGCTGCATTCACCGACGGTGCATGCTGGAACAGAAGCTTTTTAAGCCGTGCCCTGGGAAACCATGAGATTCCTCGGATGTTTATCGGTCGTGCCTGAGAAGACGGTATCAGTAGATGTGCTTTCCTGCACAACCCCTCACAACCGATCTTCTCCTGAATTGCCCCTGCATTTGGGGAATGCCGGGAGGTGTTGTAGGATCAAAGCCCTAGATAAGCCAACTCCAATCTGTTGCCCTCCAGGGGCGTTGGACTGCAACTCCCAGAATCCCCCAGCCTGGCTGGGGGATTCTGGGAGTTGCGGTCCAACACCCCTGGAGGGCAACAGATTGGAAAAGGCTGCCCTAGAAGAAGGGGCAGGCAAAAAACAACGGCTGCCTAATTTATGCTGGAATTCCTGCAAAGAATGCAGGGATGGGTGAACTTTGATTGAGGAACACAGGCAGGGCCTTCTACTAAGTCAGACTGTTTTGGCCATCTGGCCCAGTACTGTTTGCTCTGACTGGCAGGGGCTCCTGCAGAGAAGGGCCCTTCACCTGCTAGGATGATCACCTGCTGCCTGATCCTTCTGGCTAGGTTGCACCTGGGACCTCCTGAGCGCAAACTGTGGACTCTAACCTGTGAGCTACAGTTCCCTCACCTAACCTATGGACCAAGATAGCACTTCTTGCTTAATTAAGAAAGGGTTTCTGACTTAATTAAGAAAGAGTGGATCTTCCGGTTCTTCATCTGAAGGGAGGTTGAATGTCTCGCCACGTGCATTCAGACCAGCAGTATCAGGGATAAAGAATCTAATGGCTAAAGTCCCAATGCAGTCTGCCTAGGATCCTAATCTGGATTCCTCAGATGGACACGCCCACTTTCCTTGGCCCCACCCCCTTTCCCCCAACCACCAATCATTTGGGAGCTCCCTGGCTTTTGTGCTGCTTTTCCCCCCGTTCTAAAAGGTTGGAACGCTTCCCCAAAGGCTTAGTTACAGGCAGCAAGAGCGGTAAGGTAAAACATACTGGTGTTTTGGGGGCACTCCCCTTTTTCATTTGGCCCCACCCACCACTGGAAAGCGGTTCCCAAGAACTTCTCCAAAATGGAATTCAACCCTTGGGCTCCAAGAGGTTATGCACTCCTGATCTAAGGGTTCCTCTCTGAAAAGAAGCCTTGTAATAATTTTAAATAGATCTATCTATCTATCTATCTATCTATCTTCTGTCCCACTCTTCCAATATTTTGTGTTACCAAAGACTTCTTCACGCAACGCATAGTTAAACTATGGGATTCGCTACCTCGAGACGTAGCGATGGCCACCAACTTGGATGGCTTTAAAAGGGGGTTGGATAAATGCCTGGAGGAGAAGGCTATCAATGGCTACTAGTCCTGACGGCTATGTGCAACCTCCAGTAACAGAGGCAGTAAGCCTATATACATTAGTTAGTGTAGAGTATTGTGGTGATGACCACCAATCTGGATGGCTTCAAAAGCGGCTGGATAAATTCCCGGAGGAGAAGGCGATCAATGGCTAGTAGGCCTGATGGCTATGTGCTACCTCCAGGATCAGGGGCAGTAAGCCTGTATACACCAGTTGCTGGGGAATATGGGTGGGAGAGTGCTGTTGCACGTGTCCTGCTTTATGGTTTCCTGGTCGACAGCTAGTCGGCCACTGTGTGAACAGAACCCTGGACAAAATGGAGCCTTGGTCTGATCCAGCATCGCTCTTCTTATGTTCAAGGAACAGCACTCAAGACGGGGTTATTGTTCCAGTGAAAACAGGTCTTATTTTTAAAGTTCATCGGGAGCAAAGGGAAAGTTTATGTTAGGCTGAGCTCGGTCCTGATGACAGAGTGATCTACACGCATTATCCCCTCCCCGCCCCCCACTCCAAGACCCATAAAATACACCAGTCTCCCTTTTTGTATGCACACGCAGATCAGATGATAAAATGGCAGGGAATTTTTTTGGCTAGTTTACAAGTAAAGAGAACCAGTTCAAGGTTGGATTAAATGTTACTCTTGGGTCATAAATGTCGCTGTAATTACCAGAAGAGTTTAGCAACATTCCCCCTTCGTCGTTTTCATCGCCCGTCATGGGAAAAGTATGCAAACAGATTGTCCCGGGGTGGGGAGGACAGAAGAAGAGCCAAACTGGGTCAGACTGTGGGTCTCTCTAAATCAGCATCCTTCGGTCACCCTCTGGGAAGGTCACGAAGGCCCTGAGTCCCCCTCTGCAATCTCCCTGCTTCTTCTCAGCCTCCCGTGTCAAATAGCCTCTAAAAGTGGAGTTTACATTTTGCTAATAGCCAAAGATAGCCAGAGGATTGCGGGAGGTACAGAGTCAAGTTTTCTTTTGTTTAGCTTCCCATTTTCCACTTGAATATAAGCCAAACCTCCTCTTCCTCCTCTGAAACCTTCTATTTTTTTCTTCCCCCTCCAGACATCCAGAGATGAGTTTCTGTGCAATTTCACATCGCCTTCCAACAGGGCAAGCCTCATTGCTGAAAAAGATGCACGTAAGCAGGCTGCTCTTGGCTCAGAACCGTCCTCTTCCAGTAGTTCTGGGGATAATAGGTTCCATGTTTTGCTCACCAGCGGAGGTTTCTTGGGTTGGGAGGAGGAACCAGGATGATCCAGTGGATAGATGGCTAGATGTGGACCTCTGAGTTAATCTCTGCCATGCAACCACCGGTTTGGCCTTGAAATGGTTTCTAAGGGTGCGACCTATGCCTCTTTAGGCAGAAAGAAGTCCCTCCGCTTCAGCATTCTCTCTCTAAACAGGCGTAGGACTGCGCCTTTAATCGGTCTGCCTCACTTGCCCAATCTGAGAAATGGGATTGACACCTGGCCACGCAAGGTAGATAGATGGTAAAGCGCACTGCTTTCTTGTAAGGGAAGATACATAGCATTACATAGGTAGGTCTACAGCTGATGAGGGATAAGGCCCTTAAATATCCCTATAGGAGCCCGCAACCAGCATCGGAATGGTCTCCGCCGTCCTTCTTGTGCGGCTGCAAAAGCACTTAGACAGACCAGCTGCGGCCACCGGCAGCCTAAGGCGACATCAGAGGCAATGGGCAGCTGGAGGAGGGCTCCGAAGATGGAGGGCTCTTGGCCCCTAATGGGTCAAAAAAGCAGCCGGACACAGAGCAGGGAAAGCGAGTTGGGAGAAGGTCACAAGAAAGGATGAGAGGCAGGATAGAAATGGACGGAAGAAGGTCTGCTAGTCAGGAAGGAGGGAAGAGAGACGGGAGCATGGAGGAGGAAGTGGGGAGGCTGGTCCTGGCAGGCGCAGTGGTATAGCGGTAGATTTTGAGGCTCCTGTGCTCATCACGACGTTACCCCAGGAGAGCCCCAAACTGCACACAGCTGTGTCGACCCGGAGCCACAGACCAGCTGTAGGAATTTTCATCTGCTAAGAACAGATCCTTGGTAAAACGAATGGGTCCTGATTACCCATTCAAGACCAAGCCACCCCATAATACTTTACATGACAACAGTTCCATTTCCCCACAGTGAGGATTCCAGCTAAGCTCAGAGGGAACGGGGAATTCCGAGGGGGGGGTGGCGGGTGACCTCAGCGTCTCCACTAATTAAAAAAAAAGGTGCCGGGGCCTGTGTCCGTGTGAGCCCGGGGTCCTCTACACCGAATCGATACTCTTGGTTGCTGCTGTCAACCTGGTTTGAGTTTGCCAGTGCCGACTCTGCTTACGCAAGAGAGAGAGAGAGAGAGAGCATAGACCACACACCCAAAGAACCAGCGAGTTCCATCGTCAGCTGCATAATGCAGGTTTTTCCAACGAGAAAAGTGTCCCGTTTTGTTCCTCGACCGAGCCGGTTGGGGTTCCCCTGCTGTTGATGGCAAGCACCCTTCTTCTTCCTTTTTAGTTTATGGCTCAGCTCTCCAGAACGGACTTTCCATGAAGAGGGACGACTCCAGAGGATCCCTCAGCTCCGAGCTAGCGGCCGGCTCCCCTGACCAGTGTAGCACCGGTGAAAATGTAATTTCTTTCGGAACGCCAGAGAATTCAGATAACAGATACCGCTTACCTCGTGCGGCTCTCTAGATTTGTAGAAGCTTCGCTTAGCAGAGTCTTGTCCAGGGGGCAGTCTACACGCGGGGAAAGCCCCGCGGTGGCTGTGGGTCTGCGCCCCGTCGGTGAGACATACGACACAGGGCATGAATACCAGTCGTCTAAACAGGTCTCCTATTTTATTGAAATTGTTTTTAACAGTCTAAATTGTTTTCAATTTTGTATGTGTACATTTTTACGCTGTATTTTTATGTTGTATTTTATTATTACATGAACTGTTGTAATCTGCCCAGAGAGCTTCAGCTATGGGGCGGTACAGAAATTAAATTATTATTATTATTAATAATAATAATAATAATAATAATACCACAAAAACTTTCCATCTTATCTCTCGATAACCAATAAAACAATTGCCCTGTTGCCCCAGTCCACAAGGTGCCCATTTCAAGCCCTAAAACGCCACGCCTCTGACAAAGCAGCACGGCTATTCCGCTGAAAAGCTGTTGCTTCCTAATAATCCAAATGTCCCCTTTTCTTCCACGCTCCCACCCTGCCTTGGGAATCTCTTGGCTGAAATAGATGAGGCGGAGCTCCACGCGCAGCAGCATCTCCCAGTTCGGGCGGCTGGACCAGTATGAGATCCGGAGCCTCCTACTCTGCTACCTTTACGTAATTAAAATGATTTCTGAAGGTCAGTAGCTTTGCTGTGCCCAAAAAGTATGTTTTGCATCTTTCCCATGCACAAGTGAATGTTGGATCAGAATTGAAGACGAGCCCTTCGTTTCCGCATCTGTGTCGTTTTGAGTGGTGGTTGGGAATATTCCTTGGATTTGGGCTCTCCAGTTCACCAGAGCGGACTGGAGTGACAAGCTGCAGTACCCCTCCCAGCCATGGCCATGGTGGCGCTGCAGAGCAGCAACGGTCAGATCAACCTTTCCTCCGCCCATGAACTGGGACCTGTTGCCAGAGTTTGAGCCTGTTGGTGTTACGAAGTCTAATGTCTTCAACAGTCTTTGCTCTTTCCCAATATATGGGATCAAGAGGCGAGTTGAAAGGAAAGGAATGTCAGAGAAGACCCTCGTGGGTGCAGGAATCCTTCTTGAGCACACAGTTGCTTTCACTTGTATGCATTGAAGCCTTTCTGTGACCTTGTGCGTAGGAACCTGGGCAATCCACCAGGCCCATGTCATCACACTACCCCATCTTTCATGAGGATCTCTGCATTTGAGAATTATTGCAGTCCCAACACATCTGCAGAGTGCAAGGTTCGGGAAGGCTGGGGGAGGGAACCGACCTCTTGAGCTGTTTCCTTTCAATTTCAGATACCTTGTTAGCCTACTGGAACAAAATATCCCCCCAGGAGCTGATGAATGTCCTTGTCCTTCTAGAGTAAGTATTTTATTCCTTGTGTGTGTCTGCATGAAGCGATAGAGGAAGGAGAAAAAGAAAATGGATATTCGCAATTTCACTCCACATTACCAACTCATGGGATGCTCACGGGATACACATTGGCCAGTCTGGGAGTCAAAGAACCAAGCTAAGCAATACGCAGGAGATGCTGGAACGGACCCCAGCTAGTTGCTTCTTTGTTTGTTGTTTTAAAAAAACTAAACGCAGCTGCAAGAGGCTGCAAGTTTTAGTAGAGGAATAAAATGGGGTAAAGGAACAGCTGAAACCCTTTATTTTCCTGCTATTATTCTACTCGGCACCCCCCCCCCCCCCGCTCGGTCCTGCCAGCTCATCTCCTCGGGGGGAAAGGTGTAGGACCTTCATATTTTTCCCCCTGGAGGAAGAAAAGCAACTTTGGGACAGCTGTTTTGAGCTGAATAAAAGTGGGAGGGGAAAGGGTTAACTGGCTTCCCCACCCACCCACTAAAACCTCAACTTTCCGCAGCTACTTTTCAGTCATACCCCCATCTACCCACCCAGAAGGCTTGGTCTCCTGCATAGTGAGGCCCTTAAAAATGGAGTGTGTTGGGGACACAGTAGGAGGGTGGAAAACCAAGGCAGGATCTACACTACTGCTTTATACTGGTATTGAAGTGCAGGGACAACTGTTGGGGCCGATAGACACATCTACACCAAGCAGGATAGAGCAGTATGAAAGCGGTATATGGTATGTGTCTTATGGGCCCCAACAGTTGTCAGTGCGCTTCAATACCGCTGTAAAGCATTAGTGTGGCTCCTGCCTTTTATATACCGCTTTCATACCACTTTCATAGTACTGTACCCCCTACTTGGTGTAGATCTGGCCCAGGTATCCTGTTCAACTAGAATAAAAGAAGTGGGTTTCCTACCAATAAATAAATTTCTATTTAATATTACAATATAGCTTATACGTCAATTGGTCTTCTGTTGCTTGTACGCTGGGCATGTTGCCCATCACCCCGGGATTCTAAATTAAAAAGCTGCAGTGCGTTTGGCCCAGAAGCGCCGGAGGTGTGTTCACAGGACGTTGCGCAAAGAGAATAACAGGATGTGAGAATGCCACTTCAAAAAAGCCACAAACTAATGTTTTGGGCCACAGGCGAGCATCATTGTTGTGCAGAGCCAGGGCCTTGTGGGGGGGAGGGCGGGCATGTAACAGAAATGTAGAAGCACAGTGAGAAGAGATTGCGTGAGCCATCAGCTCCAACCCCTGGAAACGTGGCACCTGATGTGCCATTATAATAATAGCCTTACGTGAAGAGAATCTCCAGTCCATCGTTCTGCCTCTGCTAGAGGTCCTTTGCCTCGTGGTGGTGGTAGAGAAGCGGCTGAGGGCGCAATCCGATGCACGTTTAGGCAGAAAAAAGCCCTAGAACTCCCAGCATGCCCCAGCCAGGTGGCTGGGGCATGCTGGGAGTTCTAGGACTTTTTTCTGCCTAAACGTGCGCTAGATTGCGCTTTAATTCACTCATTCCCAATCAGGTCTCTTCCAGGTGTGCTGGACTACAACTCCCATGAACCCCAGCCAGCATGGCCAATGGGGATTATGGGGACTGTATTCCAGCACACCTGCGCTAAATCTTTGAAATGCGTTGTGTATGTGCTTGCATGTCGTTTACCACATGAACATTCACCTCTCTCTGTCTCTCTCTTGCTCCAGAGTATGTTTATTTCACTTCAGATATGTGGGGAAAAGAAACATTGCCAGGTATTATAAAAATATTATTATTATTATTATTATTATTATTATTATTATTCCTCAGATATATATATACTGCTTTCCTTGGAGGGATCAAGGTGGTCACCACAGAACATAACACCATCAAAACAATAATAAAATATAACAGTAAAGCAATGCAATAATCGAAACATTTAGTCTGCAGTAAAACTGCCTGCTTTACTGTGTGTTCTGAGCCATAGCTGGTTGTGCCGTTGCAGGGAGGGCGGGGTTAATGGAATTAGGCTGGTGGTGTTTGTGGTGGATAAAGCACGCTCGGCCCAGGGAGAGCGGCGGCACGCCAGAGGGCACTGTTGCCCATCTGATACTCCCTCAGACACAGGGAAAGCAAGGCAGCAAAGCTGCCGTCCCTTCTAGCTGGATGAAGAGAGCTAATCTCTGCCCAGTTTGCCAATTCTGGAACTGGGAATTTCCCATACTTTATAGGGAGAGGGCTGGGTTTTGGATACAGTGGGCCTCAGAGCAAAAGACACAGGCTCAGTTCAGACCACACGGTAGTCAACGCAGTGTGAAATCTCCACTCAACCGTTGAGTTTTTAGGGGGTACTCCCCACACAACACGTACCAACTCCACCGTTGTGTGACTGTGGGCTACCATGGAGTTGAGTACAATCCATCGCAAAGTTTGATTGACAGTTCCTCTGCCCTCTCTCCCTGGTCCTTCTGATGGTATCCCACCAGCCATTGCTGGAAAAAAAAAACCAATCCCGGCCGCTCTCCTAGAGCGGCACTCACTCCTTTCGCCGCTCTTGCCGGGGAATTCTGTAGCCAGTGGGGAAAGTCAACGCAACGCAACGGAAAACTCCACGGAGCCCACCACACAACAGGCCACACAATGGTTGTGCAGGAACTCTCCTCCACACAGCACGGATATTCTGCGTGGAGTGGTGTAAAAGCTCCGCCGTGGAGTTCTAAAACCACCGTTGAGAAGCATGTTGTCTGAATTGAGGCACAGGCTGGTTCGAGGATTCAGTGCCAGGCAGTTCCAGGCAGGACGTTCCTACAACGTCCAGTGGTTTTCTAGTTTGGAGTCTCGGGGGTCCCTCCTTTTAGGACTCTTTCGGAATCTATTCTGTAACCCTTGGGGTTCTCCCAGGCCTGCCGATTTCTCTCCTTTGAGCCGTTTTGACTACGTAAGAGTCCACCATGAGAGAAGGAGCTTGCTGTTAGCAGACAGGGTTGAACTGCATCAGCCAATGGTCCCGCTCAGCCGGCCGCAGCTTTAGACGCTCATAAAAGGCCTCGTAAATCCGGGTTGCCCCCCTTTCCCTTTCCAGAGCCCACGATGCTTGGCTGTCCAAACACATTGGCATTGACAGGAAATCCCAGACGATGCCTGCCCTTCGTAGCAGAGCCGGCGCCATCCAGGCCCGCCTTCAGCACCTGAGCAGCCTGGACAGCTCATTTACCCTTAATCACAGTAGGTATTAACAAGGGGCATGTTAAGATTTTATTTGGTTTAATGTAAAAGCAAATGTATTTTTTCTGCAACTAAGCAAAAAGAGAGACATGAGATGACTTGATATCTCAAGTACTCTGTACAGTTGCCAAATCAAGTGCAGCTGGTAAGCATTAAAGACCAAGGTCATTTGGTTTCTTCCCTGTGTGCTGGAAAACATAGCAACATATGGGGAGATGTGCAGCCAACGCTGTGATAGGTCCACAGTGCTATAAATGTACAGCATGTGGAGAAACAGTGTGGGTGATGATGTGGGTGATGCTAGATGGGACGTTGTAGAAGTTGTGGTTGGTGCTGATTAATACTGTGTGAAGATATTAGAGGAATGTTTTGTTCTCTGTATATACTTGTACAGTAAAACTTAGTATAGTAGTTTAAAACACTGCTGTGTCTGAGTGTTTTCTGACTACCAGGATATCTGTCTGCTACCAGTGAGCTCTGCTGTCATTCCGCTGCTGTGTGCTTGCACTCTGTACATGCTCAGAGAGTGCAGTGCATCACAAACTCTGACAGGGCAGAGCTGCTCCGGACTGCGGCGCTTGCTCTGCTTCCGTTGCTGCTGCTGCTGTTGTTCGGGGCCGGCCCTGCCGTTAAGCAGAGCCAGGCAGTCTCCTCAGGCAGCAGATGCTGGAATGGGTCAGCAAGGTGTCAGAGATCTGGGTTGCCACATGGCCCACCTTGCGCCTCCTCAGCTAGCCTGCTCCCTTCAGGGGTGGTGGAAGACCCTTTCCCATCATTGGCGTTGAAGAAACGTTTAACAGTCAGTCCAGTTGGTGGGAGGGTGGCCCTCCCCCCAATTATGGAATGATCTCCCCAACGAAGCCCACCTGGCACCAACATTGCTTCCTTTTCGGTGCCGGGTCAAGACTTTTCTCTTTTCCCAGGCATTGAGCTACATGTGATGAGATTTCACCGATCCCAGATCTGTTTTTTTAGGTTTGGCTGATTTCTCAAAGTTGTTCGGAGAAGTATGTTACCTTTGTCTATATTGTTTGTGGTGTGCTTTAATGGTTTTCATTTTTTATATCATTTTTTAATGTTTCAATCTTTCGTAAACCGCCCAGAGGGCTTCAGCTGTGAGATGGTATGGAGATGTAATCAATGATAACAATAAATAATTTTGTTCTGTGCCTGAGAGAGCAAAATATCTTGGGCTGGCCCTGAGGCTGATCACAGATAAGAGGAAGCCGTGTTTTTTTTACGAAGGTCTGAACGGCATGGAATTCCCTGCCTCTGGAGGTCAGGCAGGTACCAACTTTATTTTCATCCATTGTTCCAGGAAGCTTTCCCTTTATGGCCAGCTGCGGTTTATTTTGCAGTTTGCACTTTTGTCCCTTTTTTTAAAATCTACTTTTAATGTGTTTTTATTCTGTTTCATTTTGTCCACCGCTCCGAAATTCTGAATGGGGAGCGGTATATAAATATTGCAAATAAAGTACCTAAGCAGATTTGCGCGTCTGAAAACACAGGTTAGAGGCACCAAAGAGTCTAGGGATTTTCTGACTTCCATTTTGCAGGCAGGAACCCAAATCGAGTGTCTGATGAATTTGCGGGTGAACTGGTGTACTCCTTTCAAACCCCCAGAGCCTGAGTTGTAACCCTGGCGGTGAACCTCCTCCCGTTGCCTTCTAGAGTGGTTCATTAGAAGTAGCGAAGCAGTGATGCTCGCCGGTCAGTTTTCGCACGGCTTTTTTCGCCCCAGGTGCTGGCACGTCGGAGGCAGATGTCGTCCACCAGGCCTTGCTGGAGGGCAACACAACGACCGAAGTGGCCCTCACTGTCCTGGACACCATTTCGTTCTTCGCCCAGTGTTTCAAGGTGAGCCTTGAGCTCCAGGCAAAGGGTGCCTGTACAAGAGCGATTTAAAGCTCTTTCAAGGCGCATTAAAAAATTTGACCTCTACCAGAGCAGAGGGCAAATCGGGGGTCGAAGCGCTTTTTCTGTCCGATTATGCGCATTATCGAATGCGCGTTAAATAGCGAGTTTTAATTTACTGCAGGAGTTGAAGCACCTTATGACCATGTAAACAAGCGATGCTCCGCATTTCAACCACTTTAAAGCGCGTTCCATACTGCCGGTTATGCGCTTGTATAGGGATTAGACGTAAAAGCGATGGCGAGAAGATGCGCATAATCGGACAACCGGGCGTCAAGCCGAATTCTTGTAGAGGGGACCATAAGCGCGGGCTTTGCCGAGGGCGCCTGTCCTCGCTGCTGGGCTGAGCCGAGACGTGGCTTTCCGAGGCATTGAGACCGGTAGCGACTTCTTGGTTTCCTTCTGGCTGCTGTTGTTCTGCTCGCCGCCTCATTCCGCTTTCCTTCATCCGCAACCACGGCGCCGCCAGTTTAGTTTTAGTGAGCCTTTGCAGTTTCCTTTTTGATAGGCATTCATGCTGCTGCTACTTTTCAGGGTTTTAGTTCCCTGTGGCGCCTTGATCCTTTGGGGGGAGGTATGGATACTCTTTTGTTTATTTTAATCTGGGTTGGAAATCTCCTTGGAGAGGGATAGATAGATTTTAGAAAGGCAAAATTTAAAAGGCAGAATATAAATATCAATGATAAATGAAAAAATCATAACAGACCGCCAGATTGTGGCAGTCTTGCTGAATACATCTAATAGTATTTATTTATATTTATTTATTACTTTTATATACCGCCCCATAGCCGAAGCTCTCTGGGCGGTTTACAGAAATGAAAAGATTGAGCATTAAAAAGTCAGTATACAACATTTTTAACCATAAAGCATAAAACAGCTGATATTTTAAACATTTTGAACTTTTAAGCCTGGCCAAAAGTTCAGTTCAAAACCTCAACTTATGCTGTTAAAAATGCCTGGGAGAAAAGAAAAGTTTTTGACCTGGCGCCAAAAAGATAACAGTGTTGGCGCCAGGCGGGCCTCATCGGGGAGATCATTCCACAATTGGGGGGCCACCACAGAGAAGGCCCTCTCCCTTGTTGCTGCCCTCCGAGCTTCCCTTGGAGTAGGCACCCGGAGGAGGACCTTAGATGTTAAGTATAGTGTACAGGTAGGTTCATGTCGGGAGGGGCGTTCCGTCAGATATTGTGGTCCCAAGCCGTGTAAGGCTTTATAGGTTGAAGCCAGCACCTTGAATTGGGCTCGGAAACGTACAGGTATACCAATGTGTGTATACTTCCTGGCCTAAGGTGTCCCTGATTTAAACTTGAAAATGGCCTGGTTCGCACATAATGATAACCCTGTATATGGGCTGCGTATCAGTTGTCATAGAATTGTGGGTTGCTGTTGACTCGTGGTTTGTCTGCGAACCGACACTATGGTTTAGCGATGGGTTGTTAACCATGAACAACCCAGGAAGAGGAGCCATGGATTGTTGTTTTTTGTGTGTGGGGGATGGTGAACTCTGCGTTGTTCATGGTTAACAACCTATAGTTAACCCATAGTGTAAGGTGCACATGTAATGACAACCCACATTTCAGCAACAGCCCATAATCAGCCCGTACTCTGGGTAGCATTACATGTGAACCGGGTCAATACATTCTTTGACGAAAGCTTGAAGGAACTGGATGTTTAGCCTAGGGAAGACTGTGGGAGGTGGGAAGAGTGTTGTGGATATTCTTCAAAGGCCAGAAGGGCTGTCAAATAGAAGAGTGTGGCTCAATTCGGACGACACGATAGTCAATGGTGGGGCAATAATCAACTTTACAGTTGTTCAACTAGGGGGTACTCCCCACACAACATGGTAATAAATAATCAACTGTGGTGTGGATGAGGATCAGCGCTGAGTTGACTATGGCAGCTTTCGGATGACACGATAGTCAAAACAACTGACGATTGTTTCCCCCACATCAGTTGTTTATTGTGTTGTCCGAATTAAGCCTGTGTCTAAAATTCCCCGTCCATGGAAAGCTAACATGTCAGAGGAGGAGTGCACCACTCTACCCTTCTCCCTAATGGGCTGACTTTCAATCCGCAGGGAGTTTATGGCATGAGAAGATTCAAACATAATATTCTTCCTCTCCAGAGAATGCAACCAAAGGAAACAGGAAATACATGTGGCTGTGCTGCACATATGCTTTATTTATCAGTGGATTATGTGAAGTGTTTTTATGCCCCTCCTCAGCAAAAAAGGCTCCTAGGACAGCTCATACGTGATCAGTTAAGCCGGACAGTCCCCGCCTGCAGGCTTGCAATCTAAAAAAGACACGACACTAGAGGAGAAAGGAACAGGGAGGGAAGAGGGAGAACATGAATTCTTTTACCAGGGCTGTTGGGATGGCCCTGCTCTCCCGCTCATCTCCCGTGGCACGGCCTGCTTACTTTGCCCCTGACTCTTGTGTAATAGCTCGGTCTTAGCTTTGGCTTTCCAGGGCTGTCGTTTGCCTGCTGTAGAAAATGGTTTTCTCCATTAGGAGCAGGTATCAAAAGCTGCTTTCTGGAGAGTATCCGATGAGCCTCTCTGTCCAAAGTCAGCCGTGTCTCTTCTTCTCCAGAACCAGCTTTTGAACAACGACGGGCACAACCCGCTGATGAAAAAGGTTTTCGATATCCACCTCGCCTTTCTCAAGAATGGACAGTCCGAGGCGGCCCTCAAACACGTCTTTGCCTCTCTGAGGGCTTTCATCAACAAGGTAGAAGAGTGTGAGATCCTTAAGAATCAATAACAATGAACAATAATGAATGATCATTGACAATAACTTTCAGCCCATTTTATGATGTTTGTATCTGCCTTGCAAGCTCAGCGTAGCTCCCAGAGCGCTCTCCTCCACCAGTTTCTCTCCTGCCCCGAAAGCTGCCTCCCATGACACCCCCCCCCTCACCCGGCACCTGCTTCCTCTTTTGGGTCATGCAGGCTAAAGCGTCTGTGCTTAAAACATTAAAAATAATGTCGTGGGTTTTATACGCACACACGCACTGATTGAAACTTGCAAGTCAAGAATTGGATTGATTTATTAAACGGAATTAGGGGTGACTATTATTAATTATTATTTTTAGCCTTCATGGACTTCAAGGGTCTCATGCATGTTTTTCACTTCCACCCCTTTTATCCTCACAACAACCCTGCGAGGGAAGTTGGGTGGAGAGAGAGCGATTGACTGGCTAGCCCAAAGTCACCCTGTGAGTTCCATGACAGAGGGTGGATTTGAATCCAGCCTTCCCCAGTCTTGTGCCTTCCAAATGTGTGGGACTACAACTCCCATCATTCCCAGCGAGCATGGTGCTTGAGGATGGGAAAAGTGATTGAGTTTGAATCAGCCTCAGTCCCCACATCTGCAATATGGGTTTAATAATGCCAGCCTACCTCAGAGGGCTGTTTCACAGATTATTCCAATCTTGTGTGTAAAGTGTCTTGAACACTGAAAGGACTATATAGATCAGGGATGGGTAATGCATGGGCTTCCAGATATTTTTAGACAGTAAATCCCATCATCCATGACAATTGGCCATGCTGGCTGGGGCTGATGGGGTTTGGAATCCAGCAACATATGGACATCCTCAGATTTCTCCACTCCTGATTTATATTATGTTATATTATGTTGTATTATATTACATTATGTTGGGCTTTTCTACGCAAGGCGTTTGTTATGCACTCATCGCTCCCTAATCATGGGCATTTGCAGATCCTTTAGATGATGATTTGACCCTCCAGTTTTGCTTCTGTGTCTAATCAGGAGGTTATTTTAGATCAAGGAAAGTGCAGCATTTTGTTGTGGAAGCGAAAGAAAGTGTGATTTTCTCTTGTAAATTTGTGCTATTCCGCTATACCACAGCGCCACCTAGAGGTTATGTAGTGGAAAAGTAGGAAAGGAAATGCTCTTCCTGCAGTGCTCAGATTTCAATTCTGTAACAAAACCAAAATAGATTCAGTGGATCAACAGCCTTGTGTAGAAGAGCTCATAGTATTGGATGAGATTGTCACGCCTTTTAAGGAGAAAATTACCCCTTACAACCCCTATTTTTAACCCCCGGCCATCTGCTTGTCCAGTTCCCGTCGGCCTTCTTCAAGGGGAGGGTGAACATGTGCGCGGCCTTTTGCTATGAGGTCCTCAAGTGCTGCACCTCCAAGCTGAGCTCCACGCGGAACGAGGCGTCCGCCCTCCTCTACCTCCTCATGAGGAACAACTTTGAGTTCACCAAACGGAAAACCTTTTTAAGAACTCACCTCCAGGTCAGTGAACGAGGAAGTACATCGCAGGGGCAGGGGACGGATTGCTGGGTGTGGACTGGAAGCCAGCTCAGTTTTGCAGGAATTGATAAACTAGACCAGGGTGCCCTGCAGGGTTACTTAGCATGACTGGTGTGGATAATTTCCTTCCTTCAGTTGTGATCTGGGATTTGAATAGATTTCCCTCCTCTTCTTCTTGATTTCTTTGGGGGGGGAGTCATTTCCTTAAGTACTTTGTTTTTCAGAACAGAAAGTAAAAAAAAAACCAAAAAAGTTTTGCAGAATGATAGAAAATGTAATGTTTTCATATTATAACATTCAAATAAAGAATTGGCTGTACCTGTAATTAAATATCCCAAGTAAAAAAGAGCTTCAAATATGAATGACAGCTTTTTGGCTTGTTCTGAGTTTCTGTCTCACATTATTATTATTATTATTATTATACCCCATTTTTCTTCCAAGAGATCAGGTACACTGTTTCCTCCTCACAGCAAACCTGTGGGGTAGGCCAAGCTGAAAGAGGTTCTCCCAGGGAGCTTCAGGGCTGAGTGTGGATTTGATCCTCAACCTAGTTCAAAACTCTAACCCGTCTTTCCCAGCCTGGTGTGTCGATTGCAACTCCGTCGTCCCCAGGCAGCATGGAGTTGCATTCCAACATATCTACAGGGAACCAGGTTAGGGGAAGAAGGCTGCTCTAACCACTATACCACACAGTCTCTCAGCTGCATGAGTCACTGTTTGGGCATATCTACTGAACAGAAGGAGGCCAACCCATTGCGGTGACCCATGCAGAGAGAATAACAAGCAACCTCTTCCAAGGATAGCTAATCCTTCCCCATCAAGAATCATCTGCCCCCAGCAAAAGAAATGGAGCCGTAGCTCAGGGGTGGAACCATAGCTCAGGGGTAGAGCCCCTGCTTTGCGTGCAGAAGGTCCCAGGTTCAATCCCCAGCTTCTCCAGGTAGGGCCAGGAAAGAATCCTCTCGGAAACCAGAAGGTTGGTACTGTGGAGAAGGCTATCAGTGGCTACTAGTCCTGATGGCTATGTGCTACCTCCAGTATCCGAGGCAGTAAGCCTGTATGCACCAGTTGCTGGGGAACATGGGCGGGCGGGTGCTGTTGCACCCGTGTCCTGCTTGTAGGTTTCCTGTCAACAGCTGGTTGGCCTCTGTGTGAACAGAATGCTGGACGAGATGGACCTTTGGTCTGATCCAGCAAGGCTCTTCTAATAGGCTAAGTTGGACCTAAGAGAGCTTTCCGACTGAGGGGGGGGGGGGGGAGATGCAGCAGATGGGCTCAGAGGAAGTTCTATTTAATTGAACGTTCTCTAGTGGCACAGAGCTGGGGATTGCGGTTTGAGTGCAACCAGAGAGGTCAACATTGGCCTTCCTTGGATTTTCACGTGCTGGCTGGCACATGTGTGGGCTTAACAATTTATTTATTTTTGAAAACAACAACCCCCCCCCCCCCCACACACACACACACACACCATGTAACCACTCCTGTTTCTCTGATAGATCATTATTGCTGTGAGTCAGCTGATAGCCGACGTGGCGCTCAGTGGGGGCTCACGATTCCAGGAATCGCTCTCAATCATCAATAATTTTGCCAACAGTGACCGGCCGGTGAAGGTAGGTTTGATTTCCTGAAAGGCCAGCCAATGCCACCGGACTCCAAGGAAGTACGCTGCCTGTGTAAAGCAACCACATACTCAGGAGTTTTAAGGAATGCACATGTGTGTGTGTGTGATCACTTGACAATTTATTTATTTATTTATTTATTTATTGCATTTGCATATCGCCCCATAGCCGAAGCTCTCTGGGCGGTTTACACAATATACAAAAATTAAAACTGCAAAAACATACAATATGCATTTAAAACCACTATAATAACTTTAAAAAGCTATAAGCCTAAAAAACAAAACAGGCTCATCAGATATTGCTAAATGCCTGAGAGTGGAGGAAAGTCTTGACCTGGCAGCGAAAAGATAACGATGTTGGTGCTAGGTGGGCCTTGTCGGGGAGATCCTTCCACAATTGGGGGGCCACCGCAGAGAAGGCCCTCTGCCTTGTTGCCATCCTCCGAGCTTCCCTCAGAATAGGCACTCGGAGGAGGACATTGGATGTTGTTTGTCGCGTACGGGTGAGTTCGTGTCGGGAGAGGCGTTCTGTCAGGTATTGTGGTCCCAAGCCATGTAAGCCTTTATAAGTTAAAGCCAGCACCTTGAATCGGGCTCGGAAACGTACAGGCAGCCAATGCGAGCGGACCCAGAGTAGGTCAAAGAGAGCAAGGAAATGCCTATTGATGCGCAGCCTGCACACTCCTTACACGGCAGTTGCTGTGGTGACCATCGGGCATTCTTCCTGTTGAATGAAACAGACTTGGCTCAAGTCATACTGTGACAGAGGAGGAGGACTCTGAAAGAGCAGTTCCGGGAATACAAGGGTGGGACAAGAGGTCCTGCCCTCACTCTGACTTGGCTTTGTGACAAGACCATATAGTTAAGAAGCCAAATCAGAGCGAGGGCAATGCTTCCTGCCTTCGCTCTGAAGCTTTCCGGATTGGGAAGGAAAGGGAATGGCCCCCATTTGCAATCAGGAACATGTTCACGGCTGCTCCCCACAAATCACCCCTGTTCATGTCTTTGCTCCCCAGATGGCCAAAATGTCCCCCTAACTTCACATCTGACAAACAGAATGGTGAAATGGGGCAGGAGGCTGCCGGTGTGCTTCCAAGGGAGCCTAGTCCCTACACATCCTTATTGGCAGCCGCTTCACTTGAACACTGGAAGTGTCCAACTTAGGCAACGCATGGCCCTTGAGAACAGTACAGGAAGATGCAGTGCCAAGTTTGTGAGTTCAGACCTCACCTGTAGCCTTGTATTGGAGTAGCATCAGTAGCCCTGTGCTAGATTTCAGGCTTCGCAAAGATACAGAAGAACAGAGGTTCAATCCCTGGCCTCTCTCCAGTTAAAGATATCTGGTAGCCAGGCTGGGAAGGACTCCCCCCCACCACCACCTGAGGCCTTGAAGGATCACTGTACTGAGCTAGATGGACCGAAGAAGTATAAGTCAGCTTCAGACGTAATTGCCAATACAATGTATGTGGTTCTCTTACCGTAGAGGTGCAGAGGAGTGAGCCCTTCCCCCCCCACGTTCATCCATAAGGAATTATAGCCAAAATGGCAGTTCTCAGGTGGATACCTGAAGTTCAGGCTGTGTGTGAATCTTTTTCCCCTATATCTGTGGCTGCCTCATGATAAGCCTGGCTCTGCCTTCCACTCCATCTGGATGGCCCAAGATGATCTCTGGGGAGACAAATAGCCAGAAATACTGACTCTTGGGTTCCCGTGAGCCTGATTTGTCTTTGTTCCAGCGAAGGTGCTCTGCATGCAAGGAAGCAACAGCCATTGAGGTTTCTTTTTTTAAGCCTTGCATTTCCTTTTCGGTAAGAAGTTGTTTCCTGCCTGGTGTTCTGGCACATCTTCTTGCAGCCTTGGCCTAACGCCAGATGTTGTGACAGGTTGTGCAGCTGTGTGGCGTGTCCAGGCCTGTGTGGATTCAGTGTAATTTGGGTTTGGGCACAGAACTTCAGTTCCCCCTCCCCCAAAAAAAGAAAAGAAAAAGCAAGTTTTTAACCTTTATTCCTGTAGCTATACGCTCAGAAATTTATGAAAGATGCAGGGGGGATTTGGAAAGTCAGAAGTCTGCAAAAACAACAACACAACAACAACACGAACCTACCCGTACACTACTCTCAACATCTAAGGCCCTCCTCTGGGTTGCCTACTCTGAGGGAAGCTCGGAGGATGGCAACAAGGGAGAGGGCCTTCTCAGTGGTAGCCCCCCAATTATGGAATCATCTCCCTGACGAGGCTCGCCTGGCGCCAACATTGTTATCTTTTCGGCGCCGGGTTAAGACTTTTCTTTTCTCCCAGGCATTTAACAGTGTACATTGAGTTTTTTCTTTTTGCTTTTGATCCAGAATAGTTGTTTTAAATGGATATTGTATTTGTACTTTGTTTTTATGCTTTTTATGCTTTTTAAATTTTGTATATCAGTTTTTAATGTTCAATGGTTTTAATTTTTGTTAAACTGCCCAGAGAGCTTTGGCTATGGGGAGGTATATAAATTTAATAAATAATAATAATAATAATAATAATTTTTATTTATTGATTTTATATTAATTTAAATATTTATAAATATTTAAATAAATAATACTAATAACATTGCATGGATGTTTCATTGATGGAGAGTTTACTCCTTTCTTGGTTCAAAAAGAAACTCGCGTCCATTTAAGGCTTTAAAGATTAATCCCGGCTCTTGAATTGAGCCCGGAAGCAAACCTGCAGGCCATGAAGTTAACCTCAAGCTGGCACAGTGTGGTCCATTTCGTTAGCCCTCACTACCAATCTGAGAGCGACGTTTTGGATGAACTGACGTTTCTGGACTCTCTTCAAGGGCTGCCCCACATCGCGAGCCTTACAGTAGTCAAACCTGGAGGCTACCAAGGGCATGGATAGGTCTTCCCAACTCCATCATTGAACTAAAAAGTAGCCACGGGTCTTGAGGGAGTGGCTTCAAAATATTTGGAGTGTGATCATTAGATTAAGGTTTCTGATGCGTGAATTCCTTTGTTTTTTTAGTGATTGAGATGAATTATTCTGTACAAAATAAAATTTCATGAGCCGACAGGAAAAGACAATGGTGGGGCGGGGGACATATCCCCTTCCCCAGCGATGCTGTCTCGTGGCAGTGGGGTGGGACACCCCCTTTTTTAAAAAAGTGAACATTAAAACTTCAGGAGTTCTGTCCATAGAGCTCTCGCATCCCATTCGCCCGCCCTGACCTGGCTTCTTTTTTGGGGAGCAGACAACAGCCTTTCCTTCCGAAGTCAAAGACTTGACCAAGAGGATCCGGACAGTGCTTATGGCCACGGCTCAGATGAAGGAGCACGAGAGGGACCCCGAGATGCTGGTCGACCTGCAATACAGCTTGGCCAAGTCCTACGCCAGCACGCCGGAGCTGAGGAAGACGTGGCTGGACAGCATGGCCAAGATCCACGTCAAGAACGGAGACTTCTCCGAGGTAGTTGCTCTGGCTGATGAATTAAATGTATTAGACTGGTGTTTGTTTCTGTTGATATCTTCAGTGTCTCTAAGCAATATTTGGTTGTAGAAGTTGGAACTGGAGGTTACAGTTTATGTATGTTTGGAAGATTTCTTATGGGACAGAATTACTCTTGTTTAACCTCTTTCATAGTCACGTTTTATTTGTAGTGCATGTTTGCTTTTTGTTTGTCATTCAAAACTGGAAGCGTTTGTTCACCACACTGATCTCTGCCTGTTGTTTTGCAGGCAGCCATGTGCTACGTCCACATTGCGGCGCTGGTAGCAGAGTTCCTTCACAGAAAAAGTAAGTGTCTGATGTGGGGAAGAGGTTGGTTTGGGTGGGGGGAGTATTGAAAGGTGTGTTCTGTGTTCCGGGGTGGTTCATGCTCACCCAAAGCAATCTTGGAAAATGCAGGTCATAAAATCTACTGGGACAGAACAATTCATGCGGACAAGACAAAACCCTGCAACTGACCAGACTTAACGGTCATAGACAAAAAAGAAAAACACACTTACCTCATTGACATAGCAATACCGAATGACAAAAATGCTGTTGAAAAGGAAGAGGAAAAGAGAGACCAATAGGCACCACTGGCCATGGAAGTTAAAGAGGCACAACTAGCCTCAGTGGCATGAAAGCCCTTCTGTTAGCTGAGGCTAATGCGCCACCTGAGATGCCAGCTGGACGGAGATAGTTTGACTACAGTTATCCATGTCCCGGTGACTTCTAGGTTGGATTACTGCAATGCACTTTATGTGGGGCTCCCATTGAAGACAATTTGGAAACTGTAGCTAGTCCAGGCAATGAGATCATATCTCGTTTGTATTGGAACAAGGCCACCAGCTCCTGGAAAGTTTGTGAGTTCAACTCAAAGTGCTGGTCTTAATCTTCAAAACTCCGTAAGGCTTAGGACTCCAATACCTGTTGGCCATCTTCTCTGGTCCCACATCAATCTGTCGGTCCTCCAAGATCAACTGGGCAGAGATCCTTTTCAGTAGTGGATGCTCACCTTAAGAATATCCTCATTACATCAGGCAAATGCCTTTCTGTTAACTAGGCTTTTAAGAACCACGAATGTTTCTCATTTTCAACTTACAACAATTTCAATTTTGCTGTCTCTTTGAATGGACTGCTGCTCTTTTAGTTGGAAGACGTAAAACCATAAGAGAAATCGTAGTTCTTGAAAACGTACATTATGTTTCAGTCATGGTCTTAACGCCTTCACTTTGGAACTTCTGTTTTGTGACTCCAGTTTCCCCTTTTCTTCTTCCTGTTGCAATGGGAGGGAAATGTATACATCCATATATATATATATTAATTAATTCATTCATTTTTTAAAAGAGGGAAGTGAGACCCTTGGCAGGACTCACTGACCTGGCCAAGGATGTTGCGGGTTTGGAATAGAACATGGAACAAGCTTTGTGGTTTGAGGCTGGTTGCTGCCCTGGATTAAAATGGACTTCCCAGGGACTGTTTATCCTGGCAATGTCAGAAGTTGAATTCAGGACTGTAGACTTTTAGAGAACGAATCTTATACTCTTTTCTTCGAGCATCTTGTTTGTTTGTTTCATTTCTATACCGCCCAATAGCCGAAGCACTCTGGGCGGTTCTCCAAAATGGATTGACGGTCAGCTTCTTTCATTTCAATTAGCCCGCCTTTTGCAATAAGGAAAGCCATGTTAGCTCTCAAGACACACCATCCATATGCATAAATAAAATGTATTCAGCTTTCGGGGCTTATACATCCTTGGCAGTGGTTGGGAATGCAGAGTGTCTGGAATATTTTAAGAGCATGGATGTATTATTGTTATTATTAATATTACTATTATTTATTACATTTGTATACCGCCCCATAGCCGAAGCTCTCTGGGCAGTTTGCATAAGATTTCGTGGGCAGTAGAGCCCAGCAGGTAGATCAGTCGGCATTACCGTATCACAGGTGCTGTAGAGTGCTGTAGCTCACGGGCGTCTTTTACTTTGAACGATTGTTAGCTGCCTTCAGCTCCATTTGCTTGGTGGAAAAGTGGGTGTTGAAATCAAATAAATCATCACCATCATTTATTATGCAGTTACAGACCCATTAGAAACAATAGCAGCTGGATGTCAAATAACTCCCAAGGCGGCTAGATTCTGTGCTGTTGTAATTGCATGCCAGCGTGGGATATCATCGGACAGTGATAATGTTTTAATGTTTTAATTTTTAATGTTTTAAATCCTATATTATTATGAGCAGGATATGTACAATTCAATTAATTAAAAAAAATTACTGTTTATCTGTATTTTTAATTAATTATTACTTTTTTAATATTATTGCACCTTACCTTGTTGGCCTTGTGAATATGACTGTGTTTATAGTGCTACTCTACTTTGCTGGTCTTGCGACCGTAATAAATTCTATTCTAATAGCAGCCGGAATTAAAACCATAAAAACACAATCATTAATTCATTATACAGCAGGCTAAAGAAAGTTATTAAAACATACACATATTTAAAATATATAAGCGTAGTTAAAACACCTGCTACAAAAGATTGAAAGCAACAACACAAAAGTTACAATTAGAATGAGGAAATCGTCTTATGGGGAATGTCCCCTTGTTCCAGTTTCGTTAAACTCTTTGATCTGAACCACATCAACAATTGTAATCCCTCTCTTTCTGTCTCCTGTCTGTAGAATTATTTCCTTCTGGATGCTTGTCTTTCAAGAAAATTACACCCAATGTCGACGAAGAAGGTGCAATGAAAGAAGACGCTGGAATGATGGATGTTCATTACAGCGAGGTAAGGGAGACTTACTTGATTGGGCAAGGAAAATGTAAGAACGCAATTCTTTCTGCACAAAAGTTCTGCAGAACAAAACCAAGAGATGCCTTCAATTTTGGGGAGGCTCTTGGGGGTTGCATTCCATTGGCGGGGGGGAAGGACCAGAGACAAAATAGGGTGGAGTCAGAGGCAAAGGGCGCAGGGCAAAAATAATAGCAGATTTTAGTGTAAAACACTAGTAACTAAAGCTTAGGAGAGACATTTCAATCTTTTTAAATGGCGGGGGTACAGAGGCAAAAACGGGAAACCATGAAACATTTGGTGGTCAGGGGAAAGACAGTGCAACCATCTGGGGAACCCCTGGATGGCAGGATTGGACCCCCAGGCAGGCCAGATCTAGTATGTGTGTGGTTCCGCACCACTAATAGAAGGCAATCCCCAGTAAATAGAGAGCTACCGCTTTGCTTTCTTTTTGCAAAGTTTTGAGCCTTTCCCCCCTTTTTTTTTCTTGCCTTCTGTTTGAAGTCAGTTGAGTTTGGTTATTAGGTTTTCTTGCTTGTTCCTGTATTTTTCCATTCTTGTTATAAACCGCTTTGAGCAGCCGGAGTAGTACATAAATATTTTAAATCATAAATAAATTAGTTTTAAAAATGGCGGCAGGGACTGGCCAGTCTACTGAACCCTCTCTAGACTGGACATGGAAGTCTCAATCGTCATGTGTGATGCCATTTAACTATTGAATGATGAGCTGCCGAGTGAGGCCTCCTGGTCAAGGAGAGGGGAGAAAGACATCTTGTCATGGTCTATTACTTGGCCTGCCATAGATCTCCGCTCCTTGCACCTCCAGAGGTTTCTTCTTCTCAAGCATCCTCCACAAACTGGGAGGGGGGGCAGAACCTCAGGCCCAGGGTCCCAATCTAGCCTGCCTAGGGTCCTAGTCAGGTCCTTCAGGGCTCCCCAGATGGCTCCCTTCCCTGGCTTTCCCTTTACCCCAATTATTTGGGGGTTTCCCAGCTTTTCTGCAGGGTCTTCACCATTCTTAAAAGTTGATATGCCCCTCCTAAGGCTCTTCCTGGCAGTAAGTGCTTAAGGTAAAATACGTTGGTTCTTTCGGCGACACCCCTTTTTGCCTTTGGCACTGCCCACCATTAGAATGCGGCCCCCAATTGCCCTCGAACTGAAAGAGGTTCAACAGCTCTGTTCTAGCGAGAGAGCTGACACATATTCAACCTAGGTTAGTCCATTTAGATCCCATTGAAATCAACGGAACGTAAGTTGCTCACAACAAACTTTTCACGCTGATTTCAGTGCAACTCACATGGGCTGGATCCAACCCTAGGAATCATCTGACCTAGTGCTCCATTTCCTTCTTAGTTGGCAAATGTCCACTCAGAACAGCATTTGGATATCAGCAGCTTCCTCTTTTTTCTGTGTCATCTTCAGGAGGTCCTGGTGGAACTGCTTGAGCAGTGTGTTGACGGCTTGTGGACAGCGGAGCGTTACGAAACCATCTCGGAGATTTCCAAGCTGATCATCCCAATCTATGAGAAGCGACGCGAGTTTGAGGTAGCGGCGCTAAAGCTGGCTTAATCTCCTACTCAGAATTCTGCGGAAGGAAAGTGTGAGATCCAAATTATCCATCAACTGTTGCTTTTATGTACAGAAGGTCTCAGTTTCAATCCCCGGCTACTCCAGTGAAAAGGAATCAGGTCGAAGCCCCTTCTCTGCCTGAGCCCCCTGAAGAACCATTGCCTATCAAAGTAGACCAGCCTTCCTCTATCCAGTGCCCTTGAGATGTGACAGATTACGAGCTTTTCTACACGAGGCATTTATTGTGCGCTTGTGATTCCTTCCTCACAGCTGTTTACAAGTAATCCTCCAGTTTTGCTTCTGTTTTTCCAGAGCACTTTCCTAGGTGTTTATTTTAGAACAGGGGAAATGGGGTATTATTTCTAAAAGCACACTTTCTAGTTGTGTATTTGTGCTGTTCTGCTATAGCACACCGCCACCTAGAGGTTATGTAGGAGGAAAACAGGAAAGGAAAAGCTCTTTGTGTGGTGCTTGGATCTCAGTACTGCAAAACCTAAAGCAGATACAGCGATTAACAACCTTGTGTAGAAAAGCTCCACACCTCATCTGACCATGCTGGCTGGAGACCATGGGAGTTGTCTGAAGTATCCAGGGATTGCCTGCCGTGTCCAAACCAATAAGTGAACCATTGGCACAGGACCGGGGGCAGCAGGAGTGCATTTTCTGGAATTTGCAAAACAACCGGGCGACCAGTGACACCCTGAACGCTGCTTATTGCGCAGACCCCGTCTCCATCTCAAGGCCCCAAAGACATTTAAACATCTCAGAAGTAAATCTTTAACACGGGAACACGATCTCTCGGGACAATATTCATCCCATCCTGAAGGTAGCAACAGCAGGTCCTGATCGTTAAATGGGTTCAACCTGTCCTGTTCTTTGTGTGTGTTTTATCTTCAGAAACTTACCCAACTGTACAGGACGCTCCATGGCGCTTACACTAAAATCCTGGAAGTGATGCAGACCAAAAAGAGGCTGCTGGGCATGTATTTCCGGGTTGCTTTTTATGGACAGGTAAGCGCATCAGCCTGCCCGTGAAACATGTTGTGTGGATCCGCTCGCCAGAGCCGACGGCTGTATTGGTCTGCTGCAGCTGGCGGGTGTTATTTGAGGATTAAACAACCCTCACATAACCCTAAAACAGACAAACCCACAAATAACCACTGCCAGCCAGGTTCGCACAACATGATGAGCCATGGTAACCCCCAGCTGGGGCTTACATACTCATAATGGCAGCTGGCATGCTCATCCTGGGTAAATTAACCCATGTTGGGCTGTTAAGTCATGCAAACCAAGTCATCGGGTTAGGGTTTGAAGTGTAGCTTTAAGGCCATGAGGTCTCGGACTGTTTTTGAAAAATGAAAGGAGATTCTCAAGAAAGGGAATTCTACACCCAGCAACACAGTCATTGTTTCTCCCACGGGACTCTCTCGTACAGGTAGTTTTGAGCGTAGGGTTGGCAACCGGTTTGCGCTTGCCCCATTGCTATTTAAGCCCTTCCTAAGTGTGTTACTTTTGGCCTGTTTCTGATCAACGATAGGCTTTCTTCGAAGAAGAGGACGGCAAAGAATACATCTACAAGGAGCCCAAGTTAACAGGCCTGTCTGAGATCTCCTTGCGGCTGCTGAAACTTTATGGGGAGAAATTTGGAGCCGACAATGTCAAAATCATCCAGGATTCAAATAAGGTGACATCAAAATGCACGGCTGCTCTTGGCAGCGCCCCCCCCATCCCATCATAACAAATACAGGAGTGGGCATTTCAGAAAGGAATGGAGATGTTATCCCAATGAGTACCATTTTGTTTATTTAAGGCATATTTATCCTGATCCTCAGCCAAAAAAGGCTCCTGGAGCGGCTTACATACCATCAGTAAAACAAGACAGGCTTACAATTTATTTATGTATTCATTTGTTTATTAAATTAAATTCAGTTACAGAAATGATAAAAATAGAAATAAAATCACAGAAAAATCAACAATATACAACTAATAAACAAGCCAAAGCGGCCAGATTGGTAACAGGGACCAGAAGGTTCGAACATATAAGACTGATTCTGGCCCGCTTGCATTGGCTGCCTGTATGTTTCCGAGCCCGATTCAAGGTGCTGGTTTTAACCTATAAAGCCTTACACGGTTTGGGACCACAATACCTGATGGAACACCTTTCCCGACATGAACCTACCTGTACACTATGCTCAACATCAAAGGTCCCCCTCCAGGTGCCTACTCCGAGGGAAGCTGGGAGGATGGCAACAAGGGAGAGGGCCTTCTCTGTGGTGGCCCCTCAATTATGGAATGATCTCCCCGATGAGGCCCGCCTGGCGCCAACACTGTTATCTTTTCGGCGCCACGTCAAAACTTTTCTTTTCTCCCAGGCATTTTAACAGCTCAAGTTGAGGTTTTGATTGACATTGTGGCTAGGCTTAACAGTTAAAATGTTTTAAAGTGTTTTAATGACAGCTGTTTTATGTTTATGGTTTTAAATTTTGTATATTGTCTTTTTAATGCTCAGTCTTTTTAATTTTTGTAAACCGCCCAGAGAGCTTCGGCTATGGGGCGGTATATAAGTGTAATGAATAATAATAATAATAATGATAATAATAATAATAATAATAATATATGATATCAGATTGCAAGGACTAGGATAATAAATAACATTACAGGACTCAGATAGTAAAAACCCCAAATACTAAAATATGTTATAAGACTTTGGAGAACTGGAAGATCTGTACCTGGCACTTGGAAGGTTGCAGGGTAGGCACCAGGTGAGCATCCCTTGGGAGAGCCGGCCAGGTCCAGGGGCGTGCCACTTAAAAAGCCCTCCCTTCTGAGCCTCAGTGGGAGGGCTTGGAACCCCTGGCCGGAATCCCTATCACAAACCATGATCTGTGGTGTCAAGTAGAAGGAAGGGTCAGGCAAGGGCCTGGGAGAACCAATCAGACCGCTTGAGGTAGGAAGCTCCTACCGTGTTGGCTGTAGACCATTGACTGGCAGGTTCATGAAGAGCTCCCAGCCAATTGGAAGGATGAGTTAGGATGAGGTCATTGCAGCCAGCCAAGGACATCCTCCAGCGACAGGGAAATCTTCCGAACCTTCGAAGTTGAGATATCTGCTTCTGGGTGCAGGAGAGCACCAACACCTCATAGGCCGAGATCCAAAGGCAGCCCAGGGCCGTTCTGTGTTATTTATTTAAACGGTAGCATAAATACTTCATCTAAGATTCAAGTGCATGTTTCTGAAATGCTAACAAGAACATGCAATGCATATGAGAACCACAAAACACGGGAAGCCATGCCTAAGTCAGCAGGCGGCAAGTTCACAAGATCTTTTGAACCTGCATTTAAGAGACACTTTGCCAAACGACTTAAATGCCATTTCAAAGGCCAGGTGGGATAAAAACAATTTTGCCTGATGCATTAGGGATGACAGCGTAGGTGCTGGGGAGACTTCTCTTTGGGGTGCCCCAGCTGGCAAGAGCTTCTCTCGGGCTGCCCCCAACCTGACCTTTGATGGTGGGGGCACCCAGATGAGGGTATCAGGTCATGAGCAGATCATGTGGTTCTTCACTGCAGGACAGTAATCCCTGGATCAAGTGTATTGCTGAGTTGGCCTCTTCCCTTTCCAGTTAGTAGCTTCCATTTCTTTCTTCAGGTAAATGCCAAAGACCTGGATCCCAAATATGCCCACATTCAAGTGACTTACCTGAAGCCCTTCTTTGATGAGAAAGAGCTCTCGGAGAGGAAGACCGATTTTGAGAGGAGCCACAACATCAACCGATTCGTGTTTGAGACGCCATATACTTTGTCCGGGAAAAAACATGGGAGCGTGGAAGAGCAGTGCAAGAGGCGGACGATCCTCACCAGTGAGTTTACTTCCCCCTGCTGTGAGGTCAGAGCGTATCAACCAATGGCACTGAAGGATGGGAAACAGGCAGAACGGTCAGAGGCCAAGGAGGAAAGTTTTATGGGAGAACGGAAAGAGGGCCCATCATGTTAGTGGGCCTTTAGTTTTTGATGCTATCATGTTTGCATCTTTATATACAAATTCACAAAACACATGGAAGTGGAGCTATCTGCTAACTAAAGATTTTCAGTCCATTGAATGCTAGATGGTTAATCCATGAAAATCTATTTAAATGCCCGTTTTAAAAGCTTTAGTTGATCCCAAGGTTGAAAAACTGCATAATAATAATAATAATAATAATATAATATAATAATAATATTTATTTATTTATTATCCTCCTCTCCCTCAGGATCGAGGCGGGGAACAACACTGATACAAATTACATAAAATACATAAAACTGATTAAAAACATATAAATGCAACAAGTCCACCAGTATTAGTTCAGCATCTTTATCGCCCTCATTCTACGCCAAGCCTTAGCTTCTTGCTTTAAAAACCTCCAAGCTGGATTACTGGGATCCACTTTGTATAAATTCTGTATAGAGATTTAAGCTGGTGCAAAGTATTATTGCCAGACTGCTGTCTGAGGCCGGCCGGAGTATTCATTCTTATTCCATCTTCATTGACTACTTATTCATTTCTGGGTTCAATTTAAGCTGCCGGTTCTTCGCTTGAAACCCTTGAACAGGTAGGGGCAGGGACCTTCAGGATTGCCTTTCGTGATCTCCATTCGTAACGGGTGGTGGGGTGAGAAAGGCCTTTTCAGTTGTGGCACCCCTTCCAGGGAGGCCTGGGTGGCCCTGTCATTATCTGTGTCCTGTCATTTCATAAAGACCTGGTGTGTGGCTCTTTAAGAAGCCCTCTGAGATAGATTAAGTCTATGCTGACTTTTCTTTTTCTTTTACTGCTGATGAGATGGGGAAGGTCGCTTTGACTCCTGGGTTTTTTGCTGACTGCGTTCTTGGGATGTTTCGCTGTGTTTTGAAGTTGTTTCAGATTTTATTTTTAAATGCTCGTAGCTGCTTTGAGCTCCTCACCAGAAACGAAGTGGGATTAACCAATGTTTTTTCGAAAACCCATAAATAAATTGGAGCCACCTGGGGCCGTCCCCAGCTCCTGAAAGGAGGGCTGTTTTGAACTGAATGTGGCATGTTCAGGCACATGGCGCCACCAACTCTGTTTGCTCTTTCCGTCCAGCGTCCAACTCTTTCCCCTACGTCAAGAAGAGAATTCCAGTCAGTTACGAGCAGCAGGTCAACCTGAAGCCAATTGACGTGGCAACCGACGAGATCAAGGCAAAGACGGCCGAGCTACAACAGCAATGCTCCTCCCCAGATGTTGACATGATCCAGCTCCAGCTGAAGCTACAGGGCTCGGTTTCGGTGCAGGTAAGTGACCAGGAATATGTTCTCCTCGCATGCTTGGCTGGAGGCAAATTTGCTTTCTAGAAATCATTGACTAACTTTTCAGAATCCTGTAGATTCTGGGGCCTTCTGAGCCTACCAGATGTTCTTTTTTCACCAGTGGTAATCTCCAGAACATTGGTGCTCCTCCACTACTGAGATTTTCTTTCTAAGCTCCCCAGGGCAAAGGCTGTCATAGTAGTCATAGTAATAAACAGGATCGCTGGCTACTTTTGGTATGATCGGGATTGTGAGCGTTCACACATCACTTGTTTGTGCTTGGGTATTTTTAGTGTCTTGGAATCATGGAAATAGGGATTGGAGGCCCATAAAGGCTGGAGCTGCTCGTGTGTGCCCTGCAGCAATGGAGGGGATGGGAACCAGGAAGGGTAAGGTGAAGGAATGAGAGATGCTCTTCTGTGTATCTGTTTGAGAATCGCACTACTTAGTCGTAGTGCAGCCATACTGTCTAGCCCGGAACGAGAAGAGCCACGGGGAGCATGGTGGCAATCTTTGAACACCTGAAGGCCTGTCACATGGGAAAGGGCAATGGCGTGTCCCCTGCTGCCTCAGGTTTGATCAAAGAATTAATTACCTGGGGGCGAGGGGGCTCTCCCTGCCTTGGACGTCTTCACACGAAAACTGGAGGGCCACCAGTCAAGGGTGCTGTGGCTGCATCCTGCATGGCAGAGCCTGCACTGAGTAGGGGGTTGGACTAGATGGGCCTACAAGGTTCCTTCTACAAAATAAAGTGCTTCTTTACGTAACACGCCGCCCTGAGATCCCAGTGATCTAGGGCGGGATACAAACGCTTTCATGAATTGAGTAAATAAATAAAACGTCATTCGTGTACGGAATTCTCGGCCGCAAGATGCAGTGAAGGCCTTTGGCTTCGATGACTTTCAAAGGGGATTAGACAAGGTCATGGAAGATGGATCTGTCACCGCCTACTAGTCCGGATGGCTGGCTGGAACCACCAGAGGCAGAAGGCCACTGAATGCTCATTGAGGTGGGGGCAAGAGCAGGAGACACGGCTACTGGTTTCGTGCCCTCCCGCTCGTGAGCTTTCCGGAGATGGCTGGCTGGCCACTGTCCGAAGCAGGATGCTGGGCTCCGACAGACCTCTGCAGGGGCACTTTTTCCATGGGTTCCCCCTGGTTCTCCTCTCCCTTGGCCGGCATCTGCACGACTGAGCTTCTGTGTTGTCCTCCCTAAGGTTAATGCCGGCCCGCTGGCCTACGCACGGGCTTTCTTAGATGACAAGTACTCCAGCAAGTATCCGGCCAAGAAGGTGAATGAATTGAAAGAAATGTTCAGGTAGGGTTATTTTATTTGCAGTTGGAGGCATTTATTCCCCGATTCTCTTCTGTGATGGAACGGAAGGGGCTGGGCAGGGCTGGGGAGTCCCCAGTGGTCTCCTCATCCAGGCAGTGACCAGAGCCAGACCTAAGATGGCTGCTTTGAGGATCCCACATAATTGGCGCTTCTATGCCCCTGCATGGGTGAGCATACCAAGGATTTCCTGATAGTACTTCATTGTTCGATGTTACACTTTTCCGGCTTTCCTGCGGGCGCCCAGAAAAGCCAGGTGTGAGGCCCTGCTGGCAGTCCATTGGACTCCCCCGCTCCCAGCTGTGTTTATATATCCTGTTGCTTAGCAGCACAAAATTCTTCTCATAGCTCGGAACCTCCAGCGTGTCATAGCTTAGAATTTCTGTGTCACATATTGCCACACATCACCGTCGCGGTTTAAATATAGAAATAATTGTGATAATGATCATGTTGATAAGTTTCCTACCTTGGCTCGAGCCAAATATCTCTTAAAGGCACCGTGCTGATGGTTGCCAGGCTTCATCCACCTGAATTAAAAACTGACACACACACCCAAAAAAAGATGATGATGATGATGATGATGATGATGAATAAATTTATTTCTTACCCTCCTCTCCCTTTGGATCAAGGCAGGGAACAACATTAGTTCAATAACTATATAGATCAAATACATAAATTATTTAAAAGAGTATATAAAACAATGAACACATTTTAAAATTCTTGGTTTAAGTACTCTGTATTATTTATTTATTTAAGCATTAGCTGCCTTGAGCCCAGACCCAAAAAGCAAATGCAGAGTTTAAGGAAATAAATCAAACTTCCAGGGGTGAATTCTTTTGCGGTGAAGCTAATTCCTTTGCCCTGGCAAGGCTGCAGCGATGGAGAAGGCGGAAACCTATCTGTGATCCTACCCAAACACATTCATACCAGAACCTGCCTGCATTTGGGCGGCATGACATACAGCTGCCGCCTTTCACCTAAAGATTAGCCCATCCCAGCCTATATGTGCCAAAGTCAAAAGTGGCCACCTATTTCTTTTGTGGCTACTCTGTTTGCCTGGTTCAGTTGGCCCATGGCATTCTGAAAAGAATTGTACACCCCATAAATCCCGTGGCACCTTAAACTTTAAAGGAAACCGTGGTGTTTATCTCCCTCCAGGAAGTTTATTCAGGCCTGCGGAATTGCCCTGGAGTTCAACGAACGCCTAATCAAGGAAGATCAAGCTGAATACCACGAAGAGCTAAAGTCCAACTTCAGGGACATGGTGAAAGAGCTTTCAGACATCATACACGAACAGGTAGGAAGCAGTCAGGCCGCTCTGAAAGCAAATGGACGCAGAGTCTCTCCAAGCGTTGCTAAGCCAGGCATGAATGATTTTTGCTGTGTACTAACACTTCTGCTGTGCCCTTAGTGTCCATGGCATCTTACAGAGTTACATCGGTGATACGGACAAGTCCCTGCTCCAAGGAATTTCCAGTCTAAAACAGACAGTGAGGAAACAGCGGAGGGAGGGAAGGAAAGATGAGGGCCAATGCCATTGCGCAGGCGTATCAATCTTGATTCAAGCTGGGGGGGAGGATGAAGAGCAGCATTCCCCAACCTGGTGCCAACTAGATGTTTTGGATTACCCAGCATTCCTGGTCATGCTGGCTGATCCCGATGGGAGTTGGAAGCCCAAAACTTCCGTAAGGTACCAGGTCAGAGAAAACTTGGATTCCCTAACCAGCTGCAGGGCCGACTCCAGGTTTGACAGGGCCATGGGCAAAGTACTCTCCAGGTAAACAGCGGGCAGTGCTCCGCACACACACACACCCCGGCAGCCAGCTTTAGCCACCATTATTCATTTCCCTCTGTGCTGCAGAGTAATGCTGTGTTAGGGGCAGGGTGAGAATTAAAATGTCCGCCGGGCCCTGCCACCTGGCAATGTCCAGAAAAGAAATAAATGAAAAAGGGGGGGGGTCCTTTTTGTAGGGGTCAGCAGTGATGTACTGGAGCCAGAGCTCAAAGGGATGCAGCGCCAAGCAGTTCTTTATTAGCAGGGGTCCTGGCATCATCTTCCGCCCCCTAAATGTAGTCTCAACACATCTGGAGGGCCGCAGGATGGGGAAGGATGCTGTAAATTATGACGATTTGTGCCCACAGCCTGTGATTGCCACATACAACTTACTATGGCTGAGCTGAAAAGCCCCCCCCTCCAGTTTCACTGCTTACTTACAAATGGCATAATTGGGGTGGGGATTATGGTTTCGGGGGTGAAGATGGGGGCTGCACAGGCTCTGCCAACAATACTCCTCCTTGCAGCTAGTGGTTACTGTTTTGATTTCCTGCTAGCCTCCGAGGAACAAGGGCCCACGTCGTTACATAATGTTGATCTTGAAGGGTGGGGATGTCATCCATCACTGCAGAAATGGCAGCAGTGAAAAACAGTGAGGTGGGGGTGGGGGGTTTCACAGCCGCTTCCCCCACCCCCAGTGCCGACTCTGGAGCTGAGCATCCTCGACGGACAACGTTTGGCTCGGCTTCGGTTCTGACACACTTGGTTCCTGCCTTGGTTCCAGCTGAGAGTTCACGGTCCTTACAGAAAACCCACCAAGGTAGACAATTGGCATCCCCAGTCCATAAACAGCTGGCAGGAGGACATAATTGGGGCTGGTGGCAGGCAGGCAGGTGAATCCAGGCCCTGTTTGTTCTCACCCATGTGGCTGACAGCCAGCTCGGCCCCCCCCCTCCCCAGTGGTGCTGAGATCCGACATCCTGAAGCCTGGCCCTTGCTGAAGTTTGCCTGTCTGTTCCACTTTGTCCGCAGAGGTGAGCTGTGGCAATCCAGCCAGAGTTCCTCCCTAGCTATCTGCAGTTTGATTTGCATATCGGTGGCTGGAGTAGCTTCTGCGTTCCGTTAATAATTCTGATGGGGAAAACAGAGCCTCAAACCTGTTCCCTGAGTAAAAGGCCCATTAGGAGTCACCTGGAGCAGGCTGGTACTGTGATTCACCAGACTTCCTTTGGATGGCTTTACAAGGGGGTTGGATAAATTCCTGGAGGCGAAGGCTATTAATGGCTATTAGTCCTGATGGTTATGTGCAACCTCCAGTATCAGAGGCAGTAAGCCCCGATACACCAGCTGCTGGGGAACATGGGCGGGAGGCTGCTGTTGCAGTCATGTCCTGCTTGTGGGTTTCCCATGGGCAGCTGGTTGGCCACTGTATGAAGAGAATACTGGACTAGATGGTCTGATCCAGCATGGCTCCTCCTCATGTCCTTAAGACTGTTACACACCCACCCTTGCTGACCTGGGGAAATACAGATGCCCTAATCTGGCCTGTCCCAAGAGTTACATCATTTAAGACGATGTTGGAGAGTTGAGCACCAACAGGAGCTACAGCGATCATTCTAACCCTGAAAGGTGAAAGAGTTAACGATGTTTGTGCAGAAGTCCTGTTGCAGTTAGGGGACTACAGACAAAGCCGGCTGAGATGAGTGATCACAGGCCCCGTTCCATTATGTACAGATTGCATGCAAGAGCCAAAGGAATTTCAAAAAACACGTTCTAAAGCAAGCATGCTTTTAGCCCCAGTAAGCCCAAAACGAGGCTTCAGCCCCAATGCCTGCCCTATATTTGTCCTTTCCCAAAGAATTTGGGGTAGAATCTAGAAACAACCCTAAGCAGAGTAAGGAGGGGATTTCCATCGTTGCGGAAATCAGTAGCGCATCAAAAACTTGACTAGATGACCTGCTGAATTTCTTCTGGTTTATTTTTAAAGCTACGTAGTAGACATTTGAGAATACAATCCTTGCTAAATAACCTCTCTTTCCCGTTCTCTTTTTGTGCTTTTTCTTTTAACGCTGCCTTTGCAATATCAGCTTTGAAGACAAGGTTGGGTAATGCCGTGCTTCATTTCCTTTTGGTGTCATCAAAACAATTTTGCTGCCGCAGGAAGTACAGAAGGGCTTGCTAACTCGGCTTTTGTTTTTAGATGTACCAAGAAGACACAGTCCATTCCTCATCGGTGTACAACACCTTGCACGTGTTCTGTGCCATAAGTGGGACTTCAGGGGATGGTTACGGCACAATCAGATCTCCGCCTGACTTTTAAAAGAGAGCCAGGAGCAACTCTTGACATTTTACAGACCTTTCTCAGGAATACTTGGAACGTTGCCTGAAAGACTTTAACCTCCAAACGCGTGGCCAGAATCAGCTCAGTATTTTGTTTTTCAAAGCGGAATCAACAGGCTTCCAGACAGGGTACTTGCTTAATTGACAGACCGACCAGGAAAGTGCCTCCTTACATTTTGTTCTGTGTTTTTGTATCTTTTTGTTTTTTTCTGTTTGCGTGATGTTAAATATATACAAGACACCAAAAGCATTTATCAGACCCCGTTGTACGGAAGAATGAACTTGAAAATGGTCCCGTGTAAAGATGTACAATGGAATATAATAAAACGCAAGGCTGTTTTTTTAAGTAAGCTGCTGCGTGTATGGGACATCAACTGCAGATGCCAGAATGTATAAGCTGCATCCTCTGTACCAAATATAGATATAATATCTACATCTCGCAACACCTCCATCAAGGAAGTCAAAAGGTTTCCTGAATATATATATATATATTCAGATTTGCCTACATTTACTCCTTCTGCAGTTTGATTACTACTGGCCGTAGGAGAGAGAGAAACAACTAGGCAGCATGTGCATGAGAGCTTAACTCTGGCTGCAAGAGATCCTGTTGGGATTCTCTGAGCTACTTTGGCCATGTTATTTCCTCTTTTCTTTGGTTTGTCTGGCACCAGACCGGAGGGAAAAATTGGTTTCCTAATCTTCAGTTCACATTAGCTTCGGAGAGACTTCAAGTTTTATCGCTGTCATCAGAAGAGAACGCTTTTCGGTTTCTACCGCTTCAGGGAGCAGGGGAGAAGGTTGTGCCTCTTTTCCCCTCTTTGAGGCATGCCTGCCTGTGCACATGGGGATTCCCTAATGGAGCATTCCCTGTTCAACATGACCACTGAGATATGAAAGGGCTCCTAGTCCTGGTGGCTACATGCTACCCCCTGGATCAGAGGCAACATGCCTCTAAGGTGATCCATGCTGGATCAGACCAAAGATCCGTCTAGTCCAGCATTCTGTTCATACAGTGGCCAACCAGCTGTCGACCAGGGACCCACACGCAGGACCCGCCTGCATCTGCACCCTCCCACCGGCAACTCTCAATACCAGTTGGTGGACAAGAAAAGTAAGTGAGGGTTATTGCACACATGTCGTGCTTTTGGGCCTCCCATAAGCCCTTAGTTGGCCACTGTGAGGAACGGGATGCGGATGAGATGGGTTTTTGCATTGACCCAGCAGGGCTCTGCTTATGTTCTTGGATTATTCTGTCGTGCCTTGGAAAACCAAAACAGCTCGTAAAAGAGAGATGGAACTTCTGTGGTTGCCTGATTTGTAAATATTACATCTGGTAAACATATCCAGAAACTCCCAAAAAGGCTAATTAATTTCAGCAAAACAAGGAAAGAGAGAGACTGTTCCAGGCTGATGTCATCGCTAAGGTCCCCTCTACAAGAATTCGGTTTGACGCCCGGTTGTCCGATTATGCGCATCTTCTCCCAATCGCTTTTACGCCTAACCCCTATACACGGGAGGCAGTGAAGCGCATAACCAGCAGTATGAAACGCACTTTAAAGTAGTTGAAATGCGGAGAATCGCTTGTTTACATGGTCATAAGGCGCTTTAACTCCCGCGGTAAATTAAAACTCGCTATTTAACGCGCATTCGATAATGCGCATAATCGGACAGAAAAAACGACTCAACCCCCGATTTGTGCTCCGTTCATGGGGAGGTAAAATTGGTAATGCGCTTTGAAAGAGCTTTAAATCACTCTTGTAGAGGCACCCTAACTTGTGGCTCACCTTCCTTCTCTTGACATCAAGAGTAGGTGTTGCCCCTTAGGATGGTGTTGGACTCTCAACTCCGAGCAGCCCCAGTTGGCATGTTCAGTGGCCAAAGATCTGCAGTCCAACATCATCTGGAAGCTGCCCATGTTTGCTTAAAACAATGCTTTGCTCCTCATTATTGATCACATGAAATGGGAGGTGGGTGTGGAGGGGAGGAATTGCATTGTATGGGCACTGTGAACATATCAACCTGCCTTCGCCTCCTCCACCCAGACATTGGCCCATTGGGCCCAGTACTACCTACTCACGTGGGCAGAAGCTCTCTGTGCCCTCAGGCAGAGAAGGGTCGCTTCCCAGCCCTGTTGCTCCTTGAACACCTTCAACTGGAGATATTAGGACTTATCCTAGAATAGTAGAGCTGGAAGGGGCCTATAACGCCATTGAGTCCAGACCCCTACTCAATGCAGGAATCCACCTTAAAGTATCCCTGACAGATGTCTGTCCAGCTGCCTCTTGAAGGCCTCTAATGTGGGAGAGCCCACCACCTCCCTAGGTCATTGGTTCCATTGCCGTACTGCTCTAACAGTCAGGAAGTTTTCCTGATGTCCAGCCGGAATCTGGCTTCCTGTAACTTGAGCCCATGATTCCAGGTCTTGTATTCTGAGATGACTGAGAAGAGATCCTGGCCCTCCTCTGTGTGACAACCTTTCAAGTCTTTGAAGAGTGCTATCATGTCTCCCCTCAGTCTTCTCTTCTCCAGGCTAAACACGCCCAGTTCTTTCAGTCTCTCCTCAGAGGGCTTTGTTGCCAGACCCCTGATCATCCTTGTTGCCCTCCTCTGAACATGCTCCAGCTTGTCTGCATCTGTCTTGAAGTGTGGTGCCCAGAACTGGATACAGTAATCGAGGCCTAACCAGTGCCGAACGTAGGACATTTGCCATCTACCACTCTGCCTAGTGGTAGGGCTGACCCTGGACATTTTGCATGAAAAGTGTTGTGCTCTGCCACTGAGCTATGGGATGTTTTCTATCATTATTAAACCTAATTTATGTATTTAATTTTGAACATTTTTATTCCATCCTTCTTGGGTAGGGGAGTTGAATCCAAGTGTAGCATATGATGCTGCCTTATCCTGAGTCAGAACAAGGGGCCTTCTTCTCTAGTAGTCTTCTCTCAGTTGTTCTGTAAAATGAGTCCTTGTGTATTGTTGCCCATGCGCAAGAGGGGGATTACCTACTTTCTCCCTTTGAGTCACTGATGCACACCTTCTCACTGGGCCCACCCTGCCCACTTCCCACAGTTACCATCTCACCCAAAACCATCACATCCACCACCACCCAACTGTCATGGGTCGTTGCCCAGTGAAATCCTCCCCAGAGCCGCCTTTTCCTCACCAAGCCTTTTTGAGATATGAACATGGTTCTTGGCATGAGAGGTTAACGGCCCTACGGAGCAGACACCAGGAGAGATTCAAACCTGTTAACGTCTCCCACAGTTGCAGGACTCCGTGTGTGTGTGCTCCATAAGGAAAGGAAAGAGAGCCTAGAGATCTCCTGCCCAATGCAGGTACGCACATATTTCTTTTGGATATGCAAGAACAGGAGGAGCTGCTCATTTGTTCTTTCTGTAGCTGTTGTTCTTGGGATCATGCAAAAGCACTCACACATGAAGCACATCCCAAATTATCTCCTGGTGCACAGATGCAATAAAGGGGGGTGAAGCTTCCCCCATTGATCTACAGCCTATCACACTATGGTTTAAAATACAGAAATACTAGAAAACTTCCTTGGCCTGAAAAAAAATACCAATTCCTCCAAGTCTTTGCTTTAAAATCATTAACACAGTGCTCCATCACACCAGCAATTTAGCGCGCTCGCCATGCCTAGTGTGCGGATTTGCAGCACGGTACTCACATGACGCCGTGCCTGTCCTGCTGACACCCCGCCTCTTCCCCAGCCTTTCCTAGAACGCTAAAAGTCTGGATTATTTTCCCTAAGCACATTTAAAGTGCCTTTAAGCCTCCATGTAGTTTTAAAGGAACTAGGGGCTTGAATGGATTGCATCAGGTACTGGCAGGGAAAAGCGATCTCTCCCAGCAGCTGGCTCCAAGCCTCAATATAAAACCCAAACCTTGCATCCCAGGCTCCAAAGCGTTTTTTAAAATCATACAATGCCTGAATCTCTGCAGAGACAGGATTGTACTCCCTCGATACCCCCAAAGAACCAGACTAAAGGGTCATTCCATTTTTGCCTGGCAGAAAGGCAATCTGGTTGAAGTGCTCATCTGACAGGACCTGACTGGAGAGAGAAAGGGGAGGGATGAAGAGCAAAGGAGCGAAAGAGCAGCTATTCATGTGAAAGGGATCATAAGCTTGACGCGCTGGTAAAAAAACGTGGAGGCAAATCGGGGGGGGGGGGGGGGAATTAGGTGTGATGGAGGTCATAGAATCACCCTGCCTCCAATTCTGCATCCTTCGGATCCCTGTATCCAGGAATGCCACTCAAGGAGAACAGCCCCATTTCTTTCCTTGTGTGATAATTCCAAGGAACACATTTATCTCTGCTTGACTGGTGTTCTGGTGGGACTTATATATACTCGGGATGCATCCAAAAGCATAGATCCCTTTGCTTTTCAAAGTATGTGTATCATGGGTGATCAACTGACCTGTGTTGATAACATTGCTATAATTAGGATGGGGATATGAACACGGAAACCATTCACAACAAAGATGCCTGAACTACTCCGCTTTCCAGCAATAGTAATTGTGTTGAATTTGGGCACTTGGAGGTTGGACCGAGCCAGTCATTGGCTCAACTCGGACGACACGATAGTCAATGGTGGGGTAATAATCAACTTTACAGTTGTTCAACTAGGGGCTACTCCCCACACAACATGGTAATAAATAATCAACTGTGGTGTGGATTAGGATCAGCGCCGAGTTGACTATGGCAGCATTCGGATGGCACAATAGTCAAAACAACTGACGATTGTTTCCCCCACACCAGTTGTTTATTGTGTTGTCCGAATTGAGCCATTGGCTATACACCTTTAGGGACACATGGGGAATCTACTGCTGAACTTCTGTGTGCCATACTGTGCTTGCAAGTGTACCTAATGTGACCACAGGAACACAGGAAGCTGTCTTTTAGCAAGTCAAAGCATTATTCCTTCTAAATTGGGTGTCGTACTGGCTGTGGCTCTGCAGGGTTTCAAGCAGGAGCCTTTCCCAGCAAGACCTAGAAATGCCAGGACTGAATCTGAAACCTGCGAGAAAACAGGTGCTCTGCCACGGTGATATGTAGCCTTTGCCACCAAACTATCACTTCAGCTTTTTTCCCGGTTCAGATGAGGAACAGCCTTTGCACACTGGCATGTCCATGGAACTATACTCCCTGTTTTTTACCTTTGCACATGAGTAGTTGCAGGCGTTCACACACCCACATATAGCAGAGGGGGAAGGGCAGGCAACTAGATATTGATTCGTTTATTTTATTAGACATTATTCGCTTGATATAACAAAATCTCTAAGTGGTTTAAATAATGATTTTAAATCGCTATTTGCTCAATTAAATAAAACAACCACAACTAAAGCAAAGATAATTAAGCAACAGGAACAATTTTTTTTAAAAAAAAAATAGAAAGCAATCCGATGGAGCAGCATCACGATCATCAAATACACGCTGGGAAAAGCTTGAGTAAACAGGTATGCTTGCAGGAGGAGTTTAAAACTCATCTCATTTTTTGTCTCCTGTGGGGGGCCACCACTGAGGAGCCTCGCTTTCGTGATGTCACGGAACACATTCTGTTGGTTGTGGATGAACTTATAGGGCATTAGGCAAATTTATAGTGAATGGGGCTATCGATGTCTACTAATCATGATGGATGTGCGGTACCTCCAGTATCAGAGGCAGGTGTGTGCACTGCAACCAGGAAGGCCAACCCTGGTAAAGGCTACTCCATCATCATCTGCTTGTGGGCTTCCCAGAGACACCTGGCTGGCCAGAATAGCAAACTGGATGCTGAATTTATCCAGCTCCAGGGCTTTCCTTATGTTTAATAGGAATATCTGGGAGCAAAGAGGCTTGTTTTTTCCAGGTCCAGAGACCCAAACAAAATATTATTTGTTCAGGTTATCAGCCCATCCCCATAACTGTTTTATGCAAAAGCCTCGAGCCTTTTATATACAGGTCGGTTGTGGATTATTCAAATAAAGGTGCAGAGGAACTGCACTTCCTGGTAGAAATGAATCAGTTCCTTTTTACGCCTCAGATCCCAAAACACCGAGCCTATCTACACTACTGCTTTGAAATGGTTTATAACAGTTTAAAACCGGTTAATACCGGTTTAAAACTGTTATAAACCATTTTAAAGCAGTAGTGTAGATAGGCTCACTGTGTCAAACACAGGCAAATGATTAAAGCTGCTGGGTAATTTCAGTGGGTTTAGAAACAACTGGAATTTTGCCTGCAGTCATTAGTGCTGTGGGAACACTTGACTGAGTTCTTTAAAAAAAAAATCCCCACCTAGAGATTTGATACTCTAAGGAAACTACTCACTAACCCACATTTATGTCAAAATCACTAGGCTTCCTAGATATGATCACAACCACCTTCCCCTTGCAGGGCTTTAAGAGATTTTAATCGTGAACCAAGAAGATACAAAAAGGTGATATGTGTCTGTGTGGCACAGAGAGACAGTGAGAGAGAAAGAGAACATTTCATGTTTGTGGTAAAGATGTCTGAAAAAACAATGGTTGCCGTCCACCAGTGGATCAATTAAAAATAATAATTGTGGATGCCAGTAAGGCTACAGTCCTCATCACACACCTGGAAGTAAGGCCATTGGCTTCAACTGGATTTAATTTGAAATAAACATGCTAAAAGATCTGTATGCCTTTACATACCAATGGTTACTCAGGTGTTTTCTCTGTTGAGTCACTAACATGTATGATCATGCAATGCTCGTTTTTTAATGTTTGTAATGCCTTTCTAATTTTCTTGCTTGAGAGAGTTTGTTATGATAAGTCAAACGTATAAAATAATGTTAACTTAGAAAAGTGATTAAACACACACACACACACTGATGTAACAGAAAAGCAATAATGGGCATTCAAAATGGAGAATGTTGTTTAGCCAGAGATCATGCTTTTGAGGCATAGGAATGCCACAGCTCAGTGGTAGAGCACCTGCTCTACATGCAGAATGTCCCAGGTTCAATCCTTGGATTCTCCAGGTAGGACTAGGAAGATATCTTGCCTGGTATCGTTGCTGCCAGTCAGTGTTGGCAAAACTGGGATAGATTGACAAGGGTCTGACTCAATATCAGGCTGCTTCCTATGTTTCATAATGACCACCTGCTTTGAGTACTGGGTCATACAGAGATGGGAAAGGTTATGAAAAGTAACAGGGCCTTTTTGTGTTGGCTCCACATCTGTAGCCCTCCCTCGCTAGAATGTTTCACCAAGCAAATTCCTTGTGGCAATCGGAAGGATAAGAAGGCTTTGGGGAGGAGGGGTAATGTGTCTGATCCCGGCACTCTGATCTAACAGGCTGTTGTATATTGCACTGAGTGATTTCTGGTTTTCGGTGGTTTTGAAATAAAAAATGATCCAAAGCACTTAGAAGGGGGTGAGACTACCCTCCGCAAATGGCATGTTGGCTTTTCTATTTACAAAACTCCAATGGAAATGAATGCAAACACATGCAACAATCTCATGGCAGATGGGAGGCAGCGGCATAAGTGTGCCAATAGGAAGGTTGGAGTCGGCCACATGTCACATACGCTGGAAGCAAGCAAAAGTATTATTGCAATAATACTACTGCTGTCAGCACATTCTGGCCAACTGCTGTAGAAATTCTTGGAAAGACTGGCGCTTATATCTTCAGTTCTTGTAGTGTGACGGTCAGGTATTGGCCTGGTTAAAAGAAGTGTAAGAGCTTCCTGAGATGAATTCATGGATTAGAAATTGCCTCATCAGATGTGTGAAGTGTTATCTTCTGTTGACAGGTATATAGTTTCATATATGAATTAAAAACTTACCAGGGTAAAAAAAAAATTCATCAAAATTGGATTAAATACTTTGCCCATTTCTAAATGCAAGCCTGTTTTCAAAGGAAAGAGCTGGACTGAAGAGCTTACATAAATACTTTCAGTAGTAAAATATGGGGGACAAGGCAAATTTCAGTGCACATCTCAAAGCAAAAAAAGAAGACTGGATACCTCCCTGGAGTATTGAAAGAAATATCTTTTAAACCAAAGTATGGGGTTAGAATGGAGATCAGTGTGAGAATAAATTAAAGGACAGAAAAGCAATTGTGAACAAAACTAACATTAGAATTCTACAGAACGAAGACCAGACCAGACCAAAGAAGTCCTGCCCTTTGTTGGTTTTGCTGCAGAAGGCTTAACACAGCTACCCCTCTGGAAATTGTTTTTTTGAGCAGCTGAAGAGGTTGCAAGACTCTGAAGGCTATGTCATCAAGGATCAAGAACATTTTCACACATATGGTTCAAATAAACCTTCAGCCATTCCCACACTGTTCATCGGACTATTTGGTTACCGTTAATGTAGGAAAGAACCATCTGTGATACACTTTGGCCAATATAGCCTTTATACTCACATTTGACTGGAGGATTCTGGAAATTATGGAGAGGGGTGTGGTTGGGGAAAGCTGTATGAAAACAATAACTAATTTAAACCTTGGGTATGAAAGCACCCAATCCTATGCCCACCTCCTTGGAGTCAGTCATGTTGAACTCGGTTGAACTTAGAGTAAACCTGCTGAGGATCGTGCTGGGAATGCATACACTGTCCCATATGTAAGCAGCTAAATACATGTATTTTATCACACACATAAGCACGGAGGAGTTGCAGTGACCGTGATACCTTGCATCATGTATGCACATGGCCATTTCAGACATTACGGTGTATACCTGCTCTTAATCTATAATGTGTGAAGTCTCTCTGAGCTCTTGTTTTGTGATATAGAACTCTGTGTGTGTGTGTGTGTTGGTGTATTATCTGAGCCCATGAATTATGGTGGGCTCGAGCAAATGAAAACCCAGAATTTTTGCAATTAAGATATGCAATGGCATCTTACGGCTCTCTGGAAAGAAAGAGGGAACTTTTATCATGTGCTGCTTTGTTTATAGAAATGCACAAGAAGACTGAAAGGGTTTTCAGTTATATCTGGTTACATTGATGGTGCTATATAAATAAATAAATAATAAGTTATGCAAGTTAATACAGAAGCAGCCCATTAGAGCTGGGGAATTAAAAATCAGGATCATGCACTTTCTGGGGATGAACCAAATTTTAAAATCGTATGGTAAGCAATTTTGGAGAGGTTAGGGTTGCTGTTGGGGTCAAATATTGAGGCACAGAGTGGATTATGGACAAAGGATTGTAGTGGGAGGCTTTGTAGCTAAAAAAAATTGTCCTGTTAGATTTAATATCCTCCCAACATTTGCTCAATGAAAATATTAGATTTCATGTCTCAGTAGTTATGGGATTTAAAATTTGGCAACCAACAAGCCAAACTCCCACACTAGAGGCATTCAAGTGGCAGCTGGACAGCCATCTGTCAAGGATACTTTAAGGTGGGTTCCTGCATTGAGCAGGGGGTTGGACTCAATGGCCTTAGAGGCCCCTTCCAACTCTATTATTCTATGAAAATAATCCAGCAATATTGTAAAATCTAGAGACATGCTTTGCTCAAGAATTTTTAAAATATTCATCTTGCAGTATATATAATGCTTTCAACCCCATATTTTTAGATCATCAAACTGAATACTTGAGTGGTTGTGGGCCAGAAGGTTCCAAAAACTAAATTCTGGATTAGGGTTTAATTTGTAGCACTGCCAGCAGATGTTTTCAGTGCTAGGGTATAACCTTAGAACATGTGGGAGTTCATACCACAGGGGAGCGGTTGAGAGTTCCCACACATCAGGGATATGGGGAGATGCTTTCCTATCAGGGAGAGGTGATGTTTCTACACAGACACAAGTCCTGGCCTGGCATCAACTTTTCTAGGAATTAAGCACTGTGTTGGAGGCAAGGATTGGGCATTGTGAAGTTATGGGTTAGTATTATTGAAAGTGAGGAGCTGTGGGTTTTACAGACTAGTGAGAACTTTGGAAGGGAGTCTGAATGTTTCATTATGTTCCAAAACCTGTAGTTTGTGTTGGGGTTACAGATTAACACCGTGGGCAAATGGCTTTGGAGATTTCAGGAGTTGTGGGTTTCAGATTAGCTGATGGTTATGTGGGGCTGGCCTGGGGCTGAAGTGGGGTGGGTGGATTAGGGGAGGATTAACATTTGCAGTTCAGCAAGAGCCTCTAGCAAGGTTCGTGAGTTGTATATGTCTTTAGTTTTTTTAAAAAAGATTGCTGAAATAAGGGGTTTATGAGGAAGTTCTTTAGCGTGCCATGTTCATTGATGCATGCAAGCAGAGGAGGCTTGGAGGACATACGGGGCTGCTTTCTCTGGGCAGAGAAAACTACCAAGATGGTTAAGGGCAAAAAAGTGGGCTACCAAATGACATTTTAATAATAATGAATAATACTTGCTATTACCTATTTAAAGAAACCAGTGAATTCACTGAGTAAGTTTAGCCAGTAAGTCAAATTTGCATACATTTGAATGTGAATACAGTTTTGAAGCAAAAACAGTACTTTGTGTTTAGATGATGCATACCTCTTCTGTGAGGGAAAACGGAAAATGCCTCTTCAAACTAGGGGTGACCATCACAGGGTTATCAGCCCTATTTGGGCTCACCAGATTTCCCCAGAGCCCACTGCTCAGCTCGCCGTTGTGAGCCGTGGACCTTTTCCCGTTCCTGTCAACGGCTGTGTTTTTTTTTTTTTTTTTTTTTGAAATAATTTTATTATTTTCAACATAATAATAACATAAAATACATACATAACCCTCGACAATCCCCCCCGTGCACCCCCACTCCATGAGACCTTCTCTTAATCTTTTATTCTATCCAGAAATTTATCGACTCTTTTGAAGGTGTTTGTCCCTTCCCCGATCTTAAGACATATTCCAATAGGGGGCTCCATATTTCCCCAAAATCATTTTTACTGGACATTCCCCTTTTCAATTTCATTTTACAGGTTAGCATATCATTCAAAGCCATATCCCATATTTCTTTATACCATTCTTCTATTGTATAGCTTCCTTGTCCTTTCCAATTTTTTGCAATCATTAGTCTAACAGGAGTCAGGAGGTTGTTTATCAATTCTCTCTTATTTTTGTCCTCTTCCCCTCTATCCCATATTGCTAGTAGAGCGAGCTTCGGGTTTAGTTCCACTTTACTTCCGATTATTTCACTTATTTCTTTAAATACCCTTTTCCAAAATTTTTGTACATATTCACAGCTCCACCACATATGGTAATAAGTTCCAACCTCCTGGCATCCCCTCCAACACTTTTTAGATATTTTTTTGTCTATCTGGTGAAATCTAACCAGTGTTAGATACCATCTCCACAATACCTTATAAAAATTCTCCTTAATTCTGATCGATAACAATTTTAACATTCTTGCGTTCCACAACCTCTCCCAGTTATATTCCTTAATTTCTCCATTTACGTCCTCTTCCCATACCTTTTTTATTGCTTTAAGTGAATTTTGAAATTCTTCCTCTATCAATAATTTATATATCTCACTAGTCAACCCTTTCTTAATTTCCTTTTCTTCTTTCCTACCTTTTGACTCTATTAATTCTTCAAATCTTGTATTATTTCTACACTTTTTATTTTTCAATCTCCATTCCTGAGTCCATTTCCCTAATTGTATACATTTAAACCATGCTGATTTTTGACCTATCAATAGCTCTTTAATTTGCTCATTATCCTTCAAATTTTCCATCCACTTTCTTAACTTAATTATTTCCTTATCTTTCAGTCTCGCTTCAATCTCCACTTTTAATACTCTTGGGAAATTCTCCACTACTACCACTGGGGCAAGTGGTGAATCTCCTGGTATCCACTTCCCCCTAAATTTCTCCCAGATCTCCACTATATTTACTAACAAAGGGTTGTCCAGTCCCTTTAATTCTCTCTTTTGAATTTTTTTAAAGAAAATATTTTTCAATTTATAATCTATTTCCCCAGTTTGCGTCTCCAACCACTCCAAATCTTCCTCCCCTAGAATACAGCTTATAACATATCTTAACTGATTAGCTATGTAATAATACTTAATATTTGGAAGTCCTAAACCTCCCTTCTTTTGAGCCTTATACCATAACCCTTTATTAATCCTAGCTTTCTTATCCCCATTACAATATGCGTTGATTATATTTTGCCAACTTTTCAACTCTACATCTGATATTTTAATTGGTAACATTCTAAACAAAAAATTAATCTTAGGTAAAATCTTCATTTTAATAATTGCTATTCTACCAAACCAAGAATGTTTTAATTTCTTATATACTTCTAATTTCTCCCCTACTTGTTTTTTTAAAGCTACCAAATTAAGTTCCTCAAGCCTATCTAAATCTCTATCAATGTTAATACCTAAGTAACGTACTATGTTTTTAAGTCTAAGACCCAACTTATCCTTACCTTCTTCCAACTCTTCCTTATTATAATTAAATAACATCATTTCTGACTTCCCCCAATTTACTTTTAATCCCGTAATTTCTCCAAATTCTCTTAAATGTTTCTTAATCACCTCAGCACTCCCTAGGGGATCTTCTACCGTCAATAAAGTATCGTCCGCAAACATATTCATTTTAATCTTCTCCTTTCTTCCTATCCCCTTCACTCTTTCATCTTCCCTTATTACATTTGCCAAAATTTCTATTACTATTGCAAATAAGATCGGTGAAAGAGGACATCCCTGTCTAGTTCCTCGGGCTAGTGTAATCTGTTGTGTTAACCCATCATTAACCAATATTTTCGCTTTATTATTTTTATACAACTTATCCATCACTCCCATAAATTTATCTCCAAACCCAAATGTTTTTAATATTGTTTTGAGTGCTGGCCATTCCACACAATCAAAGGCTTTGAATATATCCAATGCTAGCAGGCCTGCTTTTAAATTCCTTTTTTTTATAATACTAATTATATTTAATACTCTTCCCATTAAATTAGACATTTGCCTACACGGAATAAATCCACACTGATCTTTTTTAATATATTTACAAATAAATGTGGCCATTCTTTTTGCCATTATTGCTGTAAAAATCTTTGAATCTTGATTTATTAAGGAAATTGGTCTATATGATGCGGGATCCGTTAGGTCCTTACCTGGTTTCGGAATTAATATAATCAGGGAATGATCCCATGATGGCGGAGTCTTCCCCCCTTCTATTATAGTAGATGTTGACAAGGTGCTTGGACAGGTTCGTGCAACCACTTCCATATTGGATCCTTGCCCCTCTTGGCTAATAAAAGCTAGCAGGGATGGAACAACTGGCTGGGCCAGGGAAGTGATTAATGCCTCTTTGCAAGAGGGAGTGGTCCCAGGCCTCCTGAAAGAGGCGGCAGTGAGACCACTCCTAAAGAAATCTTCCCTGGACCCTGAAAATCTGAATAACTACAGGCCAGTAGCAAATGTTCCATTCCTGGGCAAGGTCCTGGAGCGGGTGGTTGCGAGCCAGCTCCAGGCACTCTTGGATGAGACTGATTATCTGGATCCATTTCAGTCGGGTTTCAGGCCTGGTTTTGGTACGGAAACAGCCTTGGTCGCCCTGTATGATGACCTATGTCGGGAGAAAGACAGGGGGAGTGTGACTCTGTTGATTCTCCTTGATCTCTCAGCGGCTTTCGATACCATCGACCATGGTATCCTTCTGGCACGACTGGCTGAGTTGGGAGTGGGAGGCACTGCATTGCAGTGGTTCCGCTCCTACTTGGTGGGTCGGCTCCAGAAGGTGGTGCTTGGGGAACATTGCTCGGCCCCGTGGATTCTCCAGTATGGGGTTCCGCAGGGGTCAGTTTTGTCCCCCATGCTGTTCAATATCTACATGAAACCGTTGAGTGCAGTCATCCGGAGTTTTGGAGTGCGTTGTCATCAGTATGCTGATGACACGCAGCTCTATTTCTCCTTTTCATCTTCATCAGGCGAGGCTGTGGATGTGCTGAACCAGTGCCTGGCTGCGACAATGGACTGGATGAGGGCTAATAAACTGAAACTCAATCCAGACAAGACTGAGACGCTGTTGGTGGGTGGTTCCGCTGACCGGATGGAGGGTGTTCAACCTGTTCTGGATGGGGTTGCACTCCCCTTGAAGGAGCGGGTTCGTAGCTTGGGGGTTCTCCTAAACCATCTCTGTCACTTGAGGCGCAGGTGGCCTCAGTGGCACGGAGTGCCTTCTACCAACTTCGGTTGGTGGCCCAGCTACGTCCCTATCTGGACAGGGATAACCTGGCTTCAGTTGTCCATGCTCTGGTAACCTCCAAGTTAGATTACTGCAATGCACTCTACGTGGGGCTGCCTTTGAAGGTGGTTCGGAAGCTGCAGCTTGTGCAAAATGCAGCGGCCAGATTGATAACTGGAACCAGTAGGTTCGAACATATAAGACCTACTCTGGCCCGCTTGCATTGGCTGCCTGTATGTTTCCGAGCCCGGTTCAAGGTGCTGGTTTTAACCTATAAAGCCTTACACGGCTTGGGACCACAATACCTGATGGAACGCCTTTCCCGACATGAACCTACCCGAACACTACGTTCAACATCTAAGGCCCTCCTCCGAGTGCCTCCTCCGAGGGAAGCTCGGAGGTCGGCAACAAGAGAGAGGGCCTTCTCTGTGGTGGCTCCCCAATTGTGGAACGATCTCCCTGTCGAGGCCCGCCTGGCGCCAACATTGTTATCTTTTCGGCGCCAGGTCAAGACTTTCCTCTTCTCTCAGGCATTTGGCAATATCTGAGGAGCCTGGGTCTGTTTTGTTTTGTTTTTGTAGGTTTTTTTTTGTTTTTTTTTGTTTTTGTTTTGTTTTTGTTTTTTGAAGTGTTGAAGTGGTTTTTAAATGTACAGATTGTGTGTATGTTGTATGTTTTTGCTGTTTTAATTTTTGTATATTGTTTTTAATTGTTTTTAATCCTATGTAAACCGCCCAGAGAGCTTCGGCTATGGGGCGGTATACAAATGTAATAAATAAATAAATAAATAAATAAAGTCTTTAATCTCGGTACTAAAATTCCTTTAAAAAGCTTATAATACTCCGACCCCAAACCATCCATCCCCGGTGATTTTCCTCCTTTTAATTTATCAATAACTCCCTCTATCTCTTTTTCCGTAACTAAACCTTCCATATAATCCCTGTCCTGTTTCTGCAATTTTATTTTCCAATTCCTCTCTACATATTCCAATATCTTATCTTGCGGTCCCGATCCTGATGTATATAATTCACTGTAAAAATCCTTAAATATATTTAATTTATCTTTCATTAAATTACAACTATTCCCTGCCTTATCCTTTATTGTCCCTATCATATTCTTAGCCTTTTCCAACTGTGTGGATCTAGCCAGCATCTTTGAGTTCCTATTGCTATATTCAAAAAAATCTCTTTTTAAATACAACAAATTCTTTTGAACTTGTTCTAATTCTTCTTTCTCTAATTCCTTTTTCTTAGCTTGAATTTGGGCAATTAGGCGTTTATCTTTTGTCTCCTTTAACTTTTCTTCCAAACTCCTTATCTCCTCTTCAATCTTTTTATTTTGAGCTTCCTGTTGTTTTTTTAATGTACATCTTTCCCTAATACAAATCCCTCTTACTACAGCTTTCATTGTATCCCATAATATGTCCTGCCGAGTATTCTCTTTTTCATTAATCTCCCAGATTTCCTGCAATTCTTTCTTTATTTTCTCCATTATATCTTTTTTATTCAACAACCTTACATCCAGTCTCCATCTCTTCGCTTGTCTATAGTCTTTCTTGGTTTCCATGTCCATTGTCATTAACGCGTGGTCAGTGACCTTGATAACTCCAATATCACAATCTATAATTTTGGGTAACATATTTTTTGATACAAAAATGTGGTCTATCCTTGAGTAACTCTTAAATCTCTGTGAATAGAAAGTATATTTCCTTTCTTCCCCTCTTAAAACTCTCCACACATCCATTAATTCTTTCCCTTCCATTAATTTGCTTAACTCTGTCTTCCCCACCCTCTTAGTATCTTTTAGTATGTTATCCCGGTCTTTCCCTATGTCTAGTACCATATTAAAGTCACCAGCCATCACAATGTGCTTTTTACCCACTTCTCCCAACACGTTAAATACTTCATCAATAAAATCCATTTGTTTCCCATTTGGAGCATAGACATTCACTAATACATATTCCTCTTCTCCCAACTTGCAGAACATAATAAGAAACCTTCCATTGTTATCTCTCTTTACACTTTGAATATTTATACCACATGTCTTTGAAATTATTATTGCCACTCCTCTCGATTTCGAAGTTCCATATGCCTTCTCATAAACGCCCACCTCCCTCATTCGAAGCTCATTAACTCCATCTTTGGCCTGATGAGTTTCCTGCAAAAAAATTACATCTATTTTTTTGTTCTTTAATAACATTTCAATCCTCTTTCTTTTAATTACCGTTCCTAGCCCTTTAACATTCAATGTTGCCAATCTAAGTTTATTTTCCATCTCTCTCTTTCACACAAGTCTTTAAGTCGGTCTCCCTCTGTGTTACACATACCCCCTCCCCCCTAACCCTCCCCCCCACATTCACCCCCAATTTCACCCCCCTCCTCACCAGCGTGCTGGGCTTTGGTCCCAATCTTCTTAGAACTCTTAGGGGGGGGGGGAGCTCGGCCCAACATTCCGGAATAACGTCTACCCTCCCCTCCAAGTCTCTTCTTCTCCCTATCCCTCTTACAATATATATTAAGGTCTATTCATTGCTCCCTCCTGCCGCGCCCTCGTCTTGCTTCTCTTCTCCAACCGATGTGGCATCCATTATGCCCAGCTCCTCCAACAACTCGATTCCTTGCTCACAAGATGTTATTCTTTGCTGCTTCCCGTTCCACTTGAACCTCAAGAAAACTGGGTATCCCCAATTATAGGAGATCGATTTCATCTTCAATGCCCCTGTACAGATTCTAACGCTCTTCCTCCACTGGATGGTCTGGGGGCATAAATCCTGGAAAACCTCAATTGGTGTTGCTTGAAGCGTTGGTTGACCTTGACTTCTAATTGCTTGCATTAATTTTTCTTTTTTATAGTAATTAGCAAATTTCACAATAATATCTTTTGGGAGCTCTCTTGTCTTTCCAGATCCAACCCTATGGGCCCGCTCGATATCTTCCATTCTCCAGTCTTCCTGTGGCACCATCTGTTTGGCCCATGCCAAAATTAATTCTCTTATACTATTAGGGGTCTCCGCTTGCCGCTCCCCAAAAGACCGTATGCGTATATTTGCTCTCCTGTCCCGATCTTCCATCGCTATAAGCCGTAAATCCTGTTGCGTTAGCTGTTCCTGATGCTTCTTGTATAAAACCTTTAGTTCTCCAGTTTCTTCCTGCAAAGCTCCAACCTCTTTCTCCACCTTTTGGAGTCCTGCCAAAAGCTGCTGTTGTGAATCAGCAATCCTCTTTGCCAATCTGTCTTCTTGTTTCAATAAAGCCTGCTCAATATTTCCATCCTGCTTTAATATAGCAAGATCTAGCATCTTTTGAAAATTCTGAAGCAGCTCATCTGTTGGGTCAGCTTGCCTCCCTGTGGTTGTTTTAGGAATTGCGCCTGGCTTAGTTCCAATCTTAGCACTGGCATTTCCGGCATGACTAGGGGATTGTTTCTTTGTCTTTTCAGAATCCTTATCCGACATTTTGTCAGTACGGACTAGCCTGTAGCTTCTATCGGACGGCTTATCACCCTTAGATCGGCTCCAAGAAGTTATTTTCTTCTTGCTCATCCACCTTTCAAGCCTATCCGATAAGCACACAGCCCCTTCTAGCCAGGGATCAAAGTCTCTTTCTCTCCCTCCCTCTGGCTTCTTTTTTTTTTTTTTTTTAGTTTCGTTTCTCCTCAAGCTTCCCAGCCAGACCGTTATACAGCTAACAATCTTTCAAAGCCTGAAAGCTTAAAAGTTTTCCAAGCTTAAAAGTCTCTTTTCTGACTGTTAGCAATCATTCTGTTCTCTACAGCCTATTCATTCAGCCGGCAATCGTAAATACGTCTTTTAATTACCTTCACCGTACTACAAAGCTGTCGGTCCGTCTCCTCCCTTCTGCCGAGCCGGTTATAAAGCCATAAATCTTCTTCCAGCTGCAATCTCTTTAGCAAGCTTCCCCCTCTCCATAGCAGACAGAGGACGCTTTTAGGATAGGGAATTTACAATTAATTCATTGCTTCTTTCGGAGGATGAAGGATTTGCGACTCATTCCATGTCCTGCTAGACCACGCCCCCACGGCTGTGTTTTTGATAACAGGGGTGGTTTGCTGGACTCTTTTGTTGAGATCGACTGACTAGTCGACCCTGAATTAAACACTGATTTAAAGCTTCTTTCATGGAATATTGCCGGGTGGAGTTCGAAAGCCGGGGATCAAGGGATCAGTAACTATCTGGCAAAGTTCAACATAGTTTTCCTTCAGGAGACATGGTGCTGTGAAGACATCTTCGTAAGCGGCTTCTCTACGTTTTGTTTACCAGCATTCCGTAATAAAGGGAAAGGTAGGAACCGCCAGGGCTTATCTGTCCTAATTTCATCATCCCTCAATGTTAGGACAACTTATCTCCCGAGCTTTGAGTCTCTGATGCAAGCTCTGAAATTGGACTTAGGACCCTCCAAGTTGTCCCTTATGTTACTTAACTCATACTTTCCTCCCTCAGTAAATAAGGAGACAACTCAAGTTATATGGTTGAAAGCCGAATGTTATCTCGCGGACCTAAAGGCCAAATTCCCTGCTGTATGCAAGGACTGGCAAGCATACTGGAGCCTTATCATCAGGAGAACCAGACCCTGGGACAATAAAAGCATTGCTTAAAAGGATGCCTCGGCACTCCAAAGACCGAATCACTAACCACGCAGGCCAATGTCTACTCCAAACTATAACTAGAAACAATCTCTCCATTTTAAATTCAGTGGAGGATAGATGGGGAGAGTTTACCTTTACCTCCTCTAAGGGATCAAGTGTGATAGACTACATTATAGTGCATAACGAGTTGGAGAGTTCAGTCAGCGGTTTTTTGGTAGCAGACCGTCTGGAAAGTGACCACCGTCCCCTTGAGTTGGTTTTATCCACCCCTGACCTACTTCGGCTGGAAGTCTGTTCTCACTCTTTGCCCAGCCTTCAAGCTAACTCAAAATTTAAAAAGATCAAATGGTCCGCAAAGACAGCCTGTACCATAGACCGTTTGATCAGTTCTGAACTCTTTGTTAACTACTCAAATCAAATTCATGAATCTCGATCTCCTGAGTCTGCCATTGATGCTTATGAGGACCTGATTCAGGCCCTTATTCATGCAGTACAAGATAGTCTCCCTAATCCAAAAGAGAGAAGGCCTCAAAGTAAAGCATGGTTTGATGGAGATTGCGTAATGGCAAAAAGAAACCTTCAGATGGCGTATTGCACCTACCGGAAGAACAACGAGAGGAAAATACCAGACTCATTCTACGATCAAAAAAGAAAATATAAAAGTCTATTACATTGGAAGAAGCAGGCTGCGGATCGAGAGTGCTGGCAGCTCTTGATAGCGGCCACAAACTCCAACAATACTAGATCCTTTTGGGATATCGTCTCAGGGGCCATGATCCCCAGAGCCAGAGAATCTGACAGCTACATACCCGCAACCATCTGGGAGGAACACTATAAGGCAGCTCTGAATGGAGATCAGGTTCCGACTCCGAGCACAATGCTAAAGCCGAACTCTCCAATCTGGCCCAATGTAGATCCTGAACTTATAGAAGATCTACTTAGTAAACTTAAGGCGGGCAAAGCCCCCGGACCAGACGGAATCACTTCGGAGATATTAAAGTCTATACACGCTGGTGGGCCCAAACGTTAGCCACCTTATTCACGTTCATCAATAATTCCGGCCGAATTCCTTCTGCCTGGCGGAGGGCCCTGGTGATCCCAATACATAAGAAGGGTCCCAGAAATGATCCATGTAACTATAGGACTATTAGCTTGTTGTCTATAGTAGGTAAGGTGTTTGCCAGCTTCCTGAATGTCAAACTTCGCAATTGGATTAGTGAGAGCAATATCCTGGGTCAGGAACAAATTGGGTTTCAGCCTGGGAGGTCAACTACTGACCACTGCTTAGTGTTGTACCACCTGGCCCATAAATATACTGCTATAAAAGGAGGCAAACTATTTTGTGCTTTTATGGATCTAAAGTCAGCTTTTGATTCGATTTCTCGACCCTGGCTCTGGAAGAAGCTAGAGAAGCTTTCTAACGATAGCAGATTACTGTTTTTAATACAGTCATTGTATTATAATTCCACTGCCCAGGTTTGCTGCAGTGCTCAGGGCCATCTTACCAAAGAATTTGCCACCAATCAGGGAGTTAGGCAAGGCTGTGTCCTTGCGCCATCCCTGTTCAACTTGTATCTAGCAGACCTCCCTTCGGTGCTGTCCCAGCTACAGTCCCACCCTCCTAAAATTGGCCAATCCAAAGTCTGCGGACGATGCAGTTCTGGTTTCCCAGACCCGACTCGGGCTAAAGAGACTCCTTACTGGTTTTTTATCCTACTGGGTTAAAAACAATCTATCCATTAATTACCAAAAGTCAAAAACAATGTTTTTTGCAAACAAAAAAGCAAGGTATATATTGCACATGGGCGGGCATAAAATCAATCAGGTATTTATAAATACCTAGGGTTATGGTTCCAGGAAAATCTTAAATGGACTAAGCACAGCAAAGAAGTCAAAGGCAGGGCGGAGTAAACAATGGGAGTGTTATATCGTTTCTTCCCTCAAAAAGGTGGCAAATATCTACCAGCAGCCGTTAGAGTCCATCAAGCCAAACTGGCCGCCCAGATCCTGTACGGAGCCCCTATATGGTTCCCCCTGTGCAAAAGTCCGATTGAGGGCCTCCAGTCATCGTATCTAAGACTGCTTTTTGGAGTACCCAGGTGTGTGGCAGGTGCGGTTCTTAATCTGGAGGTGGGTTTGCCCTCACTGAGTAGCACGGCTTGGATCCATACTCTATCGTACTGGTTAAGACTGTACCATGGCTTTTCCACAAACTCCCTGGTGTCCTTGGTCCTATTAGACTCTTATGTATTGCCGTGGACCAAAGCGCTGGTGCAGAAATCAAACCTCCTGGGTCTCTCCCCTTTTCCACTATTACACATGGACCATGACTATGCCAGGCGGATTATCAAGCAAAGAATCCTCGATGTTGATCTTCAGGAGCAGAGAAGCATGGCTCGTGGAACATGCTCCCCCTACACGCTAGGCCTAATGGCCAGAGCAGGTGGAGACAGAACCTGATACCTGAATTGGTTATCAGTACCCAAATACAGAAGAGCATTCTCACTTGCCAGATTTAACATTCTCCCCTCTAAACTGCTGGAGGGTAGGTTTAAGGGATTGCCTCTGGAAGATAGGTACTGCCCGTGTCACCACTTGGAAGTTGAATCAGTTGAACACATGCTGTTAAGATGTAGCTTCTACAATGAGGCAAGGAACACCCTGCTTGGTCCGATTTTACGTAAGATAGGTGGGATTCACCAGCAAAAGCTGACAAGCATCTTACTGCAGGGTAAAGATAAGCCAATCACATTACAAGTAGCTAAATTTCTCCATATCATAATCAGCTGCAGAAACCAGATAGTTAACAGTGACTAGACCTGAGTTAAAAAGCTTAAATATTTGACTGCCTGTCCTGTGATTTGATGTGTATGTACATTTTAATGTATAATTCATTTTGAAATGCTCATTTTAACCAATGTAATAAGGTTTTGGCCTATTGGCTGTTGAATAAAGATTCATTCTGTACTTTGTTTTTAGATGATGCACACCTCTTCTGTGAGGGAAAACGGAAAATGCCTCTTCAAACTAGGGATGACCGTCACGGGGTTATCAGCCCTATTTGGGCTCACCGGATTTTCCCAGAGCCCACTGCTCAGCTCGCCGTTGTGAGCCGTGGACCTTTTCCCGAAATCCTTGGTAACTTTCTTGGTTACTTCAGTCTCCATTTTCTTGAATCGTAGTTTCGCAAATTGTAGCTCTAATATGTTTTGTGTTCTGCACATTACGGCCACAATTTGCAGTTATTATGGTCGCAATTTGGATAAATGGCAATTTTGGGGATGGAGTGAGGGGAATGAAAATCCAAAAGCAGTTCCGACTTGATATAGATCAACTTGGGCCTGTCAGAGTCCAGGAGGCTGAACTGGTGAACGCTCAGCAAACTTCACCCTCCGGATGAATTCCTCCAACAAACAATTCCTACTTCAAAATGGCACTTGCCATCTGCAAACTTTTAGAAGTATTTGTGTTAATACATCTACAATTAATATTTTAAAAATTTGCTGCCCTGTTGATTGGGGATACCTTTTTAATAGCTCAAACCATTTTAAAAAGATCAGTCTAACCAGTTAATCAATTTACACATACTCTTATGCATATTTTGGCTGTAGGCCTTCCTCATGGACAAGAAAACCAATGACCTGTGTTGATGAATGTTAGAAGGGACACAAAAACCCAGGCCAAGTCAATTTACAGGGAATTGTATGGGCAGGTGTTGCTTTCTAGCCCCGGTATGAGGCTTGCCTTTTCTAGGAGAGTGGCCATCTCTCTGGCCTCAGGTCTCCTTGTGCCTTTTCCAGAGTTGCATGACAGGGCTCTGGCAGGAAACCTTCACCTGCTGAATTGAGGCCTGTCACACAGTTGTGGAAAAGGCATGATGAATCTTGCCAAAACCAACAACAAATTGCCAACAACTTGTTTGCATCTCTCACTAATAAGTTAAAATAAAAAACAACTATTTGCACTTTGTTTTTTGTGTATTATCCTTAAATGTTATTATATCAATTAAGCAGAAGCTCTGTTTAGTTTTAGCACTGCCTTTTTGCTGATTTGAAGTTGTTTTGTTACGGATTTTGGTCTTTGCTAAGTGCTATCAATCAATAGTTCCAGAATTTAGGAAGCTTTTGGCTTCTAGTTAACTTAGGGTGACCATATGAACAGGAGGACAGGGCTTCTGTATCTTTAACAGTTGCATAGAAAAGGGAATTTCAGCAGAAACTGGTGAAATTCCCTCTTCATCACAACAGTTAAAGCTGCAGGAGCCAGGCCCTCTTGATCCGATTTGTATATATACAAATGACACCTGCTGAAATTCCCTTTTCGATGCAACTGTTAAAGATACAGGAGCCCTGTCTTCCTTTTCATAGAGTCATTCTAGTTAACTACCCCATAGTTGATCAATGCACTTCACACAAAGTGTACACCCAAAATTGCTTTGAGTAGATTCAGTGTGGTTGGGTTGACTCTTACCTTTTGCAAATAACTTTTAATTGTTCTTCAATTCACTAAAACATGATTAACCAGTCTTTGTTACACTTTAGAAAAAATAGTGTTTCATCTTTTTATTCTATTTTATTTTCTGTTTACTTTTTTTTAAAAAAAAATTAAACAAAATGAGAAGTTCAACAAAGAGGAACGAAATACATCAAGATCCCAATTCTATATTTATATTTATATCCTACCTTTCCTCCAAGGAGCTCAGGACAGCACCACACATGGTTCGAGACTCCCCACTTTTATGTTCACAACAACCCTGTGAAGTAGGCTAAGGGACATTAGTCAATGTGTTTAGATTTTATCATTTCGACTGTATTGGTTTTTATTGTTTTCTTCGTTAGCCACCTGCTTTAGACATTTATTTATCTCCCATTTTTGGGAGGTATGTAAATGAACTAAAGATGCAATCCGATGCATGCTTAGGGAGAAAAATGTCCTATAATTGCAGGGGTGGCATCTAAACATTTACAGGTATGCTTAATTTTTCAAAAGATATATATATATATATATATATATATATAGAAAATCGTTGCAAAAATTGTTCCATTGCTCTTTGAAAGAGGCAGAGAGTGGCGAAGAGGAAGATAGGAGAAAGGCCCGTGGCCTTCTTTGTGTTTTTGCTTTATTTAATTTTACAAAAGGAAAAAAAAGGGGTTAGGCACAAAGGCTCCTTGAAGATGCCCGTTTATTGCTCCCTTTGTAACCTGATCTTGGGACAATTATTTCTTCACACACACACACCCCCGACTCATCCGCTTTGCAGGGTGGGTGGGAATATTAATGTACTTTTTAAAATAAGTTAAAACAAAAAAAACGAAACAAAAAAACAGACGAAGTCAAACATTGCATACTGTTGCACAGCTTTGGAAAGAGGCAGGTGTGGTTTGTGTGGAAGAGGAAGGCGCGAGAGGGGCCCGTGGCGCTCTGCACGTCCTCAGGGGCTCCCCTCGCCGCAAGGGCGAGGGCACACAGCCCCTTCTTAGCGTGTGGAGGGAGGAGGCTCCGTCCCCGGCTGACGGGCCTGGGCGGACGAGCTCCTCACTTATGAGGCGAAATTCTCACCCGCTTCCCCTCAGTCAGATTCCCTCAGGAGGGGCCTGCCGCGGTCGACGCCTCCGCGCTGGGCGGGCCTTCGCGGCAGCCTTTCCCGTCTGCGCCGGCCCTCCGGTAGTGCCGCGGGGAGAGGCGAAGCCGTGCGGGGAGCGGGCGCCGAGGGAGGCTCCATGGGGACGCTGCCGCTCGTCGCCGTCCTCGCCGGAGCGGCCGCCGCAGGTGAGGGCAGGGGGGGGGGGAGCGCCGCCTTCAAACCTCCCGCGCCGCCGCCGCCGCCGCCGCCATCCCCGGGGCTCGAGGGTCGAGCGGGGAGAACGAGGCGCCTCCCGGGCAGCGCTGAGGGGCGACGGCGCCGCCGCTGCCCGCTTCCCCCGCGCCGAGCACGAGCGAGCCTTCCACGCGGCAGCCGCCGGCAGGTGGCAGCGCAGCCCGCTTGCTCACGAGGAGACCCCGCGGCGGTCCAGCGGTGCTTACTCACAAGGAGGCCCCACGGGGGGAGGGGGTTCTTACTCACAAGGAGGCCCCGCTGAGGTCCGGCGCTGCTTTCTCTCTCGTAAACGCATGCTTAAAAGCGAGTCGGCTTGGTTGGATTAAATGGTGCTTTCTCACAGGTGCACTCCATCGGAATAAGTAGTGCTTACTCAGAAGTGGAGCCCTCTATGACCGCTTACTCAGAAGTAGACCCCCATTGGGGTTGGGTGCTGCTGATGCCCTAAAGGGTGCGTGTTCACTCAGTCAGGACTGAATAAGTTTCAAGAGTTGAGCTCATTTAAGAAGTAAACTCCATGAGCGTGTTTACTCAGGTGTAAGTCTTCTGCTCAGTGGGGTTTACTCCCTCGTAAGTGTGCCTTAACGCCCCCCTCCATTCTTTCCCACATCCCAAAGAGAACTCGGGCTGCCTCTTCAAGAGGCATTTAAAGCTCTTTGAAGTCTCATTAAAAAATTTACCTCCACACCAGCGGAGCGCAAATGGGGTGTAGAGGCGCGTTATCTCTCCGATTATGCGCATTATCAAATGCGCGTTAAATCGCGAGTTTTATTTTGCTCCGTCCGTTAAAGCGCATTTTGATTGTGTGCATATGCGCTTATGCGCATTAACTACTTGTAAACCGCATTTTGGACATCCTTTAATGCGCTTCGCCGCCTCTCGCCGCCTCTCGTGCAGAGGGAATAGGCGTAAATGCGCTTCTGCGATTATGCGCGTAATCGGCTAACCAGGCGCAAAAGCGAATCCTTGTAGAGGGGACCTCGGATTCCCTCTTCCCGTATTTTGTTGTTGTCATTGCACATTGAACATTGCAGCTCTGTGATGAGGGTACAGTGTAATTTGCAATCCAATGGTGGTTACTTACGGGGTGGAGGTGGGTGAGGAGCGCACCTGGATGTTTGCTACAGAGTGATTCCTTGTAGGACTGGTGGTTCCCAAATTACTGTCAGAGAGTTAGGGTGCCTCTACAAGAGCGATTTAAAGCTCTTTCAAGTCGCATTAAAAAAAAAAAAACTCTACAAGAGCGGAGCGCAAATCGGGGGTTGAGGCGCTTTATCTGTCCGATTATGCGCATCATCGAATGTGTGTTAAATAGCGAGTTTTAATTCTCCCCGGCCGTTAAAGCGCATTATGACCATGTAAACGAGCGATTCTCCGCATTTCAACCACTTTAAAGCACGTTTCATACTGCCGGTTATGCGGTTCACCGCATGTCGTTTATAGGATTTAGGCGTAAAAGCGTTTGTGAGAAGATGCGCATAATCGGACAACCAGGCGCCAAACTGAATTCTTGTAGAGGGGGCCTCAGTCTCTTGCTGCAGAAACCTGGCTCTATCCCTGCTTGTTTACCCTGAAGGGTAAACACTTATTTTCTGGTTAGTAAACACTATTGGATTGCATCTGTCTGGTGAAAGCAAATCCAACTATAGGCATGGTTGGATGTTTGTGACTCTATGCGCTTCGTATTTGCAGTTGCCTTTCTATTAATTTGGGCAGTGAGATGCATGGTTGTTGTTTTTTTTAATCAAATTTACTTTATTTGTAGTGAATCGCTTTTTGATTCTGCAATCTTAATTCTTTGAATTGCACCATAGAACGTTTGGTTTGTACAGCTTGGCCTTGCATAAATGTTGAGCAATAGGGTTTGTGCGTCTATCATTGTCCTAAAGGACCATGGCGCGGGAACTCAGTTTCATCTTTGGAAGGCTGTGTTGGGGCAGCCCACAGGTTTGACCTGCCATCTGGAAGCTTTTGCAGGGCCGACTCCAGGGTGGTGAGATCAGGCAAGACCTGCTGACCTAGTATTCCCACTTTGCATGGAGTCCTTGCGAACCTCAAAGGCAATGTGATGAGACAGTTCTCTAGCTCAAGACAGAGGGGGGTTCTGGGGATACTGTGATGTTCAGCTACTTTAGAGGTCTTTGTATATAAAAGATTGTAAGTAGTTGTTTATAAAATGCCATAAAAGAAGTTAAATAGACTAACAGTTATGTTGTAACTGGGTAAGCATAAGGGGGGGGGGAGTTCATGTGTGAGTGCTGATTGGATGGTGGCGGGGGAGTGCCTGGATTGGCTGGCTGTGTGAGAGTGTCTGTGTATATATTTTGGGAGCTGACAAGACAGCGTGAAGGAGATTGTGGGAAAGAGTGTAGTGTAGTGTAGAGTAGGCAGGAGAAACATAGAACGTGAGAGTTTCTATTTGAAATGTTATGAACAGGAAGTACTGAAACTATTAAGCATTGTGCCTGTAACCAATACGCTGTTGACCTGAGGAAACCATCAAGCTTGTGCTACATGAACAATCATCTTAATGTTCATAAATCTTGTTAATTATATCCAACTGGTGTAATCTTTGGAAGTGTACCTGAGGAAAGTACTGGTGGCAGCGGGCAGAAGAAGGGGGATTTGAAAGCTAGGGTGCTGGGCTGTGGAGCCGTAGGGCCTAAAAGAATAAAGGCGAGACGGGAGCAGCAGCAGTAGCCCTAAACCCTCAAACACGTCATAAGCACGGGGGGGGGGGGGGGGGGTTGAAGTAAGCCCTGAGTGCGAGTGGCGTGGACAGCCCTGTTGTGTAGCCTGGTGAGTGTCACGGGTGCAGGCAGGGTGTCACAGATACCTTGAACAAGAGCCCCTCAACACTTGTTCAAGAGCTACCACTCCAGATTGTGAGCAACCTACTAAGTTCTTGTGTGATGATGCAGCTCCATTTGCACGTAATTTCAGTGCAGAATTTCGTAATGGGTGAAGAGTTCAGCAACATGGACAATCCCAACTTCTCATTTTTCCTTTAAGCCTGTGGAGATAGGTTTAGGATTGCGTTGGAAGTGCCCCGTGAAACTTCAGGAAGTTGTTATGGGGAAGTAGGGAGCAGGATTTCCAAAGAAGATGTTTGGAGGGCCTACAAAGGCAGTAAAAATAAGTATGTATATCATCCAGCTAGAAGCAGTGATTGGATGAATCCTGTATTAATCACAGATTAAAATGTGGCTTTAAAAATGGGGTGCTTTCATAGAATCATAGAATAGTAGAGTTGGAAGGTGCCCATAAGGTCATTGAGTCCAACCCCCTTCTCAATGCAGGAATCCACCTTAAAGCATACCTGACAGACGGTTGTTCAACTGCCTATTGAATGCCTCTAGTGTGGGAGAGCCCACAACCTCCCTAGGTCATTGGTTCCATTGTTGTATTGCTCTAACAGGCAGGAAGTTTTTCCTGATTTCCAGCCAGAATCTGGCTCCCTGTAACTTGAGCCCATTATTCCATGTCCTGCACTCTGGGCTGATCGAGAAGAGATCCTGGCCCTCCTCTGTGTGACAATCTTTCAAGTACTTGAAGAGTGCTATCATGTCTCCCCTCTTCTCCAGGCTAAACATCCCAGTTCTTTCAGTCTCTCCTCATAGGGCTTTGTTTCCAGACCCCTGATCACCCTCATTGCCCTCTTCCTGGAAGAGAAGGTTATCAATGGCTATTAGCCCTGGTGGTTATGTGCTACCTCCAGTATCCGAGGCGACAAGCCTGTGTGTACCAGTTGCTGGGAAACACGGGTGGGAGGGTGCTGTTGCATCCGTGTCCTGCTTGTGATTCCCTGGTCGACTGCTGGTTGGCCACTGTGTGAACAGTGCTGGATTAGATGGATCCTTGGTCTGATCCAGTATGACACTTCTTATTTTCTTATGTTGCATTCCTGTATATACTGACATGGAAGTAAACCCTGTTGAAAACAGTGGGGTTTTCTTCTGAGTAGTCCTACATCAGAAACCATGTAGGACTGAGGGCCAGACTAGACACAACTTTTCTCACCGTATTGGCATTGTGCATGGGGGAGGGTACCCCTCCAGAGTCCTGTTTAGAATGGCCCCCTGCAATGGGAAGAAAGGCCCATTGACATGAATGGGAGCTTTCTTTCTATTGCGGGGAGGGGGGGTTCCAGTAGGATCCTGCAAAGGGTTGAAGTCTCCCTTCCCCACACACCATGGTCCCGATCCATAGATCTGGTTCTAATACCAGTTTTTGATTAACAAATATCAGATATGCCATTTTTGCAGTAACCAAGCTGGAGATAATTTTACATGCTGTACTAGGTAAAAAAAAAATTTTTTTAAGTCAAGTGAAGCTAAATTGGGTAATTAGAGTGCCTTTTCAGTTCCTGTATGGATGTGTCCTAAATGCATCAACTCTTAAAAGAACAGAAAGTTATAGATGTCCTTCCTTTTTCATAGGAGCCCTGATTGTCCTGCCTCCCCTGGCTAACGTCAGTTACACTTTCAACGAAAAACGCTGCCAATTAAATGTGACATGGAATCATGTAGAAGACTTTAACGGTATCTGCAAACTAGAGTATTACAGTACCGTGAACATCGGTGGAGATCAGAAGAACACAGTAAGTTTTCTGGTTATTTGGATTCCTTATCAATTCTTGTAAAGTAACAAAAACAATGAATGAAACTAGAACTTTGCTGCTTCTCAATTCCTAACCACCTACGTTCCCTTAATCGCTTCACCTCTTTTGGCTCTAGGACAATTGTATGAAATTAATTTTCTAGGAAGAGCAAGAAACTTGATTTCATACAGTCGCTTTAGATCAGGCTGGTGGAATCTAAACCTCTGATCTGGTTGACTTGATGATTCTATTCCACGGGGGGGCAGGTATATAAGTCTTTCAAATAAATAAATACCTTCCTCCAAAGAGAAGTAACCCAATCACCTTTTTAACACTACATCCAGTCCATACCCTTTATGGGCAGAGTGGATATTGCTGCCTCTTCTACCCAAGGAAAATTGAACTGACCTCATGATGGATGGATTGATTGAGTGCTTTCTTCATGCTTACCTGTGCACACACATGAATCTGACTTGATTTCTTATTTCAAAACTTGATATCTGCGGGGGGGGGGGGGGGGGGAGGGAGGGAAGACACCAACAAGCAAAAGACGAAGGGGGTGAGAAGGGAGACCGGTGCAGTGTCAAAAACTGCACATAACTAAACCTTTATTGGCCCAATGCATGTGACTATATTCTTCCCCGTGGGTGCTTGGATGCAGAGCATCGTGTCCCATACCACGCTCTTTGACCAAAGGTTCCTATCTTTAACGGTGCAGTCCTAAACATGTCTACTCAAGAGCAAGCCTCATTGAGTTCAGCAGGACTTAATGCCTTTTGGGTATATAGGAGTGAAACTTAAATGTTTATTTCGTGCACCTTTGAGACCTCAGCTCTGCCTTTTTCTTCCTCCGGCACTTGACTGGCACCTGAATGCATCATAGGAACATTCTGCCTGTAGTGTAGGCTCTGTGATGAGTTGTTTGCACATGCAAGTCATTACTTGTTGCAAACATCAAGAATGGCTTGTGCTCATGATAATTTACAAAACAAAATATAAAACAGGTATTTTAAAAATAATCATAATCTAACTGGTAAAATTAGACAGCCAAACAATTTAAAATAATCTAAATAAGGACCTGCAAAAACAAGACTGCAATCCTATCCTTGCTTACCTATGCGTAAATCCCATTGAACACAGTAGCACTTACTTCTAGGTAGACTTGCATTGGACTGCACTGAAAAACTATATTACGCTGGCACACATGCCAAGTTAATATTTATTTATTTATTTATTTAAAACATTTCTTAGCCGCCTTTCAGGGCAGAAGCTCTCCCAAGGCAACTTACAACCACATATAAAAACAACCATATATAAAGACAGTGTACACGTTAAAAGCAATAAAAACATAAAAGTGAAACATCAATTAAAACAATAAAAGCTAACATTTAAAAACTGGTAATAAAACAGCAAGGGTTACAGCAGCAGAACAGTACTTAAGAGAAGGCCGTAGTAAAATAAAACGTTTTCAACAGAGATGAGGCACTGCTACAGAGAAGGCAGGGACACTTGGATCAGACCTCTGATAATGATGGGTGTACAACAGAGAGAGAGCAAGCATGCGTGCACAGTCCTTCATTTGCAGCATGAATTATACTTCTTTGCTCCTCTCAATCTTCCACCTTCCCCTGTGTAACTCCAAGACAGTCCAGCTTGTCCTAACAGGTGCCAACAGCCATGAAGAGGTTCCTGTATAGTTTTATAAACATTATACAGGAGAGAAAAAATGAATGTTTAATAACTTCTTTAGAAGATATTCAGAACAGGGTTCCACACATGGGAATTGTGTAAGGAAAGACACAGAACTGAGAAGTAGCTCAAAGGGGTAAGCGTTTAATAAGACGTTTTATGTTCCGTGAATGAAAAGACAGATCGGGAGAATAGAGAGAAGGCAACAGGGATACAGAGATAGATAAGAAGGGGCAAGATCACGAAGAGACGTAACAGTTAAAATAAGAAGCATAAACTCAATGCAAAATAACAGTAGAAGCCAGTGAAGAGCAACATATACTGGTGTAGTATAATTAAAGTACAATGACAGAAAAATTAAACAAGCAGAAAAACTGAGAACAAAAATCATTGGTTTAAGCTGAAAGATATTTACAGTGCAATCCTATGCATTGTTACTCAGAAGTAAGACACATCGAGTTCAACAGGGCTTACTCCCAGGTAAGTGTGTAGCAGTGGTGAGCAACCTTTACGGCCCCAAGAGCTGCATGTGATGTTGGGTTGGCAGCCAGGGAACGCAATCCCTCCTCCCAAGTCCTGTTGCAGATTTGCAGCAGCATCCCCTGGTGGAGCAAGACTTCCACTTTGCTTCAATTCCAGCCATATTAAGTAGTAATGCTAGGATGGGGCAAAGGTGAAAGGCTCTTCCCCACCTCAGCGATGCTGCCTTTGATTGCTGTGGGGACAAGAGGGGTTGACTCTACCTCCATCTAAGTAAAACTGATCTGGATAGAGGAAGCTCTATGGTGCAGGAGGATTCCTGTCAGAGGAGAGATGTAAAATCACTAGACACTCTATGGTTGTAGTTAGGGGGCAAGTTCAAATGAAAGCAGCTTTGACTGCATTGGCTGCTGATTCTTGTATCGCTGGGAGGGGGGGCATTTCGGCAGCATCCCAGGAGCATTCTTGGAGGACCACAGGCAAGACTTTGGAGACTGCCTGCTGCCCACCCTGGAATATAAGGTTACAGGCGAAGCCTTACAAAGAGATAACGACTATCACTACTATATAGTTACGTGTTGTCAGAAGACAACTTGGCCTTGTTTACGATGAATACTTTTTCATTCGGATATATCTAATGATTTTCTCCCCTTCCAAATTTAGAGATGGAGTTCCAGCCCTTCCCGGTCGTTGCAAGTACCTCTAGGTAAAAATGTTGTTTTCAGTGCAAGAACATCATGTTCGGAATACCACCAGGGTGAAGGAGAGTGGTCTAATATTTCTCTTCCACAAAATGGTAAGTCACATGATATTATGTGAGTTTTTTATATTGGGTTTATTTATTTATTTATTTAACTTTTCATCTACCCAGTAGCCAATATCCTCTGAATGGATTACAAGATTAAACAACCACACAAAGAGTTAAAAATATAAAATACAATACAAATATGTAAAGTAATAAAAAAATCAGTTCAATACAAAACCACACACAGCACAAGAATTAATAAAAGAGCCATAAAAAACTGAGATGTATTTCTTGAAAATTACACCAACTTCTGTTTAAAGTTATTAGAACCATGTGTTTGCACACACCAACCAAGACAGCTGTGAGATCCCTGCCCAGCTCCTATAGCCAGCACTGTGTACCTGCCCTGTCTTGGTCCCTTCATACCGTATAGCATTTATTCCTCAGCATAAGAACAGCAATCAAGGGTGCAGGAGCCCACTATATTCCAGCATAATTTTTCCCCCCTTTCCTCCCTCTCTTCATCTGTGATCTGTCAGTCTGTGAGAGTGAGTCCATCAGCTTTCAAAATTCCTTCGCTCTTATCTCAGCCAACAGTTTCCTCCTACCCATTCTCCACTGTCATGATACTGACAGAAACCGCTCTCAGGAAATACTGCAGTACTGACAACTTCAGAGTGAAACTGAGCAGGTCTGATATAAGCTTGCCAGCTTTTCCTGGGGCAGAAAAGCTTTGATAACTTTTAAACCACTGCTCAGAATTTCACCAAGCAAAATTCCATCGGCACACATCAGTACTTTCTCCCAGGATTTTAAATAAATGTAACATATACTGAGCCAAAGCATGGAGGAAAAATTACAAATGTCTCAATGTTCATCACTGTTTGACTTGCTGTCTCTGTGGCAATTTGCATCGGATCAGTTTGAAAATTTGCACAGTTATAGACCCCACTTAGAGTATAGACGCCATGTTTCAGGTTATTAGCTGAACAGGTGTCATTTTTATAAGCTGTAGAACGTTGAGGCTTAGAATGGCGGAACCTTTTTTTCAACTTAACTATAATGGCACTCTTGTGCCCCTTTAGTAACACATGCAAAACTGTACAGACTGCAGTTTTCTACAGATTTTGTAAGCCATGCGAGTACAATGTGATTTCTCTCTCCCCCAAACTGGGTGCTGCATGGCTCAGCAACTGAAGCATGGCACTCCTTAAAAGCTGTTTGGTTGAGTCCTTCACATTGGCAGTATAGCAAAGAGGAAATGCAACACATCGTTTGAACCAGGTCTTTCCATTTTGAACAGCGTAGTGAACGATCAGCTTAGTGAATGCAAAACTCCATTGAAGTCAGTCTGTGTGCTGGCGATCAGGGCTAAGCCATCAGGTGAGGCTGAGGGCATTTAGTTGGGGAGAGGCCGTAGCTCAGTGGTAAAGGACATGGTTTGCATGCAAGAAAAGGACCCAGGTTCAATCCCCGGTGCCTCCAGGTAGAAAGATACTGATCTAAAAGCCCTGGGTATTTGCTGCCACTTAGTGGACAAAATGCAGGGTTAGATGGGCCAATTGTCTGATGCAGTAGAAGGCAGAGTCCTATGTATTTTCTCTGCCACAGAAAAACGGCATTCAAAGCAGCGTGCAACAAAACTGTAGAACACTAATAAAGACACACCAGTGGAACCTGTGTGCTCACGTTCTAGTAGGAGTGCTCCTGCTCAGGGTTCCTGCATGCTCTCCTCCCAGGATACTGTTAAGCTGTAGGGAGTTCAGTGCAGACATTCCAGTTCCCTCCCAGGCTTCTATTTTTCTCTTCTAACCAACAGTCAGTATTTCATGGCTATTGAGCCTGCTCAACCCTCATTGGGCTATTTTTATGAAGTTTGCCTCCTTAGTAATTTTCAAAATAGGTTTTTAGCCGTTTGCAAACTTTGGGGTTCTCTCCCAAACATGCTACTGCCTCCCTCTTGTTTCCCAGTGGCTTATTTTGGCTGTATTTCTGTCAAGTAGTCACTACTGGAATTTGCTATTAAAGGAAGTGATGATTAGGAACAAAAACATTAAAAGAGCCATAGCAATAACCCAAGTACTTTTCATCTCTGAGACCTGACAAAAACGCTTTGAATTGTATGGGTCTTGCATGATGAATTCTCTCGGAAGGGCCTGGGGAAGGTTTGGGAACTCCCATTTTCATACCTACTAATTCCCTGCCCCACTTCCAATTTCGGCCTCGGTTTCGAATTAATTGCACAACTTGAAATGTCAGAATGTAACCTAACTTCTTCATTCTTGCCATGCACAATATCTGTTCAAGTTCTGCTATATAGGCAGTGAGAGTAAAAGTCTCAGAAGCTCCCTGAACAAAGAGGAATGTTCAGTAAAAGAGAAATGCTTCCTGGAAAAAGTGTTGATTTCACTCTTCCTTTCCAGGTACTGCAGATACAGGAGCCGTTAATGTCAGCTGCATTTGGCATAATCAACAGTATGTGGTATGTTCATGGCAGCGTGGAGAGAAAGCGGATCATAATACCGTCTACAACCTGTCTTACTGGTTTGTACTTGAAAATACATTTTTCTCTCGTTTCGAAATTATGTGGGGAAATTGAGAACTCTTGAGGCTTTTCAGTGCAGAGCTGTGAGGGATTTTAATTCAGTACTCCCCAGTTTTGAACTCTGATAGGATGATATGATGGAAAGTGGACAGTAATATCCAGGAACAGCTATGTTTCCTTCTCCAAGTAGCAGATTCATTTAGGAGAATTACTGGGCAGAATGATTTGTTTTAATATCCTGCCAACAGCATTTCCAAAATAGTCTCCTCTCACAAGGCTTCAGATCTGTGTAAGGAAGAAAATCTGGTTTAATCACCATGGAGCGTCCCTGTGTTGTTGAAATTCAGTCTGCTTTTTTAGAAGAATTTATACAAGCATTAATATTTAACACCTTTTTCTTAAAGATCCAGTAAACATATGGTAGTTTCATCACTTGTTTGATATATGGTTGAAAATAGGCAGTTGAAGAAAGGTAAACCAATACAGGGACAGCTAATTCCATTCTTCAGTGCAGTGCTAGTCTGATTGCACAAAAAACTGTTTCATTACTAATTTCTGCCACAATTTTTGAATTCACTGCTGGCCAAGTCTCGTCATGTCCAGGAGGAATGGTGGTTTTAGGCAGGGCCCAGCAGGTGCATGGAGTGGGGGGCTTTGGCAGCATTGTGCTGAGGGGCCCTTTAAGCCTGTTGCTGACCCTCATCCGTGCTGCAAGTGAATTTTTGCCACCACTAGATTTGACTGGGCTCTAGTTAGAACCTGGGAGTGTGTATCAAAATAAATCCTGTGTATGTTCAAATGTGGGTTTCCTGTCAGGAAGGCCAAGTGAACTTCCCATGCAGATTTAGAGTGCATCCAAGAATACTCCTAGAAAATGCAGCTCATCTGACCTCCCCTTCCTCGGCCATTGTTGACAGGGGGTGGGCGTTGTAAATCATGGAAGACTGCAGCTGAAAGGATGAAAAGAAGTTAGGGATTCAGTAAGGCCTACCCAAGCATGGGTATGGTTAAAGTAGCTCTCTGGATTGTGCCCACCATGCAGGACGATTAGAAACTGAAGGACAATACCATCATCCCTTACTTCAGACCTGCTGTTTCCCATTCCACAAGTCCTTGTATTTTGATGGTCTGTGGGCAATAAGTGTGTTTGGTTTCATAAGGTACTGATGTTACTTTTCCCACCCAAGGTATAGTCAAATGAAAAAAGAACAGCCATGCACAAATTACACTAGAAAAGGAGATTCCTTTCTATGCACTTTCAACTTGGACTTCGATGGACTCGTACCTCTCAGTATTTCTATCCGAGGCAATTCCAGAGACATCCAGCCTGTGTGTATACTGAAGGAAGGCTTGGAAGACGGTAGGATTTTCTGTTGGTCGCTTGGTGGCTGGGCGTAGGAAGTGACAGTGGCTCCCTCTACAAGGATTCGCTTTTGCGCCCGGTTCGGCGATTATGCGCATTATCGCAGACGCGCATTTACTCCTAATCCCTCTGCACGGGAGGCAGCGAGAGGCGGCGAAACGCATTAATAGATGTCCAAAAAGCGCTTTACAAGAAGTTAATGCGCATAATTGCTTGTTCACACGGGGAAAATGCGCTTTAACGGCCGGAGCAAAATAAAACTCGCGATTTAACGCGCATTCGAAAATGCGCATTATCGGGGAGATAACGTGCCTCTACGCCCGATTTGCGCTCCGTTCTTGTAGAGGTAATTTTTTTAATGCGCCTTGAAAGAGCTTTAAATGCCTCTTGTAGAGGCAGCCTAAATCTCCCAGGACAAAGGGAAAATTATTAGTTTCAGAAGCCCAGGGAATTTTATCTCCTCCCACAATTAGGAAGGAAAGGACATCAGAGTGTGACTCAGCAGTACAACCTCTCTTGTAGAGGCACCCAGTGAAAACATAATGCCCATTAGAACAGCCCTCTTTCTCTTCTCCCTCCCCCCGTCTAAAAAAGCCATACATCGATACTGAAAGACGCTTAGACTTATGCTATGACCAGTCCCCACAGGGAAGGGATTCCATAATTGGGATGGTGAGTAGCGGATGGGGGACCTACAATGCCTCTCTCCACACCTTGGTGCGCTGAGAAGGGTGTTTCATTTGCTTAGGAGCCTGATGGAGAAGAGCAGTGGAGGCTTTGCCAGATATTTTCTCCTTCACTGGATGTGGATAATACCTTGTAGACAATATTTGAGGTGTTTTATTTTAAAGCTCAAAACTGTGGCGCCATCAAGTGAATGATGGATATTTTAAAAATTGTGGTGCGTTTATTCATTTATTTTGCTTTAGGCTTACCCATAAAACTTGACCCTCCATCAATTGTAAACATCACAAACACCAGTAATGGGGTATCTCTAACATGGACTCCTGGCAAATTGGCTGCCATATGCTATCAAGTAGAAGTGAATAACACAGAATCTAATAAAACAGTAAGTTATTCTTATAACTTATCACCGAACTCCTCCTCCTCCTCCTCCTCCTCCTCCTCTTCTTCTTTAATAAATACAGTCTTATTTATTTATTTATTTATTTATTAATTAATTAATTAAGAGAGCAATCCTATGATTCCAGGAGAGTGTTCCAGGGACCATAGGATTCTTTGGAGTCCCCCCTCCAAGACCGTAGGCACTGCCACGGCCCTGGAAGCAGGGCTCTGGTATCCAATCCCTCCCCCTGCTCTTGCAACTGTCGCAGAAAGAACCGTACCGGCTGCTTTCCAAGGTTGCAGAAATGGTTTGGGGGAAGTCAGAAAGGGGGTGTATCAGTGGGAGGGGAGAGGAGAGGCCAGGATACAAAGAATCCTATGGCTTCTTCAGCCCCAGTCCCACCAACAGAATCTCTCTATGGGCTCAGAGGCCCATCAAGAAGAAAGATTGGACAGGAAAAAATGGACTCCTTCCCTCTTCCTGCCCTGGTGGCAGCAGCCCGGCAGGACACTGGATACTCAGAAGTAGGGATGCCACAATGGCTGACTGGGTCTGCGAGGGCAGCGGAACTCCCCCCCCCCCGCATCCAGCCCTCCCGGAACCAATCAGACATGCCCAGCAGTGGCACGGACCTGCTCCCAAGCACTCGGCAACCACCTGCCCTTTTTGCCCCTCTGTGCTAATGGCGACATGCGTGATTTCCAGGGGTCCCCAGACATTGTGCGTTTCTCTCTCCCTGCACCATTGGAGGCCTTAACGGCCCTATTGACATGATGGTAAACCTTTACCTTTGCGTCAATAGAGCCGTTATGGCCCCTTTTGTACAGGGGAGGAGGGAAACACGTGATTTCCGGAGGTTCCCGGATTGTGCATTCTAGAAATCATTCGTTTCCCCTTTTTGCACCAATGGCGTCCACCATAAGGGTGGGAAAGGGCAAGTGCTCGGCAGAGTCTCACATGGCCCAGCTCAGGGAAGCAGCACGTATGAGCCCCCACGGGGCGATTTCATCCTTCCCTACTCAGAAGCTTCTGAAATCAGAGGCTTCTGTCTTACCAGGGCACAAGAAATATATTTCTTAGCCACCTTTCAAGGATGTTGTCTTCCCAATACAAAACAATAAATTGCAATGTAAAACAGTAAATACCCATATCAAATTCTAAAATTACGATGCTAAAGTCAGTCAGTTAAAATAAAATACACTGTCAAATAGCTAAGAGTAGCAATTACCGTAAAAAAGATTTCAGTTAAAAGATAAAATGAACACGTGTATTGTAAAAGCATCCACCAATGGAGATGGCTGTTCTCTCTCAGGAAGGGATTGCTTACAATAGGGGCAACCACTGAGAAGGCCTTGTTAGTGCCCTACAGCCTCGCTGATATTACCGGCAGGGCAATAAGTAAGGCCTCTGAAGGTTAACATAAAGCAAGGGCAGGTTCATATGGGTGAAGGCCGTCCTTCAAATGACCTGAACCCAAAACATTTAGGGCTTTAAAGGTCAATATCAACACTTTGAATTCTGCCTGGAGATGCACTGGTGACCAGTGCTGGTGTAATATATTCTGACCATCTAGCCCAGCAAGGACAAAAGTGGCTGCATGTTCCATATTCAAGAGCCCAAGTCCTCATTTTCAAGCAGCTTGTCTGCTAATATGCAAGTCCGGTCAGTTTCCTGGGCAGGAAACCCGTCTCTCACATAGATTTTTTTTCTTTCCTATTATACTGTGCATTTTTTTAAAACCTCCTGTTCAAACATTTCATATGCATAGGTCTTTTCATTTAAAAGACAAACAAACACATATTTTAAACACTCCAGTTATTTGTTTTAAGCCAACGGAATGTTGATAGATTATGAAAGCAGTTTGTTTCTTTTCTGTTTAAGGTTTATGAAGACCATACCAGCATGACATTCAGTCTCAGGCCTAACACATATCACACCTTCCGGGTGAGATCCGTTATAGGTGATGTCGGCAGCCATTGTACGAAGACATGGGGCCTCTGGAGTGATTGGAGCAACATAGTGGAATGGGGTGAGAAGCATCTTTGTAGTGCATGAGCTGAAAATCTAACTGCAGGCTTCAACCACAGGGACCCAATTAAATTAATGAAAATTAATACCTTTTAAAAATAAAATAACACTGAAGTACACATTCCTAGGGTCCCCTTAGTATACACGTCACATTTCAGGTGTCCAGCTTTCACAGACTTGGAGCTATTGCAATAACAGACAGATAGATGGACTGGTTGTAAGTAATCGCGTGGTTAAAATGTATGGTTAAAATTTGCTCGCTGCAGTGCTCAATCATCATGCCACGTTTGGCTGAAATTGATCAAATGGTTTTGAAGCTGTAAATCTTTTTTAAAAAATTGATCGGCTACCATTTTGTTTCAAGATGGCAGATGAAATTTTCTCTATGACTAAAACCAGCCCATATAGAGGTAGGACAAATCCGAAAAGTTTCCTAGCAATCAGATGTATGTTTTTTTAATCAATGGAGGATGCTTCCATGAAGTCATTGACTTGAATATTCATGCAAGGATAGCTAAGTTTTACTAGGGTAACTAAGTTATACTGGCTTTGATATCTGGACTTGATTTATATAGTTCCTTGTAGAATATTTTACGGAGATACAAAATCATCGGGTTAAAATTACAGCTTTCTGTCCTGTCCGTAGAAGGGGTGGGAGTCCACAAGACACAACAGACAAATGAGGGTGACTCATTCAGGTTGGAGTTGCAGGACCTTGGATAGCTACAAGAAAACAACTTGCTCCAATGATCAGTTGCTCAACTGAGGCCTGTTATCCCTCTTGGGCCAGAATACCTTTCCAAGGCTCTGCCCCATTTCTGATGAATTGAGAGACTTTTCTGGAGCCTAGTATTTGATCCCCTCTCTGTTAGTTCCTGTCCTATGCGTTGCCTGTGCTGGCAAGCAGGCATTAGGGAGCATGAAGTCCTTGGGGTAAAAGGGACTAGTTCCTCATGCACATATCGCTTTTGGGGTGGCCCAGTTTGAGGGTCTCTGGCTAGAGATTGTGGCTGATAGTCTCGGTGTCAGGGCTTGGTTCAGCACATCTGCAGTTTGCACTGACGGTCTTCTTGAGCCACCTGGTTTCTCCTCCTCTTTGATCTGACTGATAGTTGCACGTGGCACTTATAAAGGAAAAATGACACCCAAAAAGTTAAGAAGAGCCAAGGATCTTTGGGACAAGAACGTTTCTGAAAAAAATGGCTAAGGTCCGGAAACTCAAGGAAGTCTGGATGAAAAAAGAAAGGGCTTGAATATAAAATATTGACATCAAGAACATAGAAAAGTTGTAAGAGAAACAAAAGCCATGATCACAGATCTGGAATTAAAGTTTAGTAAAAGTTAGGAGTTATTTGAAGAAATTAAACATGAACTCTGTAAAATAAATCTACATTTAAGAGGGCTTTCAAAATGTTGGAAAAAGGCAGCAGCGGGTGTGGAGACCACTTTGGCAAATACTTGCAATTGAACAAGTTATGTATGGAGGAACAGAACCTGCTTGCAGGGTTGGCTCAGCTCTGACATGTAGGTCCGAACTCCCTATAAACTTATTGGTTAAATTGATTAGTTTGGGAGAGAAGGAGGTCGTAGCTTACAAGTATTTGGTGGGTTGAAAATTGATAATAGAAGAGCATTGAATAGATGTTTTATTTATTTATTTATTGCATTTTAATACCACCCAATAGCCGAAGCTCTCTGGGCAGTTTACAAAAATTAAAACCATGACAACTATCCAAAATATAAAACAACAACAGTATAAAAACGTAGCATAAAAATACAATATAAGAGCACAAGCAGGATAAAACCAAGCAGCAATGCAGAAATTAATACAGGTTTAAAATACAAATTTAAAACAGCAAAGTTAAAAATTAGACTGATAAACTGCTAAAATACTGAGAAAATAAAAAGGTCTTCACCTGGCGTCTAAAAGAGTATGATGTAGGTGCCAGGCGAACCTCTCTGGGGAGCTCATTCCACAGTCGGGGTGCCATAGCAGAGAAGGCCCTCCTCCTGGTAGCCACCTGCCTCTCTTCCTTTGGCAGGGGCTCACGGAGAAGGACCCCTGAGGATGATCTTAGGGTCCAGGCAGGTACATATGGGAGGAGGCATTCCTTCAGATAACCTGGCTCTAAGCCGTTTAGGGCTTTGAATGTTAATACTAGCACTTTGAAGTAGCAGCAGACTTCCACCATTATAGCAAAACAAGGAGCTTTTAAAAATGTATCACCTTTTGCTGTAATAGTTCAGGAACACAATTCTTTCAAACATTAAGCAGGTTAAAATTTTGCTACATTTGGATGATATGATAATGAACATTTCTTGAAATCCCTTCAAACCTAATTAAATCCTACAGTCAAGTGTCTGGACATAAAATAAAACAGGATATAATGATGATACTACATATAAATGTAGTTTTGAAAGAGAAGCAACGGTTTTATCATTTATATAGCTTCAAACCCTGGAACAACAAAATCCTAATGTTTAAAGATAATTCTGTAGAAGAAAGTTAAAGCAAAAATCTAGTCCTGGAATAAAAATCCATCTCAAGATTTGGCAGGGTGTTTATGGCTAAAAATGATTCTTCCAGTATTTTTATTTCTTTACAAAAACTTAGACACAAAGATGGTTTTGTGGTTCCAAATGTGTTGCTTCTTTCATTCAGCACAATTTCCCCTGACTGCCTGTTGTTTCTTGCTTTTTCAGATGAGAGAAAGACAGACAACACATTGAACATTCTTTTACCAATTTTCATTCCGTTATGTGCGGCAATCCTTACTATTATTTTGGTAGTTTACCTAAAGAGGTAAGAGACTGATTTTTCACCTTTTGTATACCATATCTATATTTTTCAAGAGTAGTCCCCCATCTGTTTCATGCTTGCTATAAACTAAGGAGCCGGTGGACATCTATGGTTTAGGTGGAGAGATGACTAGCTATTAAGCTAGCTGTCTACATATTCATATGTACAATAATCCTCAAGTACAGCCTTGAAATTTAGTCAAACAATATCTGCTATCAATAACACCTTAATTCAGTACGCTTTTTCTTTTTATGCATTCTGAAGGATTAAGCTGCTGCTTCTTCCAACAATTCCTGATCCTGGAAAATTTCTGAAACGAATGTTTGAAGAGCAAAGCGAAGGTCTCCCAGTGAGTATCAGCCAGCTGAGCTTCCATCTGATCCCACAAAATTCAGCCTAACATGTACCTTCAAGAAACACAGACTCAGAATGGTTTTGAGATGGTGATGGTAATCATCTTCCATGCACCTTTGAGACTTTCTCCCAGCTCATTCCTACATTTGGTCCTTTTCCAAGAGCAATCATATGATGCATGACATTGTTTCAAGAGACTTTTATTTCTCTTTTATCCCTAGAAACCATCCACAGAAGAGCCAATCAAGGATGAGCAAACTGATGTATTGATATTCGTAAACCCTCCTAAGACTGAAAGCTGAGGAACCAGCTTGTTGGGTTTACATCCCATGACTTCTAAATGTAAACCAGATGCTTTGCAAACAGGGATTTTTGCTCCCAGCTGCTGGACGATATTCTTGGAGATGTATTATTGCACACAGCATTCTTGCCCTGGCATCTGTTTGCTAAAAGTAACTAGTTGGAATAAGCAAGCCACAGAAAAAATAATTTATATGACCTACTTCAGCTGATGTCTTGACAAGCCCCCCCATCCAACCCAATTTGTCATCTATGCTCATCCCATCAAATAGGTGAAAATCAGGCTCTGTGTTAGCTTCTGTGAAGCAGCATTTACTCTGCAGGACTATCTCTTTCCATCGCTTTTTCCTACTTGAACAGCAGGAATGTTCACAACAGTCCTGGCAAGGCTTGGCTTTACCTCTTGTCATTCTCAAACTTTGATCTAGTGAGATTCTCCCGAGTTAAACCAGAAACTACTCAAGACTCTTTGAGCGTGCCTAAGAGAAAACTGAGTTGGATGGCTAAGCTGGTGCGCGAGTGCTCTCATTCCCAGCCAAGGGTATGATGTCTCACGTTTGGATTCTTGGGCATAACTGTCTTTATTTGTCACGCGCACATGACTGTAGAAACCCACATACCCATGATTTTAGATGTGGGAATGACAAGTGAGAACGCTTCGTTTGCATTGTGTGGTTTTTTAAGAGGTGAGATTTATTCTGTATAAATAACTCTTTTTTTAAAAAAAAAATTGAAGACCATTTCTTTTACTTCTTTGCTATCCTTTCCGTTTTTTGCATTTTAAATGCCCAATTCCTGTATCCTTTGCTGGTTTGTGGTATTTTACTTTTATTGACTCTTTATTGATGTTTAGCTGGTATTTACAAACTCATGCTCACAGACCAATACTATGCCACTGCTGAAGCATTATGTTCATCCCCAAAATACCTCCCTATTTTTTTCAGAATACCTGTGCACAAGAGGAGGCATAGGAGTTGGTGTTAAAGTGTGCCAGGCTACATAGTTTTCCCATGCCACAATCCCATGCGCAAAAGAAAGATAAACATCAGACTAACGACTTTAAATAACTCTGTATCAGTTGACTGTGACCTCATGATTTTCTAAGGACAGATGTGCAAGTCTGTGTACCAAGTGACACACTGGCCACAGTGAAATCGGGCATGATTTCATTTGTCTGCTAAGCCAGGTCATCTCCCTGCTTTCATTCTCTTGACTCTACCAAATATGGTAACAGGGCAGCCAGCTGCACAATGGCATGTTAGCAGTTTTGGCCACTGAGATAAACCATGCTCTCACTTGTCCTTGTTCAGTGAGGCATCAGAAGGTAGCAACATGGTAAAACATCAAAAGAGACACTAACTGCTACTTTATACATAACTACTAGGAATGATGCAAGAATAGTTTTTGGTTCTTATTTCAGTGAGAACTTACCAAATTCACATTCCCAAACCTAAAGACGAATTGGAACGTGCAGACAAAAAATCCGTATGTTTGAAAGTGTTAAAAAAAAAGTATGATTTGGGGGAGGGAGTGCACAAACATGCTGTATTTAATGGAAAACATTGCCTGCTAAAATGAATATTTGGAAAAAATGTGTACAAAAATGCACGTGTATGAAAATATGTACTGTATGTACTTTTGTGCAAACTATTTTTTTAAAATCCACAATCTGGTGCAAAAAGGGGATAGAATGAATTTAAAAGTGGAACATTGAGAACTTGAGTAAGCCTGAGCTTGAGATATCACACATCCCAAATCCCCTCTCAGAAATAAGTCCCACTGAGTTCAGTGGAGCTTGCTCCCCAGGTAAGTGGGTATAGGACTGCAACCTAATAAGGGCGCAATCCTATGCACATTTAGACAGAAAGTAGTCTTTCAACTGCTAGGATTCCCCAGCCATAGGATTGTGCCGTAATCCACCTTAATACCACTTTTATGGCACGTTCATGCTAAGACTAGAGGCTGTCCAGGATGAATCAATGCCTTTCACCTTCTGTAATTCACAAGTTCAGAGAGCCTGTGCTGATAGTCATAGATCATGACAGATCAGCCCAAACTCTCCTTGCTGAAGACCATTTGCCTTCTCTTCCAATGTGGCAATTGTAAAGAGGATTGCAGCTTCATTTTCCAAAGAATTAGAGGCACAATCTAGCAGCGACCTGAAGATAAACATTGGGGAACTCCTCCAAGCTGTAAGAGGACTGGAACAACCTAAACAGCATAGCGAGGAGATTTCTGTTTTGAGGGCTTTTATAGAAATCAGTAATGGGCCAAGAGTTTGACTAGATGGCAGCTGAATTTCTTCTGATTTATTTTTAAAGCTACATAGTAAACATTTGAGAATACAATCCTTGCTAAGTAACTTCTCTTTCCTGTTCTCTTTTTGTGAGTGTTTTTCATGCTGCCTTTGCAATATCAGCTTTGAAGGCAAGGTTGGGTAATGCCGTGCTACATTTCCCTTTCGTGTTGTCAAAGCAATTTTGCTGCTGCAATAAGTAGAGAAGGTTTAGCTAACTCTGGTTTTGTTTTTAGATGTACCAAGCAGACACAGTCCATTCTTCATCAGCGTACATCTTGTGTGTGTTCTGTGCCAAAAGTGGAACTTCAAGGGATGGTTGCGGCAAGCTTAGATCTTCATTTTTCAGATCTTTCTCAGGAATATTCTGAACATTGCCTGAAAGATGCTAACCTCCAAACATATGAAGAGAATACGGCCAATATGCAGATTCAACAGGCTTTCAAACAGGGTACTTGCTTAATTGACAGACCAACTAGGAAAGTGATTCCCTACACCCTGTGTGTATTGTTGCGTTGTTGAATACATTTAAACCACCAAAAGCATTTATCAGACTAGTGGAACATAATAAAATGTAAGGCTGTTCTGTAAATAAGTGGGTGCGTGTATGGATCCATGTGCAACGTAACGTTGTTTTGTAGGTAAGCTGATGAATATATGGGTGCACACAGGACATAAAATGCAGAAGCCAGAATGCATAAGCTTTGTACCAAATATAGATATAATATACATCTCCAGCCCCTCCATCAAGGGAGTCAAAACGGTTCCCTGAATATTATTTTTAGACCTGCCTGTATTTACTCCTTCTGCACAGTTTGATTACTACTGGCCATAGGAGAAAGACAAAGAACTAGCCAGTGCGTGCACTGGAGCTCAACTCTGACTGCTGGAGTTCCTGTTGGAATTCCCTGAGCTACTTTGGCTGTGTTCTTTCTTCTTTTCTTTGGTCTGTCTCGCACGAGACAGGTAGGAAATGTTGGTTTCTTTATCTTTAGTTTACATTAGCTTTGAAGAGGCCTCAAGTTTTATTGTTGTCATCAAAAGCAAACTCCTTTTTGGGTTCTTGTGCAACAAGAAAGCAGGGGATGGGGGAGAAGGCCGTGCCTTTTCTTTCCTGTTGAGAAGACATGCTGCATGTGAACACGGGGATTCCCTAATCGGTGCATGGGACATTCCCTGTTTAACATGCACACTGAGATAGGAGAGGGCTTCTAGTTTTATGCTATGTTTTTATATTGTTGTTTTATATTTTGAATACTTGTCATGGTTTTAATTGTTGTAAACCTCCCAGAGAGCGGTATAAAAATGCAAGCAAGCAAGCAAGCACGCAGTCAAACATCCTACTGCCAGGATCAGAAGCAGCATGCCTCTCAATACCAGTGCCCTGCTTGTGGGCTTCCCATGAACATCTTCTTGGCCATGATGGGTAATGGGATGCTAGACTAGATAGGCCCTTGCACTGATCCAGCAGGGTTCTGCTTATGTTCTTGGATGGTTGTGTCGTGCCTTAGAAAAACAAAAACAGCCCATAAAAGAGAGATGGAGCTTCTGTGTTTGACTTAAGTGTGTTGTAGGTAGAGAAGTTGCGGCCCTCCGGATGGTGTTGGACTCTCAGCTCCCATCAGTCCCAGTCAACATGTCCAGCATTGAGAGTTTTGGGGTCCAAAAGCATCTGGAAGTTGTCCACGTTTGTTTACATGAACAGTATTTTGCTCCCGGCTATTGACCGCATGAAATGGGAGACGGGGGCTGGTGTGGGGAGGGATTGCACACAAAGCTGCCCCTTCTCCTTATCCACTAAAACATTTGCCTATTAGGCAAGAGCTCTGTATGATGGGCAGGAGCTCTCTATGACCTCAGGCTGAGAAGGTTCCTTTCCAGCCCTGTCGCTCCCTGAAAACCCTCAACTGGAGATATTAGGACTTAGGACACTTACTGTCTGCCACTCTGCCTAATGGTAGGGCTGGCCCTGGACATTTTGCCTGTAAAATGTTGTGCTCTGCCATTGAGCTACGGGGGGGGGTGTAGTTGCTTTTTTAATTAAACCTAATTTATATACTTAATTTTGCTAATTTTTATTCCATCCTTCCTCCTGTGTGGTAGCTTTCCATGTGAATGACTGGCCCAAGACCAGTGAGCTACATAGCTAGGTAGGGGATTTGAATCCAAGTTTTAACATATGATGCTGCCTTATCCTGAGTCAGAACAAGGGGCCTTCTTCTCTAGTCTTCTCTCAGTTGTTCTGTAAAATGAGTCCTTGTGTATTGTTGCCCATGCGCAAGAGGGGGATTACCTACTTTCTCCCTTTGAGTCACTGATGCACACCTTCTCACTGGGCCCACCCTGCCCACTTCCCACAGTTACCATCTCACCCAAAACCATCACATCCACCACCACCCATCTGTCATGGGTCGTTGCCCAGTGAAATCCTCCCCAGAGCCGCCTTTTCCTCCCCAAGCCTTTCTGAGATAGGGCCATGGTTCTTGGCATGAGAGGTTAGCATCTCTGCAGAGCAGACCCTAAGAGAGATTCAAGCTTCTCTCTTACCGACTCCCAGAGTTGAAAGACTCTGTGTGTGCACGTGCGAGCTTTAGCTCCGTAAGGGAAGGAAAGAGAGCCTACAGTTCTCCATCCCAATGCAGGTAAGCAAATGTTTCTTTTGGAGGAAAATACTCAAGGACAGGAAGGGCTGCTCATTTGTACTTTCTGCTGCTGTCCTTCTGTTTAAAAATACAGAAATACTGGCAACCTTTCTTGACTTGAAAAAATACAAATTCCTCCAAGTCTTTGTTTTGAGCATTTAAAATCAGTAACATGGAATCACCCCACCTCCATTCTGCATCCTTTGAATCCCTGCAATCAAGGAGAACAGCCCTGTTTCCTTCCTTGTGCAATAATTTCCAATAAACATCAGACTGGCACTCTGATTATTGTTTAAATAACGAACATTTAACAAAACGAAGGAGAAAACACAGATAGACAACCATTTCATCATTTCATTGTGTGTGTGTGTGTTTTCCTTCCTGGACCATATGAGGGAGTGAGTCTCACTTTCACGATGTCATAGGGCCACATTCTGTTGATCACGGATGAATTTATTGGGGAATTAGGTGAATTTATGGTGCATGAGGCTTTCGCTGGATATTAGCCATGATGGCTATATGCTACTTCAAGTATCAGAGGCAGTGTGTGCACTGAAACCAAACAGGCCAACCCTGGGAAAGGTTATTCCATCATCTTCTGCTTGTGGGCTCACTGGAGACATCTGGTTGGACGGACTGGGAAACTGAATGCTGGGTACACGGGCATTTGGTCTTTTCCAGCTCCAGGGCTCGCCTTGGACTTGTCTATATGCTCTGTCGTGGTTGTGCAGTTGTGCCCTGTTGTTTATGTGATGCAGCCATCAGCTCGCAGCCACATCTTGCTATTCTCCACAAAGGTGATCTCGACGAGGTTGGCCTGGCGCCAACATTGTTATCTTCTCGGCGCCAGGTCAAGACTTTTCTCCCAGGCATTTAACAGCGTATGTTGAGGGTTTTGTTGTTGTTTGACCCAGAATAGTTGTTTTAAATGGATATTGTATTTATAATCTGTTTTATGCTTTTTAAATTTTGTATATTAGTTTTTTAATGTTCAGTGTTTTTAATTTTTGTAAACTGCCCAGAGAGCTTCGGCTATGGGGCAGTATATAAATCATCATCCTCATCCTCATCCACTATCCAACACCCTTAACAACACCACATATGGCATCGCCATAAAACACCAAAAACAAGCAAAGCGCAGAATCAATCACCTCCTGTACATGGATGACATCAAAATCTATGCTTCAACCTTGACACAGATAAAAGGCCTCCTGCGAATCACTGAGGAACTGACAACAGACATGAAAATGGAATTCGGGATGGGAAAATGCAAGATGCAACACATAGAAAGAGGAAAATGGAAAGAAGAAAAAACAGCAGAAACACTAAATAACGAAAAATTAGATAACATAGAAGAAAATGAAACATAGAAATACTTAGGATTCCAACCAAACATAAAAATCAATCACTCCACAATAAAAACTCAACTAGGAATGCAATATAAAACTCGCCTATCACAAATCCTAACATCTAAACTCAACCCTAAAAACGTTTTCAAAGCCATCAACACCTACGGAATACCCATTCTCACATACTCATTCGGAATCATACAGTGGTCGCACAGTGAACTCGAAGAAATAAACAGACTCAAATCGCACCAAACTCACAAAACACTGCATACTCCATCCCAACTCATGCATTGAAAGAACGACAATCAGCAGGAAAGAAGGAGGAAGAGGTCTTCTAGACATTAACAAAATACATGCTAAACAGATAAAATCAGATAATTCTTCCACAATAAAAATACCCCCATTCATAAAGGCATAGTAACAGTAAATAAAAATTACACCCCACTCAACCTAGCACTACAAAACAAAGATTGAACACGACTACTCACACTCGCAGATGGGCACAAAAAGCACTCCATGGGAAGCATTACAACATAATGCAGAACCCATGAATAAACAAAGAACAATCATACGAATGGCTCAGGCAGGGTGAGCTATTTCCAGAAACAGAAGGATTCCTAATAGCTATACAGGATCAAGTTATAGCCACCAAGAACTACCAAAAATAAATCATAAATGATAACAGTATAACAACAGTCCTATGCAGGAAATGCCATCAGTTCCAAGAAGCAATAGACCACATAACAGGAGGATGTAAAAGTCTGGCAGGAATGGACTATACAGGCAGACACAATACAGCCACAAAAATAATTCCTCAACAACTGGCCAGCAAATTCAACCTTATCATACAATCTACACCATACTATACATACTCACCCGAAACAATCTTGGAAAATGCAGATCATAAAATATACTGGGACAGAACAATTCATACTGACAAGATAAAACCCTGCAACTGACCAGACATACCGGTCATAGACAAAAAAGAAAAACACATAACCTCATCGACATAGCAATACCAAATGACAAAAATGTTGTTGAAAAGGAAGAAGAAAAGAGAGACAAATATACACCACTGGCCATGGAAGTCAAAGAACTATGGCAACAGGAAAAGGTCACAATTATTCCGTTAGTCACCTCAGTCACCAGCATCACATCAAAAAATTATACAGAAAACCTTCAGAAACTGGGCCTACCAAAAAACATCCACTCCAACATCCAGAAAGCAGTCCTACTTAAAACATGCTCAATTGTCAGGAAATTCCTGAATCTGTAAAAGACAGCATGACTTGGCAAAGCCCATCATGTCTGTCTAGAAAAACTGCCATGAGTGAGAAAGATAATAATAATAATATAATAATTAATAATAATGTCATTTTACCATGACTTTTTACAGTACGTCAATGTCACCACAGTTGTTTGTCTTGTCAGTGGTGGCTTCAGTTTGGATTAAGGGAGCGGATGTAGTTAGGGGCGGATCCCAGTGCAGGGTAGGTGCGGGAATACAGGTCAGTGGGCAGGCTTGACAGGCCTAGCAATGTCCGCCATAGCGATATTAAAGTCTGGGGAATTAAAGTAGGGACAGTTATGATGTCGAACACATACATTTGATGACCTGTAGCAGCTAGAAAACAAAACAAAGGTTTTTGTAGTTTTCGGTCCCTCGATAGTTGCTGCCCATTACTGCCATCCGACAACAGCTGGATAACCCACACTCACTTCTGCCATGTAGCCCTATCAATGCCACTTCACAGCAGCGATGCTGTGGGGTTTGAGAGGGAATCAGCAGGCAAAGCACCGTTGTATAGATGTCCCCTTATGTTCAACAGGAACATCGGCGAGCAATGAGGCTTATTTGCTTCCAAAAGGCCAGGTTTTCAGTCCATCCCCATAACTGCTTTATGCAAAAGCCTAGAGCCTTTTGGCTTTTTGTTCCAAGGCATTATTCAAATAAAGGTGCAGAGGGACTGCACTTCCTGGTAGAAATGAATCAGTCCCTTTTTATACCTAAGATGACCTTCAAAACAACAAATCCCAAGTATATATAAAATACTGTGTCAAACACAGGCAAATGATTAAGACTGCTGAGTAATTTCAGTGGGTTTAGACACATCTGGAATTTTGGCTGCACTCATTAATGCTGTGGGAACCATTGACTGAGTTCTTAAAAAGAAAAAGTCCACCTAGAGATTCGATACTGTAAGGAAGTTACCCACTAAGCCACATTTATGTCAAAATCACTAGGCTCTCTAGATATGAACACAACCACCATCACCTCGCAGGGCTATAAGGGGTTTTAATCGTGAACCACCAAGGGAATACAAAAAGGTGATGTGTGTGCATATGTGGGGGGTGGGGGGGGGGCAGGAGAGAACATTTAATGTTTTTTAATAAAGATGTCTGAGAAAACAATGTTTACTGCCCACCAAATATATTGGGATGCCTATGCATACCAATGTTTTTTTTAATGATTGTAATGCCTTTCTAACTTTATTGCTTGAGACAGTGCTTTGAATACTAGGTCACACAGAGATGGGAAAGGTTGTGAAAAAGAACAGGGCCTTTTTGGTGTTGGCTCCTCATCTGTAGCCCTCCATTGCTAGAATGGTTCACCAAGTAAATTCCTTGTGGCACTCAGAAGGTTAAGAAGGCTTTGGGGAGAAGGGGTAATGTGCGCGATCCCCACACTCTAACAGGTTGCTGTATATTCCACTGAATGAGTTGTAGTTTTTCAGTGGTTTTGAAATTCAAAAAAATGGTGACAGCTCTCTGCAAATGGCATTTTGACTTCTTTTTTCACCAAACTCCAATGTGAATGAATGCAGACAAATGCAATAATGTCATAGCAGATGGGAGGCACTGGCAAAAATGTGTAGATAAAGGGAGGCTGGAGTCAACCACATGTCACGTACGCTGGAAGAAAAAGTATTATTGCAACTGCTGTCTGTGCTTTCTGGCCAACCGTTGCAACAATTTCTGGAAAGAATGGCCTGCATGACCTCCGCTCTTGTAGCAGGTGGTCACATACTGTACTGGTTAAAGTGAGTGTGGACAGTAAGGGTTTCCTCAGATAGGTGGCTTAAATTAATTTGCATTTAACTGATGCATAATATACCTGAAAAGCAAAGAGTCTCTTTGCACCTTAAAGCCCAACACATTGTTAGGGTGTGTGTGTGTGTGTTTACAAAAACGAAGTTCTAGATTAGGGCTTCATTTGTAACAGCGTCAAAACAATTTCAATGCTAGGGTTTAACCCTGGAACACATGAGGAACAGAGCCTCTGAGCAGGTACAGAGTATCTTTCTCTTACCACAGAGGAACTGTTGAAAGTTCCCACACATCAGGGATATGGGGAGATGCTTTCCTATCAGGGAGAGGTGGTGTTTCTACACAGACACAAGTCCTGGCCTGGCATCAACTTTTCTAGGAATTAAGCACTGTGTTGGAGGCAAGGATTGGGCATTGTGAAGTTATGGGTTAGTATTATTGAAGGTGAGGAGCTGTGGGTTTTACAGATGAGTGATAACTTTGGGAAGGAGTCTGAATATCTCATTATGTTCCGAAACCTGTGGTTTGTGTTGGGGTTACAGATGAACACTGTGGGCAAATGGCTTTGGAGATTCCAGGAGTTGTGGGTTTCAGATTAGCTGATGGTTATGTGGGGCTGGCCTGGGGCTGAAGTGGGGTGGGTGCTGAGGACATTTAGGGGAAGATTAATATTTGCAGATCAGCAAGAGCCTCTGGTAAGGTTTGTGAGTCGTATATGTCTTTGGTTTTTTTTAAAAAAAGATTGCTGAAATAAGGGGTTTAGGAGGAAATTCTTTAACGTGCCATGTACATTGATGCGTGCAAGCAAAGAAGGCTTGGAGGACATACGGGGCTGCTTTCTCTGGGCAGAGAAAACTACCAAGATGGTTAAGGGCAAAAAAGTGGGCTACCAAATGACATTTTAATAATAATGAATAATACTTGCTATCACCTATTTAAAGAAACCAGTGTTTTCACTGAGTATGTTTAGCCAGTAAGTCAAATTTGCATACATTTGAATGTGTTTAAAGTTTTGAAGCAAAAACAGTACTTTGTTTTTAGATGATGCATACCTCTTCTGTTGGGGAAAATGGAAAATGCCGATTGCAACATGGCACCTGCTGTCTGCAATGTTTTACAAGTATTTGTATTTAATACTTACAAAATCAATACTTTTTGAAAATTTGCTGCCCTGCTGATTTGGGAATATCTTGTTTTGTAGCACAACCTGTTTTAAACAGGTCAGTCTAACTAATTAATCAATTTACATCACAATCCTATGCACATTTTGATTCTAGGACTTCCTCAGGGACACTAAAACCATTGTCCTCTGTTTAAAAATGCACCTTAGAAGGGACATTAAAATACTGAAACAGTTCAGAAATGTTTCACCTAGCCTTCAAAAAAAAGGAAGCGCACATGACATAAAACTATTGCACAATAACCTCAAAGTGTATTATAATAAACAGGCCTGCAAAACCCTGTGGCCGAAGAAGGCCTCCCCGTTGCAAAATCAATTTTAACCGGATTATGTGTAATCTCAGCTGTGCCATTGTAAATCCCTGGGTAAATGGGGTTACACAGTGACATTTACCTCCATGTAAACATGCATTGGATTGTTCTTAAATATTGCAGCTGCTGTTATTATTATTGGAAATGGCTATATGTTTCTCCTAGGGTAGATAACTGAGCGCAGACCTGACCCAAGTCTTACTGTATTTTAGTTGTATTTACTTGAAAAGCTTTGAACTCCCTCGTTTTGGGCTAGATGGCAAGCAGGTTATAGTGACACAACACTGATATAAGCACCTGGCAGTCAGAAGGCTGAGAATGGTCATTGTTCCGCTTGTTTGTAGTCCCAGACTCCGACAATTAGTTCTTCCCTCACAGAGACACCCTTGGGGAGGGGAGAGAAAAATAAACTTTTTCCAAGTAACTTTTTAATAACAGGCGAAGTCAAGCATTGCCATCGCTTTGGAAAGAGGCAGGTGTGGTTTGTGTGGAAGAGGAAGGCGCGAGAGGGGCCCGTGGCGCTCTGCACGTCCTCAGGGGCTCCCTCGCCACAAGGCCGAAGGCACTCAGCCCCACACAGCCCCCTTTTGGGCGTGTGGAGGGAGGAGGCTCCGTCCCCGCTGACGGGCCTGGGTGGAGCTCCTCAATTCTGAGGCGAAATTCTCCTCAGCGCCTCGGCCGCTTCCCTCAGGCGGCGTAGTAGCAGCCGCCGCCGCCGCCGCCTCGGCTTTTTGGTTCCCTCAGGAGGGGCCTGCCGCGGTCGACGCCTCCGCGCTGGGCGGGCCTTCGCGGCAGCCTTTCCCGTCTGCGCCGGCCCTCCGGTAGTGCCGCGGGGAGAGGCGAAGCCGTGCGGGGAGCGGGCGCCGAGGGAGGCTCCATGGGGACGCTGCCGCTCGTCGCCGTCCTCGCCGGAGCGGCCGCCGCAGGTGAGGGCAGGGGGGGGGGGGGGGGAGCGCCGCCTTCAAACCTCCCGCGCCGCCGCCGCCGCCGCCGCCATCCCCGGGGCTCGAGGGTCGAGCGGGGAGAACGAGGCGCCTCCCGGGCAGCGCTGAGGGGCGACGGCGCCGCCGCTGCCCGCTTCCCCCGCGCCGAGCACGAGCGAGCCTTCCACGCGGCAGCCGCCGGCAGGTGGCAGCGCAGCCCGCTTGCTCACGAGGAGACCCCGCGGCGGTCCAGCGGTGCTTACTCACAAGGAGGCCCCACGGGGGGAGGGGGTTCTTACTCACAAGGAGGCCCCGCTGGGTCCGGCGCTGCTTACTCAGTGCCAGACTTCATGGGATTAAGTAGTGCTTTGCTCCCTAGTAAGTAGGGGCCTCCCCAGACGTGGACTGCATTGGATCAAGTGGTGCTTACTCTCTAGTAAGGAAGTGAGTGCTTACTCAGAAGACCCCATTAGGTTCGATGGGGCTTAACCATTGGGTTCAGGGGTGCTTACTCTCTAGGAAGTGAGTGCTTACTCAGAAAGGGACTCCAAAGGGGTTTGGCGATGCTTAATCAGTGCGTGGTTACTCAGAGGTAGACTCCAATTGGGTTGGGTGGTGCTTGCTGCTTAGAAAGTGCATATTTGCTCAGAAGTGAGCAAATTTAAGCTCATTCAGAAGGAAACTCTATAAGCATGGAGGTGCGTCCCTTTCTGCTCAGTGGTGCTTACTCCTGAGTAAATGTGTCTTAATGCCCCCCCCCACTCTTTCCCACATCCTAAAGAGAACTTGGATTCCCCCTTCCCATATTTGTTGCTGTTGTAATTGTACATCTTAGATCTGGAATGAGGGTACAGTGTAAATTACAACCCAATGGTGGTTACTAAACAGGGCAGCAGGCCAGGGGGAAGCACACTTGGATGTTTGCCAAGGAGTAAACCCATTTAGTTGTGTTATGTCTTGTGTGGCTTCCAAATTGTTGTCAGAGGGTGAGCCTGTGGTGTTATCCTCTACCACTTGTTGCTGCTGCTGCCCCCTGTCTTGCCTTTACTATTTTGGCTCCACAGCACCACAGCCCAGCAACCTGGCCTCCAGGTAACTTCTCTGTTCTGCTGCTACCAGTACCTTCTCAGGTACACCCACAGAACACACTAGTAGATGGAATTAACAAGAATTTATTAATAAGAAATTGCATGTCAACAAGCTTAATGGTTACTTCAGTTCAATTGCGTATCAGTTACAAGGTTTCAATGCTTATTGGTTTCTGTCAGAACTCTTACACTTGTAACAAACTGTTCCTTATTTTATCTATGCTCTAAAGTCTTATCTCAGTCTCTCAATTAATCACTCTTCTCATCTAATAATCCTGTTTCAGACTCTCAATGTTCTTTCAACATCTCTCTCAAAAATCCCCCTCAAATCTCCCCCAATCATCCTATCAGCTCTCTCTGTCAGACACATATATACACTCCACTCGCTCTCTAGCTCCTCCCACTCTTACACCTGTTATTATTACTTCCTTTTAAATATATAAACAAATGCATATCACAAACAATAAACTTTGCAATATATTTACGACTACAAACAGTAGAACATCACAGAGTCCACTGTCAGTCTCTTGCCACAGAAACCTGGAGCTGCCCCTGATTAAAGAGCAACCCCTCCTGACATATTTATGGTTAGTAACCTCTTAATCTATTGGAGTTGTGTGGTGAGAGAAAATCCAGCTATACGCATGGTCAGATGTTTGTGACTCAGTTCACTTCGTATTTGCGATTGTCTTTCTATTAATTTTGGCAGCAAGCTGTATGGTGTTTTTTTAAAATCAAATCTGTTTTATTTGTAATAAATAGCTTTTTGATTCTGCAATCTTAATTCTTTGAATTGCACCAGGAAATGTTTGTATTTGGTTTGTATAGCTTGGCCTCGAATAGGTGTTGAGCAATAGGGTTTGTGCGTCTATCATTGTCCTAAAGGACCATGGCGCGGGAACTCAGTTTCATCTTTGGAAGGCTGTGTTGGGGCAGCCCACAGGTTTGACCTGCCATCTGGAAGCCTTTGCAGGGCTGACTCCAAGGGTGGTGAGATCAGGCAAGACCTGCTGACCTAGTATTCCCACTTTGCATGGAGTCCTTGCGAACCTCAAAGGCAATGTGATGAGACAGTTCTCTAGCTCAAGGCGGAGGGAGACTCTGGGAATACCTTGAACAAGAGCCCCTCAACACTTGTTCAAGAGCTACCACTCCAGATTGTGAGCAACCTACTAAGTTCTTGTGTGATGATGCAGCTCCATTTGCATGTAGTTTCAGTGCAGAATTTCGTAATGGGTGAAGAGTTCAGCAACATGGACAATTCAAACTTCTCATTTTTCCTTTAAGCCTGTGGAGACAGGCTTCGGATTGCATGGGGGAGGCAGGGAGCAGGATTTCCAAAGAAGATGTTTGGAGGGCCTACAAAGGCAGTAAAAATAAGTATGTCCATCATCCAACTGGAAGCACTGATTGGATGACTCCTGTATTAATCACAGATTAAAATGTTGCTTTTAATGGGGTGGTTTTTAAATGACGGGAGTCAGTGCTGATGATCTTGAATGTGAGTGGGGAGTTGTGTAAATGAGGAAGGAAAAGCTGTTGTTTCTTCATACCTTCTAGAGGAGCTTAGGGGAACTCAAAACCAGTAAAATATGTTGGTAGAGGAGATTGACAGGATCCACTGATTCCAGGCGGTAGCTAAAAAGTATTAAAGCCATGGCTGCATAAAACTGCGTACGTGTCCTGGCTCTTTTCCCCTCCTTTGGGATTTGTAGTTCTGTGCGAAGGAAAGCAATTAATTAGCATCCTGGGGTGAGGGTGGGGGAATACGTGAATACCTTCCATATGTGAAAGGCATACGTGAGTGGGATGGACAAAATACACAGGGAACAATTTTAACTATTCCCATTGTCCAATTTACTGATCTGAGTCATTCGTCTCCTTCAAAACTACTGCTGAGTCACACTCTGATGTCCTTTCCTTCCTAATTGTGGGAGGAGATAAAATTCCCTGGGCTTCTGAAACTAATAATTTTCCCTTTGTCCTGGGAGATTTAGGCTGCCTCTACAAGAGGCATTTAAAGCTCTTTCAAGTCGCATTACAAAAATTACCTCTACAAGAACGGAGCGCAAATCGGGCGTAGAGGCGCGTTTTCTCTCCGATTATGCACATTATCGAATGCGCATTAAATAGCAAGTTTTATTTTGCTCCGGCCCTTAAAGCGCAATTTGACTGTGTGAACAAGCGATTCTCCGCATTAACTACTTGTAAAGCGCATTTGAAACAACCGGTAAGGTCACCAGTTGAGTGCTCAATTACCTCCTGCATACAAGCATTTATGATAAAGCGCTTCAGCGAATATGCGCATAATCGGCTAACCAGGCGTCAAACGGAATCCATCTAGAGGGGGTCTTAGTCTAGGCTGCATCCATAGGAGTGCAAATGCATGAGTTAGTTTAAGACTGGATGTTTGCCAGGTGGAATCTATGCCATGTTGTGTCTGAGCCACATATTAGCTGCTCTTGCTGGCATGATTTGCATGCTGACGTGTGTACAAGGGCAGGTATAACTTCAGTGCTGCTTCATCCTCAGCAGTCTTCTTCCTTGTCTTTGTGACATTGCTCGGCCCCATGGATTCTCCATTATGGAGTACCACAGGGGTCAGTCTTGTCCCCCATGCTGTTCAACATCTACATGAAACTGTTGGATGCGGTCATCCGGAGTTTTGGAGTGCGTTGTCATCAGTACGCTGATGACACACAACTCTATTTCTCCTTTTCATCTTCAGCCGGTGAGGCTGTGGATGTGCTGAACCAATGCCTGGCTGTGACAATGAACTGGATGAGGGCTAATAAACTGAAACTCAATCCAGACAAGATTGAGATGCTGTTAGTGGGTGGTTCTGCTGACCGGATGGTGTTCAACCTGTTCTGGATGGGGTTGCACTCCCCCTGAAGGAGAGGGTTCGTAGCTTGGGGGTTCTCCTAGAACCATCTCTGTCACTTGAAGCACAGGTGGCCTTCTACCAACTTTGGTTGGTGGCCCAGCTGTGCCCCTATCAGGACAGGGATAACCTAGCTTCAGTTGTCTACGCTCGAGTAATCTCTACGTTGGATTACTGCAATGCACTCTACGAGGGGCTGCCTTTGAAGACGGTTCAGAAGCTGCAGCTTGTGCAAAATGCAGCGGCCAGATTGATAACAGGAACCAGAAGGTTCGAGCATATAAGACCTACTCTGGCCCGCTTGCATTGGCTGATTCCGAGCCCAATTCAAGGTGCTGTTTCTAACCTATAAAGCCTTACACGGCTTGGGACCACAATATCTGATGGAACGCCTCTCCCGACACGACCCTACCCGTACACTACAATCCACATCTAAGGTCCTCCTCTGGTTGCCTACTCTGAGGGAAGCACGGAGGGTGGCAACAAGGGAGAGGGCCTTTTCAGTGGTAGTCCCCCAATTATGGAATGATCTTCCCGACGAGGCTTGCCTGGCGCCAACATTGTTATCTTTTCGGCGCCAGGTCAAGACTTTCCTCTTCTCCCAGGCATTTAATAGCATATGATGAGGGTGTTGTGTTGTTGTTGTTGTTGTGCTTTGACCCAGAATTGTTGTTTTTAAAGGATATTGTAATTATACCTTGTTTTTATGCTTTTTATGGTTTTAAATTTTGTATATCGGTGTTTTTAATGTTCAATGTTTTTAATTTTTGTAAACCGCCCAGAGAGCTTCGGCTATGGGGCGGTATATAAATGGAATAAAATAAAATAAATAAATAAATAATGAATGAATGCATCAACCCTTTAGCCCATTTTTCTTTGTGTCAGGGAGTGCCCTGTCAGAGGCATTGCTGTACGCAAGAGCTTGTGGCTGCTGTTACAAGTAGTCTTTGTTCCCCTCCCTCAGGAAGAAGGTTTTTCTTTTAAGTTTGGGTTTTTGAGAGAGAGATGAGGTTGGCACTATATAGGTGGCCTGGAATGCTGGAGGTGGCTTGGAAAGAGGCAGACACATATTTTCCTGGGTATGCTGATTTCATAGCCTGGCCTAACTCTCTGGTGGCCCTCATTTTCTATAAGACTAGGCAGAGGACCTCCAGTGCAGGCTGGACCAGCGCTGTACTTAATCATCTAGCTGCCTGAGACAGAATTCCTGACTGCCAACATCCCATACACCTCTCATCCTCCTTTTCCAGTGTGGGATAATGACAACATTGAAAGGCAGAGAGGTGGTTGCCCAAACTCCCTGCGCTGTCGGCAGGGACAAACACATAGTCAGAAGGCTGCCACCACCCTAACGTCTACCTCACCCTGAGCCAGGGGATTCTCAGACCTTTCAGGACACACTAGGGGCAGAGAAATAAGCCCCAAACCTAATACTCTAAACAGTAGCAAGACCAAACAGAAGGCTCTGACTCAAGTAGGGAGGGTTAAATGGAATAAAGCACACACAAGCTTGAAAGAGGTGTGAAGTTTATTTAGAATAAGGAAGGGGGAAAGGGGAAGAAAGGTATGCAAAGAAAACTAGAGAAAACCAGAGAAACTTTTTGGAACAATGCTGCAGCAAAAAGAACAATGCAATACCAAACTCTCTCTTATAAGTTACCTAAATAAGGGTCTTCCACTAGGACAGGGACCAGTCAAGGATCTAAGAAAAACATACTCCCATCCTGGGTGAAGCACACTGGCTGTTTTCACCAGTGGATCAGAGAGAGGAACTAGGCAGTTTTTACAGTAACCAAGCTGGAGAAACTTTTACATGCTGTACTAGGTTTTTTTAAAAAAAAAAAAGTCAACAGAAGCTAAATTGGGTAGTTAAGTTGCTGCATGGATGTGTCCTAATTGGCAGCAACTCTTAAAAGAACGGAAAGTGATAGTTGTCCTTCCTTTTCCATAGGAGTCCTGTTGGCCTTGCCTACAGTATCTGACTTCAGTTACACTTTCAACAAAAGTCGCTGCCTCTTGAACATGACATGGAATCCTGTAAAAGCCATTAATGGTACCTGCAACCTACAGTATGAGAGTTTTGTGGTCTCCAGTACAGGTTGGGACAAGAAGGTAAGTTTTCTGGTTCTTTGGATTCCTTATCAACTCTTGTAAAGAAACAAAAACAATGAATTACAGGTACAGGAATTGTGATGGAGGCTAGAACTTTGCTGCGTCTCAGTTCGTAATCAACTACTTTCCCTTATCTCTTCACCTCTTTTGGCTCTAGGACAATTGTATGAAATTAAGAAACATAATTTTGTACAGTCATTTTTAGATCAGGTTGGTGGAATCTAAAAATCTGATCTGGTTGACCTGATTTTTCCATTCCACTGAGGGGCGGTATATAAATCAATAAATACCTTCCTCCAAGGCGTAGTGGCCCAATCACCCTTTTCACACTACATCCAATCCATACTCTTTATGGGTAGAGTGGGTATTGCTGCCTCTTCTAACCAAGGAAAGGTTAAACTGACCTCATGATGGACTGATTGAATGTTTTTCTCATGCTTACATGAATGTGACTTTATTTCTTATTTCAAAACTAGATGTCCTGGGTGGAAAAAAGGGAAGACACCAATAAGCAAAAGACGAAGGGAGTATAAAGGGAGACTGGTGGAGTGTCAAAAGCTGCACAAAACTACACCTTTAATGGCCCAATGCATGTGATTATATTCTTCCCCATGGGTGCTTGGATGCACAACAAATGTTGTACATTTGGTCAAAGAGCATGACATGGGACACAATATTGTCTACTCTGGAGTAAGCCCCATTGAGCTGAGTGGGACTTCATCCCTTTTAAGTGTGTATAGGAGTGCAGCCTTAATTTTCATTTTGTGCGCTTTTGAGACCTCAAGTCTGCCTTTTCCTTCCTGCGACTGGCACCTGGTTTCACTGCAAAGTGCTGCTTTGCAGGTAATAGGAACAGTCTGCCTGTGGTGTTGGCTCTGGGACGGGTAATTTGCATGTGCACATCATTGCTCGTTGCAGACATCAAGAATGCAAGAATGGTTTGTGCTCAGGATAATTTACAAAACAAAATATAAAACATGTTTTAAAACAAACCATAATTTAATTGATATAATTAGATAGTCAAACAATTGCAAATAATCTAAATAAGGACCTGCAAAAACAAGACTCATAGGCTTACCTATGAGTAAGTCCCACTGAACACAATTACATTTTCTGAGTAGACATGCATTGGACTGCATATATGCCAAGCTAACATTTCAGCCAAAGATGAGGCACTGCTACAGGGAAAGCTCTGCGCCACCAGCCTCCCACTTCTCTTTTGAATGCAGGGACACTCGGAGCAGGGCCTCTGATAATGATCTCTGTGTGTGAGTGCTCCCTCTGCAGCATGAGTTATAATACTTTGTTAATCAACTTGTCCTAATGGTTGCCACAGCTATTAAGAGGTAATTTTGTAAACCCTATACAGGAGGGGAAAGATGAATTTTTTTAAAGAACGTCTTAAAGTGAAGTGAAGAGAAGGCCACCTAAATATTTAGAAGGATTCCACAGGTCACTTGGAAAGCAGCTTTGGCTGCATCGGCTTCTTATTTCACTGGGAGATGGGCATTTCAGCGACATTCCAGGGGCATGCTTGTGGGGCCGCAGTAAAGGTCTTGGAGACCGCTTCTTGTTCACCCCTGGTGTATAAGATTGCAGCCAAATGACTAGCACTACTACACAGTTACTTCTTGTCAGGAGAGAGACCCTCTTCTGGGATTAGGTTTGAACTCGGCCTTGCTTGAGATTAGTATTTTTTCATCCAGATATATCCTAATGATTTCCTCCACCCTTTTTAAATGTAGATGTGAATTAGCAACCATTTCCGGACATTGCAAGTACCTCTGGGTAAAAGTGTTGTTTTTGGAGTAAGAACATCATGTTCAGAAACCCACAACGGTGTGGAAAAGTGCATTAATATCTCTCTTCCACAAAATAGTAAGTCTTCAGATACTGTGTTTATTCCTTATATTGGCCTTAATCATTCAATTTATTTATTTATTTTATTTTAATATGCCCAATGACCAATGTTCTCCAGGTGGATCATGAACAATTAAAAGACTATAATGCTGTATGAAGAGTTAAAACTATAAAATACAATACAAATATTTAAAAGAATACAATACAGTACAATGAACAGCACAAGAGTCAATAAAACAGCCATAAAATGTTGATATTTCTTGAAAATTACATCAACGTCTGTTTAAAGTTATCAGAACCATGTGTTTGCACACTCCAACCAAGACAGCTGTGAGATCCCTGCCCAGCTCCTATAGCCAGCACTGTGTACCTGCCCTGTCTTGGTCCCTTCATACCGTATAGCATCTATTCCTCAGCATAAGAACAGTAATCAAGGGTGCGGGAGCCCACTATATTTTTTCAGTCATCATTCAATCTTTGGAAAATCCAAAGCAAACTGTTCTTAGAAATATTGCCAATTCAGTGGTTTAAAAATTGCCAGTTTGTCACAGTGAAGGCTATCTTAAGGCGGCTCAAAGTTCCACTAAGCCCGGAAATTGGAAGCTAAGGTTGATGCCTTAACAGTTATGAGCCATGATCAGGAACGATGTTGTGCATGTCACAAATTCTGCTTGCTTACTATGTATCTTCCATGCATCCATTTTTCCTGGGTCTTTCAGATCCAAATCCACATGGGGAGGAAGGAGTGCCTGGGACCAGCAAAGATGCTCCACATTGTCCTGGTCCTATATTGCTTTATGAAGTATCTGAACCTTACAGTATTACCAGAGGAATCCTCCTGCGAGTTGACCAATGCCTGTTTGCTGCTTGTATGCAAGCACAGTATGTGACATTGCACAGCATCATTACTGATCACAGGGCAAGTCTGTTAAGGCATCAACTTTAGCCTCCCTTGGGTGTTTTTTTTTTTTGGCTTTCTGTTGCTTGAACCAACATGAGAGAGCCTTAACTCTGGTCTTAAACCAGCAGGGTTTTTTATCATTGAATTTCCTAGTTTACAGAAAGGAAATTTATTATTACTGTTCTGGGGGGGGGGGGGGAAGCACAAAGGAAAAAACAAAACATGAACTGAGTAGAGGTGTGCAAATGACTAGATATGTCCCTATATATTCAGAATGGCTTACTTCTGAGTATGCCTGCACCGGATTCCAGCATACCTTTTTCTTTTTTCTCCCTCTCTTCATCTGTGATTTATCAGTCATTAAGAGAGATACCATCAGCCTTCAAAATTATCTCAGCTAACAGTTTCCTCTTACCCACGCCCCCACTGTCATAATACTGACAGAAACTGCTCTCAGGAAACACAGAGTGAAACTGAACATGCCTGATATAGTTTTGCCAGCATTTGCTGCCATAAGCTTTCTTGGGGCAGGAAAGCTTTGATAACTTAAACCACTGCTCAGAATTTCACCAGGTCATGGAAAGGCACACTTTCTCAACAAGTACATCAGCAGTTTCGCCCAGAATTTAAAAGAAATGTATCATATTCTGTGACAAAGCTTGGAGGAAAAATTACAAATACATCACTTTTCATCACTTTTTAACTTGCTTTATCTGTGGCAATTTGCATTGGATCAGATTTAAAATTTGCACGATTATAGACCCCATCAGATGCCACGTTTCAGATTATTCACTGAACAGGTATCATTTTTATAAGCCATAGTATTTTGAATGGCAGAACCTTTTTTCTGACTCCTTCACATTGGCATTATAGCAAAGAGGAAATGCAACACATCGTTTGAACCAGTTCTTTTCATTTTGAACAGCGTAGTGAACGATCAGCTTAGTGAATGCAAAACATATCTAGGCTCCATTGAAGTCAGTCTGTGTGCTGGCGATCAGGGCTAAGCCATCAGGTGAGGCTGAGGGCATTTAGTTGGGGAGAGGCCGTAGCTCAGTGGTAAAGGACATGGTTTGCATGCAAGAAAAGGACCCAGGTTCAATCCCCGGTGCCTCCAGGTAGAAAGATACTGATCTAAAAGCCCTGGGTATTTGCTGCCACTTAGTGGACAAAATTCAGGGTTAGATGGGCCAATTGTCTGATGCAGTAGAAGGCAGAGTCCTATGTATTTTCTCTGCCACAGAAAAATGGTATTCAAAGCAGCGTGCAACAAAACTGTAGAACAATAATAAAGACACACCAGTGGAACCTGTGTGCTCACGTTCTAGTAGGAGTGCTCCTGCTCAGGGTTCCTGCATGCACTCCTCCCAGTATTGTTAAGCTGTAGGGAGTTCAATGCAGACATTCCAGTTCCCTCCCAGGCTTCTATTTTTCTCTTCTAACCAACAGTCAGTATTTCATGGCTATTGAGCCTGCTCAACCCTCATTGGGCTATTTTTATGAAGTTTGCCTCCTTTGCAAACTTTGGGGTTCTCTCCCAAACATGCTACTGCCCCCCTCTTGTTTCCCAGTGGCTTATTTTGGCTGTGTTTCTGTCAAGTAGTCACTACTGGAATTTGCTATTAAAGGAAATGATGATTAAGAACAAAAACATTAAAAGAGCCATAGCAATAACCCAAGTACTTTTCATCTCTGAGACCTGACAAAAACGCTTTGAATTGTATGGGTCTTGCATGATGAATTCCCAAACCTGGGGAAGGTTTGGGAATTCCCATTTTCATACCTACTAATTTCCTGCCCCACTTCCAACTTCAGCCTCGGTTTAGAATTAATTGCACAACTTGAAATGGCAGAATGTAGCCTAACTTCCTCATTCTTGCCATGCACAATATCTGTTCAAGTTCTGCTATATAGGCAGTGAGAGTCAAAGTCTCAGAAGCTCACTGAACAAAGAGGAATGTTCAGTAAAAGAGACGTGCTTCCTGGAAAAAGTGTTGATTTCGCTCTTCCTTTCCAGGGACTGCAGATACAGGAGCCATTAATGTCAGCTGCATTTGGCGTAATAAACAGTATGTGGTATGTTCATGGCAGCGTGGAGACAAAGCAGATCATAATACCTTCTACGATCTGTTCTATTGGTATGTATTTGAAAATACATTTTTCTCTCTCCGAAATTATGTGAGAGCTCTTTGGGCTTTTCAGTGCAGAGCTGAATTTAGCTCTCTCCAAGTTTGAAATCTGTTGGGACGGCATGATGGACAATGTACAGTAATATCCAGGAACTGCTGAGTTTCCCTTCAGGAGAGTTACTGGGCAGGACGATTTGTTTTAATAGCCTTCTGCCAACAGGACTTTCCAAACAGCCTCCTGTCTCAAGGCTTCAGATCTGTGTAAGGAAAAAAACCTGGTTCAGTCACCATGGAGTGTCCCTGTGTTGTTGAAATTCAGAGTCTGCTTTTTTGGAGAAAGGAATGCAAGCATTCATTTTCTGGAACCTTCCAAGTTCACTTTTTCTCAGCCTTAAATTTATGTTGCCTAGCTTTCTTTTGCATAACTGAGAGAGCACTTTTCTCAGGATCAATAAACTACTGAAGTTGCAGGCTTTTCCTTGAATGCCTCCAGTCAGTAATTGTCAAAAAGCTTGTGCGAAGGCTGTGGTCGCAACATGGCCTTGAGGCAATATTTCTGACGAAGTGTAACAGTTCGTCTCTGATCTGAAGAGGTGTAGCTAAATTCCAAAAGGTTTTATTAATCTATTACACTATGCATGTCTTGCGCATGAACCACTGATATATGGAAATAGGTAGCTGAAGAAAAGTAAATTGATACGGGAACAGCCAGTTCCATTCCTCAGGGCAATGTTACTCTGATTGCACAGACAAACAGCTTCATTACTCATTTCTGCCTAAAATTTTGAATTCACTATTGGCTAATCCTTGTCATGGACGGGGGGTGGGATAGGGGCAGGGGCCTGGTAGTTCTAGACAGGGCCCAGTAGATGGCAAGGGGCAGTCAAGGGGAGCATTGGCAACGCTGTGCTGAGGGCACCTTTAAGCCTGGTGCTGGCCCTGTTCATAGCTGCAAGCGAATTTTTGCCACCACTATATCTGGCTTAGCTCTTGCAAGGACCTGGGAATGAGTATTAAAATCTGAGTTCCCTCTCAGTGTGGGCATTTTGACCTCTTGTGCAGATTTAATGTACATCCAAGAATGCTCCCAGAAAATGCAACTCATCCACCCTCCCCTCCGTCAGCCATTGTTGGGGGTGGGGGTGGGGGTATTGTGATACATAGAAGACTGCAATTGAAAGGAAGAAAAAAAGCTGGAGATTTAATGGGGCTTGCCTACATATGGATATGCCTAAAATAGCTCTCTGGATTGCGGCCACAGTGCAGGGCTATCAGAAACTGAACAAAACATCCCTGTCATCTCTCACTTCAGCCTGTTGTACTTTGCTATTTCCCACTTCACGACGAGTTGCTTTTTCATGGTCTGCGGGCAGCAGTGAGTTTCTCCAACACCATCCAGGTTTTATAATGTACTGATGTTGCTTTTCCCATCCAAGGTATGATGGCCTGGAAAAAGAACAGCCGTGCACAAATTACACTAGCGAAGGAGATTCCTTTCGATGTGCTTTCAACTTTGACAGAAACCTACTCGTAACTCTCAGTATTTCTATCCGAGGCAATTCCAGAGACATTCAGCCTGTGTGTCTAGTGAAGAAAAGTTCAGAAGACGGTAGGATTTTCCGTTGGTTTGTTGATGGCCTGCTTCATGCCAAAAGTGTTGGACTAAGAAGTGACGATGAAATCATAATGCCCATTAGAATGTCTAAAACAGCCCTCCTTCTCTTCTCCCTCCCTCATCTAAAAAAGCCATACCTCATTTCTGAAAGATGCTTAGACTTATACTATGGCCAGTCTCCACAGGGAAGGGATTCCATAATTGGGAAGGTGAATAGAGGTACCTAGAATGCCTCCCTGTGCACCTTGGCAGGCCTAATGCAGCACACAGCTGGTGGACTGAGAAGGGTATTGCTTATCTAAGATCCTGATGAAGCAGAGCAGTGGAGGCTCTGTCTGATATGTTGGCCTCAGCTTTTATAGGTTATTGCCACCAGCTTGGGTTGTCCCAAACAAGCAATTAGAAGTACAGGGAGTGGAATGCTGTGATGATTGATGGGTTCTTCCAGACTCCAGCTTACTCTGCCTTGACTCCAAAGGCGCCATGACGCAGGAACCTTCTGGAAGCTAAACAGGTTTAGTTGTTGATGGGAGACTGCTCAGGAACTCTGCCAGGGAACCCTTAAGAACTTCCTTGTGTTTCATGGGGGAAGATGGGATATAAATCTAATAGAATTGTGCTCAAATGGATGGGTTTTCAAAATAAATAAACCACAAGCAGGGCAAGCATCCTAAAGAAAGACCCGTCCCATTTCCTCCTAATTTGAGGGAGCTGTTGGAACACTTACCCAGGTATAATGGAAGGGCTTCAGGGAAGGTGCAACGGGCAAGGCTTGGATGAGGTTGGGTGAGAGGTAGAGACACCTGTGCTAGAAGGCCCTGTATTCCTGAATGGGAGCTGAAACAAGGGCAAGATCTTCCACCAGTGCCCTTGCTCTGAAGGTACGGCGTGCGTCGAGAATGGGCATGGAAAGCTTTGCTTAATCTCCATGCACGTGCGAGCATCTGCAAGAGATGACCACTGGATAGAAGCCGAACATGGGCAACAGGTTTGCCAGCAGAGGAAGGGATGCTCAAGGGGGCTGAGAGGAGTCAAGGACTTCCTTCTTGCTTTGCCCATCAGTCTGTTGAGAGCAGGAAGCCTTTCCCTCCTCTGATTGACAGTATATAGTCCTGGAAGCTTAAAGTGGGCCATCCTGCTGGGGCAAGGGATGTCTGTCCCTTTGCTGCCTAGATGGAACTGGCCACACTCAGCCGGGTGTTTCCTCCTTTACTGGATGTGGATGATGCCTTGTGGGGAATATTTGTATGTTTGATTTTAAAGCTCACAAATATGTCACCATCAGGTTAATGTTGGTTTTTTTTAAAATGTTTAATGTTCATTTAATTGTTTAATATTCGTTTATTTTGTTTTAGATTTACCAATAAAACTTGACCCTCCATCAATTGTAAACATCACGAAGACCAGTGATGGAGCATTTCTAACATGGACTCATAGCGGATTCTCTAGAGTATGCTATGAAGTAGAAATTAATAACAACAAATCAAATAAAAGAGTAAGTTGTTCTAATAACTTACAACAGAACTATTTTTATACATACAGTCTGATGTATTTATTACGAGAGCAATCCTATGGTCCCAGGAGAGGGTCCCAGGGACTATAGGATTCTTCAGAGTCCCCTCTCCCAAACTGCAGACACTGCTACAACTTTGGAAGGGGAGTTCTGGTTTCGAATCCCTCCCTCCGCCCTCACTGCTGCCGCAGAAAAAAACATACCAGCTGTTTTCCAAGGTTGTAGAGGTCAGAAACAGGGCATGTTGATGGGAGGGGAGAGGGGAGGCTAGGATACGAAGAATCCTATGGTCTCTGCAGCCCCAAGCCCACCAACATGCCCTCTCTAGACAGGCTCAAAGGCCCCTCTACTGGAAAAAGCAAAAAAAAACAGAGGAGAGAGAGGCAAAAAATAATCTCCTTTGTTCTTCCCAATTTGCTGGCAGGGCACTGGATACTCACTGGATACTGTCTTATGAGAGCGCAGCCCATAGGACGGCACCCTCAATATATTTCTTAACCATCTTTCAAAGCTACTGTCTTCCTAATATAGAACAATGGTAGCCTAGAAAATAAATTGAAACAGGAATAAATGGAGCCTCAATCCAGTAGGTTTTTTTGACAGATCTTACGCATGTTCAGGGTTATAACCCTATTTGCAAGAACAGACAATACCAATCTCCTGAGATACCTGACCAGGTTCCAATCAGAAGGCACAGAAGGGATGGTGCCAGCAAATCCACTCAGTAAAGACCGGGACATTGAATAATTTCCTCGGAGCTACTGTTGCGCAAGGACTCTGCACCTGAGGACTCCTAATCTGGAGCTATGAGAACAACAGTGGATAGCTTCAGCAGAGTTAAGAAAGCAGGCTGGGGAAAAAATTCTAAAGCAGCCACCTGACCCCATCATATCTTTGCTTGAGGTAGTGCAAGATCAGTCTTTTTGCATAAACCGCCACCTTTGGAAGGTGGATTTTGCAAAAGGTTGTATAGTCTTGTTCGGAAACAGCTTCCCATCCAGATTGCGGGGCGGAGACATCCTTCTGCAGAATGTCCTCTTCCTCTAAGGGAGAACAGACCATTAGACTGACTTGAAGCATTCCTTCTCTGTGGAGTTGGGAAGACATCCTGCCTTCACCCAATGAAGGGGCTGCAACAGATGATACTTCGAATCTTTTTGTATGAACTAGTCTGAGGCCCCCTCTACAAGATTTGGTTTGACGCCCGGTTGCCCGATTATGCGCATATACGGAGAAGTGCCACGAGAGGCAGTGAAGCGCATTACGGGCTATATGAAACGCGTTTTAAAGTTGTTGACATGTGGAGAATCGCATGTTTACATGGCCATAAGGCGCTTTAACTCCCGCGGCAAATTAAAACTCGCTATTTAATGCGCATTCGAAAATCGAATAATCGGAGATAAAAAGCGCCTCGACCTCCGATTTGCGCTCCGCTCTTGTAGAGGTAAAATTTGTAATGCGCCTTGAAAGAGCTTTAAATCACTCTTGTAGAGGCACCCAGAGATTCATTCAAGATTGCCTCTGCCCTTGGTTTCATTTCTAACTTTTCTCATGTTACATGCTGTTTCCTGAGCTTGCGTCCAGTTGGGTATTACTATTTATTTGCTCCATTACAGGCTTTATTTTTCAGTGACTTTTAATAGATAATATGGGTCACCTCAAACTGATGAAGACAGAAAATTTAGCTTAGCCTTGCCTAAATTAAAGAGACTGTTGGATGGATTAATCCTTTGCTGGATGTCCTCCCATCAAGTAAGTCCAATGTTCCATTTTCAAGCTTCCAAGTCCTCATTTTCAAGCAGATTGTCTGCTAATATGCAAGTCTGGTCAGTTTCCTGGGCAGGAATCCTGTCTCTCACAAGAGAGCCAGAATGTAGGTTTGCTATGACATAAGCAAGCAGAGGTTTTTCTTTCTTGTTGTATTGTGTGTTTTCTTCTGTACCTCCTGTTCAGACATCTTATATGAAAAGGCCTTTTCAATAAAACAGTATTTTAAATGCTTTAGTTATTTGTTTTAAGCCAACAGAATGTTGGTAGGTTATGAAAACGGTTGGTTTTCTCTTTAAGCATTTTAATGATAGTACCGGTGCGCCATTCAGTCTCAAGCCTCATGCGCACCACACTTTCCGGGTGAGAGCCATTATGGGTTATGGCTGTACGGAGAAACAGAACCTCTGGAGTGATTGGAGCAACAAGGTGGAATTGGGTGAGAAGCATCTTCGTAATGAATGAGCTATTTGCTTGATTTGATCCTGCCTGGCCAACTGCCTGATTGGACTCTGCTGAGTTATATACTGAATTAATAGCTTGGATTGATTTTATATTGAAATAGTTGTCTCAACTGATTGCATTTATTCTTTGAATTAACTTCTTGGAATCATTCTATTTTATATTGATGAACTGACCTATCAAATGTTAAGAAATTATTAAATTTGATTTTGAAGGACTATTTATATGATACATGACTTGAATATTTATAATGGTCTAGCTCAGATTTAGTAGGTACGTCATTTATACTGGCTTTAACCTGCATTGCAGTGGTTCCGCTCCTACTTGGTGGGTCGGCTCCAGAAGGTGGTGCTTGGGGAACATTGCTCGGCCCCGTGGATTCTCCAGTATGGGGTTCCGCAGGGGTCAGTTTTGTCCCCCATGCTGTTCAATATCTACATGAAACCGTTGAGTGCAGTCATCCGGAGTTTTGGAGTGCGTTGTCATCAGTATGCTGATGACACGCAGCTCTATTTCTCCTTTTCATCTTCATCAGGCGAGGCTGTGGATGTGCTGAACCAGTGCCTGGCTGCGACAATGGACTGGATGAGGGCTAATAAACTGAAACTCAATCCAGACAAGACTGAGACGCTGTTGGTGGGTGGTTCCGCTGACCGGATGGAGGGTGTTCAACCTGTTCTGGATGGGGTTGCACTCCCCTTGAAGGAGCGGGTTCGTAGCTTGGGGGTTCTCCTAGAACCATCTCTGTCACTTGAGGCGCAGGTGGCCTCAGTGGCACGGAGTGCCTTCTACCAACTTCGGTTGGTGGCCCAGCTACGTCCCTATCTGGACAGGGATAACCTGGCTTCAGTTGTCCATGCTCTGGTAACCTCCAAGTTAGATTACTGCAATGCACTCTACGTGGGGCTGCCTTTGAAGGTGGTTCGGAAGCTGCAGCTTGTGCAAAATGCAGCGGCCAGATTGATAACTGGAACCAGTAGGTTCGAACATATAAGACCTACTCTGGCCCGCTTGCATTGGCTGCCTGTATGTTTCCGAGCCCGGTTCAAGGTGCTGGTTTTAACCTATAAAGCCTTACACGGCTTGGGACCACAATACCTGATGGAACGCCTTTCCCGACATGAACCTACCCGAACACTACGTTCAACATCTAAGGCCCTCCTCCGAGTGCCTCCTCCGAGGGAAGCTCGGAGGTCGGCAACAAGAGAGAGGGCCTTCTCTGTGGTGGCTCCCCAATTGTGGAACGATCTCCCTGTCGAGGCCCGCCTGGCGCCAACATTGTTATCTTTTCGGCGCCAGGTCAAGACTTTCCTCTTCTCTCAGGCATTTGGCAATATCTGAGGAGCCTGGGTCTGTTTTGTTTTGTTTTTGTAGGTTTTTTTTTTTGTTTTTTTTGTTTTTTTTTGTTTGTTTTTTTGAAGTGTTGAAGTGGTTTTTAAATGTACAGATTGTGTGTATGTTGTATGTTTTTGCTGTTTTAATTTTTGTATATTGTTTTTAATTGTTTTTAATCCTATGTAAACCGCCCAGAGAGCTTCGGCTATGGGGCGGTATACAAATGTAATAAATAAATAAATAAATAAATAAATAAATTTAACCTGTGTTCTTAGTTTATATGATTCCTTGTAAAATATTTTATGAAGGTATAAGATAATTAGTTTTAAATTGCAGCGTTTTGTCCTGTCCTGTGGGAATCCAGGAGTGGGAATCCAGGAGTGGGAATCCAGGAGGCACAAAAGACACCCAAGGGTGGCTTAATTAGGTTGCGGTTGCAAGACTTCGGTTAGCTCCAAGCAGCCAACTTGCTCTAATAGTCAGGAACTCAACTGAGGTCTTTTATTCCTCTTGGGCCAGAATATTTTTCCCAGGCTCTGCCCCATTTCTGAAATTCATCAGAAAAGAGGCTATAACAGAGACACTACATATAAATGTAGTTTTGAAAGAGAAGCAACTGTTTTATCATTTATGTGGCTTCAAATCCTGGAAGAGGCCCACATACTATTTGGAGATCAGATGTACCACACACACACAACTCGTAATGTCTAAAAATAACCCTGTAGAAGAAAATTAAAGAGAAAATTCAGTCCTGGAATAAAATCTGTTTCTCAAGGTTTGCCAGGATATTTGTGGCTAAAAATGGTTCTTCCAATGTTTTTATTCCTTTTCATGGTGCTGCCCCTAATTTATAGATTACAAAGAAATTCTAAACTGGCAGAAGGTAATCATGGGTTTTATCTGCCGTGGTAAATGCTCCAGAGTAAACACCACTACTTTATAAAAACTCACACACAGAGATGGTTTAGTGGTCCAAAATGTATTACTTTTCTTTCATTCATCACAACTTTGTTGATTATCCTTTGATCAGAATGACACTAACTATTATTTGGCACATAGACATATTTCTGTTTCATTGTTTGAAATCTTATACTTGGAAAGACCAAGCCATGGTGATATGTTGGGACATAAAGTGGAGCCGGTGTGTTTATTGAAATCATAGAGAAACTATTAGTCCCTCCATTTCTTCCCTAGAATCAGTTTTTTAAAAAATCCTAAGCGTAATAAATTATATGAAGATACCTGATTACTTTCTAATATGATCAGTGTCCTGTACTACCCCAGTACCTTCAGACATTTTGTTTACAGTGATTTGGGTAACGCTTTTTGACTGCGCTATTTAACAACGTGGAAAGCACAGATTATTAAGAAAACACTGCAAAAGAACGGGAATTATCTCTACCTTATAAAATGATTTGGCCAACGGGAAACACAAAGAGATTTCTACAAGATGAACATGGGACCATGTTTTTGGAGTATCATTATCTGATACCACCTGGGCAAATATCCATGACAATATAAGAAAATCTCCAATATGTAGTTTACAGATGTTATATGACTCCAACCAGGTTGAGCAGAATATATCAGACAAAGAGATTCATTTGTTGGGAAGGTACAGCTCCACACACAATTTCTATAATTTCTGGTGCTTTTATTACATTTTGGAGTTCAAATTCTGAGTGAGATCCCCAGCATTTTACAGGTAATCTTAACCTTAATCCTTAGGTGACATTGAAGTTTAGATAGGAGAATCCCACAAATAGCTACATCCCTTATTATTAAATTGCTGCTGGCAGCTAGAATTGTTCTTGCAAGGCACTGGAAATTTCATGCTATGTGAAATAAGAGTGGTGGATCAAGACACTGGAAATAGCTAAGGTGGATCTGTGATCACTATGAAAACATGGCCATATAGTCCTCAACTGTTCTTCCACCAGTCTGTGAAAACCACATGACAATCAGCCGCCTTACATTGAGTCAGACCATTAGTCCATCTAGCCAGATACTGTTTATTCTGACTGGCAGCTGCTCTCCCAGGTCTTGGATAGAAGCATTACTAGCCTCCTGCTAGATGATCCACCTAAGTGGAGGTGCCAAGGATTGACCTTTGGGGCCTTCATATGCAAAACATGTGCTCTATGGCTGAGCTTTTTGCCTTTTTAATATGATGCATCTGGCAGGTTTGGACAATGGGAGGTTAGAGGCACCAAATCTGCGCTCGGAACTTCTGCACTTAGAACTGTAGCGGTCATGCATCAGAACTCCTGACGCTCAGCATATCCAGATCTTAAACAGCCAACAGAAGGAGCACCGCTGTGTGCCGTATGGATGATGATGTGGGGAACCCCAGACTTTGCGGTACTGAAAGTCTTGGCCTTTTGATGGTCTCTTAGCAGGGATGTACCTTCTCTGTGCCAAAAATCATAAATCCGTGCCACAATAGGCCACATTTTGCACCAAGAAAAGGTGGGAATTTCAGCCATCCTCAGTTTCCAATATGCAACTTAAAGACACGATAGAGAAAAACAGCTTTGGGCCATTCTGTATTCAATATAGCTTGTTGATTCTGGAGTTGGGTCCCTGACTGCCTGTTGTTCCTTGCTTTTTCAGATGAAAGAAAGACAGACAACACATTGAACATTCTTTTACTAATTTTCATTCCATTATGTGCGGCAATCCTGACTATCATTTTGGTAAGAGGTAAGAGACTGATTTTTTACCTTTTGTATACCATATCTATATTTTTCAAGAGTAGTCCCCCATCTGTTTCATGCTTCTTATAAACTATAGAACCAGTGGACATTAGGTGGAGAGATGATTAGCTACCTAGCTAGCTGTTTACATATTCATACGTATAATATTCATTGATTCTAGTTTAGAAGCTTAAGGGGGGAATTATCCTTACTTAGTCTTGTTTCTAGTAGCTTCATTCCAAAATTAAATCCAAATTAGGTTAAGATTCTAGATTAAGATGTAGTAAGAGCGTGAGTGTTTGAGGAAAGCAGGATCAATCTGTGCTTTGCTTTCACTTATATGGAGCATGTTGTGGAGTGTGAAATAGGAGATATGCTGTGTTTTTATGTAAATAATTCTCAAGTACGGCCTTGAAATTTAGTCAGTTAAACAATATCTGCTATCTATAACACCTTAATTCAATACGCTTTTTCTTTTTTTGCATTCTGAAGGATTAAGCTGCTGCTGCTTCCAACAATTCCTGATCCTGGAAAGTTTCTGAAACGAATGTTTGAAGAGCAAAGCGAAGGTCTCCCAGTGAGTATCAGCCAGCTGAGCTTCCATCTGATCCCACAAAATTCAGTCTAACGTGTACCTTAAAGAAACACAGACTCAGAATGGTTTTGAGATGGTGATGGTAATCATCTTCCATGCATCTTTGAGACTTTCTCCCAGCTCATTCCTACGTTTGGCGCTTTTCCAAGAGCAATCATATGCTGCATGACATTGTTTCAAGAGACTTTTATTTCTCTTTTATCCCTAGAAACCATCCACAGAAGAGCCAATCAAGGATGAGCAAACTGATGTATTGATATTCGTAAACCCTCCTAAGACTGAAAGCTGAGGAACCAGCTTGTTGGGTTTACATCCCATGACTTCTAAATGTAAATCAGATGCTTTGCAGACATGGACTTTTGCTCCCAGCTGCTGGACGATATTCTTGGAGATGTATTATTGCACACAGCATTCTTGCCCTGGCATCTGTTTGCTAAAAGTAACTAGTTGGAATAAGCAAGCCACAGAAAAAATAATTTACGGTAAATGACCTACTTCAGCTGATGTCTTGACAAGCCCCCCCATCCAACCCAATTTGTCATCTATGCTCATCCCATCAAATAGGTGAAAATCAGGCTCTGTGTTAGCTTCTGTGAAGCAGCATTTACTCTGCAGGACTATCTCTTTCCATCGCTTTTTCCTACTTGAACAGCAGGAATGTTCACAACAGTCCTGGCAAGGCTTGGCTTTACCTCTTGTCATTCTCAAACTTTGATCTAGTGAGATTCTCCTGAGTTAAACCAGAAACTACTCAAGACTCTTTGAGCGTGCCTAAGAGAAAACTGAGTTGGATGGCTAAGCTGGTGCGCGAGTGCTCTCATTCCCAGCCAAGGGTATGATGTCTCACGTTTGGATTCTTGGGCATAACTGTCTTTATTTGTCACGCGCACATGACTGTAGAAACCCACATACCCATGATTTTAGATGTGGGAATGACAAGTGAGAACGCTTCGTTTGCATTGTGTGGTTTTTTAAGAGGTGAGATTTATTCTGTATAAATAACTCTTTTTTAAAAAAAAATTGAAGACTATTTCTTTTACTTCTTTGCTATCCTTTCCGTTTTTTGCATTTTAAATGCCCGATTCCTGTATCCTTGCTGGTTTGAGGGCTTTTACTTTTATTGACTCTTTATTGATGTTTAGCTGATATTTACAAACTCCTGCTCACAGACCAATACTATGCCACTGCTGAAGCATTATGTTCATCCCCAAAATACCTCCCTATTTTTTTCAGAATACTTGTGCACAAGAGGAGGCATAGGAGTTGGTGTTAAGGTGTGCCAGGCTACATAGTTTTCCCATGCCACAATCCCATGCGCAAAGGAAAGATAAACATCAGACTAACGACTTTAAATAACTCTGTATCAGTTGACTGTGACCTCATGATTTTCTAAGGACAGATGTGCAAGTCTGTGTGCCAAGTGACACACTGGCCACAGTGAAATCGGGCATGATTTCATTTGTCTGCTAAGCCAGGTCATCTCCCTGCTTTCATTCTCTTGACTCTACCAAATATGGTAACAGGGCAGCCAGCTGCACAATGGCATGTTAGCAGTTTTGGCCACTGAGATAAACTAGTCAATCCCAATCCCCAGATAATAGATACATTTGAAATTTTGCAAGTATCCTGAGAATCCCTAACGGATATTTTATGGATCGCCATGGGAGTCTTTCACAGTGCAGTTTATATTTTCAAATATGCCAGTCTAATTTTTAAAAAAGTTAATCGTATGTAGTGTTTTGAAGAGTACAGGACCATGCGAGCAGATAACAAAAAAGGGGAATTACTATATATATATCCAGCATACAACTTGAACACTTGTATATTGCATTGTGAATAGCGGTTGGCCCTCATCCATTATGTTTACTGCCCCTGTGAAAAAGAACCATGCTATTCCATGAACTCCTGACTAGCTAAATGGGACACATCACTTTCCTTTCCTTATCATCATGTAGAGATTAGCCGCCAGGGGGCAGGAGAGGCCAAAATTCTTGGGCTTCCAGTCTGCCCCCTGGTGACTAATCTAGACGCAGGAAGAAAAAGTAAGAGACACTTTCTTCCATCCCAAACTACAGTCATTAAGGATTCCTAATGTAGTCAATGTTACACTGTTCTTTACTTGTTTTTTTTTCATGCATTGCTGTGGTGCCAATATTACTGGCATATATTTTTCCATAGAACAGAAACTCTTTTCGTTTTGAAAATGGGGAAAGAGGGGAGAAAAGCATTCTACAACTAAAACAGTGGATAGAAGCAAAACAAAATTCATCCACTAATGGAACTGTTAATAGTTTAGAGGGTGCTGCAAGGCAGTAATGCCAGCATACTCATAGACATCAACAAAGAATTCTCGATGAAGAGACATTTCTGCCAACTTTTCCCTATTTTGTCAGCTTTGGGGCCCATAACCTGCAGTTTCCAGATAGTAATATTGTGTTCCTTTTTATTCACGGAGGCATCAGAAGGCAGCAACTTGGTAAAACCTGCCTTACTGTCAAAACGTTAAATGAGACACTAACTGCTACTTTATACATAACTATTAGGGATGAGGCAAGAATAGTTTTTGGTTTATATTTCAGTGAGAATTTACCAATTTCACATTCCCAAACCTAAACACAAATTGGAATATGCACACACAAAAATCCATACATTTGAAAGTGTTAAAAAAAGTATAATTTGAAAAAAATGTGCACAAACATGCTGTATTTTATCCGAAAACATTGCTTGCTAAAATGAGCGTTTTAAAAAATGTGTACAAAAATGCATGCATTATGAAAATATGTATTTTTGTGCAAACTTTTTTTTAAAAATCCACAATCTGGTGCAAAAAGAGGCTGGAATGAATTTAAAAGTGGAAAATTGAGAACTTGAGTGAGTCTGAGTTTGAGCGAGCCTGAGCTTCAGCGATTCACACATCCCAAATGCCTTCTCAGAAATAAGTCCCACAGAGTTCAGTGGGGCTTGCTCCCCAAATAAATGAGTATAGGACTGCAACCTAAGGGCACAATCCTATGCATGTTTATAAAGAAAGAAGTCTTTCAACTGCCAGGATTCCCCAGCCATAGGATTGTGCCTTAATCCACTTTAATACCACTTTTATAGCATGTTCAGGCTAAGACTGGAGGCTGTCCAGCATGAATCAATGCCTTTCACCTTCTGTAATTCACAAATTCAGAGAGCCTGTGCTGATAGTTATAGATCATGACAGATCAGCCCAAGCTCTCTTTGCTGGAGATCATTTGCCTTTTCATTCAGCGTGGCAAATTTAGAAAGTATTGCAGCTTCATCCATGTCTTGAAGAAGTGGGCACAGACCAGATTGTGAGATGCAGGAGAGACATAGAGATGTGAAACAGCTTCTTTTCTGGAGTATTGCTGCAGGAACTTGATGTTCTCTCCATGTCACATGACTTTGTATCAAATTTGCCATTCTTGAGCAAGGTGCTGGAGTGTGTGGTGGCCTCACAAGTCCAAGCGGTGTTGGATGTTTCTGATTATCTAGATCCATTCCAATCAGATTTCAGACCTGTTTATGGGATGGAAACAGCATCGGTCTCTATGGTTGATCTGTTTATCTGGATTGGGCATGGGAGGAATGGTTTTTAAGTGGTTTTGGTCTTTCCTGAAGGAGCAATCTCAGAAGGTGGTGCTGGGGAACTTTTGTTCCACCCCAAAGTTGTGGGGTACCACAATGTTCCATTATGTCCCCATGCTTTTTAAGATTTACATGAACCGTTGGGGGAAGTCATCAAGAGGTATGCGATGAAGTGTCATAGGTATGTGGATGACACTCAGCTCTACCTCATTTCTATTTGCACATCCCAGGAAAGCTGTGGAACTCGTGAAGTAGTGTCTGGAGGTGGAGGATGGTGAACAAGCTGAGACTTAATCCAGACAAGATGGAGGTTCTGTGGGTTTGGGAAACTAATTACTTTGGATGGAGGTGTACAACTGGCCTTAGATGGAGTTGATCTCCCCCTTAAAAGACCCAAGTGTATCATCTGGGAGTTCCCACACCTCTGGAATAAGTTGGGGGGTCCACCATCATTACAGGCTTTTAAGGCTTTGAAAACATTATTTTACCCTGGCCTTCTCCTGATAGGATTGCTGTTGTTGCTGCTGCCTTTATTGTGTACTTACTGTTTGTACTGTGCTTTTATCATTCTTAATATATTGGTTTTATCTGTATTATTGCACACTGCCTTGGGAGGGCTGCCGCCTTGAAAGGAGATCAAGAAATATTTTAAATAAATACTTTGCCTTAGTAGCTACATTGGACCAAATAAAAACCCCTCTTCTCAAGATTCTGCCCCAATCATTTTTTGACCCACAAAAGAAAAGCAATTTATTTTTGAAAGACTGGAATCACCTGCATTCTGGCCACAACATAGAAAAGAAAGGGAAGAACACTTGGCAAACAGCTTGCTTCTCCCTGGGGGTTTGTGATTTTATTACAAACCTCATTTGTCAGTCTTCGAATCCAACCCAACAATGGTTGGCATGCATCAAATAGCAGCATCCAACAAGCAAGCTGTGTGGATTAGCTATAGGAAGGGATGCTTATCTTCCAAACCCAATATCTGTTATTGCCACTGGCAAACCAATTTCATTTAAGGGCTTCTGATCCACCCACAGCGGGTTTTAACTTTAATGCCGTAGAGATAAAAAGGCGTGCAACCATCAGCACCTCTGGTCTTCTAGCTCTTCCTGGTGGCAGAGGGAGGAGCCACTTAAATTCTGGAGCAGTCATCCACCCTGCCAGCTCCCTACAAATCAGCCTATACCATCTAAGACATGGTCAGGGCTGTATTTCATATCAGACATATAAGTAAACCTGCCAACTTGATCATGTTCCCAGTAAACCATGGGATTCCACTCCAAATGCAGAAAATGCAATTGGTAGATCTGAATAATTGATCTGACCTTGGTTCTGACATTGAGAATGGATCGATTACGTTTACCAGTTGCATCTTCTATTACCACTGATTAGCCCTGCAGCGCACTAGGACAGCAATAATTTGGTGCATGTGATATAAATGGAGTTTTGAGGCCAGACTCCACCACAGGGAAGAGTGTTGCTGAGAAAACTTAAGAATAGGAATTTGTTTTTCCAAAGTCCAGGTTGCAAATATGGAGTGAGAGGAAAGCCAGAGAAAGCCAGAGCAGCCCTGTCACCTATCAGTCAGAGCTCCCGAGGCCTGAAGATGAAGGAACATTGATCTTTCTCATCATGTGAAGAAGCATCACCTCCTTGAATTGGGGGAAGAGAATGGACTCAAGGCATATATATGTCAAGAAGATTATACTTAGGAGGCACCTCTTCCTGCTATGCTACTTAAGGCCAGTGTAAAATGTTTGCTAGAGTGTCAGAAATGCAGCTGGAGGATGGAAGAGTGGAAGCGAGTAAGCTTTCGTGAAAGGGAAGTGGGGAAAGCTGATTTCCGAAGCAGGAAGTCCTTTGCAACTAAACTTGAGTTTTGCACATACACAGCCATATGTCAGGATCTCATTGACCTCACACAAAGAAAACACACACACAAGTAGAGGGAGCTCTTTAACATTTCTGCAGGATTTCTGCCTGCGATGCAGCAGAAAAGCCACAGTGTGTGGGAGGCACCTTGAAGAGAACTTGTTTCCTGGTACATGTGTTTAGGATTGGAGTCCCTGTTATCAAACATAAAGGCAGCCTGGTTCATTCCCTCCGTCTCCTCTTTATGAAGGTAGTTGTGAAAAGATCTCTCTGAAATTATGTCTAGTTGTGACATTGGGGCAAGGGGTGGGGAGAGATGTATCAGAGGGGAGGGTACCCACAGGGGATGCTGTAGATGGTCTTCACCCTTAAGGCAAACCGAGTCTTTATGCTTCTGTTCTTCTGTTATATCAAGTATTTAAAGCATGTGCACACTTTGTGCTTTCATAACAATTTAACTTTTGAATGGTTGTTTGCAAAACACTGACCTGCTTGTGGGCCTTGATGCCTAATCCCCCCCTTATGGGGGGAAACACTGCTCTAGCCAACCTATTTGATTTCTGGCTTCTTCTTTTTTTTGCAGCTTCCTCTGGGGTTTCAGTCCCCAACTTTGTATTTAGGTCCCTGTGTGCTTCCTCTTGATAATGCAAGAGCATTCTCTATACTGTGGTCTGCTGTGGTAATATTTTAAAAGGGTATATTTCCTAAGAGCTTTGCAAATAGTACCTTTACTTCTATCACTTGGCCAAAGTCGTCCCCCCACCCCTTTCTTCTTGGCTGTCCTGTTGCAAACTCACTGAGTGCAGAAAGGCGACTTTGTCTCTCTGTTTGTACCAGGTACCAATGCCTGGTATTTGCCAAGCAACTCCTTGGAGTTCTGCCTTTGCTCTGGCTTCTTTTCTTTTTTGCAAGCACTGTTGCTGAGATACGGAGCATACAGCAATTCTTTTTTCAATGGCAACGGCTTTTATTGCTTCTCAGCAGTTTTCTCAGGCTGCAATCATGTGTGAATGCTACTTCTGAAGTGAGAAGACACAGCTACGGCCCAAGAGGCAGGAATTACCATTGCAGCCAATGCAAAGACCAAGTGACAGCGAATGAAATGTGCGGCAAATTTCATGCTTTTAATTCCTGATCATCTAAAGGGTCAGTCACAACTAACTGCACATAGAATAGCCAGATGTAAAGGAGGCCTTGGTTCCTAGGCTTTTGCTAGCTATGTAAAGGAAGGAATTTCTGGACACGTACCTTTAGATATTTATTTCCCAAAATTCCCTCTTCCACTTTACTATGCCAAACACAGGAGTCTGTCCTCTTTTGCATCTTGTTATGCTAATATGACTTCAGTCATTTGCTTTAAAAATATCTGAGAACTTCTGAAAACCTGGGTTTTGTTTCACTGAAAGCTGAATTGTCTTAAAGAGAACTGTGGAACCCATTAGCAAAAAGTTAAGCATTCTTCAATTGCAAAATTGCTATCATATAGCATTGGAATGAAATTTTAGTATACCAGCCTGGAGCACAATTCTAGTTCAGACTCCCCCCCCCCCTTCAATTTCAAACCAGGGAGGGAAATGAAAATGTAATCTCAATAGATTTCATGAAGACTGACATAATGTCATGAGAGCTGTTTGGTTGGAGATCCATTCTGACTCACAAGCTCTCAACTAGGTATTTCATTTATTACACTGTAGTTAGCCTGAGGCATTTGGAAAATAAATAAAACTCCTGTTGAAGAATAGCTATTGTTTTATTCATTTTACTTATTTACTGTACTTTTAAACTGCCCAATAATAAAACTTCTCTGGGTGGTGTACAATATATTAAAGATACATAGTACAAACATTAAAAAGAATAATAAAAGCACAGAATAAAACCAAGACAAAACCAGCAACAAGAAGTAAAAACAGTTCCTAAGATGCCTGGGGGAATAAAAAGGTCTTCACCTGGTGCTGGAAAGCCCCAAACATAGGTACTAGATGAGATTGTCTGGAGAGAGCATTCCACAAATGAAGTGCCACCACTGAGAAGGCCCTTTCTGTTATAACCACCCGCTTTGCCACATTTGGCAAGGGCACCTGGAAAAGGGCCTCAGACCATAGTCTTAATGTCCGGGTATGTTTGTATGAGAGATGTTAGTATTACTCCTTGTAATCTCCCTTTATGCAAAATGTGTATCTGTTTTGAGCACAGTTGTCATCCTGGCCTCAGTCACTAAGTTCAAATTATCATCTGAACCATTTAGATCCAGTTTCTTCCTACTTAAGTGCACTCCAGTACAGGCCTCTTGGCATGTGACATGGTGGCACTTTGGAGCTAACAGGAATAAGTAAATTGAAATGAGATTCCATATCTCCGAACAGTTTTTTTAAAAAACCAATTAACATAGATTAAATTGTTATCAATTCTGTTGTTTCAAGTGGATGTGTGAATAGTTCACTGTCTAAGTCATGCCTGCACAAAGCAGTCTCAGGCCCCCTCCACAAGGATGCGCTTTTGCGCCCGGTTCGGGGATTATGCGCATTATCGCGGAGGTGCATTTACGCCTAATCCCTCTGCACGGGAGGCAGCGAGAGGCGGCGAAGCGCATTGATGTCCAAAAAGCGCTTTAGAAGACGTTAATGCGCATAATCACTTGTTCACACGGCGAAAATGCGCTTTAACGGCCGGAGAAAAATAAAAGTCGCTATTTAACGCGCATTCAAAAATGCGCATTATCGGGGAGATAACGCGCCTGTACGCCCGTTTTGCGCTCCGCTGGTGTGGAGGTAAAATTTATAATGAGCCTTCAAGGCTCATTAAACGTCTCGTGTGGCGGAGGCCTCATTCTACTGAGACTTTGAACAAAAGTCAGAATCGACTATTAATAGCTTGCCTTCATGCCACAAGATTATCTATGTTCTGACGCTTTTGTACAAAGTTCCATCTGCTGAAACCTGGCTCACTTAAGGCAGGTTCTGGGAGGGGGGAATGTAATTTATTATTGTAAAGATACTTTTGAAATGATGCTGATTTTTTTTTTTCCTGGCCAGGTATTCTAGTTTCTTAGTCACTGTGGTGATTCATAATGATGTAGTTAAATCCACCCTCTTTATCAATGATAATTAGATGCAATCAGTATTACATTTGGAGCAACTGAACAGAGAGTTTAAAGGGTAATCTAGTCCAACTTCCTTGAGACATTCTTCGGTTTAAGTGATCCTAGACAGATGAAAATTCTGGGTTGTATATACAACTGGTCATCATGGGATAACAACCCCTGAACTCTACAAATGCGTGAGATTAAGATTGCTTAAGAATCAACAATGCTTGATCATAAGGTGGATTCCTGCATTCAGCAGGGGGTTGGACTCGGTAGCCTTATAAGCCCCTTCCAACTCTACTATTCTATGATATCAGAGATTCTTGCTTCACCTCTTTCATCCCCAAATAATTTATCACTTATCAAGTGAAGTGTAGCCTTTCATTTAATTTGCCCACAGGCCATTCTATTTGTAAATGTATTTGTTTGTAATGCATTAATGCCACACAACACTGAGACATCAGAATGAAATTTGGTGCAAGTGTCCAAGACACAATTCTATAATTTAAGTTTAAATAGCAGCTTGGACCCCAAGACATGTTTTCAAAATGGGGAGAAAAGTACAAAATTAATACGATAATGTCACATACATCACGAAGACTGAGATACTGCAATAAGAGCTCATGTATACATTCATAGAATCATTCCATATTTATTGTTTGTTAGAAATATTTATATCCTACCCTTCCACTGCTTTTGAAGTTTTCAAGATGGCATACAAGTTAAAAGAAACAAACAAAAAAAACCAATAGAAATTAAACAATCGACATCAAAAATAAGCACTGGTTAAAAATAAACAGGTGCAGCATTTAACCCCAATCTGAAAAAACAGGGGGGCGGGGGGGTTCCCCATAAACGAATCCTCAAACTGGAAGGTCAAGAGCCTACCAGAATAAATAAATAAAAAATCTTGTCCAGGCATCAGAAAGCAAGGAGTGTTGGCCCAAACTAACCTCCTGAGGCAGAGAGTATCACAGTCTAGGACAGCCTTACAACATCCGACTAATAGTGAGTAAGCAGATTGAAGACATCACCACTGTCATTCCAAATACTGGGTATTTTCCGCCTCAGAAAAATTCAGAGCACTGAAAGATGGGATTAGATTAGAAGTAATACAGGACTCTTCAGTAGCTCAATGGAAATCCAATGAATGGGTACTTTTGAATGTCTCCAAAAGCTTCAGACTGCAATTAAGGTTGGGTTCCATTTTAAAAAATATACCACTTTTCAATGACTTCATTATTTTACTTAAAAAGTGTAAACATTGAATGCAGTATGAGTTCTCAAAAACATTCAGCACATTTACTTTGGGAAGTTGAACAACGACCAGGTTGTCAGACAGCTGAGTAATACCATAATGCTTTCAGTTCAGACTTCCAAAAGATACCGTATGTTTTTAAAGGATGGGAACAACATAATTTAAGTGAAAGTTTAACACTACTGAGAAGTCAATTTACTGGTAATGTGTAGGCTTAACTGATAATTGTGGGGTATTTAAAAAATTACATTTTAAGCCAGTAGAAATTGTAGGCAGAATTCCGGCATTATTCCTATTGCTATAACCTTTATCTTAAAAAACGATAAACAGACGGGTATTGTGATACTCTCTAGGTTCACATGCTACTGTAGACCAATTATTGTGGAATTGCCTTGTTAATGCCTTAAGCATTGTTTGTGGTTTGTGGCAGAATGCTAGACTCACCTTAGCCTGATTCAAAAAGGTGCAATCTTTAGGGTGCAATCTTATGCACGTTTAGACAGAAAAAAGCCCTACAATTCCTAGCATTCCAGACACTGGGAGTTGTAGGACTTTTTCCTGTCTAAAGATGCATAGGAGTGCACCCTTATGAATTTATATTGGTGAAAGTAGGGTGACCAGATAAAATCCAGGTCAGGGCTCATGTCACTTTAACAGTTGTAGAGAAAAGGGGATTTCAGCCAGTGTCATTTGCATGCAATTAGTTCCTGGTGAAATTTCCTCTTCATCACAACAGTTAAAGTTGCAGGGGCCCTGCCTTCTTTTGTATATGGTCACTCTAGTATAGTGCATGCACCTTTAACTGTTGTGATGAAGAGGGAATTTCACCAGGAACTAACTGCATACAAATGACTCTGGCTGAAATTCCCTTTTCTCTACAACTGTTAAAGTTACATGAGCCCTGGCCTGGATTTTATCTGGTCAGCCTAGGTGAAAGAATGTACAAGCTTTTCAGTTACATGTAAATGTCAGGTCAAGAAAGAGGGGTACCCAATTCTCATCAATTTCCTCAGATACTTTAAGACAGTTTCTGAGACAATAGCCGTAGGCTGCAAACTTACGCATGCTTACTTGGGAGTAAGTGCCATTTAAATCAGAGTTATGTACTTTTATGTAATTATGGATAGGATTGGGCTGTAAAGTATGTTGTGCCAGCAAGTAATGACTTAGTATTTACCGGAATGGAGGGTGTGGTAAAAGTGAGCTTTGAAAATTTGTACTGCTGCAAAGTAAAAGCCCTACTTTTGCTGAGAAATGGAGTGGAAAGGACAGGTTCTTTTCACCATGACCAAACTCCTGCTTCTCTCTCTGGCCCCAACTGTAATCAAATCCATGAAGCTCCATTTGAGATCTCCTGCCCACCACGATCTTGCAGCCTAACCTACTGCACAGGGTCATTGTAAGGATAAGGAGAGAGAGGAGAAGCATATACAATAATTATAATGTACTGAACCATGTTTGGAGGGAGAGTTGGGAAGAGATTGCTTGAAGTATATAATCTTAAAGTAAGGGGGGTGAGTATAGTAGTGGGAATTTCCATCACTCTTTTTAAAAATGCAACAAATACAAATGAACAAATGTGTGATTACCCTTCACACCTGTAAAATCACAAATCTTGAAGCTGAGCTCTCCCCTCTTGCAAAACTCAAAGGCAAATGCTGACCCCCTTCACTGCATGACACTCCAATATTTTGTGAATTGTTTGCTCCCCCACTCCTTTTAGTTCATCCTTGCTCACCCCTCACTTTTCTTTTAGCTCCCCCCTCTGGATCCCCATTTCTCCCCCCCCCCAAGTTCAGGCCCTGTACCTTCAACCCCCATAACTTTCCTTGATCCCCTTGTTCCCTTCACTCTCCCACCTTATCCTCTCGCTCCCCCATAGTTCTTCTCACCCCCAGCAATCCACATCTTCCACAGCACCCCAGTGCACCCCACATTTACCTCCCATTCCCCCCTTAGATTTAGCTGCCCCCCCGAATTTCCCTCAGCTCCACCAGTGCACCTTCACAATGATCGCACTTCAAGCCCCATAGCTTTCCTTGAGCCCCTAGTTCCCCCAACATTCCCCCCATAACCTCCCTTCGCTTCCCTACGTCTGCCCCCCATTTCCCTTCCACAATCTCCCCTTTCCCTCAGCCCCCATTTCCCCTCCATAATCTACCCCTTCGCTCCCCCACCTGAGCCCCCCATCCTCCCCGACCCGAGCCCCCCACTTCCCCTCCACAATTCCCCCCTCATCGCCAGCTCTCCTTCCCCCTCCTGCCCACCGGCCCCTCGCCGTCCCCCCTCTCCTGCCCAGCCCCCCTCCCCACACACACACTCGAGGCCCCCACCTCCCCCCTCAGCTCCCCCACCCTTATTCTCCTCCCCATTTCCCCCTCCGCCCCCCATCGCGGGTGTCCCCACCCCGTAGGCGGGCGGAGGGTGACGCTGCTGAGGCGGAGGCCGCGCCTCAGTCTCGTCTCTGCCGCCGCCGCCGCCGCCGCCGCTCTCCACCCCGCTGGGCCGGAGGAAGAGAGAAGCAGGCCGAGGCGACCCCCGCCGCGGAGAGCGAGGCCCAGGCGGTCCCTGAGGCGGCGGAGGGCCCCGTCGCTGGCTCGGCCGCTTTCCCCTTCCTCGCCTGCACAACATGGCCGCGGAGTCCTCCTGAGGCGATTCCGCGCAGCGCCCGCCCGCCCGCCGGGCCTCCTTCCTTCCTTCCTTCCTCCTTCCCTCCGGCTGCCCTTTCCCGTCTTACCGTCCAGCCTGCGCCGGGCCTCTCCTTCTCGGCCTGCTTCCCCGTGGAGGGAGCGGGTCATGGGCTGCTGCGCCGGCAAAGGAGCCGCGGACGAAGCCGGGCAGGCCGCGCCGACCTCGACGACGCCGCTCGCAGCCGCCGCCGCCACCCCGCTGGTGGCTCCCGGGCGCCGCTAGTCCCCAGCGAGCGAGAGAGCGAACGGGCGACGAGGGGCCAGAGACGCCGCCGCCGCCTTTCCTGAGGGAGTTTTGAGGTGGGCTGTGAAGGGGGGGGGGGCGATGCTTTATTTTCCCCCCACACGAAAAGCCACGATGGAGCCTCCTTTAGAAAAAAGGGGTTCAGGTGGGGATTGGCCGTGGGGGGCGAGAGGTTTTTTTGGGAGGGCTTAGTGGGAGCGAGGTATTGGGGTGCAAGAAATGTGGGGCAGGGGGTTTGAGCTTGATGGAGGTGCTGGGGAGGGGGGGGGTCACGGGAGGGGAGGGGGACGCACCGGAAGATACTTTTGGGTTGGTCTGTGAAGAATGTGGGGAGTATGGGGCTGAGGAAGACTAAAGTGGGGGGGGGCTGCTGTGCTGTGTTAGTGCCCCCCCTCCAGACACAGTAGGCCAGGGCTAAAGTGAGGGGTGGGCTGTGGGTGGGGGGAGACAGGCATAGGCACGCATAGGGAAACTAGGTAAGAGGGGTGAGGAGAGTGCCTGAGATAGAGGAGGAAGGTTAAAATGGGGGGGGGGGGTGAGGTGTCTTATTTTAAAGTTTCAATCTTTGGTAAAGAAATGCAAATAATTATGATTATTATTTCCACCCAGAAGTTGAGGATAAGGAAAACACAGCTGGGGTGGTGGTGAATAATAGGGTCTCTAGTGAGAAGACCAGGGTTAAAGAATAAGAGGGAGGGATACTGAGGTCTGGGGAAACGGAGGTACTTGATTGCCTGCCTGCCTGCCTGCCTGCCTAAGGTGAAGTTGAAGTGTTTAATGCAGGGTTTCCTTTCTCTCTTCCTCCTTCCCCCATATGTAGGCCCCATTGCAGCTGAAGCCGTAGCAGCAGAGTCTGCTTGCCTGCAGCAGGAGGCCACAGAGTGGAGAGAGAGAGCTAAGGGAGCATTGAGGTCGCCATGGCCCACTCACCAGTCGCAGTACAGGTGCCTGGCATGCAGGTAAGAGACGTTTGCCCACCCTGGAGGTGAAAAGCACACTGTGGGTTGGTTACATCCGGGGTCGTTGTTGCATGCCAGCTTCTAACTTGCTTTCTTTCAGAAGCTCCGTTTAGAATGAGCACTTTTATGCATCGGCCTTCATTAAATTCTTGCAGCGTGAGGAATGTGCCGCTCAACCTCAGGTCTTGATGTAGTGGCAAGCGAATCCACAAGGATGGGAGTGACATAGCGAAAATTGGGGTTGCTGCATGGATATATTATTAAAGGGAGCTTTGAGGAAAGGTTCAAAATGGGGATGTTCTGCCTCCCAAGGGGAGTTTGAGAGATGGTCGGTCCTGTGTTCTATTTTGAACACTTTCCAGTCATGACTATATCATGGTGGCTAAAGGTCATTGGTGAAGTGAGTGTAGGTTTTGAGTGTGAATAGGGAGCTTTTATTACTTTTTTGTAATATGTTCTTTGTTTCATGCTTTGTAAGATAGACATTTTCTGAAATACTTATGCCTATCTGAGGAGCAACCCTTGGTTGTGGAAAATCTGTATCAGAGCTGCTACTATTAACATGCAGGCAACTTTCCCTCTCACAAAATTCACCCTTAAGCTTATTTGCCCCAAGCACTGGTCAGTTTCACAACCTATTAATACAGGTATTTGTTGCTTGTCCTGCAGCAACTGACCCCATCTTGTCCTTTGACTAAAACTCTCCCCCTATTGCAGGAAGAATAGCTGGAGTGGGTTTTTTGTTTGTTTTGTTTTTTTAAAAGGAAGTGACATGTTTCTGAGGGGGCACTGAAATAGGCTGCAAGATGAACCAGTTTTCTTGAGAATGAAGTAGGATTTATTTGAGCAGTTCATTGTGATATACAAACCTCTGAGCATGGAAATATTTCTATTATTCAAATGCTTGACAGTGTTGCTTTAACGTTAAGCATGTGCTTCAATCTCCATTGCTCGATGGGACTCCTAAACGAGGGGTCAGGAGTTTGGGGTTGAGGCTAGCATGGTGTTCTAGAACTGTGCGCACCGTAATGGGAATATTACATTTGGGCCAACCCATAAGTTCTTGGTGGTTGCCTAGATTTAAATAAAGGAAATGCTTTTTTGTCATTTTGCTGTCAGAGACTAACACAACTTAGTCTCCTGGAACTAATTTGTGCATGGAGGGTGTATGATATTTTCTCCTCTGGTGATTTTCTGTTTGACGTGTGTGTAAAGGCACTAAGCCCATCAAAAGGCCTTGTGTTTAAAGCAAAGGCCCTCTAGCAGGCGGAGTATATTTTACTGGTTGGGTACTTCCTTTTGATGGTCAGTTTATCTTTAGCCCTGTTTATGGATCAAAAAGTTCTGATTCCTTTGAGTTTGTCTTCCAAATCTAACATCTCTCAAAAAGTCAACAAATCCTCCAATCACGTTCATTTTTCTCTAATTCCATGATATGGAACACGGAGTTGGTCGTCAAAAATTAATCTAGCAGTATTCACATGAGCTCTGTGGAAGGTGGTTACTGCCAGTAACGCAGCTCAGATCTTGCTCTTGAATTTGGTATGTTTTCAAGGCAAGTGGTTGCTGATCTTCAACAGAATTTGATACCATTCAGAGATACCAACATTTCCAAAAAGCATAATTTCAGAATTTAAGTATTTAATATTGTTTTAACCATTTAGTATTTCATTTCAATTTTGTTATGCTCTCTTAAATCTAACGTGAAGCATGACGTGTATGTTGAAGGGGGGAATGGGGGATTTTTTTGTTCCTACATAAATCTTTTGTGTTTCCCAACAATAACCTACACAGCTACAACTGTAGCTATTTATGGTAATACAGAAAAAGAAACAATTTTTTTTGGTGTACTGGAGGATAGATGTATTTCAGAGTAGATAGCATCTCAGTTATGATTCGGGGCTTTAGATTGTACGTCAGGGGTGCAATCCTATGCATGTTTAGACAGAAAAAAAGTTGTGCAACTCCCAGCATTCCTCAGCCAGCTTTGCTGACTGGGGAATGCTGGGAATTGTAAGACTTTTTTTCTGTCTAAACATACATAGGATTGCACCCTAACCCTGCAAACCTGTACCCAGTTTCATGAGAGTAAATCCTATTGAACTCAATGGAATTTTCTTTTGTATAGACTCTCATAGGATTTTCACTCCAAGTTTTATGTTAGAAATATGAGCAGAAATAACTCTGGAGTGTAAGAAATGTTTGCCAGTTAAGCATGTTGAATAGTGCTGCATGAAGCATTCTTGAGATTGGAGGGTTTTTTTTTAATTTTAGGGTTATTTTAGTAGTCTCCTGTTAAATATTCAACTTGGTATGGCCTATTCTGATTTCCTTACTCTAATCCCTATGTCAAGGATTAGAGTGGGATACAACAGGCTAATGTCATACTAAACAGTGGTTTGACATTCAGGCCTCTGGCTCACATGTAAATTCTTTCCGCTTTTCTCCTCCCCTTGTGTACTCCAATTCACTTCCTCATGTAATAATTTGCCATTTTACCCAAATCAGCAAAATTTTGCGCTCTAAATCAGAACTGGAAACCATGGTTTGCTGGTTTGGATGTAATGGCAAGCTACGGTTTTCTGTAAAACAGGAAGTGAGCGCATGAGAGGAGGAGGAAGTGCACAAGACTGAGCCTGGTTTGGTATTACATGTAAACTGGTTGAATGCCCCTGTATCAACTTTTAGTCCTGACAACTGCCATGTGAGATACGTTTGGCTGAGGTAGTGATTAGCCCAGGGTCCATGCAATGAGCTTCATGCTGAGCTTGGGTCTCCATCCAAATTAAGTGTGTTCTGTTGTTGGGTTGTTGTTTTTTAATTACTTGGAAGGATAAGCTTAACAGAACATATTGGATGTCAAGGTATGATATCCACAACATACCTTATTTAATTAATATCATCCAAGTTCTGTACCAAAAGCAAACTTGTTAGTTTCATCCTTGTTTCTTGCTACTGTTTGCTTCTCACAAAAGTTTATTGCAACACTTCCATGAAGGATAGAGATATGCAACCCACCTCCGTTTATTGAATCCAGGGTGCAATAAAAGCCAAATGCATAGAAGATGCCAGTTGATTTTCTGTGCTAAGAATGAGCATCCTAGAAGCCACCATTTGTAAGATATTGGCACACTCTCTGTTCTGAGCATAGATCTGCTTCAGTTCTGTGAATGCCTAATAATCACAGGTTATGAATGGTAGATATGCATGAAAAGCTTTAGCTGACACAGGAATTTGGTGGCACATACAGGAAGAGAATCTGTTTTCCTGGAGGCAAAGGGGAATCAATCAGCCTTTGAAACAAAGAAGTTTTATTTTAGTTGAAGCTTTACTTCATTATTTATTTATTTATTTGATCTGTACCCTACTTGAACATTAAAGATTTTAGTTACAAGGGGCACAGAGATACTTCATGGAACCAGTTTATGTTGTGATTATATATATTTACATGTTTTTACTTCTAGACTGGTTTGCTCATGTTGGGACAAGTTGGTCTCTGATGTTCTTCCACCCATATCTTTAAGGTTAATCCTGGTTGCAATTGCTGGGTTTTCACACAATTTGGCTTGTCCTCTTGCCCCAACCCTGAAGATCTTGGAAGACAGGAGAAATGGAGAGTGATGGTAATCAAGGGTTACAGGCCCTTAGGGCCAGCCAGGAATCTTTGGTGCAGGTAGCCTTACCTAGCTATTCTGTACTTTCTGGGACTGTAATAGTAGGCATCCTGTAACTTTTTCAAAATAAAGTCTACACCTGGCAGGGCTAACAACTTAAATAGTTTCTTGTATTGCACCGAATACATACTTTGTACCCATCTTCTTACCTTCTCTACTAACTTGCAAAAATGATTTTTCTGACTCCCATTAGCTCTAGGATATTTTTATTACAAAAAAAATACAACCCCCCCCACACACATTCTAGACCTAAAACTAGCTCCACAAAGAAGCTTATGAAAATTCTAATTAAAATACAACTCAAAATGTCAAGGTAGGATTAAACCTAGTGAGGACAAAAACTATAACCAAAGGTAATATTTCTTCTCTATGCTTGCCGTAATATATAATATTCCTCCACTAGCCTCCCCCAGTTTTTCGAAACTCACAACTTTTACAGGAATTTTGTGTGTGGAATTTCTCAGTTAAAGAACTGCACCAGCTGCTTCTCTAAGGTTGGGAAAGCAACCTTGGAGGAGGAGGAGGAGGAGGAGGTGGTGGAGGAGGAAAGGGGGCATACTGGTTGGAGGGGAGGGGAGAGGAAAGGCCAGGATATGAGTTATCCTGAGCCTCATTCCCTCCCCTTCCGAAGCACCCTCGCTAGATGCACTAAAAAGCCTGGCTAGTGAAAACATAGGCGATCAGAGGACAGGGAGGCAAAGATGACCCATAAGAGGTTTTATGAGCCCAAGTCAGTTGTGGTACAACAGCCTGAAGGGGGTGGGGCAGGGTGGAGGAGAACGCTTTCTCCAGTTTATGAAAGCTTCCTGGTATGCTTACCTGAAAACGTTCTTCTTCATAGGTGAGTAAATGAGAAGCTATAAACAGGTTGAAAGTAAGTTTTTCGTTTTCAAATCTTCAAATCTTGCTTCTCCGGTCTCACAAAGTCGCTGCCCTTTTAAGTTATGGTTATTCTTGGGCTGTGCTGAATTCTGGGAAGAACTCATGAAGCCGCTTAAAGCACCGTGTTTTACTGTTAAGACAATAAACTTTATATAATAGTACACTTCCTTTCACTTCTCTGTTGCTGTTAGCTTAACCTAGATCCCTTAATATATACATTTAGAGTTAATATCTTTCTCTATTTCAGTTTTATATAGCCGCAGAGAATAAAGACTTTCGTTTGATTTTTTTTTTAAAAAAAAAATGAAGGTAGATAGCATAAAAACAAACATGCTTTCTAGTATTGGATGCAGAATAGACATTATTCCACAGATCATGTTTTTTCCCAAGCTCCTATTAAAGAAAGGGCTCATTAAGTGATTAAAAGATAGGAATGGATTTGTCCACTTTTAATTATTACCATTATTGAAGCCAGCTTAGTTATTGTAAGAGTATTACTTTGTTCTGGGTGGTGTTGAAATGCACGTGGCTTGATTTCAGGAAGTTAAACAGATCTGAGGCTGAGCATACTCCAATAGTTATGTTGAAATTATCATTGTGGGCAAGATTTGTGTGTGTGGACACTTATGCTTTCCACTTGTACTTGTGTTGTTGGACTTGTTTGAAGGAATCTGAAGCAGAATTTGTGAAGATTGTTAGCTTTGGCTTCTACATCGTTAACACCCCAAGTAATTTCAGAGAACAAGAACCCATAGTGGCCCAGTTCAGATGTCACATCATGAACAAGCAAGTATTCTAGTGCATTGTGCTCGATTGCTCTTGCTTTATTCTTGTACCAGTGGGAGTTGCTAAACAAGCCAGGGTCTCGCCATCCGTAGTTTGTTTAGCGTGACATTTGAACTGGGAACTCTGCTTTGTTGCTCTCCTAATGAGCCAGAGTCATACATCAAGAACAAACCCTGGCTTATAACTCTGGCTTGTTAGGAGAGGCACAAATAAGAGTTTCCGGTTCAGATATCACACCAAACAACAGGCAGAGATTCTCTGGCTTGTGTAGCTGCTCCCGCTGGGAGGAACATAGGAAGTTGCCTTATACTGAGCCAGACCATTGGTCCATCTAGCCCAGTATTGTAAACCCTGACTGGCAGCTCAGGGTTCCAGGCAGGAATCATTTCCAGTCCAACCTGAAGATGCCAGGGGTCAAAGCTGAGATTTTCTGCATGCAAAGCATGAGCTGTACCACTGAGCTACAGCCCCTCCCAAGGGGGGGAGGAGCCAAGTGCTTCCAACAGTACTCTTGCTCGTTCACATTCAGCCATTTAAAAATAAATAAATCCTGGTTTATTGTGATGTCCAAACGTGGCCAGTGTTTCTATTATGCTTTTTATGAACATAAGCTAGGCTGACCAGATAAAATCCAGGTCAGGGCTCATGTAACTTTAACAGTTGTAGAGAAAAGGGAATTCCAGCCAGTGTCATTTGTATGCAATTAGTTCCTGGTGAAATTCCCTCTTCATCACAACTGTTAAAGGTGCATGCACTATACTAGAGTGACCATATACAAAAGAAGACAGGGCCCCTGCAACTTTAACTGTTGTGGTGAAGAGGGAATTTCACCAGGAACTAATCGCATATAAATGACACTGGCTGAAATCCCCTTTTCTCTACAACTGTTAAAGGTACATGAGCCCTGACCTGGATTTTATCTGGTCAGCCTAACATAAGCAGAGTCCTGCTGGATCCTATTTCTGCGGTGGCCAAGAAGGCATGAAGACAGCAGCCCTCTCCTGTTGTCTCAGATTGTGTGTGTGTCTCTGGCCTGTTTCGGATGACATGATAATCAACGGGGCGGGGAGGGAACAATCGTCAGTTGTGTTGATTATCGTGTTGTCTGAATGCTGCCAATAACTTACTCTCCGTTGCCTCTTCCCCCCTCTGTTGCCTAAAATGTCGTCCAAATGCTGCCGATAAGCAACACAATGGATGATTGTTTCCCCCCCCCCCCCCACACCTCCATTGATTATCGTGTCGTCCGAAACAAGCCTCTGTGTTCTACTTAGGTATCACAATCTAACAACTGTTGGTTGGCAGAATTTGTGTTTCCCCTGTAAAGACCTCAAAACTAATAGCCAAAAAAGTGTTTTATTGACCAACTCCCAAATATCTATACTGACGGAAGCAACCCTAAAATTACCCAAGAAATCCTTATGCTTCCATAAAGAGAATTCTGGGACAGGGTATCAGGTTACTAAATCATATGTTTGTACCAACCATTCACACTTTTGTACTAATTTGGTACAAAAGAAGAAAATTCATTTCGACTTACATTTCTGGAGCTTTAAATTACATGTTGATTAGGCTTAAATCAGACCAGACTGTCATGGCTTTCTTCAGAGAATCATGGGAACTGTAATTTGAGAGTTCTTGGTAAGAGATTGCCACCTCTCATACATACTCCAGGTTCCAATATTCATTGGGACACGACACGCCAGAATAGTGTGTACACATGCGTAATGTGTGAGACATTGAGAAGGACAATATGCATGTACTTCGTTGGTGTGAAATAGGGATCTCTTTCCCTTGTTTTGATTTCTTTTTAAACCTCTTTTGTGATCTACAAGAGATTTGTGTGTGCAACCTACTTCTTGTTGATATCTAATTCTGCAGCATACCTGTCCTCTGGGCTATCTTTGGTGGTGCAATGCAGTTTACCATACCTTGAAACTGGGTTTGTCAATTCTGGTGATATTTACTGAATTCTAAACTACTTTTGTGTTTTGGAAGTGAGAGATGCTGATTGACAATAAAAGTGCACTCATTTAAATATAAATATGATTCCTAGGCTAAAGGGAAATGAAAGTATTAATATTAATATTTCAAAGGTCTTTGGAAGGGCATGCAACCAGTAATCACTAACCACACCATACATGCTTTCCTTTTCCAAATGTTAGAGGTTGGATGGGTATGTGTGTGCATTTATTACCCATCCTTCCAGTCCCATCAGTGGGACTCGCGAGACAGCTAGCAGATAACATTCAAAGCGAGAACAATAAAATACTATTTAAACTCTCATAAAAAATGCAGCACAGCAGATAATACAGTAAATCAAAGTCTACCATAAAGAGGGAGAAAGCAATCCAGTTATCTATACTGAAGGCATTTTGGGACAATGTGTGGTGGTGATATTTTTCCACTTGGCATTTTATCAGGAAGAGGAACAGACAAACTTCCCAGGGTAGAGAGTCTCATAGTCTCAGCACCTACACTGAAAGGGCCCTTTCCTGTCTACCCATCAGCCACCTTATGGCAGTGAGACAGAGCAGGGCCATTACCGCAGGTCTGGTTGAGTAGGCAGGATCAAATAAGAAGGTTCCTGGGGGAAGGATTTGTAATCTGGAAGAATTAGAATTCCCACTTCACCCATAGATACCTATTTAAAGACTTAGCAAGGCCTACTTTGGATACGTCTTGCATCACAGAAATTCGAACATAAGAGTTTTCGGAACCTAGAGGCCATAGTAATAATTCCACATGGACTTATTTGTAGGCGAAATAGCTACATTTCAGTGATTATCTTCACATGGTTTTAACTCTGTGACTATTGGTATTCCACTGTTGGAATATTCCCCTTATGTAAATATTTTGATGATGGACCTTTCAGAGCAGTGAAGAGATATGAAGATTCCAAAGTTATTGATGCCATCCTGGAGGTGGACAGAAATTTCCAAAAAGTGTAGCAGCTTCGTTATACATCTGGCTCTGACTACTGTGTTTTTTTTGGATGAAAATGTAATGTTCAAAGTGGCATTTAGTCTCTATTGATACCCAAATTCAAATCATATTATTGGCATAGCTACACAAAACCTAGAACATGACCATTAATCCTATTCATTGCAAGAGATGGAATAGAATTCCCAGCTTGCTGTCAGATTGTATTGGTTATTCAGGTTTGACTGGAGTTTAATGTAGGCAAAAAATCCTATTCTTGGCTGATAGGAATTTAGAGGTGGATCTTGACACTGAAGAACAGGTCAGTGGAGTACTATTTTTAAAGTCATTTTCAGAACGTGCTCTAGTTGTCAAGAAATGTTCAGTATAGTCAGAAGATTAACCACTTGGTTGCATACTCCTTTGGTATTTATACTCCAAAACAGGAGTAGGCAACCTGATGCCTTCCAGAAGTTTTGGACTGCAAGTCCCATAATCCCTGTCCATTGGCTATGGAGGCTGCAGCTTATCGGAGTTGTAGCCCAATGTCCTGGAGGGCACTGGGTTATCTACCCCTGCTCCAAAGGATATACTGCCTTGGCAACAATAACAAACATTAAATTCATAAGAAGAATAACAAATACACAAAGTGGTAATATGAAACTTCTTACAATTCTTGCTTGCCTATGACTCTAGAATCTTGTGGAATCTTAAGGATTTTTTAAAAAAGCATTGAATAACAAGATTCTAAATGAAATATAAATAAGGATCACAAGTTCTAAGATATATTCCCCCTACTTATGTAGAACTCTACGTCTTTAGAGAATGTAGTTTAAAGGTAACAAAATAACTCTGAATATTATAGGCAATGTATAAAAAGTTAAAACTAAGAGCGGTTTGTTTTGGTTTTCAATGACAGCTTTTATGCTGTAATCAGAAGAATGCTTACTTAGAAGTAACTCCCATTAAAATCGGTAGTACTTTCTTTGACATAAACATATTTAGAATTGGAATATTGGTCCAATAAACAGTACAGGGCAGATTAGAAATTAGATAACTTCTTTAATTGGTGAAGAAATCCTTATTCAGTTGGACTTGCAGACTATGTGCTTTGTTTTAATGGGCAATGATTTGCTGTACATTTTTTAAAAGTACGGTGTTTCATATTAACAGTAATGTTCTTCTTGATATTCCTGCTCTGTTGTCATCTTGATCAAGCTTTGAACTCTGCTTTGTCAGGAGAAAAAGAGCATTTCTTTCCTCTTGAGTTCCAGTTTATTTTGCATTTATAGTAGGGAGGATCAAACGGTGTTGACTGAAGTGGGTGTTCACAAAAGCTATAGACTGGTAGAAACATAAATGTATTGTTCTTAATTTGCAGCCTCAGACAACCCACTCTGGAAGGCAACTCAGTCTTCCAATGTGACCTCTGAAGCAGCCAGACAGATGTAAAATTTTGATTGATGTTTCTGTGATGTTGAGACCTGTTAACTTGTTAGACTTGAGAGTACAAATTAATTTTTCATAGGCTGCTCATTCTCAGCCAGAGATGGCTAACAACTCTTCTGTTTTGTGGCTGATGTAAGAGTTTGCATACATGTCGAACTTCTGCTTTTCACAGAAAAGGACAGATGCAATTTTGAGTGAGAAAGACCTAGAACGTCAGTGACATGTTCAGGTTGCTTTGGTTAGAAGTAAGTTAAAGGAAGCTACATTATTTCTGAAACTTCTAAGGTTACGTATCTTATGGACTGCTCATGTGTACCAAAGTGCATATTGTTAATAATAAAAAAAAACAATTACAGGAGCATATAGCTCCATTCATTTAAAGTTTTACAAATACTTGCTATGTGAGTAGGTCCCAAAGTTAAAGCAAAACAAGAATTCCCTGCTCCTAGCAACACAGTAGCTCTTAACTGATTTCCTCTGTCTTGTTGGCAAGTGGTGCATCTATCTCTAGAACAGCACCAGATGCTGAGCTGTGCATGATGTTTGCCACTGATTTGGAGTTAGACCCAAACACTATGGCCCAGCTTCTCTTGCAGGGTTGAGTCATTAATCTGTACTTAGTTGCTTTAGATTTTCCTGCCTCCATCCTATGGCTTTGGAGTCACTTCCCAAGATTCACAAATCTATATTGTCAACAAAAACAAAACAAAAAAGTCCAGCCAACTGCCGGAGTTGACCCTTGGTTGTTTGTAGCTCCAAACACCAGTCTAAATAAAAACACATTGCATTGTATTTGAGAAATGCTAAGGGGTTAGCAGGCCTCCAGAAAGATGCCGTCGAACATCTTGATGTAGCATTTAATTCAGTTAGTCTTGAAAGATGTTTCTGACCCAACCCAATGAAAGCAGTAAAATAGCAAAATATAACGTAGAAAGATCAGGGAGAGATTTCCTGGTTGCGAGTCATAGTACTTCATGCTTCATTTCCTCACCTATGTGGTAATAATTCATCTTCCTCGTCTACTCAGTGTTTGAGATAAGACCTGCTTACTGCAGTTTGTGTCCCATTCCTGGCATGACTGAGTTCAAGTCTCTGTTGCTGGTAGTATTGCAAGAAAAACAATGGTTAAACAAAAGGCTACTTGTACCTGCCTCTTTGAGTGCCAAAGAACCTGTACTGGGGTGCTTCACCAGAAATAGCTGGCAAGTCCAGCTTTCTGCAGCTCATTGAGGTAGAATGTGGGAGTGCCACAAGCAAACAATAGAATATCAACTCATAAAAGGAGTGTGAAATTCCAAACTAGAGTCACCAGGTTATTGGGCAGTGGCTCATCTCACAAATATTGCAGCAAAGGTACTGACATACAGTTATTCTTGAACCCTTGGCAAAAATTTGTTTTGTTAAGGGTTCACTGATCACAATAGATATGATTCCTTTTGTAGCTTACAAAATAGCTGCTGTTGTCTTTTTCATTGTAATAGAGATACTATATAGACCTCTTTCAACCTGGGGTCCGAATTGCATTTTGGAGAGGTTTTGGGGCTACATTCCAGTGGTGGGCGTGTCTGAAAGCAAAAGGGGCGGGCCCAAAATATATTTAAAAACCCAGTATATTGTAGTTTAAAGCTCATATGTGAGTAAACCTTAGGAGAGGCATTTTAAAACGGGGACGGCTGTACAAGCCAGGAAACCATCAAATGATCAGTGGTTGGAGGAAGAGGGGTTGGGGCCATCTGGGGAATCCTAGAGGTCCAGATTTTGCTAGGAAATAGTGTGTGGAAGATCATGGATGGGTGCAAGGCAGCTGTACTATAGAAGTCCTTCCATGTAATGATAATTCTCTGCCTTTAATATGCATTTGTAGCAACTGTGTCTTCAATTCTTATGTATCCTTTTGGGAAAGTTTTGATATGGTTCTATTTGTTTAGTAAAATTTAGCATTTACCTATTACTTTCAAGGCCATTCTGGTGAGTTTGACTGTTCTCCAGAGATCTATGTTATAAGCACACACACACACATCTATAGCTTCCTTCTGCTGCCCTGTTTGGATACACTCTTGGTAAAAACACCTAAAGAAAGATTCTTCCAGGCCTCTTTGTGACCCCAAAATAAATAGGATAGAATAGTTTGTTCTGTAAGTGCAAAGATAAGAATAACTGTCTTGCTCCTGTTACGATTCATAACAGGTCCTTTAAGTTAGGTCGTTATCTTAAATTAAAATGTAAATTGAAGAGAGAAATGGGACGGTGGACTTCTGTAACACTTTTTGCCTTGGCTTTTTAATGTTCAAACTCAACTCTAACTTAGGGGAGGACCTGCCCCTCCTGAGGGCTTCTTTAATTTAGCTCCTTTTGAGGATGACTATGTTGTGTTTAAATTCCTAAAGTATGCCCAGTCATAAAACCACTGATAAAAATTTAAAATCACAAACATTGAGAAGCACAGAGATCCTGTCCCTCTGAGCTTGAAAAGAGTTGTCTGGTATTGTCTGGGGAGCAGTGATGAATCAGAGCAAACTCAAAATCCCAAAGAAGTAGTCCCTTTTCATAGAGGGTCCCTTTCATTAAGTTCCCAAAGGTAGTGACAGAAGATGAAAGGAGCCATAGAACAGCAGTGTGGGGCTTGGAGTGGTCTTCCCCTGGTTATTGTGGTTTCAGTCTATGGAGGGAGCAGCAACAGCAGTGATGTTGCTGGAGACGAAAGCTCCTGCTCTTGGAGAGAAAGAGAGATGTACTGTGTGACGCATTTACTCTGTCTTCATTCTCTCCCTACCATAACAATTTTGGAACATGGCTCTTTTGGGCCTTAGCGGCTTCTATTTCTGCTGCTATATTCTTTATTTACATATTATTCTATATCACTTTGGCCTTTTAAAAAAATAAAAAAGAACACCCAAACACCTATCTATTTGCAAATGACAGAATGGTGAACCCCTAGAAGAGGGGTGGGGGACCTCTTGGCCAAGGAAGGGTGCAATCCACAAACTCTCCCCAACCAGCTTGCAGGCTCCCCTCCTGGCCCCTGGTCCCCGGAGCAGCAATTAAACTTGTAGGGGAAACATACCCATTGGCATCAGCCAGAGGTTTTTTAAAGCATAAATGGATATAACAGGGAAAATTTGTGGGGTCACAACTGAGGGAAGGTTTAATCCACTCCAATATGGCACCTCCCCCCCCATCTGCCCATGCTACGATTAGGCTTGATAAAAAGCCTTTCAAAGGAAGACTTTCAAGGCCTAATTGCAGTGCAGGGGGTGGGGAATCTCTGTGTGTGAGTGTATAGGTGTATGTGCACATGTGTGCAGTGGTCCTACTCACTTTAGCTTTGACCCCACCTTCTTTTTGCTGGGCCCATTGGGCCAAAAATGTTTGCTCACACAGGTTCATGCTATATAGAATAGAATAGCTTTGACTCTGCTGGGAGTTATCGCCTTGAGTTCACACTGTTGAAGATAACATGTGGGGCTGGTCCAGCTTGAATGTTAAGGCAAGCCTGCATTGGTGCTCCTCTGAGCTTTCCTTACTCCTGTTTCACTGAAAAAGTCACTTACTAAAGTTGCTCCTGCCCGTGTATAAGCTGCCTATTATTATTATTATTATTATTATTATTTCATCTCTTTCTTGCTTGTGGTGGTTTTTCTAGACGGACATGACAGGCTTTGCCAAGTCATACTGTCTTTTACAGATTCAGGAATTTCCTGACAATTGAGCAGTTGTTGTTGTTGTTATTATTATTATTATTATTATTATTATTATTATTATATCCTGTCTTTTGCCCAATGCTGGGCCTCAAGGTGGCTTTACAGAATTAAAACATATACAGTTAAAACTTATAAATAGATGTACAAAAGTTAAAAATATAATTAAATATGCTTCAGTATTAAAACATTTCAAATACACATAACAATTTTAAAAGTCCTATGCATAGGCAGAGGTCCAGACTATTCGCCAAAGACCTGTCAGAACAAAAACGTTTTTGCCTGCCTAATGCACCACTGTCTCTGTGGAGTCTTTCAAGGTAACACTATAGGACGTTCCTTAGCATAAGCATTGTGATGGCCTTCACAAGATTATTTGGCTTCATGTTTCAGGGTTCTCAATCGCTTCTTAACTGTTTTGTATAAGAGTTCCTGAAAAGTCAAATCATGCCATGGATTAAAGTATTGGTTTTTGTGGAATGTGTAGCATCAACCACCATGCTTTTTGCACTGTTCAGTCTCTTCACTTGGAGTCTTTATCCCCCATAGTGCATCAGATGGCAGAGAGCATCAGAGGATAGATTTTATAATGAATAGCACAGAATGTTACATTTTGGCTGGATTATGTAAATGGTTGAAGGAGCAAATTACTGAATTTGGTTATGTTTCCATTTTTCTTTTAACTGGTTTGTATACAGTCTGCTGCCAGTCTTTAAATCAGTTTCTGAAACAGGATAAAAATAAATCCAGTTCTGGAAAAAACTGCCTATTTCCCAATGTCTGGAATACATGACACATGTTTATTTATAAACTGAAAAAGAAATCTCAAAGTAACCTGCTTGTTTCTTTATCTTTGAGGTGACTTTTACAAACATTGTAATATTCCTCTTGCAGCAGAACCCATGCTTTTGTCTGGTAGTATCCAGTCCTTGGGGTGGGGGAGAGCTGGAGATGGAATATTTAGAAGTGGAAAGTTCCATGAGGATATTGAACTTTTTCAGCATCAAAGGAAACAGTCTGTGTAATTATCAGCTGCTTTCTAAAGAGGAACAATTAGGCAAGCCGGGAATGTTGCACAAATGTTGCTGGTTGTACTCATACAAAGTGGAACATGCTCTAGGATAGGGCCATATTGTTAGCACACAAGCCCCTTGGACCTCTGCGTTTCTGTATCCACAGAGGCATTGCAAAATTCCTGGAGAAGATAAGCCCTGGGTTGGAGAGTGTCAAGGCCTAGCATCTACTAACAAGTCTGGTAGAGTGGTTAGGGTGTTAGACCAAGGCCCTTTCTACACCTAAGCGTATAGAGGGAGGGAGGGGGAGGATCATGGACTTACCTGCTTCCATGATCCTCCCCCAGCGTCTAAACGGAAGCGCGATGTCCCGGAAACAAACAGGGCCATCGCACCCGCCAATTTTTTTTTTTTTTTTGGAGCCGGAGCCGGGAGCGCAATTGTGCTCCAACAAAAAGTAAGTTAAAAAAAAAAAACCGTCCCGGCCCTGCTCCTTATCCCACCCCCGATGTCCCTGGACTCCTGCCCTGACCAGCTCCTTCCCTCTTGCTGACCTCCGCTACTCGTGGGGAGGAGGGAAGAAGCTGGGATGGGCGCCCACACTGCCCATGGTCCTCAGGATTGTACTGGGGCCGCAGGGAAAATCGGGATAACTGGACAACCAGTTATCCCGTGAAAATAGAGGGGTCGTCCCTGCCTGCTCCTGGGATCCCCTGTGCAGCATTTGGACGCACAGGGGCAACCCAGGGGAAAAAGGCAGGCGTAGACATGGCCCAAGACTAGGGAGACCTTAAGTTCAAATTTTTACTCAACCATGAAGCTTATTGGGTCACCTTAAGCTAGTCATTCACTCTCAGCCTAACCTATCCCACAGGATTATAGTAAGGCCAAAATAGGTTGGGGAGAGAAATATACTATTCTGAGCACCTTGAAGGAAGGGTAGGATATAAGTGTAATTAATAAATAGCTACCTTTGTCCCATTTCTTTCTTCCCAGATAGGGAGAGTCTGTAATATAATGTCAGAGTATGCAAACTGCATGCTTTGAGGACCATAGTTCAACCCACGGCATCTTGGATTAAGGGATCTTGGATAGTGGGGCTGGAAACACCTCTACCTGAATTGTGAAGACTACATGCAACACACACACTCTGCAGACATTAATGTGCTATATTTTTGGTATGAATTCGATGGTGTAGCGCTAACCAGCAGTTACACACTAATCACTGAATTCACCTGTCCTGTGCACTTTGAATTACAATGATGATCCTTTAGCTCAAAGGCGTCTCTTTTCTATGTCTTTCAGGACAACCTTGAGCATGTTTGCTCAGACGTAAGCCCAATATTGCTTAGTCGTGCAGCCTTAAGACTTCTTATTAAGATCGTACGAAATTAAATTCACGTTGGCTTAACTGGAAATTGCTTTAATTGTTCTAGCTCTTTCTTCTTTCATTTTTAGATGTTCACAAAGCATGAAGGATGACTCTTCCATTAGTATCTCATGCTAGTATGTGCTTGTACTTTGTGGCAATCTATTTATAGCTCTCAGACAGAATTTTAATAAATGCCTGATTTTGTAGACAGTGATCACATGCCTCCAGTTAATGGAGCATTACAGCTGCTGTGTCAATCTGAAGGCTTTCTTTTCATTGTTTTACCTGAATTGTTGCTGAGGTTTCTCACATAGTCTTCTCTCCCAAGTTAGAGTGATTCGGTTCATATTTGAGCAGCTGTTTCCAGAAGGTGGTGTGTGTGTGTGTTGGGGGGGGGGGTTGGCTCTTCCCTATGGCATTTACACTTTAGAGACCCTCAAGTTCTCATCTTGTCCACCTTGCTGTTTAACATCTACATGAAACTGCTGATTGAGGTTATTTAGAGGTATCATCCGTTTCTCTTTTTCATTGGACTCAGGTGAAGCGGTGACAGTACTTAAACAGTGCCCAACCATAATAATGATTTGGATGAGGGCTAATAAACTCAGGTTTAATCCAGATAAGAAAGAGGTAACTGTTGGGGAGCGTTTTTTCCATTCAGGCTAGTGGCGTTCAACCAGTTCTGAAAAGGGTTGCACTCTTCCTAAAGGATTGGATTTGTAGTTTGGGGGTGCTTATAGATCCATTTTTTTCATTTGAGGCACAAATGTCTTCAGTAGCACAAGGCACCTTTTACCGGCTTAGGCGGGTACATCCACTACGTCAGTGCCTGGATGGTGAGAGTGTTCCATTCTCTGATAATTTCCTGCTTAGGGTACTATGTGAGGCTGCCTTTGAAGACAGTCTGGAAATTTCTGTTAGTACAGAATATGGCAGCCACGGTACTAACTGGAACCAGTTGCTACGATCATATTATGCCAGGGTTGTATCATTTCCACTGGCTTCTGGTTTGTTTCAGGGTTCAATTCAAAGTGCTCGTCTTAACCTATAAAACCCTGATTGTCATCTGGGGCTGTGCCCATGCAAATCGAGATTCCACAGGTGGCTACTGGTGAGTGGGAATTTTTCTGTGGTAGCCCCCAAATTGTGGAATGGCCTTCTTAGAGAGGTCCGCCAGGGGCTGACTTTGTTGACTTTCCAGCACCAAGCAAAGACAGTTTTTATTTTCTTTCTGCTCGTTTCACTCCTAAGGATATGTTTTAAAGCTGCATTTTAAAATTGTCCTTCTCTGTTCTACCTTAGTATTTATTTTCCACTTTTAAAATGTATCTGCAGCTGTGTTCAGTTTCTTTTGTTGTAAGTGATGCTGTATTGTGTTTATTTTTATTATGTATGTCTACCTGAGAACCTTGGCTATAGTGCGACTCATAAATGAAGTAAATAAATACACTATTTTCTATTGCTGCTTTCCCTAAAGCATAGTTTAACAGTGGCACTAGTTGACCATAACTAGAAATGCTATTATCTAGCGCAGCCTGCCCTCCAGATATCTTGGACTACTATTCGCATCATCCCATGGCAGCAGGGCCATTGTTCATGCTGGCTTGGGCAATGGGAGTTGTAGTCCCAATACATATGAAGAGTGCCAGGTTGGAGAAAGCTAATCTAGAGTCACCTAAAATCAGAGACTGGAATATGACCTGATAACAAAGGAGACCAGGAAATTGTGCAGAATTTTGTACAAACTAAAAAGTAGTCAGAGAGATAAGTAAAAAGCATTTCATACCACCATCTTGGGTTCCCGCCCTTCACTGGCCCAACTTCAAGAATTTCGGCATGGAACCCCCCCTAATGGCAGCATATATTCCCTTAAACTGTGGTGTTTCTTTTTCATGTGAGATTGAAATCTTAATCTGATCTGAATCTTAAATAAAAATCAAGGCAGAAATCTAATTATTGTGTTTGTGTCTCTTCCCTCCCCCCATTTTCTTCAGAACCATAGAGCAGACCCTGAGGAACTTTTCACAAAACTAGAACGCATTGGGAAAGGCTCATTTGGAGAAGTCTTTAAAGGAATTGATAATCGGACACAACAAGTGGTTGCTATAAAAATCATAGACCTTGAGGAGGCAGAAGATGAAATAGAAGACATCCAACAGGAGATAACTGTGCTAAGCCAGTGTGACAGCCCTTACGTAACAAAATACTATGGCTCCTATTTAAAGGTAATGTATACATTTGCTCCGTGTTTACTGGGGAAATGCAGTCTTGTCTTTGCTGGCTTTTGAAAGCAGCAAAATTCATACCTTGAAATGTAGACTACACAAATGCTTGTCAGGTTCTTTTTATCTTGGACCAAATGATCGCATTTAGGAGGTCAAGGATAGAGTTTGAGTTTGGTTTGTTGTTTGTGTAATGATTTTGATACTCATATTCAAAGATTTTGTAATGATTAGAAATATTAAAGGTATTTCAACTTCCAGACCCTCCAATTGTTTGGTGTCTGGCTGTTCTTTGTTTGCTTGTAAGTTTTATTGACTTTATAGTACACAGAGCTGAGTTGCACATAACCCTAAACCTAACAGTGGGTGGAATGCCTTCACCAGGCCGTTTGTCTCCTACAAAGGTGGGGAAAAGTATATTGGGGGCTCTCAGGACAGGGGGAAGGGACAAAAATTGAAAGACTTTTAGGTGGTATATGGGACTGCCTTTGAAAACAGTCTGGAAGCTTCAGCTGGTGCAAAATAGGGCAGCGAGATTTTACAGGGACTGCTTGATAAGCACACATTATGTCAGTGCTTTTGTGATCTGCACCGGCTTCCAGTCCGTTCCTGTGTCCCAGTTCAAAGTGCTAGTATCAACTTTCAAAGCCCTAACCGACTTGGGGTCAGTTTACCTGAAGCATCGTCCCCTCCCATATATTCCTGCCTGGAACCTAAGATTGTCCTCAGAGGCCCTTCTCCAGGAGTCCCCTCCAAATGAGGTGATATTGGGGGGGGGGGCTACTAAGGAGAGGTCCTTTTCAGTTGTTGCACCCCAGTTGTGGAATGCTCGCCCCAGAGAATTCACCTGGCGGCTATGGTCTTTTCATCACCAGGTGAAGACCTTTTTATTCTCCCAGTTTTTATTGTTTTAAATCTGTTTTTGTGTTAGTCACCTCAGTCACCAGCGTCACATCAAAAAACTATACAGCAAATCTTCAGGAACTGGGCCTACCAAAATACATCCACACCAACATCCAGAAGCAGTTCTACTTAAAACATGCTCAGTTGTCAGGAAATTCCTGAATCTGTAAAAGACAGCATGACTTGGCAAAGCCCGTCACGTCCATCTAGAAAAACCGCCACGAGTGAGAAAAAGATACAATAATAATAATAGTTTTCATGGAGACTTAAGTTGGCTGTTATGGAGCCTGAGCTAGAGAAGAAGAGGCAATTTCATCTGTCAATTAGGATGACAGCAAAATTTTCCCCATTAACACACCGCAGTCAGGTGTGTGCATATCTGGGAAATGGGGTACTTGTTGTCTGCTGTCTGTTCCTTTCTCTCCCCTCCCCCACCCTATTAGCATCAACCAGGATCAAATTGCATTTCAACACAGGGCGTATTTTTACAATAGCCAAGAGTACTAAATAAACATGAAGTAAGACCATAATGAAAATAGGTTAATTTCCTTAGGGAGGCAAGGTGGGTCCAGAGCACTTAGCACCAGAGGTTCTGTGTGGTTTCACAACTCCTAACATAAAGAAACATCAAACACCCAGTAAAATCTTATCAGAAATAGTTTGGATTGTGCAGACCGCCATCCTCTCAAATAGTCTGCAGGAGTTACAGTGTAAAAGATTGTTATTTAGCACTTAAACTATGTCACGCTCCACACAATTTAACCAGAATTGCTTCCGCCTCATGCTAGGGATTCAAGAATGTGTCCGTGTCCTCTACACTGCACACAGTATACTTTCTTGGCTTGCAGCAACTAGCGAGGAGTGTCCTTGGATGCCTAGGCAAAAACTATACACACCCAGTTACACTTTATAGGAGTGATTTCTTTGAGGCATGATTGGAAAAACACAGTATTTTATTCTTTTCTGCTGTGTAGGCCTTTCCAAATCACATTCCATCCATCCAAAGGTATCTGTGTGACCACACTGTTTGCCTGAAAATGAGTGCTTATTGCAGGTCTTTCTTCCTCGCACAGTTGGGCTTTGTGAAAGGCGCTAAAAGTAGCAAATGCCTTCCCTCCTGATTTCTGACCATTGGAATAAAACCTCACGGTACAAATGCAGTCTGTAATCCTCCATGGTTCTCAACAAAGTATTCTCTATTCAGTGCCCGGATGTGAGGCATGGCTATCCTGCACCTTGGTTTGCTCGCTCAGTTATGCTGAGATTTCAGTCTGTGTTCAGAAAATGGTGTTGGGTTAAAACTCAGCCTTAGGTGGGGACTTTGATCTGAAAATTACTAACAACCTTTGTTTGGCATTAGCGATTGGCTGCAGAGTGCATGCAGTACCAAGTATGGAATTTTCTGCTAGACCAATGTCTTTACTGTAAGAGTAAGCATGCTTTCACACGGCACAGATCTCTTCATCTGGAAACGGAGATCTGACAGCTGACATTCCCTCAGCTATATAAACATTACAGTTGGCTTAAGATACAAATACCTTGAGTGATAAATCTGTTGTGATCAGAGCATTGTTTGAAGAGATTAAAATATCTTTTTTATTAAGATCAGCTGGTATTCACAGTGAAGTATGCAAGCTTTTGAGATACAGAGACTTTTTTTTCTCAGACTGGATGCTCAAGCAGTAGAAAAGGGAAATAAAAATGTAGTTCTTCTGCATTCGTGGGTATATTCCATAACCGCAGCAAAGGTAAAAGATGTTACACATTAAAACTGGCAGCAATAAAACTGGCAGCAATAAAACAACATGTTAAAAGCCCATTGAAATAAAAGTGTCTTTTCTGGCAAAAGAGACAGAAAGAGGAATGTGACAAATTTCAGGTGGCAGAGCATTCCAAATAGTGGCAATGCCACAGGAAAGACCTTATATTGTGCTCATTTGCCAGATCTCCTGAAATGGCATGGAGAATGAAGCCTCTGAGATTAATTCCTGGGCAGACCTATATGGGGGATTTTAAAGGCTAGAGCCCACTCTTTGAATTGAGCTCAGAAGCAAATAGGAAGACAATGTAATTGACATAAGATCAGAGCTATATGCTCTTGCCTGTGATTGCCAAACAAAAGTATAGCCTCTGCATTTTGAAACAGTTGAAACTTCTAGACAGTCTTCAAAGGCAGCCCATGCAGAGTGCATTACAGTAATCCAGGCTGGAGATAACTGAAACATGGATGACTGAAACCAAACAACCATCACCACCAGGGAATGTGATAAATCAAGAAAACCTCCAGTATTTCTAAAGAGAAATCCTTGTGTTAAGGTCTTATATCATGGAGAGCCTTGGCTTGGACAAAGTTGCAGCCGAACTAAATCAGCGAGAGCCTCTCCATTACCACCTCACTAGGTACTTCATTAATCATCATCATCATCATCATGATAATGACAACAACAATCATAATAACAACAACAGCACAGTTCTAAAAGAATTTGCAGGCAAGGGCTTCATGCTATCTCCTCACTCAAAAGTAATATTCTTTGTAAAATAAAAGCTTGTATACTGTGTTAACAACAGAAATTATTCCAATAATTCTATAACTATGTGCACTTTTGCAAAGGTCCCGCATGAGCAGAATACGAAAAGCGATTGAATTGAATTCTACTAACCATATAGCTATTTCTTTTAGTTGCTCTCTGGACTGCAGGTTATGGTCTTTTCCCAAATTGCTTTTTTTTTTAAAAAAAATGGTTCCTTAAAATTGTTTTCATAATGGCTTCAGTAAATGATTATCTGCTTTTCCCAGAATGTGAACAATGTTTTGGGAAACTACTTTTGGTGAACCGACGGTCACTATTGTGAAGTAAATAAACATCCCAATGTCAGAAATCTTATTTGATATGTTTAAAATAGATGGCTTTGTTAACAACATCTAAGACTGTTAGTGATTTAAAATGCTTGGGTTATTTTTAGCCTAGACTTGAGTAGCGTTCACTGTCCTGAGTAGATGAGATTTGTTTAATCTGCTTACATACCATAGGTTTTGACTTTCTTAGTTAAGGAGTATGATGGGATGTGGATTTGTCATTATGCCCATTTGTTGAGGTTGGGTTTTGGAATCCTTCCTAGGAATGAAAGGGGATTTCCTGGAATGCAGGCATATAATGACAGCCTTGACACATGGAGGACCTGCGTGTGTGTATAGAGAGTACTATATTTTTGGAGAAACAGTTGCTGTGACACTTAAGTGAATTGTTCATTACGTTATTATGGTGGTGATAGCAATTCACACATTCAGGAGGATGAAATGCGATGAAGTGCTAGCATCAAGTCATCACCCGTCTTTGGATCTTGTCGCTTCAGGCAGACATTCCAAACAGGGCACCAGGCTTGAAGATGCTTGAAGGCAATATTAACAGTCCTGAGTGTGTGAATTTGCCCTTTATGCTACCAAGCCAATAGCCTTAAGCTGGCATGAAAGATATCCATTTAAGGAGAGTCAGTTCTCTCTGGTATGCTGGTAGATGGTAGATTTTTCCCTACCAGGAGATGGGAGGATAATTAATGAAGTGCCTGAAGCAAAGTTTCTCTCCCCTCCCTGCAGCTATCCTGCTCAGTTCTCTTCTGTCTCCAAATACACTCTGTTCTTGACTCTCTCTTGCACACTATTCCTGCTTTTCTACTTTCCCTTAACGCCCCCCCCCCTTTAAGGGTGCTTCACAATGGACATGGCTGAGGCCAGAATGAAAAACAGGGTACCAAATACACTTATTGAATTTGTGCAACAGGAACAAGCACCATGTTTGCATCTGCATTTCTTCCTGCCCAACTTGCACCTGCCAAGATTGGGTTATGAGTTTTGCTTGCCTGTGGACTTCATGATAAGATGAGTTGATCCAAAGAGTGGTTTTGCACAATCGTGGGAAATGGTGACTTATTTTCCCTCCCCACGCATGCTGGTCACAAACTAATTAGCAAAATTCCCTTCGCCAGCACAAGTTGTCATGATGTCTGAACCTGGTAAGCGTGGGTAGCTGGAATGGTTTACAAACCACCCGGAGACCCTAGATCAAGCCACCCACCCACCCTCGCCAGGTTTGGACGTCCCAATAACCCATTGCCGGTGAGGGGAATTCTGTGAATTAGGCAACTCACGACCAGCATGTGCAGGGAGGGAAAATAACCCACCATGGCTTATTTTCTTTCTGTGACTGTATGAACCCAGTCAAAGTCTGAATTCGGATGACACATTAAGCAACTGGGGGGGGGGGGGAACAATTTGTCAGTTGTATTGACTATCATGTTGTCTGAATACTGCCATAGTCAACTCAGTGCTGATCCTAATCTACACCACGGTTGATTATTTATTACAATGTTTTGTGGGGAGTACCCCCTAGATGAACAACAGTAAAGTGACTTATCGTGTTATCTGAATTCAGCCAAAGACTTGTCTGACCTCTCTTGAAAAGTCTAACATCTGATCTGCATTCACTTTTAGGGCACAAAGTTATGGATAATAATGGAATACTTAGGTGGGGGATCGGCATTGGATCTAGTAAGTATTCTAATTATTTATGGCTTTCTAATGTTAGCTTACCAATTTTTACTGTTAGGATTGCAATTTTCATTTCTGAACAAATCATGAGTTGCTATTTATCTTGGTTGTTACTTTTTGTAGCTTTTCAGTAAATGTACCCCTATCTTCAAGAAGTGTATCTATGTCTGGGGAAAGGATGTAGCTAGTGGTAGAGCCTCTGCCACTAGCTACCCGGCATCTCCAGGTAGGGTTTGAAAAACCCCTGCTTGAACCCTTAGGGAGCTGCTTCCAGTCAGTGTCGAAAATACTGAGCTAGATGGACCCATGGTCTGACCCAATTGAAGGCCCCTTCCTATGTACCTTTACGCTAGAAGTTTACATCTTAGTTTAATTATCTGCTCGCAGCATACTGAAATCTGGACTCTGGAGACAGCTGATTGTCTTAATACGTTTAATAGGTTTTTATAGTACATTAGTGTTCAGATCGTTATGTAATTTTCTCTACAAACTAACTAGAGATTGTAGCTTGTAAGTTCCTCTGGTGTAGGGACCTGTCATTTTGTTCTCTCACTTCTCTTTGCAAGAGCCATGTCGGTTGGGCAACCCTTGCTTCCATTTATAGATGGATAACAAACAGGCTTAGGGGTTGCAATTTTGACTGTGAGTCCCAAGTGAGTCGGTGCCTGGGCAGGGATCAGAAGTCCTTGAAACAAGTTGAGCATGCTTTTCGCTGATGCAATCTGACTCCGGTCGCACAGCACTTCTGTTGATGCACTGACTACATTGTGCCTTATGTCTAGTTGCGGACATGAGTTTTGGTTGCAGGTTGTCTGCCTTGTACCTTAAAATATTAGAATGGAGTGTACAACACATTCTGCCTTTTAGTGTTGCCATCAAAAAATGGTGCAGTTAATAAAATGAAAGGTAGGATGTTTTATCAACTTTAAATAAATACCAAAAAATGTTTCTCTTGGAAACAGTTCCCAGGAGTGTCCTGTGGAACCAATGCACAGTTAATATTCAGTGTTAAAACTGACCTGGCTTTTCCATTTTTGGCAGTTTGAATTTAAACTATGAAAGGGCCCATTGCTTATGACAAATGCAGCGTTCATGATGGATACGGCATAGGAGGGACTGAGAAAGCACAGAACTCTTGGGTGGTGGTGATGTGTGGTTTTCCCGTATCCCCCAGTCCAGCTCTACCACAGCCCTGTGCAGGAGACACACCCTTTTCCTGTAAGATAATACTGCTCAGTGTTTACACTCGTGAGATCCTAAAATATTATTAGCACTGTGAGCTTTATTACATTTTTGCAAGCTTCATAGCAAGCAGTGGCTTCGTCCCACTAGAATTTCAGCACCTGCACAGGTCTTTCACACAACTACCGCTCAGTCCAACCCTTCTACTCCTCTCAGCGGGAATCTATAAAGGCAAAAAATGCCTTGCTGCCCTTAAGTAGGAACTTGTTTTGCAGTTTCCAGTTGGGGCTAGATTTCAGGAGAGCTGGGTTATATTCACATGTGTGTACTGGTTGTTCTGACTAGCATCAAAACATGATGCGTTTAAAAGGCCAGTGTTCATGAGGCATCACAGACAGATTTACATCACTTCAAGCAATACTTTGCGTTGATGCTGGCACACGTATTCTGCTGCAGATTCTCAAGTGATGTGTTGCCCCAGTGATCTAGGTATATGTGCAAATCGGCCCTTGTTGGTGATAGAAGGGACATGCAGGTAACAAGCTCTTGTGAGCCCAATCTAGATCCTCATAGACTGGTTATCTGCAAGGAGTGGCAGTCTGTGCTAGTGGCTAATGGAGGGCATTGCACATCCGTAGTGTGCTGAGTTATTCCCACATTGATTGATAGGAATTCTCACTGATTTCACTAAGTCCTGCTCTAGTGCAGGAGGTGGAGAACCTACAGCCATCTAAACACTATTGGACTCCCAACTCCCATCATGGCCCATGCTGGCTGGGACTGATGGGAGTTGGAGTCCAAGAACATGTGGATGGTCACAGGTTCCCCATGCTCTAGTGGATGTTTTCTTGGTAATAAAGTGAGAGGCAGAGATGGGGAGAAACATGAGCTTTGCTCATGATAGCCACATTTGAATGGATTTCTTCAGTGTGGTGGGCTGCATTCACTAGGGCATTATAGTGCTTCATGTTCTACAATCTTCTCTAAAATCCGAAACCAAAACTTCCTGGGGAGATAAAACATCCCTGACGTTTTCTTAACAGTGTTTCCAAGTTACTTGTGTTGTCCACATGTTTTTGAACAAAGATTTTATAAACAGTTGTGGGACATCTGTGTTGAACTTTTTCATTGATTCCAAATCCTTTGTAAATGAAAAAAGAATGGCACTTCAAATTCACTGCAAATGTGTCTTAACAAATGGTAAAGGCCAGAGGTTTTTTTTTTAAAAAAAGAATAGATCTTATGAAATACACTTATTTTTTATAAAGCTCCGTGCCGGCCCATTTGACGAGTTCCAGATTGCTACAATGCTAAAGGAAATCTTGAAAGGTCTTGACTATCTCCATTCAGAGAAGAAAATCCACAGAGATATAAAAGGTGTGTATAAATTTAAACAAGCGTGAAGGCAAGACCCCTTTAAGCACTCCAATCCCTTTGGTTTTTAAATTAAGTTTTCCCAATTTTTCCTCCCTTCAAGCTGCCAACGTGTTGTTGTCAGAGCAAGGAGATGTTAAACTTGCGGATTTTGGAGTTGCCGGGCAACTGACTGATACGCAGATTAAGAGGAACACCTTTGTAGGCACACCGTTTTGGATGGCCCCTGAAGTCATTCAGCAATCGGCCTATGACTCAAAAGTAAGACCTTTGTAATTGGCTTGTGCCTGGAGGTGATCTGTTCATTTTTTGTGTGATTTGGCCAGAGTTGTGGCTCCGAATGCGAGACTGATAGCTGTATGTCAGCTTGGCAACGTGAGCTTTTTGTGCACCTGTTTAATCTTCAAGAGCAAATTTTTAGCCCTGATTATTGTAGATAAAAAGTCCAGAATCGTGTGGAGTGTGAAAACGAGCAGGAGCCTTCCTGTGAGTCTTAAGTGCTAAAGCTGCCTGGTACATGTTCCTGCTCGCTTCTGGCTTTTATCCTCATGCTCAGTAAGCTTCAGCTTCTCTCCTTTCCATGCCCAAAAGCATTTAAACAAAGAATGTTATGCTATCCTCCAAAAAGCCCAAGCAACCTGTAACCAGAGGTATCGTGTGCAAACTTGCACACATGTTTCTTGGCTTGCAGAATTACAGACTTTCCCCTTCCTTCACTTCGGAGTTGTAATAATTTCTTTTCTGGGCTTCCTGTTGGGCTCTGTTTCACACAGCATAATCACACCCATCTGCTGTTTTTTTCCCCCTGAGCGCGCACTTCCACAATTTGTCATAAGCATGACCGCAAAGGATATCAAGCTGAAGAAAGTTTGTCAGTAACTGGGGTTAAAACTGCTACTGAAAGGGTACACCCAGCTCCATACAGACAGGCGCTTCTCCTTGGTTGCCCCAGTACCCTCAGAGCACAGAGGCCCTGTCTGCTGTGTGGTGTGCGCACCTTTTCAGTTCACTTTAAAACTTCTTGCCTGTGTTTGGGGGAGAAAATGTGTTCTTGTTACGACTATGCTGTTCAAAATAGCTGGCTCTGTATGAGTGTGATGTTTCTCTTTCCTTTGCCTACAGGCTGATATTTGGTCATTGGGCATCACTGCTATCGAACTGGCAAAGGGAGAGCCTCCTAACTCAGACATGCATCCAATGAGGGTTCTTTTCCTCATTCCCAAAAACAACCCTCCAACCCTAATAGGAGACTTCAGCAAACCCTTTAAAGAGTTTATTGACGCATGCCTGAATAAGGACCCGACTTTTGTGAGTGTTACTCTTAACTACCTCAAAGTTTTGAAATCTGAATGCTTTTAGTGTTTTTCTGCTCTGGAATGCCAGGAATGAATGAAATGAGTTACTCCAGATCATTCAGGCATTCAGTACCCCTCAGAAAAAGGGGGGTATACAGATAGAATAACCCTGTGCATTTTGATAGCTTTCTGTTTGATCTGGGATACTGCGAGAACAAATGGGATGGTTGGAGCACTCTCTATTGCTTTATTTATAATTTTATTTATTTACAATATTTATATACCGCTCCCACTCACGAATTTTGGAGCAGTGGACAAATTGAATGGAAAAGAATAAAAACACAATAAAAACACAATTAAAAATATATTTTTAAAAGAAACAAAAGTGCACTTTAGAGAATGGATAGATCTGGATGGAACTAGAGGGTCAACCAAGCTAAAATTCCTTCTATTCCCAGACGAAACTTGTAATAAAGGCATCACAATGTCTTGTCTTGTGTTGGGTTTATGTTTATTCCTGCTTCCTGCTCTGGGTTCAATGTAGACAGTTGTTGCAGCGAACAAGATAACTTTTATTGGCATAATGTATGTTGGTATAAGAACATGCAAGAGTTTGGAGATTACTCAGAGCTCCTGGGGAGGCAGAGTGAAAAGAAACTGGTTATTAATTTTATTACAAATATGTATACCCTGCTATTTTACTACATCTGTGTTGCTCAGGGCACCTTACAACAGATTAAAAGCAATAAAATCAAACAAATAAATTGAACAAATTAATTAATCATTGATAGCAATAAAACAGATTAAACCAGCCTAGAAATCAGAAGGGCAGCCACGAAAGAATCCTCAAACCAGCAGGTCAAAGGCCTGCTGGACTTTTTTTTAAAAAAAGGCATCAGAAAACACAGAAATAGGAGGCCAAATAGATCTCCTAAGGCAGGCAGTTCCACAGTATTGGGGAGGCCCACATCCATACCTGCCATACTGTGTCATCATTGAGACACAAAGAAGAGTCTCACCAGCAGATCTTTGGGGCTGGCTGGTGTAGAAGGAGACAGTCCCTTAGGTATCTTGGGTTCAAGCCATTTAGGAATTTAAAGGTCATGAGTGCTTTTAAATTGTGCACAACAACAAATAAACACTTTCTGGCTCTTACAGCGTCCGACAGCAAAAGAACTCCTAAAGCACAAATTCATTCTGAAAAACGCCAAGAAGACGTCTTACCTAACGGAGCTTATCGATAGGTTTAAGAGATGGAAAGCAGAAGGACACAGTAGTGACGAAACAGATTCTGATGGTTCTGATTCGTAAGTCTGGAGTTTGGATTGCTTGCTGGGGGAGGAGCTGAAGGGCTCGGCTGTTGTGTCTTTGTAGGGAGGGTAGAGTTCAGCTCTTGTGAGCTGCTATTGGAACTGGCACTTGAGAGCACTTCCCAGCGGTTCTACCACCTTTGGCTGCATCGCTAACCAAGTCAAAAATCGCCGCCACCAGAATCCTCCACCCTGCCCACTTGATGGAGACAAATGCTTTGCCCAACTGGCCAGGAAGCTGTCCCACGCCCCATTTTCCTGCAGGGAAAGGAAACAGGGAGCCTATGGACCATGCTCTGAGGACAAACGCAGAGCCCTTCTGCCATGCAATGGCTGAAGAAACGCGAGCGTGCGTTCGCGCACACCATGTCTCTCTCCTTCTGGAAAAGAGATGAGTGTGCAGGCTTCAGCAGCTGCTTATGAGTGGGGCTCAGAGCACCAGCCAGGAATCCCCCCTCTTTCTTTCCCAGAGCAGGACAAGCTGGGATTGGGAGGGGGGGTTTCTAGTTTAACCCTGTGCTGTCCAGGCACTTTTGGTGACGTTTCCATATAGACACTCTCCGCTTGCTCCTGATCTTGGAGCTAGGGAGGGGGCAGGGATCACTGGAAACAAAAGGAGAGCAAAGCTCTGGTGCTATGTAAAAATATATTTTTCTTTATTTCTTATGTCTTATCCTCTGTATGCTCGACGCGTTTCGGTGGTGAAACCTTCGTCAGGAGCTACACAAAAACTAAAATACAAACATAAAATCATTAAAGATTGTCTTAAGCTAGCATGAAAACAACACCCCTACACCAACTGAAGCATACCTTAGCATACATTCTTTTGCTATCCAAGAGAAACACCAGAAATATTCAACATTTGCACATTCATGTAAGAGATTTTTTTAGAAAAAACTGACCTGGAGCACTTCTTTACAAATTGTTGTTGTTATTCTAACAGAAAACAGTTTAAAGTTTTTGCTCATATACCGTACCGATAGGCTCATTCGTCTCGAGATTCTGAGCTGAGGGTCAGTTGGGAAGCAATTTTAAATCATTCAGTTCTACAGCTGGCAGTCTTAATTGCCTTGTGACTCAGTGATCCTGTCAACACTCTGCTCTGTTGTTTTCATGCTAGCTTAAGACAATCTTTAATGATTTTATGTTTGTATTTTAGTTTTTGTGTAGCTCCTGACGAAGGTTTCACCACCGAAACGTGTCGAGCATACAGAGGATAAGACATAAGAAATAAAGAAAAATATATTTTTACATAGCACCAGAGCTTTGCTCTCCTTTTGTTTCCAGCTTGTTGGTGCTTCCTTCCCTCTTTGTTCCATAGGCAGGGATCACTGCCCAGCTGCCAAGACAATCTCTGCCTACCTTGGCAGCTTTGAAGTTGGGAAAGGGGGGAAAGCTGTGTTTCTCACCAGAGGGCAGTGCCACATTTGCCAGGTCAAACCTAATGGCCGACGCCTGGAGCTCTAACATGAGCCTCAATCTTGATTGTAAATGTTTCTTTACAATCAAACTAAAAATCCGTGTTGAGAGCCCAATTTGCTTGCATTTGAATTCTGTAAGTTTTTTTTTAAAAAAATCGTCCATATGTTTTAAATGCCGTTATGAGTCGAGCAATAGACTGCTAGTGTCCACATTCTAGTCCCTAGAGGACTGTGTCTCTTAATTGTAAGCCGTTTTGGGTGGCGTCTGAACAGAAGAGAATATAGCATCGAAATGTTTAAATAAATAAGCATTTGTACAACACATGGGCCTGTGTGGATCCTGGCTCTTATTTCATTTTTAACATCCATGTGTTCGTTCCCATAGAAAGGTGGGGTAGGATTCAGTTGAGAGGGAGAAATCTGGTTCAAAGTCCATCTTCTGAATTCCATGTGGGAGCCTGTGTCTCTCACGTATCCCACAGCTCCACATGGCTTGTGTTATATCCTATTCATTTGTATCTTATTCATTTCCTACAAAATTGGCTTTTCTTACATATATTAGAGGCATCATTGGGGGTGGGGTGTTGTATGCCTACAAGAAAAGTGGCCACTCTTCTGCAAAATGATTATAATGATCATGATGCTACAAACCAATAATGTATGTGGCTTTTGCCATGACACTTAAGAGTTTTTAACTTAGGCAGACACATAGTGCAGGAACAGAGTTCTCTAAAACTTTGGTTATTTTTCCCCCTTGCCCATTAGTGAGTCTAGCAACAAGGAGAACAATTCTCACCCAGAGTGGAGTTTTACTACAGTTCGGAAGAAGCCAGATGCCAAGAAACTGCAGAACGGAACAGTACGTCCAGCCAGAATCTCTTTATATTCTCAACTGCTTGGAAGCTGTTTCAGGCAAACTGCTAAACCTTGGAGCTTGTGAAGCCGAGTCAAATGTCCCTTCCCCTCTCCTTATAGCTGTCTGGTAGTAGCAACTATAGATCAGGGTGGGCAAACTGTCCCATGGAAACATTAGCCATCCCATAGTCACACTTATCTGTGCAATCATGAGCATTAAGATTTAGCGTTAGTATTATTATTGAATGCTGGAGTTCTCAGGATTCCCGTTGTGGGATGCAATGAAGAATGACTGAGATTCATGTAGCACTGCTCTCTGAACCTCAGTGACTATTGTCTTTTTAATCACTTTAGTTTTGGGGATTGTGTATGTCATCATCGGATCATAAGGAGTTGAGTGTTTGCTTCTTAATGATCTGGCGCGCAGGTAATGGCATTTCATGAATTGTTCGATCCATGAACTGCCAGGGTAGAGTGCAAGCAAGCAGGAGCAGGCCTTTCTACATGCTCATCGCTTCTGCTTTACATCTGGCTTTGTCAACAATCCAGGAATGCCCTGGCACTCGGGGTTGTTTAGGCTTGAACAACGTGAGTCGCAACCCAGGAACAGGCATTCCTGTGTTGCTTACCAAGCCAGATGTAAAACGGAAGCGTGGAGCGCATGGGAGGCAGCTCACTCGCTCCGGTGCAGCCGCACTTTAGCTGAGGCTTGTAAAACATACATTTTCTGACCTTATATTTAATGTTTTGATCTATTGACTTCATGCTGTTAGCCACTTTGGGGTTCCTTTGGATGACGAGAACCAGGATATGCATCATTAAAATAACTAATCCAAAGGTGTCCTTCAGTGAGCAGAAGAACTTCTTTGCGGTCAATCCTCGCCTCTGGATCCAAGCCCACATTCTAGCTTGCATAAAGAAGTAGTGGCTATTGGCAACCTAATAAAGGCAAGAGGATCTATGGTTCACCCGCTTGTACAATGGGCTGACAGGCACTTGCCTCTCTGGGTGTTTTTTCCCCCGTTGCAAAAATTATTGAGAAGAGGATAAACTGATCAACTGCCCCTGATTTTAGGGGAATCTTGAGTAGTTTACAGCAGGATACTCTTCCAGTTGGGCTTCTTGTTTCATCATTGTTTGGCTATTATTAATTACTTAGCATATATTTCCACACCATAGATGCCCTCCCTGCATCCCTGGTGACTCCCAGATATGCTGGGACTTTCAATTCAAGACATTTGGATTGAAGGCTGCTATATAGAGTTTATTCATACAGTTTAGATGCTGCCTTATGCATGATGTATTGTGCTTTTTAAAAGTGTCCATGGCAGGGTCAGCTGTGGTGCCTCCACTGTCACGGGCAGGACTAGTGAACTAGACAGTTCTGCAAATATAGCCATGGCCATACTTGAGATAGTACCAGCTAGAAAAAGTGCTGTTGCGGTTGTTGATATCCTCATACTGGCATTTCCCGACAAATTTGCAGGCACAGATGAGAGCCCCTCTTGTGTAGGAGAGTCTGTGGTCCTTGATTCACAGTGATGTTTTGGTGTTATTTATCAGCACCTGTTGGAATGTGTTTTTCATTTCTAGGACCAAGATCTCATGAAAACCCTGAACTGTTTAACAATGATAATCACACCTGTATTTGCTGAGGTGAGTATTTGATCTCACGCCTGTCCAAAGCACGTTCAGTAAGGCTTCAGACTCCTTACCATATGGTGTTTGTCTGTCTCTCAGCTTAAGCAGCAAGACACGAATAACGCTAGCAGGAAGAAAGCAATTGAAGAACTTGAAAAAAGCATCAATTTGGCGGAAGCAACATGTCCAGGGATCACAGATAAAATGGTGAAGAAACTTATGGAGAAATTTCAGAAGTAAGCATGTGGGTTCCATTTCTTCACTTGTGGTGCTGCTAGCTACCTCACTTCCTCTTAGCTGTGCAAGCCTGCGAAAGGTAGTGGAAATATAGCACAGTAGCAGTCTGGAAGAGAGCGGTGGGTACAACTGGTATTAGACTGAAGGTGGTTGGGAGAGTTAACTGGAGGGGGAAATGTACCAATTGTAAAAACATCCTTTTCAAAACTGCTCATCTGGGTTATGGCGATTGAACCCTTTCTCCTTGCGTCTTTTCTCTAGGTTTTCTGTTAATGACTCCTCCTAAGAAACTTTCCATCAGTGATGCTGTTCCACACGGACCCAGTTTAGCCCACCAAAACCTACTATAAGCTTGGCAACGCTTTGTTCATGAGCTCCTTGTGCCTTTTTGGATCATTGCGACATATTTGATGATCGGGGATTTGAAAGGACTTAACTCCACTATTTTGTGATGGGTATACATGCTTTTTTGTATTTCCAGGACATTCTTTTTTGTAAAGAGCAACTTTTAATATTGTAGTTTTCACCTATTTAATCCAGTTTAAAAAAAACAAACAAATAAAACCAGTGAGGCGCAGTTTTGCTTCTAGACATAACGAGGGGCTACCAATTGCCAATTTCCACGTGCGGAATCCGGGGTGTCCAGAGATCGGTGGACTTGCACCCCTATTACTTGAGTTCATAGAAAGTACGTGTGCCGCGCGTTTCAACATTTTGTTACTCTCCCAAAGAAGAGTTTTTTTTTTCAATGTCCGCATAAGTTATAGCTCTTCTAAGTCACTGAACCTAGGCTTCAAAATAGCTCTCCACAAGAATATACGCGAGAGCACCTCAGCCTGTAGGATGTTGCTGTAGCCCCTGCTTCAACACCATAGTCTTTATTTAGTCCCCTGTAAATGTAATAAACCTGCAACAATATCAACTATTTTGAAAATTGGTACAGTATTTTAGGCAGCTCTGTGATCACCTACATTTGAGAGCAATATGTCAATAGCTTTGCAAGTTAACATGTAGCGACTGATAATAGCTTAGTGTACAGTTTATATGTATTACCTTTTAGAGCAGGACATCAAGTAGTCGTTCATCATGGTAGGAAATTTTAAAGCAATACCGTTGAAGGGCAGGGGAGCTTTTAGCAATAATGGACACAATCTGGCTTAATTTAATCATTTGTTCCTTCCCCAGTGAAATAGGGGGAAAGAGTAGCTCATTCTATGTTTGGGGAGGGGAAACCTAGAAGACCGGGGCATGCGATACATACCTCACAAGCAGGTATAAGTGTGTGACTCCAGCGTTTTGTGTGGTGGTGTATTTTCCTGTAAGATATTTATACACTTATGTTCTGAAAGTACATTACATGCAGTACATCACCATATTCTTAATTTCCCTAACCCCTAAAGTGTATTTTAAATATGTATTTACCAGTTAATATGCAAATAACTGAGTTATAGATATTCTTTCACAAAAAGAGTACTGTGCAGTACGGAGTGTTTTTTTTTTTTCATAAAAGGTAGATAAAATTATAAACTTGCTTTCAATTATGTATTTATGGTACTGTTTAGATGGGGTAATATCTTTTTTTTCCTTTCCAATCCAGTATGTATATTATGCTGAAGTTTGAAGTGGGGTTGTATTTCAGTCCTTAGCTGTGGAAACTGTTGGTGTAAATTTATTTTTGATAAGAAGTCTGGATGTGTTTAATTTTATAGTTTGGATCTGCACATTTTATTTTTTGTTTTTGCACAAAAGTCATTTTAAAGGATTTGAAATATATCTGCCAAATACTGAAAAGAGTTAATGGAGTGCAAGCAAATATTGACTTTTTAAGTTAAAAGTTGCCATTACATCCTTTTTTAAAAAGAAAAAAAAGTTATAAAAGACACTGGCGAGAGATGGTGGTTAGAAATGCCAAGGGCAATTATTTTCAATGGTGCCTACACTGTAAAATAAATTACTTTTAACTCCTTTGTTTTAATTTTAAAGAAACGTTTGTTAAAAAAAACCCTTTCATCACTATATAACTGAAACACAATTAGAATTTATATCTGAGGAAAAAAAGTCTGGACATAGTTTTTGAAAACAATAATGTTATGGATTAAATAAAATATTTTTATAAATGTAAAAGCAGCAAAAAGTTGTAAATACTGTTGATCTGATGCTTTACAAAATAACTGCATCACCGATACAGAACTGTAGTCCTCTTCCCCACGGTAGCTGTTAAGTCCTGTAAATGTGTTTATAGATGAAGCTTCTTTCAATGTTTTTTGAGGGAGGGGGGGTCAGGCAAGGGGCAGCAGGAGGTTGAATGGTTTAAAAATAAATAAATATTTAAGTTCTGTAATCTCTTGTGGTCCTCGTTTGTGTGAAGCTGTACTTTCCAGAAACAAATTAATTCTATGATTGCTAAGGATGCAGAACCTCTTTCAGCTCATGGACCAAATTTCAATTTGGAGAGATTCTTGGGGGGTGGGGGGGCACATTTCAGTGATGGGTTGGGCCAAAGGGACACTGTCAAATATATAAAAAAAATACCAGCATGTTTTAGTTTGCAGCTCTTGCTGTCAGCAACAAAGTCTTTGGAGTGGCATTTCAACCTTTTAAAATGAGAGAAAGAAATACACAAAAGCTGGACACCACCAGCTGGGGGAAAGGAGGCATGGAGATCAGGGGCCCTGCAGCTAAGGTTCCCCACACCTGCTATATCTATAAAAAGGGGATTAGTTGAAACATACCTGCCCAAACAGTAATAGGCCTCATGTACCCAGAGCCCCCCTCCTTTTTGCCCAGTGGCACTGATGGACCAAGATCAATTTTGTTATACTCAATCCCTGTTGTTTAAGTGAAATAACTGGATGTTCCCTGCGAAGTTCTGTCGTCCATGCTGGCAGTAGCCAGGCAAACTTCTTCATCCTCTCCCTCGAGCTGGAGGCTCCCTGAAGACAGACGGACCCTGGCCCTGGGTGCTTTGACCACCCTCCCATAGAGAGAGTAATAATCCGGCAAAAGGTCCGAATCGGAGTCGCTGGACTCTGTCCCGCTGCCCACATAGCATTCCGTGGCTCGCTGGACTCTGGGAGGTTCTGGAAAGCTTTGTTGGGCCAGCACATACTGCAGAATGTCAGCTTTCCTGCTACTCAAGACGGGACATGGCCCGAGCGGTCGGAACTCTGAGCCGTAGGGGAACCGGATGGTTTTCATGTCCGACTGACTCCAGGACCTCTTGGGAACCTGCTCCTGACCGCCATAGTCAAAGACGCTGGCGTTGTCCTCTTGCTCCATGCTAACGCTGCTAAGATAGCTAGTTCTGGGCGCAACCTCCGCCGGTTCAATCACCCTCATTCGCCTCATAGCTGGGCTTCTCCTTTGAGGCTTCGTGGGTGCCACGCCAAGGAAGCTCATGCCCCTGGCCGTTTCCTCCTCAAGGCCCATAGTGGTGTGCCTTGGGAACTGAGGGGGCCTGTCCACGTAGAAGAAGACTTGGGGAGAAGCCACGGTCATCTGTTGGTTGGCAGGGGCGCTGTAGGGCACCTCCGTGTACGTCACCTGTCGCCTAGGGGTCACCTCTCTCATGTTGCCCACAGAGGTGCTTTTGCTGCTTGCAGCAAGCTTGTAGCCAGGCTGGAAGGAGGTCAGCGGGATCCTCTGGCCGTAGACATCGGCTGGCTCCCAGTCACGCTCCAGCTCCGAGTAGACCAGCGGGAAGACGGAGCTGCTTTGGGAATGGGGCAGCAGCGTTGGGTCGGCTTCGGGCTTAGACCGCTCCAGCTCCTCAGCAAAGATCACTTCCACTGCAGAGTTCCGCCGCCGACTGTCCAGGATGGGCTCTGAGGTGTGGACTCCATTTGCACCATGGTAGCCTCCCATGATGCCATAAACCAACCGCAGGTCTTCCATCTGGAAGAGGAGCACAGAGTTTGAGTTGAGCAGGCAAACCTAGGAGAGACTAACTCACAGGATGTGCTGTTCTGCCGTCGTTTCCGCTCTGGGCTTTCTCTCTACAGCGCACTCTTGGAATGTCACACAAAGCACACCCTTAGTGTACACAAGGTTCTGCCTGGGAGCTACCTCTGTTCTTCCCTCAGCCCTTAAGCCAGGGGTAGGGAGGCGTTTTGTTCAGCCCCAGGACCCTACTACATTTCGAAAGCAAGAATGAGAGAACCGTGTTGCCTCATTCTTGCTTTTGATATGTGCTTTTACAGCCCCCCGAAAAAGGCCTAAAAAACAAGAGGCGAAACACTTCAGGCCTTTGTATAATAAAGTTTCCTATAGCATCCTGAGACTTCGCTCCTGTTTTGTGTACATCAATAGGAGTAGCCACCACCAAAGTTGCCAGCCCCCCACCCCTGACGTATGGCCCCCGATGTGCTTGGACAGAGGAAAAACACACACACACACCTCTGTGAGCCAGAAACTAACTTCTCCATCCCTGCCTTAAGGGGAAGTTTCCTAACCCTCCGGTAGCAGAATTGCATTCTCGCTCTCTCAGATTTACAACTGCCGCCCTATTTCATCTTTCGGCACAGAAAAGCACGTCTCCTTAAGAACATGTGCAAGTGAATCCTGCCAAAAAAAAAACACCACCAATGTTGCGGTGTTTCCACACCTAGCGGTGCTCTTGTTCAGGATTCCAACATGGGACGGGAGTTCTCTATAGCTCTTCTCCGGCCTCTCAGGCAGAGGGGGAAGCGCCTTCCTGCACCCCAATGCCTGTGATGCTGTGCACTAGGGGGTTTGGGTGTGGAGCTGAACGTCGAATTAAATACTTAGGAAGGACCCTAGAGATCACTTATTCCCAGCCCGCGCTCAATAGAGCTTCAGCATCCATTGTGTTCTCTCTTTCATACGATTCCTGCCCTGTCACCACCCCTGCCCAGGTTACGTACTTGCTTGGAAACATCTGTGAGAAGGTCTGGGGAAGACCGGCATTGCCTGTCATGGTACCGAGAGGAGTAATGCTTCCTGAAATGAAAACAACAGCACGCTGCTTCACGTTTCTTTAAGAAATACAAATCCCTGCCAATAACAAGACAAATGTAAAAAAAAAAAAAAGGCCCTGCAGTTTATTTTCTGCAGGTGCTGGCAGTAGGATGCTAATTGGTAAAGGTACATTTTAAAATGGGCATTCGTCAATTTCGCACAGCCAACCAAAGGTACAGTTCAGCCAAGGTAAAAAGTGCTTTAATTACAATTTCAAAGGGGGGGAAGGGGAGGGGTTACCAAGCCCTTATTTAAATGTCCCCCTAACATGAATGGAACTTCAAAGCAATTAACTTTGGGCTGGAGGGGGGCAGATTATTATTTTGCCGCTAACAAAACAGCCGGACAAATCGGTAAATCAAAATATGGAGTATTTTACTAGTGTTTCTTTTTGAGTGCGAGAGAAGATCATTTAGTTTGGATACGTAATAGCAGGATTTATCATTTGGAAATCGCATTAGCCAATGCAAACTGTGTATCCCTGGATGATATGTATTCCCATAGACCTGAGCTCCAGGGACTTCAGCCAAATTTGATTCTCCTGGGGTCCATATCTGGCCCTCTGGAGTTCCGCAGAAGCCATACCACCTTCCCATGGCCTCACCCTGACCACCAATTGCTTGCTAGTTTCCTGGATTTTGTGCTGTTCTCCATCCCATTCTAAACAGTTGAAATGCCTCCTAAGGCTTCGTTATTGGCAATAAGAGCTTTAAGCTAAAATGTGAACCTAAGAAGAGCCCTGCTGGATCAGACCGAGGGTCCATCTAGTCCATCGCTCTGTTCGCACAGTGGCCAACCAGCTGTCGACCAGGGACCAACAAAGCAAGACACAGTGCGACAGCACCCTCCTACCCATGTTCCCCAGCAACTGGTGCATATAGGCTTACTGCCTCGGATACTGGAGGTAGCACCTAGCCATCGGGACTAGTAGCCCTTGCTAGCCTTCTCCTCCAGGAATTTATCCAACCCCCTTTTAAAGCCCTCCGAATTGGTGGCCATCACGACATCTTGTGGTAGCGAATTCCACAGGTCAACTCTGCGCAGCGTGAAGAAGTCCTTCCTTTGATCTGTCTTGAATCTCCCACCCATCAGCTTCCTGGGAGGACCCCTTTGGGTTCTAGCAGTATGGGAGAAGGAGAAAAATCTCTCTCTCTCCGCATTCTCCTCACCGTGGCAGCATTTTGTACACCTCTCTCAGGTCTCCCCTGAGCCTCTGTTTTTTCCTCAAGCTAAACAATCCCTTGTAGGGTCCTGTGCTGGTACTTTGGGCCTCATCCCTTTTATTGGCAGTGGGAGACGGTGGTGGGCCAGGATGGGGTGGGTGGGTTGCCTAAAGAATGGATGGATGGAGAGTTTGATTGTGAACAGATGATACCTCTCAAACGGCAGGCTCTTCAGTTTTCCCTTTGTCCTGTGTTCCAGCAGCTGCCTCTGGGTTCTTCCACTGCCATTGTAAGGACAGGAAATAGATGAGGACAGTCGTGTCTTCCAACCCCACTGTGCTACCATCACCTGCACCTACTCTGCATGGAGCATAACCTAAGTCCTCGAGCGGGAGAGACAGCTATCACTTTTATCGTTTATCTATAGCGCTGTTGGTGTGCACAGGGCTTTACCAGCTGCAAGGGGAGCAGGACATCCAACATTTGGCACAGGAGAAAACAGAAAGGGGAAGGAAAGGAAAGATTTGGAAAAGTTGTGCGTACTTAGGTTTCGTTACAGTATTGGGGGGGGGGCTGTGCCACCCCCACTCCGATCGTGAATTTGGCAGCAGCGGGAAAAAATGTTTGGGCTTTGGGGTGGGGGGCAAATTGTGCTTTTAGGGCTGAAAAGATGAAATTTGGCTTGTTTGACTTGGAGTTCATCATGAAACTGACCATGAAACTGACCCACAGTTTCTATCCATGCCCAGACTGGAGGGAGAGAGTTGCAGAGGAAAAACAGCTCAGAGAAGAGAGCTCCTGTTTTATCTAACTGCTTCTTTGAAGGCAGGTCTCTGGCTACATGGCACTGATTTATTTATTACATTTATTTATTACATTTATATCCCACCTTTTTTCCTCCAAGGTACCCAAGGTGGCGTAAATGATCCTCCTTCTGTCCCTTTTATCCTCAGATCAACAACCCTGTGAGGTAGGTTGGGCTGAGAGTTTGTGACTGGCCCCAAAGTCACTCAGAGAGCTTCCATGGCCGAGTGGGGACTAGAACCCGGATCTCCCGACTCCCAGTCCAACACTCTAACCACTACACTACGCTGATCCCATTGCAACAGTGGCGTAGCGGAGGCAGGGCGCACAGGGACGCAGCCCTGGAGGTTTTTAATTAGCAGGGACGCCGAAGTCATCTGCCATCTCCTCGGACTTCCCTCTGAGCTTAGCTGCCATCCTCACAGTAGCTGTGAGCGGCAATTTATTATTCCCTGTTGCAATGCAACGCATTTTGGGGCAGCTTGCTGTTAAATGGACAATGAAGACCTATTAGCGTTACAAAAGACTTGCTCCTAGCAAATGAAAGGGATTTGCTGATATGGGTCAATCCAGCTGTTTGCCATTTTGGACTCTCCCTGGGGGCAAGTGCCTATGGGCCCTGTTACGATGAGTGCGTGCCCTTCAAAATTTACCATCACACCATTGATAGTGGCCTTCCATGGAAGATGGGCACAGGGAAAGTAAGCCAGAGGTGAAATACTTGGTACCCCACTTACACAGGGTGCCCTGGTGAGGCCAGGCCAGCCTGTTTGAAACAAGTCTCTGCGAAGAACCCTAGACAAAGCCTTTCTAAAATTGCTCCCTTAACTCCACACACCAGGGAATAGCAAGGAATGCTCCCTACCCTGTAGCCACCACGGCTTTTAAAATTTTAAATGTATTTATTTATTACCTGTATCGGAAACTCGAGCCCTTGCTGCAGAGAAACGCTTTGGGCTTTGACTTTGGCTCTTCGGAGAGTCGGAAGAAAGCGTGGTATTCCACACAGGTCTTCCAGAAGGCTTTGCACGTGTCTCGGCTTGCCATGGTGAACTCCAGCGTATCTTTGCACAACGCCTGAGGTGGAGAGGAGGTGGGAAGGAGAGAGGTTCGCAGTGGAAAGTTAGCCCTGTTACGAACCGTTTTGTCAAAAGTCACGGTTTAGGCGTTACACTCCTATCCTGCCGTTCATCCAAGGAACTCAAGGCACTGTATGGAGTTCTCTTCCCCTCCTTGACTCTTAAATGGACATGGGAAACAATGGCCACACTAGCTGGGAATTATGGGAACTGCAGAAGGCTAGTTTAAGGCCCGCTTGCATTGGCCCTGTAGTTTCCGAGCCCGATTCAAGGTGCTGGTTCTAACCTATAAAGCCTTCTATGGTTTGGGACCTCAATACCTGATGGAACGCCTCTCCTGACACAAACCTACCCATACACTCTGCTCAACATCTAAGGGCCTCGTCTGGGTGCCCACTCCGAGGGAAGCTTGGAGGACGGCAACAAGGGAGAGGGCCTTCTCAGTGGTGGCTCCCCGATTGTGGAATCATCTCCCTGACGAGACCTGCCTGGCGCCAACGTTGTTATCTTTCGGCGCCAGGTCAAGACTTTTCTCTTTTCCCAAGCATTTGCAACATATGTTGAATGTTTAATCGATCCTAAATATATCTTTAAGTTTGGCTGAGAGCTCAAAGTTGTTTTTAAATGCATGTTGTCTTTGTATGCTGTCTCTTTCATGTTTTTATGGTTTTAATCTTTTGTAAACTGTCCAGAGACTTTGGCTATTGGGTGGTATAGAAATGTAATTAATAATAATAATAAGGCGATGTATGTGCTTTTTATTTAAAATGCCATGAATGAAGCAACGTGGGACTTACTGGAATGTTGGCGTGGAGTTTGATCAGGAAATGCTTTCGCTTGAAACTCAGCTTGCGGATTTTGGACCAGTTGAAGGTGTTAATCTTTGTATTCCCCTGCAAATACACAAATGAACATGCACTCTGTGTACGTTACAAAAGAGGAGTTACACCAACTTTAAAATTACTTCACTGGCTGCCAATTAGTTTCCAGGCGAAGTACAAAGTGTTGGTCATTACCTTTAAAGCCCTACATGGTTTGGGTCCAGGTTACCTGGGGGATCGCCTTCTCCCATACAATCCACCCCGCACACTCAGGTCCTCTGGGAAGAATTGACTTCAGTCAGCCAAAACTAGGCTGACAACCATTACCCAGAGGACCTTCTCTTCTGCCGCTCCCAGACTGCAGAATGGCCTGCTGGGAGAGATCCGCCAACTTAATAATTTAATAAAGCCATAAAGACTGATCTCTTCCAACAGGCCTACCCAGTTGAATTTTAAGAATTTCATTGTTATTTCAATAATGTATTAGTTTTATATGTTTTTAATCAGTTTTATATATTTGTATTTGATGTTGTTCCCCGCCTCAATCCAGAGGAAGAGGCGAGTAAGAAATAATAATAATAATAATAATAATTATTATTATTATTATGGTGAGCTAGGAAGCATGGACAATGCAATATAGTGGTAGTTTTTGGCCCGCCATTGGTGTTGTGGAAAACAGCTCATTTTGTGTGTGTCTAAAGGTGAAATATTAGTACACTTGGGTTACCAAAAAGCAAAAAGCGATTCATGGTCCATCAGCAATCATTCCGAATGGGTGAACAGGTTCATTGGGTTGCGCTTTCTCATTACTCCAGAGAATGTTTGAAATATTAACCTGTAATTATAAGTGGGGTTGAATCCAGACTTAGTTGTACTTAGAGTAGACCAACTGAAATCAAAGGGACTTAAGTTAGTCTTGATTAAAGCCCCATTGACTTCAATGGGTCTACTCTAAGCTTGACTAAATATGGAAGAAACCCATTGCCTTGCTGGATCAAAAGGAAGAATGACTTCAATGTTCGGGCTGCTGCCTGACCCTGTTTTGGACTACAACTCCCATAAACTATTACTTTTGGCCATAGTGGCTAGGGCTGATGGGAGTTGTAGTCAAAAACATCTACAAGGTACCAGACTGCCTACCCTGGGTTTAAGTATGACAGACTTTGAGAAAACTCTGATCCCTGCTAACGTTTAACGCCTGGTGGGTGAATTGCTGTGTTTTTTTAAATTTTATTTTTTCATCTCTTCCCTGTTTGGAGGCGAGACTGACTAGGACTTGCAGCGCCCACATTACACTGCAAACGCCAAGCAAAGTATGTGTTTGCTCTGCAAATATACCGTGGAGTTGCAGTACCATATAATTGCCCCCAAATTAGGCGGCTATTTTTGGCGGAAGATTATATGGTCAAGAGTTGTGTAGCTACCGTGTAACACCACGTTCTGACATTGCAACGACTTGGTTTACCAGGGGAAGACAGAAGTGGAGACGACCACATCAAAGGGTGCGAGAGGAGCAGACCGGCCCCTCCACTAGGCTGCGCCAGCAGAACGGCTGAGCCCAAAGGGATGAGAACTCTGAAGGGCTCACAGTCGAAGGTTCGTCACTAACCGGCAGGAAGCAATGCAAGCAGGAAGAATTTTGGATGAACATTGGAGGACACACAATAAGAGAGCCTTCCCTCACCGGCTCCCTTCAAATGTTGTGGATGACACCTCCCAGAATTCCAGATCGTTAGCTATACCGGCTGGGGTTGACGGGAGTTGGAAGACCCAAACACCTGCAAGAAGCCAGGTTGGGAAGGCTGTTGAAGAAGGGTTTGGGCCACGTGAGAGAGCCGAATAATACAGAACCAAATTCAGCGCCATGCAGAACTCCAGTTTTAAATCGGTGCGCAGCAGATCGAGGGAAAGTCATGCCTCGGCAACACTGAACAGCTCTGGTGTGGATGCTGTCAAGGGGCGGCTTCGTATTTACGTGCCGAGAATAAAACTTTTCTCCTTACCCGCAAAACCAGCACGCCCATGTGCGTGACAGCTAAGGTTATCTGGGTCCCTTCCCCGTCGCTGGCCAGGTGGGGCCTGATCCCATACATTTCTAGCTTCCTAGCTATGTCCAAAAGGTGCACATCAGATTCTGCAGGAGCTTTGCCGCTAGAAAGAGACAGAGATGAACATTTCAGTTGCGGGCAGCACCCTGATCCCAGTGAGAACCAGGCTGGAGACTTTTTCATTACATGATTTTTTGGGGAAATTGCCTGCTTGTACTCTCTACTCTCTAATCCTTCCCCAACCAGGTGCCCTCCAGGTTTTTGGACTGCAACTCCCAGCATGCCCCAGCCAGCACAGCCAATGTTCAGGAATGCTGGAAGTTAGAGTCCAAAGCATCTGGAGGTTACCAGGTTGGGGGAGATTTAGTAGCAAGTCCAAGCAGGAAATGTCCCAAGGAAACCATTTTTTAAAAAAGTTGCTAGTCCTTATGACTGCAGATAAATGCCCAAAGAAGCACAAACAACTCTTGCAGAGATTTCAGAATTTGTTATTTGTGGGGCAAGGGGGTAGCACAGGTGGAAATTCAGCACCCAGCATTCCTCTTTATAACCAGAATAATAACACATGCAAAAGAAAATAAACTCCGCACATTTACTTCATTTGCGTAATTTATACAAGTTGCAGAATTCAGATTGGGCCTGTTCAGACAACACACTAAGCCATGGTTAGGCCGCTAATCCTTTTGCAGCACATGGTTAGCAATTGTGGTTAAAATGTGGTTATGTAGCCACTGTGGTTAGGAATGGCTCAGACGACACAGCAAGTCACGGTTCACATGACACGCTAAGCCATAATGTTTAGCTCAAAATGCTTAACCACTGTGGCTTAATGTGTTGTCTGAACAGGAACATAGTCTCTGTGCAGAACTGAATAAATAATTTCAAGCACAGAACAGAGCACCCACAGCAATGGAGACAAAATTGGCAAAAGCTAAAGCTGACCTGTGTTTCTTGTGGTAATGCATGATCTTGTTCGCCAAATACTCTTGGTTCTGCAAATATTTGTGCGTCTCCAAGTGCTTCCGATCCATTTCTTCGTGAAAATCCCCCAGTGCAGCTGTAGTGTAAAACCAAACAAATGAAGAACCCCTTTAAAATACTGTAAGTCTGGGTGGGGATACTTCTAGCTGGGGGGGGGGGGGTCTATTTTCTTTTTTCACTACAACCCAAGGTCCGCCAACCAGAGCTATGAGCAAAACAGTAGCTCATGCAGAGCCAAATGCAGAATTATATTGCTATGGGTTTGGGGGTCAGTCTATATTACCTCCAGTGCTGCTGAGTACAAAGTGACTGAGGATTTCCCTTAATGCAGTCTTTTGGGCAAATTACCCGAGGGTTATCTTGAATTGGTAACCTTTGTTCTACAAGGCCTGAGGGTGTAGGAGGAAATGAAACTGGGGGAAGGGTGGATCTAAGACAAAAGGAGAGCAGCGTTGGTCTTGCAGAGGAGAAGGTGCTAGGGCAGCGGAGAGGAAGCAAGGATTGCTTGGAGTTGTATATGGTAGGACTTCCTCCTACCCACAGTGTAAATAACCCTTTTTTTAAAAATAAAAGAAACACAAGTCTCTGTAGCCCTCCTTCTAGGAAAGTAAAGTCTGAGTAAGTGCTGAAGCCCCTGCAAGTTCACCGCTCTCAGGACTAGGGTGCAAGAGCGTAACAATATACTGCACGGCATGACTGGAATGACTTGCTAATTAATACGAGTACAGATAGACAAAGGGTTTTTGACGTTTTATAAGGGTTATGAAAACTCTTTGGGCCACATGACGCACTCCCTATAACGTTGTATATCTGAGGTTTTTTTAAAACCCACTTCAGTTATATGCAACCGTTTCACTTTTAATAAATCGTTTTAAGTAAAATAATGTGTCCTTCCTTACCGTTTGTGATTCATGGAGGCAGTGCTTCATTTACTGGTGCCCAAATGCTTAGCAGTTGATTGGTGGGGAAGAAAGAGGAAGTGGGCGAGTGAACTACAACACCCACAATTCTTAGCCCTATACTCACTAGGGAATGACAGAGGAACTAAGAAGGAAGTGGGTGACTGAACTACAACCCCCACAATGCCTTGCCCTAAACTCATTGAGAAAACGAAAGAGAAAGAGACAGGGCAGAACAGTGTGTGACCGCACACACCACTTTAAAGACTGAAGACTGTTCTCCTGTAACGTGAGTACTCAGTAATGTGGCCTAAGACGTTTCAGAACACACCTATTTGGAACATTTTAAAATACTTTTTAAAACGTTCCAAAGGACTGTGTAGATCGGCCCAAAGACTCAGTTCAGACAACATGTTTCTCAGCGGAGCTTTTAGAACTCCATGGTGGAGTTTTTACACCACTGTTGAGCGGGGAAACTCCATGCAACGGTGGAGGTTTTTTTGGGAAACACTCCACTCAGAACATCAACACTGTGCAGAGGAGAGTTCCTGCACAATGGTTGTGTTGCGTGGTGGGCTCCGTGGAGTTTTCCGTTGCATTGAGTTGACTTTTCCCACTGCCTACAGAGTTCCCTGGCTAGAGCGGCAAAAAGAGGGAGTGCCCCTCTAGGAGAGCCACCGGGATTGTTATTTTTTTTCAGCAATGACTGATGGACTGGGGGAAGAGAGAGGGTGGAGGAACTGTCAATCAAATGCCCTGATGGATTTTACTCCATGGTAGCCTACAGTCACACAACGGTGGAGTTGGAACACGTTGTGTGGAGAGTACCCCCTAAAAACTCAACTGTTGAGTGGCGTTTTCACATTGTGTTGACTAACATGTTGTCTGAACTGAGCCAAAGATTCTATCTCAAAACTTCCAACCCAACCAGGAAGGTTGCAGAAAGACCTTGGCAAAAGCAACCAGTCAGTACTTTTACAGAAACTCTGTAGCAGCCAGCCATCGATAGCTTATTCCTCCATGAATCTGTCTAACCCCCCGTTTACGGCCATCCACATTGGTACCAGGCCCTCCCCTTACCCTGCGGAAGTGAACTCCGTAGTTTAACAACGCGGACCTACACTGCAAAAGGTGAGAGACCATCAGGGCGGAACTGTTATCGCTGCAGGAAAGTCTTCCGCACGCCAGGTCCTTCTTGATTTGGAGAGTGAAGAGGTATCTAAGAACCATTGCAGAGATGTTACCGATGCAAAGTCCTTCCCCAAAATTCCCCGATCACGTCCCATGTGAGATGACAGGGGTAGGAACAGACACACATGCCATCCTGCTCTCCTTTTCCACCGGGCATTTGTATGTTGCAATACATGCGTGTGCACACACACCATAGCCCACGTTTACCACCTACTCTCGGGGCATTTAATCTCCCATGACCAGTTTCATGCATCTCATGTAATTTAATATATATGAGATTCCATGCAATGCTAATATCTGGTATAGAATCTGGATTCCTGGCAGCTGCCTTTAGTAATTAATTAATTAATTAAAAATGACATGTCTAATCCTTTTGTTTCTAAATATATCAAGCTAATCAACTTGTACTATCAGCTCATCAGCAGAACCTTTTAGAATTAAGGGCGAGAACGAATTAATTTTATTTATGTGCTTATTTAAATAGATACATAAATAAATGCATTACGAAGAAGGGCAGGATATAAAAATAACTTAATCCAATCTAATATGTGCTTAACAAAGGAATTTACCAGTGCAGGGCACAGTACAAAACCACAATACAATATAAAAGTAGTAAAATGTTATTTTATTTAACAGACCCTTTGCTTTAGACTCTTGCTCAAGACGAAAAGCAGAATTTCCAGATAAATTATGCATATTAAGTCAATGTACCTGAGTTCGCTTACTGTGAATAGTTTTAACTGCTTTTGCTAATCATGCAGAAAGGCTAGAAGTCATCCAAGGCACTGAAGATCTAACTCCTGAAAACTGGAAATCTTGTTTAATCCCAAACCCTCCAACCTCTGAAATTTCATCACTTATTCTCCAAACACTTTAAAATCCATTCACAAGGACTAGTCACTTGTGTGCGAGATATACATGTCTATAGCTATATAAAGATATACACACATGAGTAAGCTGAGATCCTTGCAGGATCCTGAACCCAGCGTCCAGGTCCAATTTCTGGCACTCCTTCTGTTGTGAAATACAAACACAGTTCTGCTCCTGTGTAGAAGTTTGGATCACTGTGTTTGTATTCTTCTCTTGATTTTTATTGCATTGTTCTCTAAATTTAAACATCTGAGGAATGCATACATATCCATTGCCTTCTGGGAGCTAAACCCATTTGAAAACTATTTTAAATAGACCTATGACAGTAATCCCGATGCAATGGACACAATCCATCAAAAGCTTCTCTTACAGAAGCTGTTTTAAAACAGATAGAAATTATGACAGTGAGAAAGAGTTCCTACTGTGGTAATTGTAGTAGTAATAATAACAGATAATAATAATAATAATAATAATAATAATAATACACAAATGCAACAATACCTAGATATGTTCCAAAAAACTAGCAAAGCAGTTGTGTTTTATTTAATTATTATTTTTTAATATAAATTACACAGAAAGTTAAGGACAGAAATAGTTCATATTTTGGGCTGAAATTGTTGAATTATTTTTGCATTTAAAGAAACCTGTATCAGAAAAACTAGCAGGGAAACAATTCCTGAACGAAACCACAACTAAAAAAAAATAACAGCCAGGACAAAGGCCCGTACCTCGTCAGCTCTTCTCTCAGATGGCCCGGATCCACTGGGAAAAATTTCACCATAAATTTGAAAAGAATCTCCTTAGGATCTTAAAACACAACATCTTCATAAGTTTGGTTTCAAAAGTCTGTCGGGAACATTTACACATCTCTTCATTTTGTACAGCTTGTGGAATCAGCATTTCTGAAGACTGCAGCTAAGTGGGAAATGGCAACCCGTCCAACCCTGCACAGTTCTAAATTGCTATTCCTGACAGTGAGTTGTTACCATTTCATTACGTCTTTATAGCCTTACCATCCCTTTCCATTTCCAGCAATGAGGCATGGGGGGAAATAAATGGTCTACTCTAAAGGCACATCTTATATTGGGAAAGCCAATCAGTTCTCAGCTTGGGGAACAGCTACAGGTAATGTGGAAAGCCAGTGTGGTGTCATGGTTAGAGCCTCAGACTAGGGAGACCCAGGTTCAAATTCCCACTCGGCCCTGGAGATAACTGGCTGATTTTGGGCCAGTCACTGACTGTCAGCCTAACCTACCTCACAGGGGCGTTGTGAGGATAAAACGGACAGCAAGAGGAGGACTGTGTGAGCCACCTCGCTTTCCCTGCAAGGTAGATAAATGAATCAACATGGGTGGAAGATGCTAGATTAGGATTCCTCACAATTTTTAAGAAGTGTGGCCATGGAAGCTTCGGTGTCAGTGGGGCACTGAATTCGCTCCGGGTTGCAGTTAGAACTCTTGGAGAGCTCCTTTAGAGTTCTGGCTGAAACCCGGAGCGGATTCACCAGAGCCGTCAGCCTTCAGTGATTTGCAATTGGGTGTAGGACAACATTACTGTAGGGAGGGATTTTATTCCTTCCCCCACCCCAAGCTGTTCCTCCAATTAAATCACTCCCTGGCCAGTGCCATTTTGCAGCCTGAGGCAAAGGACAAAATGGCACCCCCTTTCCCAACCCACGTACAGAAACTGACCGGACTGTCAGTTAAAACTTACATCCACCCTGGTGATAGGAGAATGTCCTCCAGTACACCTCAGGAAGCAGGCCGGTTTAGGGGCCCCAGGACAGGTTGAGGTGTGTCACACACACCTCCAACAGAGGGGAACTGCTGGAGAATTCATGGGGTGCAGCTGGGAAGCAGGCCCCGCCGCCCCCCAGCAACTGCCACCTGATGCAGTTGCTTCCTTCTGCCTAACGATAGGGCCAGCCCCACGACTCCTGAAGCTGTTTCCCTGGCAGGGCAAGCACACAGATACTATGGGGTCAAAATACATTGAACTGTCTTCACAAAATAAATTACTCTTTTTCCCCCAGCCTTTCTTAAGGCCGGCCACTTTCATTCTTCTGGAGTAGCGTCGTTATTTGCTCTAGAGTCTACAGTAACCTACACGTCGCCACTGATGCTGGCGGCGGCATCTAGCCGTCCCGACTAGCAGCCGTTGAAACCCTACTAGTAGTAACCTTGCAAAGTACCACGCACACCAGCAATGCTATCTAAACAAACAGTTCAAGAACATTCGTCGTTCTGATATCAAGAGCTGCAGTTGGGCAGAAAAGGCAGGGTGGCCTAGGTTGACCATTTAACGCCTCACCCAAAACGAGGACAAAATACAACAGATAATTGCATCCGCTTTGCATGCGCTCATTTAGACGTATAGTTGCAAATTTGGAAATCATGACTACAATTTCATTAGAAACGTAATGCATCTCCCACGGTAACCAGGTGACCCGTGAGCCTATTGCTGTCCCGGTGCTAACTGCAGATGGGCCATTTCAAAGCCCATTTCAAAGCCCAGCTGTTCTTTCTTTAAATCAAACTGGGGCAGGATCTGCGCTACTGCCTTAAAACGGTTTCTAACAGGAGTGACAACTGTTGGGGCCCAGGACACACTCCAGATACAGTTTTCAAACCTTTTTCAAAGTGTCGTATCCTGCTTGGTGTAGATCTGGCCTTGGATTAAACAGTCCTTCTTCAGCCAGAGGGCTGCCTTGTCGCGGCCCTACAAATGGGGCACATGACCACCTCAGTCCCATCCCCCTTACCCTCAACTAGGTTTCGCCTTACACATCTTTAGAAAAGTGTGTGTGTTTGTCTTCCAAAAAATTATCTAAAGGCACAATCTTAGGCACGTTTAGACAGAACAAGGCCTACAATTCCCCAGCCAGCATTTTAGGACTTTTTTTCCTGTCTATATATGCATAGGATTGCAGCCTAAATAAAAACGGAGAGCTGCCTTATACTGAATCAGGCCATTATTCCATCTAACCCAGTATTGTTGACACTGACTGGCAGCAATGGCTGTCCAGGGTTTCAGGCAGGCGGTTTTCCTGCCCTAACTGGAGATGCTGAGGATTGAACCTGGGACCTTTTGCCTGCAAAGCAGGTGCCACCGAGCTATGATCCCGCTCCATTTTACTTACTTTTAATCTGCTTGGTTATAGGCTTCAGAAGCTCCAGCCAGGCCTGTAAAGGCATAAAAAAGACGCTGATTAAGCATATCATAGATTGCGGGCTGTTTCTGACCTTATCTACATCTGCAGTGGAATAAGGTGGAAATATTGGCTGTATCACTGGTGAGTGAGAGAGATACCAGTTTGGGATTATCCTCCAGAAAAACAACAACAAAACTCTCACTGCAAGTGGAAAGGTAATGCGCCAGGAAGGAAAGGCCTAGCTTAGCCTCTCCCTGCCACACTAGTTGTCTATTTGCAGGAAGGTATATTTTTAACCCAGGGGAACATTTTTTTAAAAAAAATGTATGCAATCTCCCCACTTGCCTCGCTGAAGTGGTACAGCCCATTCTACTGCCTCATTCTGCTGCATGCGTAGACCCTGCCTCTGGCAGGCAAACAATGTAGCCGAGTCAATCTGCGTCCTGATGTATATATCATTGAATGATGTGCCTTGAATGGTGTTCTCGGGAAGAAAAACAGCCTTTGAACAGACGGTCAAAGACGCACTGGTTTCGTTCTTTGTGAAGACAGAGCCCTACTTTTACCCCACTGCACTCCAGCAAGTTAATGAAGCAGGCAGAAGTCAATGGGCCCCATTGTTGTCTTTATGGTGTCGAATTGGATCACGGATGCTCCAAACCACTTAGGTCCACCCCCCACCCTGGATTTCCCTCCTGGAGAGAGAGTTCTGTTGGGATGTGATTAGGGGCGCTTCGAAAATGAGGGCTCCTAGTTCTAACACTCAAAGGGCCTTACGTGTCTATGCTGGCTTTTCTTCCTTAACAATTTTTTTTTTCTGGTAAGAAAAAAGATGGAAGGAGTTCTGGGGAAAGACAGGAGGGCTACAAACTGAAGGCATCTGGACAACCCCCCCCCCCCCCCCCGTAAAATCCAGTGAACGGGGCAGAGCGGCTGCACTTTTAAAACTTCGTCTGGAAGCAGCGTTTTTCACCAAAGAAAAAGAAAAGAAAAATAGCCCTGACTCTCTCTTTCTCTCTCTCTGTATGTGTCTTTGGGGCGGGGAAGGAACTATTTGCAATAGAATATAAATAGTTCCGCTTACGCACCAAAGAAGCTAAGATGCTACAACCAGCAGGGAGTGCCCCGATCTACAACGGTCATTGTACCTCCCGCACCTATTTCAGAAAAGGTGACCCTTTAGGAAGGCTAATATAAAGTCTGTTTATTTGTGTGTGTGTTTAAAATTCTATTAAATTATATCCTTTTTTGGGGGTGCAAAACCCAAAGCCATTAACAACGTAGGAAACACATCAAAAAGCAGTCAAAAGCATCAGGAAAGAAAACAAACGTGCAGCGGCCGTAGCAAAAACACAAAACAAAATCCTATTGAACTTTCAGCAAAACACGCCAGGTTTTACACGCCAGTGAAGTAGCAAAACAAAAGCCAAAAAGAGCCCAAACAGCCTCTCCCGGAAGACTTCACTTGCAGGGACACTAAATGAAGGAGTGGTCCTGGCGGGCTCCCCTTTGGAGGGCATTGGAAAATATTGGTGCCATGCCTGAAAAGGCCCTGCCTTTCACGCTCACCTACCGCTTTGGAGATGGCGGGAGAACTTGAAGCAGGACCAGTGATGTTGATCAGTGCACACGGCGGCAGGGTGGGGGGGGGAGACGTATAGAATACGATGGCTCTTAAGAAGTTGTCCTGAGCAATTGTGGCACACACAATACTGCACAGAGGGGAGGGGAGACTATGGAAACAGGTAAACAGGAACTGCAGATGAGCTAGACAGGAAACACTTCTCGCTTACCACTAGGTGACAAGACCAAAAGACAACCAACAGCGCCACACACGTATCCAGAAAATTAATTAGCCTTTCTAAGGTCATGTTTACATGTCCCCATCTGCATTCACTATTCAGCATTGTGTCCCCCCCCAATATAAGTATAACTGTTTATTCTGCAGTATATAAGTATAACTATGTTTATTTGATCACATTTGCAGGATTCAGCACCTTGAGACTTAAGGTGTTAATTGTTAAGTTTCTAGACCTTATGACTAATGTAAAGAGAGCTTGAAAGAGTTTTGGGGGGGGAAACCTCTTTCTTCTTATGAAATTTAATAATATGTCTTTTGGTTAAAAGGCAATTGGGGTGGCTTTAGAAGCCCTTAGGGTGGCCTTTAAGCCAAGGAAGGGAGGTGTTTTGGAAAGGCCCCCACCCTAGTCATCAGTCATCCCCATGACTAATAGAAGCAGAAGAAATTATGCAAGGTAAAGAGAAACACATTTGTTTAACAAGCCTCATTTATGCAGCTTGCAGAATCCAGCTGTTCTGAGTGCAGAATTTCAAGGTACGAAAAGCATGGTCTGTAAGACCTGGTGCCCTCCAGATATTTTGGACTTCAACTCCCATCAGCTCCAACCAGGAACGCTGGGAGCTATAGTCCAAAACATTCCATACCCCCCCCCCCCCCCGCAGCTCCTGTTTATCTAAAAATTCCCTGTACATAGAAAACTAGTGTGTCGGGGTAGGGCTCTAGCTCATCCTTCTCCCTAACCTGCTGGGTTTCTATGTGCAGGGAGTTTATCATTAATCATAATGGAGGAGGCTTCAACCTTGTGAGTACCACCACATCTCAATCAGCAGTCCAAAGGGGTACAGGTCGGAGAGACACTTTGCTGACAGGTCTAGGGATTGATTTGAAATGCTTCAGGGGATATGCAGCCTCCACTTACAGCGTGTCCCGCAGAACTCCAGAACTCCAATCCAAAATATTCTTTTTCCGTGAGGTTCAAGTGACTGCAACTCAAGCTGAACAAAGTCTTACCAGATGATTTTTGCTATTAGAAGAAAAATGGGGGGGGGGGGGGGAAGGAAGGGAGAAAGGAAGGAAGGGAAGCAGACATAGGAAATAGATGAAACATATCATTTTACATCAATACAAGTAGATCAGACGCTTCCAAACCTCAAATAATAATAATAATAATAATAATAATAATAATAATAATAATAATTTTACTGAGTTTTAATCTCATGTTTTCAATGTAATTAATGAATATATAAAAATATGACACCTTTTCAACTATAAAACACAAACACCACATCGGAAAGAAATTCGTAAAAAAAATTTCATTCTTAAAAATAAAATAAAATTAAAAAGCAAATACAGAATCTTGTCATACAGGCAATGCCGGCCGCAGGTTTCGGAGGTTGGACACCCTCGCTGCCTGCCCTCCCTCAGTGAGTCAGCATGACAGCACTCTCAGGGTTTTATAAAATAATTGATTCCGGCTTGAAAACAAAGGGGAGAGGTGTCGGAGTTTGATGACATCATGTAAAGGACCTGCAAACTTCTGTGAGTGCAAAATCTTGTGTGTGCAAGAAACCTCTCATGTGTAGAAGCTCTGTGTGTGTGTGTGTGTGTGTGTGTGTGTGTGTGCATGCATGTATGCATGTGGGAGAGAGAGGGAGGAGGGGGGGAGAGAGAGAGAGAGAGAGAGAGAGAGAGAGAGCAAGGTTAGAGGCTAAGAGCGGGAGAAAGAAGGAGGCTAGGGACAGAGAAGGGAGAGAAATGGCGAGAAAAGCATTTGGGGACAGAGAAATAGCGAGGCTAAAGGCTGGGAGTCAGGAGAAAGCGGCTGTGTTCGGACGACACAAAAACCACCGGTGGTTTTCGGAGTCAACTGTCAGTGCAATGGTCATCAGTTGGTATTTATGTCGTCTGTCGGGCAATTCCCACCCCACGGTTGACATTTTCTGCAAAAAACAACAACCAAAGAAACACAACCAGTTGCAGAGTTGCCTTCTCACACAACCGGCGGTTTTCGTGTTGTCTGAACCGAGCCAGTGGTGTTCCTGACCCGTTGAGTGGAAGTTTCCGCCTGGCTACAGAGTTCCCAGGCAAGAGTGGCCAAAACCGAGCCGGCCGCTCTGTAACAGCCTGCACAACTCGCCATGGCTGCTGGGATAGCACCGGGAGGACTGAGGGAGGAGGGAGGGCGGGGAGAGGGGCGGGGGCTGTGTCACTCAAATGCCGGGTGGAGTCGGGAGCCACTCCACATGAGCCTCAAGCGCTCCACAGGGGCATGGAACATGTCATGTGGGGAAGACCCCGCCCAAAAACAACAACTGTGAGTTGACGTGTCAACCCTACGTTGACAAAAGGGTCATCCAAACGCAGCCAGACAGAAGGCAAAGGAGAAAGGTCTGTGCGGACGGATGAATGGGCAGGACCCGAACGCAGCCCTTCCCTTTTCTGCCTGCCCTCCACCAGCTGAACTGCAGAAGGTGCAGAAACAGGAAGGAGAACCTGGTGCCCTAAGGGCCTTTCAAGGCTTTTATTAAACCCCCGGTTTAATTCAATGTCCCCCCTGCAGCACCCCCCTTCATCCACAAAGAATGAATAACTGCACGCCGCCTGGATTCATTGCTCACGATGGACCTGGGATGAGCCTGGATTGGATGGATTTTCTCCCCCCCCCCCCAGTTGATCACAACCAATCAAAAGCGTCTGTTGGTTAAACATGGCATTTATTTTATAATCGTATTGGGTTGCATCTAAAGGTGTCCTCTATATACAACCAATCTGATTGTGTTTTAAGCCTCGTTGAAGCCTTGGGCAGGGGGGCAAAAGCTGGGGTAGACGTTTTACAAATCAATCAATATTTGCTCGCATCGAAGAAAACACCTCCAGTTCCAACGTGCACACCTACGGGACGTGTCTCACCCGCAGGAAAGCTTCCGGCATGTGGCAAAATGATGCCGCCGAGGGCACCAATGCAATTTGCACATATTAATTAAGCTGCATGATCCTTGACAGAGTGGGGGTAATTAAGCAGCATTAAGCCTGGAGAAGAAGGCCGTTAAAAAGCTGATTGCTAGGAAATCTTGAAACCTTGAGCAATTTTAATGGCGAGGACAGGAACAGCACTCATTTCCCCTGTCCTCAGTGTGTAAATGGGCAGGTTTCATGTATTAAACCGTCAGTGCTTCTAGGGAAAGAAGAAAAGAGGAAGTCTGCACCAATACCAGGAAGAAGTCCTGCAACCTCCCCAAAACCAACATGGTGTCATTGTAATTTAATAGGCTCTTAAATTACGTATTAAGTTTCAGTTGTACCTTCCCTCATTTGCCTCTTGTATTTTTTCTGGTCCCAGACACTGATTAAAATGGGAGTTTTGGTGCAAGAATAAGGTGACCTTATTTGGGAACCCCCTCCCCCCAAAAAAGGACACCGGGGGATGCGATGGGACAGGAAAGCGGATTTCCAGAGTCTCTGGAAAGCGCATCATTACCCCCCACCACCTTAAAGGCCCCAATTGGAGAGGAGGAAGGAAAAGTGTGTTATTCCTCCCCCCAACCCCCCACTCCAATTGAAGCTCTTTCGATAATGTCCAGGAATGACACGTTTTCCCCTTTAAGGCCCCCATTGGAGCAGTGGGGTGGAATGATGCACCTCCAAAAAGTGTGTAATTCACCCTGCCTTAAAGGGGAAAGCGTGTCATTCCAGGACATTATAGAAAATTACAGAAAATCCCATACACCCAGGATAGAACAAAAAGCAGGACAAATCTGGGGAAATCCGGACAGCTGGTCACCCTATCAGCAAGGACTAATGGGCTAGCTGATCAGCTCTAGTTCACATCAAGCACTGGAACCATTGCCCGGGGAGGAGGTGATCCAGCAGTGAAGGGGCCGGGAGCACCACGCCTTACCCATGCGCCACAGAGCCCCAGGCCGGCCCTCTTGCTAGGAAAATTGCCGCTGGCATGCATCCGGACGCGCCTGTCATTGTGACTTTGGCTTCCGAGGAAATTGAGGGGTTGCTTACACACCGCACATTGCGCTCCGCGTGAAGTCTACATGCTAACATTTTACAGAGAAGTCCTCGTTGCACTCAGAGAGCTGAAAATTGCTACCCCTGCGCGAGAAAGCAGCCGGGAAAGTGACAGCGTAATCATAGCCTTCGCTCCGGGGCTGTCGCCATCTCCTTCCAAACGGCTGGATCGCGGCGGTAATTAAAGCAATCAGCGCCGTTTATTCCGTCTGCACGGGAATATTTGGGCACTGGCTTGCAGGGGAGAAGAAGAGCCCGGGATCAGCATGAGCCGCTTCCTCGCAAGAAAGCCACCGGCCGGGTTCTAACTGGGATGCCTCAGGCCCGCCTGACTTGCGTTGCTCATGGAAGGAAGCTCATTTCTCACGGAAGGGATCAGGAACGTTTGGGCGCATGTGGGTGCAAAGCTTGTCCCCAGATGCTGGGACTAAGCATTCAACATTTTGCACCAAGCAAGGCAGCCTCTGATCTTTTCTAATTTCTAGCTTTCCCCATAGGATTTTGCATGCCATATGGAGCCGTGGCTGCATTGTATCTATGCACAGTGAATTTATTGGGGAAGTACAGAGCTCCCAGACCCCCTCCCTCCCGGTGCCTTGGTCTAAAGCAGGGGTGGGCAATGTGCATCCCCCCATCCTAATTTGCAAACCCCCCCCCCCCCCAATCGCTGCTCTGCTGCAGGGTGCTCATGCCTTGCTTTAATGCACAATTGGACTCCCCCAGGGCTTTTAATTTTGCCTTGAAACAAGATACAAAACCGTTGAAATTCGGCAGAAATTTGGCGGTGGTGGGCGCTGCCCCCTGGGGAATTTCAAGAGGACAGAAATGGGTCCGCTGGCCCTCCGAAATTACCCATTCCTGGTCTAGAAATAGTCTTGCTGCATTGCTGTGTTTGAAGCCCTGCCGCACAGCTGTATATAACCCCACTTAACAAACCAGAGACTTGGGCCTCATCTACACTGAGCAGGATATTGCACTATGAAAGCGGCATGAAAGCGGTATATCAAAGGCAGGAGCCACACTAATGCTTTATAGCGGTACTGAAGTGCACTGACAACTGTTGGGACCTATTGGCACATATCATATACCGCTATATCCTGCTTGGTGTGGCTCCTGCCTTTTATATACCAGTTTCATAGTGCAATATCCTGCTTGGTGTAGATGAGGCCGCTATTGGCATTGCTGTGATGCCTGCAGCAGTAGTCTAAGTTCAGCAGACAAAACAATCTCTGTCTTTCTGTGCATGTGAGATACATGCACAATTGTGAGTAATTTATTGTGAAGAATCCATAAGCCAGAGCTGGTTTTATTAAGAGATCGAATTTTCCAGGGACTCAAATAAGAGTGTTTGATCATTGGGGAAATGCATTCCCCTGTTTTCTCTCCCAGCTTTGCACAGCCATTGTGAATGGAGGCAGCACAAGCATCATAGACACCTATTGGACAGCGCCTGTGACATCACTCCTGAAATGCAACACAAATAACCTTCCCTCCTGCCTATACCATCTAGGAAATTATTTTCAGGAGGTAGGGTTACTTTTAAAGCTTCTTTAGAGGAGCACAACTCCACGGTGTAAGCCACCAGTAATCTCTTTCATTAAACAAAACCAAATAAGAAGGAAACACAAACAAATCTCTCCCCAAACCTGTGTAAAGCTGCTGGACCTCAATAATGCCAGTAAGAAGCCATCAAGCCCTACTCCTGGTGAAAAATGCTGCAAGACCTTTAATCCTGTACATCAACGCCAAGAGATAGTCACTCTGCAGCAACAACTCTTTATGGAAGCCATGGATTTATTTTGCTACGGGGCCCTAATAGGCCATATCAAAGTGGATAGTCTAAGGCCCTACTCCTTAGCTTTTGGAATAATGCCCGGCCTCCTCTGGACTGCTTATGATAAAGCGGGCAATAGAAGATGCCCTTTTTATTTCATGAATTTATACACCTCCCATGAACAAATATTTCCAGAGCCAATTCACATACATGAAATAAGAAACCTGTGATAAACAACAATCAATAAAAGAGCAGAATCTGCCATGAATTGCCACCAAATCCACATTTACTTTTATAATAATAAAAATAATAATAATAATTTATTTATTTATTAAAAAACATATAAAATGAATACATTATTAAAAGACATCTTAAAATTCAACTGGGTAGGCCTGTCGGAAGAGATCAGTCTTTACAGCTTTCTTAAATTCTGGGAGACTGTTGAGTTGGCGAATCTCTTCCGGCAGAGGCCATTCCACAGTCCTGTTACTTATTATACGTGGGAAGTGAGGTTCCACTAACCCCTATGTGCCTCTAACATTATGCAGCGCCTCGTCCCGAGGCATCTACAGTTGGCGTATGGGTATCTGAAGAAGGGAAGCCGCTGCCTGTAGAGTCGAATTGCGCAGACCTCCGTGTGAGTTGGAGCTCTGCTTCCCTTCTTCAGATATCCAGGGCACGTAGATACTTGCACTCATGGAGACGCCTGTGACACAATTAATAGATGAAGGGGGCGAGAGCTGCAGTTCAGCCTGCTTTTGCCAATCCTGGAGTGGTTGTGGATTAAGTTGTACACTGGGCCCAGCCACATCAGAGTTCTTTAAAGAACCATGCGCAACCCACATTCTCAGCACATCATTTTGATCCTGCTTATTGGCCCTGAAATTCCGCCCTCCACATGTTCAAGAATAGATTCCTGAGCTCATCCAGGTCTTCTGACAAGAGCCACAAGCCAAGCAGCATGAAAGATCTTTTGGAAACGTTACCCGAGGCAGCCTTTTTATTCCAGCAGACTCGCTAATTCAGGTCCCGGTTTATTGTAACCATTTGGCATCAAATGCATCATATGCCTATGAGGGAGTTTTGAAGGTTTTAAAAGGAAAAGTTCAAGCCAGGGCCTTAATGGAACCTATTTGTTTCAATAACATGTCATGCTGAGCTGAAGTGCAGCAAATGTCTATGGCTAATAGGATTGGCAGGATGGAACAGCAGAGATGCCTTCACTCAAACGATAATTGCTCAAAATTTGGTACATTTTCAAATGATAACAACAAGACAGGGTTGCAATGCTGCGCTCATGTTTAAATTCCTTTGCAACCTGTGTCCAAGCACTTCTGAATAATAACAGCCATCTCTAAAAAAAACTCTGCAGCAACATCCTGCTACCAAGATATAAACTAAACACCATCTTTAAAAAGCAAATATTTTGAAGTATGGATACCACGTTCTGGTAACTTTCCAAAAGTAAAGCCGTACAAATTCTTTTCCTCTTGCGCTGGATTTTAAGATGTAACACCTCTTCTTAAAAAAACAACACAACACACACACACACACACACACACACATATGCACACCTGAGAGATCACAGCTTTTCATAAGCTACAGAAAAAGAAGAAAAAGCAGGCAGAAAAGGTTACGAAGGTATTGCGATTTTGTTTGTACACATCACTGTTAATGAAACAAGACAATCACCCTATGGAGGTAATTGGGATTTGAAATGAATACATTTTAACCCGGTGATATACAGTCTTTCTTTTTTAAAAAGTTTCCTAAAATACCTCCCTTCACGTAAGGTATCAGGTAACCAAGCCTTTAAGATGTTTAACATGAGGCAGAGGAATACGATTGATGAAATACTTCGTATGCTAAAAAAAAAAAGGGATGTCTTAACAGCAAAACATTAACTGGAAAACAAATAAACGAGCTCTGTGATAAATGGCTTATTAGGTTAATACTGATAGTGTGATTTTAGCAGCAAATATTATATAAAGCAAGCAATCCTTCTTCCATAAAGACATTTTTTTAAAAAATCTGCTTTTTAAAGAACAAGATTTCCTCATGAGCATTACTGCTGGTGTTGAGACAAGAGAGATAAACCTTTCTGATCAGATAATATTACCTTCTCCAAAAGCCAATTCTTCTGTATAATTCAAGAAACGCTTTGAAATAGCAAAGTCCTGAGTGTTAGTTAGCGACCTCTCAATACATGGGGCGATATTACCGTCTAATTACAATTTCTGTTTTTTTAAAACAAACAAAACGCAGGAATAGCCACAGAGCCAAGGAAAATCAGAGAGACTCCAGGAGCCCTGATCGCACACTAATAACGGAGAGAGAATCCACTTACATCAACGACAAAGATCTTCTGGGAGTCATCCAAAAATTGGACCTTCAGATGCAGCATCCTTAACCATGCAGCTGAGCAACTTGACACAATCTTGAGGCTCGGGGATGTGAGCAGGGGAGACGCTGCCTTCTGATTCATACAGAATTTCAGCCTCTACTAGATGATAAGGGTTGGAGTCTGGGAGCACAGACTTTTGCAAAGGAGCGTAAATGGAAAAAGGCAGGTGCTGGTGATAGACATGACGACCAACAACTAAAAGGTTTTCTTTTGTTCACGGCTTTCCCCAACTTCTTTCAAGGCTAAGAGACTAATATAATGCAAAAGTACAAAACCACTGAATTGGGGCTGCTCTGGATTTAAACCAAGAACCAAATTCTATCCAGAGTTGGTCTTCATTGCTCCATATACCACCGAAGGTGGAAATGGGGATTATTTAAGTAGCAACATCACAAGCAACCATCTCTCCATTATTAAAGATTAGGATTTAACTGGCTCAGAAATTTTGAGATTTCAGCACATGGTACCTGAACCAACATAAGTTATAACTTCTACCCCCCACCACACACACACAAAAAATCCCATGAGGACTACAGACTTTATTTATTAAAAAGGAATTGGATTCTAGCAGTTTGGTCAGTGTTTGGTTGAATGGGGAAGAACTCTAGAGGTCATATATATATCTCCCTGGGAGAATGGCCAATGTTTATTGTCGTTGGTTAATTTAAAGAAGGGAGTAATCTAGTTGCACGTGGGGACATGTGAGGCTTGCTTCTTTCCTCATGCCACTTCTTGCTTTCTTTCTGCGGAGCAAGGACTTAGCAGAGCGATCTGCACACTGCTTTTGAACTGAATTGCCATTTGAACCGATTCGATTCGCACCGTTCCGATCTGCACAAGGTCACTCTTTAATCACCTTGCAATCTTTTCTCAAAGCACACCGGAAAGTTTCCCTTTTCATTGGAGACAAGCTCATTCTAATGGCCTCCCTTGGTTAATGCAACTTAAGCCCTCCTTGCCAGAGTAACAGGACACTTGGGTTGTGCCTTCGGATGTCCCACAGAAGGGCTTGGGACCAACTGTGGAGACTAAAGTTAAAAGACACAAGGGATTCCTGAGAATCTACTCTTTCCTTGCAGCTTAAATTTTACTTGCACGTTACAAGGGGTTTAAAATTATCTTGGATCACACGCATGCCAAATTTCTTTTTGTTGTGGAATTTCACTCTTAAGGTTTTGACAGCATTGGTCAGCGGTGCTTAAGCATCTTCGTATGGATTATGCTTTTATGAATGCATGCCTGTGGGTATTATACACACACACACACACACACACACACACACACACACACACACACGTAAATGAAACCTGCTTCACATAGGTGGGAAGAGCCCATATGTTGATACTGCTGTTGTGGAACGATCTCCCCGACGAGGCCCGCCTGGTGCCAACATTGTCATCTTTTCTGCGCCAGGTCAAAACTTTTCTTTTTCCCCAGGCATTTAAAAGCTTAAGTTGAGTTTTTAACCCAGTCTTTGGCCTGGCTGAAAGTTTAAAATTGTTTTAAATGTCAGCTGTTTTTATGGTTTAAAATTTTGTATATTGACTTTTAATGTTGAATCTTTTAATTTTTGTAAACCGCCCAAAGAGCTTCGGCTATGGGGTGGTATATAAATGTAAATAATAATAATAATAATAATAATAACAATAACAACAACAACAACAGGCCAGCAAATTCAACCTTATCAAACAATCTACACCATACTATACATACTCACCCGAAACAATCTTGGAAAATGCAGATAATAAAATATACTGGGACAGAACAATTCATACTGACAAGACAATACCTTGCAACCGACCAGACATAACGGTCATAGACAAAAAAAAAGAAAAACACACATACCTCATCGACATAGCAATACCGAATGACAAAAATGTTGTTGAAAAGGAAGAAGAAAAGAGAGATAAATATACACCACTGGCCATGGAAGTCAAAGAACTATAGCAACAGGAAAAGGTCACAATTATTCCGTTAGTCACCTCAGTCATCGGCATCACATCAAAAAATTATACAGAAAACTTTCAGAAACTGGGCCTACCAAAATACATCCACACCAATGTCCAGAAAGCAGTCCTACTTAAAACATGCTCAATTGTCAGGAAATTCCTGAATCTGTAAAAGACAGCATGACTTGGCAAAGCCCGTCATGTCCATCTAGAAAAACCGCCAGGAGAATAATAATAATAATAATAATAATAATAATAATAATAATAAATTGTCAGGAAATTCCTGAATCTGTAAAAGACAGCATGACTTGGCAAAGCCCGTCATGTCTGTCTAGAAAAACCGACATGAGCGAGAAAGAGATATAATAATAATAATAATAATAATAGGGAGGGGACAAGCATATAATTGTGCCCCTCATCCTACTAATTGCTCCTATATTCAATTTTAGTTGACTAAAAATTATGCTGGCTAGGGATACAAACACATCATTTCAGTGAGCAGCTCTTTAAAAGGGGTTAGACAAATTCCTGGAGAAGGCTATCAATGGCTATTAGTCCTGATGGCTCTGCGCTACCTCCAGTATCAGAGACAGTATGCCTGCGTACACCAGTTGCTGGGGAACATGGGCAGGAGGGTGCTGTTGCACTCATGTCCTGATTGAGCGTTTCCTGTGGGCAGCTGGTTGGCCACAGAATGCTGGACTAGATGGTTCCTGGTCCATGCTGAATTCCCACACTGGGTGTAATTTATGGGTCAGCAACCAAGAAAACTGTTGAGGTGAGGCAAAATTTGTAACTCCCTTCCCTGAAATGGGCATAATCCGTTTTTGGAACTGGGGGAGGGAGTTTTTATTCCTACCTCAATAGCATCGCTGTTGCAGATAACTGACATTTTCTCGTGGACTCCTTCACCTTTCTTAGTAGAAGATGCAATCCCTTCATCCATGAAAGGGACTACCGTTATTTGCTTTAAGAGAGCACCACCTCCTGGTTATTTTGAAACAGTGATATATGATTTTAAATTTATATTTGTATGTATCGACAGGAATCTTGCACTGGATTGGGTTGTGCTTGCCTTTGTCTTGGTTCACACAACACTCTAATCCACACGCAGTGGTTGGGTGTGGGTTGTTGTTGAACCGTGGGTTAGCGTGTTGTTTGAATGTAGAGCGTTTTCTGCAGAGTGGCTTGTTAACCATGCAATGCGGTTGAGTTTTCCTCGAACAAGGCACCTTGAGAACCCATGGCTTATTGTTGGGTTGCTCAGGGTGGTTAACGAGCCACATTGCATGGTTAACAAGACATCCTGCAGAAAATGCGCTGTGTTCAGACAACACAATAACCCACGGTTGAACGACAAGCCGCACTCAATCACAGTATGGGTGAACGTGTTGTGTGAACCCAGCCTTAAATGATAAGTAGTTTGTTTTTAGGCTTTTATGGTTTTAAATTTTGTATATTGGTTTTTAAATGTTCAGCGTTTTTAATTTTTGTAAACCGCCCAGAGAGCTTCAGCTATGGAGCGGTATATAAATGTTGTTGTTCCTGCTGCTGTTATTGTTATTATTATACTCTGGTTTACAGATGCCAAGTTGTAAAGGAATCTTATCATTTATATAGCTGTGGGCCAATTCATGCTATAAAAGGGGCCCGTTTTAAATTTATTGGGTACTTATTGTATTTATGGTTTTAACTGTGCACTGCCCAGAGAGCCTCAGACATTGCATAGTATAAAAATGTAATAAATAAATAAATAAATAAATAAATTCACCTCACTTAAAGTGCTCAATGCTCTTCCACCTTCAATTATTAATTTAGCACCACCAATAAACACGACGCTGAAAAAGGTACAAGAGGACAGATCCTTGTCCAGAGATGCTGGAGAGACAACAGAGGATAGGAGGGAGACACAGGGAGAGTTAAACAGGGGAAGCACATGTATTCATCTGTTATGTTATTACATTTATATGCCACCTTCTAATCAGAGTGGCATACAGGATTCTTACACACACGCAAACCTATTTGCACAACAACCCTGTGAGGTAGGTTAGGCTGACAGATATCAACTGGACAAAAGCTACTCAGGCAACTACTAAGTGAGGATTCGAACCTGAGTCTACCCAGTCCAAATAAATATCAGCCATCAAGTAGTTAGTTACATGGTACCGAGAGTAAGCTACCGGCTGCTGTATGACTGCGTTTGTCCCTTTGGCCATGTCTTTTCAAGGGGTCAGGGAGGTTTGCCAAGAGGTCTAACCTATTCTCTCTTGTGTGTTTCTTCCACAAGCCCGATTTTTTAAATTTTATTTTGAAATAAAGGTTTTAAAAAAACAAATGCAAGAAAAATAACATACACAGTAATATATCAAGATCACTTAGGGCGCAATCCTATGCATATTTAGACAGAAAACAGTCCTACAATTGTAGGACTTTTTTTTCCTGTCTAAACATGCGTAGAATTGCGCCCTGAAGAAATATAGGAACTCACTTATTATAATCCTTGGCATATCATCATTACAATTGTGGAACAACTAGAGTGTAAAACAGCCTAGGTAGAAGCTGACTAACAAACAAATGAAAATACAAGTTATACAGCATATAGAAGAGATGGGAGTATGCGTTGTAGTTGGGGAAAATATATAGGCAACTCTAATTGGTCAGGGTTTAATCAGAAATTTGAAGGGCTTTCATGTTGGAAATAAATTAAAACCATGGTGCCATCATCCCTCTTCTTAAAATTAGGATTCTCTACTCGCTTCTCTTACTGAATAACGCTGATACATAATCATAGCCTCCCAAATGCTATCACCTCATTACTGTTTAGTTGGTTGCTTTGGACACTTCCAATTAACTTCTAATATAAATGGCTTTGAAGTTATTGGCAATTGGATCAGGCATTCACAGGTAGTGGGTGTAGAAACCTTTGCGTTTAGTAATATCACGAGCCACTGAGATGCGGCACACAGCACACCGGATGTACAACGTTGAGGTCCATACCCACACCCATGAAGCTGACCGAGTGACCTTGAGTTATCCACTCTCTTTCCGCCTAATCTACTTTATAGGGTGGTTGTTAAGATAAGCTGTCTGTGTGTCTGTACCTTGCACATTGCCCTAAGCTCCTTGGAGGAAGTACACACCTGTGCAGGTGACCTATGAATTGTTAGTGGTTTCAGAGAACCCCTTGTAAAAAGCATGACCTGCCAGGTGTTTGTACTAAGCTGGCGGTGACCCATGATTTTTACTGTGCAATCTATGGACACCAATGCAAGCTTTAACTTGATGGTGATTTGGCTGGTGGTGGGGGGGGGGGAAGGGATTCAGTGTCAAAATCAGGCAAATGCAAGAGCCAGCATGGTATAGGGGCTAGAGAGCTGGGATGGGACGTGGGAGATCCGCGTTCTAGTCTCCACTCAGCCATGAAGATCACCAGGTGACTGTTGGGCCAGTCATTGACTTTCCGCCTGCCCTACCTCACAGGGTTGTTGTTAGGACAAAATGAAGAGGAGGAGGTCCATGTAAGCCACCTTGGCGTCCTTGCAAGAGGGAAAAAAGGCAGAATATAAATGTAGTAAGAAAATGACAGTTAAAGGCAAAGGCCCTGTTTTAATACTGGGTCCACGTTTTTCTTCAGATTTCACAGAAAGGCAGAGCTTTCAAAGTAGACCAGGGAAGGCAAATCTACCCTTAAGTCACTAGGTTTGTAGTGGGGAGCCCTGCCCGTTCATTCCCCCATTCTTCTCCCCTACCCCACCCTATGTCATAGGAATAACCCCCCCCCCCTTCCATTTTAAATCATTTAGGACTACTGGGTCTTCCATCCCTCCAACTTTATTCTTGCGTGGTTTCTTTTCAAATCGCCCACCAGAACCATCCATTTTCACTTTCCCATATTGCTTCTTTAATACTAATAAGGGTCAGCCTAAAGCAGCCAAGCTATGACCACTTGCCTGGGAGTAAGCCCCACTGAACTCAATGGGTCTTACTTTTGAGTAGACATGCATAGGACCCTACTGTAAGCCTGCATAACTATTTGGTATTGGGATTAATCCTATTCAAAGTCCTATTAATCACATATGGCCATCAGCACCATAAACCGAACGTTTATGTTTCCCTATATGAACTAGCAGAGAAAAGGGTCAGGCGTGCCAAAAGAATTCCAGTGCCCTTTGTTTGAACCAGAAAACAAAACATTCACAACATGAATGATTGCTGAATCTAACCAGGATCAAAAGTAGATAGATTAGATAGATATATCCTAATGCAAGACGGAGGGTTGTTTTCCTTTTCAAGAAAGGAATTTGGAGAATTTTAGTCATATTTAATTAGGAATTGTCCCTGGTATCACTGTGGTGTTGAAACAAGGGCCGGCCCCATAGTCACCCATGTTGACCTGTTGTAGCTGTCTTAGGACACCTTAAAGACATAGCAGATTTATTGTATCAAGCAGACTACAGCAAACTCAAGATCTGCCCACCAGATGGGTCAACCATGGGCAGATCATTTTATGTTCTTTCTTAAGTTATTAAGCCAATCCATGACCTGTGCTCAAAATTGCCCTCTGACCCCTACTGAATGACAATGTACACACACACACACACTATAGAACTATATGTATGTATTATGCACACAGTACATAGGGATTACAACATCTGGATCCAAGGTTCGTGAAGTCACCTTCACAGTACAGCTGTACCAGCAAGCACAACAGTGAACATAGCTTTGGTAATACAGGTATCTATTTTATTAAAAAAGTTACAAACAGGTGGACTGTAGGGATGTCTTACAAAATTAAGAATGAATGAGACCGGGTTTTTGGGGGGGGGGGGAAGGGAAGAGAGACATGGTTTTTAAGTTTACAAAGCATTAGATCATCGCTCTAGTTTTGCATTTGCTAATTTTCCAGATTTCGCTTTTCACCAGTAAAAGATACAGTACATTGGATACATTTAGGTTTAATTTTAGGTACTTTTCAGGCATGTTAGGGCTTTTAGCTTTGTCCATGCAGAAGATTACATTTGCACTCCTGGGAAGTAAATAAACAGCTGTGTTCATGTGCCCTGTGCAGCTGCTCTGGAGGCGGAAGGAGCGAGGCCTGGCCTCCCACTACCAACAATGAGTTAAGATAAAACAATGCTTCCGGAACCATATTTCTCTCCCCACACCTCCATTTAATAAGGGAGTGAATTATCTGGGGTGATCTGGGAGATACCTGAAAAAGGTCTTTGTTTGAAGAGCCCCACACAACAGTGATCTGAACAACTCACAGGTGTCAGAAGGACACCCACCCACCAGCTGTCTCCCCATCAAGCCCTGCTGAAATCAAGAGGGACCTTAAACTTAATTCATTCTGAGGCACAGCGGCCAGGGGAGGGACAGGTTGCGTTCGCTTCTAACCGTACTCACTGAGGCCTATGAGGAAGGCTGCACTGAACATCCAGTCCCCTTATTCCAAGCTGCACTGGAAAAAAAATAAACACCAAATTGGATACAAGTTTTGCTTTCCCCGTTAATATGCCAACTTCTGACACAAATTAAAATAGAGGAATTTTATGACCTTTTATCCAAAATTTCAATTAACAGAAGAGCTTTAACGGCAATACCACGCTTCTGCCAATTTCACCTAGGAAATATACAAGTACAATTTGAATTATATGCTGCCTTGGCACATCTTCTGACACATTGCCATGTAAATATACTTTGAAAACAGTCGTTAGTTTGAAGTCTATTAAAGTGCAAACCTAACTTTAATTTCAGGTTACTCCATTGCAAATTTGGGGATCTGGAGATTAAGAGAGTTTAATTCTTCTTGCCAGGATTCAAATGAGAGTAAAGATGTGGAATGTGATGCCTCTCTAAATTTGAGTTATACAGTTGCTTCACCTCAGATTAGTACTCAACTGTGAGATCACACTGTGAATAAATTCTTAGCTACTACAGGACAAGTCAGTACGAATTAGAAGCGTGTTCAAATGACTTAAGCTGGGCTCTTCAAACTTACAAACTTCGATGCAGCTAAACAAGCTGCAGTTATTCAAACTGAAGGAGAGGGAAAAACGATTTCTCAAATCACTGCTAGGAAACGTTCCCCCCCCAGTGTACGCAACAGTTGTGTTAATAAACTCAAAAACACTTCAACTATTTATATCCTCTTCATTCTGCTCAATACCTGTGTGTGTTGTTCAAAGATTTCAAGTATCCAGACAAAATAGTTTACATCAGGTACACTCTGCAGAAGGGAATGGCTGAGTAATGCATTTGTGCACGGAGTTACTGCTTACGCTATTGCCCTGTTATACCAACTAATGCTCAGTTCACCGGAAACCGAAAAAAGCAAACAGAAACAAAGAAAGCAGTGCACCAGGGCACCAAACCAAGCTAACAGATATTGCTTGAAAATATTATTAGGAGACAAACAATAGTTAAGAACTAGAAAATGTAAGTCATTTTATTTGTAAGTGATTTACATGTGCTGATGTCCACCAGATGTCATCTTAAATCCTTGTCAGGCAAAACCGTTCGCTTTTGCTCTGGGAACATAAATCCTTTCCAAGAAAAGGTAGGTCAGAATTGGAAGCTGAACATAGTAAGGAGCTGCACTGGTGATTTTTCAACACGATCAGCTAAAAAAAAAAAAAATTCAAACACAACCCAAATTCTGAATACAATGTAGTAACAGAACGCACAAAAAACTTCCTGGATGCCTCCAGTCCCTGTCCGATAACTTTCTATCTTCACATTAGGCCAATCACATTTCACAACAGCTGCTGTGAAGAGGGACGTTACATCCCTACAACGTAAGATGACTCTTAAGTATCTTTCTATGACACCATCACACGTAAACAGAACATTTCAAAGTTTCAACCAATAACATTTTGGAGGAGAGGAACTTTTTCTCTCTCTCTTTTTTTTTTTTTGCAAATCAAGCACGGATGTGAGGTAATATACAGAAGTAACCATTTGTTTAAGGCTCACTTTTATTCTCCATTAAAATTTTCTCTTAAAAAGGCATTGAGTAGGTAATACTGAGTTTAAAGTTTAATAAATACAAGTTTTGGAAATCAATTAAAAGAAATCAAAATATTAAAAAAAACACGAACTCTTGCATATTAGCCATTAATAGGAACTTAGAAAGCTATAAAAAAAAAAAACAAGAGAGGACCAAGAGAGAAAGAACAGATTCCAAAACGTATGGTGAACATGCTAAGCGTTTCTGTTGCAGGCCTGTGGATCTCCAGTCGCTGCTGACCTTTCGCTTTTTGCACTCGATGCCTGGGAAAGTGCTCTAAAGAGAGACAGGATTAAGCAAGGCTCAATTCTGCAGCCTGCGCTGAAAAGAGTTCTCCAGAGCAGCATCTGTGCAAATTTCCACTGAGTTTCATCTGCAGTTAAGACAAAGAGCAGGTCAAAGGCATGTTTTCACAAACATTTGACCAATGGTCGCCCGTCAGAAGCAGCAACAATAGGCTCAATGGCATTGCCTCCCCATCTCAAGTTACTGCTTCCTGGCAACCCCTACAACCTTAAAGTAGCCCCCACTTTTTTGGTGGGGGCTTCGTAGTCCTTTCTAGCATACCAGGTACTTTTAAATTCTGTTTTCTCTTGCTTTGTCTGAGGGTGCACAAATTGCCTCAACCCACACAGTCATGAAGTTTAACATAGGTGTGCGCAAGGGGTGTGCCAGGTATGCCCAGGCACACCCTAAAGTCTCAAGCAATAATGTCTCTCTGCTGGGAACCACATTTCAAAGAGGCCAGGAGGAGGGGACCCAAAGGCTAATATCGCCTCGTACGACCCTCGTCTGGCCAGCTTCATCACAAAGCCCCACCAATGCTGAGGTTTGAGGAGTGTCTCCTCATCCCTCCCACTGCAATGGCCTCCTGTGGTCAGGGAATCTGAATGCGGCATAGGACATCAATGGAACAATGTTTAATAAATAAATGAATAAAAATAATGAGTATTCAATAAATGCTCGCCTTTAAAAAATAAATTAATAAAATTCCCTAGGAGCACACCCTAATGGAATGTGCTGCACACCCCTATGTGAAGTTGGCTGAAGCCAGCTGATGTGACAGCATGAGTGGAGCATAGTAGCCCAGCTGGTGCTGCTTTTGAGAAAGGGTTAAACCCAGCAGAACCTGGTCTGCCAGAGAAAAAAAAGGCATTTCGCAGCGTGGGCACGAGAACGGCCTTAGCAGGAAAGAACAGCGGCCAACCCTGTTTCTGTCATAGCTATGGGACACTTTTCCCCACTCCTGTGAAATCAGAAAGGTGGCCTCTTTAGGCCGCACGCCCAAAAAGGACGTCGATGAGCAGAAAAGGCCACATATATGCCACAGCTGAAACGGAAACCACCCAGATCTCTCGCAAAAGGGGAAGTTTTAGACAAGGGCAAAAAAATCTCCCCTCCACGATGTCACTGCTTCAGTTTTATTCCATTTGATGCCGGTGATGTGGGTTTCGACACGAATCCTTACACCGAAGCAGGCTGCCTCGTGTAATGGAGCAGTACAGTTGTCAGCAACAGTGGCTTTGCCTCTTCTTCAAATATTTCTATTCTTAAAGCGATATGCATGCCGGGGACTAAGTTTCGAACAAGCTGGGTGAGGACTTTGCTGTCCCGGGCTGACCAACACCTACTCTTAAGCAGGCAGTGGGGTCTATGGTACAGCAGCTCAATTCACGTTCATTCTGGACAGCCGCCTGGTAATAATTAAGCCAGCGAGCTTAATTTCACTTGGAGCTGAGTGCCAAGAGAAAGCTTGCCTTGGGTCAAGGTTGTCTGAGTTGGACAACCAGAATGAGCATGCTAGGAAGAATATCGGCCGTTGCCCAACATGCACAGGACTCAACCAGGGAGATCACGTGCCATTGAGAGCTTGCCTCGCCACGTCTACTTTCCATGCCTTCTCCAACAGAAGATGAGTTTGCAGCCTTCTGTTGAGCTCATTAGTCCCAGGAAGAAAAAAAAGGAGCTCATTAGTGGCCCGTGTGTCTTGCTAAACTAGTTACTAGGAACTGGGACACATAACTCCAGAATTCTGTGGTTGCTCCAGGCTTGTTTTGTATCTCACCAAGTACTGCAGACACTTCATTACACCTTCTGGGGAGGGAGGTGTTATTTGCTGAGCTCTCTCCCTTTCAGAGGGGAAGTATAAGCTGTATGATCACACTGAAGTACAACACGGGGGTCTATTCTACTGTTATCCCATGTAAACACTTTCACTTTAGGGTCCAACCATCAGTTCCCCAGTGAAAGCCAGCAGTACATTTCAGGGCTAGTCAATGGAGATGCTACTGTGTACTCAGAGAACTCAATTCAATCAGGGAAAGCTAATGTTTTTTTTTGGCCAAAACTGGGAAGGACTCTACCTTCGGATTTGCAGGCAGGAAGTGCCAGTTTCAATCCATGGCCAAGACGGGGAAAGGCCCTTCTTCCCCAAGACCTCGTTGTAGACTGGCCTGAGGGGCGTGTGTGTCTGTGTGTCCGACTCACGGCACGGCAGCTTTATGGGTTCACACTACTATTTATTGCGAGAGCCCGCAGCGCCCACCGGGTAGAGCCCTTGAATGCAGAAGGTCTCGCGTTCAATCCTCGGCACCCCAGGTGGCTGTGTCAAGACCCAGAGAGCTGCTGCCAGTCAGTGCAGACTGCACTGGGCTAGATGGACCAAGGGTTCAACTCAATACAAGGCCGGAATTTGAACACGACATAGTGCCTCTGACAACACCATTTCAAGCGGGCAAGACTGCTGGTGAATTGTGTTTCATCTGCAACTGCTGCTCAGCAAGAGCCAAGCAGATCAAGAGGCTGGCGCACTGGCCTCGGGATGTCCAAATCTAACTCCTAGTTCGGCAGGGAGCTCCACGGGGCAGCCTTCGGCATGACCCAAGCTCCCCCGCCCTTGTCAAATCGGCTGCCTTTCCTCCTCAATCCCCTCGGCCACGAGGCTGCTGCAAGGGGCCCACCGAAGCCAGGCTTGCTTCTCGAGAAGGGTACCAAGATTCGACCTAAGCCTATCAACACGTTCAGGGGTGGGGACGTCCTGCCTGCGAGGGATGTTCTACCAACCTGCTCTGTATGGCCATGATTGAGGTTTCGCTTTTCTCACTCACTGGACAACGCAAGTTGTACAACACTGGTCTTGCTTTTCAGGCAGGGATGCATAGTTCATTTGCCTCACGATCTCTGCAAACAGCTCGTCCACCATGGTCTTGCGCTTGGCAGACGTCTCCATGAAAGGGCAGCCCCACTCCTGAGCCAGCGCTCGGCCTTCCGATGACAAAACCTCCCGCTCCGATTCCAGGTCGACTTTATTCCCCACTAGGATGAGAGGAACCTTTTCATACCTCTTCACACGGACAATTTGGTCCCTCATTGGCTTGATGTCCTGAGGAAGAAATCAAGCCTGTTAAAACCCTCTTGGTTGTAGTAACTGCCTAACAGCAAACCTGTCTGGTTTCTGTAACAGCTAATTGAACCAAATGCTTAAATTTTCACCTATATCGCAGAAGGCAGAACTGGTTACACTGCGTAGGCACTAAGTGACCGTTTTCATTTAGGAGACAGGAACAGACTAGCAGCAGTTGCAAGTTCAGAGAGTGGGGGGCAATTATCCTGTGCCTTTCGATGTGTATTTATTTGTTGCTTTAAAAACACAATGTTCTGGCCCAAAGACTCACAATGCAGGCAATGCGAAGGCACAAGGAAATACAGAGGGCACACAGACAGAAGAGATTACTGTGATCCGCTAGGAGCATCACAGGCTTCCTAGACATGCTTGCAGTCTGGCAGGGTGCAATCCACGGATGGTGGGTCTACACATGCCTGCTCTAGAGCCTCCAGAAAATGACACGACTGTTCCATGCCGTACGTATTGAGCATTACCATAAATAAGCCACACAAGCTCTACAGCATCTTGCACAGTTCTAAGACACAGAAGTAATTATGTACTGAAAGCTACAATTATTCATGCAATCACACTGGAAGGCTAACGCCTACTTAGGAGAGCTGAAAAAGGCCCCCAAGCAACCGAAATGCAAGAGTGCACCACCGTCCCACTTGGGGGAGAGAAGAGGCGTTCAACAGAGGCCTGAGATCTTGAGGGTTTATTAAGCTGTCTTTCTGCTGGAACGTGCAAGATATCATGAGCAGGGATGAGACACAGCCAGATGAGATAGAAAAAGAATGCCAAGGAAAAAGGGCTGGGATTGAGATAGCGTTTATCTAGCTATGCACCCACATATGCACTGAGCTCTCTGCCTCTCTGCGTGGGTGTAACAGGCTCTGGCAAGACACTGGAGTCTGCTCAGCACATTAGCCGGTGTCAGGAGGAAGTCTTGCAGGGCCCTCAAGAGAGGGCCAGCTCCAGCTTTCTCCCCTGTCCTCTTTGCCACTCCAGGCCCTCCTCAGATTACAATAACAACAACAACAACAACAATAATAACAATGATGCAATTGGCAGATTGTAGCTCTGCATGCTTGAGCTACACACAAGAAGCCTGTTTCAGTAGCAGACACTTCCTCCTCCTCCTGAGCAAGACAATCCTGGAAGCTGAAACTGTTAGAACAAACATTCAAGGTAGTGCGGCAGGAAATAAGGTTTATGAGCACAGGGTACAAATTCAAAACTAACCTGATTCTTAGGTATTCAGAGATAAAAAAACCACTGCAAGCAACTTAGAGGCAGCTACCAAAGACCAAATGGATTTATGCTTCCGGACAGCACATATTTGAAAACTTGTACATTATATAAGCCAGCAGCAATACAAAACTATTTCTCCTTAAAAAAAACACCCCCAAACAGCGACAGAAATTCACATATCTTGACATTGCTCATATAAGCACTAACTTTTAATAACCAAAATCAGCTATCATTCCTTCTGTCCAAAATTGTTTCTGGAATACCAGCTATGGGTCCATAGTTTTAAATATGTTTTAGGAATATATATTCGGAAACATGGGCCTTTGATAAAGAGTACTCTGCTAAAATGCAGCGCTGCTGCAGCTATAACCTTAGATATCTGCTTCTTAAGTTATAGCAGCATTTCTAATACCTGAAATACCTTTCAGTTGCTCAGGATCCTTTTAGAAGTTAAAGTGCATGAAAAAAAAGTGTATAAAGAACAACACCAAAAACACAGCTGTGCTTATTACCTGGAAAGACTGTTGATTTACCAAGCTGTAAACTAGGATGAAGCCTTGGCCATTTTTAATGTAGAGATCTCGCATGGAAGCAAACTGTTCCGTCCCTGCGGTGTCCAAGATTTCAAGTACTGACGGCGAACAGTCCACCTCGATCTCCTTGCGATAGAAGTCTTCGATGGTGGGGTCGTACTTCTCGATGAATGTTCCAGTGACAAACTGCACCGTCAAGGCCGACTTACCCACCCCCCCACTCCCTAAAACCACAACTTTGTACTCCCTCATGGGCGCTGTCTTCCCCTCTGCACAGCATAAAATAGGAATGCTGCAAACTGGGGGGGTCAGCTGGCAGGCGTAGGGAGGGACAACACAACACAGCCCACTAGAGGAAGAGGAGAAACAGGGGCACCCCTCTTTCCCCAGAAGTTTTACTTTGCGGATTAAGTACAAACAGCAAATGGGGAGGTGGTGGAGAATAGAGAACTAGAGAGAGAGAGAGAGAGAGAGAGACTCTTATAATGGGGTGGGGGGGAAACTGTCTTTGGCGGAATTGCTACCAACCTCAAGGGAGGGGAAACTCTCAGGTGCTTGTCTGGGGCGAGGGGGGGGGGAGCTCAGGAGTTGGCTACCCAGGAGAAAATGAAGGGGAAATAGAGGCACAGAAAATTAAGGTGGGGGGGAGGAGAGGGAAGAGAGAAGCAAGAGTTGGATGTGGGGCTATAGTGTGCGTGTGCGGGGGGGAGTGTGCCAGTTGTGTGGGGTGGGGAAGAACTGGGCCCTCACAGAAGAGTTTTAGGGAGCTGCGTCTTGGAGGGAGGGAGGGAGGGAGGGAGGGCAGAGTGGCCTATGGGGCTCCCTCCTCACGGGCAGGCGTGAGCATCAGTGGGGCGGGAGACATGGGGGGCTCCAGCTTTCCGGGGGAGGGGGGGCTCCGAGGGAGGAGGTGCAGGCTCCGCGCAAAGGCTGCTGGGGGATGCCTGGGGAGGGCCCCGCTCCTGTCGGCGTCTGCGCTCGGCGGCTCCGTCCTGCCTGGAGGGAAAGACGACAGGAAGAGCCCGTGAAGGAAGAGCGGCGGAAGCCAGGCCCCGCATCCCTCCCCTCCCTTCCCTTCCCCGCCGCTCCGCCTGCCCTTTCCTCAGGCCCGCCGCTCACCTGCCCCAGGCCCCGGCCGCTGCCTCACTCCATGGCCGGCCGCAGCGCTCTGCTCAGGGGTGGGGAACCGCCCGCCTACCCGGAAGACTTACACAGCAACACCGCTCACACGACTTCCGGGAACCAGGGGGGCATTAAATGCCGCGACACCCAAAGAGGCAACAGCAGCGCGCATGCGCGCGTTCTTCTGGTTTGGGGCGTGGGCCTGTCTTTTTTTCTTTTAATGGAGGTTTTTATTTATTTATTTTTAATTATCTACACAGGCCGGCACGTTAATAATGTAGCACCGCCAGAGGATGTAAAGAGAGCAGGAGCTACTCAGTTTCCGGTACGGGGCACGGACTTCCGCCGCTCTATCCTCTTGCGTGTCTCGATGGTGGTTAGAGTTGGAATCATAGAGATAGGAAATGAAGACTGCCCCTGTCAATGGTATTTCCGGTCTGAAATTGTACAGGTGGGGAGGGAGGGTGGGATCACCATAGAGAGATGACAAGAGGTAGAGCGGCGCCATATAGAATCACGAACAATGGCGGCCTTTCATTTTCACGGACAGCCACCATAAAGTTGCAGTGACGTTTCTCTATGTGCTTCACACCTCTCCACAATTTAACACCGGAAGTGCCCTTAATAGGGACCCGAAGAACTGTCACACCTACCGGAAGTCGAGTTGTGTATTCACTTGTAGTCTCTCATCTCAGGGAAAGGGGAACCTAAAAAGTGTGACACTAGTGGTGTCAATACAGTTCTTTTATTCTGGTTGTTATGCGAAATGTGCCTCTATTTCATATTTAATTACATTTATTCATTTGAAATTATTTTTAGGCTTTAAGGGTGGAACCTTATATAGTAACACTTTGTTGACTTGCTGGTGCCAGATGAAGCCCCCTTTTAAAAAACATTCTAGGCTTTTAGTATAATATATAACTTTGTTTTATTTGTTTTACTCCCCATTATATGTGTTAAAACTGCATTTTAAAATTAACCTCCGTGCTGATATTCATTTTCTGCTTCTAAAATGTGGTTCTTGCTGCTGCTTTTAATGTTTTCTTAATAGGATGTTCCTGGTTTTATTGTGTTTGTTTTTGTTATGTTTGTTGCCCTGAGAGTTATACGTGAAACAAACAAAAGTGCTGATGATGGAAGTTTTCTGCTCCAAGAAACAACAATGACCACATAAAAGATTCTAGACAGGCAGCCACCGCCTTAGTCTGTATTGCAACAAAACCAGCCAAGAGTCTTATGGCCCCTTAAAGACTTAACATTTCATTTATTACATTTCTGTACTGCTCAACAGCCAAAGCTCTTCAGGCAGTTTACAAAGATTAAACACTTTAAAATTGCAATATTGTACACAACATAAAAATCACTTACATATAAACAGACCACACACCCGCACACAAGAATTTCTAAACAATTTTAAATAAATCAACAATAAGAAATCCCAGGACCCATTAAATTGTTTATTGCAGAAACTTTCCTAGATCATAACCCACTTCATCAGATGCATGAAGTGTTATCTCAGACTGGCTGATATATCTACTAGGCAGGGAATTCAGGACAGTGGCAGGGGTGCAGGAGATTTATTACCAGTGAGGTCAGAGGGAAATGGAATGCAGTAATTACAGACTATAATAATTACATTAAATAGATATTATAACCATTCACAGGTGAATGTTGGCAGCACAAACATCCTGGCATAATAAAGGAGCTTGTCTCAAGGAGCTGGTTTTGTAAAATCTTCATTCAGCCGGTCATCTTGCGTTATTTCTCCAGGAAATTTGTATTCTCCTAGCTTTTTATTCCTTTGCTTATCTTGATAGGCTTCTGCAAAGGCCACTAGGTGGCGACACAGAGTTTAGATTGAGCATCCCTGCCATAATCATGACCTTGGATAATTCTGCCACATGACCGTGTTAAATGTTGTTTGTAATCAGGGGGATTTCCTAAGTTATGTGGCTTCCGCCCACCCCTACACACACACACACACACACACACACACACACACACTTTGAAATCTCAGTCTTGCTGTAACGGATAATAAATCCTTTGTTACTTGGGGGGAAAAATACATGACTTTACTTCATTTAAAAAATAATCCTAAGTATTTCTTTGCAAATACAGTTCCTAGAAGAACCTGAAGAATTATTCCAGCCAATGCCAGCATCAAGGCTAGGCATGGTTAGGTACCCGCTGAGGCCCCACACCTTAAGGGCCCACAAACAAGACCCCCCTGGAGTTGTTCCTGTTCACATTGCAACCTGCTTGCTCACCTGCTTCTCGCCCTGGCCCAGAAATCGGTGGTGGTGAGAAGGAAGAGTAATTGATGCCGATGCCTCCTTGCTCACTAGCTCTCTGCCTGTCGAGCGAGAGTCCGAGGAGCAATGGCAGCTGGTGACAATAGTAGTAAGAAGGCAGACTCACTGAGGGAGGGGGGCATTGAGGGTGCTGTGCTCATGAGCCATCAGAAACCTAGAGCCGGCACTAATTCCAACTGCAGTTAATCACAGTGTGAAGTATGCTACAGGACAGGCCCCTGGCAGCCCTATGGGAAACTGTATGGGTTGATCTTCCTGCTCCCCAGGCAGAACTTCTGTACGTTTCAGATGGGCAGAATTTCAGCTGTTCCGTCTTTTCCCCACCATGAAGATGATGATGCAGCGATGGTGGAAACTGTTCGGTTTTGCTTGTTAAGAACACCAAAGACAGGAGTTCCAATGGCGGGTGTGGGGAGGGGAGAAGTTGCCAACACCACATGAGAATAGGGACTCAACAGCCCTGAACCTATAAGACATCCTGGCGCATGTGTAAAGTGCTTTTCCTACGGTACCAGACACAGACTGCTGAAAGAGAGACTGAAAACTGTACCTGATCACTTCTAAACAGGGGAAGCTGACAAACGTCCATTCTGCTCAACAGCAGAGTCAACACGATGAAAACGACGGAGCGGAGCCTGCAGTGTCTACCTGCCCGATGGGCGACTAAACTGGCGGGAGGAAGTCCTGCCCTGCTCCTTTCGACACTATGGCCCCCTCCACAAGGATGCGCTTTTGCGCCCGGTTCGGCGATTATGCACATTATCGCTGACGCGCATTTACTCCTAATCCCTCTGCACGGGAGGCGGCGAGAGGCGGCGAAGCGCATTAATATATGTCCAAAAAGCGCTTTACGAGAAGTTAATGCGCATAATCGCTTGTTCACACTGCGAAAATGCGCTTTAACGGCTGGAGCAAAATAAAAGTCGCGATTTAACGCGCATTCGAAAATGCGCATTATCGGGGAGATAACGCGCCTGTACGCCCGTTTTGCGCTCCGCTGGTGTGGAGGTAAAATTTTTAATGAGCCTTCAAAGAGCTTTAAACGTCTCGTGTGGAGGCACCCTCAGTACCGAGAGACTTGGCGGAGGGAATCGCACACGGAGCCCCACCTAGAGAAGCTTAGCATCTAATTTTAGCCTTGATGCAATCATGAATGAGAGTAACAACAGTATGGCGGGGGCTTGAAGACGGGGAAGGAGAGGAGAAAGGAAAGGTCACAATAACAAGATTACATGGTCACTTAAGTTCACCGTGTGAGCTTGAACATTGCTGATGGGCTACATAGGAGGGACCGGAGGAAGTGGAGGAGGAGGGAAAGTGAGCTAGGCTGGCTGGAGGCTGGGAAGGAGATATGGACCTGAGTTGATTTCACAGACAAACTAGGGCTATCACTCCCAGCAAAGGTCCAAAGAACACAGAGTTGTTGTTATTAATATTATTATTATTATTACTGCGGTCGGCCAAGACTAGGCTGACAACTGTTACCCAGAGGACCTTCTCTTCTGCCGCTCCCAGACTGTGGAATGACCTGCCGGAGGAGACTCGTCAACTTAACAGTCTTTTAGAATTTAAGAAAGCTATAAAGACTGTTCTCTTCCGGCAGGCATATCCAGTGTAATTTTTAGAATGTTTTTAGGATGTTTTAGGATGTTTTAATGCAGTTTTAATAATATTTGTCATGTTTTAATTAGTTTTATGTATTTTATCATGTTGTTGTTCCCCGCCTCGATCTAGACGGAGAGGCGGGTAAGAAATAAATCGTTATTATTATTATTATTATTAGTAGTAATAATTTATTTATTTATATCTCACCTTTTTCCTAGAGCTGGGACTCTAGGTGATTTACAAGATTAAAACATGTACAATTAAAACATAAAAATATGAATTTACAAAAGTTAAAACAGAATTAAACCTGCAGTAAAACTAAAAATATTCTTTTAAAAAAATAAAACAGTAACAGATTTAAAAGAAAAAAAAATTCCGATACATGAACACAGATCCAGAGTAGTTCCAAAAGCCGGCCGGAATAAAAAAGCTTTTGCCTGCCTCCGAAAGTGTAGCACAGAGGGAGCCAAGCTGGCCTTCCTAGGAAGGGAGTTCCAGAGCCTTGGAGCAGCCACCGAGAAGGCCCTCTCCCGCGTATCCATCAGGTGTGCCTGGGATGTTGGTGGGACTGAGAGCAAGGCCTCCCTGGAAGATCTCAGAGCATGGGCAGGCTCATAGGGGAGAATACGGTCTTTCAGATAACCTGGAAGTGATGGTGTGTCTATGTGATAATGCACAAGTTACTCACATCCTCTGCTTCTCTGTCTTGTCCAAAAGCAATCATGCATGTCCTCATCAGGGGCTTATCCACACAATCTTGCAAAGTGCAACCCAATTCCATTTCAATCCCTTTCCCTTTGCACTGGAATGGGAATGCTACTGCATTAAGGAAAATCCGTAACAGCTAAAGATCCTTCTTTAATGGGCTCGTGATAGCTGGTGAGCAAACGGAACAGGGGGAGAAATGGCAGAATGGGGAATGCGGCCAGCAGATGGGACAGGGTGTTCCCAGAGGAGGTTTGTATCATGCAATTGCCTAGACTCATTCACGGAATTTTATGGGGAGTCCAGACGGCGGCACCATCCACTTGTAACCACGCTGTGTTTTCCCACGGCTTCGTACATGCTTTTTCTAACCTCAGAAAAACCTAGGCTGACCCTATGAAAAGGAGGACAGGGCTCATGTAACTTTAACAGTTGTAGAGAAAAGGGAATTTCAGCCGGTGTCATTTGTATGCAATTAGTTCCTGGTGAAATTCCCTCTTCATCCCAACTGTGAAAGTTGCAGGGGCCCTGCCTTCTTTTGTACATGGTCACTCTAGTATAGTGCCTGCAACTTTAACTGTTGGGATGAAGAGGGAATTTCACCAGGAACTAATTGCATACAAATGACACCGGCTGAAATTTCCTTTTCTCTACAACTGTTAAAGTTACATGAGCCCTGTCCTCCTTTTCATAGGGTCAGCCTAGAAAAACCCAATAAGGAAGATAGAATAACTGTATAATGTCATTTGATGGATACCACTAGGCCCCCTCCGTCTGGAAGTACCCAGGGCCTGAGTGTTTGCAGATGGATAGGAATGAATAACATTAAAGGAAGGAGCTTCCCCCCACATTGCATCTGGGGGCAGGGCAAGATGTGAATACTGTCATTTTAAGTCTATTTGAGGAAGAAGCAGGACAAGGCTTCTGCATGTCTTGTCAGAAGTTAGCAGGACCGAATCACTCCGCAGCACCTTCAGCACCCCAGAAGACCAAGGCCTCCTCCACACGAGACGTTTAATGAGCCTTGAAGGCTCATTAAAAAATTTACCTCCACAAGCACGGAGCGCAAAACGGGCGTACAGGCGCGTTATCTCCCCGATAATGCGCATTTTCGAACGCGCGTTAAATAGCGACTTTTATTTTGCTCCGGCCATTAAAGCGCATTTTCGCGGTGTGAACAAGCGATTACGCGCATTAACTGCTTGTAAAGCGCTTTTTGGACATGAATTAATGCGCTTCGCCGCCTCTCGCCGCCTCCGGTGCAGAGGGATTAGGAGTAAAAGCGCCTCCGCGATAATGCGCATAATCGCGGAACCGGGCGCAAAAGCGCATCCTTGTGGAGGGGGCCCAAGCTCGGCATGTCTACTCACAAGTAAGCAAGCCCCATCCCTGCAAAATGCACACTTTTGTTCAGCGACTAAGCTCTCCTGCCGGGTATTCAAAGGGTGATTGGCTTTTAAATACTCTCTTAACTATGATCAGCCATGGCACATACGAGCAAAGGAACCTTTTGGAATGGAGAACCCCTGGGGGGCACATCTGGCTGTGGCCAGATGTTGCCCATCGCTGCCTTAAAGACTAACCACTGGCAGTCTTTCTATGCTTAGGTACCCAGCCTGCCCTGCACCAGAACCTTTGACGTGAGGTATGTTGCGCAGAAAACCAGAGAGTTAAAGCTTCCCCTGGTTGGGAGCCCAAGCCGATCACTAATTGCCACCATCGTTAAAGGCACAGCGGGCCGGGGGGGGGGGCTGGCAACCCTACGCAGCTTGCACCTTTGCAGAGAAGTTTCTTTTGTGTATCTGCCTGAGAGAAGCAGCCCTGTCAACACATTGGCAACTTAAAATGAGGGCCCACTTGTAAGGAATGTTTCCTGTCACATTTCCCCTTCTTGGCGGGAGCTTTCAGGGCCCCCAAAGCATCCGAAATGCCTCACGCTGCTGCTTTCGTGTTTCACTCGATTCGGCATCCATCAGGCTGCATAAACAAAATGCTTGGTGGATAATAGCTGGGTAGATATGAATGGTTTTTCACCAGCCGGAGATGGGAGAGGCAGCATTAGTCATAAGCAGCAACAAATGCCATCAGCCGCACGTCATCAGAAATGACTAACTGTTCGTTCGCTCATAGAAATTTAGGGAAGAGAAATGACATCATTTGGACAACAGTGGTTACCAGTGCTGGTGCCGGGTTTTGGTGAGCACTTGAGACCCCTCCCTGAGAGAGCCCACCTCCTCATCACTGTTAGCACCAGCTGCCCTTTCTCATCATTGCTACCTCTCTGGGCAGGTATGTGCTAAAACCAAGGCTCTGGATTCACAATTTGCATGTTTATCATTAACAATTCCATGGCTGCTGCTGCTGTTGTTACCTATGATTAATAATAATAATAATAATAATAATATAATATAATATAATAATAATAATCTCTTTCTGGCTCATGGCAGTTTTTCTAGATGGACATGGTGTGGATGTATTCTGGTAGGCCCAGTTTCTGAAGGTTTTCTGTATGGGTTTTTGATGTGATGCCGGTGACTGAGATAATTAACGGAATAATTGTGACCTTTTCCTGTTTCCATAGTTCTTTAACTTCTACAGCCAGTGGTGTACGTATATTTTTCTCTTCTTCCTTTTCTACAACATTTTTGTTGTTAGGTATTGTTATGTCGATGAGGTAAGAGTTTTCATTATGATTATTTTCATCATCATCATCACCACCACCACCACCACCACCACCACCACCATTATTGTGCCAGGATAAAAGGCCTTCCTCCTGTTGCATTTGCATCTAGTAAGAAAGACAGCAATGACTCCATCTCACTGATTTTGGGTCGGTCTTGCAGAAATCAGCAGGTGACGTCCAAAGATCAGCTGTCCCCAACCTGGTGCAATTGGCTGAGCTGGCTGGTGGAGTTTTAGGCCAACACATCTGGAGGGTGAGGGGTTGGTGAAGGCTGGGATAGATGTAACCACTTGACAATGGCTGTAGATCCCAGGCGCAGCGGGCGGTAAAAGACCTGGCCATGCTACTCTTATCTTCGCCATTTCTGATTCATGTTCTCCAGTGCCGCCTTCTCCCTTTGGCAGGAGGAAACCTGTGAATCATACTGGTTCTGTTCCAAACACCCGACTAGCAGGGCGTATTGGCATTTTCTGCCAGAGGGGTAACCACAAAGGCTCACAGAAGAAGGAAGGGCTTGATGTGCCGAAGCAGATGGCGAAATACTTTCCCTTACCCAGCTGGGTGCGGCTAGGATCAATCGAACAGTGAACAGGGCAGAGACATGGCTTCCTCCTTTCTCCGTGGCCTTGGCCGTCCTGCAGAGGTTGCATGGAAGCGAAGAACCTCTTTCTTCAATGACCTCGGCCACTCTTGCATGCCATTCTCATTTTGCTGGCGCCCATTTGCAACACTTTTCTTTCCCGAGGCACTGTTAGGGCACAGCAACAGGACGGCAGGGGAACACGCAATCATTTCAAGATGGCTGCCCAGCAAGTCAGACCTGGCATCTTTTCAGATGTGTTTCCTTCGTTTCCTAGCAGTGGGCGGTGGGGGGTGGGGTGGGGGGCTTCCAAGTGACATTTGCATCAGCCACTGGCCCTGCTACATTGATGGACTTTTACAGGGGTCCAAATGTCGTGGTCTTCCATTGGTTACCCTCCTGTGTTGCCATTTCATTTCTTACAATTCTATGCTGCCCAGGAGTTTATGAAGATTCTCTCACGGTGACTTCCATCTCCCCCCCCCCCCCCCAAATCTGTGGTACTTCCTGACAAAGTGGTTATTTTGCCATCACCCTGCCTCATTCACAGAATTTTGCTCGGGGGCAGAAGGAGTCGCCGTCTTCCACTTGCAACCCTCCCATGTTTTCCCACAGCTTCTTTTGAGTGTCATCGCACCGGGGCGGGGGGGAATCATGTTTGCTTCCAGTCGCTTCTCCGCCTGCGCGTTTGTCCCTCGTTCCTGCAGGCGGCCCATTCTGTGGGCCGATTTGATCGCGCTGCTGCTCCTGCACACAGCAGGAGATAGCGGCAACTTTCGTCTTTAAAACTTCAACTGGTACAAAAGAGGGCAGCCAGACTGTGAACGGGGACTGGCCAACGAGACCACATTACGCCAGTCCTTTTTCAGCTTCACTGGCTGCTGGTCCAGGTCTGGGCCCGATTCAGAGCGCTGATATTAACATTCAAAGCCCTAAACGGCTTGGGGCCAGGCTATCTGAAGGAACACCTCCTCCCATATGTACCTACAAAGACCCTAAGATCATCCTCAGGGCTCCTTCTCCGTGAGCCCCTGCCAAAGGATTTGAGGCAGGAGGGGGCCTTCTCTGCTGTGGCACCCCGGCTGTGGAATGAGCTCCCTAGAGAGGTTCGCCTGGCACCTACATTATACTCTGTTAGATGCCAGGTGAAGACCTTTCTATTTTCTCAGTATTTAAACAGCTTATCAGCTTAATTTTTAACTTTGCTGTTTTAAATCTGTATTTTAAAACTGTATAGATTTCTGCATTGCTGCTCGGTTTTAGCCTGGTTGTGCTTTTATACTGTGTTTTATATTATTTTTTACACTGTTGTTTGTTTTATATTTTAAATGTATTTTTGTAAACCGCCCAGAGAGCTTCGGCTGTTGGGTGGTATAGAAATGCAACAAATAAAGAAATAGGTCGGAGTTACTGGGGTGTTTTTTTGTGGCTCGAAGAAGGCTAGAAGGGGCGGGAGGCGGGTGGGAGGCAGACGACATCGTGAAAGGGACCCATGAAAATCTGTGAGTGCCCAGTAATGAGCATGCAATAAAATGCTCATCTGATGGATCTCAAAGTTGGAGGGGGATGGAAGACCAGGCGGGCAGAAATGATTGAAAGGTTGGATGTCTGGCAGCATCTTTGTTAAGGAGGAAACGACAGAGCAGCTGTACAATTCCTTTTGATTGGTCATTTCATTTTTTTATTTCTTTCTTTATTACATTTTTATACTGCCTCGAAAGCCAAAGCTCTGTAGGCGCTTCACAACAATTAAAAAGCCCAAACTACAAGACAATAAAATACGAACGATAAAATGCAATATAAAAGTTTAAAAGTCTAAAACTACAATGTAAAAATATGAACCCAAACAGAGGGTAGCAGCAGTGCAAAAATTAAAAATGCAATATCAGATACAGAACAAACTCAAAAACTAAAATGCCTGGGGAAATAAAAAGGTCTTTACCTGGTGCTGAAACTAGCACAATGTGGGCACCAGGCAGAGCTCTTTGGGAAGCTCATTCCATAACTGTGGTGCCACAGCAAAAAAGGCCTTAGGAGCCATCCACCTCACTTCCTTTGGTGCCCCCTTCCCAGAGAAGGACCTCTGAAGCTGATCTGAGGGTCCTCCATCCAAAAGCATCCTCTGTCACAATGAGGACTAGAAATGTGATTTTCACAAGTAGTTTGAGTTGTTCCACCTGAGATTCCCCCCCCCCCCCACAGCATTAGTGGCCTGGGGGGCATGTGATGTTTTACTGTTTAATGTCATTTATTTATCATATCAATGGTTGTAATGTTTTGATAATTACTGCTATTTAGGATGTAAGTGCTGTTTGTACTTCAAATACAAGGTGGGTAAGTGGTTAATGTGTTGTGGGGGGAGAGTGAATAGAATGTGAAGTGAATGCTGATTGGCTGGTGGTTCAAAGGTTTGGATTGGCAGTTAGAAGTACGAGGGAGGAGTTAAGAGAAGCAGTTGAGAATTGTGTGTGGAGAGAGTGAGAAGGAGCCTGGGTTTGTCTGCAAAAGGGTCTAGAGTAGGGTGACCAGATAAAATCCAGGTCAGGGCTCATGTAACTTTAACAGTTGTAGAGAAAAGGGAATTTCAGCCAGTATCATTTAGTTCCTGGTGAAATTCCCTCTTCATCACAACAGTTAAAGTTGCAGGCACTATACTAGAGTGACCATATACAACTTTAACTGTTGTGATGAAGAGGAAATTTCACCAGGAACTAATTGCATACAAATGACACTGGCTGAAATTCCCTTTTCTCTACAACTGTTAAAGTTACTTGAGCTCTGACCTGGATTTTATCTAGTCAGCCTAGTCTAGAGCAAGAGTAGGATCAACGTGTTTTATTATTTTGGGGAAAGAGCGAATGGGAGGCGATAGTGTAGTCTAGCGGGTAGAGTAGCTGGGGTTACATATAGAGCTGTATTGAAACAAACAAGTATTGCAATTAATGGAACCACAAGCTTTGTAAACTGCATAATCTTACTTATTGTTAAATAAAAGTTATTTGGTTTTACAACTTGGATTGGATTCTTAAGGTACCTGAGGTAACGTACAGTGTGATATGGTAGCAGCTGTGAAGGAAACGGGTGAATAGAGAGTACTGGGCTCCTTGCTGTGAGGTCAAAAAGAGTTGATGAGTCACAGAATCAATGAGCAGCAGCATCCTGATGACTTGTCCCATGGTTGGGATCCTTCTGATAGACAGGAATAAAAGGAGGACCGGGGGGGGGGGAACGGTGTCACAGGGAACACCGCAAGCATTGGACTTATTGTTCTCAGATTCCAACCATAAATGGTCCTATCCCTGGTAAACACCAACCCTTGCAGTGTATGCTGCTCCAAGCATCTCTTTCACATTATCGAAAGGACTGCAAAGTCCCGGTAATTCTCACGTCGGCCATTTCTTCCAGGTGGCTTTGTTCAGCTTCCTCTCATTCAAGGCAACATGCACTTGAAAGAATTGTTTATTAATTGAAAAAGGCACCTTCTCACGCGCACAATGCCAAATCCTTACACAGCAGGCTTTCAAAAGCAACAATAACGGACAAATTCAGGAAGGTTATAGGGTATCTTGTAACTCAGCAAGGCCGGCAGAAAGAGGAGGAAGCGCCAGGGAGAGAACCTTAATTGCCTTATGTAAGTCCAGAAACACAACAGGGTCATTCAAGGTTTGATTCAGGTGAGCGCCACAAATCTTGGAGCTGGTTCAGATGTTGGGGAAGGGGCATGGGGAAACCGTTCCCCCACTGCTCGGTAGCTATGAATTGCCTGCTGGCTTCTGAAATAAGTGGTGTTAAAATGAGTGTTAAAAAGCCCTAATCCAAAATGTAAATGTGCCTTTTTCTCTAGTCAGGCAGGAGTCACAATGATCCCTCCTGTCCCTCCAGATTTTAAAATATTTTCTTAAATTAAAAAAAAAACTAAACAAACCTGGGAAGCTGGCCAAACGAAACCTTGCCCTCCAGCACCATCTTGATCTGGGTTCGAAAGAGTGGCTTTGTGTTTTGGCACTCAAAATCTACCTTTGCCTTGTCTCAACAATTTGCCTTCTGGGACGTTTTGTGGCCAGCCACACTCACCATGGCAGCCATTTTATGAATGGCCAATCCTCCTGACATCCATTTTGTGAGTGCACCCATGACACTCACTCAAAATTCCAAATGTTCCCACTGACCCCAAAGGTTGGGGACCCCTGTGGTAGAGGCTGAAGGGAGAAACCAGGAATCTTCCCATACCAGGAGGGCAATTACGGAAGCTCCGCTCTACAGGTATAATAATTGTAAAAATTCAGTCGCTTGTCTTCCAACAAAGATTCAGTGGATTTTGTTTCTTTTTGCTTCCTCAGCAGTCCTTGAATCATACAACTGCATGCCGGGGGGGGGGGGGGGGGAGGCATCAAGCACCAAATATTTCAAGTGAGGCACTTGAAATTCCAGGTGAGGTGACAATGGAGGCCAAACATAATTGTAGAAAAAATACCAGTAGAATTTTAATTTGCAGCCTCTGAGGGTGTCAAAGGGAGGTGCCTTGGAAGGAAGTTGTTAACGGCATCTGCTTTGTCTCCAGAGATATTAATCTCACCATCAGGCAAAGGGTTTTGGAGTTTTTCATATCTAATCTTTCAAACCTGAGGTCAGAGTTCCCAAGCTGCAAAAAGGTGTTAAAGGTGAAGAGACTTAAAAATAAAATTAAAAAATTACCATTGGGTTGGGAGCAATGGTGGAATAGCATGCTAGTACTTCACAGATTTACCTGTTCACAGTTGACCTTAAATCCCAGTGATTTCTGACAGAGTTAAAGAGCTTTATGGGACCCAATACAGATCTTTATGGGACCACACAGTTTAAATTCTTCCGTTATGAAAACTGTCTGTTGCACTGGACCTGTTTCAATTATGTATGTAGTACATTTCTAGCAGGTTGCAGGGCAAGGTCTTCTTGTTGGTGGCTTCACTTCTGCAGAATTCATCAAAACAGGGCTGCCCAAGTCCAGTTAGATGCCTCTAGAAAGAAATGCACATCCTTCCTTTTAAAGGAAGCTTTAAGTAATCTGGTATATAAATATGATAAATTCCTTGTTCTTATCTTCTGCGCTTACTGTTTCTTTCTATTCTATTCATTGATTTTGCTCTATTGTGTTCCTTGATTTTATTCAGGGGAAGATGGAAAGAATTAAAGTGAATGTTTATGTTTTCAAGACAACCTTTTGATGAGAGATTCCTTTTATTCTTGGCCGAATGGTATGTCGAATAGCGCATTTCATTTCGTTTTAATTTGCAGCCTGTTACGAAGAAGTCATTTAGAGCAAGGATCGTGAAAAGTGGGTTGACCCAACAGGCCGGTGAATTAACCTGATTTGAAGTTAGTTCAAAATAGGCTTCAGTAAATGAGAAAGAAACAGAACATCCCAGTGGTGAATGGCCCGGTACCCACACAAGACTCACTAGAATGAAATTTATTTATGAAGGACAAAATAGGAGGTTTCATTTGGCAGGTAAACCATTAAGTGTCACTGAAATGTCAACTCAAAGTTTCCTCAGCGAGGGGTCTCTTCTCTCGCACCACACTCACTATCTCCTGACCCGTAAGTCGGCGGGGCTACCATATTATTATTTTTTAATTAAAAAAATGGTCTTTTCACTGGAGTACAGGAAACATCCCCTGCCACACAAAACAAGTGACCTGGGCTGCATAGTTTCAGCGGCTTAATGTCCATGGATGAAGCTGCCACAGGCAGCTGCAAGAATAACGGATCCATTCTTAAAAGGCACAAGGTAGCAAGGTCTGGCTGGTGCAGGCTTGTGAACAAGATGGGAGCCATATAGATGCTCTGAAAAGATACAGGTTCATGTTCAGACCTATCTTATCACTGCTTCTTGGGCCTCCTCTCTTCTTAGCACGCAGCGATTCAATACTTCCTGGCTTAATTAACCATGGTTTCCCATTACATTCAATCTGGGCAACTATGGTTACCAGTATCGGAACAAGCTAGGAACAGTTTGAAATTGGTTAAATATCCTGGTTTGTCCAAAACTAACAGCCAAAGTTTCACGGTTCAGAATAGGGATGTTGGATGGATACGGTTGTGGGGTGGAGTTGGACAAGCTTTCATCAGACTGGCCCCTCGGATTTCAGTAGTCTTCCTCTAGCTGACCCGGCTCAGCCTGCAGCTATCGGATTTTCAGTGTTTTTTAATTTGCGCAAACTATGCAAATTTCAGCCATAATTTGTGCAAATCCCCATTTGACCAAATTATGGCCGACACAAAAATTGTAAGGACAAAGTCCCTGGAGCCCGGGAAAAACCCCGCAGCTTGACTTTCTGTGGTTGTACAAGGGGGCCTCTGACAGCTTAAGTGTTGCCCACGGACTTCCCTCTCCAACAGTGAAGCCATGTTGATGACACAGCCAACAGTGCCACTTTTGACTGGCTTTAAGGTTGCACCTGAAGAGATGCTAGTATTTCTATGGATACGTAATGTGCATTCTGAAGTCTGTTTAAAAACAGAACAAAACAGCAATAGCACGATTTACACTGTGGTCTTCAACACAACTCCTCTGGAGAAACTTTGTTGGGAATCCTTGGGGTCGATTCCATATATATATATATATATATATATATAGCATTTAATGCAACCTTAGACACAGCTGAGGTTGCGTCTGATGAGGAAGATGGTGACTTAGCCGACAAGGTAAGGTTAGTAAATTTCTGTCAATGTATCACAAAACGATTTAAGGTCCCTGTACAGACCCACACAACGTTTGTGAGCTTGTTGTGGAAAATGCAACCATTGCAGCCAAGTGGCTGTGCACAGTGTTGATTGGTTGGGGCCCTGTGTCAATCATCAAAGCCCCTCCTAGCCTCCTTGGAGCAGTTTTCCAGACGTCAAACTGAATCATCTATGTATCTATAAAGCAGTGAATAACTGTTTGACCCAATAAACACACAAGGCACTTCAGATAAGCAACAGCTGGAACATCAACCGGTAAGATCTAAGGATGATCAGACCGGATGTATTTTAGCCCTGGAGCAACTTCTATAAAGACTCAGTGCATAAGAGAAACAACTTATACAGCATCCACAAAGTCGTGGTGATGTTCTTTTAAAATTTTATTTTTTAAAATACAAATTTATTTCGTGTGTGAGTAATTTCGCCACAACTATGCCTAAAAGGCATTATTCAATCAACAGGCTCCATGAACTCAGATTCCAAAATACTGAAGATTGTCTCTTCCCCCGCCCCCCAGAAAGAAATGTACATCTCAAGGATTTAGAACATTGATTCAACTTTGCCATTGAATTGAACTTTCTTCACACCAGAGAACTATTTCAAGGCTGTGACTAATCAACCGGAGACTTAAAAAGTAAACTCCTATTTATTAAATGTGTCGTTATGGGTTCATAAAAAACATAAAGAGATAATTTTATACACTTTATTAAAAGATCCAGAAAAATAATAATAAACAATAACAATATAGAAGTAACATAGTAAAATGAGTTGCATTATGCATGGTTCTAAAAAAGCACAATCAAGCACTACAGCAATATAAATGTGGCAAAAAGGAAAAGTCAAAGCATACACCCTGTCGATAGCAGCTGAGGGAATGATCTGTTACCGGCCCGGAACTAAGATATGGGAAACATCCAAATGTGTATCATAATGGAACGATGACCCTAAACATCTAGATTGGATGTTAGTCTCAATGATGTCCACAGGACTTGCTTCCCATTTAAGTGCATATGAGATTATGGCCAGACTTTTACGCAGCGTCTGCTGTTTTGAACCTGCTTCTCACGGAAACCCATAGAGAGGGAAATCCCCTCCGCTGACACAAGTATTAGAGGGAAATAATGTTAAAGAAATGGCTTTAATCTTTGAAATGTAATCAGTGTACCACAGACCTGAAGAGCGTGTCATTTTATAATTCTGTGGTACACTGATTACATTTCAAAGATTAAAGCCATTTCTTTAACATTATTTCCCTCTAATACTTGTGTCAACGGAGGGGTGGGGAAGGCTGAATTACCTTGATTGAACAATCCCTATTAAAATCAAGTAAGGTCTTCAAAAAATAATAATGGGAACACAGTCTTCTGGATTTTAAATTTTAATAGCTGGGGTTCAAACAAAAGACAAATAAATCAGAATGCATATCTTGTAAATTCAAATTTGGGATCAGGACACTTTGTCTTGGGTGAAAGTTTGAATTAAGAATTTGAAATCTGGCTAAATTGGTGCGGGGGGTTTTTTGATGGATTTTTGCTGTTGGTGATGGATTCTTTTGTAGCAGAATTCAAATATCAATAGGGAAAATCACTCAGGGGTTTTGTCTCCCAAAATTCAATTTGTCCCCCCAAAACCAACTCCCTTAAATTGCCAACATTTCTACAGACCCCAGTTTAATCTCCTAGTTCTGAATTTGCAATTTTAATTGGCTTCTGAATTTTGATAGAACTTTGCTCTCTCTCTCTCACCCTCCTAGACCACTCTTGGGGTTTGTGACTTTAAAGAAAAAGGTGAATTTCAACAAAAATATCCCCCCCACCCCATTACCGTTTGACGAACGGCCATATCATCCCCTCAGCTGCTAAGATACAAGAGCCATGGCAACAAAATCATTTGGCTTCCACCACTATCAAATAGCATCTGTGTACAGTAATAAAGATCTGGAACCTTGTAAATTCTGTGTCAGGTAATTTCCCTCTGTTGTGTGTTTGGAAAAGACCACTTTTGTCATTTCAATTGTTGCGTTGTTGGTTGTTTGTTGTTTGCATGTTCGGCTGCCTTCTCTCAGGAGGCGTGTGCCTTTCTGATTGTAGAAAATATGGCTGTAAAGGTCACTAGCAAAGGTTTAATTCTATGTGTTTGTCATGATGGCCCCAAAACTGGAAGTGTCCTTTTCCTTGAACACGGGCGCCATTGTTTCTATAGGTTCAATTTCAGATGATTATCAAAAGACACCTCCAGATAGTGCCTTCCTTAAATTTTCTCCCACACCGGCTTTTGTTTTAATCAACACAACTCTGATGGCATTTTTGCTGGATGTTTTCACACACAACCAACGTATGTTGTATGTGTGAACATGTGACAATTCAACACTTCACCCAAACCTCCAGAGTCTTATGCAAAGAGGGAACTCATGTGTCGTCCCCACAGCGAGATGTTCACTGTGTTGATACTGGAACTGCTTAGCCATTTTTCTCCAAGATCTCCCACAGAGAGAGAAGTGCAAATTCCCCTTTCTCATGAGGCGTTGTTGACTCGGGCGCTCTCTTTCCACACATCCGTGTCATGTGCAAATCCACTTTGGGGTTGTTTCCATGTCACTTCAGGATGGTATGGGGAGGAGATGAAGGCCTTGCTCACATGAGGCTCCTTGAAGGCGTGGCTTTGTGAATAGTTTACACCAGATTCAGTCACTCTTTTTTCCTTTTACATGCTCTGGCACTACTCCATAAATGCATGGAGGTTTGGCACTTAACTTTGCCTGGCTGACAGACTCGCTTCGGCTTAAGGGTGAATACAGACAACCATCTGCCAACACAAGCCAACTCAAGGAGGCTGGACCTCGCTAACATCTGCTAACACAGAGAGAAGAATTTTCTCTTCTGAAGAAGAAATCCAGGGAGGCAAGAGAAGGGTCAAATTCTCAACGCTTGCTTGGATGCTACAGCCGCTCAGTTCTCTACACAGTTGAACATCTGCCTCAGCAAGGACTAACTGGAAATTGGTTGCCTGCATTTACCTCAGGTCACTTCAAAATGGATCTCTACAGGCCTAGAGCTTCCTGAATACAGTTTCCCCTATAAAAATGTCTCCAATACCCCTCCAGTTTGTAGGAGACCAGGAATCGGCCGGGCTCCTCAGTTTTACTCCTCTCAGTCTCAACTTGGAATCTCTGTAGCAGTAGGAGTGATGATCTCTGGGGAAAGGCCGAGCAGTTCAGTCATCAGGACCGATGTGCCGACGGCACCTACTGCTGGATCTATAGGGATCCTCTACAGATAGCCACGGGTATTTTTAAGTCCTAATATCCCATAGGTGGGGAACTAGACCGTAGCTTTCGTTCGGAGAGTTGATTGCTTGGGAGATGGGTCTGTCAAAGGCCATTAGCCATGATGGTTATATTGAAACCCCAAATTCAGAGGCGGTTAGCCACCAAGTACCAATTATGGCTGGTGGCCCTGATGCCGGTGGGGTGGTGAATCCATTCTGGGTTTCAGTCAGAACTCTAAAGGAGCTGTCCAAGGTGCAAAGCACATTGGAGAGCTCCTCTAGATTTTCTGGATGGTTCTGACTGAATCCTGGAGTGGATTCACCACTGAGAGACGAACAATGCAAGACATGTTGAAGCTTTTGCGGCCATCTTGTAGTCTGGATGGTGTACTGGGCAAGCTTTTGGTCTGATTGAGCAGCGCTCTTCTTATGTTCTTATATCCGATTTAGATTGGTGTCAAAGCACATAGGGGGGAAAAAAAACCTTTGCTGGTGACCTTGCTTTTTAAATTAAGCATTTGCTTCCCTTAAATGTTTTGCTTCTTCTTCTGAGCTGCAGGTTGGAGGTGACCCGGTATCATTCCGCTGTATTGTAAGCTATATGGCAAACTACAAAGCTTGTGCAATAGCAATGCAACATCATGCGTTCAGATAAGTTTTATAGCAAAAAATCTCTTCCTTTTCAAAGCCTTAGTAATCTCTTTTACAAACTTTTCCTTGTATTATTACAGACTTTTTTTTTTTAATATATTCAAAATAAGTTCCAAGGATTTCTTTCGTGGACTATGTACATAAGTGCAAAAAGATGTGTCTCACACATTCGTACACTAACTGAATCAGTTTAACTGCAGCATATTGGTATCTTCAACACTGTTTATAGGGTCATTCCACAATATATTTTTTTTTCTGATGTACAGGTTTTTCTTTCTCTTCCCCCCTCAGTTCTGTTTTTGACATAATCACATAAAGGCTTCTAATGATAGAAATGTGATGTTTGGCTTTCACAGAAACAAAACCATTTCGTTACAAATTCACTAGTTTTGAAAACAGCCTTTAAAAAAAATGCACAGTTCAGAATGTGATTAATTTCCTGCATTCAAAACATGAATAGCTTTAAGTCCCCACTATGCAAAACTCTGTTTCCGGGAGTTTGACTCATTGGGTTTTGCCTTGAAAGATCCTGTGGGACAATAAAAATTGAGGGCCAGTGCAAAATTCTAAGCAAATGTTACTCGCAACAGTATGGAGTTTAGTCATGACTAAGGTTTGCTGAATTGAGCCTAAATAGGTTTTTGGAGATTGCGCCAATTGCTCACCAAATTTTGAATTGAGTTTTCCTACATTTGTTTCAGTTTTATAGTATATGGGAATGAAACCAAACCTCATTCGTCTTGTGGCAGCCTTTATATCATCTAGGATAAAAAATATTGTGGAATAGCCCGACCCACACAACAATTTCTACAAGCTATAAAACCTGACTCTAAATCCATGTGTTGTAAACTTTTTGACTGAAAAAGTGACATAAAAGACACAAATCCAGCGTTCACATGGGACTTTGGGATTTTAAAAATATTCAGTCATATCTTTCTCTGACAGTATCGAACTGTACCTTAAACGAACCCATACTGTTACACATTACTTTTTTTAAATTTACATGTGAAAATTTCACAAATAATGTATACAAAGGTAGCCATGTTGTAGTTTTGTTGCCATAGCAACAACAACTTAATATAATTAGTTAACAATGAATCTATCATTGTAGGAGTTACATACAAAGTTAATTCTTTTTTTTTGTTGTTGTTCTTAAACTGTAAACTATACAAACTAGTTATGGACTGTATTTGTTTTCTATATCTTGACATGCGCTTCAGTGTCGTTTTAGAAGATAACTAAATGAGTTGAATACATGTATTTAAAAATCTTAAAACATTCTCTAACTCTCCTTCAAAAATTAAATTCATTAGTTACTAAAGATATATATAATATATATATATATATATATATATATATAAAAGCAATAATGAAAAAAATCTTTTAAAACTAACAATAAAAGAAATTGAAATAATGCAACATGAATTAACCTGTTGTAGCCTAGTAACAATGTATTTTTTTAAACTCTATTTACAATTATTTTAGGCTATCAACTAATAGTTTTTTTTCTTTAAAAAAGTTATTACAGTCTTTAACATACAATATATTCTAAGGCCTTTATCAGGCACATGGTAAAAATCAGATCATTAGCATTGTACATCCTTTCAGAAGGAAGGGGAAATTAGATTTTCCTCATAAATGTCACTTTTTTCTTCTTCAGTTGTATGTATGTGAAATGTATTAGGGATTAAAAATGGGAAGGGACCCAGATTCCTAACCCACTGTGTGTAACTAAGGAGTGCTAGAGATTACTCTCGGATTAAGTAATAGGCCAAGTTGAGAATACACAGGAGGTGAGCATTTATCTCCTTACACAAATCGGATGCACCTACAACATTCAATATATGTCATTCGGTTTGATGTAGCTATCTAGCATATGACAAAGGCCATTTTTACCGGGCTGGACTAGAGCTGCAATCCCAAAACACATTTTACTAGGGCGCACGTCCCATTGAACACAGTGAGATTCACTCCCGAGTAAACATGCCTAGGACTGTGCTATTCACAGGGTGTTACTTCCTTACATGCCCCCTTTAAAGAAACGGGGATTGTGCAGTTGGAGCGTGGCTAAATTGCCCTCGAAAGCAAACTCCTTCGAGGCCTACTTTTCACTCCGTGTTTTCTCCCTGGGCCTGCGTGGGCTTCCCAAGTATTTTAGCCTGGGCAGGAATATATGCAGGAATATCACTGCCTGAGGCTGCGATCCTAGGCACTTTCCCGTGAGCACGCCCCATTGAAAAAAGCAGCACTTGCCTTCCGAATACACAGGCCTACTAGGGCTGTGCTGCGAACCAGCGACCGAAATGGCTGGAATCCTGTTGAATCGGAGACGAAAAGCCTCCCAACGACCTCCCTGCAGTTCCCAGATCTGCTGGGGAGGCAGTTGGCACTGGGATCGAGCAGAATGCTAGTTGGGCTCAGGCTCATTTTTCTAAAATAACAGCCCCATGCCCCATTTCAAGAAACTGAGTTTCAAAGGGGTTGTTGACATGCTATGGGGGCAATGGTATATACTGCGTGTCTGGCCTTCAAAGGGAAACCTATATCTGCAAAATTCCACGATGGGGTGCCCTCAAAACAGCTCTCCAGATTCCAGCCTCTGTGCATTTATTTTCTCAGTAAGACGCAAGTGCATGGGGGTGGGTGGGGGTGGGGTGACCCGCAAGATCTGAAAACACAGCGCCAGGAGTCCTTAAACCTCATTGGCAAATATGAGTTTCTGTTGCATCGCCAAGGGTAAAACCAGCCAGCCACGGCGGTCCACGAGCGAACACTCAAAGTGCAGCATGCAGTACATGGCAGATTAAGAAGACTGTTTGGGAGTGTCTGAAAGTGGAGCGGGTTCTACCAGCGGGAGAGGGGAAGCCGAAATAACTGCATTTCTCTCAAATGCAAAAATCGCACTGTAAAAATTGGAACCTATTTCATACTTAACCAGAGAGAGGCAACCTTGTGCCTTTCAGATGTCTGGGATTACGACTCCCATTATCCCTGATTGGCCATACTGGTCGGGATTTATGGGTGTTTTCGTTCAAAACACCTGGGAGGACAAAAGGTTACCTACTTCTGTATTAAACGAATGGGGAAAAAAATGTTCCGTGGCTGATAATGAAAAATGTGTTCCAATGCACAGGAATACTATTTTTTTTTAAACTGCTTCTCCTTTTAAGAATCCTTGTATTTTAATTCCCTCTTTCACTATTTGAGTAAGTACGTCAACAATTTAGTAACAGGTTTGGTTTTTTTTTTTAAAAAAAAAGTTTTTATGTTTCATGGGATTCTTTTCACTACCAATCGTTGTTTTCCCCTCAAAACTGATCCATCAGTTTTTTAAATTTTCCCTCTGCAATGACCCGTTTTACTCAAGTTTCAGCATGTCTTGCATATTGTTTGCATAAGGCTGAGAGGAAATGGGCATATATATATATATATATATATATATGTAAAAGAAGAATGCACGCAAGAGAAAGAACTTTGGATAAATTAAAAAGAATATTTCGGTTTGTCGAACGTGGGGAAGCGTATAAAAAAGTTGCTAAAATTATACTGATTCGAACAAACTCTACATACATCTCTGTAGTCAAATAAAAGCTGAATCTGTGTTTGTGACATTTCATTTAGAGTCACCAAGTAGCTCAGTGACTTTGTAAATAGAACATACCTATTTAGGATTTTATAGTCTGTCGACTGTGTTTTTTCTTTCTTTCTTGAATAAAGAAGTCATTGCACAACGAGCTTTAAATAGTGCTATCCTCACAATGGCATTTTTAAAAAAATTTCCCTCCACCCGGCCGCCCAACCCAAATCCCTTTGTGTTGAATTTGGTGATGTCCCCGGTACTTCAAGCTTTGCTTTTTTCCCTCAAAACATGTTTCTAACAAACAAATGCTAAATTTGCCAACTATTACTTTAAAAAAAAATGGGTTGTGGCACCTAAAAATCCATTCTACCCTGAACATGTCCCCCTGGACCTCCGTATACATATTTGTCTGTGTGTGTGCATACATGTTTAAGTTCATGTGCGGTGTGTGTTTCAGGGGTGCAAAAATCCCAGGCACACAGCAGCCCTTGGCGTTTTGCGCCTGACAATGCACACCTGGTTTGTTGTGATAGCCGTGAGGCAGCCGCCTTCTCCTCTCCAGCTCCTACGTTTTGCAAGAGAAAAGTTGCACCCCTGATGTGTTATCTGTTCAGTGCTTTGAGACTGTGACACCAACGCTGTGGGGCAGTTTAGGCTTACATTCTATGCACATCTATGCACGACGTTGTTGACTTTGAGTATCGAAGAAAACAGGAGGGGGGTTACGTCAAAGTGGCAAGACTACATGGAAAAACCATTACAGCACTGAAAACAAACACGCAACCTCCCTTAAAAACCATAAAGCTAACGCAAGCATGTAAACACACACACACACATGTCCTTTCTGACTAGAGGAGATCAGGTATGTTCTCTGTAGAGGCACTGCCACAACATATTTTTTAAAAAATATACAAACATTTTCACCTAGGAAGTACTCAAATCCATTTCCCCCCCACTAACAATGTTACAAAACTGGGAAACAGAAAGTCGGTATGGAGCAACAGAGGCATCCGGTATAACGTTGTTCTTATTTTGTTCGTTTTAAAAGCAGGCAGGGATTTTGAATGGAAACTACTGGAAATATGCAAAATAAGACACCCCTGTATTTTAAAGAAGGCAATTTGATGACATAAATTAAAATAACTTTTCCACTTCTCTCTGGCATTTGGCCTATAGGCCATTAACAGCTCTGCAAAGTAGCACCAAAATAACATTTTTTCCCTTGTTCAAATACTTGTTTCCATATTTCCCACAAAACGGAATGTGTTTTATTCCAGATATATTCTGATTTCATGGGGTTCAAACTTTTGATTATGAATCTCAGGTCATGGCTGATAATAAAAACAAACCAGGACTTTCTTTGAAATTTGCCACTGGGGTAAAAAAGAAACATTTACAGTAAAAAAAAGGGAATTATAAAATGTGAACTTTGGAGTTTGATTTCAGTGAATTTGCATTCAATGTGCTTGGCGAATTCTTATTCAGTTTGGAAAATCTATTTATCTCTGCACAGGTTTCTATTGACTTGCAGCTTCAGATGGATTTAGCAACCGAATCTCCAGGTATGCTAGTTGTCTGAAATTCCCACAAAATTGTTCCAAAACATCTTTTTCAGGGATCCCCTGAACAACCATCTGTCAGGTATGCTTTAAGGTGGATTCCTGCAATGAGCAGGGGGTTGGACTCGATGGCCCAACTCTACTATTCTATGATTACAACTAGAGCGTATTTTGCTTCTGTAAATTGGGAGTCTTTAAATCCACAGGGCAAAGCAAGCAGGACAGTCACTGAATCAAAAGGAAGGAGCTGATTAAGATTGGAAATTAATCAGAATCCAAGGTGGGGCTCGAATTACCCACCTGCAACACAGGTGAGGAACTGACTGATCTGCCACAGAAAGATAGATCATAATGCTCCTTGAAGATTGACCTGTCTGTCCACATCAAGCTACTCTGAGAATATTCCTCAATGGCTTACTTTTTCTACATCACTTTTAGTAAAAGGCCTCTGTTGGGTTTTGGACTCAATTAAAAGCGTCTTGATTCCATATTTAAATGTGACAACAATAAGATGCTTGCTGTGGAATGATCACATGTTGTTTATTTCTCTCTGTAGCTTTGCCCTCTGTGCTCCCCTGAAGTTGGCTGGTTTGTTTTGCCTGCATATGACATATGCCCTTCTGCTCTTCCAAAAGTTCTACTCATCCAAAGAGTGGAAGGCAGGTTTCTTAGCCCACTCGCAAGAAATTGTAAATACGGAGTCTGGGAACTGTTTTGTAGAACAGAGCCAGGGTATCACAATACGGTCGCTCGTCTAATGAGAGATAAGGAGCCAGGAACAATGCAATTGGCTGGGGGGGGGGGGGACATCTATCTATTAGGACACTGACACCTTCTCTTTGCCAGTACAGGTCTATTCCCATTGTAAAATGCTTCCAGTCATTATAATAACTTCCAAACTTTGCATGCAGAAGGTCCAAGATTCAATCTCCGGCTCCTCTAGGCAGACCTAGGAAAATTCCGCCTGAAACTCTGGGAGAGCCATTGCCAGTCATTGTTGACAATACTGCACTAGATGGGCTGTCTACGTGCCTTCAAAGCCCCGTGGTGGCTGCGAATTGTTGCTGCATTGGTTATACGATGCAGCTGCTGATTTGCAGCCATTGTGAAGCTTTTCCCCCGAAGCTGCGGTGTAAAGAAGTCAAGGACTTACCCCAACTTTTTCCTTGGGAGCGAGGTCACCATGACTCTTCTACTGTGTGACCTTGCACTGGGATCGATTCAGGGGGCCTTCTGGGGAGGATGGCGACCCTGATTGGGCATCGGACGCTGGGAAGAACACGGAGGATGGGATCCAGTACCCAGACACCCCGCACTCCCTTCTGGCATGGGGATTTCCTGCCCCCAGAAGTGATAACGTAGCAATGGACAGCAGCACAGAACAATGCCTCTGACTCCGTAGAAGGCAGGTTCCTATGTTCTATTGGAGGGCAGAAGGAGCTATATTTCAGTTGGGCATTTGTGTACTCTAAAAAAGACCCTTCAGTATATTCTTCACATCATTTTTTATCCTAGTCTCATGGACCAATTCAAAATACACCATGGACCAATGAGTTGAGGGACTGACGGAGCCACTCCCACCTCCTCCTCCTCCTCCTCCTCCTCCTCCTCCTCTAATTTTTCTTCTTCTTCACTAATAACTACGCTTCATTGCTCAGAGGACACCAAATGAGCTAGATTAAAACACACATGATCATACACTGGCTGTGTTAGTAAATTCAAAATAACTAAATACTGTACTCACAAATACATGGATTAGAATCTTAACTCTATTCCTAAACTGCATTGCAAAGATGTTAAATCGTGGTTCTGGGCATATACCTGAAACAGCAAAATCTTTGGAGGAAAATTTTAGCTCAACTATTCTGTACCTTGATTCTTTCGGTAAAGCAGCTGAAAAGAAAGCAGTAAAATGGCCGCTCTTCAAAGAGGATCTTTTTGAAACTGCAAGGATAGTACCTAATGGAGAACCAAGGATGTTTTTTGGTGCTACTTTCCTGGGTTAAAGCACAGGATATGGAGGTGGGTCAGTTACATTTTAATGGAAAATGGATGCTTTTCATTCAGCAGAGTACTTTGATCTCAATGGCAAGTCTTCATTTTCAGTGAATCAGTCATATATCTTGCTGTGATTTCTTTAAAGCTGGGTCTCTAAAATATCAAGAAGCATTGTGCGCCATTTGCAGCAGAAAATGGCACTTGAATGCAGAAATCTTTCGTATTGCCTACCTGCCCTCTGAGTGAAAATCCTCTTGGCCTCGAAGGTTTGATCTATTTCACATTCCGGCCCGTCCCTGGATCACTTCCCATAACTTGCAACTAATGTTTGAAGACTCCATTTTGAAGGTGGAATCGAGTTTTCAGATCGAGGCTTCTAAAAATGTCTGAACATTCTTATGTCTTGCTTTCTGAAGCACATAATTCCTGTTTCCCACTATAACATTCTTAGCTTGTCATATTTTTTTTTAAAAAAAGAAAAGAAGAAAAACCCATAACAACCGCAGTATACGAAAATGTAAGACATTATGATAATGGGGGGAAAAATGGCGTTGCGTATACTTGATAATGACGTACAACTTTCTCTCTCTCTCCGAACAAATCAATATAGACTAGGATGTAAACAAAACAGTAAGATAACACTTTGAAAACAGACGAACATTTATCCATCGACAATAGAACAATAAACCAATTAAGTCCACTGTGCAGAAGCACTCTGTCTTGATGGTAGTCAGGAAAAAAAATGCTCTTTTAAAAGTGTGTTAAAGTAAGGTGTTATAAAAGTCTCTCTACTTCTACATCTTGTATAACAGAGCGCTGTTTTGTTAATTGTTTTTCTATAGTGCTTTTAAAAAAAAAAGTTTGACATTCCCATGGATCAGTTTTTGGTTAACATGTAGGCTGCAAACGGCTTACTGTAGATGTTGGAGAGGAGGAAAGGATGGGCTTATAGGTACAGAGAGTCCAGCTGCAGTTTCCCTCCAAGAGAGGGAAGTCCAGGTAACTCCACGATTTCAGGTTCAGAATTTCGACATGGTTTGCTAGAAGAAGGTAAAAAGGGGAAAAAGGAAAGAAAAGAAGACAGTGAAGGGAACAGTTGTGGACAACCAGCTGCTTCCAGGAACAGGCCATGCCTCCATGAAACAGCCTCCCTTGCTGTTGCAGCCAACAACTGATACTCAGTGGTACAAGCGGCTCGTGCAACGAAATAGTATAGCGTGGAGTGCTTCTTGTTCGGGGTTCCAGCCAGCCATGCCCTCCTTCTAGGATGCTCTATTCCATTTCTCCTCCCCTGTAGGTTCTTCCGATTCAACCCCACAACACAAATTTTGTATTATTTGGTCGCAGAGCATGCTTAGTCGTCCTTGGGCTGGTTTTGGGAGGAAGGCGTTTTTCCCCTTAGTTCCCCCTCTAACGTTCTTTTTCTACATCTAAATCCTGTTTTCCAGTGTTTCTACTTCGGCTACATGGGCCTTCAACACTCAACGCCAGAGTTTGCTATTAAAGGGAGCGCTACTGCGTCTTCTGAATGTGGAGGTCTCATGTAGCTGTCATGGCCACCGATTGTCATGATTCTAAACCGTCCCATCAAAACGTCAGACAACAAAGAGATTCGCTGTACAACCCACAAAGTCTTTATTCAGTAAAAAAACCCCACACACTTCCTCCCACTTGGAGCGACTGTGGAAGCTAGGAGCGATCCTCTAAGCTTAATTGGCTAAACAAAGCAAAGCAGCTGCTTATCAACTAAACTGATGGTTTCTTGCTGTGCTTGACAAGCTTTTGCCAGACTCCTCCCTTCAAGGAGGGTCTTCTTGACCCAATTTCAAGTAAGTCTGGTGGACCACCTCCCACCTCCTCTCAACTTCACCTGCTTGGCCCCTGCAGCAAACTCTGGGATCTATCAATTCCGGTGCTCCCTCCCCCTCTGACAAAAGCTGAGTTCTGGGGGAGAGGGGGACAGATGACCTCTGAACCTGAGCTTCCTGTTTGCAAAGCTCCTGGGAAGATTCCTCCCTGACTCCTGGAGAGTCTTGGGGAATTTCCTTCCCAACTCCCCGTCTTAGCTAAGCTTCTTCTAGTTCTGCTTCTGAGCCTGACTCAACATCTGAAACCAAACCAATGAGCCCGAGCACCATTCTGTGTTGTTTGTGGTTAACAAACCATAGGTTTTTTTAGTGTGGCTGGGTTTGCACAACACAACAACCCATACCATGGGTTAGTGTTACATACAAACCCAGCCTTAGATTAATATTCTTTCCCTCCTCCTCCTCCTCCTCCCCAAAACGATATGCCATATCAAACAAACCAAGTATCTAACAAATCAAAATTACAACGTTACAAAGCTGGGCTGTACGCATAGTTTTTAGCAATAGGCCAAAGATGCTGGAGAAACGGATGTGCATCTCAGCCCCCAAGAGGGCCATGCCATGGTTCTTCTGAACATGCAGCCTGGCTCTTCATTTGCCTCGATGAGTCCAGTGTGAGACTCCAGTGCGTCATGACTGAGGTTAATACTGAAGAGGAACTTACTGTTCTGTTGCTTGCTTCTACATTTGTGAGACAAACATGCTGCTGTTTAGTTCATCTACTGACAACTGGGATATCTGCAGTGAAAAAGGGAAGAAGAAGAAGAAGAAGAAGAAGAAGAAGAAGAAGAAGAAGAAGATAGATTTCCCATTACAATGTTTCCTTGATGTTCATCGTAATCACGTCAGTGCCCATCAACAGGTAACTGGGAGCTCACATGAAGTCAATGCTATGAGGACCCCTCTAATCCCCCTCCCAAAATGTCAGGGGCCACTTAGAAGATTTTTTTTTCCTTTTCTGGCAGAAGCCTGGAAGGCGTCAGTGGCTGTTGATCTACATGGCTGCTAAATCTGGAGAAGTCACTCTCCTGGGCTTGCTGTGTATCACTTTCACCACATGGGTACATAGCCACAGCTAGAGAATTTACATCCCATGTGGATTGGGACTGTATTGATTTAGTTTAGAGGCAACAACCAAAGTTTTCTTTTTAAAAAAACAATTGGAAGCTTTAACAAAATAAATTCAGAGAGCCCAGCTAAAGCCAGGTTGTCTTTAGTGAGCATTACGTGAAACCCCGAAGAGAAAACAAAGCTTGGTGCACCAGCCGCGATGGAAATCTCCCCCACCCACCCTGGTCCAAGATTGGTACTTCTGTCAATGTGTAGCCAGAAGCATCCTGTAAAGGTAAGGGACACTTGCTTGTTTGGGTTCAGCCGTTCCAGATGTGATGTTATGGCTGTATATACCAACGAAGGCTGCATTTGCAGCCACATCTTCCCCATCAAATTTAGAAGTAGTCAATTATATTTCTAAAAACAACAGCAAAGGAACTGGCGTCAGGACTGGTGTAGCGGCAGGAGCCTTTACCATGATGGCCTGAAATTTTGCCCAAGTTTATTTCCGAGGCAGAAATGTGGTTGTGGCCAAACAGTAAAAATATATATACATATATATATATTATAATTTCTACTAGAAAAGCAAACAAAAACTTCCTGCCAACACAATTAATGGCCACGGCGCGTGAACGGCCCTTGAAACAAGCTACGATATTTCCCCCCTTAGGATCCAATCTTTCCTTTTCTTTTAATTCACTACACATCTTGTGCTTTTTCACTTCTGCTTTCCCTTCCAGGGTAGAGGAACCTGAAACAATTCAAGGAAGAGATGCTTGATGGGGTAGTTCTGTGGCAGCGTAGAAAGCAGAAGCGAGACACGTGATTCTTTCAAGGTTTAAAAACAGACGCAAAAACGCAATGTTGTCCGGGCCGTTCCACAGCATGGCTGGGATGATCTGGCAGGAAACGTGCCAACGTTTCTCACCGACGGGCTACACCTTTAATGGTTCCACCCATCTTCTACATCTAGAATCACACGCGTATACACAAAAGCCATGCTCCAGCACCAATGCCAACCATATAGAAGTGGCTTTTCTAAGGACCCCCCATCCTCCATGGGGCACAGTCACTGGCTGGAGGTGCTGACCACCCCCCAAGGTTGATGAGCATGTGTGCTGTGCAAATCCTCAGGGATGGAGCACACATCATATCTGCCACAGGGTGCCACCAGTGGAATCTGGCGGCTCCGACGTCAGTGGGGCGGATTCACTGCCCCACTGACGCTGCAGTCACCCACCTCTACTGGATGCCACTGGAAATGGTCCCCATGTGATGAACAATCCCTACGTTGGCTGTCCTGTGTCTAGTTACTTGTCACAGGAGTCTCCACATCTGTTCTTATCATTATATTCAAAATTGATAAACTGCTCTATCTCGAGAAAGATCCCTGAGTAGAGAACTATAATGGGGGAAAAAGGATAAAAATCAAAAGACAGAGGAACCAAAATATTTAAAATGCAAGTTATGCCAGTAAAACCGCAATGTTGGTGGCCTGCTGGACGCCAACAAGCAGGGAGTTCCGGAGAGAGGAAGCCAGTCCACTAAAAGCTTTACTCCGAGTGGACTCTGAACAGACCGCAGGTCTATGAGGAAACCACCAGGAGCACCTCAACAGATGACCTTGGGGAACGGACAAACTGGTTAGGGAGAAGGCATGCTAAGGGCTTTTTGAGGGTTCCTGGGCAAGGCCCCCCTTCTGGGTCAAAAAACCAAAAGGAGGAGAGCATCCAAATCAGGACAAAAAAAAGGGGGAGAAGCAAGTTCTCAGGATGCTTGCTTCTGCCCCTTATTTTGTCCCCTTCTTGGTCCCTTCCCCTCCATGAGTCACCTTCTCACCCCCATTAGCACCAGCTGCTCTTGCTCCTCCTCTTCCTCATCATTGCCACCACTTGCTTGCTGGGCAGGCAAAGAGCCAGGGAGCGAGTTGGCAGTGGCATCTCCTCCTCCTTCTCACCACCACCATTATCTGGGCCAGAGCGGGAGGCAGCTGGACAAGCAGGTTGCCATGGTGAGGAAGAGGAGCAAGTTCAGGGGACTCTTGCTAGCGGTACCCCTGCTGGGCTGTGGGCCCTTGGCAACGGCCCAACCATGCCTATCCTTGACGCCAGCCATGAGGCACACTGTCAAACATCTCATGGACATCAGGGACGTGCATGGGTTGGGGTGTCTCATACCAAGAGAATAGTGATGGAGACCTGTCACACAATGGCTGTGATCTCCTATGGTAAGTTAATTCTACACGAATGGCCAAGATGGGGCTCATCTTTCAGGCACAGGATACAAGCCCCGCCTTTGGCGGCATCCCACGGGCGGAAGCGATATGTGTTCTAACCCCTATATGACCAACAGCAAAGGACACTCAGCCCCTCGTGGGATGCAGATCCTCCACAGCCCCCCCGGCACATCTACACATTGCGAAATAGAAAGCCATCGAAAGGGCCAAACCTGATTGGCTGTAGCAGTTGCAGCGAAAGGAACACTCGTGGCAGGTGTCGTTGTTGCGGAGACAGTGGTGGGCGTAGCACCGTGCATCATGGGAACTTTTCAGTAGGGAGCCATGGAAGCGACGTAACGGGAAGGTGTGGATGGAGCCATGGCAACGCGTGGCGTGGGAGTGGCAGGAATCACCGCAACGAGCCGTTGTGACATCATGGAAGGGGACACCGGGGCGTGGCATGCAACCACAGGGCAAAGCAAAACAGCATCCGGGGGGGAGGGGAAAAATAAAGAGAAAAAAAAGGGGGGGGAAAGCGAATTACAATTACAATTAAGGAAAAGTAACGAAAATATTCTCAACACTTAGTAAACGTTTCTAAGCAGAACGACAATGCGTGAGACTCAAGGGGCCGAGTTTCCAAAGTTGGGGGCGGGGGAGGGAGGAGACCCCCCTCAACAGCCGAAGAGACCTCTCAGGGGTGTGGGCAACAGCGTCCGTGCCCTGAGTTGGGCCACCCAAGCGCAGGTTCCTCCGGTGGGCAGACACGGGCGCCAGGCTGCCCCTCCCTCCCCCGCTCTGAAAGACGGCTCCCCTTTTAGGAATCCGAGGTACACGGTGCAATTCTAAGCAAGCGTTCAGACGAGACGCTGCCGCCGCTTACAATCGCCCCACGGTGCTTCATGGCTGACAGCTGCAACCCCCCCTTCCTTTTGTGTTCTTCCGTTGCTGCGCTACAGCGATGTAACCGAGCCTGGCTGCAAGTCCTGTGACAAGGACAGCATGAGGGTGAGGTCACGCCCCAATTTCTCCCCAAAATGGAGGACAGGGTCAAGGAAGAGGGCGTTTCCTACGACATTTTGAACACTTCCAGAAAATAACAGAAGTAACATGCGGGACGGGGATAGACTGGGGGGGGGGGAGAGAAACCAAGCGCAATTCCACAATCGCCCCGCTCGGAAGACTCGGGAGGAACTCTGGGACTTGACAGAATGCGGCCGTCTGAAAGCAGCGTTGTTAGCCAAGGTGTGGTGTGTATGCGCTGCGTGTGAGCAGGAACGTCCCAGGACCCCTGATTAAATCCCTGCTGTGTTTATGAGTTTGAGACTGCGAGAGATAAAAGCCAAGAGGCCGGTAGTTCGGGTCTCTCTTGCACAGATGTTCAATTTTCACAACTGGCGGAGACAGGGAGAGCAGAAGCCCACGTATCTGGACAGTTGTGGGGCGTTTTTGATCCAAGTGCGTTAAACGTGTGCGTGACGATTTGTACGGAGAGGACAGGCGGCTCCATTACAAAACGAAAACCAAATTGTGAAATCTAGAATACAACCTTGCTAACAGGAAATATTGCAAACTCTAAACTCTTGGAGCTTATTTCTCAATGGGGTCCTGAACTTACTTACTCATTAATTAATTACGTTTCTATGCTGCCCAATAGTCAAAGCTCTCGGAGTGTTTATGACAACTGAAGACATCAAAACACAGCACGATAAGACGTAATACCATACTTTAAGAAGTTTTAAAACTTGAGTCTCGGCTCGTCCCAGTTTAGACCGGGGGGACGGAACCTCTTTTAACCTAACAAGCGTTTTGGGGAATTCCACATTCCAGTGGTGAGCAGGGCCCAAATCCCCCAAATACCAGTATATTTTAGCTTAAAGCTCTTGCTGTCAGTAACTAAGCCTCAGGAGAGACATTTCTATCTTTTAGAATGTGTGCGTATGTAAATTACGCAACATCCAGGAAACCACTGAACAATCAGTGGTTGGGGAAACATAAGGAGAGCCGTACTGGATCAGACCAAGGGTCCATCTAATCCAGCACTCTGTTCACACAGTGGCCAACCAGCTGTTGACCAGGAACCCACAAGTAGGACGTGAATGCAACAGCACCCTCCTGCCCATGTTCCCCAGCAACTGGTGCACATAGGCTTACTGCCTCGGATATTGGAGGTAGCACATGGCCATCAAGGCTAGTAGCCATTGATAGTCTTCTCCTCCAGGAATTCATCCAACCCCCTTTTAAAGCTATCCAAATTGGTGGCCATCACCACATCTTGCGGTAGCGAATTCCATAATTGAACCACGTGCTGTGTGAAGAAATATAGGGTGTGGAGCCAGGGAATGGGCGTGGAGTCAGGGAATGGGGACGTGGCCATATGGGAAATGCCAAAGGGGTGGATTTGCTCCTGGGCCTGAGGATTGGCACCCCTAATTTAGACGTGTGTGTGCGTGTGAGAGAGAGAGAGATGGCTCATCCAGATAAAACAATCCTTGCACACAGAAATGTAGAATGGCAGGGAGCAAGCTAGGGTAGACAAACTGACATGTTCATTTTCTATATGCATGGAGGGTTTTTGTTTGTTTGTTTGTTTGTGTAGAAGCGTTCTGTCATGTCCTAGAAGACCACACTGACCCTCTCATCCAATTAATTATTTTAAACGTAGCTCTCCTATGTTTTATACTGAAACATTGTTCAAGGAAGCTTACAGCACATAAGCTAAACCCATCATCAACTAATAAATAGCAGCATTAAAACACATTCCCTAAAAAGGCCACCCATAATGGAGGGCAGGGGAGGCAGCAGTGAAACCAGTCCAAATCTAAACGAGACGAAACACAGCACCAGATTTACTCATCACTAAAGGCCTGGGCGCGGCTCGAGGGAGAGTATTCTGAAGTTGAAGGGCCACCACGGGAAACAACGCCCAATGTTCCACAGGATACTTTCTGAGCTCAGGCGAGAACATTGGAAACTTGATGTCTGCATCCAGTTGGGGCATGTTTACGCAACAAGTATAAGCCAGTTTCAAAGCCTCTTTAGCTCCCAATTTGAACCAAAGCTACCCATGTAACTGAATGCGGTGGTAGAATCCTGCAAATGGGGGTGGGTAACTTTGTCACAGAACCAGCGCCGACGCTAGGAATTCATCCTTTTCAAATTGGCTCATCGGTAGAACTTTGCCAAATATTCTTCCAGGATGATTTGTTTAGGTTGAAAATAAGAGCTTTTTTAGGGGCAGAAATATATTTTGAAAACCTTGCTAACTGGGAGAATATTCTCCCCCCCCCCCTTTTTTTTTAAAGTTCTTTTCACTGCTGTTATTTCCTCTAACTGCTGCTGGTTTTGAGCAGTTTCTTCTGTTAGTGTTACCGCTTCCTTCTTCTTTCTGAATTAATGGTCCCAGCCAATGAGGGAACACATAGTAAATGGGATGCGGTCTCAACATTACATAGCCAATCAGAATTGGCTACATGGATGAAATCGGTGAGGCCAAAAGGTTAACGGAGAGCACGGGCAATGCTTCCAAGGTGATCCCAGCCGATCAGGGAACACATAGTGAACTGCATGACATCATGCTGCTAGGGAGCCCAACCAATTTGTCTATGTAATGAGGGGGCAGAGGTTAAGCAAAGCCAATTGAGAGAGACACCAGCAGGGCAATGTAAATGAACAGGTGAACATTTTCGTGGGCATGGCCGAAAACATGTCCAAAGAGGGGGTGCTTTTTGACACGAGTTTCAGCTCAGTGAGACTAATTAGTAATCATATTTGCCACACTGCACAGACATGAAAAGGGGGTATGAGACACACTCTCAGCCTGTAGGACATCACTGGGTTTTAAGCATGGCACTTTGCCCACCCCCCCGCTCCCCCCCTTCCACCTCCCCCTCCGCCACCAACGACCCAACGTCTCATTCAGATTAGGAAAAAGTTGAAGTTTGCGGAGAGAAACCTACCAACGCTTGCTGTGGGAGTCATGCACAACACAGACCCTGCGCACCATGCAGTGAAGCGTGGAAAGATGAACAGAAGGGACATTTCATTAGTGAAGCAGTTAACGTGTGAACAGATAAACACTCTTTTAATGAAAAGAAAAAGGAGATTATTTAGTTGTTGCTGCTGCAGCATCCATTGCGAAGGCACATGCAAAATTCAGATTTGGCATAACCGAGTCAGACTTTATCTTGAAGATTGCGGCAAATGAGAATAATTCTTGGATTCTTGGCAACAAGCTTTGCTTGAATGAGATTTGAACACACACACACACACACACAGAGCTCCTAGCTAACTCGGTCCACTTCATATTTAGCACTTTACTGTCAGAGGACCCTGGAGGTATCTGCCAACTCCGATTCTGAATCAGAGCTGGAACAGCTAAATCAGAGAACGGGGGAGGGACCTCCCCCAGAGCTCCCAGGCATTGGGAGATATTCTTCCCAAGGCCACGACAAACAGGTGACTCAGGCCGAGTCGCCCCCTCCCCCCACGGTGGGAACCCAACTTTCCAAGGAGGAGGAAGAGGGGCGTGACTTGAGAGACGCACGGGTGCATCGCAAGTCGAAATGGGCGGAGTTAGGGACGGGGCTCAGGTGCTTTGCCAGGATAGCTACTTTTAAGAAGTCAACGCAGAAGGCATCCGCCCTAAGGGAGGGGTGTCACTGGGAGGCGGGTTGGTGTCCTTGGGAAAACTGATGGTGTCCACCGACAAATGGACGGCAACTTCCTTACCCTATGGAATGTCTTCCCTAAGAGAGATCTTAGAAGAGTCGTTCAGAGCCTGGGGCAGTTTGAGAGCTTCCTTGAATTGTGGAAAGTCTTGCCCTTAGCATAATAAAGCCGTAACAGCTTGAAGCTTCGAGTCTATTTGGTTGATCTCCAAGGGGGAAGACAATCAAAGATGGCATCTACACACAAACATGAGATTTTGCAAACTCGTACTACGGTCCAAAGTTGTGCACAGGAAACGCCATGCAGCCAGAGTCTTCCCCATTCAACTCAATGGGAAGGGATGTTCTGTGGGGGGTGGGCACGTGAGCATCCCCTGGCCCCCATGGGGCAGTCTTTCTTCACGCAAAACTTTGTGCACTTGGAGCTCTGCATGCCTGCAAGGGCCACCAGGTCAGGGCTTCGGGCTGCAAGCTGGCATACAATTAGGTGTCTCCGAGTTTATATCTGAGTCTGGAACGGCATGTTTCACTGGACATGGGGCTGCCGCCCAAATTGACAGTAGCTGAACCTTAGGAGAGGGATTTCAATCTTTTAAGATGGGGAAAAAATAATGCCAAAGCCGGGAATCCATCAAATTCTTGGTGGTTGGGGAAAGGAGCATGGAATTGGGTTGCAGGAGGGTCTGATCTGGGCCCCCGGGACCTGAGGTTCCCCACTTAGAAGTGCAGTTTTAAAGTAGGGGCCGTAGTTCTGTGGTAGAGGCCCTGCTTTGCATGCACAAGGTCCCAGGTTCGATCCCCGGCAGCATCTCCAGGTAGGGCTGGAAAAACTCCTGCCTGACACCTTAGAGAGCTGTGGCTGCCAGTGTCTACCACGCTGGGCTGAATGGACTCACAGCAGCTTCCTCCGTTCCTAAAACACCCAGCCCTGGACAGCCATCCGTCAGGGATGCTTTAAGGTGGATTCCTGCATTGAGCAGGGGGTTGGACTCAATGGCCTTAAAGGCCCCTTCCAACTCTACCTTTCTGTGATTCTGTGATCTCCTGTGTGCACTGGCTATTTTTAAAGGGAAAGGTCACAACCCACATTCGAGTACGAACCAGCCCGGTAAATTCGCCCAATGGCCTGAGGCAACCATGCAGGAGGAGAACATTTTAATTTGGAAATACGGCAGCAGCTTCAGGCACTGCAAATGGCCAACGTGGGCCCGTTCGGGGAATCGGGTTATTTCAAATTTGCAGCGGCTCGTCACCTTCGTGGACTCGCAGGCGCGCCCTTTCCACGGGGTTGAGCGCTCCTAGTTCTGTGCTTGGTTTGTGGCCAAGACATGACTTGAAGCAAAGAATCCAGGAATCGGTTTGCGATCAACTGAGCGAAACCCCAAGGGGAGAAAGAGGAGGCAAGAACTGGAGAAAAGGTGGTGGTGGTGGTGGTGGGGAGGCATTTCCGTATGCCGTGTCTTAACAGCTCCTGCAAAGGCAATGTCAGAAAGCAAACACCTTGGCTTTTATTCAGCGAAGGGGATCAAAAGCAGCAATGGAAGGAAGGAAGAAAAACCAGGACTGGAAGGAACACCATCCAAAAATTACCGAATGTATGTTCTATCCAATTCTCTAGGCCTGGGCTCCTTGAAAGCACAATAGCACACCTTGTCAACTCAGGCTTTAGCCTTATTTGGAGTGACTTTTTTCTAAAGAGAAAAATCAATCGGCTTGCACAAACCGATAAGATCTCTAAAGGAGTGTGTGTGTGCAAGTGAGAGAGCGCATCCCCTGGGAACATTTCCAGCCACCTCTCATTGCAAGAACTACAGCAGAGGGGAGCAAAACCTCTGGCCCAGTAGCTAAAAACGGTCCACCTGGAAACCCGATCCAGCCCTCTGGGATTATTCAGAAGGCTCCACCCCTTTCCCGTGGTCCCGCTCCTTCCTCCTACCACCAGTGGTTGGGTGGTTCCCCAGCTATTGTGCAGTTTCTCTGCCATTCTAACTAGTTGAAATGTCTCTCTTATGGGTTAGTTTAACAGGGATGTTGGTCGCTGGGAAATCCAGCCTTTTTGGGCTCCCCGGATTTCCACAGCATCCCTGCCTTGACCTGCATTTGCAAGCAGAGCCATGGGTTTCTTCCCGAAAACCAGGAACTTTTCCAGTTTTTTAAAATTTGCGCAAAAAGCAACCTGCACAAACGGCACCTGCGATTTGCGCAAATAACGCTAGAATTTTATGCAAATTCGTTTTAACACGAGTTTTTGAAAAGCAGAAACCCGCAAACTGGCCCGACTCGACGCAGATCGAGTTGGGCCAGCTTGTGAGAAAGCAAGCCAAAGTCCAGGGGGTTGAGCTGATGAAAGCTCAGCAAAGCTTCACCCCGCCAACCCCTCCAAACGGATTCGTCTGACATCCCTACTTAGGAATTGGCAGTTAAGCGCTCTAAGCTAAAACATGTGTTTTCTTTGGCCCTGCTGCGTTGGCCTCGTCCCTTTCACCGTTTGCCCTGCTCACCCCGGAATGCTGCTCTGAGAGCTTCTCTGAAATGGATTTGGCCTTCAGGCTGAAAGAGCTCCGACACCCCCGGGAAGCATAATGGTATTTTGGGCGCAACTGTCTTCTTTTTTAAAAAAGGCAACGAAGATCACGGCTTACAACAAAGAGATGTTTCCAGGGCTACGTCCTTCAGAAGAAGGCCCACGCTACTCATTACCATCTCAATTGTCTTTGAGGACCGAGAGCGGTCTTCTCTTTCTCAAGCCTCCAGAGATTCTGGATCGTCTTTGCAAGGTGAGAAGAGGGAGGTGAATTCCACACTGTCCTTCACCCCTTTGGGGTGATGCCATCTCCTCCTCCTCCTGAACTCAACACCTGAAACCCCTGGGGGAATCTCCCGATGCGCGCACCTGTCGCCAAGCAACACCTGTGCAGATCAGCAAATTGGCGTCTACCTCGGTGCAGCAGGGAGGGGAATTGTGCCAGCGCAGCTCATTCCGGAAAAAAGCAACCCGCTCAGCAAACAGCAAAGGGCGCGCAAGGAAGTCACCAAGAGCAAAGGCAGGCCGGGGCGGGAGGCGTTTTGTGTCGGCGAACACCTCTCTAAACCCGGCATTTTCTCTCCCGTTAAGCAAAAGGAAAGGGCCCAAGATGACGTACCTGTAGGGATAAACGTAGGTTGCTGCAACTGCATGTTTGCGAGGGCCTGTTGGTAGTGGAAAACACTTGGGTTAAAGACTGTGGTGGCACCGTTGTTTTTTTCAAGTGCTGGCCTCTTTGGTAAAGGTTGAAGTGCACCCGGCGGCAGAGCCTGCAGAAGGGAAGAGGGGTGAACAAAGGCAAGGGGGGTGGGGTGGGGAGACGGACGGGGGAGGGGAAAGGAGGGAGAGAGAGAAAGAGGGGAGGGAAAAAGAGAACCGATTTTAGACAAAGCAACGTTCAAACGAGACATGCTGTGTGGTCTGCAAATCACCTGCAACTGGGTTGGATCAAAAAACGAGGCGGGAAAGAGGTAAAACGGTATTCCGGTAAGAGACAGAATTCAGAACTTCGTGGGAGAAGCAGCTCGTGCGGGCGGAGGAAATGAAATCGTGCCAATAAAAAGAAACGGGCGGATGAGCGAACAAGTAATGAAGCGCTCGAAAGGGCCCCCGGTCTTCACTACAAATCCAAACCAGGTTTGAAAGCCAGCTTAACTGTCATGGCCCCAACCACGGGAAGGAAATCAGGACTCTGGAATGGAAGAGATTCTTGGCACTCCCTCAGGCCTCCAAAATCCTGCAACTCCCAGAGTTCTCTGGAAAAAAAGCGATGGCAGTTCAGTCAGTTTCCAAACGGTTGACGTTTGTAGTGAAACGGCGCCCCGGACGTCAAAACATCTTGATTTGTCTGATTTTAAAAAGAAAAGGGCGGAGGGCAAAAAGAAGAAGGGGAAAAATTAGGAATAATTTTCTTTTTGTCAGGGCAATTGCAGGCAACAAGCATTAAAAATAAAAATAAAAACACAAAAAAGATTACCAGCTAAGAAAGGAAGGAAAGAAGGAAGGAGAGAGAGAGAGACAGCTATTCCAATGAGAAGATTAGCATAAGCAACAAGTGTAAACCAAAATGTCAATAGCCAGCAATTCATTCTTGGGATGTTGTGCAACTGATGCACTAGCGTCCCAGTCGCATTAGCGTTCCAGGATGCTATGCATGAGCTATAGGCATATGGTTCTGTCCAACTCTATTTCCCACATATGTACGCACATACATATGTCCACACTGCACATGGATAAATGCACGTTAATCGCTCTCTTACACTGAATGTTTTAAAATTTTAGAATGTGACCTGGTTTGCACATAATGATAGCCCATGTTTCATTTAAGCATGGGTTGTTGAAGCTTGGGTTGTTGCACAGGGCGATCCCAGCTGCGCTAACAAACCACGGTTTGTTAACCTCAAACAACTCGGAAAGAAACCCCATGGTTTGTTGTTGGGTTGTGAACTCTGGGTTGTTTTAAACCAGGGGTTGTTGTTAATGTGCAAACCCAGAACCATGGGTTGTTTCGCCGGGCTACAGAGGTGGCGGGCAAGAAGAGTAAAAACGAAAAACCAGCCGTTCTATTTGCAATACTCTAGTTCCACAAAGGCATCTGGGATACAGGGAACAACCAACCTAGGAACTGAGAAAACAAACTGTGGTTTATTCATTTGGCTGCCAGACAAACCCTGGGTAAGGCAACAAACCATGGATTAACCATGGGTGAAATAAGCTATGGTTTAGTGTTACGTGCGAACCAGGTTTGTATGTGTGCATGTGTATGATAGCGTACTGAATCTAGCACTTGGACTATCATGAAATTGTAATGATAACAGTGAAATTGTGTATGCTTGCGGTACATGGATTAACCAGAATAGGAAAAATGTGTTTCTGCTCCAAACTGGCCCTAACAGAAAGTAAGTCTCCTCTTCCTGTCATAAATTTACACCTGGTGTTGTTTCAGAGTTACTCTGGATTTTTTTTTTAAAAAAACAACTTCTTTCATAAAAGGAACCAAATATCCTCAGTATGATAAGATGGTGCCCTGTTTTCGGCCGGCTTTGAGGAAGCAGCCAGGGATGGGGAGCCAGATGTAGGGATGCAGTTAAGCTGGAATAGGAAGGAAGGGTTTTAGCAAAGTTTGTGATGTCAAGCAATTTTTTAATTAGCAAAATGCAGCATAAACTGCTGGCTTCCCTGAGCTCTTGAGATAGTCCAGGTTCAATTTTCTTCTTTTCGTTATTTGATTTTGTACCCTACAAAGAAAAATGGCACTCAAGGTGGCTTAATTGTCAGTAGGCAAACACATGTGCAACCCTAGGCATGTTTACCCAGGAGCAAATGTTCACCCAAGAGCAAAGGGAAGCCAGATTATTGCAAGCAACACCTACCCACGGTTAATCAGACAAAATGAGGAATGTTTTTGATTGTTGGTCTTTTCTGCACTAATGCTTTTGGTCTAAGAATTGTACAATAGACAAGAGTCTAATTCAATTCTGCTCCTTTGGCTGGAATGGGTTGTGTATTGGGTTTTAAGTCCCAATGGGTAACTTCATCTCTTAGGGTGATGGCTATGCACAGGGTGACCCTATGGACAGGAGGACTGGGCTCCTGTATCTTTTAACAGTTGTCTAGAAAAGGGAATTTCAGCAGGTGTCCTTTGTATGTGTGCAGAACCTGGTGAAATCCCCTCTTCATCCCAACAGTTAAAGCTGCAGGAGCCCTGCCCTCTTTTGTATGTAGTCAAGAGGGCAGGGCTCCTGCAGCTTTAACTGTTGGGATGAAGAAGGAACGTCACCAGGTGCAGCACACGTACAAAGGACACCTGCTGAAATTCCCTTTTCTAGACAACTGTTAAAGATACAGGAGCCCAGTCCTCCTTTCCATAGGGTCACCCTAGCTACGCATGTTTAGATAGGAAAAAAGTCCTACAACTCGAAGCATTCCCCAGCCGGCTGGGGAATGCTGGGAGTTGTAGGACTTTTTTTCCCCTGCCTAAACATGCATAGGCTTGCACCTTTAATGTCCTGTTGTGCGCATGTGTGGGTGTGGGTGTCCACCATGTGATGCTATGATTCCCCCCCCCCCACAAAGGGGCCATTTTGTTTTTTTTTTGCTTTCCTCGCTGGCTCTTCTCTTACCCCCCCCCCCCCCCGCCCTGCAAGCAAATCTTCTCTTTTAGGCCTGTCACGTCACAGTCCTCTAGTCAGTCAAACCTGTTTCACCAACCCCATTCAAAGGGGGAAAGAACACTCACAGATGTTACTCATCTCCCAAAGAACGTGTCTCAACAGCAGTACTGTATGGCAAGGAACCGCGAACGTTTCTTAACATCAATTGCACTGTGCAGATAATAGGCTCTGGTCCCTCCCTCCCTACCCCCTGCTCAAAGTTTCATTTAACTTAAAGCTTCCAATCTTTGGGGCTCCAGTGAGAGACAAATACAGAGCCGGGGTTCTCAGAGAGAGAGAGAGAGAGAGAGAGAGAGAGAGAGAGAGAGAGGTGCCTTCCCCCTGAAATAGGCAGGCCGTTTCCAGAGACACGGGTGCGCATGAGCGTCCCACTGGTCTCTTGAGCATCTACAGCTGAATACACATCAACTCACTGAGTTGATTGGCAGCGCTAATGACCAGTAGAACAACGTGACTGTTTCCCTGGGCCCTTGTCCCGCCTTTCCCCCTGCACATGAGGGGAAAAATACAGAGCTATGTGCGCCGCTTGGCTGGCTTTTATGGCAGGCCTGCACCTAAATTTGATGTCTTTCCAAGTTACCCTTGGAACCAGAGAACCCGTGACATATATACGGCTCGTTTAGAAGAAATAGTTCTTGGGCTGCCTGTCTGCATTTTACCAGGCTTGCCTGCTTAAAAGAAAAGGCTAACCCAGACAACCTGGAGAGAATTGGTTTCCCCCCCTCCCCTCAAAACACTTGACACCTTAAGGCTATGCGCAGAGCACAAAACCCAGGCCTTACACGAGGGAAACACCATTGCCAAGATGTCGTGAGTGGGAATGCACGGAAGGAGTGTAGACTTCACTTTATGTAGAAACAGGTTTCACTTCAGTTTTCACAGGCCAGGGGAGACTGCGCATCAGAGAAAACATATGGTCCACTCCATACAGCGTCAGTCCGTTTGGTTAATAGGACTAGGCGAGCGACGGGTTGGTTTTGGTTCTGGTTTCCAAGTAGCCAATTGATCCAGATTGGGTTGGGCGGATTTATTACGTGCAACCTCCGCTGACACTGACTGGATGCAGCGTGGAGAAAAATGGGGGCTTGGAGAATCTATTTGGCTGTGTGTGATCAGAGAGCTTTGAGGTCAGGCCTTGTATGGCTCTGTGTGTGATCGAGCGAGCGGGCGAGAGTGGAGTTCTCAGCACATCGGTCCCAACATGACCAGTGCTCTGTTGACGCTCCAAGTCTGGCTGACTGAGCTCTATGCTTGGACTTTGGCTCTTAGGACCGAGGCAGATGGGAGTTACAGTCCAAAACACATGGAGGGCACCGGGTTGAGAAAGACTGCTGTAGGTTGCAACTCCCAAACAGGGTTCCCTGGTGAGCAGCTGCGAAAACCGGAAGCGCCTTACTTCAGTTGCAGAGGGCAAAAGACCCCAGGGGCCAAAATTTCAAGCTGTCGGAAGTTTGGCCTGAATTCAGGTTGGCGGGGAAGGGAAATCGTGTCAGTGAATATTGAGAACTGCCATCTTGTCTTTCACATTTGGGATGTGGGGTGTGCCGTTTTCAGGGAAGGACCTTACTAAAGCTCCTCCCTCTGATTGGCAAGCAGCTGCTTTCGCTCTCCCCACCCCATTTCCAGCATGCCCCATTGAGGCGGTGGCTTACCAGCTAACTGGAGCAAGAAAGATCCATTAAGTTGCTCCAACGGTAGAGTGACCCCTATGGCAAGGAGGACAGGGCTCCTGTATCTTTAACAGTTGTACTGAGAAGGGAATTTCAGCAGGTGTCATTTGTAGGAATGCAGCACCTGGTGAAATCCCCTCTTCGTCCCAGCAGTTAAAGCTACAGGAGCCCTGCCTAATACGACCAGATACAAATGAGGGAAGGGCTCCTACAGCTTTAACTGTTGGGACGAAGAGGGAATTTCACCAGGTGCTGCATGCCTACAAACAACACCTGCTGAAATTCCCCTTCTTCTACAACTGTTAGGAGCCCTGTCCTCCTTTCCATAGGGTCACTCTATCCAATTGATTACACACACGCATGCACATGCCCCCTTTCCTGAAAATAACAGGAACGTCTCCCTCGATGTTGCAACCTGCAAATGAGGCCATGAAATTATGGGGATGGAGGGCGGCCTCAGCCCCAGCTCTGATCCCTAGCGTGCCCAGGAGGCAGGTTTGGGAAGGAGTCCTCCTGGGGAAAAAAATCCCAAAGAGACACTTATCGATTTGTTTTGCACCCTGCTTTTCTTCCTCTCCAAAAAGCCCGGGAGTCAACCACCCACTCGTTCCTGTCTGCCCCTTCTTGTTGACGGTGAGCCTATTTTTATATGTAATAACAGAGAGGTTCCAGGGCCCAGGCCTGCAGTTAAAGCACACCAAAGCCAGGATGCACGTGCTTAAACGGGGGGGGGGGGGGGGGGGAGATTGTCACACGGCCACCGAAGCGTGGGTTGGGCTGTGGCTTCCATGCCACCAAAACACCTTGTATGGCTTCCTCTGAGCCCTTTCAGATCAACGGTGTGAAACGGGCCCTGCTGGGTGCCCTGTTGCCCCCCCCCCCCCTGGTCAAAAACTCAAACACTGCAGCCGTCTCCGTTTGAAAACTGCCGGATTGAAAAATGGTGATCATTATATTTGCTCCAAAGCTGCATCTGGTCTTTTTGGAGGAGGGGACGGCGGTGGTGAGGGCATCCGCTGTGATCGCAAACAGTTTTCAATTAGAGTGGAGGGTGGCATCCTTGTTCTTGCCGGGGGGCGGGGGGGGGGGAAGGAAAGCAGATCATTGCGCTGGAATGGAGGGGGCGGCATTCCCCCCCACCTGATGGGCAGTCTCCGCAGGTCACGCACAAAATAGAACAGATGAGAATCAGAAGGAGGAAGAGAGAGAGACAGGAAGGAAGGAAATGTCCCCCATGCAATCTACAGATGGTTACATGCAAAGCGAGAAGGTGAGAGGTCCAAGTACCAGGTCAAAGGTTGCCTCGAGGGGTCGCTTCACTGATCGGACAGTTGGCGGAGTCTTAATTAGCAGGCAGCGAGCACATGGTGGTAATGAGCCAAGGGGGGGAAGAAGCACGAGAACAGAAAAACAGCAAGCAGAAGTGCCTCAAAAGGGAGAGAGCGACATGGTGGAGGAGGTGAAGAGAAACAAAAATAAAAATAACAATGAATGCATCATACAATATATTAAAAAACAGATGAGACATGCACAATGCAAGGGGACCTGAGACAACCGACTGGGCAGGAGGTTGCGTCCCTTGCTCTGTGTTTTGGGGGAAAGTCCCACTCTGTCCATGGAGCAGAGGGCACGGCAAGGTTTTCCCAGGGAGTTTGAAAACACGGGCGGTTCAAAGCTTACTGCAACGTTTCCCCCCCTGTTCTTTTTTGGGGGGGTAAAACACACACCTCTGTTTCCAGTCCTCATGGAATTGGGGGAGATGTTTCTATGCTCTCCCCCGCCCCCCCCCCCCCCCATCTTCTTAACTCTTCCTTTCAGAGCAATTCCCGCCAAACTATTTCCAAACCTAAAACCAGGGAAACGAAATGGCGCAAAATGGCTCAAAACAACATGAGCTGCAGAAAGGCGTAATTTTGATGGCATGGGGGTGGCAAAGTTGGAAGGGGGGGTACGCCCCTTGCTTGTCCTGCCCTTTCCCCAAGCACACAGGCTTGGAAAAAGGGAGGGGCGTAGCTCAGTGGTAGAGTCCCTGCTTGGCATGCAGAAGGTCCCAGGTTCGATCCCCGGCATCTCCAGGTAGGGCTGGAAAAACTCCTGCCTGAAAGCCTGGAGAGATGCTGCTGCCAGTCAGGGCCAGCAATATTGAACTAGATGGGCCCACGGTCTGACTCCATATAAAGCAGCTTCCTAGAATCTGGAGGGTGTGGGGAAACCCTACAAGAAAATTCACAAGCCCTTCAAACAATAGCAAGAAATAATGCAACTGGGGATTCCTGTGATTTCTAGGCCTTTATGTTCTAAGCCTTTTCATTGTTATTCCCCCCCCCCCCCCAAGCCTTGGTTTTCGGCCTTTCTACATTTGGGGGAGCTTTTTTCGCAGAGCCCTTGTTTGCCAAAGTTCCTCTGTGCCAGCCTTCGCCCATCTGCCGCCCTCCAGGTGTCTTAGACTACAACTCCCAGAATTCCTGCCTGTTAGGCATGCTGGCCGGGATGATGGGAGACGCTGTGGCTCAGAGATAAGAGCCCTTGCATGGCCTGCAGAAGGTCCCAGGTGCGATCCTCGGCAACATTTCCAGGTCGGGCTAGGAGATATTCCTGCCTGAAACCCTGGACAGCCGATGCTGCCAGCCCACGTTGGCAATACCGGGTTAGATGGACCAAGGAGTTGACTCCATATGAGGCATCCTCCTAGGTTTTTCATTGGCTTGAATGGAAAGCTTTCCCCGAGCAATGGCCAGAGGTAGTTTTTTTAGGGTTGAGCACAGAGACAGGAGGGCTAGCCCTTCTCCCACAAGCAGCGATCCTCCCCCGGAAGTCCCCTCCCCCACTTTGAAAATCCTAACTGCAGCATTGGGAAGAAGCAATTTTCCAAGGGGGCATCACAGTGCCTGTGAAAGGGGTGGTTCGTCTTCCCCTCCCCCGCAGCGAGGCCCTCCTGAAAATGCTGCATGGGTGAGGGTGGGGCAAAGGGGAGGCCACAGGCCGGGTGGGGAGACCCCGTTGTTTATATCTGGCCCGGGGATTTCCATCCCTGGTCCAGAGGGTTACAGCTTTGATTATCCTTGGGTACCATTTTTTGCCTGGTACAAGATACTAAAAGCAGAGAGCGTGTGCAACGAAAGTCAGATGGGCTGTGTTTTGCGTTCCTTTTATTGTATGTTTGTGTGCGTGTATGGGTTGATTATTTTGATATATAGTAGTTTTAAACTTTTACACTTTTATATTGTATTTTATCATCTGTATTTTATTGTTTTTGGTATTCTATGGCTTTAATTGTTGTGAACCAATTGGTCTTCAATGTTGTGGCTATAGGGTGGTATAAAAATTGAATAAATGAATTCATAAAAAAAATAAAGAAATACAACCTCTGCCAAGTATGATTGAGGCCTAAATTTTGAGAAAAAAATAGGAGTTGTCCTCTTAATCTTTTATTTCAAGTATACGTGCAAACCAGGTAGGGACGTATGAGAAATTTGTTTGGTTTTGATCGGGGGGCTGTCTTCATGGCGCTGTGTTGGCGCCGCTTCCCTCTCAAACCCCGCGCTTTCCCTCTCCTGGGGTGGCATCGGGTAATCCCGACACCTAGGAGGAAGCATGGAGCGTCTGGGTGGCTGGTTGCCTTCCACCAGGCTCCGCCTCAGGTTGACCCCGGAGCAATGTCACAGCAGAAGTGCCATATTGACGGCGCCCTGTTTGAAAAAGTTGGGGTAAATCCATCGCAGGAAAGTCCCGCGGTGGCTGCAAAGCTGTGTTCTACAGCCACCGCGGGGCTTTCCCTGTGTATAGACAACCCCCAGGTTAAATCCAGTTCACACTTTCCAGACCGAACACAGACTTGAATGCAATCTGCAGTCAAAGCCCGTATATTTCTGAGCTTGCAATGTGATTCGTGTTCAACAGCATGTCTACGTTTGAAAAAATGCCTATGAAAAATGTGCTGAAACATTTTGAAAAATGTGCTGAAACCTGCTTTAATCAATGGGAGACAAATGTGTCAATTTTTAAAAATACGCTCGAACTTTCATGCGGAAAGAAAAAGAACAAAGATTGCAATTTGACGCAGATATGAAACGGGATGCGCTTCAAAGTGGAATTTGGGGAATTTTGCCAAACTTTTGCTTATACATGCATCCCTCAAATCAGCTTTGTAAACAGCCGCTCGCATATAACCATGTGGGGCGAATCAAAATTGCATTTGGGCAAAGCATTTTAGGAGAATTTCTTTCTCCCCTTTTCTTTCTCCCCAATGTGCCACCAATGGCTAATCCACAGGCACATCTGGGCAGACAGGGGGTGGGGGTGGGTGGGTGTCATTTTTGTTTTCAGTGGGCCTGCAACATCTGTGGACCTGTTTCCAAGTCTCCAAACTCGAGAAGTACAATACAAGCAAGATGCCTTGCAAAGAAAGAAAGGAAGAAAGAAACGGTTAATGAATAATGCACGGCTATTTGGGTGGCAAAGCCTTGGTGACAAACGATCGATAAATATTTTAAGCAGGCTGGTAATAAGGCAAGTTAGGTTGATGCCGGAAAGGGACGGCATGAATTAAAGATGTACCGAGGGTGCCAATGTTAAAATGTCAGGAATTACGCCTGATTAACAAAGAGCCTTGGAGCGGATTGTTCCAAAGGTACATTCTGGGTAAAAGTGCTCAGACTCAAGTGTCGGTCATTAAGACATGATCCTTTTAAAGAAAAAGAAGTATCATGGTGACATGGTCCTCGCTGAACACCTTGCTGATAAACAGAGGCGGTGTTGAGGTGAGTATTACGGCACAAATTGGTTCACGGGAGCTTCACTGCAATGCTCAATTTCTCTTACATTCATCGAATTGTTTTTATATTTGCCTTTTTGCGTTGATACATTGGTAGCTAATTGTTTTATCTCTCTCAAAGTTCATGTTTATTGTGAGCTGCTTTGCATACAGTTGACTTAGAAAAGCGGCGTATCAATGTACTGTTCAATAAATAGCATTGCTTTTTGCTTGTCTTCAAACTAATGCCTGATGACTCTGAATTCTAGTGCAATGAGAGGGTGAAAATTGTCTCTTTCTCCACACGCCATTTTATAAACCTTTCATGGAATCACAGAATTGTAGAGTTGGAAGGGGCCTATAAGGCCGTTGAGTCCAACCCCTTGCTCAATGCAGGAATCCACCTTAAAGCATCCCTGACAGATGGCTGTCTTGAAGGCCTCTAGTGTGGGAGAGCCCACGACCTCCCTAGGTCATGGGTTCCATTGTCGTACTGCTCTAACAGTCAGGAAGTTTTTCCTGATGTCTAGACGAAATCTGGCTGCCTGTCACTTGAAACCATGATTCCATGATAAAGGGCTCAAGTTACAGGAAGCCGGATTCCAGCTGGACATCAGGAAAAACTTTCATTACGTCCCGCCCTCTCATTAGCCGCCTTTCCCCCTCAACTTCAACCCCCCCAAATCTTGCATGGAAGGAGCCCCCTTACAAAAAAGGGCTTTGTTGCCATGGGTATCTGGCTGGCCCCGTGCAAATGGAATGCTGGACGAGATGAGCCTTTGGTCTGATCCAGCAGGCCTCGTCTTACGTCTGTGAACTTCCTGGGCAATGATAGATCCTGCGGGGAGAATTCTGTGCCAGTTTTATTTATTTCTCAACTCCGGCGTCTATTGCCTGAAGGGGGATTATTTAGGGCTTTCTTTAAGCAGCCATTGCTGGGCAAGGAAGGCTTCTGGCCCGTGGGCCTTGGGAGCATAATGTGTTGGAGTTGACGCAGGGCCGCTTTATCAACAGTCCTTTAGGGCCACAGCCCAATGCATGCTTACAAGGCAGTAACCTGCGCCGAAATCCCTCTAAAAGCCACATTCGGGCAACAGCTATATGAAGATCAACAAAAATATCCCGAAAGAGTGAGCAAGCCCTTGAGTTTTCAGGAAGTCTATTTAAGCAAAATAATAATAATAATAAAAAAATGGGAGATCCGGAGGGGGAGATAGAGAGAAAAAGCTGGGCATGATGGGACCCCACCCACCCCAGTTTATTTTTAATATGGAGGGCACGAGATGTTACGCAGACTAAGGGTGCAATCCTGTGCATGTTTAGACAGAAAAAAAGTTCTACCACTGCAAAAGTCCTACAAAGTTGGCTGGGGAATGTTGGAATTGTAGAATGGAGGGTTATTTTTTTCCCCCTGTGGGGAGGACTGCGCATGAACTAGATTTGGGATGTCCTAGGTGTGAAGGAGATTTCAGTTTGCACCCAGAGCTGGAAGGACAAAGAAGGGCTCTTCGTGTTACCAGTCACAAAGCACTGTGCAGTAATCCCGTCATTCTTTCCTTAATGCATTTTCTGTGGTTAGAAGAAGAGCCTACTCTGGAAGCTGATCTTGGAAATCCCTGAAATCCGCAGGACCTTCTTCCGAGTAAGCATATGCACACGATGGGGAAGTTTTTGACGGGATGGGACGGATCATTCTAAACTTTACAATCCAGTGGCCATCTTCCCCAGCCTGGTGCCCTTCAGAGGTATTAGGCTGCAACACCCATCATTCCCAGCCAGCATGGCCAATGGCATGGGGATGATGGGTATTGAAGTCCAACACTTTTGGAGGGCACTGGGTTGGGGAAAGCTGTTCAAAGGCTATTCAAAGGGGCGGGGAGGGCTTCAGGCGCCCCTTCCTTTCTGTGTGGGGCAAACACTCAATATTTAGCAATACCTTTGCTGGAGGTTGTTCTCTTACCATTGCGGCTGCAGCATTTTGATTCACCTGGTGTTGAGCTGCCTTGATTTTGGCTTGCAGGTGTGCAGGTGGATGGAAGTACTTGCATTTCTCCCTAGAACACCGCCCTTTGATGTAATCCATGCAAACCGTAACAGTGTTCTCGTTGGTGTCTATCATGGCGATATCGACCGGGTGAGCGTAACGACAATCGTTCTCGCCACGTGTGCAATTTCCACGCTGGAACTCTCGGCACACCTGGAAAGAAAGCCGTGTTATTCAAACAAGGAAATCCAGCATTTCCCCCACCCCTTCGGTGGGCCTGCCCAGACAACACGCTAAGCCATGGTTCGGCCACTAACCCTTTTGCAGGAAATAGTTAGAGAGCGTGTTTAAACCATGGTTGTAGAGCCACCATATTTAGGAATGGCTCACCCAGCCCGCTAAGTCATGGTTCGCACGACACGTTAAGCCATAATGTTTAGCTCAAAATGCTTAACCACCGAGGCTTAGCGGGGCTGTCTGAATAGGGTCACTATCAACGCAAAAGGGTCAGGAAAGGACAGGGGGACATCGAATCCCAGCTCCCTGACCTATCCAAGGGTCACTTTTCATCTCATGGTGAGAACTAGTGTGGTGTAGCGGATACAGTAATTTTGGTCCTTTGGGCACTCCGTAGCCACTATGGATGCCATTCCCCGCTCCTGCACCATTTAAAAATAATAATACTTGGGGGAGGCTTATGTGGCTCTGTGGCCCACCTCTGCCTTAGACAATACTTTTAAACTCAGAGGATGGCAACAAGGGAGAGGGCCTTTGTTGTGATGGCCCCTGAATTATGAAACGATCTCCCCAATGAGACCCGCCTGGTGCCAACGTTGTTATCTTTTCGGTGCCAGGTCAAGACTTTCTTTTTCTCCCAGGCATTTAACAGCTTATGTTGAGTTTTTAACTGAGTTTTTGGCCTGGCTGAGAGTTTAAAACTCTTGTAAACGTTAGCTGTTTTTTATGTTTTTATGTTTTTTAAATTTTGTATATTGATTTTTAATGTTCAGTCTTTTAATCTTTGCCAACCGCCCAGAGAGATTTGGCTATGGGGCGGTATATAAATGTAAATAATAATAATAATAATAATAACAACAACAATTACAACAACAATAATAACAATAACAACTTCCTTCAACCGACAGAAGCAATATCACAACTAAAAAAAGCGCCCTTCATTTCTCTTTCTTCTTGGAATTGGTAGCTGCTGAAACAATAACGCAGGCATCTCTTCAGGCATATAGAATTACAGATTCTTGTATCCTGTGCTAGCCCTTCAGAGACCTAGGATGGCAAGCGAGGAGGCTTGGCCGGAAGAAGAAAAAACCCAGCTGGGATCTCCTGCTCGTGTCAACAAAGTTTGTTGATTCAAAAATGAGAGCCCTGAATCAACAACCTCTTGCTGTAGGATTTCCTTGGTTTTGCAAACAAGTCCTCGGCATTTGACGTCAGGTAGAGGCGGTTCCACTCTATTAACCTCACTCCCAGGGGCTTTTCCGACTGAACTGGTGACCCTTGACTCTATTATCCGCCATAAAAAAACCTCGGCATAGGCTAGGCGACAGAAGCCGAGAAGCAATTTTAGACAAGCGTTGATCTCAAACTTATAAAAAGGACAATGCTGACTCCCAACGTCAATAAAATCGGTCTCAAGAGCTTCCTCGTCTTTCAGCTGGGAGGTCAAATGGTCGGCACGCTTCGTGGTGTCAACACAGAACCAATATAAAGGAAACTTTAAAGAATGGAGAATCGGTTCCACGTTCCAATACAGGCAGGGGTTCAAAATCCTGCCTTGACTCATGTCTCCAACCAATTCCCCAGTGCACCCAATCAAGGTCAAACACCCCTCTTTCCATTGACTAAGGCAACTTTTATTATCCAAGACAGTGGAAATACCTCCAATTTATCTGTCCTCATCAGTTTCTGTCCAGCAGAGCCTCCCGGTACTGAAACAGCCGGGTTCCCGGACATCAAGACGGGTGCATTTGGCAAAAGCTCTGCAGGAACCAAGCCCATTCCAGGAGAAACATGACCTAAGTAGGGACTAAACGCCATGGTGGGGCTAGTTGCAAGCGAAGGAGTCACAGCAAATGTCGTCTGTTGGGTAAAGCGGGAGACAAAGGACACGGGGATTAGCATGGCGCTTGGCCTCGGCACGTGTTGATACACCTTGACCCCCCACCCCCATCTTTGGAAATGATTCCTTTAATCACACCGGCTGAGAAGAGAACTCCAGTTCCCAGTCAATTAATTTGCTGCCGTTTGCTTGGGATCCTCGCCTCCCTCTTCATTGATCCGAGAGTACGCAGCACATTTCAAGCACACGGCATCTTCATTGGTATGGACACACAACAGCCACGATCGTTAAGAGCGTAATGACACAATTAAGGAGGCACCTTTGGGCAATTAACACAGCCCCCCCCCCAAACACCAACAGAAACGGAGGGACCTGGCCAATTCTGGACACAAGATGCATTGCAATGAGCCACTGAGGGCTTTCACGACTCAGGCAAAGGGCTCTCGTGCTTAATGTTTTAAATTATTTGTGTATAAATCAAAACAGTGCTTCGATTCAAGCACAACTCATTATTTAAACGCATAAAGCAGACTTCCCTAACCTGATACCCTCCAGATGTTGGGAGTTGTAGGACAAGATATCTGAGAAGGGTGCCAGGTTGCAAAAATGCACTCAATAAAACTTGACAAAAACATTGATAAGGAAAAACATTAGAACACAATTAAAACAGTAAGAAAGGAAAAACGACGCCCAACGCAACAGACTGAAGGCTTGCTTGGATAAAGCGCTCTTTGTTTGCCAGTGGAAGGCCATCAGGAAGGGAGTGAACCTATCCTCCCTTGGTAGCGAGTTCCACAGCAGAGAGCAGCCACCAAGAAGGCCATCTTTTGCGTGGCCACCAAAAATGACTCTGAAGCTAGTGGTCTCCAAAGAAGGGCCTCTCCTGAAGATCTTAAGAACTGGGCAGGCTTGTATGGGAGAAGGCAGTCTTTCTGATCCCAAGCTCATCCCACTTTGCCCACCCTGCCTTAAAACTCTCTTTAATGGCTTCTTAGGCCCTTTCTACACCTACAGGTGTAGAGGGAGGGGCGACGATCCCGGACGTACCTGCTTCTGGGATTGTCGCTCCAGATCCGCACAGTAAGCGTGACGCCCCGGGAAGGAGGGACATCGCGCTGTTACGCCCGCCATTTTGGTTTACAAAAAAAAAAAGGCACAGGGAGTGTTGCGCAGCGGAATAGGTAAGGGGAACCCCCCCATGTGCACCCCCCGCCATCCTGGGGATGGCGGAATTGCTGTCTGTCTCCCTCACCCATGGGAATGGAGCCACCCCGAGTGGCTCCGTGCCCATTTCATGACCAGGGATGGCAGAAACATCAGGATATTCATGGTTTCCGCTATCCCGGGCTTTCCCCTGGGTAGTCCCCGTTTGCTCCAGGGACTATATCAGTCAATTAAATGCTGCCATCCTAATTGGAGATTTGCTTTCACCTTCCAATTTATGAGTTTGACAATACCTCAAATTCAGGCATATAGCCCTGTTTGGGAACCAGCGGTGTAGCACCGTGGTACCAGCTCCTGCTGATCAAGCTACTGCTGCATTTTGCCTATAGTTGTGTCCATTGCAAAGACAAACATCCATAAGGAAGTGGATGAATACATTGGGGAACTGGAGGAAGAAAGATTCTACTGAGCCTCCATCTCCGGACTCAAAGTAGCAGTGGGACTGAAAGCAAGTTGTAATACTCTGAATTACTTAGCTCTCCGCCCCACCCAACATGAGCACAGAGGACTCAAACCAGTTCTGAAGCGCTGAACGGTTTTCCTTTTGTACAAGTGCTGGCGGTTACTAAAGCGCCCGGCCTACTTCTGCCAGTATTTCAATTGCTCGGTCTATTTTAAGGCCTTGGTAACCCGGTCATGGCTAATTGCGTTAGGCCAAATCCTGACAGGCTCACAGGGGCTCAAACCTTTCGAAGGCCACCTGAGCTCACGGAGGTCTGGTGTGTTAAATCACTGTGCCGCCTTCGTAGAAGTGTGTGGGTTGTTTTTTGGGTGGGGGGGCCGGGTAGGTGGGATTGTGTCACCCTCGAATTTTAGACCAACTTCCCTACAGAGGTTTGGTTGCCGCCTTGTTCGTGTCTTGGGAATGAAAACTTCGTGTCTGCTCGCAAGATGTGTGAACATGCCCTGTTCAAAGCCCCAACCCCGAGCAAGCACATGCCCGACGAAAATATTTGCAAATGGTCAAACGCGTGTTCGTCTCATTCTCAATTCGGCTTCGATTCCTGCAAATTTCCTCATTTTCACTAATTTGTTCTGTGGGCTGAATGAGTCATGCTTTAGTCCTGTTATCCGACGCAATTTGCACAAGCTTCCGAGTGTACCTGGGCGTCTTTTGCAGCCCATCACAAACAGCAGCTTTCAGAATGCCTTTCACCGCAGCCCAGGAATTAACCCATTGTTGAAACTCCACAGGCGGGTTCGCACGTCGCAACAACCCGGGTGTTTTTCAAACCCTGAGTTGTTGAGAACGAGCAGGAACAAGCATCGAGGGGCCCGGGCTCCGTGGCATGCAGAAGATCTCAGATTCAAGCTCCGGCATCTCCAGGTAGGTCTGGATTTTTTTAAAAAAATTTTTTTTTGCCTGAAACACTGGAGAGCTGCTGCCAATCCGTGTCAAGAATACTAGGTTCGATGGGCCTAGGGTCTGACTTGGCATAAGGCAGATTCCTGCATTCTTATATGTCAGCTCCCACCATCCGGTCACTCCAGCTGCATGCGAGAGAAGTTAAGCGACCCAGAAATGTTTAGTGTGATGTCTGAAATGGGAATTTGGGTTGTTGGGGAGAGAGAACCCAGAGCCGGAACCCACGCCTTAAATAGTTCAGATGTCACACTAAACAACCCAGGGATGGAGCGACCGAACTGCAGGAGCCAGCCTGCTCGCTGGATCCTGCTTGTTCACAACAACCCAAGGTATGAAAAAAACCAGGGTTGTTGTGAGTTATGAACCAGGCCTATCCAATGTCAGTCCCATTCATTTCAATGGGTCTACTCTAAGTAGGAGTAACACTGGATGTAACCCCATGAGCCCCAAATCATGGTTTGGAGAAGAAGGCATATCTAAGCTAGAAGGTGGGTCGGTAGACCGCTGACTCTCTGGTTCAAGAAAGGACAATGAACTGAGGGAGGGAAGGGATGGCTGTGGAGAGAGATCATCTCATCCAGGAAACACACCCTGACAGCTGTAACTTGTGGTCCTGAGATGCTGAGTCAGGCTGCTTCCAGACGGAGGGCTCCTAGTGCTAACAATCAAAAGTCCGTGTGCTGCTATTCTGTCTGCTCCTCCTTAAAGAGACTTTTTCCGCTAAGAGAAAAAGGCGGGGAAAGCGGGGGGGGGGGGGGGAGGGAGAAGCAGGGGGGTTACAAATTGAAGAGGGCATTCTCTGGGCCCCCTACGAATGAGGCAGGGCGACTGCACATTAAAAGCCTCATCTGGAAGCATCCTGGGCAATTCTGATCCCTGGAATTTAGCCAGATGATGCAGGCATAAATGGATGCCTTTGCCCTGGACGCTTCTTCTGGCCCAGTGACATCGACAAACACTGGGTAGCGTGCAGCCGTCCGTCCAGCAATACTCTTGAAAGGTATCGACCCCATTCTTGATTCGCCCCTTAGGGGCAGTCCAAGACAAAGCTATCTTTCCTACAGGAGTAGCTCAAGTTCTGCTTTTAAACTTCCGTTGTCCTGTTCCCACATGCTGACAAAAGACATAGCACCGTGGGTTGTTTTTCTTAATCATGGTTGATTGTTTCATCTGAATACTTAAACCAGAGGCCCATCAGCCACATCCCTGGAGGGCCCGGGTTCTAATCTGGTTACGCCCCCTTTCCTACATCACCGGGTGGTTCACATTTCCCCCTAAGTGCTAATTGTTTGGTGGTTTACTGGTTTTGGCATGTCTTTCTCCCCCATGCCCCTCGTCTAATAGGATTAACTGCTTCTCCTATCGAGACAGGTTCATCTTGATAAGCTGAACCATAGTTTCACTGTACTTGGGAGATCTTGACCAGGGTTAAGGAAACAAACCATGATTAGTGTTAATCATGGTTAAGTTTTATATTTTCACTGGGCTACTGTGTATGTAGGATGCCAAAACAGCTGAGTAGGTAGAAGACTGCCAGTTATTTTTTAAAAAATGGTAACATAAACAAACTAAGAATTCTAAAACATATTGCACATTTTATAAAATGCAGTGAAAATGATTAATCAGCAGCCATCAGCATCTGTCTTCTCTTAGTTGGAAATAGCTATTTTTATGGGACCCACTTACAAACTAGCCATAGTATCTTCTTAAAAGTATTGATAAAGCAAAAATGGAAATCAATACACAGCATTATCAGTTTGATTAATATCAAAATATTTGCTCTTAACATGGATTGCAAGCAAGGAATAAATAAATCACTTATAGGACACCACCTAGGATGTGCCTGTGGTTCCTTGCCTATAAATGGTATTAGGTCCAGAATTTAATAATAATAATAATAATAATAATAATAATAATAATATTATTTGTAGCCCACCTCTCCCTCCGGATCGAGGCGGGGAACAACAACAATATAAAACATAAAAATCACAACAGTTAAAAAAAATTTAAAAACAAGAGAAAAATACAACATTAAAAACATCTTAAAATTCATCTGGATAGGCCTGTCGGAAGAGGACAGTCTTCATGACTCTCTTAAATTCATGAAGACTGTCAATTTGTCTAACCTCCTCCGACAGACCATTCCATAGTCTGGGAGCGATGGAAGAGAAGGTCCTCTGGGTAACACCCGCCAGCCTAGTTCTGACTGGCTTGAGTAAGTTCTTCCCAGAGGACCTAAGTATGCGGGGCGGATTGTACGGGAGAAGGCGATCCCGTAGGTACCCTGGACCCAAACCATGTAGGGCTTTAAAGGTAATAACCAACACTTTATACTTCGCCCGGAAACTGATTGGCAGCCAGTGAAGCGATTTTAAAACTGGTGTAATGTGATCACCCCTAGGTGTACCGGTGACCAACCTGGCTGCCATATTTTGAACAAGCTGAAGTTTCCGGACTAGGCACAAAATCATTCCATGATTCAGCATGTTAATTCACACTGTCCAAACTATTCCGCATGAAATTTCCCTTCCCCTTCCTTTTTGGCATTAACTATAGAGTACCATGACATCCATGCCAAGGTTAACCCTAACCATGGCTAGTTTTAACCATGGCTAGTTTCACCTTGGTTAGCGTTAATCTTGGTGCAATGCTATCTGTGAGTTGCGAGGTGCCCCCACTCTACCAAGACGAGAGTATTATTTCAGAAACTTACAATTGGCTGTAGTTGCGCTCCAGGTAGCATGAACTGCATTTGCTGCGCAAACATGGCTGCCGCGGTCTTTTGCTGAATCAGGTTGTTGCGTCCGTTGATTTCGAGTTGCGTTTTTAAGTGCGGCGGAGGGTGAAGGTATTTGCAGTTTTCTCGAGTGCACCGGCCCTAGGGGAGGAGTACCGAAAGAAATCATGAAAAATCTGGGCCAACGGAGTGAGAGCTGGCGATACCAGGATAAAATGGATTATTCAACAAGGGGAGAGGAAATGTATGTCGCTGCTCTGTTACATCCTACACGATGCATAAGCACGGAGTCTGCCAAGGAAGAGGCAAGCTCGGTTTCTGAATGATGTCAACACAATTCTTTTTTCCTAAACAAATGTTTCCGATAAGGAGGTTATTCATTCCGTAGATTTGTATTCCCCCAACCAACCTAGAGCAGCAAAGGTGTCTCTCTATGCCCTGGATTTTATCCTCTCAACAACCCTGTGAGGCAGTTTAGGCCGAGAAACAGGGACCAGGCTGCTATGTAAATGCAGGACTTGCTCCTAACTCAGAAAACCTGACAGTTTAGGTGTGAATACAGTGAAATTCCTGCAAATCAACAGCTTGCAAGTGTGAAGTGCATTTCTGCCTTGTATCAGGGCAGGCATGGTCCATCAATCCCAGTTTTGTTGACACTGACTGGCAGCGGCTCTCTGGGATTTCAGACAAGGGTTTTTCCCAATCCAACTTGGAGATTCTGGGGATCGAACCTGGAATCGTTTGCGTGCAGAGCAGAGGTCTACCGTCGAGCTGTGACCTTTCCCTTAAGACAGCTGTGGGCAATTCCAGGCGGTCCAGGGGCAAGCCCTTCCCACTTGGGCCCCTCCCCCTCGTGGGCCACACCCTTGCTATAGTGGTGGACAACAACAACAAAATTTGCTTGAAAGCAAGCTACATTTTCCTTATTAAGTCCCTGCACTTCGACACCGAATTTTGGCAGCAAACAAAACTTTTTCTCCCTCCCCATTTGTTTTAGAGGTGACGGGGGTGGTGAGGACTGCATGTTGCCCACCCCCCTGCCTTAAGACCCTGGAAGCTGCTTTATACAGAGTCAGACCACGGGTCCATCTAGCTCAGTAGTGTCAACACTGACCGGCAGCATGAATTCTCCAGGGTTTCAGGCAGGATCTTTCACAGCCAAACTTGGGAGATACCAGGGACTGAAGAGGAGACCTCCCATGCGCGAAGAATGGACTCTACACTGAGCTACATACAGCCTTTCCTCAAAAGAGGAAATGACGGAATCAGGTAGCAAAGCTGACGAACATCCTCTCCAAACACGCGTCTAAAATTAGGCACATTCAGAAATACACAAGTCAAAAGGATCTTTGAACGTTGGCCATGGCCCATCTTGGCAGATTTGTCCAATGATGCACTCCCCCTCCTCCCGAAGGGGGCTATTTTATTGAAAACACAGGCATACAAAATGTAGGCAATGATTACTCCGAGTTTTGGCTGGTTGGCATTCAGGATGGAATGAAAAAGTACAGATATGACTGACAGTCCGAAGCAGATGAAGGACACACGGCAGAAAATAAAATGTGGACGTCCCTGGGCAAGGTTCAAACAGCAGGGAAATTAGCTCAGAGGCCCGTCTGGTGTCTAAACCGAGGGCTACTGCGCATGGATCATTAGGCTGCCGACGGGCGCCATGGGTCTGGACCTAAGTGAGTTGAAAAGACAGGGCTAGGCAAAGCCTAGAGCTGTTGGGGGGGGGGGAGAGAAGGGAAAAGGCATGGTGGTTGAGGGCTGGCAAAGCAGGGGAGAAAAAATGGGCTTATGGTGGTCAGCCTCTGGCCACGGGTGAAACGCAGCAGCCGGCTCTTGCCCAAATCCCCATGGCAAGGGAGGAGGGCAGAATGACTGGGGCAGCTCAATGCAGAACACTCACGGCTCTTTCCAGCGCCTGGTGCGCCGCCCCACTTCTCCCCCATTTCCTCTGCCGGGCCTTTGCTGTGCCCAACTGGAATAAAAAAGACGCCAGATGATCTCGTGCGTTGCCAAGATCTCCTAGGGGATTTCGGCAACCGCCAGGGGGGCCAGGTCTGGAGGGGAAGCAAGGACAGGGAGCGTGCACAAATATGCCCTGTCACTTGAAGTGGTATAGCCTAGCTTCAGGACTCTACCACTTTATTCCCACCCTCTCCCCCTCCCGGTCTGTATTCTGCAAAGGCTGCCCCCTCCCCAGGGCAGTTGCCTACAAACACAGCACATCTGTCCAGAAGGGCTAGCGAGCCCCACCCTTGCAAAAAACAAAAATCTGCACCTCGTCTCAAGGCCCCTCCACCCAAGAGAATATTTACAAAGGTCTGGAGCGCTGTCTGCAGAGCCCTTTCAGCTGAGGCATGGACTGGACACGCAAGGCCTCTGCTCGGGGGGTCACTGTGCCTTTCGTACCAAATTTAGAATAAATCTGCTTGGATGTTTTTGCAGTTACAGGAATGTAAGGGGAGGTGGCGGGGAGGGGGGGCGGAGAGAGGGAGAAATATGCTACCGTCTTCCCAGGCGGTCTGATAACCGAGCCAAGATTGCACTGAGAAATGCGTTGTTTCAATTGGCGTTTCTGCAGAGCATTGAATCTGCTCGAGGGTCATGTGTGTACAGAGGGCCAGCGGGGTGGGGGTGGGGAGCAGACTGAGAGGTGGGGCGATTTGGATACTTTCAATTGGAAGCAACGTGTTCACTAGAAGGTGCTAAAGTATTCAGGATGGAGAGAGGCCTGCAGTTCCTTCCTTTAACTGACTTCTCTCTCTGCCTGACATTCTCCCTCCATTTCACCAATCATCATCATCATCATCATCATCATCATCATCATCATCTGCTGCTTTGGAGAGCCCAGGGCCCGATGGTGCAGTGCAGCGCACGCCCAGTTTAAGAGAGATTTCGGGGAGCAGGGAGGCAAAGGATTTATCTTCCCTGTCAGCCAGAGACCTTGGGGAACCGCGGCCGGCGTGAGCCGATGGAACTGGTTGGACGGCCCACCACTTGGGAAGGCCGCTTCCGCTTTGACACTTGGAAGGGGACAGCAAGTACGATTCCGGGCAAGCGAGAGGAGCTGCCCAAGCTGCGTTTCTGAAAGGGCTCTTGTTACATTCTGATCATATTTGTGGCATGCGTCAATTTAAAAGCGAACAGCTCAGAGGCACATCGTATTCCCAAGACCGAATATGAACAAATTATTCCACAAGCTCTCTCCGGCTCAGTTTTCCTCTCTCAAAAATATCAGTCGGCTCGTCTTCTGGAGTGTAACACATATGCAGGCAGGCACAGCTACACGCCCTGTTAATGCTGCTGTCGAACGATTATTCCATGGTAAATGGAACAGCAGTATGGGCCCTGTTTCCCGTTTCATATGTTGAAAGGTAGCCTGTAGCGCAGCCTCACCAACCTGGCACTCTCCAGATGGGTTAGACTATGACTCCCATCCTCCCCATCCAGCACTATGGGTGTTGTGGTCCAACTCATCTATAGGGCAGTAAATTGGGGAAGGGTGATCTAAATCATCAGGAAAGAGGGGGTCCCCCTCTCTGACGTATCCCTGTTATATAAATACCTTTAATATTTATATTACTTGTATTTAGGGAAGGGGAAAGGATAGCTGGAGTGGTGTATCAAAAACGGGGTGGGGAGAGGTAAGAGCAAACCCTCTGGAATAATCCTGCAATGCCCCTCACTTCCAAAATGTCCAGGTCAGGTTGCACCTCTAGACCAAGAGCCGTGCTGGATCAGACCAAGGGTCCATCTAGTCCAGCATTCTGTTCACACAGCGGCCGACCCGATGCTCCAAGGGGAAACCCACAAGCAGGACATGACTGCAACAGCAGCCTCCCACCCATGTTCCTCAGCAACGGGTGTACACAGGCTTACTGCTTCTGATACTGCCACGAGTAGCGGAAAAAATAAAAGAGTCTTGTGGCACCTCAGTCGCCAGTGATTATCGTAGGAGTCAATCATCCCGTTAAGAGTATTTCTGCATACATCTCTTATCAACCCCCTGGAGAAAGCCTTGAAAAACAACACAGGCCGAAACGCGTCGGGCTTGGAAATAAAGTATCCTAGCAGTCTGAGAACCGGCTTCTGTCCTTTTTTTTTTGCCCTGAGTTGGATGCTCTCCTCCTTTTAGTTTTTTGGCACCTTAAGACGAACATATTTATCTTGGCATAAACATTCATGGTGGACACTGCCCACTTCCATCAGATGCATGAAGTGTTGACCACAACTTGGAAGACTCATATTCATACGCTGTGTGTGTGTAAGGACATCAGAAGAGCCCTGAGGCTGGATCAGGCCAAGGGTTCGTCTAGTCCAGCACTCTGTCCACACAGGGGCCGACCAACTGACCACAGGGAACCTACAAGCAGGACATGTGTGTAACAGCACCCTCTCGCCCATGTTCCCCAGCAACTGGTGTACATAGGCATACTGCCTCTGATACTGGAGGTATCACATAGCCATCAGGACTAGTAGCCACTGATAGCCTTCTCCTCCAGGAATTTATCCAACCCCCCCTTGAAAGCCATCCAAATTGGTGGCCATCCCTACGTCTTGGGGTAGCGAATTCCATAGTTTAACTATGTGCTGTGTGAAGAAGTCCCTCCTTTTATCTGTCCTAAATCTCCCACTGTATTGTAGTATTTCTTGAGAGGGAGAAAAATGTTCCCCTCTCCACCCCATGCATCATTTTGTATACCTCTATCAGGTCTCCCCTGAGCCTCCTTTTTTCCAAGCTAAACCATCCCAGCTCTTGTAACCTTCCCTCGTAGGGGAGAAGCTCCAGACCTTGATCTTCTCAGTTGGCCTTTTCTCAGCCCCAGTGACGCAAAAGGCACAAACAGTGACGAATACCATCATGGCTGCCATTCATCAAACATCGTTGGGTCATAACACAGACATCACAGGAATGGAGAAACAGAAATCTGGAGTCGTTCTTACATCGCTCATATACACACACGCAAACACACATGCACACACCTCCATTGCAAATCTCATAATCCAATTCCACAACTCCCCGCTAGATTGAATCTCCCCTCAAGGTCACCTGGGGATGCCCGTGCCTCCGACCTTCCTCAAGCTGCCTACATCCGACGTGTGCGCCGAACATTGCAGCCAAGGAGACAGCCTGCAGCATGCAGACAGAGAAGCGGAGAACATTCAGGCCCCAGAGAATAAACGCTGAAGCACCACATTCATGAATACAAATAGCCATTATCATTGCTGCTGCCGCTGCTATTGCAGTGTGTTTGGCCATCCCGATCCCATGACTCCAGTCCCACACTAAGCCAGAGATTTTAAGGGAGCCCAGCCCTTTGCTATGCCTTTTGGGATAGATATACTCTAGGCTGACCATCCCAACAGTTAAAGTTGCAGGGGCCCTGCCTTCTTTTGTATCTGGTCACTCTAGTATAGTGCCTGCACCTTTAACAGTTGTGATGAGGAGGGAATTTCACCAGTAACTAATTGCATACAAATGACTCTGGCTGAAATTCTCTTTTCTCTACAACTGTTAAAGTTACATGAGCCCTGACCTGGATTTTATCTGGTCACCCTAATATACTCCAGGGATAAACCAGGCAGGGTGGGGGAGATCATAGAATCACAGAACAGTAGAGTTGGGCCTATGAGGCCATCGAGTCCAACCCCCTGCTCAATACAGACATCCACCTTAAAGCATACCTGACAGATGGCTGTTTTGAAGGCCTCTAGGTGGGAGAGTCCACGACCTCTCTAGGTCATTGGCTCCACTGTCGTACTGCTCGAGCAGTCAGGAAGTTTTTCCTGATGACCAGATGGAATCTGGCTTCCTGTAACTTGAGCCCATGATTCCGCATCCTGCTCTCTGGGATGATTGAGAAGAGATCCTGGCCCTCCTCCGTGTGACATTTCAAGTATTTGAAGAGTGCTATCATGTCTCCCCTCAATCTTCTCTTCTCCAGGCTAAACATGCCCAGTTCTTTCAGTCTATCCTTATAGGGCTTTGTTCAGAACAGTTCAGGGTCCCGAAAAGTTCAGGATCCTGGACTCTGCAGCACAATTGAACGTTATTGTCACTGCTGTTAATAGTACTTATTCATATCCTGCCATCTGTATCGTGATGTGCAAAGCATAGGCAGACAGGTCCCCGCCCCAAGGGGCATGCAATCTAAAGTTCGGTATAGGAGGAAGCAACAAGGAAGAGAAGAGCAACGGAGGCTGGGATAAACAGAGGAAGATTATACAATTACCGCCGCCACACGTACTTGGGGTTAGCGGGCATTACTTCTGGGTAAATGTGAATAGGATACTTTTAGGTGAGCTACCTTGGAAGGGGCTTTACCCAAAAAGGAGGCTGAAGCTTACTTAAAAGATGCTCTGTAAATTTCAGAGTTATGCTGAATAATACAACCTTATATGCTAAGTGATACAAATTATGTTGTTAAATAAGTTTAGGGTTGATGAGGAATTAAATATTGAATATTTTTCACACACGCCCACCCAAATTCTACCCCATCCCTCCTGTCTCCACCTCAAAAAGGCTTCAACATTTGCTGGAAATTTTACATTTTAGCACTGCACAGGCTGCCTGATACCTGACCTCTGGCGCACCTTGTCTGCCCAACCCAGTATCTTAACAGCAGCCTGTCTTCTGAAGATCTCTTTGCCACTGGTCCTTGAGCCTTGTTGGCCTGATTCAGTATGCAGCCATGAGCCTGTCTGTCCATGGCTGCCTTTTCTGCCTCTCGCCCCCCCCCCCTTTGACGCTCACCTACTTCACCAGAACCAGACTCTGCAAAACAGCCGGCAAAACAGCTCCAGCCCTGAGAGCTGCATATGGAAGGGAGGGAACAGATGAATGATCTGTGCCTTGAGAGAAAGCTTTATATCAGGGGTGCAGAATATGCGGCCCTCACGATATTGCTGGACTGCAACTTCCACCAGCCCTAGGGTCAGACCCTTGGTCTATCTAGCCCTGTATTGTTGACACTGACTGGCGGCAGGGGTTCTTCAGAGTTTCAAGTAGGGATATTTCCTAGGCCTACTTAGAGATGCTGCTAGGAATCATACCTAGGACCTTCTGCATAGAAAGCATGTGGTCTTTTACTGAGGTACAATTCCACCCTAAGCTAAGGTTAGGGTGATCATATGGAAAAGAGGACAGGGCTCCTGTATCTTTAAGAGTTGTATTCAAAAGGGAATTTTAGCCAGTGTCATGTGTATGCATGCAGTAGGCTGACCAGATAAAATCCAGGTCAGGGCTCATGTCACTTTAACAGTTGTAGAGAAAAGGGAATTTCAGCCCGTGTCATGTGCATGCAATTACTTCCCGGTGAAATTCCCTCTTCATCACAACAGTTAAAGGTGCAGGCACTATACTAGAGTGACCAGATACAAAAGAAGGCAGGGCCCCTGCAACTTTAACTGGTGTGATGAAGAGGGAATTTCACCAGGAACTAATTGCATACAAATGACACTGGCTGAAATTCCCTTTTCTCTACAACTGTTAAAGTTAGATGAGCCCTGACCTGGATTTTATCTGGTCACCCTAGTATGCAGTACCTTGTGAAATTCCCTCTTCTTCATCACAACTGTTAAAGCTGCAGGAGCGCTGCCCTCTTGACTACATACAAAAGAGGGCAGGGCTCCTGCAGCTTTAACTGTTGCAATGAAGTGGGAATTTCACCAGGTGCTGCATGCATACAAAGGACACCTGCTGAAATTCCCCTTTCAATACAAGGGGAGCCCTGTCCTCCTTTCCAGATGGTCACCCTAGCAAGGTTACTGCCTAACCAACATAGCCAGTGGTGAGGGGTCTAGATGAATTGAGGATCGTACTGCTGCAGTCCAACAACGTTGGAAGGGCCAACCATTCCCCACCCTTGCATTATAAAAAATCTAACTATTATCAACTGTTCTGCACACAGGATGCAGATTTAAAGGTTTATCAAGTAAACGTAATATATACTGGTGACATCATGGCTTTGCATCCTGATGTGGCTAAGTTCATCATGCTAAGTTCTCATTTGTTCCAAAACTGTTCGTTTATCAATACCCAAAGACTATGTTGTGTTCCCAAAGGATACATTTTGTATCACAGCAATATTTGCAGATTGATGTTGAATTTAGCAAACTGGGGGTGGGGCAGGCTGCAGAAATTCAAACCAAGAACGGCAAAGATGCAGGCCAATTTGTGTTTGTGTTGTTGCATAGTTTAGAAAATCAACAGCCTAATGAACATAAACAGTTGCTGGATTTAAAAATAACAGCCCATCTGAGCTGACAATTTGGTTTCAATCTGGAAAAACAATCGATGCCAGGAAATGTGTTACACATTTTTGCATGCTTCCCTGAGATTACAGAATTAGAGACAGAAAGGTTACTTAGCCCAGAGATTCTTCAGTTTTCTTCTACTTCTATTTTTGGGCAGGCTGATAAACAAATAGCCACTCACCTGGGGTGAGTTAGCACCAACTGAAAGTGAACGGGTGGAGCCTTTTGCAAAATCAGGACCTTTTTTTTTGTAAATGTCATACGCGACTAACTTAGGTATGGAGGCTAGGAAAACTTCCTTCTAGGCTAATAGCAATACTATACAAATCTGCAAGGTCAATCCAGCACACCATCAGCATGCACGGCTCCTTCCAAAGTAACATATAAATCCAAACAGGGCTCTGCTCCAAGGAGGTTACAATCAAACTTGAAATAGTGCAAAGAGACAGCAAAGGGAAGGAAGTAGGGTCCACCCAGCCTGGGCGTTTAAGAGAAGTCCCCCCCCCCTCCCCAAGCGGGAAGCCAAACATGACCACGGATCAAAGTGTTGTTAAAGCGGAGGAGTCGTGGCAAGCTCAAAAGCTGGACACATGTTGGAGAGACGAAAAGGGAAGCAAAGAAGCATTGGGAATTAATAGGCCGAAATGTAGTTAAAATAAGTATTTGGGGATGAGGACTAAAAAGAAGTTCACTCAAAGGCCTCACAGAAGAGGTGGGTTTTGAGGAGGAATTTGGAGGCACAGAAGGGGACAGAACCACAATGCTTTTCTGGCACGGAGTCCCAGGCCTGTAAGAGATGGCTGCTCCTTAACCAATCCTTCCCCAAGGCCTGGTTTACATCTGCAGCAGAAGGAGGTGCTGTGATGCTGTGCTGGAAGAGTAGACCCTATCACTTCAGACAGGAGGAACCATAGCTCAGAGGCAGCGCACCTGCTTTGCGTTCAAAAGGGACCGGGTTCCATCCCCTCATCTCCAGGCTGAGCTGGAAATCACTCCTGCCTGAAACCCTGGAGAGACGCTGCTGCCAGTCAGTGTGGAAAAGACTGGGTGAGATAGACCAGTGGTCTGAACTGAGGAAAAAGGCAGCTTCTGAGGTTACGGAACGTGGACGTACCATTTCGAATGGTGCCCATGTCAATTAAAAAACGGTATAAATCTAGCATCTCCCTGGTGCACTAGTTTTCTACTTGAAGGACTAGTTTCATCGTCATCATCATCATCATCATCATCATCATCATCATCATCAGGACTCTACCCCAAAACCCAGTTGGGGAAATCACATTATGAATACCCCCGTGTATTACTGCTGCTACTACTACTACTACTACTACTACTATTACATTTGATGGCCTAGAATAGGGATGGTCAATTAGTGGCCTTCCAGATATTTTAGCTTATATCTCCCGTCTGCCCTACCATTCCTAATGGGCTTTGGGGGTACTGTCCATATACCAATCCATTCTGCTGCATGCGTAAATAAGGCCCTAGCCAAGATTTAAAAAGCAAGTGACATCACCCTGCTCCTTCTCCGTGTTTGCTGCTCCTCCTCCTCCCATTCTGGTATTCATGTTTAGAAACAGCGGTGCCTATGAACACGGCACATTGTGACGCATCGCCTAGAAGTGTATTCCCAGGGACAGCACAGGTTAAAGGGTATTTCATGACCACTGCTACAGCAAAAGCCCCCCCCCCTTTTCGTAAATGGATCCTCCCAAAGTTATTGTTCTGTTCTTCTCAGGAGAGGTCAAACCCTATCATTTTCTTAAAGCCTCAACTAGTGAACTTTCAAATCTGAAATTCACAAAACAATACAAAAGGGTTCCTAGCCCTATAGCTTACAAAGCAAAGAAATCTCCCCCACCCCTCCTCTCCAGTCTGCAGATCCGCTATTCTTTGCAATCCAGCACAAAGCACAAAACTACTGTTTATTTTACCCGGACTCCAGGAACTCGCATGAAGCTACACCCCATTAAACAATCTGCACTGATAAAGCCATGCTGGATGTTCTTGAAAGTTTCCCAAACCATTTGCCCCCACAAAAGCAATGACACAAACCTCGGCTCAGCTCCGTCCCTTACGCCTTAATTTTTTGCTCAGAAAGAAATCCGTTCCATCGAGCAATTCTAGATTACGGAGTGCAGCTAAATAGACAACCTTGCCACACAAGCTCCAGCCAGGAGGCCAGGCTCTGCAGAGCGAGCGTGTCTAATGCCTGCAGGATGTGCTCAGGTTGACCTCGAGACCCAGATATTTGCCACCGCCACGCTTACATCTCCATGCAAAGCCCTCAAATCTAATAACGGTGTTCCGTTTTCTCCATGCGATGCCAAAGGAACGGATTAACAGCAAATGCAATCACGGCATCAGAAGCTGGAAGGTTAATTGCAAAAAAACACCCACCAACTAAACCTCCTCCTCCCCCGTTTCCTCCCAAGGCATTCCTAGAACAAGAACAGGCCAAGAACTCTCCTTCTAGAAAATTGTTTGCAAGGTATGACTATCCACTGAATGCAAAAGGCTTCACAGCTAACTGTTACCCTGATGTAAGGGTAGCAAAATACAGTGGGAGCCCCTGCTCTCTGAAATTGCTGCTTCCCAGGATCAGTTGCCAACACCATTGTCACGTGTTCCTGGGGCTACCAAAACAGATGAGCGACATTTTTTTCCTCATCTTGGGGACACACATTTACGGTGGTTAACAAGAACCCCTCCCCCCCCAAATACTTCTGGTTTTTCTAAATTTATGCTCACAAGGTGATTTCTACTGGGAATATTCGTCAAGTAGATCCCAGTCCTGTGAATTCCCTACAGCTCCAACTTCCAGAATGGAAACAAATCAACTTTCAAATACTACACTTGATCTTAGCCACGAGAATGCATCACTGTGTCACCACCTCTGAAAGTCTATGCAAAGCTTCTGTACTTCTGAACAGTGAAATCCTTTAAAAAATATTTTGGCATTTAACCTGTGGTAAGTTCCTAGAACTAACAGGCTGCAGTTGAAAACTATATTTTCCATATGTAAACTCTTTCTAAAATGGGGTGGGTATTTTGGAAGTTCTCTGTCTGTGTGTGTGTGTGGGGGAGGTAATATATGTTTACAGTTTATGCTTCTTCCTGAAACAAACGCACTGTTTACTTATCAAGGATAAGCAAAACACATTTTTAATTGAGGTGCCCCTCCCCATGGAAAAAAAGAGTTATTTCCTCCCAGGCGTTCAGTATTTAGCATCTTTATCCCTGTTTTAAATCTGTAAACGGAGCATTTGATGAAGAAAGAAAGGGGCTTTATTTGTAAACAAGCCATTAAAGTATCTCAAAAGTGCCTCAAGATATCCCTTATTAAAAAAAAGAGCAAAAAATAAAATACAAACGGGGCTGTTTCACATTTTCTTCATTCCGTTCCGGCACGAGGGCTGATTAATCAAAACCTGGCCCTGTGCTAGATGAATGCAGCCCACCCACCTTGTATGGTGGACTGACACAGGCTCAAAATCTAAGTGAATAACTGGGGCACCCCCACCCCGCAAATTAGATGTGATAGGGGCAGCCCTGTTCACATGTAAGGCAGGTTGTGTGATATTACCAGTTCCCACTTAACGTACCCACAGTTTATCACCCAAACCGTCCCACCCACCCCAGCTCTGGTACCAGAAGTGATCTGTGCTGAAATAAAAGCTCCTAAAGTGATAAGCAACGGGGAGGCAAAGAGTTCAGTTCCCCTGACCCCCCTTTTATGTTAAAATTAGAGACATACATTTTATACATGAGTGCGGCAGACAAGTGAACGGACATGGCCACCCATCGCATCTAGTTTGACCCTAGTAAAGGGGGGGGGGGAAGCATCCAAACCCAGGCTGAGGGGTGTCCAACTTCTGAGAGGATCACGATACATGGTTTTTGGGGGGGGGGGGGCTGCACTGAGCTTGGTAGGACACGAATCCGTCCAAACAGTAATGTTGTGCAGACAGATCAAAGGCCAAATAGGCCAGCTTCCTCAGGCCTGGCCTATGTTTTACACTCCTAAGATGTCATATACTTTAACCTCTTTGTGTTCGGCTTACATTTGAGGCTCCTAAGGGCTCACGCTGCTTCATGCCTGGCCCATGTGTTGGGGGTCCAATACTCAAATAGCTTTCTCCTTTGTGCCTGGCCAATGTTTTAGGTTCCTAAGCTCTTATATAGTCTAGCTGTTTCATGCCAGGCCTAGGTTTTGGGCTCCTAAGCTCAGATATCCAGCCCCTTTGTGCTCAGCTTATGTGCCGGGCTCCTAATCATGCCCGGCCTAGGTTTTGGGTTCTGAATTGCTGACTGGAATGGATTCTTTCTAAAGCCCGGCCTGTTGCGCTGTGGCACGTGGGGTGAGTGGTCACACAAAAGGCATAAGTGAAGCAAGGCGGGATTCCCATCAGTGAGGAGAAAAGCATCAGTTAAACACTGGGAATCTCGGTAAATCAATGGCGAGACACATGAAACGGGGTGGGCGGGAGAGGAGAGACGCATGCAATTTGGTTGGGCCTTTTATAGCGCTGCTTGCATGTGGCTCTTGAAAAGGGCTAATCTCCGTGTGACTGTTTCCCCAGCTGGCTCCTACAGCTAATGTGTTATTTAGAAAGCCGCAGTCCGGTAATGGACGTGCACACGCAAACCAGGCTGCCCTCCACTTCAAGATCTCCCTGTGAGCTCTCAACCCGGACGCCGACAATAAAGGCAGGCACCCGATGCGAGGTCACGGGAAGGCAAGCGGCGGGCTGAGGGACGGGAGGAGAGGCTTGTACTCCGTAAATAAACGCCATGCTTCAGATCGCCGCCAGTGAAGAGTTGAGAGGGGCAAACAAGAGAGGAAATTAGGAGTTAATGAGCAGGAGGGCGAGATTAGGGGCTCAAGGTGCTGCAGAGAGAGGCAAAAGAGAACGGCTGCAGGATTTCTGTGGCTGGATTTCAGCGCGGTTTCGTCCCTGCGGGAGGAGCTGTGTGAAGCTTATCCCACACGAGCCAGAACCTCCAACTGTTCCGAAGTCCTCCTGGGTCAGACGTGGATGCCTAGAGTGTACGTCTGAGCTCTGTTCTCAGCCCCGGAGTTAGCAAACGGGTTCAAACTAGGGACCAGTTTGTACACGCCGAAGGATCAAGTGGTAAGGATCTTCTTTTTCTGTGACATTGTAGGCTGAAAGTGGGTTGTTGGTTCAAAGGCTCTGCCCCCGCCCCCAAATCCGGGAAACCTCCCTGCATACAGAAACACAGCAAGTCAGGTAGACATCTGGGCTGAAACTTTCTCCCTGAGGTTTTATTTTTCTAGTATATGGAGTGATATTTTATTTTTAAGTTTTGGGAGAAATGTCCAACCATGCGGTTCCCTCTTTTTGCAGCCCATACGTTACAACCCAGGAAGAATTTATCACTATCATCAGAAACATTTACCTGAATGTTCAGCCTAGCAAGAGTCCACTGGAAATTGGTTGTATAGGTTTTCCTTTTATTAATTAAAGGGTGTTTTATTTTGTCCCCCCACATACAAAATAAGGGTGTTTCCAGACAGATGTCCCCCTAGGGCTTCCAGTCAAAAGAACACTGTGAACCTTTTTTCTTTCTTAGTGGGGTTTTGTGAGGGAAGAAGAAAGACTGAAGTGGCGGGCAAATATGGCAGCATTACAAATTGAAGATGTGGTTGTTTGGAACCCCATTAAAATCCCTTAAACTGAAGCTAGGTAACTGCACAATAAAAGCTTTGTCTTGAAGAACCTGAAAACTAAAGCAGCGTGCAAACAGCACATCTTAAACCTAAAAGCAACAACAATGGTAACTGTGGGAAATCATAAATAATTGCGGCTAAACCAGGGCAAAGATGAGGGAGGGGATGAACTGAAAAGACTCTCTTAAAAATGGAGGGTTTTGTTCATCTCCTAAAAATCACCCCAAACACAGTTCTTTGAAGAAGGAAAACTGCTCACAAAACATGCTAAAAAACAGAAGGCAGTGGTTGGAATAATGTACAAAACAAGGGTAAAGAGCACCCAACCACCTGTACACAAAACATGCTAAGCCATTGTTGGTTAGCATGCTGTCTGAACGCAGTGCATTTTCCACAGAGTGGCTTGTTAGTCACCTTGAGAACCCATGGCTTATTGTCGAGTTGTTTAGGGTGGTTAACAAGCCACACTGCAATGGTTAACAAGCAACCCTGTGGAAAACGTTCAGACAACACGCTGACCCACCCTGCAGAAAACGCACCGTGTTCAGCTAACGCAAGGTTCGACAACAACCCAAACAGGGTGTGGGAGTGTGTTGTGTGAATCCAGCCTTTGTGGCCACAGTGTACAAAGATAAATGCCCATTCAGGGAAAGTATAATCTGCATCAGTGTTCCCCAGAGCCTGAGGACTTCCAGAAGTTTTGTACTACAACTCCCAGAGTTCCGGACCATTGGCCATTTTGGCTGTGGCTGATGGGAGTTGAAGTCTGCAACAACTGGAGGGCACCAGATCACGGAAGGCAGATCTATGTCAACTTGGAGAGTGTGCTCACCACAGTAATTGGGACTAAATGTAGTTGTGCCTGGATTCTGGAATTCCTTCCCTCCAAACCTTTAAGAGTTTATGGGAGTAAGAGCTACATGCCTTCAGTGGAGCTCAATCCCTGTGTTTCTGGGCATCCCTCCAGTTCATAAGCTCAGAGCAGTGACTCATGCAGGAACGCAACAAGTGCGCTCCTCATGAGGCAGGCGATTCTGCTGAGCTTCTACATCAGGAGTAACAGGATGCCACTCACAGCTGCTCTACAGATGCAGCAGACTAGCATGGCCCCCACGGAGGCTGGAGACAAACTAGAGCAGATAATCATCCAGAGAGGTAACGGGCATTTTCTTTTGTGTAGGTGGGCTCAAAAGAGCCTTTTTTGTTCATTTATTTCTCATGGCACAGCAGCAGTTCGTGACTGAGGCCAGGGCATTCCAGGACACAGTTTGGGAACCACTATTTTATCCTGCCCCTTGCCCAGGTGGCTAGCCTTCTCCATTTAATATCTGCAATTCTACTGTTTTGGAAAACCTGCCTCTTCCCCCAAACTTGTGCTGTTTCTAAGCCAGGCTGTTTTTCAGCAGGCATTGCCGGCCTCTTTCACAGAGTGACCTTATTAGTACCGATCATGTTTCTAATAATATCTGACATTGTAAAAGGGCCATCTGCTGCAGCATTTCACTTTTTTCAAAACAGCCAATTAAAAAGAAAGAAAGAAAGGAAATGTATTGTTTGAGGATTTCCCCCCTCACCAAATTACAGGGAGAAAAGTACTGTTTGGAGCAAATCACAAGCTGCTAATGAAAACGTAAAAAAAGGAAACAAATGCTCCCAAATTCAAATGAACTCCCAGATCAGCTACCTATAAAATCCATGTCAAGACTCTGACCAAGAGCTGAGGGAAAAAAACCAAAGATAATTAAAACTAAAACAGCTGTAGATTTTGGGTTTTGTGAAATATTTCAAATCTGATAAATGTTGACATTTTACAAGCCATTCTTAAGATTTTAGGCAGCTGGCAGGAACAACCAGGAATCATCTTTTCCCGTACAAAATCTCATGGCTAATCAAGCATTTTTGGTAAATCACTAAAATTCATTTTTCATTTCTATCATTTACCAGGGTGGAATTTTCCAAGTCTTACTACAAAATTGTCTAATATTTACTTTGACACCTCAAGAGTAATCAAACCCCCTCCATGATCCAATTTCATTCTATTTCCCTAATTTACTGCTAAACCTAACCGTCCTAATGTGAAGGGAAGAAGGTTGTTGCTGTGGTGTAAATACAAGAGACGTGCTGGATGGGATCCAAATTTTGTGCTGAATAAAAATCTGGATTCTGTGAACTGCAGAAGTTCTGCAAACTGAGCGGGAGTTCCACATTTTTATTTGCTTAGGATGCAATCCTACACATGTTCAGACAGAAAAAAGTCCTACAACTTCCAGCAAACCCAAGCCGCCCCGTCTCACAATGTAAGAAAATGGTTTGCAGAGAATGAGCTAACCAGGACAGCAGTTCACAATACACTCAGACTTAAGAACTGGGTAACATTGCTCTATGATGTTAAATCAGCCTTCCTCAAACGGGTGCTCTGCAGATGTATTGGGACTGCAATTCCCATCTTTCCCAGCCAGCATGGACAATGGAAGATTTCTAGATCACGGAAGGATGGCGGAGGAGTCCATGAAAAACTGTTTAAAGTATCTCTTACAAACAAGACTGTGTTTTGTCCATGGCCGCTATCAGATCGACAGAAATGTAGGCAAACGAATCCCTGCAGTCTGCCAACGGAACTGAGGCGGGATGTTATTTTTGAAGCGTGCCATTATCTCTGCAAACTGGGCCTTCACTGGAGCGCCCATCGTGCCTTGAGGGGAACGTCACGCAGGCGAGAAAAAAAGCAAGCAGCTTTTGAATGATTTAAGAATGGGCCTTAGCTAGGGCAGGATATGAGATGAAAGGGAAGCCAAGTCTCTATTTCTCTTGAAATGCAAAAAAGAGGAAGAAAGGGGGAGTTTTGGCTGAGCTCTCCAAAGGGCAGCCAGAGGTGTGGGGAAAGCAGGTGAATCTCGGTTTGATGTTGGCTCTGATCCTAGAGAGGTGGGGGAGGTATTATTTATTTGATTATTTATTTATCTATTACATTTCTACGCTGCCCAATAGCCGAAACTCTCTGGATGGTTCACAACGATTGAAACCGTAAAATACCGGCTGTTTTACACGGCAGGCAAGAAAATTATGGCCGAGCTATCAGTGTGCCTCACGATTCACATTGTTTGTAACTCAGACACCACTCAATAAATGCAATTCTAAAGCAACAAAACCCTCCAATTTTGTGCGGAAAATAATTGATGGTGATCAATACGCATCCACAGAAATGCACGGCCCTTTGTGATTTTGTATGATTTGCATTCCCTATGATAGGCGGACAATACTTTTGTACTGGAAAACCCACTTTAAAATGCTGTTGACAGACAACAAACATTTCAGTGAGGTTCCTATCAGATCACAACACTGAGATTCGGGAAGTCATAAAGTCCTCACCGATAAAGTATTAATAGGGGATAAAAGCCCTCCCTTCCCAGAAGAATGAAGTTGCCATAGACCAAGGGATGACATCAAAGCAGGCAAGCCATGGCAGCTACAGGGGGCCAGGCACACCGTAACATCAAAGCAAATTGTGCCATGAGAGGCAGAAAGGTCAGAGTTCAAGGCTGTAAGAATGCAGAGAGGTTTTAATGATCTACACCCTCTTTCGATGTTAAACTAATTGGTTGCAGTTGGGGGAAGACAGCCAGGGCTATCAAAGTAGGACAGACTGCAAGGGAGCCCAGCTCTGTGAGCATGAGGGGGCCACCTCCGCTGACAAAGCATCTCGGCCCGAGTGACGAACTGGAAAGAGAAACAGCTAAGTAGATGAAGCAAGTTAAGCACCTGGGTGAGTTCAGCAACAGGGCAAGAAGACCAGGGGAGTCAACGCTCCCGTTCTTTTGATCTTATGACTTCCCAAGCCCTATATACTACAACAAAGAAACGAACACCAAAAAGCAATACAAATTGTGCAGGTAGAAAGCCAGTAGGGATGTGGGGTCTAGCGTACTGCGCTTAGTGTTGCATGTATGACTACTTGCCCGCTGGCCCGAACGTTGCGGGTGTGCGTTCAGCGCAATGTGAATACATTCATTCCCTTCAGGCTGAAGTAGCTGAGTGAGGCAGAGAGGTTTGTGATGAGGCCTTCAGGGGTGTGATGGCAACGTTCCACTCTCAGAGCAACAGCTCTTTTGAGAATACCTGATGGAACGCCTTTCCCGGCATGAACCTACCCAAACACTACGTTCAACATCTAAGGCCCTCCTCCGAGTGCCTCCTCCGAGGGAAGCTCGGAGGTCGGCAACAAGAGAGAGAGCCTTCTCTGAGGTGGCTCCCCAACTGTGGAACGATCTCCCCGACGAGGCCCGCCTGGCGCCAACATTGTTATCTTTTCGGTGCCAGGTCAAGACTTTCCTCTTCTCTCAGGCATTTGGCAATATCTGAGGAGCCTGGGTTTGTTTTGGTTTGGTTTGGTTTTTGTAGCTTTTTGAAGTGTTGAAGTGGTATTTAAAAGTACAGATTGTGTGTATGTTGTATGTTTTTGCTGTTTTAATTTTTGTATATTGTTTTTTATTGTTTTTAATCCTATGTAAACCGCCCAGAGAGCTTCGGCTATGGGGCGGTATACAAATGTAATAAATAAATAAATAAATGAGGGTCTCGGGAAAAAGAGGCGAAAGAAATTATGCCATGGAAGCGACCCATTTCTTGGGGGATCATCTAGCGTTGGAGAGGGTTACAAATAGAAGACGTTGACATACGGAATACGGATGTCCATCCTTTGAATTTTTTTTTCTCGCCAATAGAAAGTTGAGCAATTGATCAGAAAAACAACATCAATGGAAAATCCGCGAGCTGAGTGGACTCGGTGCAGATTACACTATGAAAAGTTCTCTGGAAGCACCCATATCTTCTCCTTTGTGGAGGGGTATCCCAGGCCACTGACCGTTCCTGCTGAATTCATGTGAAAGAGGAAGTCCTGTGATGCCATAGTTCCAACTTCCAAAATTAAGGCAGGGTGTAAAGAGAGGGAAGGAAAAACCAACGGGAACAGGAGGGCTGCCACGGGGTAGCTCGGATGCAGAACCAACCAATGGCAGCAACGTCGTCTCTCAGTGGGACCTGAGCTGACCCAGCCAGATGACAGGGGTCAACCCGTACCAGTCGGCAAGAAACCAAACCTTCCATAAGCAAGAATGGGACAACACCGGAACTGATGTGCTGTACCTGAAAGCACTGAATCCGATTCAATTCAAATATGTGTATTTTGCAACGGAAATGGGTCCTTCACTTTTTAAGTGCTGCCAAAACACAGTGAGAAGTATCTTCCCAAGGGCCGGGTAATGGAAGAATTGGTATTTTAGTACAACTAAGAGAAGGAAAACTCAGATTGGCGTAATATTTGCGGACAAGCTAAGGTTCAGTGAAGAGCACATACTTTGCATCTAGCTGTGAGTCCTGCAAGTTCTGTTCTCTGCTTCTCTGGCTCATTTCCACCTGACCTCGCAGGATGAGGCCTTGACTGATTCCAGCTACAAAGGCTGTTCTTGCTACCGAAAATGCTTAGAGACCAACAGAGTTTCAGGGCTGTTGCCAAGGGGCAAGAGTTAGGCCTTGAATAAGATGTACCCTTTCCACTGCTATTTGGAATATGTATGTCTACTGCTAGAAACTAGTATGAATTATATATGGACTATTTAACGTAGTGCATATTTATTTACACCAGTAGGACTTTTTTAATCTTTCTGACTTTGGAGTTGTTAGTGAGTCATCTGGAACTGTAACGTTGTATTCTGATGTTGGGAGCCGCTTTGAGCATGGTGTTCTAGGGGAAAGCACCATTCACACAATGTGATGAGGGTAATGATGATGACAATCACCCAGGTTTGTTCCCTGGCAGGATCAGGTAGTAGGGAGATGGTAAAGATCTATGCTTGAGAGCCTGGTGAATGGCTGCCTCCTACAGAAGGGATGGGCAGAAGGTAGATCTCCAGGTGTTTTGGACTTCAACTCCCATGAGCCCCAACCAGCATGGCTTTAAACGGGGGTTAGACAAATTCCTGGAGGAGAAGGCTATCAGTGCTACTAGATCGGATGGCTATGTGCTACCTCCAGTATCAAAGACAGTATGTACACCAGTTGCTGGGGAACATGGATGGGAGGTGCTGCTGCACCCCTATCCTGCTTGTGAGCTTCCTGTCGGCAGTTGGTTGACCACTGTGTGAACAGAGTGCTGGACTAGATGGACCCTTGGCCAGATCCGGCAGGGCTCTACTCGTTTTCTTATGTACAACACTATTTCTCAACTTCCAGGTCCATATCAAGCACCTGAAACCACTTTTCTCTTTGACAAAGGAATCCAAAGACACAGTTTGAAAGAGTAAACAAAACATTCAGTGTAAGCAGTTTAAAACGAAACCTGTGCTTCTGCGAAAGCCGCATTATCTGCCACATCCTGCTATGACCAAGAATACACATTTGCTTATACTGATTGCTCAGTGAGTTAAATGGCTGGATACAATAGACGGCTGGGCACAAGTCAAATGATCATACAAGGAAGAGCAACCAAAGACTCACGTGGCCACTCTTGTGTCTGGTGAGCCACTTTCTGCCTCCAGCTTCTGTTGTGCACATGGCAGCCAAAAATTTTCTCAGATGCTTTGCCAAAAGCTAGTGTATCACCGCTTGCTTTCCAAGCATTCCAAATTGGTGCATCGGATAACAATCTGGGTTTGTGTGACGCGTACATCAGATTACAACTTCCATCACGCACAATGCAATCTGGCTGAAAAGTCAAGAAAGCCTTCATTCAGCTTTCCCCAAGCTGTTGCCCTCCAGATGCGTTGAACCGCAACTTCCAGCATTCCCAATTAGTAGGGCCATGCTAGCTAGGAATGCTGGGAGTTGCAGTCCAAACATCTGGAAGGCACCAGGCTAGGGATGGCTGGCTTAGTCGAACAAACTTCATCTCTCGGTTTGCTTCACTGGGATTCCTCAGAAAACTATGCGTGGTTCCTCAAAAAGAAGATCAGTAATGGTGGACAAGGTTCCCTTGCTCTGGATTAATCATCTTCTGGTGTGTAATGCACAACTGCAAAGAAGTGTTAGATTTGTAGTGTCTTCTTTTGCACTCCAACTTGGCACTAGGTATGGGCAGAAAAGTTCGTTCAGTTTCATTTTAATGCGAATTTACCTAAATTCACATTTCTGAAGCACTACACAAACTGAAACTCAGTTATCCTTCAAAATTCGCATATTTCTGAATTTCAAGGTGGAGGTCTCCAATAAAAAATATGTATATTATAGAAAATAATGTTCAAATAGGCACTATATTAGGAAAGCTGCTTGCAAAAACACACATGAATATTCATGCAAATGTAAACAAAAATTCTCAAAGTTCTGGACGAACCGAACTTAAGACTGGAAAAACAAGAAACCAAAATTGACAGATTCGCCCATCTCTACCTGGGAGCCTCCAGATGTGTTGGACTACAACTCCTATCATTCCCAGCCAGGTTGAACAATCTGGGACTGTTTAGCTTAAGAAAAAAGGCGAGTAAGGGGAGACATAATGGAGGTGTACAAAATTATGCATGGTGTTGAGAAGGTGGATAGGGAGACATTTCTCTCCCTCTCTCATAATATTAGGAGCCAGAGTTACCCCATGAAGCTGATTGATGGGAGATTCAGGACAGAGAAAAGGACTTCTTCACACAGCACAGAGTTAAAGTACGGAATTCGCTACTACAAGGTGTAATGATGGCCACCAATTTAGATAGCTTTAAAGGGGGACTGGACAAATTTATAGACAAGAAGGCTATGAATGGCTACAAGTCTTGATGGCTATATGCTCCGTCCAGTATCAGAAGCAGAATGCCTGTGTACACCACCTGCTTGTAGGTTTCCCATGGGCAGCCACTGTGTCAACAGAATGCTGGTCTAGACGGACCTTGGGCCATGGTTTGATGCAGAAAAAACTCTTCTAATCCACTTTCTCCACAGTATGCATAATTTTGTATATCTCTACCATGTCGCCCTGTGCTCAACCTTTTTCTATGCTAAACAGTCCCAGCCTTGTGGGCTACCTGTCAAGGAGTAGCCCTACAGAATCCTGTGTCTGCTGCCTTTTGGAATCTGATGATCCACCTTACCTTGAGGACACATCTGCCTCTGCTCCCTCTGATCTCTGTTGGCTGCTCCGGACCTTGACTCTAGGCTAACTCGGACTACATCATCACCTTCCAACGAGCCACCTGCAGGCCCAATCCTACAGGGCACACATGGGCTAACACATCCCACCTCTGCCACTTGGGAAACCGCTCGAGGCTCAGTCAGTGTGCGATGTGACCAAAGCCAGAGAAGCTGAGAAAGAATCGCACTGAATTCAGCAACCTCACGGTTACTTGCACCATGGACGCAAAGATCGTTTCCCCGTCCAAGGTGCTCACATGCACCCCAGCTCTGCATGGTGCCGGGAATCCCGCGGAAGCCATTTAGAGGCCACAGAGTTCAACATGCATGCTACGTGCGAAGTATGTGAGGCCATGTGTAACAGCCGAGAGCTCCTGAAATATTCATGCGGCTTCAAGCTCGGCGCTATGGTAATTATCCTTTCTGAGTTTGCAGGCTTGTCCCCAGAACACCCACCCCCTCCAGTTGCAGGAGCCTGAAGCAGATGTGCAAAAAATAAAGGCTGGAAAGAAGAGACACTCACGGAGTTTAAATAAACTTTGCCTAACAGATCCGCAGGCAAACAGGTGTCTCACCAAGAAGGTCAAAGATGCTTTGCAACAGGATAGGCAACCTCCAGAGGTTTGGGACGACAAGTCCTATGCCTCCTGACCATTCCCCCGTGCTGGATGGGGTTGATGGGAGTTGTAGTCCAAAACATCTGGAGGGCATGAGGCTGTCTACCCTGTCCTTAGAATCTGCTGGTCTCCAACCTCATTTAGGCTAAGACTGGTTTTTGGGTGCTTCCAGACAGAAGGGCGACACTCACTCGAAAGGCATCGTGTAGCTATTCTGTCTTGTTTTTCCATAACAGAGTTTCTTTCTGGTAAGGAAAAAAGATAGAAAAAGTGGCTGGAGGGCTACAAACTGAAGACATCATCACGTGGACCGGCTGTAAAATTCTGTGAATGAGGCAGGGCAATAAAAGCCTGGAATGAAAGCACCATTTGTCCCGAATTATCCAGCACTTTGCTTCATTGGAAGACCATGAGTTCTAGTATGATGAGAAAGGCATAAAAAAAATTCTCCCTCTCCACACCAGTTTTATACACCTCTGTCATGCCCATCCCCATTCACCTTTTCCCTAAGCTAAATAAATAATAATTCTAAAGAATCCCCACTTCTAGTTACGTGTAACCCAGGACATTGCTGCAAGCCAGACAAGATCCTGATGGTGTTTTAAATATATGCCGTTCCCTCTCGCTGTGTTGTTATCTTTTGGTGGATCAGTCTTTTTAACGTGAGCTACTTCACATACCATTTGTTTGGGGATTTGAATGGGGACAGCAGCACTGAAATATTTTAAATGTTTTGAGCTCTCCATTGTTGTTGTTTTTTTAAAGAGAGTCTGCTCCGGCTGATGGTTTGGATGCGGTGAGCGAAGAGGCCTGCATTCTTTTAAAATTAAATGCCGGAGATTGCTCCTGCGCAACTAAGTGGCATTTCTCTCCGATTTGCCCGTGTGCACTTCTAAGGATTACTGTCAGCTCAGTCACCTTAATTACATAGATCTGCCAGGATGTAACAAGACCTGAAAGGTGACGGCAGATTGCAAACTCATAACGGCCACTGGTTTTCCTCTTTGATGCAGGGATCTGTAGGTGACTTTTTTATAAGGATTGGAATGAAAGAGTGATGTCTGAGCGGATATGAAAAATGAGCACTTTTCCAAGCATGCACCCGAAATGCGCACTTTCCCCCAATAGGCTAAAGTGTGAAAATGAAGGGGCGGTTGGAGACATCTCCACACGTGTGTCAAAGTGTGAAAATGCAGGACTTTTGAAGGGTCAAGTGCACACTTTCGAATGTGAACAGAAGTTTGGGAAATTGCAAAAAAAAAAAAAAAAATCCTGAGAATTACATTCCTGCTCATGTTCGGAGTTGCGCATGGGACAACTTTATTTTTTATTTTTTATTACATTTATATCCCACCTTTTTTCCTCCAAGGAACCCGAGGCGGCATACATAATCCTCCTCCACCTCCTCTCCATTTTATCCTCACAACAACAACCCTGTGAGGTAGGTCGGGCTGAGAGTCTGTGACTGCCCCAGAGTCACCCAGTGGGCTTCCATGGCCGAGTGGGGACTAGAACTGGGATCTCCTGACTCCCAGTCCACCACTCTAGCCACTACCACACTGTTCACGTCACGTGAGTTCTGAACAGGAACAAAATTCTCCTTGCGTGACTGGGAAAAGGAAGACGAAGGCGATGAGTGCTTTGTATTTGGCCACACTGCACTCCATGATCCTAGCTTTTCCTAGAGGTTTGAAGGCCGGAACACAAACAGGCCTCAAATTTAGCGGGGGGGGGGGGGGAGAGGGGCAACGAAAGAAATGTGATGCCCCTTTGGATGTACATCAAATCAGTAGATTTGTTTCCGAGACAGAAATCCACATAAGGAAACCAACGTGTTCAGAGATAAAAACAGAGTTCAGTCACTTTGTTGGACAGGCACCAAATGCAGGACGCAAACTGAATTGCTGCACGAAATATTTAGGCACTGAACAAATGTCATAAAAAGCAATGTAAACATATTAATCTTCTTTATCCAAAATATTTGTGCTGATGCTGCTGGCCGCAGTTCAAAACATTCAAGGACACAGTGAACAAAGAGGGAAAAACATACATACACACAACACACACACACAGAGAAATTCTTTCTTTTTAAGTAACCACAGTTTGACTCAACATAGTTCAAGGATCTGGGAATTAGCTATTGAATCCACATTAGCAAGACCAGTGCTACAGGCTTTTCCGGTTCCTGCACTTCAGGAATAAAGCACATCATAAACAAGAGCGTGAAGAAAGCATTGGTAAGACTATTTCAGAAGGGGGAAATCTCTTTGAGTTAACGGGAGCACATGTCAATGTATGGAAGCATCTCCTCCCAAAGAGACCTGTCTGAGCTTTAAGATCAACCTTGGAGGACTTCCTCTCTGCGCCGTCTCAGACCATTAGACGGATAACCACGAAAGGCAGGGCCTTCTCAGCTGTGGCACCGCTAGTCTTTTTCTAGAGATCTGTCAGGCTCTCCTTCCCATTTCTTTTAGGCGGGGGTTCAAAATGTATTTCTGATGGAGCTTTCAAGAGTTGGTTGTTTTTACTGATGCCAATTTTGTATTACATTTTCTCCTGCCGCTTTTCCTAGAATTATTGTAGCGGTTTTCGTGTGCCTTGCTTTTCTTTAACAAATACTTTTGGAGGGGTTTCACTCCATCTTTGGATATCTCATGTTACAGAACTACCCCAGAAGCAGAAGATCAGAGTATAAATGAGAAACTGAATTGAACACCTGTGACCTGCAACGAAATATTGCGGCATGGAGGGCTCCTGTTCAGACAGATCCTCTTTCAGCATACTCCACCCCATTTCACCTTCTCATGGTCTCCCCCGTCCCGCTATGCATACCAGATCCTCAGCATTCTGCTACTGGGACATTTCGGGGATTTTTAAATCGTCCCATAGGGTGACTTTTTTTTTTACCGCCCAGAAGAGTGTTACAACTTCTGCAAACCTTGGGTTTCCCTGAACCATGCTGATACTTCCCTTAAGATCTGGACTGAGATAACAAGTTCGCTATTAGTATACAGGGTTGAACCTCCTAGTTAATTGTGTCAATTTGGTTTATTATCACCATCATGTATTTATTGAGGCTGCACCCTCGACATACATGGCAACCCAGAAAGGATGACGAGGGGCAGAATTCCCAACAAGCCTTTAATGTTGGTTTCATTCTAGTACTGTGGAGGTGGAGAAACTGAGGTCCAAAACTGCGGATCTAAGTCTAGGTTCGAGCCTCACCCACTTTTCAAACTGCACCTGTTTTCGGCTCTGTTCCCACGTTGCTGGAACACGCAGCCCTTGAAATGCGGACTTTAAATAGGAACATAGTCCTCCACCCCTGTGCTCTCCAAGTAATAATGTCCAAGAGTAGGATGTAAATTATAAATTATATTATTATAGGTATTATTCCTCTTCCCTAACCGTTCTTTTTTCCTTGTATGCCGTGACTATTTGGATTGTTAACCAGCATAAAGCTCTGGCTGCCGGACTCAAAGCCTTAAGAGAGGCATTTCTAACTTTTAGAATGGGGGAGGGGGCACTGCACAAATGAACCAAACAATCAGTCGTTAGGGGAAAGGGGGTGGAGCCAGGGAAAGGGGCGTGGCCATTTGGTGCACCCTGTGGGCTGGATTTGATGCCAGGTCGGCCGGATTTGAACTGAGGAGCCATTTTTTTAAAAAAAAATAAACAATGTATTTATTTATTATTTGCATAATAAGACACCTAGAGAACAAGCTGTCAAAATGCCATACAATTTAAAAAGTTCCATATTGTCCTATGATTTCGAGACCTTTAGTTTATACCTTCAGGTCAACCAGAGATTGGCAGTAGAAGGGGGGGGGGTGTCAAATCCTCAATGTCCATTCATTACGATTCTTCCCTCGCATTTTTAGCTGGCGGGAATGTGGGTAAAGTTTCGAAAAAAGGTTCAAAGGTTCCCTTCCTGAAAAGCAACGAAGCTGCACTAACTTCCAGAAAAACCAGCCAGGCTTGAAGGAGAGCCGGTAAATCAGCTCAACCCTTTCAGTCCTGTCTCAGCTGCCCAGCAGGGCTTCCCCGGTATCCCATTTGTAAGCCATGCCTTCAACACTTTCCCCTAACGCAGCACAGAGGTGCGCTGTACCCTAACCAAACTCCCAATGGGCAAGCTGGCCGGCCGACTAAATTCTCGAAAGCATTCCCTTGGTTTCGGCCACTTACGCTCAGCAACAAGACTGTAATCAGAGACCTGTCTGGTAGTTTACAGCCGGCAACGGGAGGAGGAGGAGGAGGACACCGTGCCAGATAAGCCCCCCCCAACTGTCCGCTTCCATCGGCAGGCGCCCGCTAAGCCCGCCAATAGAAGCGGCGGTGGGCGCCAGTGGGTGCCTGCCGATCCTCCGACTTTTCTCGAACCAGATCGGGTCCTTCCGGACCGGTTCGGAAAAGATCGGATGATCCAGAGGGGGGAATCGGAAATCGGATAATTGTATCTGATTTCCCCTGGATCGGCTCCGGATCGTGGATCGGCCGATCCAGTGCACACCCCTACCGGTAACCTGTCAGTTGTGATTGGTTGATAGGTAGCCAAAAAGGGGCAGGGCCAAAGGCAAAAGAGTGGAGCCAAACTCCCAGCACATTTGAGCTTAAAACTCTTAATGGCGGTAACTAAGCCTTAGGAGAGGAATTTCCATCTTTCAAAATGGACGGAAAAAAGGAGGAAAACTGGAAAACTACACAACGATCAATGGTTGAGGAACCTGGAGGGACAGACTGAACATAAGAAGAGCGGTGCTGGATCAGACCAAGGGTCCATCTAATCCAGCACTCTGTTCACACAGGGGCTGACCAGCTGCCCATGGAAAATCCACAAGAAGGACAGGAGTGAAACAACACTCTCCTCCCCATGTTCCCCAGCAACTGGTGTACATAGGCACATTGCCCCTGACACTAGAACTGGACGTAGCACATAGCCATTAGGACTAGTAGTCACTGACAGCCTTCTCCTCCAGGAATTTGTCTAACCCCCTTTTAAAGCCATCCAAATCAGTGACCATCACTATGTGCGGCATTAGCAAATTCCATAGTTTGACTCTGCGCTGAGTGAAGAAGTCCTTCCTCTTCTCTGTCCAGAATCACCCACCAATCAACTTCCTGGGATGTGACCCCATTGGGTTTTAGTATTCTGAGAGGGGGAGAAAAACGTCTCCCTGTCCACATTCTCCACACCATGCAAAATTTTGTTCGCCTCCATCATGTCTCCCCTTCCTCGCCTTCTTTCGCCAAGCTACACAACCCCATACGTTGCAACTCATCCCCCACAGGGGAGACGCTCCAGTCTCTTGATTATATTAGCTGCCCTTTGCTATAATAAGGTAGCTTCCTGGTTAACACGGGGCCCATAACTTTCTTTCAGCTTAACCCAGATCACGGTCTTGAGGATCACATGGGATAACCCTGAAGTCCTTGGGGGAAGTTTCAAATGGAGGGGAGTTTTAAAAAAAACTTTGTATCTCCACATTTGATCTCAAAACAGGACACACTCATCCTCTCCCTCCAAAGCGTCTTAACAGTCAAATAAAAACCAACAACAACAATAACAATAATAACATAATCATACAGATTGACAACAATAGTCTCACAGCAGCGGAGAATGAAAGGCCCGGACCAAACCCAAATCAGCCAAAAAGGCCTGTTGGAATAACACAATTTTAAGCTGTCTATAAAAGGCAAGGAGAGCGTTCCACAAATTAAAACTCCCTTCTCTAGAGGAGTGAAGTAAGACTCAACGCTCTGCCCTCTCTCAAAGGATCTGATCGTATGAGCCACTAAAGTCATTCCAACTCCGTAAGCTTTACTATGCGGCCGCTGGCCTTCCCGCAGGATTCATGAGGCAAGGCAAGGCCGTTTGGGACGGAGGAAATGATAGCAGCTAGTGTGAGCTGGCGGGAAAATGCGATCATGTGACCCGCTCTTGCATTGTCCGAACGAGGAGGCGAGAAACCAATGACGGGAGTGTTCAAATAGGCCAGTGCAGCCTAAAGTGGGCCAGAAATCAAGTTGCCAAGTTAAATTCATTTCCCCCCCTGCTGTTGCTACAGGCACGTTTCTCTCAGGCAACGTTCTTGTGTTCCTAGAACGGGGATCTGGATGAAAAATCTGGAGGAGACACTGCTGGGTCATCTAAACCCAGTTCGAGTGGCTAGTCAGACGGTAGACTAGCGCAGTGGCTAAAGGTGAGCCACTAGCCACAAAACGCCCAGTGCAAAACCCTTATGCACCAATGAAGGCACCAGGTAGCCTTGAACAGGCCACCGCCTCTCTATCGGCCTCAGTCTTTCTCATCTGCAAAATGGGCTTATTAAAACTGACCTATCACACAGGGTTGGTGCAACGCTCAGTGTACACTTGGAACACTTTTCAGCTTTGTGCTTTTCTGCACAAGCATTGGAACACATATCCCCATTCCCCCCCCCCCCCCAAGCCATGGCTTTCCCCACACGAGTCTATGGTGCCGACATAGCCCATTGCTCTACCTAGCCCCAGTACTGGGCTACTGTGACCCTCAGCAGCTCCGCAAGGCCTGAGATGGAGGTCTTTCTAAGCTCTCCCGCCCAAGATCGTATAACTGGAGCTGTTGAGGATGGAGCTGGGGGGGGGGGGAATTTCGGACCTACAAAATACATGGCAAATCCTCAAAGCTCTTGGGGGAGCCAGCTGAACGCCAGCCAGCACAGGGTGTTGACTTTCTTCCCGTGTTTGATCTTTTAACCAATGCCTGGTAGAAAGCATCTCAACGCAGCAAGACCCAGGAAGACAGGTGTTAAGGTAACCCTTACCTTGAGAGAGTCAAAGCAGGCGATGACGCGTCCGTTTTCCACGTGGCAACTCCGTGAGGGGTGGGCAAATTTGCACTCCGTGTCAGAGCGGGAGCAAGTACCCCTCTGAAATTCTCGACATACTTCTAACGTCAGCCATTTTGTATCACGAACCAAAGAAACGTTCATAGCCATATTAAAAACTACCCCACCCCCCAAAAAAGGAAGAAAAAAAATTGCGGGTGGAAATGAAAGTACAAGCAACACCACCCTTCTTCCGGAGAACCAGTACTGCTGATATTTTAAGAGAGGGGAAAAGTTTAAAAAGGGAATTCAAGTTTTAAAGAAAAAAAAATGTGAAGAGATAACTAACTTGTTGCTTTGGTAAAATTCCTATTCGTCAGCACTTAGGTTTCCATAGAACTCAAATCGTGTTTGTCGAAAACAAGGATTAAACATAAAGCCAATCATAAAATAGAAATCTCATCAGAATTAACTCAAAAATCAAATTAGAGGCCAGCTCCTAAAAAGTGCAATTGTCGAAGTTAAAATAGAAATGTTATATATATTTTTATATATATATATATTTATATATATATTTATATATAATATTTTGTGCCACTGCCAAAATTATTATTTCAAAAAAACTGGCAGACTTTCCCCACCCCCTCTCCGAAGGATTCTGTGCTCTCCAGTTACTTCTTTCAATTATTCTCACACACACAAAAAACCCCCAGAACAACAACAACAAAAAACCCCAGATGCTGCTGGCGATGCTGCAGGTTGAGCGGAATGATTTCGTTTCTTGGCCGAGGAAGAAGAACTCTTTTGACAAGTTTCTACTCTTCCTTCTTGCTTCTAACCCTCCCCCCTCCGACAAAGTTGCAAGTATTCAAACCGGACGGAAGAAATGGTACAATTTCCTTTCTCTTTCCTTTGCTTCGATTTTGCTGTGTCCTTTTTGTTTGTTTTTTTTAAAAAGAAGATTTGAGTTTGCTACATAGTCAGGAGGAGAAAAATGGCTGAGCAAATTCGAGTTGTACCGGGGAAGGAAACAAAAAATAAAAGGTGGATGAGTTGCCGTCAGGATATGAACTGCAATCAACGCCCAAAAATAAAACCGCAAAAAAAAAAAAAAAACACAAAGAGAGAGAGAGAAGGGAATATATATATGTGTGTGTATATATATATTAAAAAAGCGAGCGAGGCAAAGCCTTAGACAGAAATCCAAGCAGCGGTGATGACGCCGGCTTCAAGGAAGGCACTTTTCAGCAACCTGCAGAAGAGAAGAAATAGTATCAGCTAAAGCCAAGGCAGATCCACACCCTACGGCTTCCAATTCTCACTCAGAGAAGCAACTGGACATTCATTTTAACAGGAGGCTGACAGCACGGCGTACTGAAGTCAGCCATTGTAGGTGGTGGTTTTTGGGTTTTTTTAAAAATAAATTAAATAAATTAAAAAGAGAGGGAGAGAGCGAGAGAGCAGGGGGCATTTCCCACACAGAGCTGCGCATGGTAGCAAGGGAGCACCCAATCACATTTACCGTTGCAGCAGAAAGTCTGGGCAGGCATCCAATAAAAAAGATTGTTTCATATTCACCGACTACTGGCAGGCGTTTTCCCTCCTCTCTCTCTCTCTCTCTCTCTCTCATTTTCTTTCTGTGCCCACTGCACGGAATATGCCTCCGCCTGGTGTCACGGCAGACGGCACCCGGTGCATCCGTGATCTGCCTCCGGGTCCCCAACAAGAGCCCAAACCAGCCCAGCTTCCGTTCCGTGCATGCCTCCATGGCAGGGAGAGATGTGACAGACTGTGTGTAAATAATTGGAATCTTTGCACACCGGGCATGAACCCCTATTAGGCTAGTCCCTGAAATCCAGGTAACAAGACCATGCTGCCTCCTGCCACTAATCAGTTGGTGCCACGAGAAGCCCTCGCTGGCGAAGCCGGCATCCTGGAAGCAATGGCCACGCTCTCTCTCTCTCTCTCCCCCCACCCCATTCTCCCTCAATGTGCACCCGCGTGGGATCCCAACTACCCCACCCCTCCTGCAAGCCAAAGCGGCTGGCGGTGGCAGCGTGCCACCGCCAGCATGCAGCATGTCAGGAAAATGGGTGGGGAAGCCTCGGCTCCAGGGGCCTTGGCAGACAAAGGAGGAATCAACTGCCCATCTGTTATTTTCTCTCTCCTATAAATCCTCGGGGAAGGAAGGGGACCTGTACACTGGCGGAGGAGAGATTTCTTCCCCACCCCTTCTAGCAAATGTCGACGGATGGGAGTCTAGATAGCCGCGTACGAAGAGCCGAGGCACAGGGAGGTGTCACGGCGGCCGCCACCGCCGGTCCAGCACTCCATCGCACCCCATTAACCGCTCTGTGTCCGTCATGCATTATGTTTAACCCCCTGCTCACTAGCAGGCGCTTCACTGCGAGGTTCTGTCGCAAAGAGAGAGAGACTCCTCGGAGGGGCGGTCTTGCCTTCCCGGCAGAACCAAAAGCAAAGCCCGCAGAGAGATCCAAGCCTACCCTGAAATGGTGGAGGCTGTGCAGGTCTTGTCTTTTCTGCAATTAACGCCTCGCTAACAGCAGCCTTTTGTGGCAGGTCTGTTAGAAAACGTATATTCCGGTTCCAATGGTTCTGCTGTTTTTTCCAATAAAAAGGTTTCCTTCGAACGCTCGGACAAGCACGGCTGTAACAAGAATGAGACGCCTCCAAAATTGGAAGTGAGCAGGTACTGTTGGGGAGGATATGCAATGAGTCCCAGGTTCAATCCCCAACATGAGTCCTGCTGGATCAGACCAAGTGCTGGTCCATCTGGTCCAGCACTCTGTTCACACAGTGGCCAACCAACTGTCGACCAGGGACCCAAAAGCCGGACATGAGTGCAACAGCACCCTCCCACCCATGTTCCCCAGCAACTGGTGTAGATAGGCTTAATGCCTCTGATCCTAGAGATGGCACATGCCATCAGGACTATTTATTTTATTTATTTATTTATTACATTTGTATACCGCCCCATAGCCGAAGCTCTCTGGGCGGTTTACATAGGATTAAAAACAATTAAAAACAATATACAAAAATTAAAACAGCAAAAACATACAACATACACACAATCTGTACATTTAAAAACCACTTCAACACTTAAAAAAACTACAAAAACAAAACAAATCCAGGCTCCTCAGATATTGCCAAATGCCTGAGAGAAGAGGAAAGTCTTGACCTGGCGCCGAAAAGATAACAATGTTGGCGCCAGGCGGGCCTCATCGGGGAGATCGTTCCACAATTGGGGAGCCACCACAGGGAAGGCCCTCTCTCTTGTTGCCGACCTCCGAGCTTCCCTCGGAGGAGGCACTCAGAGGAGGGCCTTAGATGTTGAACGTAGTGTTCGGGTAGGTTCATGTCGGGAAAGGCGTTCCATCAGGTATTGTGGTCCCAAGCCGTGTAAGGCTTTATAGGTTAAAACCAGCACCTTGAACCGGGCTCGGAAACATACAGGCAGCCAATGCAAGTGGGCCAGAGTAGGTCTTATATGTTCGAACCTACTGGTTCCAGTTATCAATCTGGCCGCTGCATTTTGCACAAGCTGCAGCTTCCGAACCACCTTCAAAGGCAGCCCCACATACAGTGCATTGCAGTAATCTAACTTGGAGGTTAGGACTAGCAGCACTCAATAGCCTTCTGCTCCAGGAATGTATCCGACCTGCTTTTAAAGCCATCCAAATTGGTGGCCATCACTACATCCAGGTTGGGCTCAAAAAACATCTGCCTGAAACCCTGGAGAGCCGTTGCTACCAATCAGTGTTGACGAAACTGGGCTAGAAGGACCAGGATCTGACTCAGTATGGCAGCTCCCATGTTCTATTCCAGACCTCTACACGTTTTGAACTTCAACTGCCCAAACCAGTTGGCCTATTCCAAAGTGGGATGCCACGGTCTCCAATTATGATCCCTAACTGCCAAATTCAGAACTTCTGAAAAGACCTGCTAAACCCAACCAAGGCTCTTTCTAATCCAGCATCCTGCTTCCCACAGAAGGCAACCAAATGAGCAGGAACCTACAAGATGGGACTTGACTCCTCCTGACATTTCTCCTCAGGAGCAGCAAAATCAACTTGCCAGGCTTCATTCATTCGTTTTGTATATTTTAAAGCATTTATTCCTTGCCCTATCTCCGAAGGCTTCAGAGTGGCGTATAACGCCGTCGCTAATTCATCCATTAAAAATATCCTTTCAATTTCAACGGAAACCCTAATATGAAACCTGTAGCAGAAAACCAACAATACAGCAGCAATCAAGATATTTAAAACATTCCAAAAATAAGAGAGAGGTTTAAAAGAGCCAATTTAAAATGAGCCACTAAATGCCTTTGCCAGCATGCAGAAGGTTGTCAGTGGGGAAGTGAAACGGGCTCCTTTAGGAGTTTCAGAGTCTAGGTGCGGCCACCAAAAAGGCTCTGTCATTAATCCAAACTAGGCATATCTCAGAGTTTGCTGGAACATACAGGATGGCCTTCGAAGGTGATTGCAATTGGCTGTACAAGAGGAGGAGGTCCCTATCTCCTGGTCCTAAACCATTCAAGGCTTTGGATTGGACCCAGAAACAAACTGTATGCCAGTGCAGCCATTTCAAAATGGCGGACACCTCCTTTCTGAATGCAACTCCTGTTAACAATTGGGCTGCTTTGGACCAATTGTAATTTTGGAATATGCTTCAAAGGTTGACTTATTCTAAAAGTTTGATGTTTGTGACGGGCGAACTAACCTGAGCAAATTCATTAATGCGTTCATTCATGTGAGCTCAGAATGTAGTTCTGCTTTACTACGAAATCTCGTTCTGCATATATGAGCCGGGGGATCAAAACCCTTTATTACGCCCCCGGGGACTGAATCCGGGACCCTTAGCATGCAAAGCAGAGGCTCTACCGCTGAGCTACAGCCCTTCCTCAAAGATGGTCACTTGATCTGATCCAACAGCCTTCTTCTTAAATACTAATGTAGCATCCGCCCCACAAAAATGGCACTTTCCCCCTTTGCACAATGCTAAATGTGGAACAGAGTCACAGACCTACTACTTCGATTATGCACTTGGAAAGAAAGGAAGTGAGATATTTCAAAGTTTAGTGATTTGGTTTAAGTGAGATTTGAAGGTGGGGCAGGAAGGCTTCTCCATGCCAAACCCTCCTTTCACAAAATGTCTGGCAATCCTTGGGGGGGGGGGATCCCTGTTTGAATTTGGAGCTCCTGGGCCAACCAACGCCAATCACCGCGCAAGGAGCAGGAGGTGTGGAAACAACATCTTAACTGGCAGCTAGGAACGAAGTGGGTGCAGCCCCATAAACAAGCCATTACAAGCAGCTGGTCGGGTGGAGACAAGGTGGAATTTTCTTCGGAATCGCGCCGACCCAACTGAAAAAAGAACCTGGTGGCTTTTATTGAGAGCAGAAAAGCATTCCCCAAACCTGGAAGTGCCAATAGAAATAAAGTTTGTTACATCCTGTCAATCAGCCTAAACTTGCCAACAGCACAAGGAGATCGCATGGCTCCCATCTGGGGCTGCATTCAGGTCCCATCACAGACGTGTGCAGCATATTTCATTAGAATGCGCACCCCAGGGAAAAACCCTTGGGAGGGAGAGCACTCTTTCCGGGGCCTCCAGAAAGCACGTATTTCCCCCTGCCGCACTAATAACAGCCACTATTAGCATGGCGGGGGGGGGGGGGATATGCGCTTTCCCGGAGGCTCCAGAGACATTAGGGTGTGCCTGGGCACACCCAGCACACCCCATACGCACGCCTACGCTCCCTGTAGCAATGGAGGTGCAATTCTACTTTAAAGCAAAATCACGCGCTTGGGAAGATTTCATTACGACCTGCCAATTTTTTCGCTGGCACTGCCGCAAATCCGCCAGCAAAAGGGCCACGAGGTCTGCCAAAATGGTCAGGGGAGGCACCTGGGGCCAATGTGTTGCTCACATCTGGTTTAAAAGCTGCCCACACTGCATTTTATGCAAAAACCCTGTGGTTTAAAACATAATACCTATGGGCAATCTCTGCCCTCACCTGACTTTTATTTTAAGGCTTTTTAATTATTGTTTTTTTAGTAGGGAAACTGGCATGTTGCAAAACAATGGGCTGCTTTCCAGCGCCGTGTTTATTTGGGTACAAAAGCGTGGTTATGTGTTTTGATTTTGTCCTCCGGTGCTTGGGCGAGTCTCACCAGCTTGGCCTTCTGGAAAGCGAGTGCTTCATGACTGCCCATGTCCACTGTTTTATGAATGGGCAGCTCTTCCCCCAACCATGGCAGCCATTTTGTGAGAGCGCCTACAACACCCTCAAAATTCTAAATGTGCCCATCGACTCAAAAAGATTGGGAACCCCTGCAATAACCAAATACTCTCTTGCGGCTACAACCGTCATTGATTCAGGTGCATATCTTGCCCTCCAGGTAGGTCCGAGCATCCATCCTCATTTAATACACAAGACTAACTGCAGTGAGAAATGGGAACCATGCAACGTTTTAAAATAGGTCAGTTTGCATCTCCTGCTCCCAAGAATTTTAAAGGCTTCATGTTCTACGGGAGCCGAACTGGAAAGGTTGCTTGTTGTCTGAACGCTTCTCTTGAAACTCAAATTGTTAAGAACATGCAATTCCCCTAATTGCAAGAGCGAAACTGGCTTCCGATTTGTTTTCAGGCCCAATTCAATATGTGCTGTTTATGATCTCTAAAACCATGTATTGCTTTGGGCCAGGATAACTTTTCCCATACGAATCTGCCGAGATATTAATATCTTCTACAGAGGTCCTCCTCCATGTCCCTCGTAACACCTGATGTGTCTGTGTTGGAATGAACAAGAGGGCCTTTCAGGTGGCTATAACAAATCTCTAAAATTCCCCCCACCTAGTGAGCTGAGCTCTGTCCTGCTCCGTCTCCGACAGCCAAACACAAATCTGTGAAGATCTTTCATTTCAAACATAAAAGGCCATCAAGTCCAACCTCCTGCTCAATGCAGGAATCCACCTTAAAGCATGCTTGAAATATGGCTGGCTGTCCAGCTGCCTCTTGAATGCATCTAGTGTGGGAGAGCCCACCATCTCCCTAGGTCATTGGTTCCATTGTTGTACTGCTCTAACAGTCAGGAGGTTTTTCCTGATGTCCAGCCGGAATCTGGCTTCCTGTAACTTGAGCCCATGATTCCATGTCCTGAACTCTGGAATGATCGAGAAGAGATCCCGGCCCTCCTCTGCATGACAACCTTTCAAATATTTGAAGAGTGCTATCATGTCTCCCCTCAATCTCCTCTTCTCCAGGCTAAACATGGCTAGTTCTTTCAATCTCTCCTCATAGGGCTTTGTTTCCAGACCCCTGATCATCCTCGTTGTCCTCATCTGAACACGCTCTAGCTTGTCCGCATCCTTCTTGAAGTGTGGTGCCCAGAACTGGACAATACTCAAGATGAGGTCTAACCAGTGCCCAATTGAGAGGAACCAGTACCTCGTGCAATTTGGAAGCTATACTTCTATCAATGCAGCCCAAAATAGCATTTACTTTTTTTGCAGCCATATCACATATTTGGCTCATATTCAGTTTGTGATCTACAACAATTCCAACATCCTTCTTGCTTGTAGTATTGCTGAGCCAAGTATCCCCCATCTTGTAACTCTGCAAATTTGGTTTCTTTTTCCTAGGTGTAGAACATGCCACCAAACATCATAGGAAAGCAGGAAGCTCCTTATATTGATTGAGTCAGAAGAACACTGGTCCATTTTGCTCAGTAGCATTTACTCCAGGGATGGGCAACTTGGTGCCCTCTGGATATTTTAGACAACAACTCCCATTAGCCACAGACAACATGGTCAATAGTCAGGGATTATGGGAGCTGTCTCTTTCAGAGAAGTCCTCTTTTGGCCAAATGCCTGCTTTTCAGCCCTTCCCTCTGGCTTTCACCTCTCACTAGCTCCTCCCTCAAGGCTTCCGTGACATTACAAGAGCTCAGCCTATCACTAGGAAAAGCTCAGAACAGCCTGTAAAAACCAATTTTTCTCCTTATATCAAATTCTACATGTTGGCTGAGGAGAGCGGAGTTCAATTCCCCCATTCAACCTTGGGCCAATCCCTCCACCCAGTCTCTTAGCCTAACCTACCTCACAGGATTGTTGTAATTGTAAATCCATGTGCACCATTCAGAACTCAATGGAGAAAAAGGGTGGGGTTAAAATATTAATTCATAATAATATAGTCCAATTTAACTCCTTTCTCCCACGGTTGCCACCTGAATGGATGCCCATATTCTGTGGAAACCTAATGAGTCAGAAAGGGGACGTGGGGTAGGCGGTGTGTGTGTGTGTGTGTGGGGAACAGGACAATATTAATGAATGTGTCAGTTATGGCCCTGAAATATTTTCCTATGGGTCTTTCAAAAATACAGAAACAGTGTCGGAGTTCGGTAAGTGCCTCAAAATGGCCTCCGTCCACAGGAGGGCAGCTGGAGATTATACATAACGTCTGCGACCATGGGTGGCAACATCTCCCTTCTCCTCCTTTCCTCTCCATCAGAGGGAAAACGCATTCCTGTTTTAAACCAAAGGAGCGATTATATTAAAGCAAACACTCCGTGGGGCTGATTAGACACTTGGAATATTTTCTTCATGAACATTCTGTACCCGGACACTTTTTCCCCCTGAGGGAAGTTTACTTAATTCAAGGTAGACCTTTGGCAGTTCAGGAGAAATAAAAAACACTATTGTTCCTCAAGCTGGGCTCCCCCCACGAAAAGAGCTGTCCTTTCCTGCATGTGCCTGGGGAGTCTTCAAGAAAGATCTAAACACAACCAGGGGGAGTCAAACACATGGTTATGTGGCAAAATGTCGTCCTCTGGCCTGGGACGAACTCTACCAAGACCGGAGAACAGGAGTCGGGTCTTGGACCACTTACTGTGGCTTTCCGCCACATAGTTCGGAGTGTAACTTCTCCATGATCAGTCTGCCGGTCATGGGATGAGGTGCTCAGGTGGACCGGAGGTCCGTTTGGGGTAGCTCCCTCTCTGTGGAATTCCTTGCCAAATGATGTTAGGCAGGTGCCAACGTTGCTTTGTTTTAGTATGTGCTAAAGACATTTTTATTTAAACAAGCTTGCCCAGGAGGCCAACCCTGGTTTCACAAGAACCTAAGAACTGTCCTGCTGGATCAGACCAAGGGTCCCTCTAGTCTGTTCACACAGTGGCCAACCAGCTGTCAACCAGTGACCAACAAAGCAGGACATGGTGCAACAGCACCCTCCCACCCATGTTCCCCAGCAACTGGTGCACACAGGTAGAACTTGATTTTAAGTATTTCAATTCTTTTTTCTCTGCTGTTCACTGCTCGGAAATATATATTTTTCAGAACAGAATATTTATTTTGAAAATAAATACATAAAGCTGCAATGCCACCCTTTATGCTGACAACGTCCTTAAGCTGCAGTCCTGCACGGCTACATACTTTGTGGGTGCACCATGTATATGGATCGTGTACTAAAAGTGACAACCACAACAACCGCATTGCTGGTCTCTGCGGAACTGAATTGCACGATAAAGGGACACCTGGGACGCAATTTCAAAGGCTTCCGAATCAAGACTTTGTCTGCAGTCCAACGCACCTGTACTAAGCAAGTAGAGCAAAGCGAAAGGGAGGAAGCGTTGACTAATAGTAGGCGATGACGTGGATTTTGCCTGTTCTGTATCACTTAGGTTTTCCATTTACAACAGTGGCTTAGTTCAGACAACACGGTAGTCCACGCAGTGTGAAACCTCCACTCAGCGGTTGAGTGTTTAGAGGGTACTCCCTACACAACATGTTCTAACTCCACTGTTGTGGGACTGTGGGCTCCCATGGAGTTGAGTAAAATCCATTGTGACGTTTGATTGACAGTTCCTCCGCCCTCTCGCCTCCCCTGGTCCTCCCGATGGTATCCCATCAGCTACTGCTGCTGCAAAAAAAATCCCAGCAGCTCTCCTAGAGGGGCGCTCACTCCTTTCGCCGCTCTTGCCAGGGAACTCTGTAGCCAGTGGGAAAAGTCCACTCAACACAACGGAAAACTCCACGGAGCCCGCCACACAACACACAACACAATGGCTGTGCAGGAACTCTCCTCTGCACAGTGTGGATATTCTGCTTGGAGTGTTTCCCAAAAAAACACTCTACTGTTATGTGGAGTTTTCTCGCTAGACAACACATTTCTCAATGGTGGTGTCAATACTCCACCGTTGAGTTCCAAAACCACCATTAAGAAACGTGTTGTCTGAACTGAGCCAGTGTCTTCGTTGCGGCTGCAACGGAGTGCGGAAGGAGTTCCATTATTGATTTATTAAATCACTTGTATCCAGCGTATTTCTACATATTTACCCAAACATACATCAAACAACCAAGCTAAACAAAACACAAGCTAAACTACCCAAACTAGCGAAAGCAAACAAAACACTAAAAGCCTACAAATCCCTTTTCTAAAAACAAGCAGCAAAACTGGAAACAAGCAGCGATGTAATAAATGCAACAACATTACAAACCAAACAATTTTGAGACATGAGAGAAACTGAACAATCAAATTAATAAACAACCGAGAAGAGATCCTGGCCCTCCTCTGTGTGACAACCTTTCAAGGATTTGAAGAGTGCTATCATGTCTCCCCTCAGTCTTCTCTTCTCCAGGATAAACGTGCCTAGTTCTTTCAGTCTCTCCTCATAGGGCTTTGTTTCCAGACCCCTGATCAACCTTGTTGCCCTCCTCTGAACCCCCTCCAGCTTGTCTGCATCCTTCTTGAAGTGTGGTGCCCAGAACTGGACGCAGTCCTCAAGATAGGGCCTAACCGGTGCCGAATAGAGGGGGACCAGTACCTCGCGCGATTTGGGAGCTACACTTCTATTAACGCAGCCCAAAATAGCATTGGCTGTTTTTGCAGCCACATCACGCTGTTGGCTCATATTCAGCTTGTGATCTACACCAGCTTGAAGAAAACAATTGTCGGACAATGGGGACTTCGCAGAGCAAAAATGGCCAAGATTCCGGTTGTTTTTAAGGCTCAATAAACAAGCAGGCTGGGAAGGCAGGCTGTCCTAGGCAGCCGTTCCAGGAGGGCGGCAGCCAGTTGGAAAACAGAATTTCCATCCTCGCAGGAAATGCCACGATTTCGACATTTGTTTATGACCTGAACAGTAATGAAAGGCCAAGCAATCTAAACCATTAGCAGCACAAGAAAGGCGGGAGGGGGGGGGAGTGCAGCGAAGGCTCTGTAGACGTCAAGTAGGAGCCTGCCGGAGCTGACTATCTGCCCCACACAGGAGGGACCGTAGCTCAGTGGCACGGCTCCCACTTTGCGTGCAGAAGGTCTGAGTTTCAATCCCCAGCACCTCCAGTTAAAAAAGGTCGGTTAGCAAGTGACAGAGAGCTGCAGCTAGTCAGAACAGACGCCGCCGGTGTACCCCTTCCCATGCAATATCTCTTCCATCCCTCCCACCTCCCTTTAATCAGGGGGTCTGGAACCTCTTTCAGGCCAGGGGACAAATCCAATGTTAGGAGAGAGGCATTTCAAGCTTTTAAAATGGAGGAAAACATGCCAAAGCTACCCGATAATTGGTCAAGGGAAAGGGGGCGGGGTCATCTGGGAAAGTATGGAGGGCCAGATTGGGACCCCCAAATGGGCTGGATTTGGCTCACAGGCCTGAGGTTCAAGACCCCTGCCAGGTTACTTATGAGTAAGGCAGGCAAGCAGTTGCAAATTGTATGGTATAATAACCCTTGCAGACATATCTGCCTTGTTGTGGACACTGTTGTTCTTGGCCTTTGAAAGACATTAGCTGCCCTTGAAATAGGTGTTTTTTAAAAAAATGCATGGAAATAACTGAGGTTGTGCACAGTTTTTATAGATACGATGGTTTGTTTGCTTTCCTGCTCTGCTGTGAATATTTCTGCATCCCTAATGGCGCAGCCAAGAGTCATCACAATGGTGCCTTAGCAAAAATGCCTTGATACTGTGGGTGTCAGCCACCAATTCAATATCGTTATCTCTTTTAATTACACATCCCAGAGTTTCTATAGGAAATCTGATTATTGTTCAAAAACTTGGAGGAGTTGTAAGGCAGCCTCCGTAGTGATATACTGACCTATTTTGAAATTTTGCATTCTTGAATGTTCACAGTGTTGCACCTTCCCCTTAATTACATTAAAAAAAAAGTTTGCAACTAAGACTTTAATCCCTATCTGGGGGAGTCAGGCAAGACTCTTCTCTATGAAAACGGACCATCCACAGAAAACAATTCCTGCATCAACAAAGTCCCTAAAACCAAAGATTTTTGGACTCCTGCCTAGACCTCCGGAACATGTAAAAGTAGAATACTGCTGATTTTCTTTTGGAATCACTACCTCAATTAGAAAAATATACCTCCCCCCTCATGACGAAGTCCTTTCTCTAGTCCAAACACAACTGTTCCAATTCTGCAAGGGTACCCAGAAATTCTGAAACCAAATCGCTCCCAGAAGTCTCTCTGTCCACTCCTCTTTTCAGACTCCTGGTGGCTGCAGTTTCACCATTTGCTTTCCTACTCTGAGCCCTTGCTTCTATTTCTTTGCTACGTGTATATCCTTCCTTTCCCGCAAGGAGCCCAAGGCAGCATTCATGTTCCTCCATCTTATCCTCACAACAACCCTGCAGAGTAGGATAGGCTGAGAGTCAGTGATTGGCCCAAAGTCACCCAGTGAGCTTCATGGCCGAGCACGGGCTAGAACCCGGGTCTCCCCAGTCCAACACTCCAACCACGACTGCACACTGGATCATTTCAAAAGCACCAGCTTTTAAAGATCTTGCGCACGTTATTGCTACATGTAGCAAAATTAGCAAAAAGCTTGTTCTATACTTGCTAAGCGAGCAGACGAGACGGCATTCCACCAATCAAAGTAGACCCACGTTATTCATTTTGGGTAGTTTTGTTGCCATTTTCCTGGAACGAACCAGGAAAAACGGGGGCTCCTTTGCAAACTGCCACTGCACAAGCATGTATGAGCGTGCGAGATGGGGGTAGTACGAGTGCAAAGGGGGGGGCTATATTTGGTCAGGTTTAAAAATCAAATGATGCATCTACAGCCCTGTTAAAAGGTGCCTCGTTAAAATACAAAGTTGTGTTCCTTATGAAATTGCATTATTACAGGATGCAAGGCTTTAGGGGAGAGGGAGACTCTTAAAAAATAAGAAAACTGGAACAATGTTCTGGAAACTGGCCAGCAGGGCTGGATGAAGGGGTGGTGGTGGTATTCTCCCTTTGACCCTAGTATTTTTCTATCAGCTTGTTCTGTTATCCCTTCCTCCCTGAAATGCAGATCTCTCATTATCAGATGAAAGCTAAACATTTGCTTTTCATGGGGCTCTACGGAAAGGGCCGCTTATGACATTCCTAGGGCATGCAAAAATAATAGGAAAAAGCTCCTCTCTCTCTCTGCATGCTGGAAAACGCCTAGCTGGAACAGATCTTGGAAAATATATCTTGAATTAGATTCCTGGCTAAGGTAGACAAGGCAGCACTCCTTCAAGGTCTCTTAGTTAAAGGGACAGCCTGCATTTTAAAGGGGTGTCCCTTCCCCTGGGACAGTGAATTTCAAATTTCCTAGCTTCTGGGAACCATCTTCTACACCAACTCAATGAATGGAGGAACTGCTCCAGATCTCCAGCACGTCACAAAAAAAATTCTGGGTCACGCTATTGCGGTGTTTCTACAGCACAAAGACGCATCGTGATTTATTAATGTTAAAGGGTGAAGTCCCTGCCCCAATGGGCTTACAATTTAAACATCTGACAGAGGAGGGCCATGCTCTAAGGCAGGGGTACAGAAGCTCAGGAGGGGTGGGGAATTTGGCCTTCTAGGGTTCCCCAGAAGGCACACCCTCTTTCCCTCAACAACTGATCATTGGCTGGCATCCTGGACTCCACACACTCGACTCCATTCTGAGAGGCTGAAATGCCTTTCCTAAGCCTTAGCTGTAAGAGCTTTCAGCGAAAACACGCTAGTATGTTTTGGCTCCACCCTTTCCCCCTCAGCCATGCCTACCAGTGGGAGGCGGCCCTCAAGACCTGCTCGGAAATGGAATTTGAAGCCAGTATCTAACCCAAACTGAGGGCAGAGGAAAATCAGAAATGGTGAGCATGTCCCCATTCTGAGAAGTTTGTTCATCATGCCAGATCTTCCAGTATATATCCCAAACTTACCTGTAATTGCACACTGTGGGGGGGGGGAAGAGATGAGTAATGGTGGGCAAGCCTCCCCCCCCCCCCCCATTCCGAGAAGCTTGTCCGTCATTCCTGATCTTCTCCCTGAGAATACTCTAAAGGACATCAGGGTTCCTTGAGATGCATTTCAAAACTCCCATAAAACGGACATCACAATCTTACTGACCATAACGGGCATCCGCTGTTTCCACACAGGACGTAACAGATGTCTCTGATTTCATCTGCCAGAGCTCTGAACGCTCATTATTACAGTTAAATTCTGATCTCGCAATCCTCACACACACACCACACACACACACACACTCACACGCTTCCCCATGAAAGTAATAGTGTCCTTTTCAATTCTGGCATTCACAATCCATATGTAAGTTTCAAGCCGTGAAAATAAATAGACGGGGCAAGGCGATAACATCTTGGTATCAAAGAGAAAGATATTTGTTCCTGAACAACTTCTAAAGTGTACTAAACACCATTTGTTCTTACGCAACAACGGCCCTGTACTGCTGCCAAGGTCACCTAGACCTCCCTCGATTTGCTGCAGAAATCACGGCTACGCAAGATTTAACTCGCAGATGCAGTTTCATAGATATATTTTCCGTGCATTTCCCCCGGTCTGAATTCCCCAGGTGTAAGGAATCCCTGTTCACTGCATGCCATACGTTCGCGTTGTGCTGTGCTGTGGGTAGCAACTTCGTGAAACGGAGAGCTCCCACTTGGGGAAGACCAATCTAGGTATGGGAGAGGCACGTAACCTTTAATCTATTCCCCCCTCTCATTATGACACTAACCTTGTGAATTTTCTCCTTGTTGGGGAAAAGATACATGTATCTTGGAGAGAAAAGCATCTTGAGGGACATGTAATTTTGTGAGGGTTAAGAGGTTCCCCCCCTTTCCTAACCACCCTTTCCTTCGCTCTTGATTATTGCTTCCAGAAGTTGCTTTTCACTTTTAAAAAAAAGTTACATAGAATGGATGGCTTGGTCCGGAAATGTTAGAGCGTGACAGTGTACATTTATTTATTTATTTACAATATTTATATACCACTCGATTATCTAACACAGATGAACACAGGTATAAGCGTAAAAAAAAAGATTAAAAAAGCAAATTAAAATTGTTCAATTTAAAAACAAAGGAATCAGAGAAACAGTGGCTAGTCAGTTGAGGAAGGCTTCTTGAAACAGAGTTGTTTTCAGGAGGCGCTGGAAGCAGCCTAGAGTTGGCGCTTGCCTGACCTCCAGGGGCAGAGAGTTCCACAGAGAAGGGGCCACAACACTAAAGGCTCTTCTCCCGGTGGATTCCAATTGAACCACAGGTCCACGTGGAAGTACCTGGAGCATGCCCTCCAATGACCTCAGTGATCAGGCAGGTTGGTAAGGGAGGGTATTTCAGAAAGATCTGCCTTGAGCACCAGATATAGGCAAAAGGTGGGATATAAATTGAATGAATGAATGAATAAAATAAATGAAACTGAACGTCGGTCTTTCTGTAGGGCAGCCATGTGCTCCGTTATGGCTCAGCTATGGCTACTTCCTGAACGTGGGCTGTGCCCACCTCCCCCCTAGCAAAGGCCAGAAGCAATATTGACCCGCTGGTGATCTTGTGCACAGAAAACTACAGGCTGACTCTACATGTGGCATTTATCGTCCGCTCTTAATTGTTTGCTCACAGAAGCTCTCGGGTCATTTTTACGACGTTGCCAACCTCCGATGCCTCTCCCATCTTTCCCAAGCAGGAATCCGCCATTTTATAAGTCACCGAAAATGCGGTAATAAATCTAAATCGTGCAATATAGCAGCGCCATTTGCTGGCGGTGTAAAGGAAATGGCAAAAACAAGGGGAGAAAGCGCATATATTGTGCTGATCGTAAACCCGCAAAGACTCTGGAAGACAAAGTCCCAGTAAGGCAGCGGGATTTTTCCTTTATGAATAGAAGCCCACTGATTCCCAGAGCAGACAGACTACAGTTTACAATGACCATCCCCAGTACACTGTTTCTGAAGAAGGAGCTTCCGTTGAGCTGTGTCAGCACAGCTAGTAATTCATGTTGAACCTCTCCTCATCCTTTGTTTTATTGGTTTAAAAGTCATCTCTTTTAAACGACGATGCAACTGTTTTCAGAAACTCCCCTTTGAAAGGATGTTGGCCTGTTCTGAGTCTCCCCCAGATGTCAAAAGAGCTCATGAAGTCCTCCATCATTAAAAAAAAAAAAAGGCCTTTGGTGGCCAATTATGACACTGGCCCATGTTACTTCTCTCTTTGGGCTATTTTGGTTAACCGTCTGTTTTGTTTATAGGACATTTTGTATTTTTAATCTGATTTCATCTGCCTGCTACGATTTGTTAAAATGGGAACCTGCCTTCAGTTAATCAAGCAGAAGAGAAATAGCAATATGTGTGTATACATAAATATATGAATAGGTGCACTGTATTAAAACTGTTTTCACACAGAGCAAAATAATAATTGGGAAAGGGAGGGGTGTCGTAATTGGGCCATGGCATTTAATACGGCGCTAACAGTACACTGGATGTGTACGGAACACAGGCGCGACCAATATGAATTTATTTTTACTGTTTCATTCCATGATTCCTACCCTGCCTTTTTCATTCCAATCAGGAACGCTCAGGGAGACTTACACCACTTTTAAACCCATTCAAAAGTAAATGAGCTATAGTTGCAGGGTGGCCCAACAACCGATGTTCTCTGGGTGACTTACAGAATTTTAAAAGGATAAAACACAATATTAAAATACAGTGCCTGAATTCGGATGACACAATAAGCAACGGGGGGGGGGGGGGGGGAACAATCGTCACTTGTATTGACTATTGTGTCGTCCGAATGCTGCCATAGTCAACTCAGCGCTGATCCTAATCCACACCACAGTTGATTATTTATTACCACGTTGTGTGGGGAGTACCCCCTAGATGAACAACTGTAAAGTTGATTACCCCACCACTGACTATCGTGTTGTCCGAATTCACCCAGTATCGAGACAGTAAAGAAGCAGCCTAAAAATGGTTCTTTCTGGCAGAGGAAGAAATTAAAATAATTGATAATGAAGAAAAAACAATAAAAACACCACTCATAAATTAAGCAGCACAGACTAGGAAAAAAAGCACACATTTTCTAAAAAGCCTGAGTGAATAAAAGGGTCTCCATCTGACACCAAAAAAGACCATAGAGATAGCACCAGGCAAACCTCTCTAAAGAGCTGTTCCAGTGCCAGGGTGCCACCACTAAGCAGGCCTTCTCCCTAGTAAAAAAAAGGAGAGAGAAGCGGTTCTCGGAATGCAGAAATACTTTAATATTATATTATAAATGCAATGAATCCAATGTTTGGGCTAAAACCAACACTTCACTTTGAACCTGGGAATGGACCAGAAGCCAATATAAATAACAAGGAATGAGCCATAATATGCTCAGAATACCTTTTTCCATCTCATCTTGCAGCACGCTTATTCGGAAACAATGGAGTTTCGGGAGCTTTTTTTAAAGGCAGCGCCCTCCCCAGGACAATGAAATAGTCCAAATTACACAAAAATTGCAAAACTCTAATAAAAACACACACCAAGAAATCGAGTTGGCAATTTCAGAGCTGCTATTCTATTATTATCTGAAATAAAAAGGGCCCATTTAAGAATATTGTCTAATAGGGTATCCTGAAGTCAAAGGTGCTAATTGGTGGGATATTCAAAACATGCATGTTCATGTATGAGATAACTAAGGTAAGATAATTAAGAAGAAATTTCTTCAGCTTAAATACGCTGGAAAATCTGGTATGACTTACAGCAGAGTTGCCTTATATAGAGAAAGCGTGGCAACATAGTATTTAGTATCGGAGGCAATAAGCACAAACCAGAGCCAGTTTAAAAGAAGTTCAAATCAACTTACTTTAGTAGTCCTTTTATACATATCAGCTGTTTAACTACAAGCACCCTCCTAACGCTGGGTTGTACCTTTTCTGGCACAAAAGGCGGAAAAGCTTCAAATGACTGGGGGTTGGAAGAAAGGGGTGGGGCAAGGGGCGCGGCCTCTGGAAAGTCTGAATGGGACCGCAGGCACAGCAGATTCGGCCCCGAGCCGGAGGGATCCCCACCCATTTTAAACTACGCAGAAATGGAAATAATAGAAGGGAAACTCCTTTCAACGTTTCGGGATGTACACCCTCCCCCTTCAAAATCTCTTCCCGCCCCGGGCAGAAACGGAGTAATAATCCGAAGAGCAAAGCGCAGGCAGCACGCTGACCACCTTTGCATTTTCCACCAGCTGAATTTTCTGGACGCTTTTCAACGGCAGGCCCGCATCGTCCACATTACAGAGCCCTGTGGCCTAGGCATTCCTGAAGTATCAGGTGGGCGGGTAGCTATCTTTCCAGCTGCGAGGGGTGAGAATGGACGCTGAGGAAAATGCAGAGCAGAGGGAGAAGACCCGTCGGCATAAATAGCAGGCCCGGCACAGCTCCCTGGAATGGGGGCGTCTGAGGGTCACGCGGTGAGGTCATGGATTTCCAACTAGAGTCGGAACATTCCCTTTCTTGCACGCACGCAGAGAAGCCCTTTTTAAAACCCCATTTATTCTGTCCAGCCAGCTCCTCCTCCGTCAGAGTGTTGCTCTCATTGAACCGAAGATGTCGGCTGCAAGTCGGTTAAGTCAACAGTTCGCTGCCTGGTCTAGGCTGACCTCGATCTTTTAATCCTTTACCTTAAGAGCAAGGAACACCCCCCCACACACACACACAAACGCCGTCGCCCGTTATGGGGTGTCCATGTACCCATGTCTCCTTCCCCCTTTGCCGGAGCACCCAGACACGTTTCCAATCACCCAGAACACCACCCACTCCAAGGGACCCAAGGCATTTTATCCTCACAACAACAAACCTGTGAGGTAGGTTGGGCTGAGAGTCTGTGACTGGCCCAAAGTCACCCACTGAGTTTCCATGGCTGACTGGGGACTAGAACCCGGATCTCCCAATGTCCAGTCCAACACACTAACCACTATGCCACAGCTTAGGTTCTGGCTGTTCTTTAAATATATGCGGAAACGTCCAAATTCAGTTAGGGAAAAAGAATGTAAACTTCCCAGACAGACAACTTCTTACTACCTCAAGATGTAGTGATGGCCATCAATATGGATGGCTTTAAAAGGGGGTTGCATAAATTTCTGGAGAAGGCTATCAAGCGCTACTAGTCCGGATGGCTATGTGCTACCTCCAGTATCAAAGCCTATATACACCGTTTGCTGGGGAACATGGGTGGGAGGGTGCTATTGCACCCGTGTCCTGCTTGTGGGTCCCTGGTTGACAGCTGGTTGGCCACTGTGTGAACAGAGTGCTGGGCTAGATGGACCCTCATTCTGATCCAGCAGGGCTCTTATGTTCTTACTGCAAATGTATTGTAACCATATAACATCCACCATGGATAAGTTTATTTTCTACTAGGAAGTCATGCAGTGACATCCCAGTGGCTTTCTCTGCTCCGCTTTCTATTCAGGGAGTAGCTCCTCCGTTTGCAGAGAAAGGCTGCCAACTGTCCAAGGAAAACACAATCTGGCCTGCTCTTCTGCCTTTAATTGCAACTTGATTTGCAGAAATCAGTAGGTGAAACTTCCAATGGCATGGAGCTAAGCAGTCACCAGCTACCAACCGCAGATTACGAAACAGCAATAAAGGCCAGTTTTTTGTTTTTTTTAAAAAAAATGTTGGCAACGCTGCTTTAGAGGAACAGAAGTGCTGGTCCACACAAGTGAGTGGAATGCTTATTTCATTTTATGTGGGAGGTTAAATAAATCCGAGGAGGAGAGGTCGGACAATGTTCCCTTAAGACATAAAGACGCAACGGAAACTTCAGGTTCAGGGGAGTTTATCTCCGAACACCAAATGCTAGGTAGGAACGACAGGGGAGGAGGCAGCGACCTTCTTGCCCCATTGTGGGATTCCCAGGGGAATCTTCCTGGTTACTGGGGAAAGCAGCGGAGGCTGGCGGCTCTGATATCGGTGGAGCGGTGAATCCGCTCCGAGTTTCAGTCAGAACTCTAAAAGGGCTATCCAAAGGGCCGAGCGCTTGTCGCGTCGTACTAAATGTCCCTGATTTTCCCCTGCAAATGGTCCGAAATGCACTGGAAACCTTTCCTTTCGTTGAATAAAATTGTGTTTGGCTCATGTACGGCCGGGTTCGTTCCTCTACCGTGTGATCTCAGGCATTGAAAAGATCAGAACACCAGAAGAGCCCTGCCGGAAGGACCCATTCAGGGATCCTGCATCTTGCTTCCCACTGGCGGAGACTGGCAACTCTAATGTCAGTGGGGTGGTGAATCTATTTAACCTCCTTGCTTACAGCCATCGTTGATGATGATGATGCTGCTTCTGCTGCGGAGGTAGCGTCAATCGTAGCACTGAAACCTACTTGTCTGCGCTCCAAGTGTCGGATTTCCATGTACTGACCTATCCTGCCCTGTATAATTTAGTCGACGTTTTCTGAAACGCTACCTTGGAAGAGAGCCTGAAAGCGAGATTTTCCCTATGGTAGGATATTACAGACCCAACCGAGGGGGCTGCAGCTCTGTGGTAGAGGCCCTGCAGCTCTGTGGTAGAGGCCCTGCTTTGCAAGTGGAAAGTCTCAGGACTGATCCCCAGCAGCATCTCCAGGTAGGACAGGAAGGACGCCTGCCTAAAACCCTGAAGAGCCGCTGCGGCCGGTCAGCATCCACACAACACAGGGCAAGATGAACCAAGGGTCTGACATAATAAGGTGGCTTCCTATGTCCCTAAGTTGCTATGCTCCTGATCCACAGCCATGGAACTCACTGCCACTGCCACCTGGGCCTTGAAACTGCCCTTCCCCAGTGAGCCCCTGGACAGCAGACTGAGCAGACATAAAGATCACCCGGTCCACAATTTTCCCTGCTACGGTGAGAGGCATTGCATTTCTATTTAAAGTATAGCCGTCACTTCCAAATTTGCATCCATGCACCTAAACTGGCCCATGTAAATCGGCGTCTCCTGTCCTACCGAGGTGTTTTGGCCAGGGTGCAACTGGCTGCGCGAGCCTGGAAAGGCCCAAAGACTCGGCACGAATATGGTCCGACAGCTACGGCACAGGCAGAAACCAACGGGTGGCAATTTTCCCGGCAGGGAGATGCAGCAAGGCGAACGGTTTTACCTGTTGAACAATAACAGCTTCAAGGCAAGAAGATTACGAGACAGAAGTATCACAGGTCTCGTGAAGCTGCAATTCTCCGATTTAAAACTTTTATTTTTCAGACAATAATAAAACACAAATACAAACACTACAACACGCAACATTAAACGTTAAAATGGACTTCCGAATTTCTCCAACAAACAATGAAGCTGCAATTCCACTCAAGGTGCAGATCTTTACAGACAGGCTTTATTTGGGTCAGTTTAAATGCGTTTCCCCCATTTTGAACGGCAATTGGTATTTTGTGCTTTAGAGCACTTTTTAGCAGAGCAGCCCTACATACATCTGCAGTCATTGCGGCTGAGGCTGCAATCTTGAGCACACTTACTAGAGAGTAAACACAGCGGGGCGTCAGAGTAAGCGTGCATAGGATTGCGCTGCAAATGGATCATGCACCCGAGGGTGTTTACTCGACACCGATGTCCCCTTTGCTCCGGTTCAAAACACTGCATGCAAAAAAAAATTAGTCAATAGAAATTCATCATCCAGGACTTTTCTGCCAGGCCTCCGCCCAAACACGTGACACCATTAGGGCTTCTGAATATAAATTGTTCTGCTTGCTGCTTAGCACAACCCCCCTGGCCGTCTGCGAGAGAAAGGGCGTGTTAAAGAGAAGCGGGGGGGGGGGGGGGGAGGAACATCGCTGAAAATAGAGAGGCCTCACTTTTCCAAATGGAAGTCGGAGGCTATCTGGCAAAAGGCGTAAGGAACACGCTGTACCGAGGGGGAGGGGGGGTCAGAAGAACGCATGGGCTAGCAGAAGTACATTCGCTGAATCGTTCAATGGAAAAACACAGCCACTTCTGCCCCCGAACAGATTGTGAACAGGAAGTAAAAAGAAATTAACCAGCCCCGGCCTCTTGTGTCAGGAACGAGAGCAGCGAAACCAGCATTTCCTGTCCCTGCTTGCTTTTGTCCTGCCACCCGCCCAGCACGGCTCAGCAGAGGCTGCTGCGTTTTGCATGCGTGTGTGTGTGTATTTTTATTTTACCAAAATAACAACATTTTTTTTAAAAAAAAACTTTTTAATGGTCCTCAATCTGCACCTGGCCAATATTCCTCCGGAATTTGCTGCCGGCTTTTCTCAGCTGTGTCAGACCTTGAACAAATCAATCCAGGGAGGCAGGAGAAAGCGAATTTTGGGGGCAAAGGGAAGAAAAAGATGGGGGAGGGCTGGCGCAGAATTCCTCCCTCTGGTACCGTGCGACGCTTTTCCCGGGCCAAAGCCCGAAGGAAACGCTCGCACCTCTCTGCGACATTCCGCACAAGGGCTCTAGAGCTCCCGTCTCGCCCAAGGGGCGCAGCCGCCCTTCCGCACGCCTCTGACGCACCCGTCAGGCACGCGCCCCATTTTGAGAAACTTCGTGTCACAACCTCTTGCTTCGATTTACCTGATTTCTTCGATTCTGAGATGCACTCCCCCCCCTATAAATGTCTCTAAAAACAGGGCGCGTCTTAGAACCGATGGCGATTTTCCCACACTTCGAATCAAAGCTTTTTTCTGTTGGCGGTAGTGAAATTAAGGTGCGTCTTACAATCGATGGCGTCTTAGAATCGAAGAAATACACAAAGTGCTGCTCGCCCAGGCAATCGGTTCGGAAGGTTTCTTTCTCTCTCGTTTCAGACCAGCCTGCTACGGAGGCCGAGGAAATAAAAAGGTATCCATCCTCCTACCTCGGTCCTTCTAAACTCTGCCACCTTCTCGCGGCGTGAAAGAGCCGTTGCTCAGAGGCCTACACCTGCGAGGAGCCCACTTTTGCACTCACGATACTGGTTCAAATGATCCGGCCGTCTCCAAATACCCCCAGAGTTTTGGGCAGTGAGTAGCAAGGGTTGTTTTTGTTTTGATTTCTTGGCCATGCCAAGAACGAACAATAAGCGGCAATCGGCAAACGGCAGGCAAATCCGTCAGGAGCGCCGCCAAACTCTCAACACTTTCTCCTTTAAAAAAGAGAGAGAGAGAGAGAGAGAGAGAGAGAGAGAGAGAGAGAGAAACGGCCTCCCTTCGGACGGCTGCCAACCTGCCCTCGATCATGAGGCTGTTTTCAGAGCTGAACAGAGATCTTATTGACATAGCTTACCGCCTTCTGCAAGACACTGGACAACAGATCGGATTACACACACACGCTCACACTCGCATTCGTCCACAGTTTAGGCCCCAAAGAGCCTCTGGGCACGAACCAGGAAGCCTTGCAGAGCGAGAGCCGCGTCATTAACGGAGGGGCACCGTTACGCCAAAAAAAGTCATGGGCAGTTCCCCCTCCGAGTGACTCACGTCAAGCAGCTGAGGATCTCTAGCGCAAAGGAAACCAAAAGGGCATTCGCTGCTGCGGAACAAGGGGCGAGTCAAGGTGAGTAACAGAGACGTCAACTCGGCCCACGCAGCAGTGGCTTCGTGGCTGCTGCGGGGTTTAAACCGGCCACCGGACCAAACCCATCACTCGCCCTCCCTTCTTTGGCCAGCAGCTGGGAATAAGGTGCTTATTCGTTTATTTTATTCATTAATCGCGTTGCTGTATACTGACTAAGAGCCGACGCTCTCCAAGCAGTTCACGATCGAAACCCTAAAATACAACAGGACGAGATGCGGTATAAAACTTTAAGAGGAGCATGTAAAACCAAAGGGAAACCCAGGGAAAGCCTGGGTGAAGAGGCGTGTTTTCAGGAGGCGTTTGAAAGGCGACACATTTTCTGCCTCCCAAATTGCAAGTGGGAGGGTTTTCCAGCGGATGAGTGCAGTTACAGAGAAGGCCCCGCTGTCAAGGTTCTCCATGGAGACATTCCGTTCGTTTTGGAATGACCAGCAAGACCTCCACTGAAGATTTTAAATGTCGCCTGGATATATGGGAAGGTGGTCTTGCTAGGTATCCCGGTCCCAAGTTGTTTGTTTATTATTTATTTATATCCTGCCTTTTTTATTCTTACGGAACCCAAGGCAGTGTATGTCATTCTCCTCTTCATTTTATCCTCACTACAACAATCCTGTTGAGCTGAGAGTCTGGGACCGGCCCAAAGTCATCTAGTGAGCTTCCATGGCCGACTGGGGACTAGAACTCGGATCACCTGCTCTAACTACTATACCACACTGATTTAAGGCTTTATACAATAATAACGTAACCTTGTACACGGCCTGGTAGCTAATAGTGAGCCAGTGCAGGTGTTACTTGAGCACAGCTGGGTGTCCCAGGGATGTTGCAGAGCAGCCTTCAACCTCCTGTTGCTCCCCTCGCCCACAGATCTTGTGGACTCTAACTCTCATCAGCCCCAGCCAGCATGGCCAATGCTCAGAAGAAGAAGAATATATTTATTTATTTATTACCCGCCTCTCCCTCCGGATTGAGGCGGGGAACATCATCATCATAAAACACACAAAACTGATTAAAAATACATAAAACCAGTATATCATTAAAAATACCAATATTGCTGGGAATTGAGTCCAAAACATCTGGAGGGCAGAAGGCTGGGAAAGACCATTACAAAATAACAAAACGCAAACACCTGCTTTTGCCGATCAGCACATTGAATGTTTCAAGGCAAGGAGCAACATGTTTGACACATCAGGAACGCAGCAAGAGCCGGACGATCGGCGCAAATTCGCACGTTTTGGCTATAATTTTAATATATGTGGGCGGAACCCATTTGCTGACCACGTTCATGCTGCTAAATGAATTTGCAAAGCCCAAAGTGGGCTCTGGGAGGAACACAGCCTTTATTTTCTAGTTTTCCCATTCTGAAATTGTTACCCTTGGCTATCGTTTTTTTTTTGTTTTTTTTAAAGCCCTCTGAAACATCTGGAGCAATTCGTTTAGCCGTCGCGTGCCAAAACGACACAAACAGTGGAATTCAAGGTGGCGAGAATGACACACAAGAAAACACACCTCGCAATAAGAACATTTTCATTACCAAGATTAAAAACTTTCACTGCTCCACAGAATCCCAAAGGTGTGGGGGCTTGGGGGGGGGGGTGAGGACCTTGCAACTGACTTTTACACACGCTGCCAACCTGCACCCTCATTTATTTTACCTATTAATTGATGACATTGTGCATCCCTACAGAGGTCAGGGTAGCACGTTGTGCGGGCTGTTCCATTTTTTCCTGCAAGATAGGCAAGACAGAGAGCACGCAGCTTTGCCCATGAGGAGCCCCAAATGCTAAATAGAACATCCGCGTACAAAAGCAGTGTATCTCCGAATCAGGGGTGCTGCCAGGGCAGGATTTCTGGGCACAGGTCTAGGGCCCACTTGGCAGAACGAATGGGAGGGTCCCCTACTCACCCAGCAAAGCTCGCTTGCCACATTTTGAATTAAAGTTAAGTAATACACGCTGGCTGTAAACTCCACCAGTTTCTCGCCTGATTTTTTTTACAAAACTCTGTAAAGCGTCGGACCACATTGAAGGAACAGTAATAACACTAATAATCTAGGGCTACAGAGTTTAAAGACAGACTTTTCCTGACTGGTGCACTCCAAATGTGCTGGAAAACAACTCCCATCCTCCCCAGCCAGCATGGCCAACAGCACCGGAGACCACCAGGTTGGGAAAGGCCAGTATAAGAGAGAACAAGCAACTTAAAAGTTGCCCCGGATTAACCAGGCAGCATCTATTTCAATATATTTTTGATACAAGTATTTATAAACATCGCAGATGGCAAACGCCACCTTAAATAAGGCATTCCTTTTTTTATTCTGCTGCAGCACTGAAAATGTGCCTTTGGACACAACCAAATTAAAGACAGGAATTGACTATTCATTGGCTGAATTCGGATGACACAATAAGCAACTGGGGTGGGGAAAACAATCGTCAGTTGTATTGACTATCGTGTCGTCCGAATGCTGCCATAGTCAACTCAGCGCTGATCCTCATCCACACTACGGTTGATTATTTATTACCATGTTGTGTGGGGAGTGCCCCCTAGATGAACAACTGTAAAGTTGATTATTACCCCACCATTGACTATCGTGTTGTCTGAATTCAGCCATTGTCTTGCCCATTATATGCAGATCCAAAGGGGGAGGGGGGAAATCCCGTTACAAATTCTCTCTTGGTGTTTGGATAGAGCATAACAAGATCTGGTACTAGAATGTCTAATGCGCAATATCACCTACATGGTGGCATTGCTTGCCACAGCAGTCAAGGAACTATGTTTGTACATTTTAACGTATTCTGTTATTGACCAAACCAGATTTATCAGCATGGGTAGCCATTAACATAGGTACTGATTTTTAATTTATGGTATTTTTATGCTGATTTCAATAATGACCACTTTTAGGAATTTAAGAACGTAAAAGGAGCTGTGCTGAATCAGCCCAAAGGCCTATCTAGTTCATACTGGCCAACCAAATGCCTATGAGAAATCCACAAGCAGGCCATGAGTGCAACAGCACCCTCCCATCCATGTTCCCCAGTATACAGAGGCACTAGGTAATACTTAGACATCAGGGCTAGTAGCCATTGACAGCCTTCTCCTCCATGAATTTATCCAACCCCCTTTTACAGCCATCCAAATTGGTGGCCATCACCACATCTTGTGGCAGTGAGTTCCATAGTTTAACTGTGCGCTGTGCGAAGAAGTCCTTCCTTTGATCTGTCCTGAATCTCCTGCCAATCAGCTTCATGGGTTGATCCCACTGGGTTCTAGTATTATGGAAGAAGATACATTTTCACCAGGCCATGCATAATTTTGTAAATTATATTGCTCGACACACATATATACATACGTAACGCATGGACTGAGAGGTTGCCAAGGCCTTTCGGCTACATGCGATGAAGCCGTGTCCCATTCCAGCTTTTCCCTCACGTAGGTGAGGATGCTTCTTCTAAGCCAAACGCTCGTGCCTATGAGCTAAAAATGAAGGAAGTAGGCTTTTGGCTTCAGAAATATTGCTTGCGCCCATTTACAAATTCAATGAATCGATAAAGATTTTCTTAAAAACAGGCTGCAGCCCTATAATAACCTTCGCGCTCGTGAGCATCTCAAAAGAATCAGGATGCTCAGCGTTTGAAACAGAACTAGCTGCCAAGTGGGAGCTTTGGTCCAATCCAGACAGCTCTTCTGCAAATGTTGTCGTTCATCAGCAGATGAACTTCATCAGATGAGCCTCTCAGTCCTCTCTTGAACCCAACACCAGTCTTTATGTCAGAAGGACTGAAGCGCACTGACAACTTCCGCCCTGACATTCCCCCCAGTTCTAAATTCATGGCACACTGCTGCCGCCAGCTTGGATGCAAGGCAGCCGCGGCCGCCTGCTTGTCCTGCTGGCAAACCGAAACCGCAGAGCAATGACAACTCAAGGAGAGGGAGAGCTGAGTTTTGTCTGCCTCAGCCCTCATCAGCAACGTCGTCGTCAGATGAGCTCTGCCCTCGGGAAGCTGCGTCGCAGGCCCTCCGCGGCGCTACAGTCAGGGGAAAATAAAACCAGTGCGATCTCGAGATCTGCAATTCCAAGGGCCGTATCGATCCGAACGGGAGATTGCTGAGACTTCTACGTAATGCACGGGCAGGAAGTTCATGTGAGGGACGTTCAACTTCTGCTTTATTTCTTTTCCAACAACCCCCCCCCCCCCCGCCAAATGCCAAGCAGCCAATCAGATTCGGCCTGTGTGACAACACCACAAAGCCGAGTCAGAGTAAGGGCAATATTTCCTGCCCTCGCTCTGTTGGGCAAACTTTTTTTGCGGTTTCACAGCACCTAAGCTCCAAAATGGCCGAAGCCAGAAAGGTTTGCATGCATTTCACAAACGCCCCACTCCCCCACCCCAATATAAACTCACCCTAAACTCCAAGGAAGTACTTCCCATCTCTTTGGAAGCTATACTTCTGTTAATGCAGCCCAAAATAGCATTTGCTTCTTTTGCAGCCACATCACACTGTTGGCTCATATTCAGCTTGTGATCTACAACAATTCCAAGATCCTTCTTGCTTGTAGTATTGCTGAGCCAAGTATCCCCCATCTTGTAACTGTGCATTTGGTTTCTTTTTTCTAGGTGTAGAACTTGGCATTTATCCCTATTAAATTCCATTCTGTTGTTTTCGGCCCAGCGCTCCAGCCTATCAAGATCACTTTGAAGTTTGTTTCTGTCTTCCAGGGTATTAGCCATCCCACCTAATTTTGTGTTGTTCGGAGGAGGGCAATGAGGATGATTAGGGGTCTGGAAACAAAGCCCTATGAGGAGAGATTGAAAGAACTGGGCATGTTTAGCCTGGAGAAGAGAAGATTGAGGAGAGACATGATAACACTCTTCAAGGACTTGAAAGGTTGCCACACAGAGGAGGGCCAGGACCTCTTCTTGATCTTCCCAGAGTGCAGGATGTGGAATAATGGGCTCAAGTTACAGGGAGCCAGAGTCCTGGTGGACATCAGGAAAAACGTCCTGACTGTTAGAGCAGTACGACAATGGAACCAATGACCCAGGGAGGCCGTGAGCTCTCCCACACTAGAGGCCTTCAAGAGGGGGATTCCTGCATTGAGCAGAGGGTTGGACTCAATGGCCTTAGAGTCCCCTTCCAACTCTACTATTCTATTATCTCTTTACAATGCTGCCCCTTCAGGAAAAAAGCCTGCCTTTCCAACCTCTGCCTTCTACCCTATGGAGGAGAAAGCAGTGGCCAGCTTCCTCTAGTTTACTGATTGCAATGAGCCTGTGTGTAGGGAAAGGCAAGCCACTCTCCCTGTTTCTGTTCAGGTGATGCCACGAGCCACAGGTACCGTCTCATTTCCAGTGCTTCACCTAGAATTTATCAGGGCTACTGATACAAAGCCATCAGATGTTAATCCAAACCACTGGTCCATCTAGCCTCTGGCTGCCAGCTTCTCTCCAAGGTTCCTGGCGCAGAGACGCCTTTCTAGGCTCTGCACTCACACATCCCTTAATTGCAAGATGCTGAGGTTTGAACCCCGGGACCTTAGCGTGCAAGCAGCTACCCTCCCACAGAGTCCCTCCTCCCGTTGCTGCTCCATCATTCAGTGGCCATGTAACACCCAAACGCCTCCGGCTGAGAGTTAGCCCCTTGTCTGCGGCAGAACTCACAGCGACAAACTCAACCGATGATGCTCACGTGTGATGCACCTGTTTGGCCACAGTCCCGACTGCGTGGGCAGGAGGACAATTAAACGGCCAAAAAGCAGCCGGTCTGCATTTAACGGGTTTCAGCAGGCTTCCTTGGAAGACCTGAAACGCTTCATCCACCAGTCGTTAGGAACACAAGCAGCTCCTGCCTTATACCAACTCAGACAACTGGTCCAGCTGGCTCAGTATTGTCTTCAGCAGCCTTTGCCAACCCAGTGCCCTCCGGATGTGTTGGACCACAAGTCTCAGCATGCCCCAGCTCTGCCTCATGGTAGAGCCGGCCCTGGATATTTTCCTAACCCTTGTCGCACCGCTAAGTGAAGCTGGCTCAGGAACGGAAAATAATACAATGTGTTAGCCATGTCCCTTTAAAGCCTAAGGATGGAATCCTACGTGTGTTTAGGCAGTCCAACAACTCCTAGCATGACCCCGCCAGCTATGCCAGCTGGGGAATGATGCAAGTTATAGGACTTTCCCTCCTATCTAAACATGGGTAGGATTGTGCCTTAAATGGCCTATGCTGCGGAGGTCAGAAGGTAAATCGGGAGCTATTAGTAGACCGCTAGATCGTTTTCGGCAGATCAGCAGGGTTTTGACTCCCAATTGCTTAACAACCTAACCATTTCTTTATGAGCTTCGTTCATATACTGACACTGGCTTTAAAAAAGCCATCAAGGTGGGGTTCAGCAATTTAAAACAACATCACAACAAACCCATTAAACATTGCACTGTTCAACTTATCACTAGAAACACGAAAACAACTACATAATTTAAAAAGTGCAATTAAAAAGACGTGTCGTCTTCGCACCCTTTCCTAAAAGGCAAAAGAATGAGAGCCAACTGTAGTTCCTGAAGAAGCACATTCCAAGGCTTGGGAGCAACACAGAATAAAGCCCCGTAAAAGGGACGTGCAAAACACACCCACACACAGAGGTCAGTCTAGTATATGGCTCATGGGGTGCAAAGAGAAAATGGCTCCAGCTGATCAGTCACTTGGTCCAGTTTGTTGGATCTAAAGGTTCAAGTAAACGAACTAAGTTCCTACAGGCCTGACACCTGCTGACACTAGTCCAGGCCTTGGAGTACCTGAAGGAGGACTTCCTTCTATATGATGATCAGGGGTCTGGAAACAAAGCCCTATGAAGAGAGACTGAAAGAACTGGGCATGTTTAGCCTGGAGAAGAGAAGACGGAAGGGAGACATGATAGCACTCTTCAAGTACTTGAAAGGTTGTCACACAGAGGAGGGCCAGGATCGCTTCTCAATCATCCCAGAGTGCAGGACACGGAATAACGGGCTCAAGTTACAGGAAGCCAGATTCCAGCTGGACATCCGGAAAAACTTTCTGACTGTTAGAGCGGTATGACAGTGGAACCCATGACCTAGGGAGGGCGTGGGCTCTCCCACACTAGAGACCTTCAAGAGGCAGCTGGACAGCCATCTGCCAGGGATGCTTTCAGGTGGATTCCTGCCTTGAGCAGGGGGTTGGACTCCATGGCCTTAGAGGCCCCTTCCAACTCGACTATTCAACGAGCTTTCATTCCCTTGCTTTCCTGAGCTTTGGGGTCCATCAGGAGGGGCTCTTTTGCAGGTTCTCCCATCTGATATTTGGTGGGTAGGCAGGCAATGGAGCCAGGGTCATCGTCTCTGTAGCTCCTAACCTATTTTTCATTATCATTATTATGGTTATTATTACAGTTATATCCTGCCTTTCCCCCTCTTGCAAGGAACCCAACATGGCTTACATATTCCTCCTCTCCGTTTTATCCTCACAACAACCCTGCGAGGTAGATTAGGCTGGGAGTCAGTGATTGGCCAAAAGTCACCCAGTGAGCTCCATGGCTCAGTGGGGACTAGAACTCGGATCTCCAGAGTCCTGCTCCAACACAGACCACGCTGGCTCTTTAAGTCCCACTCTGGCGAGGCCATTTGAGCTTTCAGAGCAGGAGTCCAGGCTTGTTTTTTGACAGGTTTTCCATGATCTAATCCTGATGCTTTTTTGGAGCTGGTCCGTGCCTTCTTTGCCTAGACACCTCGGTAGTTTTGTTTCCAGTGAACACTGATGTATTGGCCTTATGCTGGAGCGGGTGGAGGGAGGGGTTGTAAAGTTTTGCAAAGTGCCTTGCAAACCAAATTGGTTCGAAAAGCGGGTCGATGGATATAGGAGCCCAGAAACCTGAGGGGGGTAGGGGAAATGCGAGTAAAACCAGGGGGGGGGGATGCCTCCCCATCCAAAAACAAAGGGCTCAGGCTGCGTCTCAGGCATCCCGACTAAACAAAAGACGGTTCCACTCTTTACTAGGTTTGCATTCATCCTCCTCAAATCCTGGAGCAGAGAACAGCACAACCTTCTGTTCGCTAATTCGCCTCCAGGGACTGCTGGTCAAGAGCAGGTCACCCAGATTGCATCTGGCTGGGCATCTTCGGGCCTGGGCCCGGCGACGCCACACACACTGACTCCATTTCACAGCCCTTTGCCACACACGCGCCGGCCGGCTGAGGCTACCACAGGGGCCTCCAGCTCAACGGGAAGCTGAATGTCACGACGCCACCCAGGAAATAGGCCGTCTGGCAGGGTGGCGTGGAGGAGCACCCAAACCTTGGGTTTTCAACTTCAGGGCGTAACGCTCCAAGACGAGGCATCTCAGGCTAAGCGAGAGGGCTCCTGAGCAACTGCAGAGCGCATTCCCTCCCACCCGGAGCCGTTGCTTAGTCAAGAAGGGATGGCTGTTTCCAGATTTCTCCATTTCGGAACTGAAGCCCTGCTGCTCCGTCGCTTTGACTACGACGCGGAAAGGCGGCGAGGCCTGGGGGAGCCCAAACGGCGTCCAAGGGGGGGTGGGAGGGTGCGCGGGGGGCTCCTCCCCTCACCCAAGCAAGCTCAGTCGTCAAGCGCCCGGGGGGGGGGGGGTTCCGCCTGCCCGCTTCCCGCTCCGGGGCTTTCCGCCAATGGCCCGCTTCCCTCCTGCCTCGGCCCGGCCCGCGATGATTCAGCAGCCGGGCCCAACAGGCACAGCCGGCCTGGCGAGAGCTGTCATCGCGGGCCCGTGGCGCCCTCTCCCAGGACTGCGGCGCCCGGCGCCCGCCCTCTCCAAGGCGCGCCCGGCACTCCGCGCCGCCCGCCGGCCAAAGTCCCCCGGGGGAGGCGGCGGCGGCCTGGACGGCGCGGCCCGCCTGCCCGCTCCCGCGAACTCCGGCGCACGTGGAGACGGGGAGGGAGGCGGGCGTGGGTGTGCGAAGGAGCCACGCCGCCAACTTCGGCGCGCTCCAGTCCCTTTGTTTCCAGGCAGACTACAGTGCGGTGGCAGGAGCGGGCAATTGCGCATGTGTTTGGGACCGTGCTTGGCGGGGGCTTTTCTTTCCCCTCTTCTTCGAATTCTTTTTTAAAGCTTCGCAAACGATCCTTTCCAAAAGAAAAAATTGAACGAAAAAGGCCTTCCCCACCGCCGCCGCCGCCGCGACTCTCCCCGCGTCGCTTTTGCAACAGGAGCGGCGCCGGGGAAGCGACACCTTGGCGAGGAGACGCCAAAAACCCACCCACGGAGCGCTCCGGAGGCACAAAAAGGGAATCGTTCCTCGGCCTCCGTCCGATCTTTCTGCCTGGCTTGTTTGTTTGTTTGCCTGGAGACTTTCCGGCCGATCAAAGCAAATATCTACATCTCTCTCTCCCCCCCCCCCCGAACATGGAAAGTTTATGGCATTTTCTTCCACCTATCCGCCTAAAAAGCAAAGCGTAAGGCAGGAACGAAGGCTTAACTTTAAAGCAAAAAGGACCTACGCAGGAGTTTGGAGGCTGGCTGGCAATGACTTTGAGGAAAGAAGGGGAGGAGGAAGAAAGCTGAACTAATAATAATAATAATAATAATAATAAGTGGGGGAAATAACGTTCAGCCTCATTATTACCCCTTCCCCATAAAGAATGTTGCACATTGCCTTCAAGGCTAGTTACCCACCACTGCAAGAGTTCACTAACGTCCATCAAACCGACTGTTTTTGCCTTTTTTTTTGTTTAAGGAGAGGTTCCAGATGCCTTTCCTAACCTACCAGTTTCATAGCGGGAAGCCAGGAAAAATGTAAACACTCCGAACAGAACGGAGCGTCAAAGACGATCGTCACGAGACCTCGTGGAACCGACAAAAAACCAAAACCGAGAGCCCCGTCGCGAAGCCGTCCCCCCCCCCCCCTCCCCGTTTTGCAACCCTCGGAAACATCACGGGCTGAAACGCAAGAGGTATGCATTGATTGCTTCGTGTTTCGAAGCGACGCGCATTTACGCACCGGGGGCCCCGTCTGTCGTCTTCTCTGCGGCTCCCTGCCTAAATAAACGCAAACGGACCAGCAACCTGCCAAGATTCGGAAACGAAGACTAATGGAGGTCAAACGAGGCGGGGGGGGGGAGAAGGTGGAGGGGGGGGGGGAGATGCAAGATCCCTCGGATCAAAACGTGTTTTTGGAGAGAGAGAGAGAGACCCGCACGAGACGCGTCTGGCCCCGCGCATTTTGCAAACGGCAGCCCAGAAACCAAGCCGATTATTCCTCCCAGCAGCAGATTCCAGGGAGGAGCGAGGCGGACCGGGGGGGGGGGGGGCGCGAGGGAGAGAGAGAGAGAGAGAGAGAGACGCCGCCGCCGCTTACCTTATGCTTCCCCGCCGCTGCTGCTAGCAGAAACCCGCCGCGAGGAAGAGGGCCGGCGATCCGCGGCAGCGGCCCATCGAGGCGTCGTCGGCGTGGAGAAGCGCAAAAGCCGCGTCGCGCAGCAGCTGCGGCGCCGGCGACGGGGGGAGGTTTGGGGTGGCTGCCTTGGCTTCGGGCTCTTTCCTAGCATGGGTGTCTCATGCGTACCGCCATTTTAAAAAGGAGGAGGGAAAACGGGGGAAGGGAGGAAGGAAGGAAGGGGGGAAAAAAAGGAGGCAGGCGGGCAAGCAAGCACGCAGGCAGGCGGGCGGGCAGGCAGGCAGGCGAGAGGGGGGAAAGAGCGCCAGGCGTCTGGGAAGATCATGAGATCTAGCAGCAAACCAAATCACGCCCCATGGACGGGAGGGGAACTTCCTGGCCGGGTGGGGCCGCACCAGCAGCCCGGGGAGGAGGAGGAGGAGGAGGAGGGATGATGTGTCAAGCAGAGGCGAGGCGAGCAGCCGCTCTGCCCAAAAGGGAAAGGCCCGAAGGGGGGGGGGGCTTCTTCGCCTGGCTGCTCGGCCCCAGGCCCGGTGCCAAAAGCGCGGATGGCCGTGCCAAAGCGCACCCGCCCCAAGCGCAAAGGCGGCGGCAGCGGCTCTCCGGCCGGGCTCCCTCCCTCGGCCTGGCTGGAGATGGTACGATCCGCGCCGAGAGCGCCTCCTCGCCTGGTGGAGCTGGGCGGACCGGCGGGGAGGCAGCGGCTGGGGCGAGCTGGCGCTGCCATAGCAACTCGGCTCCAAGCCTGCCCAGGCTCGGGCTGCGCGAAGCTAGCAATAATCTCCCTCCGGTGAGTCCGCCACACGCCCAGCTGAATGCAAACAGATGCACCGGGGGGGGGGGGGGCGGCAGCAGCAGCCCCCCTCCTCCTCCTCCCCAGAAGCCGCGCCTTGCGGGGAATCCGCGCAGGAACGACGCAGCCTGCGCGCACAAAGACTCGGGCGCAGCCGCCACGGCGAGCCATTCCCTCCAGGTGTGGATCTCAAGATCAAGGGCAGCTGCTATGCCAGGAGCCGTAAGGTTAAAGTTGGCGGGGTGTGTGTGTGTGTGTGTGTGAGGGGATTCCCTGCCTTTTTGCTGCACAGTGAATTCCTCGCCGCCACATGACAAGGAGGAGGGATGTGACCTAGTCTAAGCGACCTCCCCAAAGGACTTGCCATGGCGATGACCAGAGACTGGAACGCATGATGTGCAAGATGAAAGGCCACCCAGGGATTCCCGCATGAGTGCGCCAAAGGGGGCTTTGCTGGAATGCAGCATCAGCTGGAGCCGCCAAGTGAAGGGGGGGCGGGGTGGAGAGAGGAATGGGCTCAGGCCAGGACCAGACAGCATCTCCACAATTCATCTTAAATGTGTTTCTTTCGCTACCTGCCATTCCGAGTCTTAAAAACAAAAGCCTACCTTGGCTAGAATTCCAGAGGGGAGCCCTGTGTTAGACAGTGATGGTCCCTGGAAAGCAAAATAAGTTGAATCCAGCATCATTTTTGTCGTTGACTAGGGCTCCTCCCTTGGGTGCATCAAGGGTTATCTTCAGTTGGCAGATTAAACAGATAACATCTAGACAGAAGAGTACATGTAGAAAAACAAAAACAGGTTGTAAATAGTGAGGACGGTAGGCCATAAAATGCAAAGAGTAGGACTATTCTCTTCCTATGCAAAGTCCAAATATATACAAGATCAGACTAGAGTAACCCATTCGAAACAGTAGTCGCTAGGGATAATTTAACCATAATGCACTAATTTAACACCTATGGAGGGACAATTGCTATCCCTGGGGCTGTTCAGAAGACAGCTTAAACCATGCTGGTTAATGGTTATGGTTAAGCAGCATGGTTTAAGGTGTCTTGTGCGATGCGTTTTGTTAAACCATGCTCACTCACCACAGTCAGACCGTCTGCAGCAGGGGTAGCAGCTCTCACCATGGCTTAAAGTGTTGTGTGCGACAGCACGGGTTGTGGTTAATGCTAACTCCAGAGAACCACAGTTTTGCTAACCCTAGAGCCTGAAGTGTCATCTGAACACCGTCTTCAAGAGAAAGACACCCCAGTTTTGACTGAGTCCAAATTCTACAGAATCAAATTTGCTAATCAATTCCAGTCCAGCAGTTTCGTGCTGGAAAATGTGACCAGATTTATAGTTAAAGTTGGCTCTTTTCAACTTTCCATCTATCCCAGTGTTAAAAGAGTTTTCTCCAGCAACAGGTTTCAAACTTAAAAAAAAAAACATTCTAAGCATCGCTTGGGGGGAAATGGCCATTAATTCTGGTGATTGGAAGCAACCTACAATCTGTAGAATTATACGAGGGTTGTTTAGGCCTCAAAGAAGGCTGGGTTCACATGAAATGACAGCCCCCAATTGAGGGTTGCATATTCATAATGGTGGCCTGCTTATATTGCAGCTCCTCAAAGGTTAATTAACCCATGACGGGTTGCTGTGTCGTCTGAACAAGCTCAATGAGATTACTTCTTGGTAGGTGCAACCAACTGTGAAGAATTTCATTACTGCTAAGAATTGCTGTCCTGAATAGCAGAGGTCACTCCAGGACAGCTTGCTTACAAAGACAGCTGTTCCTTCTTCACATGCCTGACAAATTAATGGATCTATAGCCCCGTGGAGTGTAGCTCTTTACAGCTTTCAGATTTATTTCTTCCAGTTAATGCTGTAATGGCTCAGTTAAATCTGTCATGTATAGCATAGGCAAAAGCTTTGTACCCCAATTTTCAGCTATGCCTAGTTGGGCACACACCGGTTTGAGTTGTTTTGGCCTACAACTCCCATCAGCCCTCGCTAGCATAGCCAATGATGTGGAATGATGGGAGTTGCAGGCCAAAATGTCTGGAGAGCCACAGGTTGCTCATGCCTTTTGTAGAAGAAAGATGGGATAGAATTGTTTTATCTGATGCTTGTCTAATGTTATTTGGGGTGGGTGGGTGCATTTTTATTTGGAGGTTGTGGTGTAGTGGCTAGAGTGTGAGACTGGGAGTCGGGAGATCCAGATTCTAGTCCCCATTCGGCAACGGAAGCTCACTGGGTGACTTTGGGCCAGTCACAGACTCTCAGCCCAACCTACCTCACTGGGTTGTTGTTGTGAGGATAAAATGGCGAGGAGGAGGAGGAGGATTATGTAAGCCACCTTGGGTTCCTTGGAGGAAAAAAAAGCTGGATATAAATGTAATGAATAAATAAATAAATAAATAATAAACTGCTCTGGAATCTATCCTGATGAAGGCCTGGATATGAACATAGAATCATAGAATATACATTGCATAAAATAAGTAAATAAAAAGTGACTTTCAGGCCAAAAACGACGCCATTCACTCTGAGTCTGCCTAGCAACTTGCAGAACAAGGAATTCTAGCATTCTCAAGCCCTTCACGGTTGCAAACCAGCTTTCAAACTGGATTTGGGCCATGAGTGGCAACAAGAACCGACTCCCAGGTGGGCATTTTGTTTACCTTTGAATAAAAAGACCGTTGCATATAATTACCGGAGTTCCGCTCACTCAGGGGAGATCCAGCTGGGAGAATGAGCCATGTTGCAAAGCTGGGCCAAGGTGTAATCAGTGGAATGAAAGTGGAAACAAACGCAGCGTGTTTGCACACCTCCTGCCTTGGGTGCCCATTGCGAACACTGATGGTTTGTCCCGAGTCCAGTGAAAAGCAAATCCTAAGATGGACGTAAGCTGATGGCCTGTTTGCAACATCTCCCATCTTGGGAGAACAACTCTACAACTCACTTCAAATGGCCCTGTTCAGACAACACACTAAACCATGATGGTGAAGCGTTTTGAACTAAACATTATGGCTTAGCGTGTCATGTGAATCATGACTTAGTGTGTTTTGTGAACCATTCCTAACCATGGTGGCTACATAACCATGGTTAAAACATGTTCACAAACCACTTAGCTGCCTAACCAGGGCTTAGCATGTTGTCTGAACAGGCCCATTAACTACCGTGTTATTACAAACCCCAATAATCTGCCTTTCAGAATCCTTTTTCGTGGCTTGGTCTTCTTGAGCAATAGCCATTTCTACATTAGCTGCTGAGTCCGGAATTGTCATCCATCCTAGGTATAATTGCTTCACAAAAAGCAAAAGTAGCCAGATTCACTGTGAATAAAACAGCAAAGTCTGTATTTTTGTAACACCTTTATTTGGCCGACCAAAAGATCACACACACACACACAAAAAACGTGCAACCTTTCAAGATCTCCAGGCGAGATGTTATAAAAAGCAGGTTGGGCCGGCCGGGTGGATGAAGTCACAATGTTCAGAGTATAATTGCTGATGCCAGGGGCAGCCGGAGGGACGGAAGGGGCTGCAGGCAGCAGTTTGAGATTGGACCTGGGAATGGGTTTGTGCCGTGTGCATGCATGTGTGTCAAAAAACTGCTGCTGCCTAGAATCATTTATCACTTTGTTTGCCCCTTTTGCAGTCCCACGTAATATAGATACAAACACAGATTGTAAAGAGACCTTGAGCTGCCAGGGTACTGAAAAAGGAAACTCACCTTGTCAAAGCTGCTGCTGACTTCCCGGCAGTTGGGGAAAAGGGAAAAGGGTATTGAAGTGCATGTACAGTTGCACACTGGGGTGTGCATGTGTACATGGGACCCTGGCCAATCTTTAGTCTAATTAGGGCAATTTTCCTGCTTGCGATTTCTAAAAGATGCCTAACGATTCTCTCTTATTATAAAATATCCGTCATACAAACACAATATAATAGCTATCATCTATCTATCTATCTATCTATCTATCTATCTATCTATCTATCTACATACGTATGTTATGTGTGTGTGTTTATATATACACATAACACATATGTGTGTGTGGGAAAATATACTCGCTTCCTGAATCTATAGAAGGAGCAGCAAGATTTGCAGCCCGTTAAAAAGACAAAATAGGTCATATGGGGGGCGGGGGGGGGGGGAATCAATTCTGCCACATGCTGATGTGACATTGATCAGAAAAGGCCCACTGAAATGGTTGAATCTCGAGACACGAAGAGGCTCAACTTTCAAAAGGAATAAAAGGAAGGTTTTTATTTTTTGCTACGTCTTTCACAGATACACACACAGAAACTGGGTTCACACAACACGCTAACCCATGATGCTTTATTGTCCGGAACAACCCATGATGGGTGAGCACATTGTCTGTGGCATGTCCCCCTCGTGGGTTATTTCCCCCCCCTAAATAAGCCACCCTGAGAACCCATGGTCTGCAGTAAGGGTTATTTTACCTACGGTAGGTTAACATGTTGTCCATCACGCCTGCATGGCTTACGGCAATCGCCTACAGAGCTGCTCAGTAAGAGCGATCAGAATCATTGCCACCGCTCTGGTCCTCTCAAGCGATCTCGATTCCTGCCACAAAGGATGCTGGGATACTTGCCTGGCTGGGTGGGCGGACTGCAGGAGGCGGCGGGGGTGTTTGTGAGAAAAGCTTCTTTGTGTAGGTTGTTTGCCTGATCGTCTGAAGAGAGCCCAGTAAGTTCTTTGCATAACCCACCATGTCCTGCTTATATGGAACCCTTTTGGTTCAGAGCCAGTATGCAATTGAATATGGATCCCATTGGTCCAGCTCCATTCATTGTGGATGTTGCACAGGCGGAGTCTCACCTTGTCATAGACCAAAGTGATAATTGGGATACGGTTGCATTCAGCACTCTGCAGTTCTGTGTTTAGCTCAGAAAAAAGTGGCCCTTTTAACAAGTATGCCCCATTCAGAGGTGCTGCCATCAGGCATGCATCCTGCGACTGAAACATGCATCCTTTTGGTACGTGGGTTCTACAAGTAGTGTGGCCATTTCACACATTATAGGGCAGCCAACACGGGTTTTATGCCTGGGTGGCCACTGAACAGGAAGCCAAGCTGAAAAACTGGATAGGGAGACATTTTTTCTCCTGCTCTCATCATACTAGAAGCCAAAGAAATAAATCCCATGAAGCTGATTGGTGGGAGATTCAGGACAAATAAAAGGAAGGGCTTCACACGGCGCATAGTTAAACTATGGAATTCCCTACCACAAGACATAGTAATGACACCAATTTGGATGGTTTTAAAAGGGGGGTAGACAAAATTCCTGGAGGAGAAGGCTATCAATGGCTACTAGTCCTGATGGCTATGTGCAACCTCCAGTATCCAAGGCAGTAAGCCTGTGTGCACCAGTTGCTGGGGAACATGGGTGGGAGGGTGCTGCTGCACTCAAGTCCTGCTTGTGGGTTTCTGGTAGACAGCTGGTTGGCCGCTGTGTAAACAGAATGCTGGATGAGATGGACCCTGGTCAGACCCAGTAGGGCTCTTCTTGTGTTTAAAGCAGATCCCTGCTGCCCGACAAGACCCCTTTATAAAACATATATTTGCCACATTCACATATTACATCTGTAGGTGTTCCTGTGGAACATTTTAGGTGTACTATATGATTAAAAGCAATGTGTGAACCAAGCCTTTGAAGGCACAAGCTCCAGGCAGCCTTGAGCTGCACAGCCCCAGACCGCTTTATAACCCCACATTAATTTATCAAGAGGCAAAAGGCCGCCTGACCGATGATGTGCTCTGGTGCCCTTTACGTTTTGCCTGTCGACAAGGACTGCTTTCCGGAACCACAATATTTATCGGGCAACATTCTATGTCGCTAGAAAGAAAATCCTGCAAGAGCATCCATGGCCTTTTCCCCTCCTTGCCTTTGCTTCATTTTTATCCAGATCCTCCACAGGGACTTAACTGCCTATTAGAATAATTCAGGTTATTTTCAGAATCTAATCTGAGAAAACAAATTAAAACGTCCAAACCCTTCATTAGTTCTCAGAGAAATTATTCCTCAAGTCAAGGAGGGCAAACAACACGCTGCAATACGGACTCAACAAGCGGCATTTTTTTTTAATTATCCCCTTTTGGACAGAGAAACACGGCAGAATGAAAGCCTTCCCAGGGGAGCACAATAATAGATACTCGCAGTGGGCAGAGATATTTACTTATTTAGACATTTAACTCTCTTTATCACCTTTAAAACCCAGTCACCTTGAAATAACCGCTTTTCTTCTTTTAATTCGCCAACTCGTTCTTTAGTGACTTCAGATAATTCAGTTGCATGAATGCAGCCTTCCCACATCTTTCACCAAAAGGTTCTCTCTCCTTTGATGCCCATCCACATTGGGGTCTTTCTCAAGAGCCCGTTATGAATATTGTTTAGATTGGCATGCTCAAAAAATAGGCCCTTCTCGGTGGTGGCTCCAAAACTGTGTTCCTGCTGACTTGCACCTTGATTTGGAGCGTTTCCTCTTCCATGCTGCCTTTTATAGGGTGACCAACTGTCAGGATTTCCCCGGATTTGTCCTGATTTTTGTTCTGTCCTGGGTGTCAGGGGGGATTTTCTGTAATTTTCTACAATGTCCTGGAAATACATGCTTTCCCCTTTAAGGCTGCCATTAGCATGGTGGGAGGGAATGATGTGCTTTCTGGAGGCGGGTCATTTCCCTCCCATTGCTCCAATCACAGCCTTAAAGGGGAAAGTGTATCATTCCCAGACATTATAGAAAAGGCCCCGATTGGAGTAGTGGGGGCAGGATTGCTACATTTTCCCGTTCTCTGCTCCAATTGGGGCCTTTAAGGAGGCAGGGGGAATGACGCACTTTCCAGAGGCCCAAGAAAGCTGCTTTCCTGCCCACCCCCCAGCTTGTCCTCTTTTTTGGTCTCCCAAATATGGTCACCCTACCTTTTATGTCTGTCATTTTTTTCAGGGCCAGGTAAAGACCACCCTCTCCTCCCAGGCCTTTAATGCTATATGATGAGACATCTATGTCTGCTGTTTTAGAAACAGGACTGTTAGGGAAAACATTGCTTTTTAAAAATTGTTTTTAGCTGTGTACATTGTTTTAATTTTTGTATGTCAAAAAATTTAGATTATTTTTATTATGTTGTATTTTTATGAATTGCTGTAAACCACCCACAGAGCTTTGGCTATGGGGCAGTATAGAGATGAAATTAAATGTATAAACAAACAATTGAGGTCTTAATTGGCATTACAAAGCATGGCTGAGCACCAAAGGGCCTTCTCTGCAGTGGCCCCCGCCACTGGAACAAACTCCCTTCAGAGGTCCACCGTGCACCATCCTTGCAGGCTTTTAAGAAAGCCTTAAAAACCTCTTATTTTATTGTGGCCTTCTCATGATAGCAGTACTGTTGCTGCTGCTCCTGTCATGGTTGTTCATGTTGGTTTTATTGTTGGCTTTTATTGTTTTTAATTGCTATTTTATTGTGTTTATGTTTTTATTGCTTTTAATGCTTTGTTTTTATGTATTTTGTTATAGTAAGCCGCCTTGCGAGGGCTTCTGCCATGAAAGGAGGCCAAGGAATGTTTTAAATAAATAAATTAAAAATGGGAGTCCAGTCACAAGAGTCATAGGCTGCATTCGGACAACACGTTAGTCAATGGTGGGTTGAGTGGCCAACTCACGGTTGGTTATTTTGTGGGTCCTCCCCACACAACATAGTCCTACACAACTGTGGGTGGTTGGGGCTGGCGTTGAGTGGACTAATAGTCTACCCAGCATTTGACTGACACAGCCCCCGCCCCTCTCCCCACCCTCCCTCCTCCCAGTTCTATCCCAGCAGCCTCTGCAAGTTGTACCAGTTGTAGCAGAGTGGCAGCCGCAGCTTTGGTCACTCTTGCCGCCTGCCTCTATGGGGTTGTGTTTTAACCCACTCACCACACGTCATTAACCCACTCACCCCTCCACACAACACTTTAAACAATTGGCTTTGAGCTAAACAACTTGCAAGCCAGTTGTTTCTCTCAGTTGCTTATTTGGGCGGAATAGCATACCGTCAGTAGTTTGTGAGCGGCGTGTTACCCTCCACACAACACAATAAGCAACACAACTGACGATTGTTTCCCCCCCCCCCCCAGTTGCTTAATGTGTTGTTCGAATGCAGCCAGTGAGTCATAGAATACTACAGTTGGAAGGGGCCTATAAGGTCATCGAGTCCAACCTCCTGCTCAATGCAGGAATCCATATTAAAGCATCCTTGGCAGATGGCTGTCCAGCTGCCTCTTGAAGGCCTCTAGGGTGGGAGAGCCCACCACCTCCCTAGGTCATGGGTTCCATTGTTATACTGTTCTAACAGTCAGGAAGTTTTTCCTGATGTCCAGCTGGAATCTGGCTGCCTGGAACTTGAGCCCATTATTCTGCGTCCTGCACTCTGGGAGGATCGAGAAGAGGTCCTGGCCCTCCTCTGTGTGACAAGCATTCAAGGTCTTGAAGAGTGCTGTCATGTCTCTCTTCAATCTTCTCTTCTCCAGGCTAAACACGCCCAGTTCTTTCAGTCTCTCCTCATAGGGCTTTGTTTCCAGGCCCCTGATCATCCTCATTGCCCTCCTCTGGAGTTGCTTCACTTCACCTGCTTGTTCACCTGCCTGTCGCTCTGGCCCAGACAATGGTGACGGTGAGAAGGAGGAGCAGGAGATCAACTGGCTCGTTGATTTCTGCCTGCCAAGCAAGCAAGAGTCAGCAATGATGAGGAACAGGAGCCGCTGGCGATGATGGTGGTGAGAAGGTGAGACTCACTGAGGGAGGGGGCAGTGGAGGTGCCTTGTGCAAGGGCCCTCTGAAGCCTGGTGGAGCAGGCCCTGAGTGCGAGAGGCGCTCGCTGGTTGTGCCTGCAATTTGTTTTCCTTGATTCTTGTGCACTGAGTTCCGCCTCCAAGGCTACAGCCAGCAGCAGAACTAGGCTTGCAGTAATGGTTCGGGCCTTGTGGAATCAAAGGTGTATGGCTGAGCCCGGTATAAGGTAATATTTCACACAGGAAAGGCAATGGGTCTAAGGTCCTCCTCCGGTTGCTTACTCCAAGGGAAGCACGGAGGGTGGCAACCAGGGAGAGGGCCTTTTCAGCGGTGGCCCCCCAATTATGGAATGAATGATCTCCCCGATGAGGCTCACCCGGCGCCAACGTTGTTATCTTTTCGGCGCCAGGTCAAGACTTTCCTCTTCTCCCAGGCATTTAACAGCATATGATGAGGGTTTTGTGTTGTTGTTGTGCTTTGACCCAGAATTGTTGTTTTTAAAGAATATTGTAATTATAACTTGTTTTTATGCTTTTTATGCTTTTAAATGTTGTACATCGGTGTTTTTAATGTTCAATGTTTTTAATTTTTGTAAACCACCCAGAGAGCTTCGGCTATGGGGCGGTATATAAATGGAATAAAATAAATAAATAAATAAAGGGGGGAGGAAGAGAGTTCGATCGTGCCCCCCCCCCCAACAATGGTTCTAGGTGGTTGGGAGATCAGCCACAAGACGAAGCCAGGGATGTGCCTGAGATACCCTGAGGGGGTGTAGGAAAGAAGGCTCTGTCTGTGTTCCAGATGCTGCTGGGAACAGCAAGAGAGACACGCCCTGCAGAAGCTGAGCCCTTGAGTGCAGCTACTTTTCCTCTGCTAAAACGCTGAGTCTCCCTCTTAAGGGAAAATCTCCAGCCTGGTTTGAATGCAGAGACTGTGTGGTCCGTCTCAGTGGATGCATCCTCAGTGACAAAACAAAAGATGGAGAGTCTTTTTTTTTCTTTTTCTTTTTTAAAATCTGTTACTGTTTTTATTTTTATTTTTTTAAAAAGTGTTTTTAATTTTACTGCATGTTTAATTCTATTTGGACTTTTGTAAATTTTATTTTTATATGTTTTTAATTGTACATTTTTTAATCTTGTAAACCGCCTTGAGTCCCAGCCCTGGGAAAAAGGTAGGATATAAATATAATAATAATAATAATAATAATAATGATGATGTACAGAAAACCTCCAGAAACTGGGCCTACCAGAATACATCCACACCAACATCCTGAAAACAGTCATAATTAAAACATGCTCAATCGTCAGGAAATTCCTGAATCAATAAAAGGCAGCATGACTTGGCAAAGCCCATTATGTCCGTCTAGAAAAATAATGATGATGCAGCAACCCGAAATGGAGAGTTGAAACTATGTTTTGTTCCATTCATGCAGCTTAGTGTCAGGGAGGGAGAGATAAGGAGCTGCTTCGAGCATCATAGCTACCTCCTCCAAACCCTCCATTACCCATGCTCTGGGAGCTTCTGGGTTAGACTACTGCAATGAGCTGTATGTAGGGCTGCCTTTGGAGACTGTTTGGAAACTGTAGAATGCAGCGGTTAGATTACTGACTGGGCGTTATGATCATATGATGCCTGCCTTGCATCAGCTGCACTGGCTTCCTGTATGTTTCCAGACCCATTTATTCATTTATGTATTTATTTATTTATTATTTATCACATTTCTATACCACCCAATAGCTGAAGCTCTTTGGGCAGTTTACAAAAATTGAAACCATGATAACCATTTAAACTATAAAACAAACAACACTGTAAAAACGTAATATAAAATACAGTATAAAAGCACAACCAGGCTAAAACCGAGCAGCAATGCAGAAATCTATACAGTTTTAAAATACAGATTTAAAACAGCAAAGTTAAAAATTGAACTGATAAGCTGTTAAAATACTGAGAAAATAAAAAGGTCCACCTGGCTTCTAAAAGAGTACAATGTAGGTGCCCAGGCGTACCTCTCTAGGGAGCTAATTCCACAGCCGGGGTGCCACAGCCGAGAAGGCCCTCCTCCTGGCAGCCACCTGCCTAACTTCCTTTGGCAGGGGCTCATGGAGGAGGGCCCCTGAGGATGATCTTAGGGTCATTGGCAGCTCCGTGCATAACACATTGCTATGATCCAAATGGGAGGTTACCAGAGCATGGATAACTATAGCCTGGCTATCTCTGCCCAGGCAGCATCACAGCTGGTATACATTGATCAATGATATTCTGCACCACTGAGGCCACATGGCTCTCTAAACCTGATGTCCGTGGAGTGGAGAATCCACTCCAGTTTCCCATCAGAACTCTAAAGGAGAGTTTCACGCCTTGGATACCTCCTTCAAAGTTCTGATGGAAACTCGGAGCAGATTCACCGCCCCCTATCATTGGAGCCACCAGCCTCTGTTGATGTGTGCATATAATAGAGAGGAGTATTTAAATGTACACATCTGCCCGTCCCCACAATTGGAAGTTTGTTTGGGACCAAGCTAATTGAAGGACTGCCTTCACCCATACCGTATTAGGGTGACCAGATAAAATCCAGGTCAGGGCTCATGTGACTTTAACAGTTGTAGAGAAAAGGGAATTTCAGCCAGTGTCATTTGTATGCAATTAGTTCCTGGTGAAATTCCCTCTTCATCACAACAGTTAAAGGTGCAGGGGCCCTGCCTTCTTTTGTATATGGTCACTCTAGTATAGTGCCTGAAACTTTAACTGTTGTGATGAAGAGGGAATTTCACCAGGAACTAATTGCATACAAATGACCCTGGCTGAAATTCCCTTTTCTCTACAACAGTTAAAGTTACATGAGCCCTGACCTGGATTTTATCTGGTCAGCCTACCCATACCAGCCTGCCCGCACTTTAAGATCAAAAAGAGAGGCCCTTCTCTCCTGCCCACCAGTGAAAGGTATTAGATGGGTCTCCACACGGGAGAGGGCCTTCTCAGCAGTGGCCCCACACTTGTGGAACAAACTCCCACCGATGATCCGCCATTCCCCATCCTTACAGGCTTTTAAGAAGGCCTTAATTTTTTAAATTTTACAATGGCCTTCTCTTAAATAGCATTTTGCTGCTGTTACCTTTGCTGTTTTATTGCTAGTTTTTAAAGTTAGCTTTTATTGTTTAAATTGATATTTTACTTTCTATGTTTTTATTGCTTTTAATGTGTATATATGGTTGTAAGCCACCTTGGGAGAGTTTCTGCCCTGAAAGGCAGCTAAGAAATGTTTAAAATAAATAAAATAAAGTGGTACAGCCCAGACACAGGCTTATCACATCATCTGTGATTGTGAGAATTCGGAGGGCCTTCTCTGCTGTGGCACCCCAGCTGTGGAATGAGCTCCCCAGAGAGGTTCACCTGGCACCTACATTACACACTTTTAGAAGCCAGGTGAAGACCTTTCTATTTTCTCAGTATTTTAACAGTTCATCAGCTTAATTTTTAACTTTGCTGTTTAAATCTGTATTTTAAATCTGTATTAATTTCTGCAATGCTGCTCGGTTTTATCCTGTTTGTGCGTTTATGCTGTATTTTATATTATGTTTTTATACTGTCGTTTTATATTTTGAATGGTTATCGTGGTTTTAATTTTTGTAAACCGCCCAGAGAGCTTCAGCTATTTGGCGGTATAGAAATACAATCAATCAATCGGACTTCCTGAGGGAAGTCAGGCTGAGCAAGGCCAAGCGGCAGAATAATTACAGCGCAGGGCAGGATATGCACCTTTACAACCAAGTAGAGGAGAGATAAGAACGTAAACATAAGGACATCAGAAGAGCCCTGATGCTGGATCAGACCCAGGGCCCATTTCGTCCAGCATTCTGTTCACAGAGTGGCCACCCAGCTTCTCACAGGAAACCCACAAGCAGGACAGGAGCGCGACAGCACCCACCTGCCCATGTTCCCCCAGCCTCCTGCCTCTGATGCTGGAGGTAGCACATAACTATCAGGACTGCTAGCCATTGAGAGCCTTCTCCACCATGAATTTGTCCAACCCCCTTTTAAAACCATCCAAATGGGTGGCCATCCCTACATCTTGTGGAAGTGAGTCCCATAGTTTAACTCTGTGCTGTGTGACGAAGTCCTTCCTTTTCTCTGTCCCGAATCCGCCACTAGTCGGCTTCATGGGATGTGGCCCCCATTGGGTTCTAGTATTACGAGAGAAGGAGACAAAATGTCTCCCCATCTGCTTTCTCCACACCGGGCATAAATTGCGCACCTCCTCTCATTTGCCTGTCTCTAAGCTAAACAGTCCCCCAGAAGCTGTAACCTTTCCTCAATGGGGAGTTGCTCCAGCCCCTTGATCATTGGAGAGAAAGAGAGATGGAGAGAGAAAGAGAGAGCCACAAGCGAGGCAGGCATCTTGGGAAGGGCAGGTACGGTTGATGGTGTGTGGCTGATGTAATTCCCCCTGGGGCGGCTTCGTCACCTGCTCTGTCTGGAAGTGTTCCATCCAACCAGCCTGCTTGTTATGCAGAATGCGTTCCCTTGGTCTAGGAAGCATCCAAAAGGATAGGCTAGGAGGCAGAGATCTTAATCTCACCCGGTGCGCTGCAGGGCGGGCACACCTGGAGAACCGATGTGGGAAAGCGTGTGGTGTTTAGGGTGCGTCATCCTTCCCGGTTGGGATGAAAAGAGCCACACTCCCCCAGCTCAGCGGTTTTGAGTGGAAGAACTTCTAGCGCGCTCCGAGAGCTCTAGCCTGCAAGGAGGGGGGCGCCCCACACACTTCAGTAGCTGCTGTAATAAAGGGATTAAACCAATTCCTGGAAGACTGAAAGGCGAGGTCCATCAATGGTGACTGAATGCACCTCGTCTCCAGTGCACAGCCATGTAAACGTGTGCACACAGTAAGGCAGCATGTGCGGGGTGACCCTATGGAAAAGAGGACCAGGCTCCTGTATCTTTAACAGTTGCGTAGAAAAGGGGATTTCAGCAGGGGTCCTTTGCATGCATACAGCGCCTAGTGAAATCCCCTCTTCCTCACAACAGTTAAAGCTACAGGAGCTATACTAGACTGACCAGATGCAAAAGAGGGCAGGGCTCCTGCAGCTTTAACTGTTGTGATGAAGAGGGAATTTCACCAGGTTGCTGCGTGCATAACAATGACACCTGCTGAAATTCCCTTTTGAATACAACTGTTAAAGATACAGGAGCCCTGCCCTCCTTTCTGTAGGGTGAGCCTAAACCAGCGTGCTATAAAACACTCATCTGATGGCGCCCATGTGGACCAGTATTGTCTATCCGCAGAGGTGGCCGCAGTCCAGGGTCTCTGTTACAGAGGGTCTTTCACATCACCTGCTGCCCTGGTACCTTTAACCGGAGTTGGTGGATATTGAACCTGCGGCCTTCGGCACTCAAAGCAGGTGCTCAGCCCCTGAGAGATGGTCCACCCAAGAGTGCCTGTCAGCCCTCCCCCAGTTCTCCAATTCCGCATTAAAAGAATGAGGGGAGTACATTTTGGAGGCGACTAGGGCTGAAAAGGAGCATGCAGCCCTGAGAGTGCTTGCAAGCCTTGGGTTGTAGGCTGACCAGATGAAAAGGAGGACAGGGCTCCTGTAACTTTAACAGTTGTAGAGCAAAGGGAATTTCAGCCGGCATCATTTGTATGCAATTTGTACCTGGTGAAATTCCCTCTTCATTACAACAGTTAAAGCTGTAGGGGCCCTGCCCTCTTGTGTATCTAGTCACTCTAGTATAGTGCCTGCAACTTTAATTGTTGTGATGAAGAGAGGATTTCACCAGGTACTAATTGCATACAAATGACGCCTGCTGAAATTCCCTTTTCTCTGCAACTGTTAAAGATACAGGAGCCCTGTCCTCCTTTTCATATGGTCAGCCTAGTTTACGTGAGCCACAACGCTTGTCCGAGCAGAAGCAGGCGGATCATCTTGAATGCATCTGCAAACAATTGGATCAGAATGGTGTAAAACCAACATTAAAAAAAAAGTTGCGAATGGGACTTCGTTTTTATATTACACTTGACATGACTGCCACCTACTGGCCATTTCATGGAACTGTGTGGGCATTTTGATATATACATATACAGATGTGTACACACCACACACACACACGTTATTGAAATGAAGGAAGCAAAGTTTGAAGGGGTGTGTGTGCAGTCTCTCTTAGGGTGGTCTAAGCCCGTCGTCTCACCAAAGCCCAGGAAAGAGATGGAATCAAATGTTTCAAAGGAGAGAACTTGATGCCTTCGTTATTTATGTAAAGCCCACCAGGATTAATTCTATTTTTTTAATGCCCCCCCCTCCCTCCCCAGCTTGGCCTGTAGTATATTTTAGCATCAGGCAGTGTAGATGGGCACGGTGATAAACGCTCTTGCTCCAGTCCTTAAAGTTAGGAAAATAAGGAATATCTTACCCCAGCTCCACCAAATTTTGGATTAAAGCCGAAGGGCACGCTTAATGTAAAGACAGCCATGCTAGATCAGAGTCAAGTTTTATCTAGTCCAGCATTCTGTTCCCCTAGTGGCCAACCAGATGCCTCAATGAGAAACCCACAAGGAGAACAAAACATGAAGACCACCCCCTGGCTTGAGTTCCCAAGAGCTTCACTGAGCCATCAAAAAGATGCAGGGAATCGGTCCTCAGTTCAGATCCCGGCAGGCTTTCTTGCAAGGATGTGAACTTTTCCTCCTGCACCCCTCTGTCTCTTTTGCACAGCCACTTGGCAATAGGAAGGCATTTTCTCTGAGTACAGACAAATCCAGTGGCGTAGTGGGAACATTTTATGTGCAGGAGTTCATCATGACAATGTATACGGCCATGGAAATGCAAATGAGTGGGAAACCGCAAGAAACTGGAAATAGCATAAGAAATACAATTCAGTGTTTACGTGCAACCTCCAAAGATAAAATTTTATAGTAATCCATAATATGGACAGACATAGCTGTAGGTTACAATAAAAACGAGTGATTCAAGAAGACATATTTTAGACAGGTATCCGGTATACTTCCAGGGTGTGTATTTGTGTGTGTGTAATAGATGAATGCTGGAATTGATGTCTGAATCCGCCCTGGTGCAAGCTCTCTTCACACCACATCACGCCCCTAACTGCCACCCAGCATCATGGCGGGGCTCTCTCGAATGCCTGCTGGAGCACCTGCTCTTCCGGCAGAGGTGGGAGTGCCACAATTCACCACATCTCTCCCATTCCGCTGCCTGATGCGAGTGTCTCACCCTGAGTCGTAATCGCCGCCATTAAACTCAAGAAGCAAGAGGGAAACAATCAACAGTCCATGGTCGAAAGCCAAAGTATCCGTCAGAAGCCGGGTCAAACAATACTGGGTTTAGGAATGAGCCAAAGAGTAGCCAGAGTCTAGTCCATGGTCAGGATATGTCCAGGCAAGATCAAGGAGCTGGTATGCAAGTGACGAAGGCGAAGCACCAAGAACAATAGTTGCTTCCAGCATCGGTTCTAGGTTCTGGCATGTCTTTGATGTGGATGGTGGTGATTGGGAATTGCTGTCAGCTGTGTTGGCCTTCAGCCGGCTTCTGCCTGTCCCCATGAAGGGCCACTCCCCAAACATTCCCAGGCTCAGCTGTTCCTCCTTTCTGCTTAATCCCTCAAACTAAAGCACAGCATCCTGCTTCATAGGTGGCCCTAGTCTCAATGGTGCAGCAAAATTTGCTAGAGGCTTGTTTTTGAATGGGGTGGGGTGGATGCATTGTATCACTAATGCGCATGCGCGCAAATATGCACATGCATGACCATGAAGGTGTCATGTAGCACACAGACTGCCCCAGGCGGTCAACTTTCCATGTCCATCGAGTATCACAGTGCTCATTAGGCAATTTTTTTTTCAATCACGAGGAGCCCTTTACTCATGGGGAGACCTTTGTTACAATCACGTCCTTCTCCTGAACATAAGGACTTCAGCCTGCCAATTCAGGCGTCAGTGTCGCTGCTGGGGGTTCAGTGGTTGTTCTGCCTCTGTGGGGAAAGCAAAGCAGAGGTGGGCAGCTCTGCCTGCCCCATGTCCTCTCCCCAATGGGAGCAGGCATGGGGCATGCCCTGTGTGCAGCGAAGCTGGTTCTAGATGGATGCGTCAGGTGGCACATCCTCCCAAGGACTCACCATGGATCGACGGATATCAGTGGCCGTGCCTCTGCCCCTGTCATCATTTGTCCTGGGGAGGGCTGGGTGGGTAGATCATTTGGCCCCCATTTGATTTTCGTTGCCCACCCCTCACACGCATTACCCCAAGACCCCTTACACCATTTGTAGGGGCCACCCACTCCTTCTTCCCCATCGCACCTGCAAGGGGAGACGAGATTTGTAAACGGTACAGGTTTGCGTTTTCAGTGCCTTCTGGAAGCGAAACCTTTGCCTACTGGCGGTGTCCTTCGCACGGGATTTCCTCCGGGAGGGAGTGTGCGGTGCGTGTCCTGGGAGGTTTGGGAAACTGGCCCCGACTGATCTCTGCCCCCGAGCGCTTAAGAACGAGGATCCCGTTTAAGGCGACCGCTCTGTTCTTAACTGATTGCAATGAATGTGCAACTTCTTCTGCATGGTGCTTTCCACCTGGTGTTTTGGGGTTGCCTGGCGACGTAACCTGTTTCGAGAGCTGAAAAACAAGACGTACACTAAGTTGAGGAATCTTTTTGGGGCTGTGGGGCACACGGATTCCAGCCACACGTGGCAGTAGGGATATCCCAGCAGTGGGTGCGGGCGTGGTCCAAAATGTGGGTGTACAGGCTATGCCATTGCTGTCCTGTGGTCCCCAGCAAGATTGCCTAGATACCCCGTCACCCACCCCGTTCAAAATGTGGAAAGGCAGTGGATTGCGCATGGAGGGAGAGGTGGGGCTCCTTTGGTCACCGTGCTGCATGGGAAGGCAGTGAAAGGCAGGGAGACGGGCCGTAGCTCAGTGGTAGAGCCTCTGCTTTGCATGCAGAAGGTTTCAGGTTCGATCCTCGACAGCATCTCCAGGCAGGGCTAGGAAAGAATCCTGCCTGGGATCCTGGAAAGTCACTGCCAGTCAGAGTTGACAAAACTGCGCTAGATGGATGAAGGTTCTGTCTCAGTGCCCTCCTCCTCCTCCTCCTCCTCCTCCTCTCCCCCAACCCATCCTGCTTCCTGGTGGGTTTCAGTTTGCCAATTCAGAATGAAATGCCATTTGATCCCTTTGAGAGTGGACCAGAAATGGAACCCACGTCTTTTCTCTCTTCCACCCAGCATGCTTGTTCAAAGGAAGGCAGCGTGATTTGAGAGCGCCTCTGCAACACCGACGTAAACCCAATCAACCCACACTCACAGACGGTCCTTAAAGTTTTATTTTATCAACTCTATTGTTAAATTACACAATCAAAGTCAGTCAAATCCCTCCCCCAACCTTTTCCGTAGCTGTGAATCTACACGGTAAGATAGCGGCCTCTAGGGGAAATCAGTAGAACTGGCGTGGTTATGACAAAAATCGAATCCGTATATGCATACATCCCCCTATATACAACAAACAGTATACACAAAAGAAAAGGAAACGTTTGTTTTATGTTGTAAACCATGCACACCACAGCATAAAAACGAAAACTGCCTCTCCGGCATCCGGCAGGGCCTTTTGAACCGATGCAGGGGCACAGAAGCCCCTTCACGGCAGGGCCTTCTGAATTCAAGAGCTGAATCTTTCTCCCTGTAAAAACCAAAGAATCTACGGGAGATGCTAGACTGGCGTTTCAATCTGCTTATTAAAAAGCACTGTACGTAAAATGAATTTCTTTGCACATTGCTGCTGCTATTTTACTTTCCTTCTTTAATTTTTTAAAAAAGTTTAGCTAATCCCCTTAGGGTCCCAAAAAGAATGCATGATGAAACAAGCTTTGGATAACTGAGGCCGAAATCCTATGCCCACTTACCTGGGAAGAAGCCCCATTGAACTCAATGGGGCTTACTTTTAAGTAGACCTGTATAGGATTGCTCTGCCAAGCAGGGAGATACAGGTGGTTTTTTCCCCCATTTTTATTTCAGTAAAGCCTTTTGATACGGCGTGTCACCGGCTTTACTCGGTTAGCATCACAAATGGAGGCGTTGTATTGCAAAACAGACCCTTGCAAAGATTCAATTTGCGTGAAATAAGGAACCGTTGCTGTCGTCAGGCGCTTCCAGTCGCGCAGCGGAGAAGCAGTAAAGGTTAAGTTATGTCGACCCAAGCCATTAAAAATACAGCTACCAAGCGCATAAACTGACATTAGTATCAGTTCTCATTTGAAGGCCAGGTAGAAAAGCTTCGGAACCGCTTCTTTTATCACTGTCCTCTTCACAACATTTTTGCATAGAGATTCGACGATCCACGCACATTAACTTATCCTGTCCGCCGCCTTCCGGTGTCAGTAAAAAAGAAAAAGCATGGAATGAGATCTTCTCTTGACTGTGCCACAGACGTTTTAGGAGGAAGCTGGGTAAACCTTTCACAACTGAAGAGCCTCATCTTCAAAGGCAACCGGTGCCCCTATTCTAGGACACAGAGGTTTTATTTGGAAGCAAGTTGAACTGTGTGCAGCGTGATTCGAATTGCTGCCCTAGAAGCTCGGTGTCCGCTCCTGTCCATGGTGCTGTCCTGGTCCAAAGGAGAAACTTCCCTTGGAAGAGATAGATCTCCTACCATGGTGCAATATTTGGAAGATGTAGAGCGGTGCAGACTGTCAAGTTAAACAAAAGCTAGCATTAGCTGTCACCACCTCGACCCAGGAATCCCAGATTCAGTTCCAACCTTCTACATGCCGACTCACTTTAGCATAGACCAGCCTTCCCCAGCCTGGTGCCAGCCAGAAGATTTGGACTTCGGGCTTCTTTAGATCGAGGGGAAATCATGTTGCCTTACCGGGGCTGTTTCCAGCTTCTCTTGCGCAATTGTAATGGGCTGCATTACATGGGCAGAGGGGGCGACCACGTGGTCTATAATTGAAAACTTCCCCTCCTCTCGGTGCTTATAGCCTTGAATGGGACAGCGCTCTCTAGTGGGTGCTTTGTAGCACAACTTCAGCTGCACATGGTAAGAAATCCTGTGATATTTCAGAAGAATCGGGATAGCCGGGTTTTTAATTTCTTTTTAGAATGGAATAAATGGGGGGAGGCGCGGGAGACATGCAGGAGGTTGTCGACGTCATGAAAAGGACCCGCAAACTTCTGTCAGTGGCCAGTCATGAGCGTGCCTTATTTCACTCATGCGAAGAGCCCCTTCAACAATCATCTGATCCAGCCAGTCTAGTTGCAGCCCCAGACATCTGGAAGGCAATCAGGTTGGGGAGGGCTGGTTTACAATTTGGCAGTGTGTGTGTGTGTGTGTGTGTGTGTGTGGAGAAGGCATAGCCTAGAGGCACAGCGCATGGTGTAAGTCTCAAATTTGATCTCCAGTTTCTCCGAGGTTGAGGAAGAAACTGAGGCCTGTGCGAGATTGGTTGCCTCTCACCGCAAATGCCACTGGGCTAGATGTACTAATGAATTGACCCAGTATAAGTCGGAATAATTTCCTCACATGCTTAGATCTGCTCACTTTCTGGTTTGTCTGCTCTCTGGGACCGGTACACTAAATGGGAGTGTGGTGAGAGGATGGCTATTCAACACAAAAGTTCAGGACGTTGAACCCCCTATGGTTGGCACCCACCTTCCATGAACTGAGTGTAGCCTTTTGCCTTTGACAACACACCAAACGCAACAGCTCCAGGGTCATCTTCCTTGCGTTGTCTACTTGATCTCATTTTGCTGCCCAACCTTCCATTAAGGCTCGATTAAACATGTTGCTACTTTCATTTCTTTACTCCCCCCCAGCCCAAGAAGAGGGTCGCTTCCATATCTGCACCTGTAGATAACCCTTACTTTCTTTCATCGGAAATAGTTGTGTGACTCTTAAGCTAAGGAATTGGATGGGAAAGATGAAAGATAGTGAGCATATTAAAGAGTTGTTTAAAGGACAGAAGATAGCGTGGTTTAAGTCACTGCAACTGGTAAAATGGACAGAGGAATGGAGGAAAAAAAATAAGAAATGTAGAAATAATACCAGATTTGAAGATTTAATTGAACAAATAGAAAAAAAAGATGAAGCCAGAGCTAAAAAAGGACTCACTAGCGAGATATATAAAATTTTAATAGAGGGGGAATTTCAGGACTCACTTAACGTTATAAAAGAGGTATGGGAAGTAGATATTAGGGAAAAAATTAATGAAGATAATTGGGGGAGGATGTGGAATGTAAGAATGTTGAAATTATTGTCGATTAGAATTAAGGAGAATTATTATAAGACAGTTTGGAGATGGTATCTAACACCTGTAAGATTTCATCAGATTGATAAAAAAGTGTCTAAGAATTGTTGGAGGGGATGTCAGGAGGTTGGGACCTATTTTCATATGTGGTGGAGCTGTGAACAAATACAAAAATTCTGGGAAAAGGTTTTTAAAGAAATAAGTGATATAATTGGAAGTAAATTGGAATTAAACCCGAAGCTAGCTCTACTAGCAATATGGGATAGCAGTAATAAGCATATAATTAATAGAGAATTGGTAAACAACCTCCTGGCGCCCGTTAGAATAATGATTGCTAAAAATTGGAAAGGGCAACGAAGTTATAAAATAGAAGATTGGTATAAAGAAATTTGGGATATAGCATTGAATGATATGTTGACATGTAAAATGAAAATAATGAGGGGAATGTCCAGTAAGAGTGATTTTGGAGATATATGGAATCCCTTTTTGGAATATGTTTTAAGATCGGGAAAGGGACAGTCGCCTTCAAAAGAATCATTAAAATTCTGGAAGGAAGATGAATGAATGGGAGTAGGTCTCGGGGGGGTGCACGGGGGTAGTCGAGGGAGTTAGTTTGTTTATATATCATCATGTGTATGTTTGTTTGTTTTGTTGAAAAATGAATAAAAATTATACTAAAAAAAAAAAAAAGGAAATAGTTGTGTGAGGCCTGAGAGGACGTGCAGGTGTATCGCCATCCTCAACGCCAGGCGGGTGGAAAGGTGCATTGCCTCACGCATCATCGCATGCCGGCGGGTGAACTCATTGGATGTCTTCCAAATGGATCAAGAGAGGTGCGCACCTGGGCACACACATACACCCCTCATCTGCACAAAGGATTCCCAATCCAGAAAGGGGATCCATGCTTGGACTCTCCCTTCCACACATGGATTTCCCTTGCTATATCAGAGCAACGGTGTCACGTGGTAACAAAAAGTGCCTGAGATTGCATTCTCAAGGGCAGAAATCTCTCGGCAGGTGATGTCGCGATCCTGGCAACACCCTATTGATTGCTGCTCTTTTCCCTGCACGTGAAAGTGAGGAAATTATTCTGGCATCTGCACATGCACCCCATGATGGATCAGCCCCAAGCGTAAGAACTATGGCTTCTTTCAGGTCTGGGTCTCAAGTCTTCCGTCACCGTCTAAAATCTGCGGGCCTCAGAAGGACACTAAAAGGCATACAAAGGATAGCTCAGTTTTCACAAAAGGACAGCAAACCCCAGGTCCAGGTATGTCCCTTCTAATTGCTCAGAAATTCTTTTAACAAATAACTGCCTCTACTGGGAAATAAATTCCTATATAACAATACACAAAATGGCGGACTCCTCCAGGTTAAAAACCATCATATCCTGCTAAACGAAGGCATGAGTAGCAAGAAGAGTTAAAATTGGACAGGAATTCAAGAGTGCACAGAAGAATCTCTCATCCCCCCCAACCCTGCCAAAATATTAAGATATATCCATACATCTTCGAAATGTATTAAAATCCTGTCACCTCAAAGAAGCCTATGATAAGCATTTTCTCATATAAATGCCCTCCAAATAATTGAGATAATATTCCCCCCCTCCCAATACCCTCTAACATGAAATAAAACAAACTTAAAATCCATTAACCGCAGTTAGGCAGATTTTTTTAAAAAATGTTGCAATATTTATAGACAAATTGCTTCTAGTATTTGTTAAAAGCCAATATACACAGACACCTGTCAATATCTTCATCTTCGGACATCTACTGTCCTGCTCATCATAATTTGTATTTGGTACGGGCCGTAAGAAGTGGGTGGCCTCTGTAAATATATTCATGAAATAAAAGCAAAAGATCCAGGGGGATATTATGATGAGATGGTTTATCTTGTGCGTGTGTGCATAGGACAGGGGGCTCGCCCAACCTTTTGGGGTCAGTGGGCACATTTGGAATCTTGAGAGCGTCATAGGCATTCTCACCAAATGGCTGCCACAGGGGCTCGCCCATTCATAAAATGGCGGCCATGGTGGGCATGGCCAATCCCCAAACACTAATTTTCCTGAAAGTAAACTGGTGAGACTAAAAGAAAAGGAAGTTGCCCAAGGACCTAAAAACAAGGCAGAGGTGGGCTCTGAGCTCCAAAACACAAAGCTACTCAGTGGAACCCAAACAAAGATTACGCCGGAGGGCAGAACTTCACTAGCCTCCTAATTATAAACAAAATACTTTAAAAGGTCTTAAGAAGTAAAATAAAAATCAGGAGGGGGCTGGGAGCCTTGTAGACCCCAAGTGATGTGTCTGTAGGCACATTGGTGCCACGGGCACCATATTGAAGACCTCAGGTGCAGCATTAATGCTTCCCATATGGAGGCGGGTCTTGAATTTTATATCTTGACCTTCTAAGCTCCATGAATTGAGTGTTTTATCTGTCCCAAACAAACACACCCAGTGGAGGCAGGCCCCACAGGTTTTAGATGGTATGATGGGGTTATATAACGCGGAACGAAGGCTGTTGCCCGACATGGCCAGTGTCAAATGGCCATACTTGGTGCAGCCTCTACGGGCTGCTCCAAGCTGGTACAGTCCTGCTGTAGTCCTTATTGAAATGTCTGGAATGAAAATTGAAGGGGTTGCCCTTCTCATCTGCAATGCCAAACTCATAAGGCTTTCGCCGCAGAGGTATAAGGACAGAGCCAACACCCCTATCTGCTCCCACAGACTGTCTCATAGCTTTCAGTTTAAAATGGAATTTCCGGCTGTTGATGCTCTCTTCTTTTTCTTATCTCCAGGGGCTAGACCAAATCTAAAAACATTGGAGATTTCCTCAGAAGGTTGCAAAAATGGTTACGACCCATGTGCTGCCCTCATAAACACACTTCCCTCACCTCAAAAAAATGTCTCCTCCCTCCATTCCACATCCTAAGAGAGTAGCCATTTACCATTTCAACGTCCATTATTCTGCCTGCGCAACCTTCTCTGATAGCAATTCCTGGCTTCACTTCCTCAACAGGTCGACATTATTATTGTAATTATTAATTTTTTGGGGGAAGGGACAGATCTGAGACACTGAGAGTTTCAAAAGTTAACCCACATATGGTACGACATTTAATGCAAAAGCATCGGCGAAGGCAACAGAGAGCCCCTTGAGTCCCTCAGCCCTCGGAGAAGCAGGCCCATCTTGGCTATTTCATCGTCTACATCTTCCAGTTCTCCTCCGCCTTTCAAATCAGGCCCCCTTGAAAAACCAGTTAGCCCCCTATTATCGCCACTGTTCCACATTCCCTATGTAATCAGTAGTTGAATTTGCGGCACTCTGTTCTTTGCTGTGAACCTGCTTCGCCCTCCAGATTTTCCGTTGCTCCTGGCGCTTCCTCCTAGCTTCCTGGTGCTCCTTCTGTCTCATGTACTGGTACCTTTGCAGGAAAAGATCCTTTGCATAATCGTACAGCTCCATGTCTAAAAAATTGAGGACCTCAATGCGTTTCTGAGTCTCTTCATCGATGTCTACGCTGGAGGCCCTTGTGCTATTGTACTGCGTGAACGGCGAGATGAAGTTCATGTTGAAGGTCTTCTCAAAAAGATACTGAGTCTTCCTTTGGAACTCCGTCAGGCCAAAAAAGGCCATCCGTTTCAGGTTCTCCTTCGCGCTGTCCAAGAGGACCTTGTTCCGTTGCTCCTCTGGCATGACGGACAGATTATAACATCCCACCAGGCTGAGGTCAGCCAACATGCGGACCTGGCGGTTGTTGGCTAAGTTGTACGGACAATCCATGAACTCCTGGAGCGTACAGCCCGACCAGTCGTCCCCCGAGTAACAGCTGGGCAACTCTTCGGACGTGGGCGATCTCCCATCGCAGACGTGCAACGAAGCCTTCCAGGTTGCTCCTCTCTGGACGTGCCTCCATTCGCTCAAATATCGGGACACCGGGTCTCGCAGGATTGTGATGTAGTAGAAATTCCTGGGGGAGGAAAAGAAAGGGAAAGGAAGTTTTAAAAAAATATATCACACCACCACAGGTTAGTTTATTAGCATATGACTCCACATGTAGGAAGTATTGGCTGAATGGACTTCTAGCATCACATGGCTTTCTCCACTTCCTAAATTCATTCTGCATGCTCCCTCTAAAACCCGGTAGTGGGCAATTGACCAAGATCCTGGTTAGCAGATGGCTGGGACTGTGCAGAATGGGAGAAACCGATTCTGTTGTTCGTATTGCAATTTCTTTAGAGATTGTAGAGAGAGGGCGATTCTCCCTCTATTGAGAAATCTTCTGAGATAAAAAGATCTCCTATTGTTATAGATGATGATGATCCAACACAGATTCCATAGCGGTGAACATAGATATAAACAGTAAAATAAAGAAGATTTAAAAAGCAAATTGAAATTGTTCAATTCAAAAACAAAGGAACCAGAAAAACAGTGGCTAGTCAATTGAGGGAGGCTTCTTGAAACAGAGTTGTTTTCAGGAGGCATCGGAAGAAGCCTAGTGTTGGTGCCTGCCTGACCTCCAGGAGCAGAGAATTCCACAGAGAAGGGGCCACTACACTAAAGGCCCTTCTCCTGGTGGATTCCAATCGGGCCACAGGTCCATGTGGAACCACCAGGAGCATGCCCTCTGACGACCTCAGTGATTGGACAGGTTGGTAAAGGAGAAGGCATTCTCTCAGGTATCAGACAGATGTAGATACAGCTATATTATTTCAGTGCAAATTACGGACAAAAATTGTTGCCCTCCTTTTAAACTTATGCTTGATTTCATTGTCCTTAACTAGTTTTATCTGCTTTTCTGTTCAATATCTCTGCACCTTGGAGAGCTCCTTTAGAGTTCTGAGTGGTTCTGACTGAAACATGGAGCTTCCACTGAGACAGACCAATGAACCTAGACTGAAAGACATGGATCTAAATCCCAGCTCAGTTAGGAATTCATCAGCGAATATCTATCAGTTCCCCAATGGCAAAATGAAGCTACCATGATCCTAACCGCCAGCATACAGTAAACAAAATGGCACCCAACCAGAGCCCTATCAGTAGGTTGGGCTCTTACATCTTAACGCACCTCAAACAAAATGGCACCCAACCAGAGCCCTATTCGTAGGATGGGCTTAAATCTTAACACACCTCCGGACCTTCTTAGAAGACATCCTCTAAGCTATTGTGATTTCCTTAGGTAAAGTAAAGACCCCTCCAGTCTCAAAGGCTGTGAACAACCCCTCTGCTTTTGTATCACCTGCTCCACAGCGCCATTTTAGGGGAGGGGGGGGGCAAAATTAAATTGCAGAAAAGCAAACAACATCAAAAGAACATTGTGTTAGAGCAGGTCTTTGGGTTACCTGATTTTTTAATAGCAATGTTATCCATGTGGGTAGAACATTCCCTCCCTATTATTATTTTTTTAAAAAGCAATATAATGAGTATTCAGCATGCATCCTTTGTACATATTTATTCATTTATTATCATCAACTTTTGCCTTGCCCTTTGGCCCAATGGGCCTACAAGAGGCATGGAGTACAAACTAATTAAAAAAGCACACAGATAGAAATTAAAATAATAATTAAAAATAATACAGTGCATCAAAATGAGCAGTAAAACAAACAGAAAGCAGCCGAGACCAGAGCCAAAAACATCCCCGAAGGACAAGAGTTCCAGAAGCTCATAGAGAGAGAGAGAGAGACAGCCGAGTCAGCTGTCTGAAAACTAACTGTGAGGGAGCAAAACATTCCTACCCCCAAGGAGGTGATGCTACAGTCTTGGTGCCAAGGCTGAAGAGGTTAATGAGGTCACCATCCATCACAGCCCAGATAGCAAAAGGACCAGTGAGGGCTCAGGGGAAGATCTTCGGATAGATGCAGCTTGATGAAGGGAGAGGGTGATTTTAAGCAGAATTCAGTCAATGGCTCAGTTCAGACAACATGGTAGTCAAGGCAGTGCGAAACCCCCACTCAATGGTTGAGTTTTTAGGGCGACTCCCCACAAAACATGTTCTAACTTCACTGTTGTGTGACTCGGGGCTACCGTGGAGTTGAGTAAAATCAATCGTGACATTCAATTGACAGTTCCTCTGCCTTTTCTCCTCCCCTGGTCCTCCCAATGGTATCCCATCAGCCATTGCTGCAAAAATAAATAAATAAATACATTCTGGTGGCTCTCCTAGAGTGGCACTCTGTCCTGTCGCTGCTCTGACCAGGGAACTCTGTAGCCAGTGGGAAAAGTCAACTCAACGCAACGGAAAACTCCATGGAGCCCTCCACACAACGGTGGTGCAGGAACTCTCCTCTGCACAGTTTGGATATTCTGCATGGAGTGTTTCCCCCCCAAAAAACTCCACCGCTGCGTGGCGTTTTCCCACCAGATGACACATTTCTCAGCGGTGGTGTAACAACTCCACCATGGAGTTCTAAAACCACCGTGGAGAAACGTGTTGTCTGAACTGAGCCAATGAAGAGGCCTATAGAACTGACACCCAGTACGGAAGTCGCTCTAGAAACAGCAAGCTGCTGAGAGATATCGATGTTCCTATGGGAATAACTACACAAGATCTGAAATGTAAGGGATGTATAAGCCCTTAACCCCCATTACTGATGCCCCTGAACCAGGGCTGGCTCCAGGTTTCTGAAGGCCCTTGGACAAGAAACTCCAAATGGTCCTTCTCCCTCCATGAGTCACCAGCTGCTCTTGCTCTTTGTCCTCCTCCTCTTTCCCATCATGGCTCCCACTTGTTTGCCTGAAAGGCAGAAAGCCAGGCAGCAAGTAGGCCATGACATCTCCTCCTCCTCCTCCTCCTCCTCCTCCTCCTCCTCCTCCTCCTCCTCCTCCCCGCCTCAATTGCCTGGGCCAGAGTGAGAGGCAGGTGGACAAGCCAGTTGCAGTGGCGAAGAGGAGGAGCAAATCCAAGGGACTCTTGTCGATGGGCCCCCACTGGAGAGCGGGCCCTCAGCAGGCGCCCAACCACGCCTACCCTTGGCCCAATCTAGCATCAACAGCAGTTAGCCAACTACAAAAGGAATTCTGTTTGCTCCATTTCCTTAACTGGAGCAGCTTGTCCATGAACCAATACAAGCCCAAAGTTGGGTGGAACCTCACTAGCCAGTCCGTGGCATATCGATCACCCTATGAACTCATATGTGTGTGGCTGGGAAGGTCATAGAATCATAGAATAGTATAGAGTTGGAAGGGGCCTATAAGGCCATCAAGTCCAACCCCCTGCTCAATGCAGGAATCCTCCTTAAAGCATCCCTGACAGATGGCTCTCCAGCTGCCTCTTGAAGCCCTCTAGTGTGGAAGAGCCCACGACCTCACTAGGTCATGGGTTCCATTGTCGTGCTGCTCTAACAGTCAGGAAGTTTTTCTCCTGATCTCCAGCCGGAATCTGGCTTCCTGCAACTTGAGCCCATTATTCCGTGTCCTGCACTCTGGGATGATGGAGAAGAGATCCTGGCCCTCCTCTGTGTGACAACCTTTCATTGGCCTGTGCCAGGGAGAATATCATGTGCCACAATCAGAGGAACAGCACAGGCAACTAATGGAGCAGAATTGTTCTTGATCCACCCCAAATGTGTATTTTTTTGTGAAGCACTTGAAAAAGAGAAAGAGGGAGAGATGGAGAGAGAGTAAGAGCGAGAGGAGGAGGAGGAGGAGGAGGAGGAGGAGGAGAAGTGAAGAAGAAGAAGAGCATGAAAATAATTGTTTTATGGGCAGCGCAGTAACACAAATCAAGTCCTAAAGGCAGAATTTGCAAGACACTTTGTGCAAAGTGTTCTGTGCAAAAAACAGCAGGAGTGGAACGGATCCCCCCTTTTCTCAGCTGGCTCGCGAAGGATGAGTCGCTGACCCCTTGGAATTCACACTAAATGGGTCTCAGGAGCTGTTCCGGGGACCAGCAACATCACCTGTAAACATATGTACTCAAATGTCAAGAATAACTGTGGGGGAAACTGTAGCGCAAAATCGCGGCAAAGAGCGCCGTTGGGTAGCGGCTGACCCTCGGGATCACCTCCCCGTCACCCTCAGCGTGACAGCATCCGTCCGGTGGGGGACCGGATCCCGAATCGTTGCCGGAAGATGTCTGAGGCAGGCTGGCATTCTAGGTCCTCTTGAGCCCCCTGCAGGGTCACAATCCTGTTTTCTTTAAAAACAAACCAAGAGGATGGTCAAAGTGTCCATTGTTGTTTTTGCTGTAATGTGCAAACACGGAAAATAGCCCACTTGCTCCAAAAATAGGCTCAATTTTGGCTTTTCTCTGCAGTGAACTCAACCAGGCGCCCCTCAGATGTATTGGAATACAACTCCCATCATCCCACCTGGAAGGCAGCAGGGTAGGCAACGTTGCCCTCTGGCAACTAAGTCTTGTAACCAAGCCAAAAGATGTGTAGCTGCTTCTGTCTCCCCTTCCCTCGGCTCTCTCTCCTGTGTGACTGTAAGCTCCTGGGGGCAGGACGCTGTCCTCATGCATGCGGTCAAGTGCCATGCGCACTGAAACGTCAATAAATAAATGATTCTCTTATTATGCTATTATTATAGTTGTTTGTTTGGCCCAGTCCTTTGTGAATCGTTTGGAAGCTACTGGACAAAGCAACCTATCAATATTTTAAACGAGTCAATATATACACAAATAAGTAAAAATATGATAACAGCATTGACCTGTCTTACAGGACTGTCTTGTAATGATTACTGAGATCATGTAGGCAAATGGCTTTGTCCACCAAAAAAGCACTATACGGATGCAAAGACCTTATTTAACTTTATATATATATATCTATATTTCTAGTTTGCCTTATATTAGAGGTGGGCGAATGGGTGAAGTTTGGGTTTGGCAGAATTCCCCGAATATTGGCTCAACGCTCATCTTGGGCCTAATTCTGCTTTGCGCGAGTGGTTGCTGTTTGCTCTGTGTAACTTGAGTAGCGATCAAACATGTAATTCACACAACTTCTCCTGTTTGATTTGCGCGAATTTCCTAAATTCACGCAAATTCCCTGAATTCATGCGAATTTCCTCCATGGAATAAAGTAGGGCTAATTCAGTCTATGGGGCAATTTGCGCAAATTACAAGGATGTAAATTTAGGAAATTTGCATACATTTAGGAAATTTGTGCAGATCGAATGCGAGTACAGATTCGGCACTTTACGAAAATTTTCGACAGACATGTGCGCGCTTTCAAGGTCACACTCCGAGTTGCAAATAGGCCATGCTTGCAAGTTTGGCGAGCAAAACTGAAAATTTCATACATCCCGACTTTCTACAGATAGACCCGACGTGAGTTATCGCATGAATTCACCAAACAAGAACCCTGCAAAAAGTTTTCCAGTAACACAATAGAGCACAGCTTAAGTTCAACATGATGCTGCTCCGAATGGGAAAAGGAATGCCTTGTATTACTACGTCCTTCCGGAAAATATTATTTTATGACTATTTATTATTTAGAGAGAGACCCCAGTGCGCAGTATGTCACGTTACAGAGTACACAGGGAGCGAACAATCTAAAATTCAACATGGAAAACAACAGAGGGCGAGGGAGGTGAAGGCAGGAGTAATGCACTGGGAAGCCAGATGCAGCCATTTCAGCAACATGCACTTAGGTTTCATTACAGGCTCACAGTGGGGCAGCCTTCCTAAGCCTGATGCTCTCCAGATGTGTTGGACCTCACCTCCCATCACTGGCCATGCTGATGGGAGCCCACCAAATCCAGAGGGTACCAGGTTGGCGAAAGCTGGAGTAGGGCGTAACAACTGGGGCAGGGGATCTCTTTCAACGTGAGTGCCCAATTCCATTTTGGAAATGCTCTCGGCAGGTGGGGGCACATTCTATTGGTGGGCGTGGCCAGAAGGCAAAGGGGTCGGGCCAAATGTATAAGGGGCGGGCCCAAAATGAAGCAGCATGCTGTTGCCAGTAACCAGGCCTTGGGAGAGCCATTTTCACCTTTAGAATGGAGGGAAAACTGCAGAAAAAGGGAGGACATCACCACACAATGCAGTGGGGAGAGATGGAGCCTGGTGAACCTCAGATGGCCAAGAAGACTGGATTTGCTCCCCCGGTCTGAGGTTCCCCACCCCTAAAATAAGAGATTCATGAAAAAGGGGGTGTCATTTGAGCAGGGATTTGAAGGAAGTAAGGAAGATGGCATCACCCAACCTGACCCTGTGAACTGTGGCACCACAACAGAAAAGACCCTGCCTTATGTATTGCAGAAGCAGAACTGCAAGCCCCCATTATATTTCATCTTCTCAGTCTCTCTCCCGTTGCTTCCTATGCACGAACGCACCACTAGGTGTCACCGTTCCACAGAAAATGGCAGCCAGTTGGCGTTCAATATAAGAAGTCTTTCAGAACCAGGGAGCTGCAGCTAAGCAACCCCACCCCCCCAAGAAGCTGCCGAGAGTGTGTGATATATGTCTGCTGTTTTAATATAAAATAGACCCTGAAAATAGACACACGCAAAAGAGCACCTAGTTAAATTAAAAAGAAATGAGAGGGAACAAAGCCAACCAGCCATCATGTGTGGTTCGAAAGCACACAAGGCAGTTATGGAGAGATCTTTAACCGTTAGCTGGGTACAAGTCTGTGAGAACCATTCCCTATGTGACTCCTATATTTGAGATCTGCTGCCTAGCCCCCTCCAAGGAGTTCAGGGTGGCCTACGGGAGATTCTGTGATTTCGCCCGTGTGACTACCTCGTGAGGTTGGCTGAGCTGAATCTTCTGAGGCTGAACCCGAACGGCACCCAGCTGCTGCCCAGCCTCTTCCACGTAACGTCGCCCAAAACAGAAGACTAAGCACAAAGAGGCCACTTTTTCATAGGTTTCTTTTGCTAAAGGAAACACAAGGAATTGGCGGCTAAGTACCCTTCGTAATGCTTACATTGGTCTTGGTGTTTGCTGGGTGGCTCAGCGGTAGAGCAGCGGCTTGGCATGTAGAAGGTCCTGGGTTCGATCCAGGTAGGGCTGGAAACCTCCCTGCCTGAAGCCCTGAAGAGCCGCTGCTGCCAGTCAGGGTCGACAATACTGGGCTAGATGGACCAAGGCACGTTGTGTCATGCGGCTTCCTACGTTCCTAAGTCTTAGACCAACGGATCTCTTTTAAATCTCTTTCTCTTTCTCGCTTTCCACCCAAACGGGGTTGTCATGGGGGGGAAATGAGACGCCCCACACACTAGAACATCCCTCCCCCACACACAAACCCCCAAACACTGCAGAAACCAAACCAGGGTTGCCAAACCTCTTTCAGTCCAAGGGCCAAATTCAGTTTCGGAGGTTTTGGGGGCAGGGCCGAAGGCAAATGGGCGGAGCTAAAGGCAAATGGACAGGGCCAAAGTACTGGCATAGTTTAGCTTAAAGCTCTTTCTGCCTGGAACTAAGCCTTAGGAGAAGCATTTCAGCCTTTGAGGGGTGTGTGTGTGTGTGTGTGTGTGTGTGTGTGTAAGAACCACTCAAAAGCTAGGAAACCACCAAATGACTGACCGAAAGGGGGTGGGGCTAGAGAAAGAGTAAGAGGTAATGGCCATCAGGCAAACCCTGGAGGGCAGAATTGGGGCTCTTGGGAGCTTGCTTGAAGGCTTCCTGCACGAAGCCAAATCCATTCATTAGTCAATATACAAAGTAACGTTCAAGCCCAAAATAAAAAGGGACAAAAAATGAAATCAGCCGAAGGTATACGTTGCCCTTGCCAGCCTCACTCACAACCTCTACATGTACAACTGTGTGTAAACAGGCTTTCCCACATGGTCGGCAGTCTTGCATGACAAGGGTTTCCAAGAGCATGTACAGAGGCCCGTTCCCATCTTCTGCTAAATCTATGGCCTTTTCTACACCTCCCGGCATTCCAGGAGGGAGGTTGTCACAATATCCTGATCGCAAGAGCCTCCCCCAGCGTACACATGCAGCACACAATGTCCGGGGAGGAAGCAGGGAAGTCATGGCTGCCATTTTCTTTTGGGAAGCAAGGGGGCCGGTCACGCAAGTGCAAGGACCCACTCCAATGAAAAAGCAAGTGTCCACTTCTGGTGCCAGTCTTACCCCCAGGCGGGACGGCTGCCCACACCTCCAGCGGAGACAGTCCCGGGACCGCAGGAAGATCCAGGTTTTCCCAGGGTTTCTTTATCCCTGGGAAAACCCATGCCCATCCCTCCCTACCCCCGGGAGTCTCTGTGCTTCATTTGGATGCATGGGGAGCACACGGGGACGAGCTGGGAAAAAGGGCTGGTGTAGAAATGGCCTATGTTTGGGTCAGGGCAAAAAGGACTCAAGACTGCGTCATGGGAAGGCGGCCATCAAAATCATGAAGGCAAAGGCCGTTGCCCCAATCAATATGAAGTTGATGTAGGAAAGGGAAACACATCCCCGCGCCAGAATCAATGCATGCAGTGTGCATCTCCTCAGAGCTCTTGAATTCTTGTAACCTTTCACTTTATAGTCATGGGTTGCAAGTTACGACAGAGGATAATTCTCATGTTAGAGAAAGAGAGAAGGAGGGGAGGGAGCACGAGACACATTGACGGATCCGGAAAACGAAGGAAGGGTACCAATTATTTTGCAAAGTAGCAGGATCTCTCCAATGAGCATCTCTCCCAGCTGAAGACACCCTTAGCAACAGTGCCGGAATCTTCTCTCAAGTCGTGCGGAAACGGCTTTGTTCGCTGAGAGCACAGGTAGATTTCTCCAGTTAACTCGTGTCTATGCTATGAGTCAAGCAGACAAGATCTTTTTTTTAAAAGAAACATACACAAGAGAAATGTTCATTTGCGGAGAGGGACAAATATCTCTAAGGAAACAACTGAACAATGGGAAACCGAGAGCTGTCGAGGTGCATTTTTGGGGGGGTACGTGCCGAACGTCTGCTGCGTTGGGGGAGCGAGAAAGCGACGTGACAAAGAAAGGTGGACAGTTTTGTAGTTCGTCATCTCAGCTCTGTACGTGGCTATCTAGACTAGGAGTGGGAAAGATACAGCACCCTCCCCAGTGCTCCCATATGCCCTCCAAAGTTTTTTTTAAAAAATGTACTGGGGAAAAAAAAGTGTCCGGAGCCCTACGTAGTGCCAAAAACGTAAAATCTAGCTTCTTTGCAAACAAGCTATATTTGATTTATTTTAGCACTCCGTAGTGCTCTAGACACCATTTTTACATCATCATCATCATCATCAATCATAATTTTTGGGGAGTCTGCAGACCACAGGGGCAGAAGTCCAGGGGTAGATAATGGCCCTCAGATCTCCCAAAGTTCCCCACCCCAATCTATAAAAAACCAAACTAACTGGCTTCTATCTCTTGGCCAGTCTGTCAGCAGAGGCTGGTGTCTTGATGTCAGTGGAGCGGTGAATCCACTCTGGGTTTCAGTCAGAACCAGGCAGCTTCGCACCTTGGATAGCTCCCTTAGAGGTCTGACTGGTGCGGAGCTCCATTCCTCTTGGAGGTACGTTAAAGGGCCATCAGCTGTTTTTGTGGCCCGCAACACTGGGAAATGGAGGCTTTGCTGGGGATTCCTCCTCTGAGTCAGAAGATGGCGGCAGGGGGGGGCAGAGAATAAGGTACTGACCACCCTCCTCCTCCTGAGGAAGCAGCTTCAGCCTCACCTGTAGCATCCTCCGCTGCATACTGAAAGGTCCAAGGGCCTGGGGGGGGGGGTCATGACACCCCCTCTCTGTGCTGTTAGGTGTCAGCTAAAAACAAATCTCATTCAGACACACATCTCAGTAAATCACGTTTGGATAATTTAGTATCTGTGATGGTTTACCGACGGATGTTGTTTTGGGTTTGGCTGATTATATATGGCTTTGTGGGTTTATTGATGATCACATCTATGACGGCTCTTAGCCACCTTGAGGGCCTGATCTGAGGATGGAAAAGGTTGAATATAAATATTTCAATTAATAAATAAAGAGATGGAAGATGAAGTGCTCTAAGTTATTCATCAGCAGCCGCTCCCCAAAGCCTCAACATTGCTACCCAGGATCCTGGAGATGGAGATGCAGGTATTTGAACCTGGACCTTCTGCGGACGAAGCACGGGCTTCTGGAAACCGGTGCTGCCTTCCTGGAGGCTCTTGAAACTGGCAGAGCTCCAGGGGCAAAACCGGCATCTTGAGAGACTCGGGGAAGTTTTCAGAGGAGCTCAGCCGGGTCCCTTCAGGGCTTAACAATGCAGAGGGGGAAACCCAAGTGCCGGGAAGGGAGATTGCACAACCTTTCTACAGCAGAGATCTGCCAGGGAACATGCAAAGCCCAAAGCAGAGATCAGGAGTTCCTGAGGTAGGTTCTCCAAGGCTAAATTGAATCACAGGGCAGGAGCCCTGGTGCCAATCTTGCTGAGGAGCAAGTAGGTTAAGACTAGCACTTTGAATTGTGCCTGGAAATGGGCTGGGAAGCAGAAAGTGTCCCATCTACATGGTCATCTCGAACAAGCGTCCAGCTATATTTTGCACTTACTCCAGTTTCCCAACAGTCTTCAAAAAGGCAGCCCTGTGTACAAGATGCCGCTACACTCCAAGCAAGATGCTACCCATCACATGGCCAGTTATCCGTGCTAGCATCAACGGAGGTCATCCTGGCATGGGGTGAAGCCACAGCGTTAGTGGTAGAGACCCTGCTTTGCATGGAGAAGGTCTCAGGTTCGATCTTCGGCACCGCCAGGTAGGGCTGGAAAAATCCCTACCTGGAACACTGGCAAGCAGCTGCTGCCAGTCAGTGCTGCCAGTATTGGACTAAATGAACCTAGGGTCTGACTCAACAGAAGGCCATTTCTGATGTTCCGCTGGCCTGAGGCTTCTCACAGCACAGGGAGGGCCAAGCCACTGCAGCTCCTAAGCTGCTGGAGTAACTTAAGAACACAGCTCAACCTTGCCACAGAAATACAAACATTTTACAAACCACATTGATGCTATCTAAAAGCGGTCATCGGAATTGGTTTCAGGTTGTCATCAGATATTTCAGTGGTGTGTGGCCTGAGAGAGGTTCGAAAGCCACCCTTGCACATGCAGAACGAGGAGCGTGGCCGTTCTCATTTCAAAGAGTCCAGTTCCCCTCCTAAGAACCTTAGCGCCTCGTTGATTAATAATAGAGTCCATAAAGAATTCATTTGGGATGTGTATGCGTGTGTTGGGGAGGGGGAGCCCGCAATGAGTGATGTATTATGGAGTCAAATCTATTTCGGCAACTGAAAAGTTTGCTCTACGGGGGGAAAAAAAAGAAGGGAGCTTTGACATTTGGGAAATTACAGTCATCTGTAAAACACGATTGATATGCCCTGGCTAACATTTGCATTGCTGTTACACAACCAGAATATTGAGGCTAAAGTCTACGCTATAGCCTTACAAAAGTCAAATTCCTTTGGTGGAAGAACAGCAAAGAGTTTTGTGACACCTTAAAGACTAACATATTTATTCTGGCATCAGCTTTCATGGACACTGTTTCTTTCATTAGAAGAAGAGGACAAGTGTCCAGGAAAGCTTGTTCCAGAATAAATGTGTCTGTCTTGAAGGTACATCAGACTCTTTGCTGCAATGGAGCAACCCAGCTACCCTTCTGGAAATTGTTGGAACAGTCCTTCTGTTCGAAATAAAATCTCCTCTGCCATTCTGGTTAAAAGGACGTGGTCGCTGTGTTGACACCATGGGCAGTTGTTAATATGGTTCCTAGGATGCGATTCATTGTGGTAAGACAGCAGCGTTTTGAAATCCTCTTTGGGATGAAGGTGAAATTTATAATAATTAAAAAAATGGTAAAAAGCAGACTTCCAAGAACAGTGCAGACATACAAATAAGTCTAAGAGGAAGAGGAGGATTGGTAGAATGTTTGCTGATGTCTTTCTAAAGCACAGGGGAGTTGAGATCCCAAAGCAAAGGGGCATTTGAAACCTCTCTCCCACTGGAAATGTTGCATTCCGTTGTCTTCCGCTCCATCTCAGGATTTCAACGACATCTCTCTTAACTATGTCACAAATGCAGTTTGGGAGAAAGTGGAGGGAGACACAGACTCACAGACGTGTGGGACACGGTTATAAAAAGATTGTTTGCCAAGCATAATTAACGCATTAAACTATTTACAGCCGAGTGACGAAAGAGGAACCGAGCGACGTATCTTGCAATCCCGGCTTCCTGTAATTTTAATTTAAGCTCCCACTGATTTCATTTGGTACAGCCGGGGGTGGAGACGGGGGAGCTGGTAGCAATTGAAAACACCAGAGTGCAGCCCTAACCCACCAAGGCGCTCTGGTATTACCGAGTAATGGAAGGGGATTCTCATTTAATTGAATTGGAAAGGCAACACATATTAGCTAAGGAAACTTAATCAGCGCAATAAAATTAAAATGGGGCCGTCAGACAACCCATCCTGATTAAGTCACTCGCAAACAGTTTGGCAATCATTGCAGAGGCTTGTGCTGTTAATGATCTAAAGTCGCTCGTCTCCCTCGGGGAGGAAGTTGGGATTTTATAGCAGACAATTAGAATATTTAAAACCCAGGGTTTTCACAAGACAAACCTCACTTCCGCGGCAGAGATGGAGCTGCTACGGGGGGTTCTGTAGAAGGCTTTTTCTGGGCAATCGCCCAGCTTCATTCATGGAATTTTACAGGGAATCCAAAATTGTGTCTTCCATTTGCAACTTGCCTGTGTTTTCCCATCGCTTCTTTTGACTTTTTTCTTTCCGCAGAAAATCCATCAAGGAGGAAACGATGGAAGAGCTGCACAGCGCCTTTTGCTCCTTAGCGACAGGAACTCTTTCCGGGAGCACCCACAAAAAGAAGGGAGAAGCGTTGGGGAAACATAGGAAGGGCACGAGATGGAGAAACCTTCGTCTGGACTCCGCATGAAATTCCACGAACGAGGCAAGGCGATTGCACAAGGAAAGTCCCATCTGGAAGCGCCCAAAGGCCTAATCTATACCTACAGCCCTTTCGCAATGGAGGAGGGGTGATCGTGAGCTTCTGCGATCATCGCTCGCGGGGCACACGTGAGGGAAGTTTCCCACAAGTAATGGAGAGCCGTTGCAGGAGGACATGTGCCCCGTGATGGCGGTTCCGAATGCGCATTGGCAGAAGTGGGCGGAACTAGACAGATGGGTATGGGGCACAGATTTTTTTTTTAATAACTCCTCCGAGATGCACGCCAGCACAGACACACAGCAATGCAGGGGGGGATAGGTACCGTGTCGAATATGCGATGTTGCGCATTGTTATATTTGTGTTAAAAATACACACACACACACACGGTTGGTGCCAAAACACGCCACTAGCCAATCAAAAAATGTGCCGAAAATGGTGGAGGCCCACTCCCGCGCACGTCCGAAACCGTTGGACACTCCCTTGACAGCGGGTTGGCTGTTGGCTGGGCCGGGAGCTTGCACCGAACAGCATGGACATTGGGATTGTAGCGAGAGAGCTGGAAAGGCCATGACAAATCCAGTCAGCAATGTTCCTAAATAACTGAGGGGTCAACTTGAGATCACCACAGGAGTAGGTGAACGTCCTGCGGCCCGGTAGGGACGACTGTGTCATTATTCAGGAACAAATGGCTGGTGTAGACATGGCCTAAGTCTCCCAAGAAGAGAGCTAGGATTTGGCAGGTTGTCCTTTCATGACGCCCGTCCTCCTGCCCACTGCTGTGAGTTGGACAAACCCAAAGAGTTCACGTGGAATCGGAGTGACATTTTTGAGTCTGTAACTGAGGGGTGCCTGCAAAATAATTAGCTTTTGCACTCTGTGTAGTCCTCTTCTCTGTGAATTTCCTCCTTTTTAGGACTTTGCTCTGCAGGATGCTTATCACTCCAAGAGCAAGCTTTCAAAGTGTGTGTGTGTGGGCAGGGGGGAGTGAGAGATGGCAGTGGCTAATCCAGAGTTCTTGGGACCTAATGTTTTTTGAAAGGAAGGCCTCTCTCTCTCTCTCTCTCTCTCTCTCTCCTCTGTAGCTGTGGATTTCTAGTCTAAGGGACGTCCCTTAAAATATGGGATGCCAGCTGCCTCCTCCCTGCATGTTCACTCACAGAAGAATTCCTGGCACTACTGACTGATTTTTAACTGGCGTTCGCCATGGTCCACCTACAAATTTCCATCACAAACTGCTTCAAAGCATCAAGTGTTTCCCTGCTATATCTGAAGACCTTGAATGAGGCACAAGGATTTCCTCTGCAAATCTGAGCTTCACCTCAGAACCATAAAAGAGGAATGACCCACCTCAAGGGGGGAGCTGAGCACCACTAGCCCACCTCTGGTCCATCAACGCCTCCTCCAGGAGATAAGGCTACAAATCAAGACAGGCCTCATTATGGCTCAGACCAGGGTGACAGAACCCAGGGGAGCCTGGTAGCTCCAAGGTCAGTCGGGCGGTGAATCCGCTCCAGAGTTCAGTCCGAACCAGTCAGAACTCTAAAGGAGCGATCCAAGGTGCGGAAGCCATCTCCCCACCTAGACATGGGAAAAGAAAAGTTCACCAGTGTACAGGTTATAGTTCAAGATGGCAATGAATTAAGGGCTAAGAATCAGGTGTGCTACTAAAAAGGACCTTGGACTTGCTGGGTAGAAAGGACATGGGACATGTTTCCCTACGTGGAAAATGGGAGGACAGAGAGATGCATTCCAAGGCATAAGAGATGTCCACCAATGGAAACAAGATGTCCAAGAAGGTTTTGGAATCTTCTTCTTTGGGGCGACGCTCAGCGGAAAACTCATTTAGGACGACTCCGTTTTGGAGCTAGCTGACATTGGGGGCACAAACTGGGATTAGTTGATGCTGCCTTTCAACTGGGCCACAGCTCAGTGGTGGAGCAGTCGCTTTGCATGCAGAAGGTCCTCAGGTCCAATCCCCGGCATCTCCAGGTAGGGCAGGAAAAACTCCTGCCTGGAAACCTAGAGAGCTGCTGCTGCCAGTCAGTGTTGACCCTATTGGGCTAGATGGACCAAGGGTCTGACTCAGTAGGAGGCAGCTTCATATGTCCCTAAACTGCTTCCCAAACTCCACTGCCCCCCGTCTGCGTGTCCCTCTCTCCAAACAAACATCTTTAAGAGGAGGTGTGATCTTCTGTGTTAGGTTATTTGAAGTGCGTGTGTGTGTGTGTGTGGAGCCTGTCTGACATTTTAATTATCAAGTACAAATGTTACTGCAAGCAAGCAAGGGAACAGATGGTGCCCTGGATTCTCTACAATGGAGCTGAAGCTCCCCTGACAAATTTTACTGATCACTGATCACCAAGCGCTCTGTCCTGACAGGCATCTCCCTCCCCGCTGCCCCAGCTCCGTTCCGAAGGCACGGAACGTGGGGGAGACACTTTGAAGATGGACATCAAAGAAAAAGAAGAAGGCTGGAATGCAGGCGCTTCCTCTCCTTGGGGGTCTCCCGACATTTTTACGCAAGCTTAAAATGGAGAAAGAGCCCCTCCTGGTGCTGAAGGGCCTGGGGTTGATCCTGAAGGCCGTTTCACAATTTCTGTAGACCTGGGTCTATGACTTAGGGCACGGGTGCAGAGCGTTCCTGACCATTGGCCATGCTGGCTGAAGTTCTAACCCTCTAGAGGGGCACCTGGTTGGGGGAGGCTGTATTATGGCATTGAATCTGGTTTCGCAGCAACCTATTAGGCCAGAAAGAATAGAACACAAGATGTACTGAAGACCACACGGACCCCAGGGCAGAAGTGGATCTCGAACACAGATCTCTCGAAACGAAGTTGGTAGTGGACTCCTCTGAGCTCTCATTAGGCCAAGAGCTTCACTTCCTCTTTGTCAGTCCAACTCTTCTGCCATAGCTATTCGCAAGCATGCAAGAATTCACTGATGAGGACTTCAGGATGAGACAGCGTGACCTCTATGTTTCCATCCCAGTGAGAGAAGCTCAATTAGCAAAGTTGTTTACTGCATAACGGCCCTTCGGGGAATCCCTCCGCTCACCTGCGCTGCGGCTCAGAGGAGGGCTTTGCATCCCCGCGCTGCACCTCTGCCTCGCCCCCGCTAACCTGGAGGAACCAACATCCTCCTCCTCCAGCCAAAAAAATCTAAACAGGCTCTCCCTTCGTTTCCCATCAACTACAGCAACTGAATTCTCTGTGGGTGCCTGCTCCGGGAGACCCACGGATGCTTTCTCCATCCTCGGGAGGTGGCAACGCTCTGCCCCAAAATAGCACAGGCTGCAGCCGACAGCTGACCTTATTTTGCTAGTCTCCGCTGCTTGCCTTTGCGGCAGCAAGATAATTTAGAAGCAAAAGCAAAAAGAGACAACATAATTGCAGGTGCCTTAAGAGGACACGGTGGAAAGTTTCTCGACGCAAGAAGGAAGTGTTGAAAGTCGGCTAATAAATTTCTCTCCAAGTAGGAGCAGAGGAAAACCCCCCTCAAAACAAAGGGAGCTTGTGAGAAAAATGCAGATGATAAGGGACTTACCTGCACGGCTAATGCATTTCCAGCTGGCTTTTTTGTGCATCTGTACTTCTCGGATTTGCCATTACTTAAAACCAAATGCCTTAGTGCATCATACTGGATTGCGGGCTTTGTATGCAGTTGCTGGATGCACTGTTCACATTGCTTTGGGGTGTGCTTTATTCCCCATGCACGAGAGGGGCGGCACATGGACCGCAATACCCCACTATGAAATATGGTTGCAAGCAGAATGCTTTGGTGCAAAGACTGGAATCATGTTGCATGAGGAGGCATGACGGGGTGAAGATGGCCGGCAGGAGACAGCGGCAACAGAAGCAGCCACTGGAGACATAAAAGGTTTCTCTTGCTGGAAGCTTCAAGGACTGGCCATCATGTGGTCATTGCTACAGTGCGGCCAACTGAGGCAGCCTCTTCCCCAAGCAGTCAACACCATTGTCAAGCGTGTATTTATGTGCTTACCAGGGAAAACTGTGAAAATGTTCTGATCTGGCTCCAAAACACAAATGTGGCGCCGAGAATGCAAAATGCCACAACACCCTATCTGCATTTTCTTTTAACGAAGCGATTTCCCTTTTGTTATACGCAATAACCGTTGGCCAAATCAAACCGGCTCTCACAGAAATGGGCCGAGGGAAGAGAAACTTCGTCTGGAGAAGGCGCTCTGCAGAACGCCTTCCTCCGTCTTCGCTGCCGCGAGCATAAAATTCAAAAAGGGATCCACCGTTTGGCTTGAGGAATCACGGTGGCAATCACTAGGGGGAAACTTCTTTTTCGTCTTCTGGGAACGTGTCCCAGCCCAATGATGCGCTGCACATTTTCCCCTGTTGAAAACCGGTCTGGCAGCCCTAACAGCTTCCCTCAACTCTGTGCTGAAGGGGCTGTTCTGCAGATCCACAAGGCTTCATCTTCTGTGATTCAGATGTGCATGCTTGCATGTCATGCCAGGAGTGCAAAATTATGAGGCGATATGCATGCAGAAAGGGGCTATCACTGGTCTAACGTCGGTGTTGCAGAGACAGAACACTTTTAAGGTGCGGGTCTACACAGTCAAAGGTGGTTGAAGTGCGCAGCAAAGTGACACGACCGTAGGGTTGGACGGACATGCAACGTTTGGTTTTGTTGAGGTTCTCTGGATTCTTCCATGAAGCTCATTTCACTTCGTTTGTGTGAGCATCTTTTTGAATGTGGCCAATTTTTGGAGGGGCTGGGAAAATTGCACATCTCCCCCGTAGGCTCAGTGTGATAATCCAGGGGAGTTGCGCAAACGCGCTCCTCTGAAATGGAAGATATGCACACTTTTGAATATGAATGCAAGTTCAGGAAATTGCAGAAATTTCCAGAGTACTGCAGTCCTACTTGCGTTCGGGATTTCGAACTGGGAACGTCTGCATGATTTGCAAACATGAATGACCTTTTCATACATCCATAGGTGACGGATCCATCTTCTCCAACCTCGTGCATGCCCGATGTGTTAGACTGATGGGAGATGCAGTCCTGTTGAGAGGGAGTGACTGGCCCAAAGCCACACAGTGAGCTTCATGGCTGAGTGGGGGCTAGAACCTGGTTCTCCGAAGTCCTGGTCCAAGACTCTGACCACTACGTCACACTGGCTAAGGGGTAACACCACCACTGAGTCTGTAAGGGTGATAAAACTGAAAAGAGGTGACCTGTGCACCTTTAATATCTAGGATTGGAAAGGAAGAGCGCATTCAAACAAAGGCCCAAATTCCGAATACATCAAACATTACCAAACCGCCTTACGCCGAGAGGGGGCTTTGTTCTTGCCGTGACATAACTGATTGCTGGATTAAAGCTCTCGGCATGGCAAAACCATTTTTCACCTCCTTGGTCCCCACAAACGGCGCATGGGGAGGCAGGTCGCGCTCTCTATCAACGTGACTCTTACCACACGGCGATTGCTGCACATCCCATTATGGCCACTGCCTGCTGAGATGGCGTACCCAGGCCTGGCTGCCGCAGCTCCTAATGGAATTACATAATTGGAGGCATGTCATCTAAATCTGAACAAAATGGATCCCCTTGTCATGTGCTATTCAATCAAAACGGAGAGGGAATATTCAACGCTCTTATCTGCGGCAAGCTAAAGGGAGCCAAAAGACACACCAGCCCCCATGAGCTAATAACGCAACAGCTAGGAAAAGGGCAGTTACGATAAACCAGCAGCAGCGAAGGACCAAGAAGGGAGACGCTCCCATTGATATCAATCATCCTGTGCTAAATTATATCAGTGGAAAGTTATGCACACGGCTTTTGCCATACATCTTCTTGGAATTTCATTACCCGCCCTCAATGCAATGGCCGTGCCGGGCATCATTTACTGAAACTATTCATAATTTTGCCTGGATGACCATATATTCAGATGATCGGGGATTGAGGTATATATTCGCTCTCAACTTTCTGTCTAGGGAGAGATAGGAATATAGCAGATAGCCTTATACCAGGTTGGACTTCATTCATGGAGTCCAGTATATGTCTACTCTGTATTTCAGGGGTGCAGAACCGCAGGTGGGAGGGTCCCAATCTGGCCTGACTCATGTCCTCATCTGGCCTGCCAGGATGCCTGAAATGGCCTCCTTCTCCTGCCCTACCCACCTACTTTCCCCAAAACGCTCAACGTTTGTGTAATTTTCCTCCCAGTCGGAAAGGTCAAAATGCCTCTCCTAAGGTTTCGGTACTGGCAGGAAGAGCGTTAAGCAGAAATATGCTGGGTTTCTTTGCCTTGCCCCTTTTGCCTTTGGCTTCGCCCACCACTGCAATGCAGCCCCCGAGAGCTACTCTGAAATGGAATTTGGCCCTCGGGCTCAGAGAGGTTCTGCATCCCGGCTGTATCACCTACACTGGGAGGCAGTCTTTCCCTCACCTGACCCTGATTCTCTTTGTGGGTGAAACCAGGGATTGAATGTAGGACCTTCTGCATGCAAGGAGCCAGTGTGGTGTAGTGAGAGTGTTGGATTGTGAGTTGGGAGATCCGGGTTCTAATCCCCACTTGGCCATGGAAGCTCACTAGGTGACGTTGGGCCGGTCACGGGCTCTCAGCCCAACCCACCTCACAGGGTTGCTGTTGTGAGGATAAAATGGAGAGCAGGAGGATTATGTATGCCACCTTGGGTTCCTTGGAGGAATAAAGGTGGGATACAAATGCAATAAATGAATGAATAAATGAATGCAAAGCAGGTGTCCTGCCACTGAGCTATGGCCACGGACACCAGTAAAAGTTAAACACAACACTTGTAATCTCTTCTCTAAAGCCACAGTATCTCATGCAATTAAGTTAGATGGTTCGTCTCATTTAATTGTTGAAGGAAAACCCAAAGGGCTGCGTCCAATGGGTGGCATACAACGTCAGTCTCACTGAAGCCCCATTCATTTCAATGGATCTACTTTAAGTAGGACTAAAATGGGATACAGCCGTATATCCTTAGCACATGATTTATTGATTTAAAACATGCCTTGGCCAACTTTCAGGGCAGAAGCTCTCCCAAGGCGACTCACGACAATCAAATACGTAAAAACAGTTAGCCTATTGAAAAGCAATAAAAACATAAGCACTACGAAGTAGCGATAAATACAATGATAAAAGCCAACAATAAAACCACCAGCAGCAACAACGGGAACAACAGCAGCAACGGAAGTGACATCAAGAGAAGGCCGCAGTAAAATAATACATTTTCAAGAACTTTTTAAAAGCCCACAATGACGGAGCTTGGCTTGTTCCAAAGGTGTGGGGCCACTGCAGAGAAGTCAATGCCTATTTAGACTCTCCCTGTCTCTGTCTCTGTCTCTGTCTCTCTCACACATACAGACAAAAAAAATAGGGCTGTGCAGCCCCCCTGATTCACCCTGAAGCCAATTTCGGAGCCTCCAAAATGGCTCCAATTTGATTTGGGGAACTTCGGGGCTTGGCCACCTTGCTTTGGAAGCCGAAGCAAGGTTCGCACCCCCCGAAGCGGCTCAGCCTTTGCCGGTTCCTAGGTGCCGGCTGCGCAGCAGGCACCCAGGAAAGCCGAGCACGCAAGGCCGACTGGGAGTCCATTTTCCAAAATGGCAGATTTCCCAGAAAAAAATATTCAGTGATTTATTTTTCCATGGAAAATGTTCCATTGCATAAGTTCGTTAGTATTAATGAATGGATGCCAATTCTAAATGCAGTAACTAGGTAAGCTTGGCAGTTTCTTAGTCGTAGATAAGTGGTTGTCAGCAAATAAGTGTGTCGACAGTTTTCTGTACCTCTGCTGTATTTGCAAATTCAAACAATGTAAAGGAACTACAGGTTATTGTCTTTAAATTAGTGCAGGAATTCCAATTAAAATGTCTAAATAATAGAACATTTCAATCACATAAAATGTGCTTTAATCCCCCCCTCAAATATTTCAAGTCAAATACTTGTGGCATACTGGGACACAAAATTGACACGGAGAACTTTAAAAACAAACAAAACCTTTGCAGTTCACTAAATAAAAACAAAATAAAATGGGTAAATTAGATAAATTTCTAGGGCAGGGGTGGGGTGCCTCAGGCCTGGGGGTCAAATGCAGCCCCCCAGAGGTCCCCAGAGGGAGAAACCCCCTTCCCCCAGCTGCCATCCTTTCCCTGGAATGATTGGTGGTTTCCTGGCGTTTGCGAAGTTCATTTCCCCATTTTAAATGGTTGCAATGCCTTTCCTAAGGTTTAGTTACTGGCAGCAAGACCTTTATGCTAAAATATGCTGATATTTTAGGTTCTGTCAGGTAGCGAGTTCAGTAAAGCCGGAGGCTTTGTTGATTGTAGGCAGATTTATTAGGAATAGTTTTGGAATGTCTGTGCAAGCTTGTCTCTGTCAGTTCTCACGGGAATGTCTCGGCCTTGAAGCTGCTGGGCTTCTCGGGGGAACGGAGAGTGTTGAGAAAAGCGGGGGCCCTTTGTTGATGGAGCCACACAGTTTGTAGCGTCATACTATTCATGGCACAGTCCTTAGAAATCCAAAGTCCAAACAGAAGAGAGTCCATGTGCAGAGTGCTTTCAAAGTCCCAAACAGAGATGGGTCCAAACAGGGAGGGATTTCAGGCCTAGTGTCGAAAGATGATCCTAGCAAAGCTCTTCGGCTTTGTTCTCCCACAACCCCGGCTTATAAAAGGAGGCATGGACGGTTCAAAGCCACTTGACAGACAGGGGCTCTGGCCTGGAAATCATGCCCAGTCCAAACAGGGCAGCACTGCTCAGCCTACCAAGATGACGCTACAAACTGAGTGACTCCTTCAACAAAGGTCAGAAAGGAGAAGCGATTCTCGGAATGCTGAGATACTTTATTAATATACGCCCAACGCGTTTCGGCCTATACAATTTTATTTGGGTCAATCGTCTGTTAAGAGTTTTCTGCAGACTTCTTTTATCTACCCCCTGGAGAAGGCCTTCTAAATAAAATCATATGCGTTGGGCATATATTAATAAAGTATCTCAGCATTCCGAGAATTGCTTCTCTCTCCTTCTTTTTGACCTAAGTGGATGCCTTCCTCCTTTTGGTTTTTCCTTCAACAAAGGGCCCCCACTTTTCTAAACTGTGTGGCTCCATCAACAAAGGGCCCCCACTTTTCTCAACACTCTCTGTTCCCCTGAGAAGCCCAGCAGCTTCAAGGCCGAGACATTCCCGTGAGAACTGACAGAGACGAGCTTGCACAGACGTTCCAAAACTATTCCTAATGGATCTACCTACAATCAACAAAGCCTCCGGCTTTGCTGAACTCAGTACCTGACAGGTATTTCAGCCCTGCCATTTTTGCCTTTGACTGGAATGTGCCCCCCTCCCCCTGAGAACGTCTCCAAAATTGAATTAAGTTGAAAGACGTTCCCCATCCCAGCTTTAGGGCATCAGACAATTCTCTGCTGCAAATGTTCCTATGCAAATTAACCTAATTGAATTTCTAATTCAACGTTTTCCAGAAAACCCACATTGCAATACACATACATACAACCCTACACAATGAGAGCTGCTTTGGGAACACTCCTTTCTTTTGTGGAAAACTGGGATACAAATGACAAATGAACAAATCCTGCCATGTTTGGCTAAAAATATGAAGCATACAGAAATACAAGGAGTCTAAACAAAGGAAATTAAAAGAAGCAAAAGGAGACCAGTTCACTCCTTCAATATTTCAATGGAGACACAGCCTTCTGCACATGGGGGTAGGGTAGATAAAAAGAATCTGAGTCCAGTATCCCGCTGTGACCAACAAAATGCTTCTGGGAAGTCCACTAGTATTTGGTATTCAGTGGTAGACTGCGTCAGCACCTGGAAGTTCTGTACAGCCGTTACTGATATGTCCAGGGGAGCCAATTTGAAGCAGTTGCACTTACAAGAAGCTTGGAGCAAGCAAAGTCCAATGAAGAAGAGTCAAGCCCAGCTACACAGATAGCAAAGCAGGGTCTGTCATCTAACCTTACTGGATCTCATTCAAGAAGAGCTGTTGTCTGAGCAACATGCTGAGGCCTTCTAAGGGTTTATGAAGGCTGGCTGCTCTGGGCCTGCTATTGACCCCACCTCCTCTGAGTAGCTGTCTGCCTCTTAAAGGGCCATTGTGTGATTCTGGAGCCACTGGCTCCTCTGGCATAGGGGTGGGGAGGGATGCAATGGGTTCTGCCTTCCAAAGACTTTGGTGAAGCCATGTCCTTTGCCTGAAAGGCCCCAAGGCGGCAGACGATGGCTCACTGTATGATGTCACCTCCATCCCAGACTCCTATGAGCTGTGTGTGTGTGGGTGGAATCCAGGGCAGAAAACATGACCATTCCAACTAAATGTTTCTTAGGAATGTCAAAATGAAAGCTCAAGTCCACAGCTGGCTGTCTTCTCTGCCCCACCCACATGTGTTTGTTTTTGATCACAGTGATATCCCAGGAATACTTCACCAGAAGGAAATTATGGCCTGGCCTATTTCTGTTGTATTTTGAGCACCGGAAACAGAGGTTGAGGAGATGGGAGGGTTGGGAATAAAAAATAAATGAAAAAGCACAACCTAAGAGCCCGTCGTTCTAAAGAAGAGGAGAAAAACCTAAATCAAAAAGGTGTGACAAGTAAACACTCTGGGAAGCTGCGCTGTCAGTAATGTACAAACAAGAAATTCATCAAATAACGTAAAGTATACTCCTTTTCGGAGAAAGGAAGCACAATCAGTTTGTAATTACGGCTTGATCTCGTCTTTGGAGGGCAGGGGAAGCGTCCTACCTCCACAGAATCCTAATCAGGGCTCATCAAAGATCTGTAAAAACAAATCAATAGCTGCTCTTGGCAGGATGAGTTAATTAATACCGGAGTGCTCCACAGCCATCAGTCTCGGCCGCGTTAAGTGAAGTTCTTCCTGAATGCTCAATAAAATGCTCTCTCGTAAGGCTGCATCCTGGACTCCGGGGGCTCGTCATGCACACTTCTCCTCAAGGTTGGAAACCCGTGTCTCGGCTGCGTCGCTGCAGCGGGCAGGTGGATGGAGGGGAGAGGGCGCACGGGAGCAAGTGCTCCTCCATGCCCCCAAACCCCTGCCTGTAGAAAACTACGATGTCAGGGGGAAGGGCCAAACTCGAACCCTTTCCCCAACACTCTGCTTTTCTCTATATGGGAATTTGGGGGCGGAGCATTTGGACACGACGGGAACACTCAGTCCTGCAGGCACCCACCTGCAGTGGCAAAAACCTAGATCCAGCGAGAACTGGCCCCAGGAGACTCTTACCACCTTGCATGCTCTGTGCAAAGTAAAACTGGTGGCCACAATGGGATAGTGGGCTCTTAGCATTTTATTGTAGGTTTAATTCTATTTTAACTCTTGTAAACTTGTATTTATATGTTTTAGTTATACATGTTTTAATCGTGTAAACCCCTGGGAAAAGGTGGGATATAGATAAAATAATAATAATAATAATAATAATAATAATAATAATAATAATAATAATTGGAGCCCCACCAAGCACCCAAATGTGCCACCAGCCTAATAGCTTTATATGAATACCTCTTCATGCAAAGCCCAACTCATGCTTTGCATGAAGAGTATCCCAGCTCCAGGAGCCGGCATCTCTGCATGAAGTGTATCCCAGCTCCAGGCGCCGGCATCTCTCCAGTAGGCAGCAGCCCCTGCCAGACTTAAGAGACTGCCTTGGGCTAGCTCAGCTGTCCCCAACCTGGTGTGCTCCAGATATGTTGAAGTGCAACTCCCATCAATCCCAGCCAGCATAGGAGCTGGAGTCCAACACATCTGGAGGGCACCAAGTTGGCATTTTCATAAGATAGCTTCATAGGTTCAGTTTTGGTTGTGGGGTGGTATAGAAACGTAAATCATCATCATCTATCTTAAGCTGGCTTTGTGCAAAAAGCTAGGCTCAAGATGTATGCAAGTCCAGGGACTCAAATTACAGGAAGCCAGATTCCGCCTGGACAGCAGGAAAAACTTCCTGACTGTTAGAGCAGTAGGACAATGGAACCAATGACCTAGGGAGGTTGTGGGCTCTCCCACACTAGAGGCTTCCAAGAGGCAGCTGGACAACCATCTGTCAGGGATGCTTTAAGGAGGATTCCTGTATTCAGCAGGGGGTTGGACCCGATGGCCTTAGAGACCCCTTCCAACTCTACTAGTCTATGATTCTATGACTCCAGGCACCATACCCAGCCCTTGCCTTTTGGCGAGGTGGCAAGGGATATGGGGAGCTGTCTTAGATCAAGTCAGGTAATTGCCCCACCAAGGCCAGGGCTGTCTTATCCGACTAGGGTCTCCAGGGGTCTCTGGCATCGGTCTTCCCCAGCTCTGCTATCCAAGATCCATTTTAACCAGAGACAAGAGGGACTTTCTGTATGGAAGAGCTGTGCGCTGCCCTTGAGCTCTGGGCTCCCACAGTAAGGAAATGCAATCGTTAATTCGATGAAGTGGTGGAGGATCAGTGAATAGAGCTCAGGCCTGGATCACTCTGGCAGAGCTGAACTCCTGAACGTCCCACCTTAAGTACTAAATACTGAGAAAACAAAGTCATCGTCCCCTTTAGCCAAGTGGAAAGAAAATGGATTCCTTCCATGTAATGGAAGCGCACCAAGACATGCGCAGTCTGGGTGGGGAATGAAAATTGGGAGCTCCTCTCCACATCTTGATTTTTTTAGAGGTACACCTAAGCTGATTTTAAGCATGTACACAAAACACGACCTTTTTGGAAGCATGTGCATTGTAGAATTACGGTTGTACCGCACCAGGACTGGATTGCACACTTGGGTTCGCCGCTGCATAATGTGCAAAATGGCACAAAGGGGGGAAAAACACATACACACACCTGGGACTGAGGTGATGTGGGTTGAAACAAGACTAACTGATGGAAATCCATGTGCCCACAATTCAGCTACGGGTTGAAAAGGCAAGAGCGTGTGAAGATGGCCGGCAAAATGCACCTGATCCCCAACCTAGCGTCGTTTGCGAGGAAGATCAGCGTTATGGGAACAAGATGCTTGTATTTTGCGAGGAGGGATTCTGACTGCAGCATTACTCTTTAGCTCCGCACAGCCAGGCTCCAGACCTCAGCGAATCGGTCTTCCCTGCCGGATGGAGCTATTAGCTTTCCAAGGAGCTAAAAGGGCATTGACTCGGAGCTGCGGTAAGTGGTCTGGTGACCGCACTCTTCGATTGATCCATTTGGGCTCCATTAAGAGGTTTTACTGTAAATGGGAAGCGCCGGGAAGAGTGCGTAAAACAGATGCTGCTGTGGAGAGAGCCAAAGGCAAATACTCTTGTGACGAGATTGGGGGGAGGCCTCTAAAGAACAGGCCCGTTTGCTGCCCACCCACGCTTGCACAGAATCGTAGCGTTGGCCATTGAGACCCACCCCCTGCTCGGTCCAGCTGAGAACAGCCGGGGGCCCCCTCAAAACCCTTAACCCCTTCGGTTGACTCGCTGAAGCCACCTCTGCCTGACCCAAAGAGAACGCCTGGCCCAGGATTTTCCATCCAAACATGTCCTTCAAAGACCACCGGTACCAGCACTACTCCAAATGTATTGGGGCTCAAATGGTGGAATGTGCCGGCACAGACAGACACCCTGCCATGTGAGCAATCTCCTCCCTGTAACTCACGAACCGAACACAAAAATAAATGCTCTTGTGAACCCCCAGAGTCCTGAGATTAGGTCTTCCAGTGGTTGGCTGACAGATGAACCATCTGCTTATGTTTTCGATCCTGAGAAGTTGGCCGTTGTTTGGAATGCAAAGCCAACCATGGTTCTCCGTTCCTCCTGCTGACCTCTGTTCTGCGCTGTGCCTCTTGAACCATTCAAAGAAAGGGCTCTGGGCAGATGCTCCAAGAAGCTCCGCCACGTTAGCAACAGCCGGCTTCCGCTTTGCCAAATCTACCCAGAGAGGGGTTGGCAGCACAGTGTATTGACCGCCTTTGCAGGAAATAGACGCCTCGTGCCAGTTGGAGCTGGCTAAGCTGACGGGCATCCATTTGCAGCTGTCTCTTCACGGGACTCTGAAATGGGGAGTAATGGGGTCTTTGCAGGATGGAATGCCAGAGAAATGGGGGGAGGAGCATTTTGTATTTGACTGTGGATTTCAACAGGAACGGACAACACCCTCCCCACCCCCGATACTGGAATCTAGCAAGACCTGCCAATTTATCCAAGCTAGAAACAAAACACTCTAATCCAGATGCCCAAGGGCTGCCTGTGTGTGCCAGTCCTGTCCTGCCCTGAAATGGAGAGGCTGTTCGCCACGCCTTAATTCAGATTGAAAAAGAGGGGCGGAGGGCCAGAAAACATCGCTGTGGGTGCCCAAGCGTTTCTTCAGATCCTTCCTAGATAATCAGAATCCTTCAGCAGCAGTTAACTCTTATCCACCTGGGTTCTTGGGCAAATAGGTGTTGCTTATCATAGCCTGGCTATCACACATCATTCACTCTCATATCTGTCAAGCTATTATCTAACAATAAGAAGCGAGCGGAGAAACGATTAAGCCCCTCTTCATGCATTTTGCAATCACGTTCTCATTCCTGGGAACTTCCTGAATTCCTCCTCTCAAATCCGCTTTTCAATGCATGGTTTGGAGAACCCTTGGAAAGAGAACACTTGATGGGAATGCGGGAGAGGGCCTTCTCAGTGGTTGCCCCAGGGCTCTGGAACTCCCTTCCCAGGGAAGCTAGACTGGTTCCCTCCCTGGTGTGCTTCCGGAGGCAGGCTAAACCATTTTTGTTCCAGCTGGCCTTTGGGGAGTAGTCCGGACACCTGCTTATGCGTTGTTTATATATTGGATTTTTTAAAAATCGTATTTTAAATGTTTTAATTTTGTAGCATGTTTAATTCTATTTTTAATTTTTGTATATCTCTATCTAATTTCTGTTTTCTCTCTTTCTGTTTTAATTTGTAATGCCACCTTGAGTCCCAGTATTGGGAAAAAGGTGGGATATTATTATTATTATTATTAATAATAATATTAATAACCTATTCCCATCCATTTCTTCACCATCTGGCAGGTCCAAGGGGGGCTACCATGTTGGTCCTTCCAGGTGATTCCAAGTTCCCCCGGGCCTCCACTTGGGATCTTCAGGCACTTGTTTGGCGAACGCACAAACCTACGTCCTCTGGATGGCCTCCAACAGCCATCTGTCTGCCTTTAATCTTAACAACACTCAGTGAAGCTTGAACTGGTTTACATTTCTTGACTTAGGAAAGGCTTGGTATGATACCATTTGAGAATGACTGCTGTAAACCATGTAGGATAAGATACACGGAACTGTCAGGAAACGGGTTGGGACCAGATTATGCGAAGGAACATCTCTTTCCATATTTACCTACCTGGACATTAAGAGCGTTGTCTGAGGCCTTCCTCCACATGCCCCTGCCAAATGAGGCAAGGTGTGGATCTTTAGGTCATTTGTGAAAAGCTCTCCCCAGAGAGGCCCATCTGGCACCTACACTATGGGCTTTCCGGTACCAGGAATTTCAAAAAAGGGGTGTTTTTTTTTTTTAGTCTGCTGCTACTGTTCATTTGGCTTTATGATGCTTTCATGATCCCCCCCCCACCCCCCACCCCACTGCTGGTTTTATCTTGGTTTTCTTCTGCACGGTTTTTATCTTATGATAATGTTTGTACCTTGTCTTTCATGTGCTGTACACCACCTGTGGAACTTTGTTTAGTAGGTGGTTTAAAAGAACAGAAGATAAATAAATATATATTGGACCAGCCAAACGGCACACCCAGTCTAGCTTGATCGATGGTGGTGGTTCCAAGCAGAGGCCGTTCTGCATCCAGCACACCAAGACCCTGTGATTGAAGATATCAGGGGCAAAACATGCAGCCCCTTGCAGCTCTGGCCATTTCTCTGCTTGGCTGAAAGAGACTGGAAAGTCTCCATTTGTATAACCTACTCCAGCAGGTGTTTTGCTCTTTGGCCTCAATGCTTCCCCAACCTGCATGGCAAACTTGCATTCAGGGGTCTGGAAACAAAGCCCTATGAGGAGAGACTGAAAGAACTGGGCATGTTTAGCCTTGAAAAGAGAAGACTGAGGGGAGATATGATAGCACTCTTCAAAGACTTGAAAGGTTGCCACACAGAGGAAGGCCAGGATCTCTTCCCGATTATCCCAGAGTGCAGGGCTTGGAATCATGGGCTTAAGCTACAAGCAGCCAGATTCCAGCTGGACATCAGGAAAAATGTCCTGACTGTTAGAGTGGCACAACAATGGAACCAATGACCTAGGGAGGTTGTGGGCTTTCCCACCCTAGAGGCCTTCAAGAGGCAGCAGGACCGCCACCTGTCAGGGATGCTTCAAGGTAGATTCCTGCATTGAGCAGGGGGTTGGACTCAATGGCCTTATAGGCCCCTTCCAACTCTACTATTCTATGATTCTATGAATCGAACTTCAAGCCACCTGTCCGGTAATCCTCAAGAATGGCGCAATGCCTTCCGAACCAGCCCACATGGATGACAGCATTTGTAGACGTGATAAAGAAACCAGATCACAGTGCTTTGTGAAATGTGTGTGAGAGAAAGACTATGTATATATTACCTTCTCCAACCTGGCGCCCTCCAGATGTCGTGAACTACAACCTCCCATTATTCCCATCCTGCATGACCAATGGGAATGATAGGAGTTGTAGTCCAACACATCTGGAGGACACCAGGCTGGGGAAGCCAGGTTATCTGAAAGACCGTATTCTCCCATATGAGCCTGCCCCTGCTCTGAGATCTTCTGGGGAGGCCTTTCTCTCAGTCCCACGAACATCCCAGGCACACCTGATGGGTACGCGGGAGAGGGCCTTCTCGGTGGCTGCTCCAAGGCTCTGGAACTCCCTTCCCAGGGAAGCTAGACTGGCGCCCTCCCTGATATGTTTTCAGAGGCAAGGAAAAAACTCCTTATTCCGGCAGGTCTTTGGTGAATAATGATGACCTCCATCTATGTTTAAGATACAAATAAAGATAATAATATAATAATAATTACACACATTCCTTTTTCTCGTCGCAAAACCAAAGATCTCGTTTAAAAATATATATAATTGCTAGAAACGGAAGACTCCTCAACAGTTAAATGCTTCCCTCTCCACTGTTTCATTTACACTGAATTGACTCCCTCCTCTCTTCCCCTCCCCCTGAAATGCGAAAGACAGATTGGCAGACAGGGTTGGGGGGGGGGGGAGAGAAATGCCGCAGACGTTCATCTTTCACAGGTCTCATCTTTCCTGTGGATTTGGCAATTACTGCAAACACCACAAGTGCAGAGCTCAAGAGCAGGTAGTGAAAAATTAGAGCTGACAGCCCTAATTGAGCCTGAAGTCCCATTTACTGAAAATGATCTGGCAGAATTAAAAATTCACAACTGGAGGCTCGTTGTGGTGAAAACTATACATTATGGGCTCTCTGAAATACTCCGGGAAACAAGCCCTCTCCGAGATCTCCAGGCACAGGGCCCAAACACTTTGCCCCATTATCGATGGAGAAAACAAGCCAGGCTTTGGGAGACGAGGCATAACCTCCAAAGGTCCTCAGAAACTGTAATTAAAGACTTGCACGTTTCTTCGCACCTCTGGCGGTACAACCGAATGGAGACCAGAGAAGGAACAACCACAGATTCCTCCGCTGAGGATGTAGAACAAAACTGTCAATGGCATCACAAATGCAGGAATAATTGGGTTTGCATCATAGAATTTTAAGTTGCTGCTACTCAGGATTCAGTTCAGAGAAACAGTCCTCTCTCCCTGTTCCTTCCAGTCCCTGCCCGGGAGGATTTTGAACTGGTAATCTCAGTCCCGGCTCCAGGGTTTTGAGGGCCCTCAGGCAAGACACCCTCCCTCAGTGAGTTCACCTTCTCATCACCATTGTCCCCAGCTGCAATTGCTCCTCCTCCGCTTCCTCCTTCTTACTTCCTCCTCCTTGCTCGGCAGGCAGAGAGCCAGTAGACCGTGGCGTCTGCTGTTCCTCCTTCTCACCACCGCCATCGTCTGGGGCAGAGCAACAGGTAGGCGAGGAAGCCAGTTGGAGTGGAGAAGAGAAGGAGAAACCCCAGGAGGGGCACTTCCAAGCAGGCCCCACGAGAGGGCAGGTCCTCAGCAGGTGCCCAGCCAAGCCTACCCTGGATGACCCTAACAACCCATTTGCGAAAGCAAGTGTAGGGCACAATGGCGGAACTCGCCTTCCGGGCTCACTACTCCAACAATGTAGTTGTCGACTCCTTGCGGTAAGGGATGGACGGACTCCCCCATGCCCCGGCTTTATTGGGTGCTAAGCTACTGCTGCCACCACCCACCTCTGCTTGTGGATTGCCCGGAGATCACCTGACTGTCGTAATGCAAGCCCACCCCAGGCTTCTGCTCACGAACTTTAGGCAAACTGACACACTCCAAAATGGTGAGACCTTTTTTATTGTGAAATCACACGGAATTCAAGCATAACAGTTTCATTTCTGCATACATACACTTGAAGCTGAAGACGGACCAGATAGCTTTCAGGTACAATGGCTTAATGTGAACAGCAATCACTCAGGGGGAGACATTTAGAGTTGGCCCCTGTCCCATGCGGTCAGCAGCAGCCACACATACTGTCTCATCAGGAACATGAGCAAAACTCAAAGGAGAAACCCCAGCACAGAAGTGCATGAAGTCTGACAGTATACAGATCCATCTTGTGCCAAACCAGACTCAGCCTGCCAGGAACACTGAGCTGATCACATAAGCAAGATGTCAGTGGACGAACCTCTTCGACCTAGGAAACCTCCCTTGCTCGTAACTTTGGCTCTGAGGAAGGCTCTCTCGCAGGTCACACACACACACACAATTCCAGAACAGCAACGATCAGCCTCGGAAACTTTCCCTGTGCCCGTACTTTGGCTCCATGCAGGGAAAGCAGGCTATAGAACACAAATCCAGAACAGTAATCTGCAAGTCCAAATCTATGAAAAGCCTCAGAGCACTTTTCATGGCATAGTTCTTAGTAATTCCAAGTCTAAATAGCAACAGAACATGTACAGAGTGCATCCAACATCTCCAAACCAGAAAGAATCCCAAACACGAGGAGTTTCATGGCAAGCATAGAACAGATGGTAACCATAGAACAGTCGAACAGATGTTTTCTAGCAAAGGGCCTCCCCTTTGCTCGTTCCACTATATAGGATGGAGGCTGGCTAATTCCAAGCCACTTTGACAGACAGGGCTTCAGGCCTGTAATCCAAACTCATGTGCCAACAGGGCGGCACAGTTCAACCTCCTCTGGATGACGACACTATGTGAGAGACAGCTTGCAAGATAGACCCCACCTTTTGTAAACATACATTTGTTCTCAAGGAACTCAAGGCCTCGGCTAGCAGCCACAGATAAGCACAGAACAGAGACAGACTTTCTCACAACAACTGCCAAGCTTTCAACTCACAATTCACTAGGCCAGCCTAGTGAATTGTCCATGAAGCACCTGACATCCGACACTGACGAAGCCGTGGGGCTGTCTGTCCTCTTAGCATGCTGCCACTGGTGGATGTGGCTTTTCTGGGAAGGTAATGTTATGTAAATGGCAGCCATAAAGGGCCCATTTATGCAACATTACAGGCGTGAATTGTCGTAAATCACCGGCGTTATCGGGTTAAGCAGGTTGGAAATGTCAATAAACAGCCCATGGACGAAAGCCAAAAGTATCCGTCAGCAACCGGGTCAAACAATGGGTCCTGAACCCATCAGGAATGTGCCAAAGAGTAGTCAGAGTATGATCCAAGGTCAGTATATGTCCAGGCAAGATCAAGGAGCTGGTAGGCAAACGATGAAGACGAAGCACCAAGAACAACAATTGTTTGCAGCCCCGGCTATCGCTGCCGGCATGTCTTTATCGGGAGGGTGGTGATTAGGAATTGCTGTCAGCTGCGTTGGTCTGCAGCTGGCTTCTGCCTGTTCCTGTGAAGGCCACTTCCCAAACACTCCCCAGCTCAGCTGTTCCTCCTTTCTGTTTAATCCCTCAAACTGAAGCACAACATGAATGCTCTACCCTTAGAGAAAATGTCAGTGTCATGTTTCAAGGATGCCACTTAGGAATGTCCAGGTCTGAGGTCAGTAATCCAGTCCGTCAGTCAAAAGCTGAAGTTGTTGTTTGAAGTCCAGATAACAGTAGTGTCATCGCAAAACGTTGAAGCATAGTCAGGAAGCCGGTCCACCGGGTCAGGATATGTTCGGGCAAGTCCAAGGTTTCAGGAACCCGCAGGACAATACTCAAGCCACAATCCAAGGGTCTGAATCAAGGCTTGAATCAAAGGCACGGAGCTGAGAAGCACGGGGCAAAGACACAGACATCCAAGACGGTCATTGCTTTCAGCACTTTGGCTGAGCTCTGGCCAGACTTTTATGGGATGAGGATTAATGAGCCATTAGCGTCAGCTGGCCTGAAGCCCAGCCAGTCTCCGCCAGCTTCCATGGAGTGTCATGCCTCAAACACTCCCAGGCTCAGCTGTTCCTTATCTCTGTTTTAACTGACTCACAACCGTCAGCAATGTGCGCGATTGGGGAGGGAAGGGAAGGGATGAGACGCGGTATGGATGCGGGAGCGACAAAGCATACTTTGTCCGGCATGCAAATGCACCCATCGTTGCTCAATTGCTGGCCACAGACCATTTACAGCTACAACTAACTTTATCTGTATAAGTGTTTTAATAGCCGTGCTCGTGATACCAGGGAGGGCAGAACTTTAGCAGAAGACTGAAGGCAATAATCTAATACTCCGTCACGGCTCCTCACCTCTGACAGGTGGAATGCTGGGAGAAGAAGAGGGGCAATTATTTCATCATTAGTGGTTTCGAAGGGCAGCGGCGCTGCAGAGGAAGGTTCTCGGTCTCCACACCCGCCCCATCTTGAACGTTTCATCAATCTCTCAAACTTAAAAGCCACTGTAATTAAAAAGAAAAGGAGACGAAGCCCCTAGGACAGTTGCTCCTGACCGAGCTATCGGGTACGTTGTCTACTATGCATTTCATCACCTTCTTCTTTTTTTTTTTTGGTAGTAGTAAACGCTAAAAAAGGAGCTGTGTGTGTGCTTTTTAAAAAAAGCAGTAACAGACACAGATTAGCATTAAAATGCTGCACTGGAGACTGTCCTAAGGACAACTGATTCCAAATCCCTCATGACAGCTAAGTAAGAACAGAGGAAGAGACCTGAAGCTGGATCAGACCAAGGTCCATCTATTCCAGCATTCTGTTCACACGGTGGTCAACCAGCTGCCCACGGAAAACCCACAAGCAGGATACGAATGTAATAGCATCCTCCTGCCCCTGTTCCCCAGCAACTGGTGTACATATCTGATATAGGAAGTATTGCAATGAGCTTCAGAGGGGCTTGGCCACCTTCTCCAGCTTAAGAGAGCATAAGAACGTAAGAAGAGCCATGATGGATCAGACCAAGGGTCCATCTAGACCAGTGTTGTTCTGTTCATACAGCGGCCAACCAGCTGTCAATGGGAGACTCACAAGCAAGACACCCTCCTGCCCATGTTCCCCAGCAACTGGTGCACATAGTCTTACTGCCTCTGCTACTGGAGGTAGCCCATAGCTAGGTTTGGACCTGGTATGGACCTGGATGGGAGACAATTTGGGAGCATCTCTTGTACACCTCTCCAAGCCCACTGGGTTAGGAAACGACAGGGCTGGAACGGAGCTTTGTATGCTATCTGGGAGTGTGCACCTGTGCTCAGGCCTCAGCACCCTCTTCAGGCAGAGAAGGGTATAGGCCCAGCAACACCGGTCCTTGCGACTGGCTGGCAGTATGAAGCATCCGGATTGGCCCAGCCTGTTAGAAATACTAGGAATACCGTGCTGACCTGTTGTACTTTATTACCGCTAGCCATCTTGAGCACCGTTTTTAGGTGGAAAGGCAAGATATACATTTATATGCAAGCCTATACAAGTTTACTCAGAGTTCGGTGAGACTTCCTCCCAAATAAATGTATATAGGATTATATCTTTAATAAATAAAATTAAAAAATAAATGGGTCATCCCGTCAAAAAACACATTAAGCACAAAGGCTGGCCCTACCATTGGGCAGAATGAGGCGGATGCCTTAGATGGTAGATGATAGAAGCGACAGCAAAGTGTTGGAGGAGAGAGCTGAATGACCAGCAACCTGCCCTGGGCCCTTACGCTGACCTGCCGGCTTCAGATGCAGCGGAGGATGCTGTTCCCTTGTCAGTGTTGAAGATACAGTCCAGTTGGCTTGTGTACATGGCATGGGAGAGGGCGCCATCTTCTTCTTTGGCTCAGGCGGTAAAATGTCTTGCGCTGGCCCTGTCTGGCAACACAGCGGCTTTGTCAACACGGTTAAGAAAGTAATAACCCCCTTGCCAGATCTGTTTTCAAAATCAAGCAGCTAGGTGCTTCTGAAAGCCCTCCAAGTCAGGTTTTTCCCAGTTGTTTACTCCCACCCCACCCCACACTTATTTGGGGATCTATTGCCTCGGTTCAAGAAGGCTCCGTTTCACTCTCATGGCTAACAGCTGCTCAAAGACTTCTCCTCCATGAATTGGTCCAACACCTTTTTACAAAGTCATCTAAGCTCATAGCCATCGCTACATCTTGTGACAGTGAATTCCACAGGTCGATTTCACGCTGTGCGGAAGAGGCCTTCACTTTTGTCTTTGGACACTAGGATCTACTGCCAAGAAGCTTCACTGAAAAGAGCGTGAACGGGCCTTTGAAAACATGCTCAAAGCAAGTTGGGATCTCAGAAATCAAGAGCCCAATTGCCCAAACAACGCCAGCATTGAGGGTGGGGATCTGTCCCCACAGTGTCCATCAGCTCTGGTCTTCGATGGCTGTGCCAAGGGGAAAAAGCATCCATCTCCACCCGTGCTTCTGAAATGGATTTTCTGTGTCTCAGCTTGTGCCCTCAAACAAATAGACATCTGGATTAGGGTTGAAAGCATCCATTAATTGGCATGATTAATCAGTTAATTCATTAATTGCCTATGGAAAAATGAGTCAAGACCGTAGCCACTAAAAGCTGTTCTGCGCTGATGGCATTTCTGGAGACCTCTCTCTGTAGATGGTTTTGCTCTCCACTCTGCAACATAATAAATGGTTGGTGAACCTTGTTTTCTAAAGAGAGGGAGGGGGCGGCTAGAGGAAAAACAGAAACATACACCCCATTACAAATTCCCAGCTAAGAACCGAAAGCTGTCAAGAGGTTTATTTATGGAATGTATTTTATTTATCGACTGTTTACTTAATTTATGGAAACCATGGCCACAGGACATGGCAACGTGTAGAGCTTTCGAAGGGGATTAGGCGTACCCACAGAGCAGAAAAAACACTTTCAGTGGCTGTAAGTCATGGCCGCTATATGCAGCCTGTCATGAACTAAGGTTCCTCTTCCTCCTCCTCAGGAGGAGAAGTCTTTGATATAGCCCTCTCAGACCCAGAAGAGGAAGTAGCCACAGTAGCACCCATCAATGCTGCTCTCTCCTTAGGGCCCTTGGCCCCAGAAGAGTCCCTGCAACCGGCACCCTGCTTCCGTAGGAGTTCACACTGCTATCCTCGGGTTCCGAGCCCTCCGGTTCTTAAGCCACCACCACATCTTGGTTGGAAGCATGTCTCCTTTAAGGAAGAAGGCCTCATGCAGTGTGTGGGAGGAGCCAGCGGCCTCTAAGAATCCAGAGTCCTATTTAAGGCTCAGTTTGAGTCCGCTACTTGTTGGAGCAACACTCGACCTGAGCTTGTCTGGCTCCCAGGCCCGGCTCTCTTGGGCTGGCACTGTTCCTTTCACGACTGTCCTCTGACACCTGACGCTTCACTACAGCCACCCCTGCCTACACCGCTGTGTCCATGAGAAGGTTTCATCCCAAAATCTTATCCTCATAAATTTCTCAACAAGGGCAGTTGGGCTTGGGAAGCATCTTGCTTCAGACAAATCCATATTTATAGCCCCTGAATCTATTTGGCCTTCTGGGCTTTATTTATTACAAGGCAGACCAATAAAATAGGAAAATACATCATCCGGATGCGCCCGAGGGATGCAACGACTAAAACAGAATTTGCATAACCTTGAAGGAGCATTTATCTCCCCTGCCCTGCATCCCCTCCGCCCTCCAAGCAGCAGCTAAGCGAAGCTTGATGATTTCTTTCGGGCCAACCGGGGTGTGTCAACAGAAGTGGAGGCCACTGGTCACCTCGGCGTTCGCTTAATTACAAAGCCGTGTTGAGACTCAAAAGAAGCAAAGGTTCAGCAAGCCATAGGCGAAGAGAAAGTGCCTCTCCCATCTCCCTTCATCTAACCTCCGAGAATTATTCCGCCTTGTAAAAAAAACAGTCTGTTCCCATGTCCCCGCTTCCCGGCACGTTTTATAGCCATGCAGTGGGAGTTCGGAGAGCGTTTTCCCGCTACCAAATGATCAGCTTCCTGTTTCATAGACACTCGAAAACTGTCATGGGTCGGCACGCAGCTGCTTCCCAAGACAACTGAGCAAGCATCATTTTTTAAGGCCTCCTAGCGGCACACAATTCAAGAGAGAACAACAGCAACGAATAAAATCCCAACACAATCCTTCCACAGGGGCATTGTCCATTGGGGAAAAGGCAAAGAAAGACTTTGCAACGGGAGAGGCCAGAATTTGTCCTATGCTGTCCAAACCTAGCTTATTTAAAAGGGCCACCCCAGAAGGTGCAGGACCAAGGAGAACAGAATTTGCATGCAGAAGTTTTACGGTTTGATCCTCAGCATGTCTGCATAAAAAAATAAAGATCAGGATGCCGGTGATTTGAAACATCTACTCTAGTGCAGTCTTCCCTGACTGGAAGCAGCTTTCTGGGGCTTCAGGTTGAGGCCTTTCTCTGATCCGTTTAACTGGAGATGCTCAGGGTTGAACCTGCCTGCAACAGGGGTGGTCTAGCACTGAACTATGGTTCCACCCGTAGGGGATGCTCTCTGCCAACGAAAACCCAGGCTATTGCTTCCCTCCTGGTCGTCAGAAGGCAACTCAAGACAGCTTTGTTTCACGAGGCCTTTGGGGATTAAGTCTTGCAGTCTGACTATCAGAACTGGCTTCCGAGCAATGCTGTCATGGTGCAATTTTGGATGGAGCCTGTTCTTGTTTTACTGTCGGGAGCGGCCTTTGAGACTCAAGATGGGGAAGCGGGACCGAAATGTATTAAATAAAGGATGCGATCTCTCTGCTGGATGGGACCCCCAGAAAGCTCAGTGGGCTGGACGGAAGTGCCCCCGCCCTCACCGCCTTTCTCACCATGCTGAACAGCAAATGAGCTCCCCCAAAGAGGTGCTTGCCCCCCCCCCCGGGGATCTCGCTTGTGCTTCAGTAAGCTGCCGCGTCATTCCGATGACGGCTCATACAGTTCAATCTTGCACAATCAGTGGAGCGAGATACGATTTACTCTTTGGGGGCTTAGTCTACACACACTTTGGCAAGAGCGTAGTTAAAGATGAGCGTATAGGTCATAGGCGTGCGCAGCACATTTCATTAGGGTGTGCGCCGGAGCCACCAGAAATTGCGTATTTCCCTCCTCCGCATGCTAAAGGTGCCTGCCATTAGCATGGCGGAGGGAAATATGCACATTTCAGAGTCTCTAGAGACATTAGGGTGTGCCTGGGCACACCCTGTATGCACGCCTATGACACAGGTACCAGATCCCCACCTCCGTGCACCTCATCCTTCCATTGCAAGACGAGTTAACAAATCAAACGCCACCACCTGTTTCATGGTACTCAGGACTGTGGTTAATGCTTTAGCTCTTCCTGACGTACTGCCCCATAGCAGGTTGATTTCAGGGTGGTTTGCAATCATACAAAAACTCAATAAGAAGTAAACACATCTGCTATGAGCTAGGGATGTCAGAGAAACCTGTTTCAGGTGGGTTTTCCTAGGATCAGCCCCCGACTTCGTTCTGGTTGGTCTTCAGCGAGTTGGGCCAATTTGCGGGCATTTTCAGCACCCCCCCCCCCCCGCGGTTGTGCAATTTGTACACATGTTTTGAGCAATCTGTGCAAATTTGGGGGGCAATTTGAACACGTTTCTGAGCATGGCCATTTAGCATTTAGATAGTGCGTCACAGGCCTAATTGTGTAATCCTGACAACAACCCTGCAAGGTAGGTCAGTATTATCATGGTAGATAGCTATGGCAGAGAGTGCCTCACTTAAAGACCTCCGGCGTTTCGCTGCTAATTGGGCCTTTTGACAAGCATCAAAAGGAATGCATTGTTAAGGATTTCTCCATTCCTCCGCCATCCCAATCCTGCTGCAACGGTTAACAGGCACAAGTCATCAAAGCATGAAATTATTATTTTAATGGGCTCCAAAGGTACAGGTGTTAATTTAAAAACCATGAACAGAGCTGGGGGACCGTAGGTGCACTTATTTAATTGGCCGTCTTCCAATCGCTCCCCTGCCTTTTAGAAAGTCCATTTTTATCTCAAGTATAGTTTTATCCTTCATAGAAAAGGAAGGAAGGATCTACCATGCCTGGTCACTGTTTTCATTTCCAAGAGCTCACTTCCTTTGGGATTAGGATGGTTTCATGTCTACTGGGCCCCGCAACATCTCTTTTAATAAGGGATCATTTAATTCGGCTAACTGCTCGCAGTGCAATGCTTCTTTTAAACATAATGTCCAGCAGTTGCTTCTTTTTGGGGAGAGGTTATTCCACAGATAAACTTTGTACTGGGACAGTCTTTAATATTCACTGATGGATGTGCTCTTTTGAAGTACTTGCTTGCTTCAAGGAAATGAATAAAGGGTCAGTGTAAATGGGTTCTCTGCACCCTCTTGACAACTAAAAGCCTGACAAATAAATAAATAAACACTGGAAGGAAAAATGCCCGCCTCCTATTTTGCAACGGATTGAGGGCCTTACAACGCTTTCAATATTTGAACGGGTTGCACATAGATGCCACCATCAGATGAATATTTATTTGGATATTTTGTCCACTTTCGTTGAGGCCTACATGTAATTGCTAGAAAGTTGTATGCATTTAATACAAATCCACGTACCTATATTTTAAAAAATGGGGGGGGGGAATCAAATATATAATTTGGAGAGGGTGCCCATGGGTGCCCCATTGGGGACCCCTGACATAGCACAACATGATGCTAGGCTTTTGCATCACCATTTCCGGTGCGCACAGGCAAACAAGGTTAATGAACGACTCTGATGGTTTTCATCTTCCTGTTTTGGTTTCACAGGGAGGGGAGCCCCCCCCCCCCATGGAGAAGAGATACTGGCTTATGGCACATGATGATCACCTCACAGCCATGACCTTCAGCGTGCAATAAAGGAAAGGAGGATTAACGGCACACGCCAACGGCGTAATGAAACCATGCCAAGGAAGGCCAGCCTCTTCGCTGCAACGTCTATCCCATTAAAGAAGCAACAAAGCAACACAGGGGAGAGGCAGAAACACAGAACAGAAGGAAAACCTCCAGCTTTTTTAATATATATATATAAAAAGAAAAACCTCAGCTCCCGTGTTATATAAGGCAAAAGCAACAAACAGCTTGGAGGGGAAAAAAAGGCGAGCAATTTTCGCAGTTGCACTTTCTATTTTATCCTCGGTTGGATTTTTGTTTTGTTTTGTTTTTTGACATCAGGGGAGGAGGAGGAAATCCTGCTAAGGAACTATCCAAAGATGCTGGCAAAGTTGTTGTTTGACGCACAGCTGGAAGTAGCTTGGAATTCTCCTTTGACTTGGTGCTGAAGGCTTCCACGCTTGGTTGGTTTAGTGCAGCTATGCGCTGACTGGGGGATTCTAGGAGGTGTAGACCCACACATCTGGAGGTGGGGAGAATACCATGCTTGCAGGAGGCTGGCGTAATGGCTGTTTACATCCTTGAGCAGCTTACCCTGGGAGAACAACTCCAGAATGCATGCCAACCTCTGCTTTGAATCAAGAAGCAGTGAAGTGAATTGAAGATCATTACATTTTTAAAAAACAAACTCTGACAAGGTCATGGGCTCCTGATTCCTTTCCTGTTCCCACTTCCATAACAGAGGGCCCCCAATTTTATTTATTTTTAAACTCCCATTTGTTTGGGTGACAAAGGGTGCCAGAGGGCTCTAGATTGCTCCAAATGCCAGCAAGGCTGAACCATCATAGTTCTGAGTATGGTGCAGCCAGGGATGTTGGAGAAATCCACAATGGAGCCAAACAAGTTCAGATTTTTAGGAATCCAACTTGCAGATTCCGCAGCAGGCTGGAATTTCCCGTGGCAGGCACAGTCTGCGGATGTGGACCGTTTTTCTAACCTTTGCGAATTTTGTGCAAATTCCGTTGTAGAGAACATGTAAAAAATGCATATTTCCCCCTTAGGCTAAAGCATACCCTTTTGGGGGTATTTGAATGTTTTTGGAAGCACACATTTGGAAACTAAAACAACAAAACACGATTCCGTGAATGAGTGGTTGAGAGGTTTAAATCCTCACTCAGTCTGGGCAAGTGACAAGACCTCTCTGCCTGACCGACCTCGCTGGGTTGTTTTGAGAACAAATGAGATGAGAACACCTGACCAAGTAGCACTATAAAATACTAACAACCAACAATCTACCACAACCTTTCCTGCAATGTGCCTTCTGACGCATTTAATGTTTGAAACCACGAACCAACAACTGTTTGACAAGCAGGTGGCGAGCAGAATACGTTACCCCGAAAACTCATCTGTTTTAATCAATGCATTTGTCTAAACGCGCCGCGCTTGCTTCGGAAGGGCTCTGGCAGCCCCAATTAGCTTTCTGACAGTGCTCGACCCAATGGGACAATTGCGCATGGCTGAAACCTCCGATCCGCTGCTATAAAATGAAAGAAGAGTATATCTCCCATGGGGCTGAGAGCTTCAATTCTACACCGTGGTTCTTCTGGGCTTGCTTGTCTGCAAACGTCGATGGGTTGCATGCGTTCTGAAACATGCAGGGGCTACGACAGTGCAACGCTGTCCCACCATGCCTGTGGCCAACACACAGGTGTGCACACACCAGAATGGATGAAGGACGGAGTCAGAATCTGAGCCACACACCAAAGCCCTGGCCTAGCGGTTTAAACTCCCACGTTCATTCATCAGCATCTCAGCTCTCGGACAGCATGGACAGTGAAAGATGTCTTTGTACCCGGGCGGGCTGGATTCAGCCTGCACCAACGGAGGCTCGTGGCTCCAATGTCAGTGGGGTGGTGAATCCACTCCAGGTTTCAGCCAGGCCCAATCAGAACTCTAAAGGAACTATCCAAGGCACATGTACAAGAGCTGGTGGAGTGACAGCCAAGGTGTCACTGGGCTGCATCCAGCAAAGCATCGGAGCTTGCAAGACAAACCTCAGAAACTGCCCTTATAGCTGGTCGAGCGATTTGCCTATCTGGGCTGGCCTTACTAGCTCTGACTGGCAACAGCTGCCAAAGGGCTCAAGTAGACATCTTTCACCAGTCCTGCTACCTTTAACTGGACATAGAACCATAGAAGATTAGAGTTGGAAGGGGCCTCTAAGGCCATCGAGTCCAACCCCCTGCTCAGTGCAGGAATCCACCTGAAAGCATACCTGGTGGGAATTGATCCTGGGACCTTCTGCGCACAAAGCGGCTGCTCTACCGCTGAGCCATGGGCACATGCCTTAAAAGTGACACACAACGCTACTTCTAAGTCAAAGGATTGCCCCATTTTGCTCCCTACAATGGCTTCCCGGGGTTTCAGACTGCATTTTTCCCTAGCTGTGCTGCTGGAGTGCCTTTAACACAACCTTCCCGAGCTTGCTGCCTGCCAGGTGTTTTGGACTGCAACGCCCGTCAGCCCCAGCAGGCACAGCCAGTAGTCATGGATGATGGGACTTGCATTCCAGAACATCTGGAGGGTGGCAGCTTGAGGAAGGCTGGCTTAGGAGACGACAAGGCTTCCTCTTTCTCTGTGCCTGAGAAGATGTCATTTTCCGGGGAGGCAGTAAACACAAATTGAATTACTCCCGGAGCTTCTCGGAGGCTGCACCAAGCCTGAATTAATGCAGTATCGATCCAGTCTTATCCGAGATTACATAAGAAAACAGCAAATATTTCAATCATGGGAAAATCACTTTATCTAATATGGGGGTTGTCAACCGGGTTAAGCCACTACAACAAGCTACTCCATTAGGGCCCCGGAGAGAGCTAATGTCGAACAGCAGCGAAAAAGACCGAGCTACGCAGCGGGAAGTTGCGGGTTTGAATTCTGACTCTAGGTATGTGGGTTTGAATTCTGTTGTGGGTTTGAATTCTGACTCCCTCTGAGCCTCAGTGCCCCCTATGTGCAATAGGAGAATGCTGATACTGAACTACCTTACAAGGTTGTTGTAAGTATTACAATGAAGGTAATGAATGCATGTCAGTGCTAAGTATTATTATCGCCTTTCCTAACCTACCATCCTCCAGATGTCTTGGGACTCCATCTCCCATAATTCCCATCCAGCATGGCCAATGGCCATGCTGGATAGGAATTATGGGAGAGAGAGTCCCAAGACATCTGGAGGATGGTAGGTTGGGAAAGGCCATATTCTTAGGCGAAATCTACCTATCCACTGGGCGTCATGGAAAGCAAAGGAGTAATTTCTCCCTATTTACCCAACACATTCATAGGCATAAGAAACATAAGAAACACCATTGCCCTTTAATTCTTTCAGAAACTCACTGGATCCCATTTCAAAAGTCTAGGAAGGATCTCCTCCAGTATCTGAGGCAGTAAGCCTGTGAGCACCAGTTGCTGGGGAATATGGGTAGGAGAGTGCTGTTGCACCATGTCCTGCTTTGTTGGTCCTTGGCTGACAGCTGGTTGGCCACTATGTGAACAGAGTGCTGGACTAGATGGACCCTCGGTCTGATCCAGCATGGCACTTCTTATGTTCTAACCCAGGGGCTGAATCCAATCCAGCCCTCCAGGCTTCTCCAGATGGCCCTGCCCCTTCCTAGGCTCCACCCCCTTTTCCCAACCACTGATCGCTTGGCGACTTCCTGGCTTTTTGCACAAGGGTTCCCATCCATTCTAAACGCTGAAATGCCTCTCCTAGGACTTAGTTCCTGGCATTGAGAGCATTCAACGAAAAGAAGCTGTTTTATTTTACTCAAGCCAGCCAGAACTAGGCTGGAGGGTGTTACCCAGAGGACCTTTTCTTCCATCGCTCCCAGACTATGGAATGGTCTGTCGGAGGAGGTTAGACAAATTGACAGTCTTCATGAATTTAAGAGAGTCATGAAGACTGTCCTCTTCCGACAGGCCTATCCAGATGAATTTTAAGATGTTTTTAATGTTGTATTTTTCTCTTGCTTTTAAAATTTTAACTGTTGTGATTTTTGTGTTTTATATTGTTGCTGTTCCCCGCCTCAATCCGAAGGGAGAGGTGGGCTACAAATTATTATTATTAATTATTATTATTATTATTATTATTATTATTATTATTTTGCCCTCACTACTTTCCCCAGCTGCCTGGCTCTTGGATTGTGGGATGTTCAACTAGGTTCTTTGGACAGCTAATCTCCAAAACAATCTCCCCCGGAGAAACTGTGAAGAAAGCCGATTTCCTTCATCGGCTAAGGGCGCTCGTGAGTTCTGTCGGGGCTGCGAGATTTTTAATCATGCAAATTCCCTTCTGTTCCTGATGCAGATTGATTCTGTCTAACTCAAGTGTTAAATTACTCTCCTATAGATTGTCTTGATATTTACATAAACGGGGGAGGGATGGTTGCTTCCTTTAAGGGGGCAAAATACACACACACGCATACATATGATTAGTGAAACAAATTGAAAGCTATGGAAATAACACTTCATGGATTAAAACTTTTAAATGCATGGATGTTTTAATTATTTCTGACTAAATCTTATCTAGATTTATGATTTCCCAGAACTCAGATAATAACTTTTCCTTGGTCGTGTTGATTTAAATTTAGCCAAAGAGGAAATTGCCTAAGGTGGTAGAACGATTTTGACCAAAAAAAAAAAAGGGGGGGGGAAGGGAGATGCAGAAGATAGAATGTGAACACATTAAAACTGCAATCCTATGCATGTTCAGCCAGAAAGAAAGCCCTACAACTGCCAACCTCCCCCAGCTGGGACTTGTAGGACTTTTCTGTCTAAACATACATAGGACTGTGCCCAGCTGGGGATGCTAGGAGTTGTAGTCCAACACATCTGAAGGACACCAGGTTGAAGAAGGTTGCTTTACGATCCCCTTGTGCCTGGATGCTGCTGTGAGAACACGGAGCTAGTTGTCAGGAGCCATGGGATGTTTAGTTTCCCAAGGCACCTGGCATCCCTACTGAGTACTCAAGTGCTGCAGGAAACTACATGTCCCAGGTGCTCTGGACTATTAGCATTTCAGCATCTGTGGAGATCCTCTTAGTTGCTACTGTTCGGAGTGAAGGGGAGGCGGGGCAGGGCTCAGAGGGAAAATGTGGGCCAATCTGGAACTGGGTTCGGCTAATAGGAGTTCCCCCCGCCTTCAAAATCTGGAAATGGCTCCCTTGCTTGCTTCTTTCCTCATAGGAAGAGGATCGTCTTCCGTGTTGGCTGCCTCACAATGGCAGGAGTTTTTTTCCCCCTCGGATGGATCACCAAGTTTGAGGATCTAACAGAAGCTGAGGAAGATCTACAGGGAGTGTGGTGATCGGGTTGAGTATTTGCATCCTTGACAGCAAGAATGAAAAAAAAAAAAACACCGCCGGCTCGATTAACTGCCCATCAGCATCCGACTGAGCTCTCCTCTCCTCAATTTCCCGCCAATGGAAACATATACCAGAGGCCTGCGGGGGGGGGGGGGGAGAGCCCCCAGAACAGATGATGGGCTCATTTATTTATTTATTTTATTTATTTATTACAATTGTATACCGCGCCATAGCCGAAGCTCTCTGGGCAGTTTACATAGGATTAAAAACAATTAAAAACAATATACAAAAATTAAAACAGCAAAAACATACAACATACACACAATCTGTACATTTAAAACCACTACAACACTTCAAAAAGCTACAAAAACAAAACAAAACAAAACAAACCCAGGCTCCTCAGATATTGCCAAATGCCTGAGAGAAGAGGAAAGTCTTGACCTGGCGCCAAAAAGATAACAATGTTGGCGCTAGGTGGGCCTCGTCAGGGAGATCGTTCCACAATTGGGGGGCCACCACAGAGAAGGCCCTCTCTCGTTGCCGACCTCCGAGCTTCCCTCGGAGGAGGCACTCAGAGGAGGGCCTTAGATGTTGAACGTAGTGTTTGGGTAGGTTCATGTCGGGAAAGGCGTTCCATCAGGTATTGTGGTCCCAAGCCGTGTAAGGCTTTATAGGTTAAAATCAGCACCTTGAATCGGGCTCGGAAACATACAGGCAGCCAATGCAAGCAGGCCACGCTCCTCTTCAGGCACCTACTAAAGTGCTATTTACAGCCTCACATTCCACTTGTAATAAATGTGGATTGGATTAAAAACCCCTTAATAGTTCATATTTTACTAGGAGGGTGAAAGCCACGCTGAAAGACCCTCGTAAAAAAAAAAGGTAAATTATGCGTGCACGCCCACGCCGGTTCGGGCATTTAAATGAGATGCCGCGCTTGCCCAATATGAAATCAACCTGCCTCTTAAATGAAGTGGTGTTGCATTATTCCAAGGCATTTTTATTTTTTTTAATGCCGCTTTTCTCTTTTGGTGATTTTGCTTTACAGGCTTTCTTGAGCTGCGCATGAGAGTGTTGCATACCTGCAGCATGGTTAGGAAGGCGGCGCAGCATGCTGGCCTTACGCCAAGTCAAAGGCTTCGGCCACCTTGGAGATCCTTCCTCAACCGGTTACCCTTCTGATGTGTTGGACTACAACTCCCAGGCTTGATGGGGAAAATAGGATCTGTAGTCCAAGACATCAGGAGGGCTCCAAGTTGGGGAAGGGTGATCTAGAAAGCTGCTTTCCGCTGCTTCACATTCTTGGTCCACCTAGCTTCGCAGTGTCTACACCAGCCTTCCCCAACCTGGTGCCTTCCAGATCCTTTTCAGTACAACTCCCATCAGCCCCATCTAGCATGAACAATGATTGGGGTGATGGGAGTTGTAGTCCAAAACATCTGGAGGGCCCCAGATTGGGGAAGAGTGGTCTACGCTGACCAGAAGTAGTAGCTCCCCAGGATTTCAGGTAGTGAAATTTCCCAATCCTACTGGGAGATGCTGAGAATTGAAACGGGGACCTTCGGCATGTCAAGCAGGTGGTCTGCAGTGGAGTATGGGCCTCCCCTCAAAGCTGTGGGAATCTGTGCCGAGGATGGCAGCCAGATGCTTCGACTCAACTACCTGAAATGCCTACCTACCTGCCTCCTTATTTGTGAAGAGCTGCACACCTACGCCAATAAAAGAAGCTCGCCATATTGCCACAATATACCCAACGTTGTTGACTCTGGATGCACTAGAAGTACCTAATATGAGCGCTTGGACCAGTGCCTCAATAGAGCCAACATCCTGTTCCTCACAATGGCCCACTGGATGCAGCCAAGTTGCTTCTCCAAGCAAGGCAACAGGTGCCTCTGCCCAGGCCGCTGGCCTTCATGGAGGAGAGGACTTGCAACGGCCACTAGCCCTGATGGCGATGCGAAGCTAGGGGTGGGCGAACAAGCCACGCTCAACTTTGTTCAGATTCTCCGGACATCGGCTCACCGCTCGCCTCTCCTCGCACTCGCCGTTGAGACTGCTTTTTGTTTTGCGCAAACAGGAAAACCGCGCAAAACAAACCGCTCTCAAATGCAAAAGCTGCGCCAACCATTTCCAAATTTGCCCACACATGCCCCACGCTGCGCAGATTTCCCCCATAGACAAAAACGTGGCTGATTTTAAATCTGCGCACTTTGATGAAGTTGCGCATCTTTTCAAGCAGTGCAGTTGTGAACGTGAACACAGGTCTGGGGATTTGCAAACACCTTCAGAGAAAATGTACACTGATTCGCATTCGGGATTGCAAACGGGGCATTTTCGAGCGATTTGCGAACAGAAACAAATTCTCAAGCACCCTTACATGGAACCTCTGTTCAGAGGCAGAAGCAGCAGGCAGCCTGTGAACCTGAAAGTTCCATTGAGCCATTGTGACTAGAAGCCAGGGCTTTTCCCATTGGGTGAATGTCCCTAATCCCTTTGTAAAGCCATTGACGCTAATAGTCATCTTCCAATAACCAGCTAATAACCATCCCCACATCTTAGGACAGCAAATTCCACAGCACTCTTTCACCCAGAGCAATTGCTTCCTTTTGTTTGTCCCAACCTCCTTCCAAGAAATTTCATGGGATGAGTTTGAGTTCTAGTCTTATAGGAGAGAGAAAAAAAATGTTTCCCTCCACCCCGGCTTTCTACACACTAAGCATTGTGTCATCCATCAAGCATCATGCGCCAATTATGCCCATTCTTGGATAGGGATAGTCTAGCCACTGTGGCCCATGCACTGGTAATCTCACAATTAGACTGCTGTAATGTGGGGCTTCCCTTGAGCCTGGTTCAGAAACTGCAGCTAACGCAAAATATTGCAGCTCTAGGATGTTCAATGGAGCACCTAGCTGCACACATGCCTCACCTGTATTTACGCTCTCCCCAGCCACGTTCAAGGTTTTGTTGCTGACATTCAAAGCCCTAAACAACTCAGGGCCAGGGTACCTGGCTGACTGTCTTCCCCTCTGTACATCAAAACAAGCCCCGAGTTCTTCCGAAGAGGCCCTGTCGCTCCTGCTATGACCCAAACTCTGTTGCCAGGGAACTACACGCGTGTGGCACCCCCGCTCTGGAGCGCTCTCTCACGTGTGGTCTGAGAGGCAGAAACTGTGGAGAGCTTTAGATGCCTCTTGAAGGTATATCTGTTACTGATTTGTAATTGTGCCGCTCCGTTCTAACCTTTTTGTAATGCATTTATTATTGTACATTCTTCGAACTTTTGTTTTTGATATCGTATTTCATGCGTTTGTTTTACATAAACCGCTTAAAGGTCTTAGGATACCAAACGGTATACAAGAACTTTAACTAAAATAAAATAAAATAAATACATCTCTGCCATGCCGCTTCCCCCACCTTAGCAGAAAGGTATCCATGACAGTGATTACAACTGCTGTCAAAGTTGCACATCATAAAAATTGCCACCGGGCAGGTAGCACTGGCCAAGAATGGGCGACTCCCCTCCATTTTAGACCATAAGGGCGCAATCCTATACATGCTTAGACAGACAAAACTCCCAGCATTCCCCAGCCAGCTATGTTAAACATGCAGAGGATTGTGCCTTATGTGACTCATTAAAATGTTGGCAGGCAGGTGGGCTAACAAAGTCCCTAAATTTAGTTATTTGCTTGACTGTTGCGATGGAGAGATCATAAGAACATCAGAAGAGCCCTGCTGGATCAGATCAAGGGTCCATCTAATCTAGCACTCTGTTCACACAGTGGCCAACCAACTGTTGACCAGGGATTCACAAGCAAGCCATGGCACAACAGTACCCTGTCATCCATGTTCCCCAGCAACCTTTGTGGACACAAATCCCAATGTCCCTGTGGAGTATGAGATGAGTATGTGGTACTGGCTCTCTCCTATGCAACGAGCAGAGAAGAGTGCCTTGGGCGCATTGCAGCAGAGTTTGGTCGGCCGCCAGTGTGTTGACATGACCATAACACAATGCCGGCATTATGTGGTCCTGCAGATGAGGCCTGAGAGACACATCATCCCTCCCGCAAGCCAACAAAAAATATACCTGAAGCCATTGTTCCAAGGTTTAAAAATAAGCCCCAATGACGGCCTCGGATGCGCACTCCGAGGCTGCGGCAGAACTCTGGAAGCTTCCGCAGGTGACGTGGCGCAAACGCGGCCAAGTAATCTGCTCACAACCCAACTGCAGACCTGCTTTTGCTGGCTACGGGTGATGGGACTAAGTACCCCAAGACAATCACTTGCAGAATTAATGTTTTCCCAATCTATAGAAAGGCAAATGAGTTTCTGGTGCCGAACAATTAGCACGACTGTTAATTACACGCGCGTGCTGGAAAGAACGCCGGAGCTTCTGGGACAGCTTCCACTTCTATTGTTCGCTTCCTGCTCTGCGTAACAGAGAATGCATCCCAGGCAGCTAAATAAATCCTTCACGGGCACCGATGGGACTTCTTCTTCGCAACGAGCCGTTATGCAAATTGCTAATTACGAAGGAAGAAATAATCATAATTTGGTGCATTTTAAGGAAGCCACTTGTACAACAGGGGCAAGCAAAACAGTGGTTACCTTATTTAATTTCATTTTCTTCCTCTTTTTTTTCTTTATTTTTTTTAAAAAGAAAGAATCAACATTTTTAACAGCCAAGCAATCCTACCCAAGACTGATGAGGGGAGGGAAATGAATGTAACACCGTCTGTGCCAAAAGGTTTTAGGCATTCCCGATGCTGGTGATGATATTCAAGTTGATCACGGAAATGGATCCAAAGGAGTTGTTCTAGACTTGCCTTCCCATCCTGGTGACCAACAGATGAGCTCGAGTACAATTCCCAGCATCCTAAAGCCAGCCCATCCTGGCTAGGGGGATACTGGGAGTTGCAGTTCATTACCTCTGCAGGACACCAGATTGGGAAAAGGCTGCCAGTAAAGGACATCACAGATTAAATACACCTGTATCCCATAGCCATAGTTAAAGGCATACATCATACAAATGGTATGCTGAAAATGGGACCTGCCAGCCATAGCCATGGTTAAGGGTGGCATCAGCAACCATACTAATCATGGGTAATGTTAACTAGGGTCAGATCTACACTATATAGCACTATGGAAGCGGTATGTGGTATGTGTCTTATAGGCCCCAACAGTTGTCAGTGCACTTCAATACCGCTATAAAGGAGTAGTGTGGTTCCTACATTTTATATACAGCGTTCATAGTGCAATATCCTGCTTGGTGTAGATTGTGCCTACGTCTCCCTCAACCAAGATCTGAAAACAGTGAAACCCGGTTAAGAGCAAACCCTTGTTAGCATTAACCATGTTTGGTAATGGTTGGCCAATGCAACCCTTAACCATAATTATAATCATTGCTTTATTTTCAAAGAAATTGAAAATAAAACTGCCAAGATCCTAGTCCCCTTATACAAATTTATGGTGTGACCACGCTTAGATTGCTGTGTACCGTTCTGGTCACTGCACCTAAAAAAGATAGTGTAGAGTTGGAAAAAATGCAGAGGAGGGCAACTAAAATGATCAAAGGGCTGGTTACAGCAGTTGGGATTGTTTAGCTTGGGAAGGGGAGAGGTGTACAAAATTAAGAGCTGTACAACATTATGCCTGGTGTGGAGAATGTGGATAGGGAGACATTTTCCTCCCTCTCTCATAATACTAGGACCCAATGTGGTCCTCCCATGAAACTGATTGGCGGGAGATTCGGGACAGAGAAAAGGAAGTCCTTCTTCACACAGCGCCGAGTTAAACTATGGAATTCACTTCCACAAGATGTAGCGATGGCCACCAATTTGAACTATTTTAATAATAATAATAACAACAATAACAATAATAATAATAATAATTTATTTATTTATTTATAACCCGCCTCTCCCTCCGGATCAAGGTGGGGAACAACAATAAATATAAACACAAGGACCACAAAATAGATAAAACATTAAAAACAAATAAAAACTAATACATAATTAAAAACATCTTAAAATTCAGCTGGGTAGGCCTGCCGGAAGAGATCTGTCTTCACGGCTCTCTTAAATTCATGAAGACTGCTAAGTTGTCAAATATCATCCTGCAGGCCATTCCACAGTCTGGGAGCGGCAGGAGAGAAGGTCCTCTGGGTAACACTCGTCAGCCTAGTTCTGGCTGACTGGAGTAAATTTTTCCCAGAGGACCTGAGTTTGCGGGGCAGATTGTACGGGGGAAGGCGATCCCACAGGTAACCTGGACCCAAACCGTGTAGGGCTTTAAAGCTAATAACCAACAGATTATACTTCACCCGGAAACTGATTGGCAGCCAATGAAGTGATTTTAAGATTGGTGTAACGTGGTCACCCCTAGGTGTACCGGTGACCAACCTGGCTGCCATATTTTGAACTAGTTGAAGTTTCCGGACTAGGCACAAAGGTAGCCCTATGTACAGCGCATTGCAGAAGTCAAGCCTCAAAGTTAGCAGCATGTGTACTACTGTCTTTAGGTCTTCCAACTCTAGGAAGGGGCACAGTTGGCGTATCAGCTGAAGCTGATAGTAGGCACTCCTGGCTGTCGCGTCTATCTGGGCTGTCGTTTGGAGCAGACTGGATAAATTCATGGAGGAGGCTATCAATAGCTACTAGTCCTGGCTACATGCTAACTCCGGTATCAGAGGCAGTAAGCCTCTATACACCAGGTGCTGGGGAACATGGGCAGGAGAGTGCAGTTGCACTCCCGTCTTGCTTGTGGGTTTCCTGGTCGACAGCTGGTTGGCCACTGTGGGAACAGAACAGATTTGATGGATCTTAGTCTGATCCAGCATGGCTCTTCTTATGTTGTTATATCTGGCAGATGGTGTTTGCAAGAAAGAGACTCAAGGGTGGAGCACGTAAACCCACAGCCTTCTCTTGATTTGGCGCATTGCATCCATGTTGTCCCCAAGCAATGCACACCCACAAAGTTACCAAGGCCGTCTTCCTAAACCTTTAAATCTGCAGCAAAGTTTAGGCTAATTTCAGAACTGCTAGAAAGACGAAAAGGAGCTAGGATCTGGGAGCGGGGGCGGGGGGGGGAGCTGGCATCTGGCTCCTACCTCGGTACAATTTTAGCTCCTTTGTTCTGCAGTGATAATGCACATTTGCGTTGCTATTTCTGTCTGGTTTCTAGCACTTGGCGTAAGACCTTGATGCATCTAGCGCTGAATTATCTTTGCTCTCTAAGCTTCTGCAGCATCTCACTCACCCTGCCCAACTGTTAACCAAATCAAAACGCCCAACCAGAGTCTCAAATAATATGCCAGGTTATGCACCTGTATGGCAAACGGAACATATGGAAGAAGGTGGAATTGAAAGGCGAGGGTTACATTTGATGTTAGGAAGCCCCAAACATTTCAGTCCCTCTAGATCGGGTGGGTGGGGGCAACACACAGGCTGTGGGTCACATGTGCCCCACATGATTTTTGCTACCCCAAATTTCAGCAGCGTGGTGATAGCAAAAGAGCTGGATTTCCAATTTAAAATAAGGCACACGGGCCTTTTTTTTCTTCCAAAAAAGAATACTTGCATCCCCCTGGGGATTCTGGGAGCACAGTTTTGCATTAAAACAAGGCACATGTTCCATGATTTTTAACAGAAAGGAATGCTTTTTCCTCCTGCCACACTTGCAATTTTGGAAGCAGGGGATAAAGTCGACAGCTGATTCTCGGGTGAGGGGCGCAACATTAGTCATCGAAATCTGACCTGCTTACGCTGTTCTAGATCAAGTTACTGATTATCTTAAAACAGTGGCTTTTGAATTGCCAATAGTAATAAATATTGGCCACTCATTCTTATGAACGCAGCGCCGAAGGATGAAATCAAGATACAACTACCAAAGATGAACAGTTCCAGAGATCCATGATTTGTCTTACCTTCACATTAAGAGTCCAAACGAAGGAGGAGTATTTGTTGGTGAAAGATCGCATGTGCCACATCCAGTCCAAAATTTAAAGGAGCAGGGGAACAAGAGAGACAGAGAGAGAGAAAACAGAAGACAGCAAATTAGTAAGAAGGTGGACATTTTGAAATATTGCTGTATTTCTCATCAGGAGGCCCAAATTGTACATCTAATCAATCAATCAATCTTTATTGGCTTAAAACCAAAGCTCATCACAAAACGGAAGAGGAGAAACGTAAAAAAATAAAATAATCAAATCTACAATAAAGGGTCAAACGAGATAATCTCAACTATAATAAGTATGATTATACATAATTCCACTTAAGTTTACAGCCAGCCATTGTGAATAACGAGGCTTGATTCGTAACATATTTATTGTGATCATCCAAAAGCACACAAAGTTTCTCAAAACCTGACATCTTGGGACAAGAAAGAAACACTAGATAAAACTGCCTTTCTAGGTGCCTTTTACAATCGCCAGCACAAGAAATAACAAGAGAGGTACCCTGCATCTCTCCCTGCCCACAAACATAGGCCGTTTCTACACCAGCCTTTTTTACCGGGACTGCCCCTGGGTGGTCCCTGTGCGTTCAGATGATGCACAGGGAATCCTGGGGGCAGGGGGGGGGCGGTTATGGATTTTCCCAGGGATAAGGGATCCCTAGGAAATCCCAATTTTTCCACATTCCCGGGAACTTACCCGAGACCACGGGAGATGTGGGTGCCTGTCCCGCCCGGTGCCACGCTTACTTACGAGTAAGCGCGGCACCAGAAACGGGTATGGAGCTGCACTGTGCGGCTCCGTGCCCATCAGGGGAGGGGGTGGCAGCAATTTCGCCACTCCTGGGATGGCAAGGAGGGGAGTGGGGGCTGATTTCGCAATTTTTGGGAATTTTTTAAACTTACATTTGGCGTTGGAGCGCACGTGCGCTCCCTCCTCAGGCCCTAAAAAGAATTAAAAATGGTGGCCGTGACGTCCCTGGTTTCCTTCCAGGATGTTGCGAGCCGCACGCGCTGGGGGACTCTCTCGCGATGAGGATATCGCGAGAACCTCCCCCGTCCCTCCCGGAATGCTGGGAGGTCTAGAAAGGGCCATAGTGACGTTGCTCCCATCGAACTTTAAGGAAATTTCTTTCCAAGAATCTGCAGAGCCAAGTGAAATAGGGTCACTTAAAGATGTTATAGACCTGTCCAACAGCTTTCAGAAAGGTACAACTGGGAATCAACCGTCAAATTTCTTCAACGCAAAAAAGTACGTGTCTGGAGATACTGAGTTGCTAGGTCATTGCATTGATCCCCTACACATTTACCTGGGAGTAAGCCCAACTGAACTTAGATCAAGTAACATGATTTTAAAACAGCGGCTTCCGGATCATCCATAACGACGTTCAAGTTTTTTGTAGGAGAATGTGTATATCTTTGCTGAATTGCCAATTTATATTTAAGCAAAATGTCTGAAAGCTCCCTAAGTCTGCAGCCCTTTGCACACTTACCACTGAACACAGTGGGGCTGAACTGCAGGTAAACATATATAGGTTTATGCTGTTAGTTTCGCACTGAGAACAGCTGACCACTTCTGATTTGGACCATCCACTGCGTAAGACTCATCTGCAGCACGGAGCTTTGCTTTGCTTCTAATCTTTTCTTCCTTCATTGCTAGAAGATGCATTTTAAATCCATCCCTTACCCGAGTGGGAATGGAAACAAGACCATAAGAATTTAATTCCAGCTCTGGTCTTGTCGGTTGCGCTGCACGTATAAACTTTGTACTGTCAAGCTTTGTGTTGGTGTCGTAAAAGAGGACTCTGTAAAACACAGGTTTATTCATAGACCTCAAAACCGCAGTTAATGGAACCAATGAGCTGTTCCTTCCCCACCGCAAGCACCTTGCAAAAATATTCCTAGAGGCCAAGGTGGGCTTGCGTGAAGAGCATTCTGTATGGTACCTGAGATGCGGATTCTTGGGGCGGGCAATAAGCCAGTCCCCTGCCAACAGGGTCTGCAGCAACGTGCTTTCATAAGTCATTCCAAATAGCAGCTGAGAATCTTTTGATCTTTTTTTTAAGGTTGCGTGCGGAACTTAGCGGCCTCGTATGCATTTGTTTTTAAAAGGACACTTCTCTTTAAAAGGTGAAATGGACCGGAATGAATCAAATGTTTTAAAAATCATAAATATTCAGGCAGAAACAAAAACACACGCGGACTACAGAAATGCTTTGAGGGACGGCAATTTTCGAGCTTCTTCGCACAAGCTGTTTCACGCTTGCATGATAACGGTTGATCGCTTTTAAAGGACTGGGACGGAGACTGGGATTGTGAATGTCCTGCCACCCGCCGCCTGTGGCTTCTTCCTTCTTCGGCATGAATTTCCCTCACCCCAACCCTAACCATGGTTAAGGAAAATCAAGGCACAGTTGTTAACCGGGACACCATCTTTAATTACGTTTTGAGGCTAGATTTCTGATCCAAGTTCAAGCAGAACTGGCTCAACCAAAGGGTATCAGCAAAATTCGCAACAGATTCAAACGAGTTCAGATTTCAGTTACTTTGATCTTTAGATTCTGCAATAGCTTCCACACTTTGGACGGCTCCTTTAAGAGTTCTGACTGGTTCTGACTGAAACCCGGAATGGATTCACCACTCCACTGACGGCGGAGCCGCCAGCCTACACTGATTATATACTGTGATTGGTGGTGGCTTTCCAGGATCCCAGATAGATGATCTTTTCCACTGCCCTGTTTCCTGGACCTTTTTTTCACTGAAGATGCCAGGGACTGGACTGGAATCTTCTCCATCCAAAACACATGCTCTGTCTCTGAGCTACAAGTCTTTCACACACACATACAGACACACACACACACCACGATACAACCAGCCCATCCCTCTGGGTAGGGCTTGTTTGGGATTCAATCGAACATCTTCCACTTTAAGGAAGAATCACACCTCGAGACTGGGAGTATACAGAAATTCAGGCCAATGGGCAAATAGTCCGATCTGGGAAAAGGCCACTTTCTTCAGTCCTTTCTACACCTAAGGGTGTAGAGCGAGGGAGAGGGGAGGATTGTGAACTTACCTGCTTCTGCGATCCTCCCCCAGCATTTAAATGGAAGTGCGACATCCCGGTAACCCGAACACCCCCCCCCGAAGCTGGGAACGCAATTGCGCTCCAACGAAAAGTGAGTTAAAAGAAAAAAAAAAGGCCTGACCCTGCACCCCACCCCACCCCACCCCCGATGTCCCTGGACTCCCCCCTGGACCAGCTCCTTCCCTTTTGCTGACCCCCGCTACTTGTGGAGAGGAGGGAAGAAGCCGGGATGGAGACCCACGCCACCCACGGTCCTCGGGATTGTCCCGGGACTGCGGGGAAAATCGGGGGCCCTCCAGTTATTCTGCAAAAATGGAGGGGGTGTCCCTGCCTGTTCCCGGGATCCCCTGTACACCATTAGGATGCACAGGCGCAACCCAGGGATGACGCCGGGAAAAAAGGTAGGTGTAGACCTGGCCTTTGTTCCCCCCTGCAATGTCAGAACATCTCAGCGGCCCCGATTCTACAGACACTGCTTGAAAACCTCAATTCGTTTTCAACATCAAAAGAGAGGTGTATCGGCAGTTTCAGAAAGTGTTTAAACATTATAATCAATATGTTTTTTTAAAAAGTAAGATATCAAGGTCAAGGGATGTTTTTAGGATGTTTTTAAGATGTTTTAGGATGTTTTTATGCAGTTTTAATAATGTGTGTCATGTTTTAATCAGTTTTATGTATTTTATCATATTGTTGTTCCCCGCCTCGAACCAGACGGAGAGGCGGGTAAGAAATAAATTATTATTATTATTATTATTATTATTATTATTATTATTGTTCATCACAATCGACTCCTCCTTTTACAGTAGCTCATCAACTTAAACCTCGCTTTTCTCAAAACCAACAGTCTTTCGGTGGCCTTTTCCTCTTTTACAGTCCTCAGAAGGTAATTTCAAGCAACGGCTCACAAGAGGTGCACGTGGGAGAAAATCCATCCCATATTCAAAGTCTTTTGGTTTTAATGAGCCTGAACAGAGAACATTGGGGCAGACCTATTTGGATCAAAGCAAAGAGCTTGCAAAAAAAGGACTGCAATCACAGGCGTGCCACAGGAGCAAAGAACATCCCTCACACCACACCACCCCGTACGTCCCCCCCCCCGCCGTGGCCCCCACACCCACACAAAACCCACAAACATCTCCTACTGGGCAACTCACTTTCATAAACAGCTTCAAAGGAAAAAGAAGCCCAACTTCCAAAGGATCAAAGAAATCCACCGCAAGGAAATACAGTGAGATTGACAGCACCAGGAGAGAAGGCGAAGGCAGGAAGATGGCAGCCGCCAAAAATAAACGCAAGGTTGTGTTCGGAGGAGCGAGAGCGCCACTGGTTAAAGGCTCCGGTCTCCTTGTTCAACCTTGGTTTTGTTCACCAAGGAGGCAGGGCGAGGTGGTCTCCTGGGTTTCCTTTTGTTGGTGGTGTCTTGCTGTAAATGGCGAAGGGGATGTGTTCTAGGCAAGGGATCCTGGGATGGCGCTGATGTGAAAAGACCCACGGCCGCTATTGTGACCAAGAGATGTGGGTCGAGCCATGAGACCAAACGCTACCCCCTAGCCCCTTTTCCAGAGTGGATTTTCTCCTCTTCCTTTAGGTGCGCCAGCCTTCCCCAATCTGGTGCCCTCCAGATTGGTTGGACTTCAACTCCCATTATCCCCAGCTAGCATGGCCAATGGTGAGGAATGCTAGGAGTTGCAGTTCAAAACACTAGGAGGCACCAGGTTGGGGAAGGTTGTTGCAGCCTATATTTTGAGGTGGCTCCTGGATCCGACCATAAGCATGCTGGCTGTTTGGTAATGGGAGCTGGTTCAGCACGACTGGTTGGCAAAGGCTGGCTTATGTTTTCATAGAATCATAGACTCATACAAGAGTGGAGTTGGAAGGGGCCTATAAGGCCATTGAGTCCAACCCCCTGCTCAATGCAGGAATCCACCTTAAAGCATCCCTGACAGATGGCTGTCCAGCTGCCTCTTGAAGGCCTCTAGGGTGGGAGAGCCCACCACCTCCCTAGGTCATGGGTTCCATTGTCGTACCGCTCTAACAGTCAGGACGTTTTTCCTGATGTCCCACCGGAATCTGGCTTCCTGCAACTTGAGCCCATGATTCTGTGTCCTGCATCCTGGGATGATCGAGAAGAGATCCGGGCCCTCCGCTGTGTGACAACCTTTCAAGTCCTTGAAGAGTGCTCTCACGTCTCCCTGCCTCCTTCTCTTCTCCAGGCTAAACATGCCCAGTTCTTTCAGTCTCTCCTCACAGAAAGCTGTCTTATTCCAGATCAGCCAATCAGCCCTCCTCACTAATGACTGAAATTTGCGTGAATCAAACGGGGAATCGGGAACAAGGCGAACGCACACACATGTTCGACAGTCTGCAATATATTTGGTGGACCCATACAACCACTCGGGGGGTCGAATGGAGCATGTTTGGTGTACATCTGGCCTGGATTTCACATATGACTGTGCCAGTCAAATCCTGTGAATGGCCACCTTGCTTTCCATTGACTACCAAAGACAGCCCTTCCAGAAATGGCTTCCAGCTTGACACCGATGGAAGAAAAAGCAAGAAATAGTGGAAGAAGCCACACTACTGCTTTATACTGGTATTGAAGTGCACGGACAACTGTTGGGGCCCATAGACACATCTCCACCAAGCAGGATAGAGCGCTATGAAAGCGGTCTATGGTATGTGTCTATGGGCCCCGACAGTTGTCAGTGCGCTTCAATACCACTGTAAAGCAGCTGTGTGGCTCCTGCCTTTGATATACTGCTTTCATAGTGCAATATCCTGCTTGGTGTAGATGAGGACTAATGCTGACTGCAGAATGCTGGGAGTTGTTGGACTCCCCCCACACCCCTGTCTAAACATGCACAGGATTGCACTCTAAACCCTTCACTTCCCCCCACCACTTGGCTTGCTTACCCAACACAATCAAATGAGAACACACACATCCGGCTGGATTCATTCCATCCCTTCCAAAACCGCCTCGCTGCCTGATTTTGGAGATAAACAGCCGCGATTCTGATGAGTCTTCAATTTACTTCAAGAATGGATATTTGCTTTGCAACATATTCAACTGAAGGCACCAATGACAGGTTCTCTCCCCCCCTCCTTTTTTTCCCTTTTTAAACTAAGTGGATTTGATGGTGGAAACAATTGAAAAATCTCGGGCAAGTGGCGTTTCTCACCCATCAGGATATTAGCTGCACCGTGCTGGCAGGATACACAATACCTCGAATTAATTCCCTGCAATATTATAGCTACGGATTCAGCAGCCCTGACCGTGAATTGCTACAGTCCTGAAAAGGCGGTGGGGTGAGCAGGGCGGAGTGGAGGGGCCCTTTTGATATTACAGCAATGCCCTCTTTTCCAGACAAGGCTTCTACTCGCTTTAATAAGCCAGTTTTTCGTTTTTTGTTTTTAGAAACCTATTTTGACTCTAGCCCTGCAAAAGATTAGAATAAGCACGGCTTGCCGGTGTTTATTGAAACACCATTTCCAAGAATTTTTTGCTTAGTTGTTTACAACGTAGTCAAGAGTTTGCAAAGAGGGCTTCCCGTGTTGCTAATCTGGGCTTGCCCTAAATCAGAGGTGGCCAGTTGGGAGAACCAAGACCCTGAAGCCATTTAAACTAGAGCTGTACTGTGGGCAAACGGCCTCTCGAAATTCTCCGCCCTATTTGTGGGCACAGAAATTTGGGTGGGCAACTTCGCCAAATTTCTCCAGGGGGAGGAGAGAAACTCTCCAAAGGTTTCTCACGCCTAGAGCTTGCTATTAGAGGGGTTGTAGCATAGCATCTTTTCTTTTTTTTTCCTCTAGGGGTTTTGGGTTTTTTGCAACAGCATGGCCCCCATTTTGCATCTGAGAGATTCCGAGGCTCCGAGGCCCTGCCAGGCAGGGCAGGAGGAGCGGTGGAGGCGATCTTTGCCTCCCCCTCTTTTGGTCTCCTTCCCCAGCCGGTCTAGCAAGGGTACTTCGGAGGGGAGGATACTGGAGGATGTTTCATTCATTAGCAAAACACACTGGCAGACTTCAGATGAAAGGAAAGGCCTTTATTCAGGTATTAGTGTGCTCAACCAGTAGAAGTAGGCCCATGGCGGAACTTCCTGTCGCAGCACTTCCTGTTCCCTTACAAAACCCTGGGTCTCTTCCATTACTCCATTACTCTTCCATTACTCTTCCATTACTCATGGTAGAGAGGAGACTTGGGATAAATCGTATCCTGGCTTCCCCGGTCTCCTCCTCTCCCCGCCCACTGGCACACAGCCCTTTCCTTCTCTCACAGGTTGGTTTTCTGACCTCAGATAGGCAGCCGGCATGGGTCTCTCTATGCCAGCTACGAGGGGGTGGGGGTGGATCTCCGACTGTACCTTCTGAGGTCAGAGCATTGTGTCCAGCCATGGAAGGGATGTCCTATGGCCCCTGGGACACTCGCCCAGGGACCATAGCATTGCTCTCTCCGATCCCTCTTAAAATGCTCCATCAAATTGCAATTAAAGCGTTGTTTAAAAAAACTCATTCTACCACAGATTTCCCGGTGGCATCTGGTTGGCTGTTATGAGGCGCCCAACGATGGACTGGATAAGCCTTTGCTCTGATCCAGCAGGGCAGCTCTTACATTCACAGCTGAGCCCCTAGCAAGGGATTAGGTTGTGAGGCAGAAGTTACCTCTGGCTTCTAATCCACCCAATTTGGGAAAGTGAGAGCAGCTGCAGAGAATACAGAAGCTAGCTGTCTTTGTGCTAATCCGGCACTTCTGGAGGAGAGCCTGCTACAGGCAGCATGAGCCGATGCCCATTCAGCTGCAATGGAGTTGGTAGGAGCTAAAGGGGAGGAGTTAGGACCCAGAGGAGCCTGAGCTGTCACCTGACCTCTTTGTCTGGGTGGAGCTATATAGAAAAGAAAGCTCCCAACATTCCAGAAATGACATTCTGTCACCCTCTGGGCAGGGGAGGGCAACACGCGGTCCCACGTGGCCCCGCCTCCAAATTTGCTGCAACAGCGATTTTGCAAGGAAGCAAGGTGCTCAGAGGCCAAACAGCATCTGGAGGGCCAACATCAGCTGGGGCTTCAGAATCCAATAACATCTGGAGGGTGAACAACATCTGGAGCTTCCCCACTCCTGGTTTGAGACCAGTTTGCACAGGCATGATTTCTCCACGGTAGACCCGACGTCCAACTCATTGAAATACCTGCATGTCTTTCTCTCGTGTAACTCTTGCGTTCACCCTTGTGCGTCACACGGGGCAAGGGTCTGCCCTCTTGCACTTTGTAAAGAAACACGTGCATTGGGGGCACAACGCTAACCCTCATTATTAACCCCCCGAAGTAAAAAAGATGACACGAACCTGCCATCTCTCCACCCCGAAGGAGCCACTTAAGAACGCACAATCCAATACCTCAAGGTGAGGTGCTCTGCTGCCGGTACAGGGCTTCATTTTCTGCCCCCCCCCCATAGAACAATAGAGGCCAGAATGGGAAGCAGGGGATGTCGCGAGCCAGGGGTCACATCAGCATGCCATTTTGCAAGCGAACGTTCACAAACTGTGTGTTTGTGGCCCTTCTGCTCTACACAGACGGGAATGAAATGAGACAAGCTGGGAAGACTGTCAGCTTAATTACTGCCTGTGCAATACTGAACTGCTCGACAGAGCAGGAGGCCGCCCAGTTCAAAGCAAGGGGGAGGGGAGTGAAAAAGTCCTTCTAAGATCTTCGTACCCGAAGGCAGATGAGGATGCACTCGTCACTCAAGGTTTCCCAAACCTCGGCACCTTCCTTCTTCGAGATTCCAGAGTCTGATCCAAAACAAAATGAACACTGGAGAAGAAATGATTTCCCTAACAAGGGGCCTCGTTGCAAAGTATTTGCTACCTCTCAACATGTCTAGCAGAGAAGTAAATTCTCGGTGTGGGTGATCTAAATTCCGCAACCCAGAAAAACAGGATTCTGCAACCTAGGGGGGCCACATGAAAAGGAGGACAGGGCTCCTGTACCTTTAACAGTTGCATAGAGAAGGGAATTTCAGCAAGAAGAATGATATGCAAGTTTGTTAATAATCCAATGTTCACAGTTGTCAAACCTCAGTACATCAAAACCACACGTCATCTCAACTGATATCATATATGGGTTGTTTTTTCCAATATATGCAATAAACGGCAATCAATTCCAAACTGTTGTTCTGTTATTCGTGAAGAATGTTTGCAATGAAAGGTCAAAGCATCTGCAACTAAGGCCTAATCCACACCAAGCAGGATATTGCACTATGAAAGTGGTATGAAAGCGGTATATCAAAGGCAGGAGCCCACGCTACTGTTTTATAGCGGCACTGAAGTGCACTGGCAACTGTTGGGGCCCATTGATGGATACCATATACTGCTTTCGTACTATTATATCCTGCTCGGTGTGGCTCCTTCCTTTTATATATCGCTTTCATAGTGCTATATCCTGCTTGGTGTAGATTAGGTGTTGAAGATATCATAGAATCATAGAATAGTAGAGTTGGAAGGTGCCTATAAGGCCATCAAGTCCAACCCCCTACTCAATGCAGGAATCCACCTTAAAGCATCCTAGCTGCTTCTTGGAGGCCTCTAGTATGGGAGAGCCCACCACCTCCCTAGGTCATTGGCTCCATTGTCATACTGCTCTAACAGTCAGGAAGTTTTTCCTGATGTCCAGCCAGAATCTGGCTTCCTGTAACTTGAGCCTATTATTCCGCATCCTGCACTCCGGGATGATCAAGAAGAGATCCTGTCCCTCCTCTGTGTGACAACCTTTCAAGTACTTGAAGAGTGCTATCATGTCTCCCCTCAGTCTTCTCTTCTCCAGGCTAAATACGCCCAGTCTTTCAGTCTCTCCTCATAGGGCTTTCTTTCCTGACCCCTGATCATCTTCGTTGCCCTCCTCTGAACCCCTCCAGCTTGCCATACATGCATCCACCTAAACAAAGGAAGGGAAGGGGCATGGGACAAATCTCTGCATGGAGAACATTCCATCCAAATTCCCCAGCTTGGGTGCCACCACCAAGAAGGCTTCATCTTTTGTAGCCACCCATGTACCTCTAATGCAGAGCACAGCTTCTGAAGTTGAGGGGGGGAATGGCTCAGTCCTAGACCCCCTATTCTGCATGCAGACGGTCTCTGGTTTAATCCCCCCTACTCCAAATAGTACTGGGAAAGAAATCCTGGCCCAAAGCTTGGAGAGCCATTGCTGCCAGTCAGTGTCGCCAATACTGGGCTAGATGGACTCATGGTCTGACACAGTAGAAAGCAGTCTCCTATATTCAATATGGATGAAGGCAGTTCTTAATAGGGCTGTGCATGGACCCCCCAATCCAATCTCCCTCCCTCCCTCCTCCCAATCGCCCTGCTTACCTGCAGCCTCCACCACATCATCCTCCGCGTCCTCCCCTGTCATCGATATCTGCCAGCCGCTTTCCCGCTCGCGCCGGGTGATGACGTCGCACGCCGCAACCGGCAAATGCAGCCAGCAGACATTGACGATGGGGGAGGATGCAGAGGACAACTTGCAGGAGGCTACAGGTAAGCAGGGCGATTGTGGGGAGGGAGGGAGCAGGGAGAGAAAGAGGGAGGGCTCTGCACGGATCTGGATCGGATCCGGCCCGATCCGGAAGGCTCGGATCAGCCCGATCTGATCTGGATTCGGGATCCGGATCCATGCACAGCCCTAGTTCTTAAGGTATGCAACTCCTAGAGCATGGTGGGCTGTCAAGAGCCATATCAGCACTACAAATTATGCTTGAGCACAAACATCAAGCCAAAGAATGTGGTATGGAGCAGGAGTTACATGATCCAACTACTGGGCCATTTATTCCAATTTTATTCCAATTTTATTCTGAATTTATTTATTTATTTATGTTTGCATATATATCCCACCTTTTTTCCTCCAAGGAACCCAAGGCGGCATACATAATCCTCCTCCTCTCCATTTTATCATCACAACAACAACCCTGTGAGGTAGGTTGGGCTGAGAGTCTATGACTGGCCCAAAGTCACCCAGTAGGTTTCCATGGCCGAATGGGGACTAGAACCCGGATCTCCCAACTCCCAGTCCAACACTTTAGCCACTGCACCACCCTGGCTAGTCATGAGAGAATGCAATGCCCCAACTCCAAATGCAGGGGAGCGGAGCAACCATGGCCATGGTAAATGACACCCTCCTGTAGGGGTTGTTTTCATGGCCAAAAATTAATATGAGTCGTTCTCTAAGCTGGGCCTCCTTTACCAAGCCGATGCCCTCAGAAAGAATCCAAAGAGGTGAAACCTGATTAAAATTAATTCCTGCTGCAAGGAGGCCTTCACTTTTAATCACCGTGTTTCAGGGTTACTAATAGTTTTCTGCCCCTTCTACATAATTAAAGAGAGACTTTATCCCAAGCCAAATGTCAATTCGAATTTCAGCCCACAGAAAGTAATTTATTTGCATGTTCAATGAACAAACCAATTTTCTGGGGGGGGGAGGCTTCAAAGCGCTGGGGGGGGGTCATGCATCATGGATAAAGGTAGGCATGAACATTTAAAGGTCAGGAAATGTGGAACCCCCTTGAAGAGGAAAGTCAAACTCCAGGTTTTCAAGAGCCCTTGAATTCCCAGATCCCAGCCAATAACCCTTAATAAGACTTACTGTGGAAGAGCAAGATGCAATGATACTAAGTAAACATTGCATTTCACAGACATCAGCTCAACAACACACTAACTATTATTAATCACAGTAATGAAGGGGAGGATTTATTTATTTTATTTCAAAGAATGGTCTGTTTTTTTGAACTAGGGTGACCCTATGGAAAGGAGGACAGGGCTCCTGTATCTTTAAGAGTTGTATTGAAAAGGGAATTTCAGCAGGTGTCATTTGTATGAATGCAACTCCTGGTGAAATTCCTTCTTCTTCACAACAGTTAAAGTTGCAGAAGCCCTATTCTCTTTTGTATCTGGTCACTCTAGTATAGCTCTTGCAGGTTTAACTGTTGTGATGAAGAGGGAATTTCACCAGGTGCTGCATGCATAAAAACAACACCTGCTGAAATTCCCTTTTCTCTACAACTGTTAACGATACAGGAGCCCTCCTTTCCATATGGTCACCCTATTTTAAACCCCACTTTTCTATTTGCGATCATCAAAGGGGTTCACAAGCTGCAGCAAAAACAATACAAAGTAGCATCCGAAAGGCAACTGACGAAAACTGATGAAAGAGCTGCACATCCAAGAACCATACTTTCAGGACGGTCAAAACAAATTAACTACAAATGCCAGTTAAAATAAGCAGGTCTTAACTGCCCTGTGAAAAGCAGCTGGTGATGGAGACAAGTGGGTCTTCCCTGGAAAGGTGTCCCACAGTCAGGGTGCCACTGTAGAAAAGGCCCTGTCTCACAAAACCGCTTGTCTGTGAAATTTATATGATGGTCAGGAGAAGACACGGGAGGTTCGGAGGCTGAGGGACACTTTGCTCCCCCCTCTCTGCTGTGGGTCAGCCCCACCTTCCCACCCTCAGGGAATGGAGTGGACAGACCCCTCCCTCAGGGGCTTATAGAGGAGCCACTGGGCATGGCCTTGCTGAGATGGCGTGGGTAGAATGTGTCCAACTCCCGGCAGGCTACGTAACTTTGCATAAGGACTGCACTGTATCAAACTAAGAGCTATTCCAAAGCTGGGCTTGTTCACTAGTGAATAAATGAAATCCCTACACATGGAAAACAAGCATCTCAAGGAGAAGGATTCTGTCCTTGATCTCTCCTCAGTGGGTTAGTTTTCCACGTGCAGGGTCTTTGTTTTCTTTTTGAATGGGCCATCTGAAGCGGCACAGACCAAACACAGCTCTAGTATTTCAGCAAAAACTCGGTCGCTGTGAATCTACCCTTCAAACAGGGACTCCACGATTACTGAAAGGTATTGAGAACAAGAAACCAAGAGAGACGGAAACAGTTCTAGATGGCATCCCTCGTTAATCCAGTGCTTTGCTGCTGCTGCTTCATCTCCTTCGCCCTTTTTAAAAAGAACCCAATAAAATGCAGTTACTGCTGTGAACTTGGAGCTGGGGAGCACCGTGGTTTTGTAGAGCAAATAACGATCTCATGCCGGCTGTTTTATGCCCTATTGAACAGCCAGCAGTTTATGAAAAACAAAGTTTCATAACTAGAGAGCCAGGTTTTCATGCTGGGAGAGAGAGAGAGACAGAATAACCAATAGGTTGAATGGGAAGCCTGCCAGAAACATTTTCTTTTTTTCCCTAAGAGGCAGATATAAAACTCCCGGGAGGAAGGAGATCCTTTGGCACCAAAGGACGAAAAATCAAAATGGCAGCCTCCATCCATAAACTAACTGAAAACTGGACAGCTGAGTACCCATAACCTGCCACCAGAGGCAGCTGCCTCCAGGTCCCGATTCTGATGGAGATCCTGTTTACACTGCCAGTTATCCTGGGATTATCATCTTTGGAATTCACTTCCGGCTTGGATTTGTTGGGGTAAAGAAGAGAGAGATTTCCATGAAACCGTCGGCGCAAACGTCCCTGCTCCCCGTATACAACTGCAACCAAGCCGAAGTCCACGTAATTAAAACAAAAGCAGGTATTTCCCCGCTCCCGTTCATCCATGCCTCTACTTCCCTCTCCCCTCTCTCCATTGCCATCCCCACCTCCAAGTTTAGATGGTGAAGCCCTCAAGGACGGGACCACATCCTCTTGTCCTTTACCGATGGCCCGATGTAAACAGACAAACGGAAGGTGAAGCAAGATGAAAGAGCGCACAGCCTCGGACAAGTTTGGGAGCTTTCAACGTGCCTCTACTTCATCCGAAAACCAGACAGAAGAAGGGGGGCTCCTCTCTGATGGGCAGAATTTATATTAGGATAGGAACACATGAAGCCGCCTCCCACTCAGGCTTCAGATCCATCAAGCGCAAGACTGGCCCTCTTCGGCAAAGGTCTCCATCGCTCTGTTTTCTTCCTCTTTAACGGGAGATGCCAGGGATTGGATTTGGAGCCACACATGTCGAAAGCAAAGCTGTACCACCAATAAGCCACGGCCCCTCCTTCCCTGTGTCATGTAAGGGATAGACGGCAACTCGCTGAGAATGCTCCGGAATTTATTTGAATAGAAAAGGGATTGATATCACAGGAAGAGCAACAACTCGGGCATTGAATACTAAGCTTCCCTCCCAATGCATGGAAAACCTCAGAGACATGAGTAAATGCACCAAAATAACTGGCAACGTGTGATGACACAGGAAGCAAACAGCAATAAATGCTTCGTTGCATTTATCCAGAGGTAAATTCGTCTTTATCAGAGGTTTTTGCTATCTGTCCTGGCCTTATGCTAGACATAAGCTACACTTACATTCTGATAGGTTTTCTCTTATAACGGGCCTCACACTTGCCGCTGACTCAGTGCAAACACAGCAATCGCCTGCTCGGTCAGAGTAGACTTTAGTCTGTGCTATTAAAAAAGGGTGGGGGGGGAATCTAAAGATTTTGCTCAAAGGATTTTTGCAGCTAGAAAATTCTGCAACCTGTGCAAGGGAACACAAGGTACATAAATACCAATTTGCTTGCTTTGCATAATTCATTCCACATAATTTGCTCAGCTTCCTGCTCACCGTGAGCGGGAAGGGGAAACACCCGAATTGCTGACCTCTCCTCCGGCTTCACAAATTTTGGTAAATACAACCCACGCGTTTCTACGCCTCACTTTGCGCACATCAGCACTAGAAACATACTGGCCTTTTTAAATGAAAGATACGATTCTCATCAGGCTGAACTCTGCACCCATCTGGAACGTGTGTGGAAGATACCACTGTCACCATGCAAAGCCAATCCCCGACTTTTCCCGCTGACTTAGACATCTGCAGGCGGCCAGCCCAAATTCAGAGGGAGACTTTCATCTCAGGTGGCGTTTTAAAGCAAAGGGGAGAAGTAGTATTTCTTTTGATGTGAAAGCATACAGTGCCTCTCCTTAGCCTGTGATCTCTTGCTGGATGCCATGCGCTACTTCTAGCATCCTCACCAGAGGGTCTGGATGTAGCAGAGCTACATAAAATTCTCCCTGCAATAATTGGGGTGACTCTATGAAAAGGAGGACAGGGCTTTTGTGTCTCTAACAGTCTTATTGAAAAGGGAATTTCAGCAGGTGTCCTTCGTATGCATGCAGTGCCTCGTGAAATTCCCTCTTCATCCCAAAAGTTAAAGCTGCAGGAGCCCTGCCTAGCGTGACCAGATACAAAAGAGGGCAAGGCTCCTGCAGCTTTAACTGTTGGGATGAAGAGGGAATTTCCCCAGGTGCTGCATGCGTACAAATGACACTTGCTGAAATTCCTTTTTCAATGCAACTGTTAAAAATACAGGAGCCCGGTCCTCCTTTCCACAGGGCCACCCTATGCAATATCCTTTGTGTTGCTGCTTTGGCCTGCGCAGAGAATGCTCTTGTATTTTTCCTTCTCTCCATCCCTCCCTCCCTTCTCTCTCTCCAAAGGTGTCCCCCCCCCCTCTCCCCATCGAACAAATGCAAATTTCCTTATCTTCTTTTGCAGGAACAAGGCAAAAGCAAAGGGAAAAGATCCTAAGCAAACAACATCAGGGCACAGTCAGCCGCAGTGATCGGGAATTTGATCACGCCTGGCTCTTCTAACTGTGTACGGGGAATGCCGGCTAAATGAAAATTGCTGCGGTCCCACAGTAACAGCCTTTCCTTGTTAAACGGGCCGGTGCAATCAGGTCCTTCAAATTTTTCAACCTCAAAAAGGGTAAGCAGCTTTCTTTGCAGAACATGAAAACCAATTTGCCCTGTAGCGTTAGCGAGGGAATGGAAAAATGACTGCCCACCGGCGTCTGAGTTGCATGAAAGCTCCAGCAGGGGCGCCCCTCCTGGTCAGCTCCGGAGGGCAGCACAGGGGGCCCAGAGCCCCCCAGCCAAGGTAGTCATGAATGCCCCCTGCCCCAACAGGGTCGCCATCTTCATTCTGCATGGAGAAAACTCAAAAGGGTTGGAAGGAGCATGAGAGAATCTGTTCTTGGCATGCCCCACCTGTTGCAGGTGAAGGAAGCCCATTGAGGGTGGTTTCCCCAAGACTCCCAAACACTAGGGCCAGTGGCCTTGGTAGGAACCGTCCCCAATGCCCATTCTCTGGTTTAACGTCCAAAACGCCAGGTTCCCCAACTCCAATGGCCTCCGCTAAAGAGAAGTGGACCACACGACATCTCTCCTGGGTGCATTGTGCGTTACTAGCCCAGAAACCGCTCAACACCTGCAAGGACTCGGCAAGAGTCAAGATCCTGGCCAATGTGTTCCATGGAGCTGATCTTCACTCCTTGTGGGCCAGAAGCCAAGGCATGGCCCAACTCAGGCAGAGATCAACATTTCAGAGCAGCAAACAACGAGCAGGGGAGCCAGAGGCAGGCAGAGGTCAAGGCAGAAATTAGGCACAGGCACAGGGATGAGCTGCTCCAACTGAGGTGCACCCTTAGAAGCCAGGGTTTTATAGAGCCTGGTGGACAGGGATTGGTCCTTGGGGGTCACATAACAGAATGCTCCGGCTGATTGGGACTGCAGCCCAGATGGTGCTCTCGAAACACAGAGCCCAGTCTGCCAGGTTTGCAGGGCGCTGGCAGCACAGGAGGTAGAACTCCAGAACTTGACTGCTGGGAGACTCAGACACTGATGTAGTTGCTCTTTTTGTTTACTAGTAAAAAATTAAGTTGACACAAATGCAACAATGTTGAATCTCAAGTTGAATTCTCTTTCGTCAAAGCGTAAAAACCCATGGAGTGGCAAATTCCAGGTGCACGCCTTTCTTGGAGTAATCCCACTGCATTGTGGCTACTCCAGAGTAAGTGGCTGAAGGGTGTTAACTGCCTTTTAAGAGTATGTCCTTTGGTGAAACCCTTAAGAGGTTGAAAGGAAGTGTGATCATTGAAGTGTGATCTGCATAGAAAAATAAATACCGCTTTCAAAGGGGACAATCAAGCAGAGGAGAGATTAGCCAGCAGAGTGTAAACGTCTTTGTAAATGCACAAACTCAGTCATAAGAGCAGCCTTCCCTAAACTGGCCCCTTCCGGATGTGTTGGACTGTGTTCTCTCTAGCTCGTTTCCCATGGGAGCAAATGTGAAGTGATTTCGCTTGCTAGAAGGCCGAGGCAGAGTCAAGCTATGCAGCAGAGCAAGGCACGGCCTGTCAGGACCTTGGACAGATCTGTGCTGGCCAAAACTCACCCAGGAAGAGCAGTTGTTTCAGCAACATGCAGAGGCCTTCCGAAGACTGTCTAACTCCATCCCCTCTGAGGAGCTGTGCAATTCTTAAAGGGTGATTTTGCAGCCACTGACTCCTAAGACATGGCACAAGGGTGGGCAGCTGTTGAGCACTCGCCGTGCCTCGCCGAGCCCCAAAAGAAACCCGTATGGCATATGGCGGTGTGGCGGACACCCAACAAATCAGAGGCGGGTGAGTTCGCCCATCCCTAGCTACAAATACAGAGATAGGCAATTAAAAATCCAAAATTTTTGGATGTCTCCTATCCCATTCAGAAGGAATAGCAGGAAGGATGAAGAGAGAGGCCAAAAGAAGAAGAAAAGTAGAGCAGGAAGACACAGGTTTGCACCAGTGCAGGAAATAAGACAAAACAGGAAAAACAAGAAGAAGGAATCAGCTGATTTAGAAGTGTCAATGCAGAGTGGTGGATGAGCCACTTTGGAATTCTCCTGCGGTCCGTAACGAGAGCTTGCTAGTCACCCTAACGCCACCAGCAGGGGAAAAAAGATGACTCTTGCCAACCGCAACCTATGCAAAGACGACAACTTCTTTGTTCAAGAGAAACCTAACAAGCTTTCTGCTGCTCCAACACAAATGGTGCCTTAAGCCCTTGCAGACGTCACACAGCACGTAACTCGGGGAGCCTGGGAAGGGAAGACGGCAAATTGAATCACAGGGAGAGCGTAACGAGAGGGTCTGATTCGAGCTGACTGGTGTGCTGCCTCCGCTGCGGGACGAGCTCTCGTTAATAGGACGGAGGGGGAGTTGTTAGGCGGCACATCGTCACTCTCTCTCCCCCGTGCATTTACAGCCTGCCCTTAAGGGAGAGATGATTACCCAGAGACTAGCAAATCTTTTCCTTCCAGTAGGCCGAAGAATACAATAAATCTGATGTGCCCGGGCTTGCTCGGGATGAAAGATCTGGAGCACACCTTATGGGTGCTAGCGCAAGCCTGAGCCCGATATAATAGCACAGGGCTGCAGAACCTCAGGCCTATGGGGCAGAGCTGAGGTTCTCCAGAGGTCCATGCCCCCTTCCCTGGATCCCCCCTTTGCCTCCCACCCACCTCTTGTTTACTGGTTCCCCAGCTCTTGTGCAGTTTTCCCCCCATTCCGAAAGGCTGACATGCCACACCTAAGGCTGACTTGCTGGCAGTAAGAGCTAAACTACAGTGGCTTTTTGGGGGAATTTGGCTACACCCTCCCCCCCATATCCTTTGGGCCTCACCCCAATGGAGAGCTAGAAGCTTTTCCAAAACCGAATTTGATCCTCAGGCTCCGAGAGGTTCAACACACCTGTAACAATACTTTGCAGAGTTGTATCTAGACTGGGACACTGGCCATTTTTGCATGTCATCCTCAACCATTGTTTAGGGTGAAATGGATGAGCCTTGAGGTCATGTGCTCCCCCTCCGCAGTTCAGGAACTGCGGTTAGCATGAACAATGGTTTGTTTGAAACAAGCCACTTTGAATCCATAGCAGAGCCCTCGGATCAAGCCCCTCAACTCAAGTAGATGTGCATGAGCCAGAGGAGGATGTGAAGGTTTATGGTGATACCACACCCACTTCTCCAAAATGGGCTTTATCAGATCCATGCAGCAACCCACGGAGACCCAGAACTCCAAAGCCCTACACTTTTATCAGATCAGGATGATCTCAGTACTTTAGGGTGCAATCCTATGGGATCCACCTCCGACGCTCGTAAGCCTTCAAACTCAGAAGCTTACGAGTATCCAGAACAGAGCGGTAGGTGTGGCAAAGGTGGTCCTTTTACCAGGGCATGGTCTGAAGGCACATGAGGCAGCCAACTTGCTGAAGCTAGGCAGGTCTGGCCTTGGCCAACGTTTGGAAGGGAGACCACTTGATCACTGCATGGAACCACCCTGAGTTCCACAATGGAAGAAAGGTGGGAGATAAATGCAACCAATAAAATAAATAAAAATAAAATAAACGTTCTACCACAGTCGATGAGGAAAGGAATCCTAGATCTTATCCACCAAGGACACCAACATCTAAACAAATGCAGCGAGCAAGCAAAGCGGATGGAATGGTGGCGTAATAAAAGGCCTGATTAAAAGCTACATCTGACCCTCTGGTCACTGCAGAAGAAATAGATCTACACAATGGAAGGAACTTTTACCCCCCCCCCCCCCAATATCCAACACTCCAGGACTAGGGGATGCATGGCTCTCCAGATGGTGATGAACTACTACTACTACTTCCATCATCCTTCAGCATTGCATAAGCTGGCTTGGGCTAATGTGAATTGGTGCCCAAAAGGGTCCCCAGCCCTGCGATAAACCCTGCAAACATCTCACGGCTGAACGGTGTGAATTGACACTATTTGACTATCATGGGCTACTATTCAAGGTCTACAGAGAGGGCTACCTTTGCCTGACATTCTTTTGTCCACTTTGGCACACCAGATGAACACACGATGGACAATGCGGCAGAATCCCAACCCTTTTAACAGCGGCAGAATCCCAACCCATCAGGCATTCTGCAGCTTTCGACGTACGATCGCTAGCCCCGAGCAAACGGCAAGGCCGGGAGAGCAGTCGCAACCACAAAGCAAATCTCGAGACAGAATGACTCACACGTTGCTCTCTTAAGCTACAGGTCAACACCACTGATTGCTCCTGGACAGAGCCCGGCAAAACAGTTAATGGGAAGTCAAAGCAGAACACTCGTTCCAACCCAAGGGAAGGAGAATTTCATTCAACAGTGGCCTGACCTGGAAAAAGTTGCCTCTTCAGATTACCAAGCTAAAAGAAGTTGTGAACATTGCTATAACACGTGCGGTTCAGAGCAAGGAGAGCCCCCCCACATTTCAAACCAGGAGAAAAAGAGTTTATATATGAAACTTGACGTGCCAAACTCTAGCTACTGTACAACGAGAAAGTGGAACACCCAGATCATATTCTGTTGAGATCTAACAGGGAAGATTTAACAGAAACGGACGTCTTCTTCCTATTCCTGAGAAGTTACAATTGCCAAATGTCCAAGTCAGGGCCGTCATCCAAAGTAGGTGTGGCTGAGTAACCTGCTGGTGGCCCACAGCCCCGCAGGGGCCCACGGACAAAAGCCCCCTGGACTTGCTCCTTTCCCTCCTCAACCGTGCAGCCTACTTGCTCATCTGCCTCCCGCTCTGGCCCAGACAACGGTGGTGGTGAGAAGGAGGAGCAGGAGATGCCATTGTGGCCCGCTGGCTCACTGATTCTCTGCCTGCTAAGCAAGCAAGTGGGAGCCATCATGAGGAAGAGGAGGAGGAGGAGGAGGAGGAGGAGCAGAGCAGCTGGTGACCATGGCGGTGAGAAGGTAGATGCACTGAGGGAGGAGGACCTCTGGGACGTCTTCCCCAAGGGCCCTCCCAAGCCTGCAGTCAGCACTGGCCCAAAGAGTAGCTCAGGGGATGGGGATCTTCTGAAACTCTGCCTGAGCCATCTCGTGAGATGGAAACAGCAACGTGACTCCTCACATCATCACTTGCTCTGGTTGAGTAATTCAGAAGACTTCCACGACAGACACTCTGGTGCTAGAGTAGGCAACCCAGTGCTTTCCAATAGGTGGCCCGGTGCCCTACATCTCCCTTTCCATGCTGGCTGGGGCTTATGGGAATTGTAGTCCAAAACATCTGGAGGGCATCCTATTGCTTACCCCCACCTCCGTGAGGAAGGAAAAATTAACTGATTTAACCCAAAGAGCATGAGGGGGCAGCCCACCTGGATCCCACCGATGGTTGATCTTGCCCATCGTCTGGGAAGCCTGCAAAGAGGACATGAGGGCAATAGCCCTTGGTCACTGTTGAATTCCAGCACTCGGGGCAGCATCTAAAGCCATCTTTGTGCTAGCAAGGAAGACCACTAATGCAACAGGAAGCTACCGCTTCCTACAGCAACTTGAAACCAGCATTACCAATTGTCCTGCGTTGGCTGTAGCTGTCTCAGTGATAGGGCTGACTATAAGGCCAAGTCATACCCGGACCAACGTTCCAGCAGACAAGTTTCAGCTCAAAGGAGTCCAGGTGAAGGCAGAAGTGATCCGGAGAACAGGCACAAGGTCAAGGCATAGGCAATAAGTCCAAGATGGGACCTTCTGCATGTCTCTGTGGACAGGGAGACATTTTTCTCCCTTTCTCAAAATACTAAAACCCAATGGGGCCCTCCCATGAAGCTGATTGGTGGGAGATTCAGGACAGAGAAAAGGAAAGATATTGGGGAAAAGGCAGGATATAAATAAAGATAATAATAATAATAATAATAATTCACACAGCGCACAGTTAACCTATGGAATTCACTGCCACAAGATGTAGTGATGGCCACCAATTTGGATGGCTTTAAAGGGGGTTGGATAAATTCCTGGAGAAGGCTATCAAGGGCTACAAGTCCTGATGGTCATTTGCTACCTCCAGCATCTGAGGCAGTAAGCCTATATGCACCAGTTGCTGGGGAACATGGTTGGGAGGGTGCTGTCGCACCGTGTCCTGCTTTGTTTTTCCCTGGATGATGTCTGGTTGGCCCGTGTGCGAACAGAGAGGTGTACTAGAAGGACCCTTGGACTGATCCAGCATGGCACTTCTTACGTTCTTATGACCTATCCAAAAGACCACTTCTGGATACCCCAAGAAGCCACAACCAGTCAGAACAGACGATGCTGTGCTAGAACTGACTTCGACTAAGGTAGGCCTTACTATGTTCCGAAATACTTTTTACAAAAGAAAATACAGATCCCAGGTCGTCTCCCAGATGACATCAAACTGGAAGTCTACTTCTTTGCTAAACCCAGAGGGATTTGGGGTGGGTGGAGAGAGGTCTGCCTTTGACGAGTCCGCAAGCAGTTAATTGTGCCTCTGGTGCCAAGCGCATTAAAGTGCCGCCAATTTGATTTAAACCACCCCAAGAACTTGCACTCCAAGACTCAAGGCGCATTTCCAATGATGCACCTTCCCATCAAAGCTGCTCGCGTATTCATCACAAAGTGCGTGGGGCTTCCAGTTCATTAGTACCTAATGTTATTAATGGCCTGTCTTGCAAGGACTGTACATCAAATTGCCTGCTGTTTAATTTTATATATCATCCCTCCCTCTGTTTCCACAAGCAAGCATGGAGCCAAACTCTCAATATTAATTAGAATACATTTCTTGCCCTTAAAGAGAATCAAACACGCACTGGCGTACCTTGCATTTCATAACGGGGGCGATGCTATTTATTTAGGTGGGGGGGAAGGGGGCGTTCGACAGCGCTTCACGCAGCATTCAATTATGGGTATCAATAAAAACCAGAATTTCATGCAGCTGCTTAATTAAGTCTCTGAGGTTCCACCAGGTTGTTGTTGTTCTTTAAAGCTACCTGGGTTTCTAACAAGTTATCCGTTCTGCAAAAGAGATCCTGAACATGTTTTGCAAACCTGGGTTGCATCGTTATCTTTCCTTTAACCCTGTTCCCACTCATCGTCCACATTGGTGGTAGTTCAGCAGACGTATGGCTTGTGATAGAGCATGAAACACATCGGCTCAGCGCAGATAGAACTAAAGAGATCGGAAACTGATTGCTGCACTTCATCTTTGGAGCGATTCGTCCCCCGACCATGAACAACAGTTTTGCACGACATGCGCACCGCTGCAAACCATGGTTAACCATGGTTCTAAGGCCTTCCCCAAACTGGGGCCCACTAGATGTTTTGAACTTGGAACTCTCATCAGCATGGCCAACAGTAAGGAAACCTGGGAGTTGTCATCCGAAACATCAGGAGGGCGCCAGGTTTGGGAAACTGGTTCCCAAACTTGATTTCCATTCATTTTGGTTTGTGACAGTGCATAGGTAAAGCAAGACCATGGTCAATGCTGGGGAAGGAAGGGAGAAATCACTCTGGAGAGTTGAGGGAGAAAAGCAGACTCTTCTTTTAAACTAATGTATGAGGATGTTACTTTTGCTCACTAAACATGCAAGTATGCTCCATTCCAAGCTCTGGGCATGAGCACGCGTCTGCCAGAAATATTCACAAGTTGCCGAACACGTGCCTGTGTTTGTCTCATTCCCAATTCCCAGTTCAATTTAGTCCCTGGAGAAAATTTGCGCAAATTTCGTCCCTGGAGGAAATTTACGCAAATTTCGTCTCTGGAGGAGATCTGCACAAATTTGGGGAGATTCTCGCAAATCTCTCATTCGATCGCTGCTCGATTTATGCAAGAGAGCTTTGGCTATTGGGCCATATAGACATGTAAAAAATAAATTTGCACAGAGTGAGCAGCGACTACAGTACGAACAAGAATCAGGCCAAAGACAAGTGTTCGGAGAATCCTGGGGATCTCAAACATTGCTCATTCGCTCCTCCTTATCTTAAATGTGGTTGAGAGATGAGCAGCATTATGCCTGCTCCAAGCCACTGTCTGAATTATGTGGTTTAATCTCTCGGAGGGTGAACTTGGGGCTGTGGTTTTCCCCAATCTGGCTGTCCTTCCTGTGGGTTTCCCATGGCCAGCTGGTTGGCCGCTGTGTGAACAGAATGCTGGACTGGATAGACCTTTCATCCAATCCAGCATGGCTCTTCTTACGTTCTTATGCAATTGTGGGAATTAACCCTTTCTCCCTTTTCCAGCACCATCCTTGGAGCTGGGGGCAGAGGATTGTTTCTGACTTTATACAGAGGTGCAGCGCGTTCAGTGACAAAGAGAGGAGGGCAAAACCACGCTGAGCAGAAGTTTTGACTTGACTACCGAGGCCAACCAAAACTGTGCGGGCCTCTGCCTGCCGCTGGACTTGGAACAAGCTCCCTTAGGCAAAAGGCCTCAAATCCAGAACACATCCCTTGAAATGAACTCTCACATTTGGCCCAAGCAACTTACTTTTAACCTAAAGACAGGTGGTGACCAGGCTGACCATGTGAAAAGGAGGACAGGGCTCATGTAACTTTAACTGTTGCAGAAAAAAGGGAATTTCAGCTGGTGTCATTTGTATGCAGTTAGTTCCTGGTGATATTCCCTCTTCATCACAACAGTTAAAGTTGCAGGGGCCCTGCCTTCTTTTATATATGGTCACTCTAGTATACTGCCTGCAACTTTAACTGGTGTGATGAAGAGGGAATTTCACCAGGAACTAATTGCATACAAATGACACTGGCTGAAATTCCCTTTTCAATACAACAGTTAAAGTTACATGAGCCCTGTCCTCCTTTTCATATGGTCAGCCTAGTGGTGACCCTCCTATCAAATGTTTGCAATCCCGACAAAAATGGCTTTTCTTCACACACACACACCCAACGCATCGTTTATGAACGTTTCAGGTGTTTTTGACAACCTTGTTTTATGAATACCCCCCAATTTGGGTAAAGGGAAGCACAGAAGACTTTTCAGCTCTAGAAGGATGGTTCAGTTGCTGACCGGGACAGGCCCTTGACCTGCAGTCAAGAGATGTCAGAAAGGTGAAGAATTGCTGAGGCATGAAATTGGTTTAAAAACGATGAAGGGAAGATCTGGGTGGAGGCAGAGGTGCTGCTGTTGATAGGTTTGGGTTTTTTTTTTTGTCCTGCCTTTCTTCAAGATCAAATCATGCCTAGAAACACTGACAGTTGGGGGCTGTAAACTTCCTCGAAATCTGATCGGCCTCATGGTTTTTGGACGCTTTACTTCCTATCCATTTGCTGATACGCAATGCCAGGGTATCCTATTACCCGAGAATCTGCTGGAGCTGCTTGGACAATTCTTCTTGACATATCAGAGGGGAAGGGTGGGGGGTGAAATTAGTACTGTGGTCACAATGGCAGATATCAAAGAACGAGCGATTAGGCTTCCGTTTCTTCCGGCCTTTGAGGTGACCCTGCTAGTCATTCACTAGCTTTGAGTTTACCTGCTGGGCATAAAGGGTGAATGTATGTCTCAAGACAGAGCTCCCAGCTGTGGAGGTCTGGGATTTATTTCCTGCATGACCAGCACTTCCACTGCCTGCCTAACAAACCCAAGGGCCAAACGACCGTTGATAAATAGCTGTCGTTAATACTTCGCATGCAGCGACGGCTGTTCTTTTTTCATTGCTCAAAAGTAAGCGTGGGAGACCTCATCTGGATCAGGACCCTAGCATGAGGGTAGGGAAGGCTTTAACTCTCCCCACAGCTATGGTCCCAATCCAGATGCCAACCCCCCCCACCACACCCTGTCCTGCAATTTGCATAGGGATATCAAGCTCCCACTGAAACAAAGGCGGGAGGTTCTATGCAAATTGAAGGTCCACAACCCCACAGTAGGGGGCAAAGGGTTCAAGACCCCAACCCACCATGGTAGACCCCCAATCTAGGTTGGGTTCCCCACATTTACTCTAGTGTAAGGTGGGAGGAATGGACATTGCTGCGTTGCTATGTTTGGAGGGCGCCACCTAGGGTGCAATACCTGGCCACCTGAACATTCTGTCAGCTGACTCCCCAAGGGCCAATCCCTGTCCATCAGGCTCTATAAAGCTCTGGCCACCAAGATCAAGAGTAGTAGCTCCTCCATGTTGTAAGGGATGCATTAGCAAAGGAACTGTCCCTTTCCCTGAAATTCTCCCTTGGATCTTTTCCTCCCTCCCTCCCCTTTCACTGTGTACTTGCCTCTGTTTCCTCTGAGCCGGGGATTGAACCTGGGACCTTCTGCATGCAATGCAGGTGCCCTACCACTGAGTTACGGTCCATCCCAAATTGTCAGATGAACCACTGACATCGCATCACCGGTCATCCGGGGCTGTTAGTTGAGAGCTATCTAATACGATCCCAGTTAGATATGCCGGAATTATTGTATTGTGCTTGAGAATACCGACGTGGAGACAGAGGGCTTAAGTTCCCGGCAGTGACGAGATTTCCACCAGGAATCTCCCAGATCAGTCTCTTAGCGACTGAGCTACCTGAGCTCTCCTGCAAGCTCACCGTGCAGAGATTGCATATAGATCAGGGCAGTTTTTACACACCATCTTCTGGCTGGCATCCCAAGCCATCGTACGTTTCAGCCATGAATGCAGCTCTTTTAAAATGAATAGTCTTGTTAAAAGAAGCGATCATACTGCTCCTCAGACATCGCCTCCAGCACCAGTTTGACACATTAAGAATTCCAGCCAGAGTGGTGTTTACTGCTAAGTGGGGGTGGGGGGGAATGCAGAAAATGGGACAAAGAAACCAGAACACATCAACGATGGCATGTTTGGCCCTTGGTGTGTGTGTGTTCTACTTCTTACAAAGGCTGCTGTTACACTTTTCAAATACTTAAAGGGACTGCTGCATACGAAGGAAGAAAGATTTGAGCCTCGTCTACACCAAGCAGGATATAGCAGTATGAAAGCGGTATGAAAGTGATATATAAAAGGCAGGAGCCACACCGAGCAGGATATAGCGGTATGAAAGCGGTATATGGTACGTGTCAGTGGGCCCCAATAGTTGCCAGTGCACTTCAATACTGCTATAAAGCAGTAGCGTGGGCTCCTGCCTTTTATAATACTTTTTTCATTCCACTTTCATAGTGCAATATCCTGCTTGGTGTGGATGAGGCCTTGGTCTCAGCTGCCCTAGAAATTAGAATTCAAGCTAATGGGTTTAAGTTACAGGAGGACAGGTTTTGATTGGACATTAGGAGAAACATCTTGATGGCGAGAACAGTTCAGCAATTGCATCATTTCCTAGGGGGAAAGGGGCAGTAATTTGCAAATTATGGCTTTCTCTCTTAGAACCTGAATTCAAACCCTAAAATGTTCTGTCAGAACAAAGAAATGCCAGAGAAGTCTGGTCTGCCCAGGGCTAGGCTTCGTGTGGTACTGGGCTGCCCTCCAAAATTGTAAATAATAATAATAATAATAATAATAATAATAATAATATATAGACAGACACAGTACAGCTGCAAAAACAATTCACCAACAACTGGCCATCAAATTCAACCTTATTAAACAATCTACACCATACTATACATACTCACCTGAAACAATCTTGGAAAATGCAGATCATAAAATATACTGGGACAGAACAATTCATACTGACAAGACAATACCCTGCAACCGACCAGACATAACGGTCATAGACAAAAAAGAAAAACACACATACCTCATCGACATAGCAATACTGAATGACAAAAATGTTGTTGAAAAGGAAGAAGAAAAGAGAGACAAATATATACAACTGGCCATGGAAGTCAAAGAACTATGGCAACAGGAAATGGTCACAATTATTCTGTTAGTCACCTCAGTCACCGGCATCACATCAAAACATTATACAGAAATCCTTCAGAAACTGAGCCTACCAAAATACATCCACTTCAACATCCTGAAAGCAAATTCCTGAATCTGTAAACGACAGCACGACTTGGCAAAGCTCATTATGTCCATCTAGAGAAACTGCCATGAGTGAGGAAGAGATACATCATCATCAACAACAACAACATATAAGACCTACTCTGGCCCGCTTGCATTGGCTGCCTGTATGTTTCCAAGCCCGATTCAAGGTGCTGGGTTTAACCTATAAAGCCTTACACGGCTTGGGACCACAATACCTGATGGAACGCCTTTCCTGACATGAATCTACCCGAACACTATGTTCAACATCTAAGGCCCTCCTCCAAGTGCCTACTCCGAGGGAAGCTTGGAGGTCGGCAACAAGGGAGAGGGCCTTCTCTGTGGTGGCCCCCCAATTGTGGAATGATCTCCCTGATGAAGCCCGCCTGGCACCAACATTGTTATCTTTTTGGCTCCAGGTCAAGACTCTTCTCTCAGGCATTTAGCAATATCTGATAAGTCTGAGTCTGTTTTGTTTTTAGGCTTACAGCTTTTTAAAGTTATTATAGTGGTTTTAAATGTATGTGTATATTGCATGCTTTTGCTGTTTTAACTTTTGTATATTGTTTTTAATTGTTTTAATCCTATGTAAACCGCCCAGAGAGCTTTGGCTGTGGGGCGGTATACAAATGCAATAAAATAAATATAAATAAATAAATAAACAACAACAACAAAATGGCACCTGGAGCAGCCATTTGGAAGCTCTTTTTCCCTTTGAAAACAAGCCAATTTTGACCTTGGCGTTTTTGCCCTGTTTCCGGATTCATTTCTTCCCTCCCCTTCCCGACTAGGTGATTCTACCCTATCACAATCCTGCCCGGTGAACTTTCCCTTTGTGATGTGGACCCTCAAGGTGACGGAAATCCGCTCTTTGCTGAGAAGGGGCCCACTCCTTTGGCTTCCAGTAGGCTTCTCACAAATGGTAAAATGCCAGATCTCACCACATGAGGGTGCATGAAAAAGGAAGCATCGTTTGCCACATGAAATGAATGCATTCAATTGTCTTAAGAGGGAGTGATGGAGGAATTACCATTTGAGTGTGTTTGTTGTCCTCTGCACCCTCCCTGCAATTCCCGTCTCAGGCCTGTTTGTGTGTATATGTGTTTATTTTTCCCAAATGGTACTCTTTCCTCCATCCCTCCAAGGCAATTTAATTATCCATTTGACGCAGTGACCAATGCTACTTTTTTCGCTGAAAGCCCACAACGCAACAGCACAATCATGGTGGCAGAATATGCGTAGCCAACACACAGCTATAGCATTTGCTCTTGAATACTCCCCTATGGAAGTATTAAAACCTGTCCATCTTCACTGATGAGAACGCAGCTACGTCCTGCAAACTCACCCCCAGAATAAAAGAATACAAATGAAGTGCATTTGTCCGGATTTTCTTTAAATATACAATTTATTCCCACCCGTGAGCGCTCACTCCTGACTGCTTTACAGAACGGGCGTGAGGGAAAAGGCTTTTGTTCCACTGAGCTATTTAGAACCTGCATATTCTACAACAATTTGTATTTATGTCTCGTTTTCTCAAGCGCAGCCCTCAGAAAGCGCAACCCTAAAATGCCAACCTGTTGCAATTTGATCCGAGACCATGAATGGATTCTCTCTGTTTGGGGTAATTACTAGAAGGCATACAATTTTCTGCTTTTATCCGACAGCTATTACAAACATTTCGTGTTTTACCAGCTCTAGAGGGGCATTGTTTTGGCGAAGCCATGAAACCTCCAACCGTACACATTCTTGCGTATTTGGTGTTTCCTCCCAAGAATCAAGGGACTGGGGGAGTCAGACGCCCTTAAGAATGACACATGCTGAAATTTCTTTCAGAGAAGGAGGACTTTGCACCTCAAGATCCTCCACGAGCAAGAGGCATTCTGCAATGCAACACTACATTAGAAATCACACACACACACACACACACACACACACACACCCCAGAGCTGGAGTCTTACTACAAATAAGATTGTTCAAGGCACTTGTTCAAAGCCACTTAAAAAGCCGAGCTGCCATAATAGCATTTCACGGATGAGTTGGTCCATAAAAGGTATCATTGTTAAGCAGCAACTCCTCATGACATGGATGGGCACAGCTCTTGGGATATATAGTAGCAGGATATAGTTTCTGGCAGATGAGTCCAAAGTGCAAGAAAATATGTTTTCTGCTGAAGAACATACAAAGAGCCCTCCTGGACCAGACCAAGGGTCCTTCTAATCCAGCGCTCTGTTCACACAGTGGCCAACCAGCTGTCAAACAGGGACCCACAAGCAGGGTTTTGCTTTTCAAAGCTTACGTTAAAACTCTGCTAGCACATCGCCGTATTAAGCTGCTGAAAGTGGAACAAGAGATGATACAGAAGTAACCACCTAGGACCCAATCCACCAGGAAGTTCTCCTGCACACACTCTACTCAGACGCAGTGGAGTTCCACGAGAACAAGGTAATGCTCCCTGCACTCCAAAGAGCTCCAGATGGATCGGGACCTTGGTGGTTATCCCTGCATGCCTGTTCATCGCTCGCCTTTCATTTCAATCTGGTTTCCACAGTGGTTCCAAGAAATCGGAGCTCGATTTAGAAAAGCCATCAGCTTCCCCATAAACATCTGACGGTTACCGTACGTACGCTTCAGTTGGTGCATGCGCCATTGAAATAAGCTGAATGGACTTCCAAGTAAAGATCTTTACAACTGGATCATTAGCCACAAGAATTTAACGGCAGCGTGTACAAACTTTAATGACAATAATGGGGAATCTTTGATTATAGCTGGATGTGCTATTTTGTTTCTCATTTGAAGCAAACTGGAGCTTAACTTAAAATGTTCCAAGCACCACCATGGCTTACAGGGGGCCACCGCCAAGTATCTATGGTTCAATTCCTCACCGCACCCTGAACCCACCAGGGGTCTTACCCTGCCGCCCCTCCACATCTGCTGCTGAAATTCTGTGACAAGGCACGGGAAATAGGTGCTTTTCCCTTGGTCTTCCCATATGTACCTTTCCAGAGCCTAAAATCATCTTTAGGGGTCCCTCTCTGGGAGCCCCTGCCAAAGGCAGCGAGGTGGATGGGCTACCAGAAAAAGGGCCTTTCCTGCTGTGGCTCCCTGGTTGTGGAACAAACTCCCTAGAGAGATTCACCCGGTGCCTACGTTGCATTCTTTTCAGAGGCGTGGGAAGACCTTATTCTTCCAGGCATTTTAGCGTTCTGGTCTTTTAGCCGTGCTATTTCAATCTCTTAAATCTCTGCATTGCTGCTAGCTGTCATTCTGGTTGTGCTTTCATAGTGTAGATTTAAGCTTTTATATTGTTTCATGCTGTATTTGTGGTTTTCATTTTTGTGAACAGTGCAGAGAAATGAAATAAATAAAGAGACCTGATCCTGGTGCAGATGGCTACTTACTAGGGGTGTGCACTGGATCGGCTCCGATCCACGATCCGGAGCCAATCCAGGGGAAATCGGATACAATTATCCGATTTCCGATCACCCCTCTGGATCGTCCGATATTTTCCGAACCGGTCCGGAAGGACCTGATTCGGTTTGGGAAAAATTGGAGGATCGGCGGGCGCCAACAGGCACCCGCCGATGGAAGCGGACAGCGGGGGGGGGGCTTACCTGGTGGGGTGTCCTCCTCCTCCTCCCGTTGCCGGCTGAAAACTACTGCAAACTAGGCCTCGCAGCTTAGTTTACAGGAGCACCTGGCGCTCTCCTGTAAACTAGGCTGCGAGGCCTAGTTCGCAGTAGTTTATAGCCGGCAACGGACAGAGGAGGAGGCCCCGTCAGGTAAGGAGCGGGGGGGCTTACCTGGGGGTCTGTCTGCTGCCATTGGCAGGTGCCACTGGGCGCCCGCCGATGGAAGCGGTCAGTGGGGGTGGGCTTACCTGGCGGGGCTGTCTGCTGCCATCCGCTGCTGCCCGGGCGGCAGCGGGTGGCAGCGGACGGCCCCGGGTGGTAAGGAGGATCGCGAGGGGGGCGCTTACCTGCTGGGGTCCCTCCGCTGCCATCCGCTGCCACCCGGGCGGCAGCGGATGGCAGCAGATGGGCCCAGCAGGTAAGGAGGATCGCGAGGGGGGAGGAGGGAGGGGGCACTTACCTGCCTGGGACGTCCGCTCCGCTCCACTCCTGGCAGCTCCTGCGAAGCAGGCTTCACGGCCTGCCCCTAGGTAGCGTGCCAGGTGATGTCATCACCTGTCATCACCTGGCGCGCTACTTAGGGGCAGGCCAGGGCGTGTAAGAACCCCTTCCCCACAGGATCCGTAAAGGGAGAGCACGGATAAAAGGCCTCTGCGTAGCAGCCGTTATTCCAGCCTTTAAAAGGCACCAAACCCTCTTTGTCTGATAATGGGAAAACAAGGGAGACAGCGATGTACAACAGCCCAGCTGATCAAAGGCTGAATGTCTCCCCAATGCTTGTGACTGTAGGGCAAACACGGGAAACACATTTGAAGTGGCAAGCAATGTTGTAAAAAGGTTGTACGTTCCCAAGGAGAGGGGGGGGGGAGGCAGAGCGTGCACCAAAACGAAATGTCAAACCGAATAAAAAAACCAGAGGCAACTCTCAAGATCAAAGGGAGCTTCCCGTGCCCGTTCCTCTTAAAGATGCGACTGGATCCTGCAGAAGGAACGTTCTAGAAGAGCCTGCCATGGGGCGCACACAGCAGCAACATCTCTGCTGAAAACTGTGTCAGCTTAGCAGCAGGGCTTAGCATCCCAGGCAGAACAAGCGGCCGCAGGCATCAGGCTTTGGGGTGGCAGGAAGCGATCAATTATTTAGTGGATTAGGATCCGTTGCTCCCTATCGGAGGGGACGTCATTTGGATTTTATTTTTATTTTTTTAAAAAAATCCCAGGTAGTATGATGTCTTGAGGGTAGGCCTGACCTAATGAGCAGTCTACGTGTAGCTGCCTGGAAAAACCTCAAAAGAGCAACGAGGTCCTCTCCCTGCAACATCTCAGAACTTTGCAACAACAAGATTCAGGGTGGTTGAATCTCACACACCCTGGTTTTCCCCATCTGCAGTCCCTTTCCTACGCTCTCTTCTTCGATGATTACATCCATATTGGATCCTGGCAGCCTGGTGACATCTAAGACGGAACAGGTGCGTCTCTCTCTGCACAATGTATAGCAACTTGGCCATGGTGGGCTTTCAAGGGCTCAAACCTTTGCACCCCAGAGCCAATGGGCCACAGTTCCTCCACCACCTCTGCAGCGAGACAACATGAATCAGACACAATGGGGCCAAGAAGCAAGATTTCTTTCTCGCCGTAGAGTGAGGTTAAAGTGGATTCTTCTTACCTGTCCTTGGTCATGTCCACCACGGGTGTTCCATCACATTTCCCATAACTTTGATCCACTTTTTCAGGGCTGGACTCGCTCAGGGCGCGAGAACAGCACGACGGGGACGACGTCATGCCAGTCCAGCGTTGAAAAAGTGGATCAAAGTCGTGGCAGATGTGCATTAAACCTCCCATGTGATGATGCTCTTGGCTGGTCTCCTTCGTCTTCTTCTTTACCAGGCTCTGAGTCCAATTCGGGATACACAGCAGGGAGATTGGGCCTGATCCTGACAGTGTGGTTGGTGGGGACATGGAAAATGGGGCCTTCTCTGTGTTAGTACCTAGGCTGTGGAACTTCTTGCCATGGGAGATCTGTTTAGCGCTTCAGCACCACGCGAAAAACATTTCTGTTGCAGTCCGGCCATTGGTCTGGCTGGTTCTTGATAGTTATCTTCCAGGCTTATGTAAAAACATTGGTTATAATCTGCTGTTGTTTCTTGTGCATTATTTCTTTGAGAGTTTGGCTACTAGGCAGTATAGAAATGTAATAATCATAATCATAATCAATATCATATGGTTCAAAAAAGAAAAAAAAATACACAATTGGATGGTTAGCCACCTTGTATGTCTCAGCTACAAGATGGAAAGGTGGCTTATAAATATTTCAAATAAATGAATGCCTGAATCCTCAGGTTCAGTACTACTTGGGATTTGTGAGATAACCAGTGGGATACTCTGGCTAGTGTTCTTCCTCCTTTTTTGTAAACAAAAACAAAAAAACAAAAGCCTCCCCTTAAAATAGCCCGCAAATGAAAATGAATAATAGATAAGAAGTCTACCGGAGAGCACCAAAGTTCAAAAAACAGATAACCTTGGATTTAGCATCCTGTACGAAGTAATGAAACTCCAGAGTATTAGAAATTCATGCTGCTATGGGGGGGGGGATTAAATTGATTGGATGCAGCAACCCTAGTCCCTCAGTACAAATGAACATAAACAAGAATCAGGAATGCTACGGCAGCGAGTATGGCTGGCCATAATTTCCAGTGATTAGGGCCTAAAAGTAGATGCAAAGCAGCGTCCCAGAGTGTCGAATTAGTGGAGGAAAAATCGTAAGCAATATTAAAAGTGTGCATATGTAAGACAGAGGGAGGGGTGCCAGATTGACACCATATAGCATTATGAAAGTGGTAAGAAAGCGGTATATACAAGGCAGGAACCACACCAAGCAGGATAGAGTGGTATGAAAGTGGAATATGGTCTGTGTCAATGGGCCCCAACAGTTGTCAGTGCGCTTCAATACCGCTATAAAGCAGTAGTGTGGCTCCTGCCTCTGATATACCACTGTCATACCGCTTTCATAGTGCAATCTCCTGCTTCGTGTAGATTGGGCCGGGGAGAGAAATAGCGGATCATCCAATAAACCCAGTAAGAGAGGAGAAAGACGTTCATCTTGTTACCTCAATGAGTTGGTGCCTCCCCGAAACGGACGCTTACCTCCTAAAACCAACTCTGCCACAAAAGAATTCTGGACTTTGTTTTCCTCCTGTGAAATGGGCCCACCTTCAAAAAACACTCTGACTTCTATCTCTGCCATCAACTAGGCAGATACACCCATGTACAGAACAATGGAATTATTATTATTATTGTTGTTGTTGTTATTATTATTATTATTATTATTTCTGTACCATCCAATAGCTGAAGCTCTCTGTTTGTTTTCCAACAATTCATAAGACAAAAAAATACAGCAGAAAATTTTAAATACCCCATATTTAAAACAATCTAGGCAGCTAAAACCAGTTTTAATTAAATACTAGACCTGTTCAGGTGACTGGCATAAATGCCCCATCGTATGCCATTAAATGCCTGGGAGAAGAGGGGAGTCATAACCTGGAGCTGAAAGGATGACAACTGGAGCTCATTCCATTGTCGGAGGGCCACCACTGAGAAGGCCCTCTCCGTTGTTGCCACTTTCGGAGCCTCTCTTGAAGGTGGCATTCAAAGCCCCCCCCCCCCCAGATGTTGATTGTAGTGTCCGATCAGGTGTATGTTCAGGTTGGGAGTGGCATTCCATTAGTTATTGCGTCCACAAGTCGTGTAGAGGGAATCAGAGGGAAACTATCCTAAAAGCTCATTTTTAGCTATTAGATCCTGGTAGACTTGCTGTATTTGCTTGTGAGAGGATGCAGACAAGTGGAGCATGTTTGGAAGAGGGCAATGAGGATGATCAGGGGTCTGGAAACAAAGACCTATGAGGAGAGACTGAAAGAAATGGGCATGATCACTTATCTTAGCCCCTTGCTGCTGCTGCCCCTGTCTCGCCTTTACTATTAGGCCCCACAGCTCTACAGCCCAGCAACCTGGCCTCAGACAAGCCTCTATGTTCCCGCTGCCACCAGTACCTTCTTCAGGTACATCTTCAATGACCACACCAGTTGGATGAAACGAACAAGTTTTATTAACACAAAGTATATTGCGTGCACAGTAAGCTTATTGGTTTCCAGTATAATGCTTCTATGCTTCAAAATGTTTCTTAAGCTAAACTGTTTCCTCTCAATATCAATCAATCAAAACACTTCACTAGACTCTCTCTCTCTCTCTCTCTCTCTCTCTGCTCAACCCATAATCAACCCTCCTCCTCAATTCATCCCAAAATAACCCCCTCCTCAGCTCTCCCTCTGTCTGACATATATATATTCCATTCGCTCCCCAGCTCCTCCCACTCTCCCACACTCCACCAATCCAGGCACTCCAAATGACTAACCAATCAGCACTCACTTACCACTCATTCTATACTCACCCAGACTTGCAACTCCAAATAATAACTTTTGTAATACATAATTCACATTTCTAAACAGTAGAACATCACACTGGGCATGTTTAGCCTGAAGAAGAGAAGATTGAGGGGAGACATGATAGCACTCTTCAAATACTTGAAAGGTTGTCACACAGAGGAGGGCCAGGATCTCTTCTCGATCAACCCAGAGTGCAGGACACGGAATCATGGGCTCAAGTTACAGGAAGCCAGATTCCGGTGGGACATCAGGAAAAAACTTCCTGATTATTAGAGCGGTACGACAATGGAACCCATGACCTAGGGAGGTGGTGGGCTCTCCCACCCTAGAGGCATTCAAGAGGCAGCTGGACAACCATCTGTCAGGGATGCTTTAAGGTGGATTCCTGCATTGAGCAGGGGGCTGTACTCGATGGCCTTAGAGGCCCCGTCCAACTCTACTATTCTATGATTCTATGAATATGACCATGGCCACAACTAAGAATTGGGAAGCAAGGGTGGTCGTTATTCCAGACCCAATAACACGGAGCACAAGCAAACTCGTGTAAGCGGGATCATTGAGAACAGAGAAGCGGGCTAGTCTTCCTGCTAAGTCAGGGATAAACCTAAGAGGAACACTGGCGCATCCAAAGAGTTCAGGGGAATAAGCTGCTTGCGCACATGCCTACTTGAAGAGATTTTGGTGCCAGGGGTATCAAAATAAAATAACAGCATGCTCAACGCTGTGCTGTGAGTGACATTTTCTGCAGACATTGAGAAAAATAAGCCAAATTCCTGAACCAAGAAAGCACAACGCTCACAGTTCGGTATCAGGGGTTACTTTGCTTCTCATGCATATAAAAGGTGTAAAGTACTAACTTCAAGAGAGCTTTAGTCCGACGTAAGAGAGAGATAAATCCAGGTCTAGGCAGAGAGGCCCAGATAAAGAGGGGTATTTGAAGGTTGAAAGGAACACGCCAGTATCTCTTAAATCCAAAGGATTATTCCTTGTGCCTGGGAAGGGTTTCTGACAAGTTGATTTTATCTTTCTATTCTACGTTCAGGAGGTGAATTTACATCTCAGTTTGCTACTTACAGGAGGATATATATATATATATATATATATATATATATATATATATATATTTCGTTTTTAAAAATAACAAGCTTTACTCAGTATTACGCTGCCTTTTTTGTTATTTTTTAACGAACAGATTATATTTGTTTTCTCTTGCGCAACAACGCAGTTAATTAGTTGAACTTTTTCCCGTCAGAGGTGGAAAGAGAGACAAACCCGTGAGTTGCAACCAAGGGGCAGATTTTGGTGCCAAGCGGTATAACCCAGAAATCTGCAATCAGATTCAATTCTACAAGTAAAGGATGCTGGCATATATGTCCCCTCATTTATTTTGCCTCCAAGACTTGGGCTATTCTCAAAGCATTGTGGTCCCACCTCCAGAAAGGGCTTCATAGGAAGTACATTCTTTGGGACTTTTAGACTAGAAGGAAGGCGGGGGATGACCCACCCAAGACGCTTTGGGGAAAGGCCGTTTGTCTGTTCGGCAAGTGGCTCCCAATGTCGTTAGGACCATGCTGGTTGGGGATGATTAGAATGGTAGTCCAACAACGTCTCATCTTCAGCAGCAGCACATGGCTGGACAAAATCTCTTTGGAACCACACACATAGCTGTCACCAAGCCCTCTATCCTGGGAGGCCGTAGAACACTGGAAGCGGCATAATACTGTGTTAGAACATTGGTCCATCTAACCCGGTATTGTCAATACTGACTAGCAACAATGGCTCTTCATAGTTTCAGGCAGGACTATTTCCCAGACCTGTCTGGAGATGCCAGGGATCGAACTTGGGACCTTCTGCGTGCTAAGCAGACGCTCTACCCCTGAGCCACGGCCCTTCGCTGCTCTGCCATAATTCAGGGAAGACCTTCCATTGCCTTGATCTGCCCACAGTTGGGCTCTTTCTTTTTGTAACCCACTGTTGGGGAGGGGAAACTTCTCTGACCCTTCTCCTGGTTCAGTTTCAACCCTCCTGTGCTATCAGGGACGCTGAGCAAAAGGCTCCCGAGTTGCGGGTAGAAACAAAACCCAGGTTGGTTGGAGTTCTCCAAATTCCATCTCGAAGCACATTCCATCTCGTGTATGTCTCAGATTGCAATCTTTGGGGTGGTTGTTTCCACATGTAAATCCATGCGCATTTCCCCATCTATCGTGCGCATCTTTGAAATGTACCTGTTCTTCTCCCATTGATTAAGAACTGTTTCTGTGCATATTCCCCCCCCCCAAATAACTACACATTTTTCATGAGCATTTTTCAAAGGTACACATGCAGTTGAAAATGTTTTCTTTGCGTCACGAATCACATTGCTAGCTCAGAAATGTACGGAGGATGGCATCCGAGGCTGGCTTTGGCCTGCAAGGTGTGAGCTCAGTAAATCCTGATCCAAACCAAATTGAAATAAATTTCAATGTACATCTCTAACCCAAGGTGAGCCAGGATACCCGCGCATTGCTGACACTGTGGCACTTCCTAGCTGGCTGGCCAAGGCACAGAACCACTTGGGAGTCACTCCCAACTACCATTTTACTGCACGACAGCCATCATTAAGACAACCCTCTTATTCCAGATGAACAAATCCATAGTAAACAGAGCTTTCACTATCTCGTTCTGTACTCACGACATCGCAAGAGCTCATTCGCAGTGTCCCTTTCCCGTTCACACAAGCAGTCCCAACCTGTGACCAGGCACATGAACCTGTAGAAGAGCGAACCAGATATTGCAGCCCCAACAGAGTCATTCTGCTTTGAGGGTTCCTTTTGGGAACCAAAGTGTGGGGCATGAAAGAAATAAAATAAAACCCTGTTATCGTGATGGCTGGAAGACATTAAGAAAATCAGAAGCTGCCTTATACTAGGTCGCCCATTGGTTCATCGAGCCAGGATCGTCTATGCGGATTGGTAACGGCTCTTGGGGATTTCAGGCATGAGCTTTTCCCAGCCCTGCCTCTGAACTAAACCTGGGAACTTTGGGGTTGAACTGAGACCTTTTGCATGCAAAGCAGTACCCGTGGGCTACAGCCCTTCCCTTACTGTAGCCTTATCCAACCTGGTGTGCTCCAGATGTGTTGGACTGCAACTCCCATAATTCCCAGCCATCGTGGCCAATGGCCATGTTGGGCGGGAATTATGGGAGTTGCGGGGCAACACATCTGGAGAGCATTGGGGCAGGATGCTTTATTGTGTCGCCATTACAGAAATCGTGCAGCACCACATACAAACTATCTGCACTAACTTCTCCTGGTGCGTAGTGGGATGCAATTAAGATTAAGCAACTCAAAGATCTATTTGGGGATTTATGAAGATGCTCAGAAAACACACACCAAAAGAACGAAGGAATCTATCTCCTTAGCACACAGATAGCGAGCGTTAACAAAAGCTGCACTTAGAAGTGTGTTAAAGGGTAACTAATCTGCCTTAAGCGAATGTAATATCAGAACAGTCCAAGTTGCTGTACTGTACATAATCTGTGTTATTTTCCGTCCCAGTAAGACGCGTGGCCAATTAATTCACAACAGAGGTTCAACTAAACTTCGGAAAATGATCTTATTTCATGCCTCTACAGAGGGATTGATTTTCCATAACGTCCTTGAGAACAAAATCCACCTGGAAAAATTATACTGATTGTTTGGGGGAAAATTATATGCATATGATAGTGCAACTCCTGTTTGTGTAGGAGAACTTCTGCAGGGATCACATTCCGTGGGTCAGATCCACCCTCTACATTGCTGCCTTTAACAGCAAGCATCCTCTGCTTACCCCATTGCAGGTCCTCCCCCTGCTATGATCAGACCGCATCCAGCCACAAGAAAGTGGCGCGGGAAGAAACTGAGCAGCGAAAATGAAAAAGTGGCTATCTTCCTTCATCACGAGCCTGTGTTGCAGTCCCAGAGATAGCAGAATAAAAAGCTTTGAAAGCGGAGTGGGGAAATGTTGTCTTTTAAAAATTGGTCTTTCAGGTTGTGTGCAGTAAAGGACTTCATCTCTTCTGAAGCTGGGAAAGGGAACATCCATCTCTTTGGTCAGAATCCTCTCCGGCAAAGAAAGGGATGGACAAGGTCTACATCAGGCCCATTAAATAGCATTGGGTTGGAGAATGAAAGACCGGATTTCCTGTCTTTATCAGGCAATGCAGTACCCTGCATTTACCTAACATCTGGAGAAGCATTAAGTCCATCTTTGTGGATAAATATGCCAAATGCAGCAGGCGACTCAGAGCTGAAAGAAGCCCCGTGGGACCCAAAGATACAACGGCAGTTCGCTTCAGAAAGTTCGGCAGCATCAAGCGCTGATTTTGTTACAGAGACGTGGAACATGAAACTGGCTACACTGGACAGCAAAGAGGAGGAACCTATGGCCCTCCAGAGGTTGTTCGACTCTAATTCCCATCAGCCCCAGCCAGTTTACACTCTGGGAATGCTGTTCCTCCATGGCATCATTGCACGTTATTCCTGGTAACACAACAAGTGTATGGAAGCCACGTGAGAGGCCAAAGCCACATGGATGAAGCCACACAAATCCAGCCACCACCACCACCCTAATCCAGCCTCTCACATCAGGAGAAGAAGCTGAGCTGAAGGGGGCACCAATGTCACATCTGCCCCAGGCCCCATAAGTTAGGGTGACCCTATGGAAAGGAGGGCAGGGCTCCTGTATCTTTAGCAGTTGCATTGAAAGGGGAATTTCAGCGGGTGTTATTTGTTTGCATGCAGCACCTGGTGAAATTCCCTCTTCATCACGACAGTTAAAGCTGCAGGAGCCCTGCCCTCTTTTGTAGCTGGTCACTCTAGAATATCTCCTGCAGCTTTAGCTATTGGGATGAAGAAGGAATTTCACCAGGTGCTGCATGCATACAAATGACACCGTCTGAAATTCCCCTTTCAATACAACTGTTGAAGATACAGGAGCCCTGTCCTCCTTTCATATGGCCACCCTACCATACGTCCTCTGGGTGGCCCTGCAAAGGTGACTGGGGGGGGGACATCAAAGGCACTCCTCACCTGGGCTGCTATTTCTCCGAAGGCCGGCCCTGGGTTAGAATGTTGGATTAGGTTCTGTTCCTCACTTGGCCATGAAGCTCAGTGGGTATTGTGAGGATAAATAGAGAGGAAGTAAGCTACCTGGGTTCTTACAAGAGAAAAAAGGCAGGAAAGAAGAAGAAGAAGAAGAAGAAGAAGAAGAAGAAGAAGAAGAAGAAGAAGAGGTAATGACAAAAATGTTGTTGAAAAGGAAGAGGAAAAGAGAGGAAAATATACACCACTGGCCATGGAAGTCAAAGAACTATGGCAACAGGTCACAATTAGTCACAGCAGTCACCAGGATCGCATCAACAAACTATACAGAAAACCAGCAGAAACTGGGCCTACCAAAATACATCCACACCAACATCCTGAAAGCAGTCATAATTAAAATATGCTCAATTGTCAGGAAATTCCTGAAACAGTAAAATACAGCATGACCTGGTAAAGCCCGTCATGGCCGTCTAGAAAAACTGCAACGAGTTATATTATTATTTCATCTCTTTCTCGCTCGTGGCGGTTTTTGTAGATGGACATGATGGGCTGTGCCAGGTCATGCTGTCTTTTACAGATTCAGGAATTTCCTGACAATTGAGCATGTTTTACGTATGACTGCTTTCTGGATGTTAGTGAGGATGTATTCTGGTAGGCCCAGTTTCTGAAGGTTTTCTGTATAATTTTTTTATGTGATACTGGAGACTGAGGTGACTAATGAATAATTGTGACCTTTTCCTGTTGCCATAGTTCTTTGACTTCCATGGCCAGTGGTGTATACTTGTCTCTCTTTTCTTCTTCCTTTTCAACAACATTTTTGTCATTCGGTATTGCTATGTCGATGAGGTATGTGCGTTTTTCTTTTTTGTCTATGACCGTTATGTCTGGTCGGTTGCAGGGTATTGTCTTGTCGGTATGAATTTTTCTGTCCCAGTATATTTTGTGATCTGCACTTTCCAAGATTGTTTCGGGTGAGTATGTATAGTATGGTGTAGATGGTTTAATAAGGTTGAATTTGATGGCCAGTTGTTGGTGAATTATTTTTGAGGCTGTATTGTGTCTTTCTGTTTATTCCATTCCTGCCAGACTTTTACATCCTCCTGTTATGTGGTCTATTGTTTCTTGGAACTGATGGCATTTCCTGCATAGGACTGTTGTTACATTGTAATCATTTATGATGTATTTTTGGTAGTTCTTGGTGGCTATAACTTGATCCTGTACAGCTATTAGGAATCCTTCTGTTTCTGGAAATAGCTCACCCTTCCTGAGCCATTCGTATGATTGTTTATTCGTGGGTTCTGTATTATGTTGTAGTGCTTCCCATGGAGTGCTTTTTGGGCCCATTTTTCTTTTTTCTCTGCAAGTGTGCGTGGTCGTGTTCGGTCTTTGTTTTGTAGTGGTAGGTTGAGTGGGGTGTAGTTTTTATCTGCTGTTAATATGGCTTTATGAATGGGGGTGTTTTTAGTGTGGAAGAATTGTCTGAGTGATTTTATCGGTTTAGCATGCATTGTGTTAATGTCTAGCAGGCCTTTTCCTCCTTCTTTCCTGCTGATTGCCTGGAGCTGGAGGGAACTACAGCCTCACCAATCGTGGCTCAGATTACAGTTTTTTGCAAGCAAAAAACTGTCCTCTTGAAAGACAGACCCTTAAACGGTGCACAAATTGCATCAACGGTTTTCTCAACCTATTTTACGGCTGATTCGCAAAGCTGTTGATAAACAGCAGCTAATGCAACCGGGAAGACGGGGATGGACTCAATCCCTGGAGTCTAGCAACTCCGTTTATACTTTTTCTTAAGGCTTGACTTTTTAGAGACCAAACAGGAGAGAAGAACACAGCCAGCCAGAGTGCTTTTCCTTGTATCGCTTTCCGCTCCGTTCCTCGGGTGGGGGGAAGAATGGCATGAAAACGGCGTCCACTAAGAACTGGCTGCTAAGGGTACAAGGTGGGGGGCAGGGAGAGAAAAACAACCCCCAGCAGCTCTGCCTCCCAATTGCTTTTCAAATCCCTCATCCTTGAAGACACGAGATTCCTTTTTGTTTTTTTACCGTGTCAGGAGCGTATTCAAAGAAGACGAGATGCATTATTTATTCCTGGGAGTGTGGCGGGCGGATCATGCTCAGAACTGCCTGCCCTCCTTCTAGACCTGGATTGCAATGTTTGCATCAAAATTCTTCCATCTTAATCAATAAGGGGAGGAAGGAGAACTGTTTGCCTGGTGGACATTGATGGAGCAACATAGACAAATGTTCATCTGGGCGGACACTTTCCATGTGGGGGCAGATCGCCACATGGTTAGTCAGTTGCCTGCATTGACCTGCCAAGCAGCAGTGAGGAGAATCAGAGGCAGGATGGCACCCATTTCCTGGGGAGCACCAGTTGGAGAGGGCGGTAGTCATAACGCCCTGCTTGGGGGGGGGGGGGCTTATGAAAGGCAATACTTGAAAGGTTGTCACACAGGAGGACCAGGATCTCTTCTCGATCCTCCCAGAGTGCAGGATGAGGAATAATGGGCTCAAGTGACAGGAAGCCAGATTCCGGCTGGACATCAGGAAAAACTTCCTGACTGTTAGAGCAGTATGACAATAGAACCAATGACCTAGGGAGGTCGTGGGTTCTCCCACACTGGAGGCCTTCAAGAGACAGCTGGACATTCATCTGTCAGGAATGCTTTAAGGTGGATTCCTGCATTGAGCAAAGGGTTGGACTTGATGACCTTATAGGCCCCTTCCAACACTACTATTCTATGATTCGATGATTTCCACCTTTTAGAATGGGGGGGGGGGATCACCAAAGCCTGTTAGGGATGCATGAGAATTTCATTTCTGCTTGCAAAACATCCAAGGGCACTCCGTTTGAAGCCCGCAAAAGAGTACAAGCATGTCTCCATTGAAAATGTACACAAATCGTCAAGTATGTAGTCGTGTTTGTCTCGTTCCCAATTCCAAGTCCGATTTGCGCAAATTCTCCAATTTCTGCAAATTTCTTTAGGAGACTGAATCAGCCCCGCTTTGGTTAATGGAGGAAATTTATGGAGATCTGAGCAAATTTGGAGAGATTTTGACAAAACTCCCATTCAATCGTTGCTCGGTTTGCGCAAATCTTCCATTCGTGCAAAGCGAGCAGCGATCACCAACGCAAAGGGGAATCGGGCACAAGACAGGCATCAAAACGATGTTCGGGGAGGCCTGGCTATCTCAAGCACTGCTCGTTCACCCATCCCTAAAGCTAGGAAAATGCAAACAGGGAAAAGAGGGTAGGTCCAGGGGACGTTGGTGCAACCCTCTGGGGAACCCTGGAGGGCCAGATAAAGACCAGATGTGGCCGGCAGGTCTGAGGTTGTACACCCGATTCAAAGGAAAGCAGAAAGGAAGTTTGAGGAATGGGGTTGCCTAGATGGGGACTCTTCTGCCGATTTTGTGCATGGGAAAACCAATCAGTTCGCTTGAGCCATCAGCTAAGTTTTCGCAAGCTGGACAAGAGCCCGAATGTTTGCATAATAAGCTTAATGTATAGACCGGCCCTTTCAAAGCATGAATATTGGCAGAGGGAACGCGAGAGAGAGAGAGACCCCCAGAGAACGAACTGCTGTTTTCCAAATGAGCAAATAGCTCACTTGGCCAATCTAAGCACTAAGCGACATCCCGTCCAGATAAACCCCGGCCCCCACTTCCCAAAGATTTACGCCCTGCTACCAAAAGATGTACTTCCCCAGAACTGCCTCTTAATTATACGTGGTCAGGTATTCAGAGACTGCAAAGTCCATAAAGAGAAGTTCTGCTTGACGAAGAGGTATTTACCTATGAATCAGCACTTGGGTTAATTCATTATTCAGGGGCCTTGTTATTTACAGCATATTACAGCTTGGTAAATTATTTATACCGCGCCCGTCTCTTGTCTGCGCGCATTTCTCTCCCTTAAGAGGAGAAGAAACGTTTCTAATCTGCCTCGTGGGGAAGATGTTCCAGTCAGAGGTAGGGATGTTGACGCGTCGGAGGAGGCTGTGTTCCCTCTTTGCTTTCTTCCTCCTCGCTGCCCTGCTGTGGTCCCTTGATATGTATTAGTTAGAAGAGTGCTGAAGCTTGCAGGCAAAGCCTGCTCTAATTCCAGATGTTCGCCACCACATACGTCAATTAATTGTGTATGTCTGGGGATGGGGATGGGGAGATGATTTGCCCTATACAACCTTATAAAGAGTCACTCTTCTTACTTCTGATGAATGACCATCATCTCCAGAAGACCAACATGGGCTACTTTCATAACCAGAAGGCAGTTGGTTCCTCCTTTCTTTCAAGCCAATCAGGCCTTATATATGACTAACGTAGGTATGTATAACTAAATGTTTAGGTCAGCTTTCTCCAACCTTATGCCTGCCAGATGTGTAGGAGCACAACTTTAGACCTTGAGCGTGCTGTCTGGGGAATGCTGGGACTTGTAGGGCTTTTCTTCTGACAAAACTTACATAGGATTGTGCCCTCAAAGTCTGAAATGGGCCCAAGTTGAAGGACCCTTCCATACTAGTCTCTGAGACATCAACCCAGGCATTTTTCACTTGCCTGATTCCAAGGAAGGGAGCCTTCTCAGTGGTGGCCCTGCACCTCTGGAATTGACTTTCATTGCCGGGCCTTTCTTTGCAGGTTTTCAGGGAAGCATGAAGACTCACCTGTTTTAGCTGGCCTTTCTATAGTGTCTTAGGCTTCCAGTTTAATCTGTAATTTCTGTTCTTACTTGTTTTTATTGCTGTTTTTATGGACTTTATTGAAGATGTACTTATGAGTTTTTAGTGTCTCCACTCTATATGATTCTTATCTTGCACACTGTCTTGAGAGGGATACGCCCTTAAAGGCAACCTCTTTTCATGCACACTTTACCAGTGTGATAATGCTGTCAGACACATTTTGGGGTTTAAACGTAGATTTGAAACGTAGAGACTTGGGACCGCGGGTTAAGTCCAAGTCCATGTTCAATCTGGAAGGTGCGAACCGAATCAATCCTGCTAAGGAATGAACGGAAACAGATTTCTCATGCAGCCCTACAGAAGACCACATCCGTACATAGAAGTGGAAACACAGACATCCCACTGGATCATTTGAATTAAAACCAGCTGCATTTCCAGGAATTATCATCCTACTAAAAAAGAGGAGCTTGGGGTGTGTTAGACGCTGTGCCAGCCCATGTTCCTATGTTCAAAGTGGGAAAAACGTGACAGGAACCAAAATGCATTATTCACAAAAACTTCTGAAGGCGCCCTAAGGATCCAGGGTGGGGGGGATTATCAAGGCACAGGTGTGAAGCAAGAATGCGTGACCATCATCTAAACTAGCCCCACTAGGACTTTTCACGACCCTGGCTGTTGGCGTGTTTTACAGTCCTAGGGCTCTCCCACAGGTTTTATTTAATGATTAAGTAGCTTCTTTTAGACTTAATTAATGGCTGGAGATGGAACTCTTGAAGGCTCTTTTCAGTAATTGCCACAGAAGTTTATGATATAATGAATAGGATGCAATACCAATAATTATTATTGAACTGTTTGTCAGCTTCCAAGGGCAGGCATGACAGTTATACGGGCATGTTGGGTAAAGCGGATGGACGCTGCAACACCCCCTCGGGTCCTAGTCAATTTGTAGAGGTGATAAACATATTCAACAACAAGGGGGGGGGGGGGCGAAATGCATTCCATAAAAATGATTGCATTCCTTTTCAGGGTAATGCCACATCTGGCCGAAATTTTAGCTAGGTGGATGGATGGAAGCAAGTAGACCTTTTCTCTTTACAGCCATCCCTAGTTCTGACAGGACAGACCCAAATGGCACACCCTCAGGTGCTTTCAGACATACTCCCTTTGACCTGGGTCAAGCTAGTTTGGGTAAAGACAGAACATGGTGACTAGGGCATGGAAGAAGAGAGACCTTCATAAATGACACTCTTTCATTAATGCAATATGCCTTGATAAGTTATGGTTTTATCCCACGTCCAGGATTTCCTCTCAAATAGCAAGGGAGGTCTCAGTTTCAAGCTCCAGCCTCGCCAACTAAAACAGGAGTGGGCAACTTGCAGCCTCCGGACATTGATGGACTGAAACTCCCATTAGCCCTAGGCAGCATAGCCAAAGGTGAGAGATGATGGGAGCTGCAGTCCAAGACCATCTGGAGGACCATAAGTTGCCCAGCCATGAACTAAAAGGAAGGAAAAGACCCTTCTCTGCTTGAGGCCTTGGACAGCTGGTGCCAGTCTGTTTGGCCGCCATCATGGTGAACATCATGGTGAACTGTAAGATGCTGGTGAGGCCTGGGTTACATGGTTCCACTGTGGATCAAGTCTTTACTAGTGTTTTGGCCAAGTCAGGTTTCCCAGGGAGGCAAGAAGAGGACAGCACCATGGAAAGCTCTGAGTGGTGCTGTGGCTGGAAGTCCGACAAGCTTGTCTGCATGTTGCTCCAACCAGCACCGGATTGTGACTGAGCCTTAAGTAGGGGGTTGGCCTCCTTTGAGCTGGTCACTCCTACCTCCACGCTGATTAAGGCCTTTTCTCTTAAAGGAAGAGATGTATGTTTTAGCTGTCTCATACTGCGATGACTCGGGAATGGCTGCAGCATGCTGGTGTCTTCATGGCAGGAGTCCTCAGAGTCCAAGGATGGCAAAATGACCTCCTCTGGATGTGGGGAGAACAGGTCCCTGAAATCTTCCTGTTTAAATGGGTCCTGAGGAGGTGGAATCCCATGATGCCTTTCTTTAACTGACCCCTCTCGGTGAACAGTTAACTGAGGAGCCTCCTCTTCTGAAGACAAGGAGCCAGGATCCTCAAAGAACAATGGTTTGGAGTCCTATTCCATGAGACGGTCCCAAGAGGCAATACTGAGCTAGATTGGCCTAGTATAAAAGGGTGCTTTCTGTGATCCTACCAGCCTCTGAAAGCAAAGTCTGAATTGGCTGCATCCTTTTGCCTAAGAAACAGCTAAAAAACAGGGCTTTTCCCCCCTTGAGCTGGCTGGCTGGTTACAGAAAACAATCCATTTGTTCCACTCCATGACAACTGGCACTGGAGCATAGGCTGGGCAGTTTGCCATGCTCACCCCAAATGACTCGGCATCCACTTGCCTCCTGCTGCCCTCACTCCACAGGCCATAAGAACGTCCCTCCATGTCCTCTTTAGGCGATACGTCTCGTATTATCTCCAGAAGACGAGGAAGCATTCTCGACAGGCGCACCCAGGACCATAGATCCATCATGTCAGAAGTTTAACATTGATCTCTATCTCATAGGAACATATGAAGCTGCCTTCTACTGAGTCAAACTCTTGGTCCATCTAGCCCAGTATTGCCGACACTGGCTGGCAGCAATGGCTCTCCAGGGTTTTTGGCAGGAATTTTTCCTGCCTTACCTGGAGATGCCGGGGATCAAACCTGGGACCTCCTACATTTATTTATTTATTTATTTATTTATTGCATTTTTATACCGCCCTATAGCCGAACCATGGCCACTCTCAGGCAAAAGAATTCTACAACCTCTGACAGAGTCTCATCAAACTTGTAACCTTTTTCTTATCCATCTGGGTGGGCCCAGCAGCCAAGAAGATTCCCTTCACTGGTTCATTCCCATCTACTCAACCTGTTACAACCATCCTGTTTCTTTGTTCTAACAAGCAGCAGACTTGGCATGGCAGGCATCAGCTTAGCAAGATGAGACACAATAAACCTGACCTGAACCCTTCTTCCTCCAAGAGGAGGTTTCATATACATCAGAGCTCTCTTGCCTCCAGCATTCTAAAGGCCAACTAGCCCAGATTGAAAGGATGCACTCTCGTTTGCTTTCTGCTTCTCGTCCGCAGGCTCAGAACTTCCGACGAGACCTGAAGAACTTTAAAAAGGCTTGACATTCTCCAGACAAGAAATTCCACTTTTGGACTCGTCAAATCTCTGCCGGTCTCAATTGTCTCAGTCCAGATCCCCAAACGTTGTGCCAGGAGAGGGATGGAATGGAGGGCCTTGGAGAGATTAGCCCTGATGTTGGATGCATCCAGCATTCTGAGCCAAGGAGGGGTTCCATTTATTCCCACCCACCTCAACTGCATCAACACAGCCTTCCAGTTGCCAGTGCGCCGGGATTTTCCAGACACCATCCATGCTGCGGCTGACATGAGTATCATAAGGATCGTCAACATCCAGAAAGTACAATCCCGTTCCTGAGCCAAGACTAAGTGGGCAAAGAGCATCATGGGATCACAAACTCAGCCCCCAGTTGCCATGTCCCATCACCTTCCTGCTAGGACGGTCATGGAACCTGAGGAGACCTCAGAAGAGGAGGAGGCCCCTGTCACCAGTCCTAGCAATTGCAAGAGTTGGGAGCCTTACTGGTGCCCCTCCAAGGCCTCCTCTACAAATCATCACTTGTTGCTCAACTCTATGGCCCTTTTTGCATGTCACAATGAGCAACTGTGGATTCATTCACCTGCGGAGGCCCCATGCTATGCGCTGGCTACCATTTTGCATATGCAGGCCGAGGTGGGGGACACGGTGCGGCTTGTTATGTCATGCAAACCCAGCAGGGGTTGTTGGCATGGTCAACAAACCAGCCACAGCTAGAAAACAGGATGTGGTGTGCATGTTGTCAAACAATCCCACCCCCGGAAACACATCACATCAGAATCATGTGACTTTCTAATGGCAAATTGTGTCCTGGTCCGCATTCAGTTCCAGGAGGCACAAATGGTGTAAAATTGAATTAAAATACAAACCTAATGAATTTCGTAGTTCATCCTAATCTATATTATTGTTATTATAATCATATCCCACCTTTTCCCCAATACTGGGACTCAAGGCGGCTTTACAAATTAAAACATGTACAGTTAAAACAGATAGAGATATACAAAAATTAAAAATATAATTAAACATGCTACAATATTGAAACATTTAAAACATTTGAAATACGGGGAAGGGGAATCCACTATATAAACAACACATAAACAGAGGTCCAGACTACTCCTCAAAGGCCAGCCGGAACAAAAAAAGGTTTTAGCTTGCCTCTGGAAACACACCAGGGAGGGAGCCAGTCTAGCCTCCCTGGGAACAGAGTTCCAGAGCCCCGGGGCAGCCACTGAGAAGGCCCTCTCCTGCATTCCCACCAGGCATGCCTATGATGGTGGTGGGACCGAGAGAAGGGCCTCCCCTGAAGACCTCAGAGGATGGTCAGGCTCGTAAGGGGGAATACGGGCTTTCAGATAACCTGGACTGCTCTGTACTGTTGTTACCATGTCTTATCAACATCCTTCGATTTGGTTTTTAAAATAGCGCTGTGCAGTTCGCTTCCCCCGCTCCCCACATGGCTTCCTCTCAAGGAGAGTTAATGCAAGTATCAATCACTGGTTCTCCACGGATCTCACCCCTGAGATGCTTCCCAAATGCAACGTGTATCTATTCAGGGTGGGGTTGGGGGTGGCGGCTTGCACCTTCCCTCTTCTTTGACCAGGCCATGTTGACGGGTGGCACTTCTCAAGCTAAAATTGTCATCTTTCCAAGCAGGTCGCTGATCCCCAAAGAAGCCACCGGAGTGATGATTCTCGTCACAAGCATCTCCACACTTGCCAAGGGGCGCTCAAAGAAACATCTTGGATAGGAAGGCACCCTGCCTGGAAACCGAGGGAGGGCGATGGAGCTGCTTTCCGCCTGTCAATCAATTGAGTGTAGAGGGGGAGGAAGTATTGACGTGCCTAGGATTTTATGAGAAATAAATACAAACCCTGTAAATATGCAATGCAAAGCACAGCAGCCACAATTATGGCTTAACTGCTACCATTATTTAGTTGCTGGGGTTGGGGGGGGATAGTTATGTTAGAAGATGGTGAAAGGGGGTAGGAGATTGTAGAAGTGTGGATAGTGTGGGAGAAGTGAGGACCCACGCAGAAGAATCAGATGGAAATCAGGTGCTAGAGTCCTGAAGTAGCGGAACAAAATAACCCATGTCGGGCGGCAGGTGGTGACTCATGTTTCCCCTATGTGGAAAATCCTCTAAGACTATAGAAAGCCAGTACAAACGGAAAACAACTTTGGCTGGAAATGTTTTCGCTCATGGGCTGGGTTTGAGGGAGGGGTTAAAATATGTAGTGTTTGGGTTTTATTTTGTTGTAGTGGGGAGGAATACTGAAAAGTGTTTACCTTTCCCCGTGACTTCGGAAGGGGTACACTCCACTCCACTGCTTCAGGACTCTACCATTCTGCTGTATGCCCAATCCAGGTCCCAGGGTTGCCCAACGAAGTGTGCAGGTTCCGCATCGTTGACAAAAGGAAACTTCCCTTTCCACCCCATGCAATTAACGTGCAACATTCATCACTGCAAGATAGGACCGCTGCTGCTAGCTAAAAGGGACGATCAGGGACAAACAGCCATCGTAGTTGAACGGCAACTCATGGAACAGAGGCCTGCAAATGCCAGTTGATGCACCAGGTAGAACGTCCAATCCACTCGTTAGTAAAGTAGCCGAGAAGGCTGCTGAGGTTGAGCTGCAAAGGCCCATGGAATATGCGCCAGCAGCGGGTGAGAGTACAAGGGGGAAAGAAGATGCCTGATCATCTGTGGGTGTTGTGTCAAAACCTGCTCCAGTTGGGCAAGGAGAAGGACTTTCAGACGATAATTCAGAGTCAGATTCTGAGGCCAAAGGGACAGCACAAGAGATGTCCCAGCTTGTATCAGGAGTGGGAGAGTTGCTTCCCATGGGCTCTTCCCCAGCTGAGAATCAGGCTTCTTCAGAGGAGGAGGGCGTGGAAAGCTTGGTAGATGAGAGATTCCATAGGAGAGAAAGGCGGGCTGAGACAAAGGGAGGGCGGAGGTGGCCAGCCAGGGCGATCGCTCGGAAACGGCTTGGTCAGAACCAGTCTCCCTGAAGGCGTGCTGAAAGAAATGGGCTTTCCCTTTCCTTGAAAGAACAACTGGTTCACTTGCTTTGCGTAATCCTGTATAGGGGACAAGTCCCCTAGAACTTTTAGACTCCCTTCAGAGAAGATGTTTATTGCCTGAATATAAAGCTTTGTGGATTCCATGGCAGACCTCTTTATTGTCTTCATATAAAGCGAGGGGAAAGAGGGATGTGACAGTGAGTAACATGGATTAGCAATCAGCCAACTCACCCACTGTGGCTTAATTCTCAGCATGGCTTATGGTGACATGCAAAATGTCCGCCTCTCTCTCTCTCTCTCTCTCTCTCTCTCTCTCTCTCTCACACACACACACACACACACACACACACACACACAGAGGGAAACTAAGTTATGGGATAGATTAGGGATGACCTAACCCCCTTGCTGGTTACTCTCCAATGCAGCCTGATGAATCAATCATATAATTGGCTCACTCCAGTAATTATTGCTGGAGCCCCGTCAGTGCAGAAGACACCCGAACAAGCGGGCCTCCTCGCCATCGCTACCTGACCTTTACGTTCCTGCCCCCCTCCGCTGACTGCTCTGTTGCGTGTCTACCCAGTTGTATCCTTGACAGGCAGCGCCTCACCTTGTCACGGAAGGGTGACTGGGAGGGGGAGTGGAAGAGAGGAGAGATTCGGCGGGGAAGTGACAAGTTTGACATCCTGTCGGATGCCTGGCGCTCGGTTCCTCTCCTCATCCGATCGCTATCAGGGGCTGAACTGCTGTTCCTCCACACAGCAGCGCAACCCGATGCCGCCAAAACCGAGCTGGGAAAGAGAGCCACCGGGAGAAGGTGGCCGCGGGGAGAGATCGGCCTCCTCTGAGCGCCCTCTCCATTTCCGTGTCGATGACCAGGTTTCCAAAGCGGGTGTTGGGCAGAAGGAAGGAGACGCCAACAGGAGCTCCAAATGCATTATTGAAGCGGCGATAATTTTTCAAGGAAACCGAGGCTGAAGATGGGGATGTCAGATACTGGAAACGCGGGGTGTGTTGGGGGGTGGGATTGAGCGACAGGCTCCTGAGTGGATTGCTGAAGGTAGATGCCAAGTCTATGCGCAGCGACAAAGGCAAATCCAATGTTAAAGGTAATGCCTTCATGCAAAAGTCTAATGTCGGGGTGCATTTCAAGTAACACGCACGGTTCCACTTGCCCTGTAGCGAAAAGGGTGCGGCAGAGTTGGAGAAGCTGCAGAAACGTGGAGCCAAAATGCTCATGGATTGGAACATCTTCCTTAGGTAGAGCGGCTCAACCGTTTGGGCCTTTTGAATTTAAGGGGGTGGAATGATGAAAGGAAGGCACGACAGAGGCGTTTCTCAACATGCGCAGCATGGAGAGAGGGAACAGAGGATTTTTTCGCTCTCACGCATAGTTTTAGAAAATCAGGGTCACCCGACGAAACCGATGGACGCAGGACAGAAAAACCTTGTCTGATTCCCTAATGGGATTCACTGACTAAAAAGAGGCTTAGACCCATGAGGCATAATGGAAATGGGACCTCCAGGTATGGGAGCTCCATATCCTAATTTCTGGGAAGAAAATGTCAGGGAAAAGCTAGAGCAGGGTTGAGGAATGTTTCCCTGTCAATGGCTGCACTCCCAAGGGGGTCACCTGTCAGGGGACCATGCTAGCAGTGGGCAGGGCCAAAGCCAGTAGGGGGCAGGAAAAGCCAAAAGTGGGCAGGCCCACCTCTTTTGGCTCTGTCATTGTGCCACCATTTTCTCTCTTTCTCTGTGCTATCCCTTTCTCTCTCTCTTCCACTTTCTCTCTCTCTCTCTCTCTCTCTCTCGCTGCCAGACCCTTCCTCTCTCTCTCTGCCACCGTCTTCCTCTCTTTCCCTTTGCCAGCTCCTTCCTCTCTCTCTCTCTCTCTCTCTCCCTCTCTTCTCTCTTTCCCACCCCTTCTCTCTCTCTCTCTGCTATCCATATATATATATATATATATATATATATATATATATATCTGCCACCCCTTCCTCACTCTCTTTTTCTCTTTCCCACCCCTTCTCTCTCTCTGCCACCCCTTCTCTCTCTCTCTCTGCCAGCCCTTCACTCTCCCCCACTCTTCCTCCCTACCCAGTGGACAGGGAAGGCTTGTTCTTGGCAGAGGCCTGGACTGACCACTTGCAGAAAGCTTTTGAAATTAGGCAGAGAACCGCCACTTGCCCACCTTTGGCTACGGCTTCCTCGACTTGCAGACTTTCCACAGACATCTAATTGGGCGATACAGGAAACAGGATGCTGGACCTTTGTTGTGATCCAGCTTTGATGTGATTCAAAGAACAGGTTTCTGGTCCTCATAGAGTAGAGCACATATATTTGAAACATATGTGTGAAATCTGCAAAACCGTCATTGTTTGGGGCTGTATTCCTGGTCCTTTCGGAGTTCTCTATGTCTTCCTACAAACCATCAACTCTTTTCTTAATCTTATCTACATATATTGTCAACTACCCCACACTTCCACATCCCATACCCCTTTTCGTCCTGCCTCCTCAAATTCTTTATTAGAATGTCTTGTGCAAAAACACTTCTCCTAAAATATACTGATTTTTTCCACTATTTGCATAATTTGGAAACATTGGCATTTGCGCTTCTTTGTTGCAGGATCTGATTCCCCCCTTTAAAAAAAAAAGTCACAGATTTTTATCCTTATTGTTATAACAGGACATCTTTGCCTTTGGTTATCTCTTTGCAATAATTGTTTGCAAAGTAACGTCTGACACATTTGAGAAGCATTCATTCCTCTTAATTAAGCTCTAGTTATTATATTTTAGGAATTTTTAACCGGGGTGGGATTGTTTCCCCTCCGTTTTGCAAAAACTAAAACACCCACCCACACAACCACGAAGAAATACATCCCTTTTAGCATGTGCCACACTTGAAAAGGTTACTGTGGCCTTTCCAAATACCACATGCTGTGCAGTACGCATACCGCTAATGACTCCAAGGATATACAGGTACTTTCTAATACATCTTAACCTTTGAATAACGGGGACCTCATTGTCTTACCTTCATAAGCAGTTTGTTCACCCTATGTCATTTATCCATCGACAAACGCCAACCTGGTAGAAAATATGTATGGGATGTAAAACCTCCAAGCCTTTTGTTGACAGTTGAAGGGGATAATTGTGCTGCAATTATGAGGTGCTAATGCCTTCCACGCTCTGCATTCAGCCTTTCTCAACATGGTGCTTCCTCCAAACGTTTTGGACTACAACTCCCATCATTTTGTTTATTTGAACATTTGTATTCCACTCCATATCAAACAGATCTCAGGGCAGTGTACAGATAAAATCGTACCAACAACATAAAACACTAAATATATGCAGCTAAAAACAAATCAAACCATTCATAAGCTAAAATCGGTATAAAAATTGAAAGCAGTGAAACCAATTAAAACAATTAAAACAATGTGCAGGCTTGGTGAATTTAGCCATCGAAGGCTTTGTCAAAAAGCCATGTCTTAACTACAGTTGGCCAAGACTAGGCTGACAACCGTTACCCAGAGGACCTTCTCTTCTGCCGCTCCCAGACTGTGGAATGACCTGCCGGAGGAGACTCATCAACTTAACAGTCTTTTAGAATTTAAGAAAGCTATAAAGACTGTTCTCTTCCGGCAGGCATATCCAGTGGAATTTTAGAATGTTTTTAGGATGATTTTAGGATGTTTTAATGCAGTTTTAATAATGTGTGTCATGTTTTAATCAGTTTTATGTCAAAGTCAAAGTCAAAGTTTATTTGCATATGGCACAATGGCCTTTACAATCAATACATACACAACCTCCATGGATCGCCCGAAACATAATTGAGGGTCGCCCCATCCTTCCACATTTCAATGCCAATTAAAAATACTCTATATGAACCACTATTTAAATAAAATTATCCCCATTGCAATCAACCCCTTCTTGTAATAAAAAGTTTTGTCTGATCTTTTGTGCAGCTACAGCAAATGTTGCCATATCATATTGTTGTTCCCTGCCTAGATCCAAATGGAGAGGCGGGTAAGAAATACATTATTATTATTATTATTATTATTATTATTATTATTATTATCATCTTGGCGCCAAAATGAAGCCAGTTCTGGTGCCAGTTGGGCCTCTAGGGGGAGGACATTCCACAGCCGGGGTGCCACTGCAGAGAAAGCCCTCTCCCCTGTCCCACTATAATGTACGTCTCGTGCTGGTGGGACATGGAGGAGGGCTCCTCCAACAGATCTCAAATCTCAGGCAGGCATATATAGGGAGAGGTGCTATATAGGTCCCAAGCCGTTTAGGTCCCAATTCCAGGTCATGCTGGATGGAGCTGATGGAAGCTGAGGTCCGAAACATCTGAAGAGAAGAGGGGGGAAGAGAGAGAGGGGGGCAGCCCCACCCACTTTGGGCTCTGACCCTTACCTTCTCCCACCATGCAGGCCCCAACAGATTACCACGGAGGGAAGATGGCCCTCAACACAAAGAGGGGTGTGGTTACTTTAAGGCAGGAGTGGGCCACTTCCAGCGGTCTGGGGCCAATTTCACCTTCCTGAAACCCACCAGGGGCCCCGCAAGCCTTCCCCTACCAAAGTGCCCACCGCCACATGCCCAAAATTGTCACTGAAATTCAGTATAATAGCAGCAAAAAGGCATGGAGCGTGTGTCTTATTTTGAAGCAACATCACACTCCCCTGGGGCTTTTTTTGCCACCATTAGCACCACATCGCCAAATCTGGATGGCATGTCAAAGGGCATAGCTGGCTAGGGCATGCTGGGAGCTGTAAGACTTTTCCATGTTTAAACATGCCTAGGATTGTGTCCAAAGGCTCTCTATCAATGGCTACTAGTCCAGATGGTCAGATGCTACCTCCGGAACCAGAGGCGGTACCCCTCTGTATACCAGCGGCGGGGTGCTATTTATGGCATTTTGTGACATCACTACCCTCTGAGACACTATCCTAAACTCCTCTTTTGCTGCCACCACCCTCTTCTTTCTTCTCAAAAAGAACGAGAGAACTATAAACCTTCTTGTTATTTATCTTTGAATGCGAATGTGAGTGTGTATCGCCAATCTAAGGTAATGAAAAAGACCGAGTAAGCGTGGTTAAAAGAACAAAATGATTTTGAACACTTTATTTATGAAGGAAAATATATCTGGATGCACCTTAGGTTTAATGTTATGAAAATAACTCTGCCGCCCTCCACCTCTCAGGGAAAACTAACAACCCTCCAAAACTATAGCCCCACTTCCTCAATCCTACCCTGATGAATGTCTGTCCTCCTACCTTCTCGCCTTCTTCCAACTCTACCCCAACTTCCTCTCCACTCCAAATTAACCAACCCATCCGATGAAAACATCCAAACAGCTCAACTTTCTAACTCCCCTCACCCCTACTTACCATTTTTCCTGTAATAAAACAAATTGGCCAAAGTATATCAACCCCTGAACCAACCATTTAAAAATTATACATATAAACAACAACATAAAGTACCGTTTCGTCACACATTTCTATACTGTCCAATAGCTGATGCTCCTGTTCTCACGTCTGGCTTGTAGGGTTCCTAAAAGCATCTGGTTAGCTGGTTTGGGGCCTTTTCTACACCGCAGGGCCTTCTGGGATGCAGGGGGGAGGATCCCAAGATTTCCTGCTTCTGGGATCGTCCCCCAGCGTCTAGATGGCCATGTGATGTCCCAGAAGGCAAGAGGGACATCGCGGCCGGCATTTTTATTTTTTGCTGAAGAGGGGCCAGTCATGCAATTGCAAGGCCCCGTTCCATCATAAACACAAGTATTTTTTTAAAAAAATCCCTGTCCCAACCCACCACCACCATCGCAGGGATGGCAAAATTGTTTCCCCCCGTGTGGCTCCGTGCCTGCTTTGAAGGCCGCACTATTTGCAAAGAGGTGTGAACGGCGGCCACACCTCCTGTGGTCCTCGGGATGCTCCTGGGACTGCGGGAGAAATCGGGATAACTGGGGAACCAGTTATCTTGGGAAAATGGAGGAGTCATCCCTACCTGCCCCTGGGATCCCCTGTGCGCCATTTGGATGCACGGGGACGACCCAGGGGAAAAAACATGGTGTAGACATGTTCTGGGACTCAGGTTGCTGGTCTAGATAGGCGTTTGGTTTGATCCAACAGGGCTCTTATGTTCTCATGCTGAGCTATACAAACCATGCATCTCACCCAATATGGTGGTAGTTACATTCTACCAAACGCACCATCAGACTGGTCTCTTCACAGGCATTTGTGAAGAGCACTTTCCAATTTATTTGTTTTGGACTACTATATGTTTAGAATATTTATTTCCTCTACCTTCTGGCTTGTTTTTATTTGCGTCGAAATTCGCCAGGAGAGCAAATGCAGCTGACAAAATCTTGGGGTAAGGGAAAGGGAAAAAATCAATAAGAAATCAACTATGATTAATGCTGTTTGACAATTTTTCCACATTAATCACATTTCTGTGCTCTGAAGCATGCAAAGCGGAAAAATCTATACTCATAAAAGTGTAATTGGGAACATTCTTTCTACTTACACAGAGGGCGGGGCGGGGTGGGTGAAGATACACTGCCCAGAATTACAAATCAGTGAAATAAAATAAAAATAAATAAATCATCCAGATGAACAAAAAGTGGAGGGTTCTTTGCTTAAAAGCTGAAGCGCATTGGAAGGAGAACCATAAAGGGACACATCAAAACATACCCTTAACCCCATCAGATTTACTGTCTCCAAGCATTGCCTTTTCTTGGCTCAACTCAACTTTAAAGCCAAACGCAACGTAAAAATAGGCAGACAAGGATGATGCTCATATATGATTGCCATGTGCCATTCCTTCTCCGGCCAAAAAAGACACCATGTTGAAACCACAGATAGAAGTATCTTAATCAACTTTACAGTAACAATCTCTGTTCGAGAAACCGAGACGTCGGTTCTTCACACAGGGGAAGCTGCAGCATCTACCAAGGATGAGAAAAACATCTTCTCCAATTCTGGATTCATCCAATGCTTCCGGGACATGAAAACCTGTTGGCCCTGAGTAACAGGAGTATATATCCAGGAATTAATAATAATAATAATAATAATAATAATAATAATAATAATAAATTGGAACCAAGCAAAGAAAGCAGCAGGATTTCTCTGACTTTTATGGGATTGATAGAGTTTTAATACTTCCTAGGTCGTCCCAGGTTGGCCAGTTGATTGACACTTTTAGAGTCAGAACTTAAAGCCAGATGTTAAAGACTTGGTGCTAAAAATAACTTTTAAAAAATGTGTTACTGGCACCTATGTCCCCTTCCCATGTTTTCTCTAGAGTAGTACAAGGCCCTCCGCTCTGGACCTTTAAAAAACCCTTTCTCCCCACGCTAGGATCCCAATCCACATTGGAGCCCCTGCACCTACTCTAGAGTAAAAATGAAAACAAGACCTCGCTGCTAGACAGGCATTAAATGTAATGTCCGTTTTGGGCCCCAGGGATCCAGCCCCATGGAGACCAACACCTGACAGAAGCTTTTGATTTAGCGTTGCAAAAAGGAAACGTACAGATTTTAAAACGCTTAAAACGATACCGTCTTAGCTTCAAGGTACACGGTTATTATATGCACCAAGAAGGGAAAGGCATGGAACAAGTACGCATATGCTAATGAATTTCACAGTACATGAGGAAACAAAGTTGGGTGTTACTGCTGCAGCATGTTAGAGCATTTAGCTCCAAACGCTCTCCTGCTTCCTCCCCTGCCCGCCCCCCCCCAAATCTAACAGCACATAAAATCCCTCCAGTTCATTGCTCATTCCACATACTTGTATTCCAATATGGCTTTTCAAGCACTGTCAAGCACCGTCAAATACGGGGACAGCACCAAAGACGGAAGACTGCAAATAATCTTCACTTAAACCTGAAAGTTTATTCTCTGCCATCGCTCAACAATTTAATAGAAACAAGAAATGCTCCAGCTATCCCCCGTTACAGATGTTTCCAGCTGGAGTTATTGATTCCTTTCGATTTGTATGGAACTAAGCTCCACTTACAGGTATTCTTTCTAGCATGGCTAATCCAATGTGTGTACACAAAATCTTGCCATCTGTAGGCTTTTTGTCCCAGGTGGCATTGCCAAATCAAATTTTTTTTTTGGACCGGTTGGCCACACACATGATGGTTTCAAGCCTGTTGAAGCTTCTTCCAATGAAACAAGTGGCTCTCATCCTGAAGAGGTAGAGTCCTGAATCATAAGTGTAAGCCAATTAGTGTTCGCTAGCATTGTTATGCCTGGCATGCACGTACGTCGCCGGAGCGCCTCGTCCTACACGAACGAGCTCACAGCCTTTTGGTCTGGATAAATTACTCTGGAATTATTGGTTCTAAAGTCAAGATAACCCATGTGGCACGCCAAATGTGAATGCAGTCGACTTAACTGCAAGTTACAGCTATCGGGCGGTACAGAAATGCAATAAATAAATAAATGCAAAATTACTTGCCTGCTTGTTCTATTTGACCGTTCCTTTGTGCTTCCGGATGGTCATCCCTGCATTTCCAACATTGTGTACACAGTGGCCAATTATGAAGCCCAAGTACTCATCGTAACAGACCCCATAGGCACACCTCTAAGGAGAGTCCAAAATTGTAGGCAGCCGTGTTTGATCCACATCGATGAACCAGTTCTAAGAATTTTCATCCGTTAGGAGCAGGTCTTTTGTGAAGTGAACTGCTCATTCCAGACCAGGGCTGGATCTACACTAGTGCTTGTTAAGGGTTTATAACAGCATTGACAACTGTTAGGGCCCAGGACACATTCCAGATACCGTTTCCAAACTGCTTTCAACGCGTTATATCCTGCTTGGTGTAGATCTGGCCCAGGTCACCTTAGATAGCTCCATTAGAGTTCTGACTGGTTCTGACTGAAACCCGGAATGGAATCACCATTCCATGGACATCGGAGCACCTTGGAGAGCTCCTTTAGACTACCGACTGGTTCTGACTGAAACCTACACCACAATGTATACCTTCCAACCTCATCCCATTCTTTACCTGTGGCTTCTTAATCTACCACATCATGGACACACAGGACACATGCCCTTTCCGGCTCAGGCTCCTCCTCACGGATGACGTCACAGCAACACCACCTGGCATTCGCTACTCTTCTGTCACAGCCACTGCAAACCTTTCCCCTTAAAGAGACACCTTGCGGTATCTTCAGGCATTCCTTGCAGCTGTATTATGGGTATTAACTGGGCCTATAGCACAAAAAGATTTACTGCTTAATTAATAACTTCACTGTGAGCAATTAAAGGTGTGTTGGAAAGGAGATAATACGCTTTTTTCCCTGCATGAAAGCATCCATTTTTCCTTCAGCGAACAGTTGAATGAATACAGTAATTAAACAAATGTTCGGTTTGGTGTGCTGTAGTCCTGTAGCAACCACATAGAGTCTTCTCACAACTAAAATGTTACTGTTCTTCTTTGCCCCCCCAAAATGCAAAGAAATAAAGGTCGAGGTTTTTTTTGTTCCCACCAGTTTTTCACTACAGTCAATTCCTCTGTTGAATTTTCTTTAACTGTTACTTGTATTTTAAATGCTTTCAATGTTTTGATATTACAGCAGGTTGAATGATATTTTTAACTTTTGTATATTTCTATTTATACGTTTTATTGGTATGTGTTTCAATTCTGTAAATCCGCACCGAGTCCCAGTACTGGGAAAAAGGCGGGATACAACTAAATATCATCCTCATCCCCATCCTGCAACAAGATAATGACTTGGAGCAAAGAGTTCCAAAAGGATCTCCCCTCACTGGGTGAATGGGCCTAAAAACGGCAAATGTGTAAGGCAGTGTAAAGTGATGCAGATTGGGGCAAAAAAAGAAAGAAACAAAATCCCTTCACATATACTCTGACAGGTTCTGAGTTGGCCCAACTGACTAGAAAAAGGATCTTGGGGCCGCAGTTGATAGCTCAGTGAAATCATCGACCACAGTGTGTGTGGAGCCTGCGAAAAAGGTAAAATCCATGCTAGGCATTAGCGGAACGGGATCGAAAATCAAACTGCCAATTCCGTAGCGCCTTTATGCAAGTCTATGGTGCGGCCGCATTGGTTGTACTGCGTAGGGTTCTGGTCGCTGCATCTCAAAAAGTAGAATGCAGAGGTGGTGGTGGGGAAATGCAAGGAATGGTCAACCAAGAAGATCAGAGAAACACCCCTACGAGGAAAGGTTGCCGTGTTCGGTGTGTTTTGCTTTAGGGAGGAAAACGTCATGTACGAGTGCAGGGGATATGGATGAGATTGATAAAATTATGCGTGATGTGGAGGAAATGGGGAGGGAGATGCTTTTCTCTGGCTCTTGTAATGCTGGAACCTGAGGTCATTCTTGCAGGATAAGGCTACCAACGGTGGTTATATTCTAGGCCTCAGAATCAGAGGAACAGCTGCAGAAGAGGGCTCTTGCCTTCATGTCCTTCTTGCAGGCTTCCTGGAGGCATCTGGTTGGAGATCAGGATGCTGAACTAGATAGTCCTGCGGTCAGATCCAGCATGGCTCCTCTTCTGTTCTTATGTGTCTTGGTTTACAGCCACTCTCCACTTCTCCCCCTTGATGAGCATCAGGGAGGAAGTCCACTAGACCAAAAGACCCAACCCTAATCTCCATGTCTCCAGTGGTGCAGTGGAACCAGGGATCACTGGGAGGAAACGCAGACACTTTATTTGTATTAGGCAGGACACAGACATCCGATGACATACACCCCACCTCAACTTTAAGAATGTAAGAACATGAGAAGAGTCATGCTGGATCAGACCAAGGGTCCATCTAGCCCAACACTTTTTCACAGTGGCCAACCAGTTGTTGACCAGGAATCCACAAGCAGGACACAGGTGCAACAACACCTTCCTGCTCATGTTCCCCAGCAACTGGTGTACATAGGCTTACTGCCTCTGATACTGGAGGTAGCACTCCAGTATCAGAGGACTAGTAGCCATTGACAGTCTTCTCCTCCAGGAATTTGCCTCATCCCCTTTTTTAAAGCCATCCAAGCGGGTGGTCATCACTACATCTTGCGGGAATGAATTCCATACTTCAACTATATTTTCTCTCTCTCATCCTACAAACCCGTAGCAGCAAATTGATCTCCTCTCTCTAAGCCCCTAAATCCATCTGCAATATGAACTAACCCCAAACAGCAGCTCCGGCTGTGAACCAGTTGATTTTGACATCGTGGGAGAAAAGACAATGGATTGTGGGGTGGGATGGCGAAGATTGACCTCAAGACATCGCTACTGCCCCCGACACCAGCCGCAACAGTCATATGGCTGCTCCGCTGCCAGCCGCCTGCATTTGGAACACTGCTGCACATATATGTACCAATTTTAGAGAACAGGCATCACCGTCCTTTCTTTCTCTCCGCCCCCTCCCCCCGCAAACACCTTGGGAACAAAACACATTTTCTCCGCCCACCTCTATTTCATTATTGCTTCACTTTCCTAAAAGCCAAGAAAGCAAAACCCAGCATTCATAAAACAGAGACAATGTAACCACAGGGAATTATCGTTCAAAAGCGGAGTCAATGCAGACCGTGTCTGAGAAATTTGCATTTGTTCTTTAGTTAGGAAAAAGGTACGGGTCAAAAGGGTTTCCAAGAAGGGGCAGCCTCTGGCTCCTGACTGAAAACAGACAGGGCTCCTGACTGAAAACCAGTTTGCGCATATTTCTGATGGTGAGCATGGCACATTCTGTGTGGTTACCAAAGGAAAATGCACCCACTTCATGACCTAAGCCAGCCTTCACCAATGCACTGCACCCTTCAAATGCTTTGTACTACAACTCCCATCATCCCAAACATTTCCCATGTTGGCTGGGGCAGATGGGAGCTGAGTTCCAAAACATCTGGGGGGCACCAGTTCAGGGAAGGATGACTTAAGCTGCCAATGTGTGGCTAAGTCAGGTGTCCCTAACCTTTTTGGGTCAGTGGCCACATCTGGCATTTTGTGAGACTGTTGTGAGTGCTCTCACAAAATGGCTGCAAGGGGGGTGAGGGAATTTCGCCAGGTGCTGCGTGCATACAAATTACACCTGCTAAAGTTCCCTTTTCAATACGACTGTTAAAGATATGGGAGCCCTGTCCTCCTTTTCAGAGGGTCACCCTACCCTTGGTGCCCATGAATATCACACTGGAAACGCCAGGGTTCGATTCTCACCAGGTGGCAGGATGCAGAAAACCAGCCCACCGTGGATGCAGCCAAAGCGAAGGAGCGGTCATACTTGCAGCGCTGAGCTAAGGCTGGGGTGAGGCACGTTCAAATGCCCACTGTTACCCTCTCCCAGTCCAAACAACCTCACAGGGTTATAGTGAGTATAAAATGGAGGGGGAGGGACACAATCCCACTGAACTCCTTGAAAGTAGGGTGGGGTTAAAAGAACATGATAAATATATAACATGAGGCGGAATACTCCACTGCTAGGACTTTTTACTGCTGTCAAGCTGAGTCTCCGGAATGAACCCCCTGTGAAAGTCACGATCCGCTCTTCCCTGATGCCCTTTCAAAAGGGCACCTATTCCAGGTGGCTTCTAAGGTTGACATAAATGCAAGCCCAGCCTGAGGGGGAGGGTGGATTTTCTGGGTGGCGGGTCTGCTGAATTTCATTTATTCCAGCAGGTTTTCAGCCTTTGTCATTTGCTTTGTGTTTGATTGTGTTTTTCCACAACTTCATTGCAGTTTACACAAGCTGCTCTTGAAGCACGGGAAGGAAGGGGCACACAAGTTGACTTATTTAGGATAATCCGGGGCTGATGGGAGGATTGGAACCGGGTATGAGAGAGAAGACACACAGAAGAGACTTTCGCCCAGGACAACCTTCAGAAGCTCATCTGCTAGACGGGAGATTACACGTGTCACTTTGGGCAGGGGGTTGGACTTGATGGCCTTATAGGCCCCTTCCAACTCTACTACTCTATGATTCTGTGAACAATGCAATGGAATTATATAAAACAATTCGGGAGGAAATGTAACAAACCCTTTTAGGATTAACTTAACTCCCAAGATGGGAGAGAGAACCATGCAGCTCTAAAGCTACCAAAAAGGGAGAGCCACTCCCCAGTCTTCTGATGTGCAGCTCATTGCACGCATTGCCTGGGTTCAGACAACAGAATAACTCACCCTCAAGGGTTGAGTGTGGGTTGCCGTTGAAACATGGGTTGTCATTGTAACGTGGGTTATTGTATGGTCTGAACCCAGCCACGCTAACAAATCATGTGTTGTTTTTTTAACCATGAACAACCCATGAAGCGAACCCATGGGTTGTTGAGGGTTGTGAACCGTGGGTTGTTCATGTGGGAGGAATTTTTGGGACAGCACTATTAAAACTCCCAGGTCTTTTTTTTTTTACATATCATGCTGTCAAAGTGCCAACCGCCCAGCTTTTGTGCATCTAACTTCACCTTACCTAAATGCAGAAGTTTACACTGATCTCCGTTAAATTTCATTTTGTTAGGTGACCTTCCTGTCACAATCACCCTGGCTCCTGCTTCTGTCTTCTAAGGGATTAAACCTCCCTCCCAATTTGCCATCAGCTGCAAGATAGATGAGCATCCCCCTCCATCCCCTGTCCAAGTCATCTGCAACACCTTTGCAAAGAGCCCTTCCTGATCCCATCTATCGCAACGGGATTGAGCCCTGGCCAACGGCCCCAATCAACAGGGACACATTAGCGTGTGAACAAAATGAAGCCTGTGTCGAGGCTGGGTAAACAAACACGACACCGCTTGTGACCTAATCAAAGTTTAATGAGGAGATGCGGTTAATTTACCCTCGACATGGGCAGCTTCCAGAAAGCACTGACGTCAGAAACCAAGGGAAATCAGCCAGTATACAGGAGAGCCTGGGTGGGGGTGGAGATAGAAAGTCTTTTGACTGACAACTGTTCGACAGCATGCCTGATTGGGAGAACTCGGGGTGTCAGGACTTATGGTATCAAACATTTAAAGAAAAACAGGAAGATGAAACAACAGCAATGGAGGACACAGCAACAAACGTTTCTCCAACGGCTAATTTTGTCAGCCATATCCTAATTCCGTCCGCTATATTCCGATGCGTAAAAGGCCTGGAAGCGACGAACACGGGGCGTGTGCTCGAAAGAGGGAGGGAAAGGCGTGCAGGCGTGTGCCACGGGGGTCTTATTAGAAACATTTCCCGACAGCCTGAAGAGTAAATTGAAGACGGGACGTTAATTTGAATGCACGTCAAGTCACGGACACAATGGTCCCATCCCTCGCTTCTCCTGCCAAACAACCTTCTGAACATCTCCATTACCCAATCACACTGAACGCTTCCTTCAGGTTTTGGCACGCACGCTCGAATTACTTCTGCGCCACATGGTGTCAACGTGCATCAGCGTCTGCGGCGGTGAACACACAAGGTGAAGGAACACAGTTTTCGTCGGATTGGAGGGGGAAAAAACATGCAATGGCTTTGTGATCCCAGAGAGAGAAAGAGGGGCCATCCCTTTGTTATGGCGGGGGAGTCACTTGCAGCAGATGCCAAATGCACGCAGACCTTTAAGGCAGACTCGGGACCCTTTAGATGTGTCACACTGCAAACCCCCATAATTCCCAGCCAGCATGTGAAGCACCCTGAATAGCTCTTTTAGAAGAGGGGATTCACCGCCCTACTGACATCAAGAGTCACCAGCCCCCACTGGATGGGGGAGTGGGGAGGGAGCTGACTTGATGGTGAAGGCAAAGTGTCTACATATTCAGAGTCCCAAGATGGAGAGGAGAACTCTATGGACATTCAGGTTAGCCAAATAACCGCAAGCCGTGCTGTCGCACACAACACTTCAAGCCACTGTTAGAGCTGCTAACGCTGCTGCAGACGGTCCGACTGTGGTTAGCAAGTGAGCAGGGTTGAGCAAAATGCATCGCACAAGACACTTTAAACCCTGCCGCTTAACCAAAAGCCTTAACCAGCAGGGCTTAATGTGTCTTCTGAACAAGCCCGATATTTCTTCCAATCAACATGGCTCTCTTTCTTTTTGCTCGCTAAAGCTCAGAGAAAGAGAGTCATACTATGGCAGATCACAATCTACCAACAGACCTCTGGGTGATCTGCAGTAGATCACAAAAACGGTTTCTGACTCCCACTGTCTAACAACAGCAACCACTCAAACCTTTCTCCCCGCAGCACCCTAAATTTGGTTGCCGAAAAAGGAAAAAAACCTCCTGCCTTAAACTCTGGAGAGCTGCTGCTGCTGCCAGCCAGTGTTGATAGCACTGGCCTAGATGGACCAAGGTTCTGGCTCAGTAGAAGGCAGCATCTGATGTTCCTAGGTAATTCTTAGCTGATGTATACCTGCCCGAGCCACTGTTTTGCACTTGCAAAACAGTGGATCTCAGGATGTTCCTTGGTGGATCTCAGAGTTCAAGTAAAACAACAACAATGCTAAAATAGATCCTGCAAGCCTGACGTCTCCCCAACTCTACCCTATGTTGTGAGTCAGTTAAGGGATAAGCCAGTAAAGAGGAACAGCTGAGCTTGGAAGTGTTGGGGGAGTGGTGCTTCACGAAAGCAGGCAGGGACCAGCTGAACTCCGATGCAGCTGACGGCGACTGCTAATCACTCCACTCCCCATAAAAGTCTGGCCAGTGCTCAGTAAGGTTGCTGGAAGCAACTCTCATACCTGGTGCCTTGCGTTTCCCAGCTTCATGTTTTGTGCCTGGACTTGTTCTGATCTTTGGACCATATCCTGACCATTCTTCAGTGCTTCCCTGCAACCTTGTTATTGCCTGGATGTATCCTGAACCTTTGGACCGGACGTCTGACGACTCTTCAATGTTTAGTGATTTCAGTATTGTTACAATTCGGCTCGGACTGTTTCGTCAGACGCTGTTATCTGAATTCTTGAGTGACACCCTTTATTTATGACACCCTAAGAGAAGAACTCTCTTCTCTTCTCCCAGGCATTTAACAGCATATGTTGAGCTTTTTAAACTGACCCCTGGACAGTTTTAAATGGTATGTCATTTATTTTTAGGCTTTTATGGTTTGAAATTTTGTATATTGTTTTTTAAATGTTCAGTGTTTTTAATTTTTGTAAACCACCCAGGGGGCTTCGGCTATGGGGTGGTATATAAATACAATAAATAAATAAATAAATAAATAAAGATGAATGATAGAGCGTAAGCAAAAGAGGTTCAAGTTGGGAATCGGTGATCCAGCTCATCTAGAGAAAGCCACTCTACTCAAATCTTTCGTTCTCCCCTCATGATAAAATGTTAGCGTTCTTAAAAAAGATATCCAAAAACAAAAAGCCCCAACAATCCACTATGCCCAGCACAGCCAAACCTAATGAGGAGAGATTAGAAACAAGATAACAGGAAAAACAAATTGATTGCGATACCTTAAACTTTTCCGCCCACTCTGTTATGGAAGGCTTGCAGATAAAAACGCCCGAGCAAATCAGCAGGGGATGGCAAGAGGAGGAAATAAAAAAGAGCCAGAGAGTGTAGTCTTTATTTTTTTAAAAGTGTGTGTAAAATGCTTATGTTGGTAAGACTTTTCTAATGCGTTCCTTGTCGTGAATCTTGAATGCAAAAGTAATTTGGGCCTGCAATTCCGCCTCCGCAACTTTGTGTTAATACTCTGAGCTTCGCTTCAAATAAAATGAAATTGAAATTAAAAAAAAAAAAGTAAGTTAGCCACAAGAACATTTGGGATTAGAATTGAATGGACAGGAAGGGAAAGGGTTTACATGGAATAGGGCAGGGAGGGTGGAGGTTCTGCAGAGAAAAGATATGATTTATGTGAACCTCAGACCTGTGGGGCAAATCCAGCCTGCTTGGAATCCCAATTGGGCCCTCTGGGGCTCTCCAGAAGGTGCCCAGGACAGCTTCTCAAACTGCCAAATTTGTCCATGGCCCTGCCCTTTGGTGGGAGTACAACTGATTTATGTACGGCTATGTCTTGAGAAAAACAACTATATATATATATATATCCATCCTGAGACTTCATAAGAACACAAAAAGAGCCCTACTACATCAGACCTAAAGTCCATCTAGTCCAGCACTCTGTTCACACAGTGGGCAACCAGCTGTCAACCAGGGACCCACAAGCAGGACACAGCACAACAGCACCCTCCCACCCATGTTCCCCAGCAACTGGTGTATACAGGCTTACTGCCTGTGATACTGGAGGTAGCATATAGCCATCAGGACTAGTTGTCATCGATAGCCTTCTTCTCCAGGAATTTATCCAACCCCCTTTTAAAGCCATCCAAAATGGTGGCCATCACTACATCTTGTGGTAGCAAATGCTATAGTTTTACTATGTGCTGTGTGAAGAAGTCCTTCCTTTGATCTGTCCTGAATCTCCCATCAATCAGCTTCATGGGATGACTCCATTGGGTTCTAGTATTATGAGAGCGGGAGAAAAATGTCTCCCTGACCACATTCTTCACACCATTAGTAATCTGGTACACCTCTACCATGTCTCCTTTCCCCCAAGCAAAACAATCCCAGCTGTTGTAACCTTCCCTCATAGGGGAGACGCTCCAGACCCTGGGTCATTTCAGTTGTCCTCTCCGGCACTTTTTCCAGCTCTACAATGTATTTGTTTAGGTGTCTGGACATTGTCTCCTCATTCCATTGGATCATTTTGGATGTTCTCCTGTTTTGTTTTATCCTGGACTACAGCTCCCAGTCAGCAGTGGCCATGCAGGCTGGAGATAATGGGGGTTGTAGTCCAAGAAGTCGGGGGGAGAGGTGAAGGTTGGAAAAGGCGGGGGGAGTTTTGGGACTCTGGCTCCATCCTGCTGCTTGTACCTGAATGGAATCCTCTTGGTTCTGGTAGCCTTCGCAATGAGGCGTTCACAATGCCCACACATCCCATTATCCCATCACGTTCAGCTCGTTAACATTCTTTTTAATACACTCGAAATATCCATTTAATTACTTGCGTCCCCATCAAAACTGTAATGTTAGCCTGTTGGTGTTAATGAGAAAAACGCTGGATGTTTCTTCATTATGGCTGACCTTATACATTCTTCGTCTTTTCCCCCCAGCTGATTCCAGATGGTGTCAAAGTCTACATTTTTAGATTGGTATTGGGCTTGACCGAGAATAATTACACCTCCCTCCCAATTCTGCAATTAAATCATCCATTTTCTTTAAGGGATGCAAGTTTTCTTGCTCTATTACATCTGGCTTAATTATTACGCCTCGCTCGGCTTTTGCAATTTTGCAAGAAAATTCTCCTTTTCAAAGAGAGCCGCTCTTGTCACCTGGAAATGAAGTTTCGCTCTTTCCCTGGGATCTTTTGTAAGTTTTGTTACTGACTTAATCGCTCGCTAAAATTAGCAGGGTAAAACTATTGTTTTGACAGGCCCAATGCTGAGGAACGGGTTAGTAAATCACGAACTCAAGATGCACCGTGTCCTCTGTTCCCACCCTACCCAGCAGCTGATTAGTGATTCACCATCTTCCCCCCCCCCCTTTCTGGCCTTGTTGTATTCTGTCGAAAGCTGCATTGAGACACTCCAGACTCCTCCATATAATGAAATAAAAATGTCATGTTTGAGATTCTTCTGCACTTCAGTAAAAAAGAAAAGGGAGGAGGAAAAAAATTAAAACCCAGAGCAAAGAAGGAAAAAAGATACACCCAGCCAGCAAGGCTCCCACCATTTGCTGCTAGCTGTTCACAATGTTTACGCAGAGATCCGAAGCAGAAGATCAGGGGGCGAGCCACACGTACCACCAGGAGGATTCTGCAAGGACCACGAAGGAAATTCAGCTGCCTTTGACAAATAAACGTATTGAGGATTTCCTCCAAAAAGCCAGGAAACCAGCATATGTGTTGGACACTGGGCCTGACCTCTAAATGGGTTGGAAATAACATTGGAGTCAGTGTCATCGGAGTGAGAATGGAATACCAGAGGCAGCTAAGCTGTCTTCTTCTAACAAGAGCAGATGGTGAAGGCCCCCAGCCCATCCAGGTAATTTATTTAATAAGGACTTGGAGAAAAGTGACTCTTCGGGAGACCTCTAAAAGGTGACCGTGTGCCTACAGCGTGTTTCATGAAGCACTTAAGGATATCATAATAGCAGCTGAAAGAGCATGGAACTCTGGGGTGTTCTGGGTAGGCCTGGGTGCCCGAGACACATGGTTTGGACTGTAGGCCCCTTACAGAACTCCGGATGATATCATCAGAGTGATGGGGGCGGAGCTGTAGAGGCAGCTGTCCTAGATGAGTTGGGACCCAGGAACCGGGTGTTGATGCAGGAGGTCAAAGTCAAGGGATACGCTGGGACTCAGAACGAAGGCATCAATCGGGCGTCGGAGCCAAGGGCAAAGTGGGAATGAGTCCTGAAGCTGAATCCTGGCAAGACAGAAGCTCCGTAAATGAGTGAGTGGTTCCCAAGTCCGAGAGATAGGCTCCTTGCCTGTTCTGGATGGGGTTGCCGTCCCCCTGAAAGACCAGGTTCATAGTTTGGTGGTACTCCTAGATCCATCACTGTCACTGTCACGGCGGCTCGGAGTGCCTTTTACCAGCTTCTCCTAGTTCACCAGCTACGGCTTCTCCTGGACAGGGATAGCTTGGCCAGGATGGTGCAGGCATTAGTAACCTCGAGGCTGGATTGCTGCAATGCGCTCTATGTGGGACTGCCCTTAAAGCTGCTCCGGAAGCTGGAGCTAGTGCAGAAGCTGCCCCTTTTCAGCATAGAACTCCTGCCTAATTGCTACCGGGCCAGGTTTAAGGTTGTAGCACAAGTGTACAAAGCCAAAACAACTTGGGATCGGGATACCTGAGAGAGCACCTTCTCCCTTACCAACCTGCCTGGTCACTGAGGGCATCAGAGGGCATGTTCCTATGGTCTGATTGGAGTCCACCAGGAGAAAAGCCTTCAGTGTGGTGGCCCCCTTCCTATGGAATTCCCTGCCTCTGGAGGTCAGGCAGGCACCAATGTTGTATTGCTTCCGGCGCCTCCTTAAAACAGCTCTTTTCCGGGAAGCATCCCTCAACTGACCAGCCACTGTCTAAATGTCCTACAACTTTATTTTAATATGTTCAAGGAACTCTACTGTGCCTTTATTGTGTTTTTAATATGTTGTCATAAGCCGCCCTGGTAACATTACTGCCCCGGTAATGTTATTTTGATCATAAATAAATAGTGGTCCCAGCAGCAAACCAGAAAAGGGGATTCCACAACCAATTTTAGCCCTTCCATTCTACCATCTAATGGAGATCATGAATATGAAATATTAGTGGATGCAATTATACTTTACAGGAAATGACTGAGCATTTAGCAATTGCAACCAACCAAGCAAAGACTTCAGAACGTTAGAAAGTTGAGTGCGGATGTCTCCAGTTCCCACAGTCCCCAATGGCCAGGCTTGCCGGGGATTATGGGACTTGTAGCCCGATGTGTGTGGAAACGACCAGCTTGGGGACGGCTGCCTTCGCATGACGTGAGAGTCAATACGCAGCCAGGGTCCTCTGCACCGGAAATATTTCTTTTTAATCGAAAGCGGAAGAAGGAGCCTGAAAAGCAGATCTATTTAGGACACCACGGTTTCCCCCACAATGCTTCATCAAGGAACCTTTTCGAGATGCTGCAGCCATCTCCCAGGGCTGGAACAAAGCCAGCAAACCGCTAACAATAACACTAAAAGCAAGAGCTGGGAAAGCCAATTTTAAAGATGAAGGATGTCATAAAAGTGCACTTATTTAATAAACCTCACCGAGGGCTGCATCAGGAGTCACCAGCTGCCTGCCGTTTACCGACAGACTGCGCCACAAAACCAATAAAAAAAAAGGGAAGTGGAGGGAGAGGAGAAGCGAGATCAGTTATTACTAATTACTTGTTTTCAAAATGAACATGCAGCAACATATAATTCTCACGTTGGCCCTCAGCATGTGCGGTGCTCTGTCCTTTCACCTCTCCTCTCCTCCCAGAATGCACCTTTAATGAGTTTTTGTGGTTCCAAGATTCGGCCACACAGGGGGAAAAGCAGAAAGAGCCAGGTGGGAAAAAAACGGAAAGGAAAGAAAAAAATCCTCTTGGAAATTAAAGCCAAAACTACCCTATTTGGAAACCAGCCAAGAACTGTAGCAGATCAAAGTACGTATTATTGCTCCACCTAGGGTTGCCATACGTCCCGGAAAACCAGGAATGTCACGGATTCCAGACAATTCCAAAATGTCCCATCCGGTCAGCCAAGAATCCCGGATTCCCAGTCCAGCAGGCTGGAGAAATTCCAACCTCCAAAATGGCACCTTGAGCTTGTTCAGCGGAGCGGCAACAGCAGAGAAAAAGACCGTCAATTTGGAGCCTTTTCCAGAGCGCCGCCGCTCCTCCACAGGCTCAGCTGAGTCACTCACTGTGACTCACCTTATTGTGCCTGCGGCTGCACAGAAACAAAAGAACAGCAGGGAAAGGCGCACATGCGCTTCTCAGGCTGCCTGAGTTTGTGAGTTTGCCTGGTTGCGGTCAGAGCTTTGGAGTAAGCGCCGGGCAGAGATGCTGGGTTTGTGGGAGAAGAAAGAGAGATTTTGGGGGGGGGGAGAGTGAGGGGGGAAGGAGAGGAAAGGAGGGAGGGGAGAAAGAAAAGAAAAGTCCCTCCCCAAAAAAATCTCCCTTCAAAAATCCACCTCCTTAGATTTGGGGTGCAAGCCTCAAATCTGTTACTTGGAAGTAAGTTGCAGTGAATGTACGATGTCTGGTTTTACAATTGTTGATGTTTTAATTTAAAGTTGCGCTTTGCAAAAATGTGAAGTAGCTTTCCTGTTATGTACGAGGAAAAATATTTCTCAGTTAAAAAGAAGGAAAACAAAAGCATTGCTTTGCAACAAAACACGAAAGCAAACTTTCATTTTAACTGAATAAAATACAGTAAAGGAGATTTTCATTTGGATTTTTAAAACAAAAAAATATACACATAACAGCATGATCCAGCTACTATTAAACACTTTTAGCTACCTAAACGTGCATATTTAATTAGAAGTAATTTCCACAGAACTCACTGGGATTGACTTCTGGGTAGACACCCAGTGAGTCCCACTGTCTGTAGTGGGGCTTGCTTTCAGGACAGGTGAATGTGCTGGGCTGCTCAGACATAAGTCCCACTGTGGTTCAATGGGTCTTACTCCCAGGTGAGCATGCATGGAATTGCAGCCTTAAAAATGCTTAACTTTGGTTGGATCATGCCTTAAATTTAATTTGGTGTGTGTGTGTGTGTGTGTGAGAGAGAGAGAGAGAGAGAGAGAGAGTGTGGCCTTTTAAATATGTATAGGAAAATCAACATTATTGCTGTTGTCGTTATTTACAATTCATTTTGATCTCTTCAGTTAATGGCGCCAAACAGTACATATTCTGCTAGAGCCACCACTTGAACACAAAGTAGATGGCTGCTTTGGGGTTAAAAGATATCTTTTAATACTAATATCCTGAATATCCTATGGTAATGACTTGGGCGACTGGGGTGAGAGTAAGTCTCCCTATTGAATTCTCCTCTAGCTTTTGAGAAACTAATGGAGAAATGTAATTTAGTGTCATTTTTTTTTTGTTTGATTGATTGCTTAAACTGTTCTTCGCCTATTATTTATTGGCAGATGTTTAAATACTTTAGGCTGCAATTCTATACATACTTACCTGGGAAGAAGTCCTATTTAACGCAATAGGATTTATTTCTGAGTAGACACACATGGGATTGCCGCTGTTAGATCGCTTTCTTTCTTTCCCTAGACCTTCACATATTGCTCAGTTTTTTTAAAAAAAAATCCTAGCCAAAATAATAATAATTTGTCCCGGTTTTGTAGATTCAGAATACGGCAACCCTAGCTCTACCAAAACAGAGCATACTGTCCAGGAGGTGGGGAAGCCCCCCTTTTGTTTACAGATCCCGTTGTGCTTGAAATCCGGCTGCAATTCTTAATCTCGTTTGATGGAACATTGTCCACTTTCTTAGCATGATAGCCAATGTAGGGGGGAGGGAGTTTGCAGCCAGGTACCTCTCTACACATCCTTGTTGTGGGCCCATGCTGCCTCCATCCCTTCTTTCCTGGGCATTCTGCTTCCCTCAGTCTGTGGTCTCTTCTGCCTCTTCCCCACACCTATGGGTTTCCCTGCCCCACAGGTTGATATTACCTCTTGCTCTTCTGCTTCTTTTCTCATCTCCTGACCCCCATGACATCACTCATTAGCTGTCTGGCTGCTAGCCCTTCCATCCACTGATGATTGGCTAGGCTGCTGTGATGTCACAGCAGGGCAGGACAGCAAAGGAGATGAAAGCTCCAGAGAGACACCACAATACTTTAACTATATACTAACGAGGTGATCTTCTGCCTCTGTCTTCTGGCTTTTTTCTTTCACTCCACAGCAGCTTTTGTTCTTTCTCTTAGAGAATCTGAGAATAGCTCGTCAGGGTTCCCACAGAAATCCAGAAAGCACTGCCACGGTTCGCAAGAGGACTCCTTGAAACATGCAGGGGAGGCCTTGAATGGATTCGGAATTGTCAGGTGGGGTCTTGCACGTTCAAAATAACGTCGCCATTTGTGGCTGAAAGGAACAGAAATTACATTTGAAATTCAGGGAGGAAAAACCTCTCTTATCCTCAGAAAAGCTTTGAAAAAGACTCCTGCGTTGTGGCACAACAGAAGCAGGTCCTTCCAATCAAGAGTTCTGATTTGCTTTCAAGTAGTCTTCTCACATTTCTGGGGTGAGAACCGCAGAAAGAATGCAGCAAACAGAGACCCAACCCAAGGTGAGTTGGACTCTAGATGAGCTGGATTACAACTCCCATCCTTCCCAGCCATGATGGGTGGGGATGATTGGCATAGTAGTCCAGCATCTTTGGAGGGCACCAGTTTGAGGTATCCTGTATTTGTATGTGTGGGTCAGTTGGCCAAGGGATGGTGGGAAGAGAAATGTCAGGTCAAGATGAGGTTTTTTTTTAATTCAAGTCGAAAGAAATCTTGGAAATTTGGCAAAGCTTTCTCGTGAACTCCGATATCAATCGGGGCCTGGACACTTTGAAGTGTGTATGCCAGATCTAGAATTCCAATGTCTCCTTTTGATCTCATTAATGAGGGGAACTGTCTGGCACCTGAAAAACGGGGGAGGGGGGCATCTTAACCAAATGGGCTGTTTTAAAAGCTATGTTGTTAAAGTGAGCCTTATGCATTTATGTTCCTTGATGCCAATATATATAGAGATATAGAGATATATTATCCGAAAAAGGAGGAGTGCTTCAACAAGTCAATGCAATCTGAATCGGGAGCAGACCCACTGAAATAAAAGAAAACAGGAGGACTACGAAAAGTAGAAATCTGCCTGCCAGGTCAAGAGAAATCACAGTTCTGAACAACAGCTCTACTGATATATATTTCCCTTCCCCAAACCGGAACCTCCAGATTGTGTTGGATTGCAACTCTCTCAATCCCAGCCAGCATGGCCAATTGCCCAGGGTGATGGGACCTGTAGCACAAACATCTGGAGGGCACAGAAGTTGGGGAAGGAGGGCTTAAACGCTGGCCTGGAAACTAGCGCTGCGTCGAAAATTTCGACCATTCCATTTTCGGCATTTGGTGGGGGGGGGAAACGAAAACTCAGGCGAAAGAGGCTGGCAGAGGTGAGAATTTCGGAGAATGTTCTTCTTGGGGAAAGGGTTTCCACATACCTTTTTAAATGTAGCCAGTTGTTGAGGGGTCTTTCTTTCTTTTTGTTTTTTAAAGACACCCCTGGCATTTTCAGGAGCCCAGGAGTCCTTCCTGAATGCTTATTGGAGAGGGAGAAGTCACATGGTCTCCAATAGGCACTCACGAAGACCTGCTGGGCCGTTCCAAATGCCGAGGGGAAGGGGGTGTTGTTGTTCCTAAAAAAACTAAAACCTAGGAAGAAGGGCCCTCAGCAACCGGCTACACTTAAAAAAAAGGTATGTGGAAACCCTGTCCCCCTCCCCAAGGAGGAAAAAAACTCAAAAAGTTCCCGAAAATTGGGAGCAGGATTCAGCCTAGCACTACTGGAAACCATCAAGATGTGCTTAAAACCATACTTTAAAGCTTCCCTTTCTTGATACCGAAAAAAATACCAAATCTCGATGGATGGATGGATAAATTGATGAGGGGGAGGGGGAGTACTGAAGACAAGAAATCAATGCAAAAGGAGTGGGTTACGGTAGACATAGCATCCCTCCCATCTTTTGCTGCTGTTATTTTTTAAAAAAACAAAGAAATCGATGTGCTTTTCTCTTGTCAAAGAAATGCCACTAAATAAAGACAAGGGGAGGGTGACCATCTGGAAGTGATGCAAGGCAGGAAAAGGGTATTCCCCCCCCCCAAAGGACAGAGAGAAGGAGAAAGATAGAGGGAACAAACAAACAAACCTTTGCAAGAATTGAAACAAACAAGGAAAAACAAAAAGTAACAAATCAGCTTGACGCAAGTCAACACCACAAGTTCATTAAGCAAAACAGAGAGCAGGGATTAAAGGAGACACATCAGCGATTCGTGACCTTCCTGGAAAATGGAACGGCGAAGATGCCGAAAGCAAACGGAAGCTGCTGTTAGCAAGACAGTCACATGTGGAAATAAACCAGCTACCCTTTATGAAACCCAACACCAAGATCTTGCAGGACAGCAGAAGAGGAGACCTAGCATGTCTCCCCTGGCATTATAAGCGCCCCCTGGGACACATAAAATCCAAGGAAGCGTCCATTTCTGCAGACCACTTTAACAGCTGTCTGTGGGAGGCATCCCAAATGAACAGTTCCTTAATTAACTGCTCTGTAATTAATTAAGGACAGCTCTCAACTGTAACAAAAATGATTTCCCTCATTCTAAATGAATAAATATAAAAGATTCAGGCTACTGTACAAAGGACCTTGGGAAGCTGTTTGCTGAAATTTGTATGGTCAATGAGTTCCAACTCTTCCTTATTTGGGGGAGGGTGATTCATCCCTTATTTGATGCTTAATTCATCCTGTAGGGCCCAGAATTACTTGAAAAAGACCCTTGATTTCCAAGATCCGACAGCCATGGGACTTACCTCCCACTCCCTTGGCCAAGGGAGTCTCTGACTTGCCCCAGCAATTGCTCAACCATCCATGGGGAAAGCCCCCTCTTACTTGGAGAATGAGTCCTTCTAATCAGGAATTCAATGCATCCTAGAGCGAGCCGAACCTCATGTTTCCTTGGGTAAGCATGTCGCAGTGATTGGGGACGGGGTCTATGCAAACCAGAGATGGAAAGGCCTTCCCTATCAAAGGAACATCCATCCCATCCCATGTTGCAGCTGGACAAATCAAGCAAGAAGACTCAACGGCCCATGCTGATATTGTTGAAAACCGCCCAGAGAGCTACAGCGATGGGGCAGTGTAGAAATGAAATAAATAATAAGTGATTATATCCAATTGATCCACTTTTTCTAGTGTGCCAGGAATGGAATGTGTGTGTGTGTGTATGCAGACACATGCACGCAAGGGGTTCCAGGTGTGCCAAATGCATCCCAATTTCCATTCAAAGCCTCCGTGGCCGCCTGCCCTTCAGCCGCCAGCTGCCCTTGCTGCCAATCCTGAAGCCATGGGAACTTCTGCTCCGGATCCTGTCGTGTTCCTCCTGAGGACATGCCAGGAGATGGGACCATCTGCTTCGCTCTGCAATCATCCATCATCGGGACAGATCACCGTTCCCAAAGAAAGCCGACTTCCCCCAGAGCCGGCATGCAGACTTAAACCTTAAAAATCCACATCGTTCAGGACTGGGGAAATAGTTCGAATTCCTAGGGGCCCACGACCATTCCTCCCCCCCACCAACCTCCACCACCACCAGGAGCAAGCCGGAGTGCCATTTTTTTTGTTGCGGCTGTTGCCTGCGCAGCGCAAAGCGGAGTAAATACTTCAAATTCCTCAGCTTCGGCATCACATTTCAAACCACTAAGACACCAACTGCCTGAGATCATACATATTCATCATCCCTGTGTATAAGCACCCTTAAATGCATCAAGGTAGTTTTGCCAGTATAAAAGGGACCCCCCTCCACCATCCAGCCTTTCCCAATGAAACAGGAGAACAGCTGGAGCCATTAATTCAGTCGCACTTTAACAATTTCTGGAAAAAAAGGAGAGAGGGAGAGAGAGAGATTGAGGAGAGGTGGAAGTCTTTTTAGTTATATAATGGTGTAATTTACTAATTTATGTAAAATGGTTGTTGTTGCCTTTGGAAATTTTACCCACAATTATTTTTCAGCTGTACAGTCTCTCAAGCCTCCCTCTTTTTCACACACACAAACACACATTCTAGCCATCTGAGTGTGGTTTCAAAGGGGCTCCCTTAAAACTAGCTTTCCCTGACCTGATGGGTTTATAGCTGGTTTGGGGATTATGGGAGTTGCAGTATAGGGTGACCCTATGGAAAGGAGGACAGGGCTCCTGTATCTTTAACAGTTGTATAGAAAAGGGAATTTCAGCAGGTGTCATTTGTACACATGCAGCATTTGGTGAAATTCCCTCTTCATCACAACAGTTAAAGCTGCAGGAGCCCTGCCCTCTTTTGTACCTGGTCACTCTACCATAGCTCCTGCATCACCCTAGGTTGCGGCTTTCTCCACAGACACACTTATTATTTATTTATTTATTTATTTATTTATTTTATTTCTAACCCGCCTCTCCATCCAGATCGAGGTGGGAAACAACAATAAATATAAATATAAAAATCATAAAATAGATAAACCATTAAAACAGATAAAAACAAACACATTATTAAAAACATCTTAAAATTCAACTGGGTAGGCCTGCCGGAAGAGATCAGTCTTCATGGCTCTGTTAAATTCATGAAGATTGCTAATTTGTCGAATCTCCTCCGGCAGCCCATTCCACAATCTGGGAGCGGCAGAAGAGAAGGTCCTCTGGGTAACACTCGTCAGCCTAGTTCTGGTTGACTGGAGTAAATTCTTCCCAGAGGACCTGAGTGTGCGAGGCGGATTATACAGGAGAAGGCAATCCCGCAGGTAACCTGGACCCAAACCATGTAGGGCTTTAAAGGTAATAACCAACACTTTATACTTCGCCCGGAAACTAATTGGCAGCCAGTGGAGTGATTTTAACATTGGTGTAATGTGGTCACCCCTAGGTGTACTGGTGACCAACCTGGCTGCCATATTTTGAATTAATTGAAGTTTCTGGACTTGGCACAGAGGTAGCCCTATGTACAGCACATTGCAGAAGTCGAGTCTCGAAGTTACCAGCATGTGCACTACCGTCTTTAGGAAGGGGCGCAGCTGGCGTATCAGCCGAAGCTGATAGTAGGCACTCCTGGCCGTCGCATCTATCTAGGCTGTCATTTGGAGCGACGGATCCAGGAGCACCCCCAAGCTGTGAACACAGTCTTTCAGGGGGGGTGTAACCCCATCTAGAACTGGTTGACACACCTCCAAACCCAGGCTGTGGCCTTTGACAGCAAGCACCTCTGCCTTGTCTGGATTCAGCTTCAGTTTGGCTCTTGAGTAGGCTGCTGGTACTCACCCATAGAACTGTATTTAGCCTGAGGACCTCAAATGACTAATCTTTGCTTTGTGGAGAACTCCTTTAATGAAAGGTGATGCATAATCCTTAACAGATTAAGTGCAATCCAAGGTGCTGATGCAGAATTCAAAGGGTGGACTCCTCTTCCAGCTCTTCTCCACCTTGCCCATGTGTTTCGCTGGGATCTCCCCTCAACATTATATAAGTCCCTGCTTTTTATTCTAGACTTGTTAATCTATAAGATCAGTAGAAATTGTCATACTGCTCTAACAGTCAGGAAGTCTTTCCGGCTGGACATCAGGAAAAACTTCCTGACTGTTAGAGCAATATGACAATGGAACCAATGACCTAGGGAGGTGGTGGGCTCTCCCACACTAGAGGCCATCAAGAGGCAGCTGGACAAGCATCTGTCAGGGATGCTTTAAAGTGGATTCCTGCATTGAGCAGGGGGTTGGACCCAATGGCCTTATAGGCCCCTTCCAACTCTACTATTCTATGAAATCTCGCAATGCATATTGAAAATCTCTGCTCCAACTTTTAAAGGCATCCCAGTTAATAGAAGGAGGAGCCCTCCGTCTCTCCCTTTCCCAGTGGAGTTTGTGATCGAAGAGTTGCTACGCCATCTAGGGAATAGCCCCAAGCACCTTGGAGAGCTCCTTTAGAATTCTGGCAGGTTCAGGCTGAAACCCGGAGAAGATTCACCACCCCCCACTGACACTGGCACCATTAGCCTCTGCTGCTACACCCCGACTTTCCACGCAAACAATCAAGGCAGCCTATGGTTTAATCGAGGGCTGTTGAACATCTTACAATTTGGATAAAATCTTGGGGAAGGGGGGAACATTCCAAGGATTGGCAGGGACAAAGACACATAGACCAGGATCAAAAATACAAGCATCTTTTAGCCTATAGCTCTTACTGCCAGTAACTAAGTCTTAAATAGGGTCATTTCATGCTTTTAGAATGGGGAAAAACTGCCTAAAGTCAAGGAAACAAGTGGTGGTCCGGGAAAAGGGGGTGACGTTGGGGCATGGCCCTCTGGGGAAACCTGGAGGGCCAAGATGAGACACAAAGCAGGCCAGATATGCCCCCACACCGGGCTTTAGGTTCTGCCCTCCTGACATATGCAATCAAAGAACATGTAAACTAAAATGGATCACCAGAAAAATCTGGAATTATTTTAAACACACATTGCAATCCATCAAAACAGCAAATGATATAATCACCCACAAATTAAAAATGGATTGTCAACAGCAAAAGTTAAAATTTGAAACACACACACGCACACACATCTCCCACATTCTGTCAAAACAGCAAAAGACATAATCAAGGAACATACAAAAATACACAAACTAAAAATGGATTGCCAACAGCAAACGTTCAATTTATTTTGAACGCAAATAATGCCACAATCCGTCAAGAACTGAAGCAGCCAAAAATTATCTTAAGATGCGGCACCAAATGCGCATTGAAAAGGGGGGGGTGTCTTAGTTGCCCTCTGGAAATCTGAAAAAGCCAAGCAGGGGGAGGGGGGCTGCTTGGAAGAGCTTTCCCAAAGTCTTGGTGCCAAAGCAGAAAAGGCCCTCTCCCCAGCTACCACATTTTTGATGGGGGGGGGACTTAAACAGGTGTTCTCAATCGGGGAAGAGGAGCCCTGTGCATTGGCAGCTGCTGGGGTGTCACAAACAAACAGGCAGCAGTGAGAGGGATGGGAAGACTTTGTACTTACCAAAAGGGAGGGGGGCTGCTACTTGCCCCAAGCAAGCTGCAACTTACCATTGGGAATCCTGTGTGATTGAGGTTCTCAATAGGGTGAAACATCTACAAGCATGTATATGTGTGATTGCCCCTTTTCAAATGTCATGTCGGGGGTGTCAAGGGCAGAGTTTCATATTATCCAGCTTTGATCCTCTCCTCTGATTCAGAAGAGGGATCAGAAAGTGAGGAGGCTTTGTCTAGTAACCCGCCATCTGGTACTCCAGGATCGGCCAGGCCAGAGGATGTAGCTTTATCAGCCTCCTTGGGCTTAGAAAACATCCCTCCAATGCAGTCCTCACTACCTCCATGCTGTAGCAGCCCGCAATGCAGAATTGGACAATGGCCCTTTAAGAAGCAGAGAGCTCTTCTGAGGGGGTGGAGTTAACAATAGGTCCAGACCTGCCAGTCTTCAAAAGACTTCTGCCTGTTGCTGAGACAACTGCTCCTCCTAGGTGAGTTTCAGCCAGCATAGATCTGTCCAGGGTCCTGAATGGCCTGGCCTGTTGGGAGCCTGCAGTCCCTAATCTGATGGTGTCTCACCAACCATGACCTTGCTGTTCCAGACATGATCCAGCTGTTCCAGACACCACCACTGCAGCATCCTAGCCTCTTCTGGGAGCCCCATGCTGAGCTAGCACAGGCAGGACCAGCCCTGCCATTAGCTAGACTGAAGCTGTTGCCTCAGGCAGCAGATGCTGAGAGATGGCAATTGGAGAGAGACCTTACTCTACGCTCCTGAAGTTAACCTGCTGTCTTCGGGCGCAGTGGAGGATGCTGCCTCATAAAAATGGGGGACACTGTTTACCATTGTAAAAGTGACAATGTCCTGGAAGGATTAAATTACAGGTCTACTTCTGTGTAGATTCTGCCACAAAAAGTGCACTGCAGGTGTTAACTGTAATCTGGCAGTCGGTTGACCAAGAGGTAATCACCTTTCCTTTACCAGGGAGTTTGCAAACACACATGAAGTTTCTTCTGCATTGCATTACCTGGGCCAGAATGAAGAAGACAGATTAATGCCGCAGGATTAGCTCCCTCAGCTATATAACTGCCATTGTATCACATCTATAGTATGCCTCCTTCAGAGCCAGATGCCAGACAGGTAATGCAATTTGAATTGCATCCCAGATTCCTTTGGGCATCTGGGCCTGTAATTGGCTCACTAATGATTTTTCAGAGCTCTTTGGCGATGAGGGGAAGGAGCAGACAATTCCATTCTTATTGAAAATATGCAACTATCACGCAACTCTGGATGGATGCAATTTTTAACTGCACAGGAGCTTACAAGATTGGTGTGTGTGTGTGTGTGTGTGAGAGAGAGAGAGAGAGAGAGAGAGAGAGCAACCCAATAGTTAGCAGAGCACTCTTAAATTCAAATTAATGCATGATTAAACATATGCAAGGGCAGAAAGGAAGGTCCTCTGCACATTAAGACCAGTCAGCATAGACAACACTGGGGTAGGTGGACAGATCACCTGACCAGGTATGAAGGCAGCTTCCTATGTTCCTAATAAGAGACACCTCTCAACACAAACCTCACTTGTGGCCCCCACCATGCCTCAGCTTCTTGGCTCAGGCATAAGAGCCAACGGCGAAGTGTGTAAGCGGAGCATCCTCTTTGCAACTCCGAATCTCGTGCTCGGATTTGCTTTTTTCCTCCTCCCTCTGGATCGACTACCCTTTTGTGTCGTGCCTTTTTAGACTGTAAGCCTATAGGCAGAGATGGTCTTATTTTTTTAAATCTTTGTAAGCCATTCTGGGAGTCTTTCTGGTGAAGGGAGGAATAAAAGTGCTATAAATAAATAGGAAAGACATCCCAAGAGAGGATGCTCACAAGGACGGCAGGAGGCTAAGGAGCCCTTTACCTGCATCACAGCTGGAAAGGGAGAAAACTGTTCATGCGGGGAGGAGGCTCTGGGGAAAAGGGCTCCCTGGAAGTTGGGCAAGAAGCCCTCAGGGGTAGTAGCCAATATTAGTCCTGCTTAGAGCAGATCCGTTGAAATGAATGGAACTTAAGTTCATAGAATCATAGAATAGTAGAGTTGGAAGGGGCCTATAAGGCCATCGAGCCCAACCCCCTGCTCAATGCAGGTTAGTCCTTCATTTCAATAGGTCTACTCTAAATTGGACTGACATTAGATACTACCCTTGGAATCCAGACGGAGCGTATTTCTGTTCTAAAGCAAGGACGAACAAAATACCTCCTTTGTTTCGGCTTCTAAGTTTTATTCGGCACACCCAAGCCCTTCTGGCAAATCTACCTGCACGGGTTACTGCAAACATCCCTCCCCTAATCTCCATTTAAAAAAAAAAAAAGGGGGGGGGAGAAATTCCATGTACAGGTGGTATCTCCTACACAGCATGTTAACTTTGCCATTTCCATGTGAAACCACAGCAATCGACATGAGTTAATTTGAGCGGATGCTACATCGAAGGACGGTCTTTATTCTTATAGTTGCTGGAGGAACCAGAATTAATGCAATGGATGGCACACCAAAACCTCATCCATTTGATGTAAATCAATGCACCGCACATTTAAATTGCTCTGCTTTCTTTCAGGAAAGTACATTGAAGTGATTCATTAGGCGCTTTTCTGCCCGCAAGAAACGGAGCAATTCTCTTCGGCACGCTGGAGCATCTCTGGTAGTCAAATTTAAAAAGCAATCAGGTCTACTAATATCTTTCTCTTGCAGCCATTTACATCAGCCGAGAACACGATTCTTGACAATTCCGGTTTAAATGAACGAGGGGCAAATTACCCTCAGCTAATACATGGCAGAATCCGGATCTGCACGGCCAAACTTCACCACCACCTATATTTTATTTATTTAGAAAACCCACACCTTATTCTCCCCAAGTTCAAACAAGATTTGATCATTTAATATAACACACTGCCACGTTCAGAACAGATTGCAAGCTATAAATATGAATCTCCCCTGCAGCTTAGATGTATTTCAGCACCATTGCAAGCAATCATTTATAGCACCATTTTAAAATTTATAATAACCCAGAAAAGCAAAAAGAATGTGGCTTGATGTAGAGAAAAAACTGCTTTAGTCGAGCACTCGAAAGCTTTGCGGGTGCGTAGAAATCACCCGCTCCTAAATAAGGACTGGCACGGATGACAGATTGGATGAAATGAAACATAATGGATAATTCGTGTTAGCTCTGAGCAGCCAGCAAATTCCAGCGATGTATCTCCCTACAAAGCAATGCTTTCACCTGTACGCAGATGCAAACCATTCAGGAGTTTTTCACCACTACCGTCAGGCAGCTGCTTTTAAACGTGTGGCTGAATAGCTCATTTTGCATCCAGAATCCGGATAGGGTGAAAATATGATCCCAGTCCAGCAGGTGTTTAATGTGCTTAAGGGAGGCTGGGGGTGGAAGTGACAAAAGACAGGGCCTTTTCAGTGGTGGCCCCTCCACTGTGGAATGAGCTCCCCGCTCAGGCCCGCCTGGCGCCAACACTGTCATCTTTCCGGCACCTGGTTAAGACTGTCCTCTACTCCCACGCATTTAACGGCACATGATGGGGAACTTCTACCAGCATCTAAACCGGTCTAGTATTCTATTGAAATTGTTTCTAGTTCTCTAAATGGTTTTAAAATTTGTATATTTATATTTTTATGCTGTATTCTAGGCTCTTATGAACTGTTGTAAATTATCAACATCATCACGGGCACAATCCTATGCATGTTGAGACAGAAAAAAACTCCTACATCTCCCAGCATTCCCCAGCCAGCTGGCTGGGGAATGCTGGGAGATGTAGGACTTTTTCTGTCTGACCATATTTGGGATTGCACTCTAAGTCTGACCAACACCTTCAGACTAAACATGCAGCAGTACTTTTCTAAATGAGCCTGTCTCTGCTTTAGGATGACTTTTCCAAAGGTTTATTAAGAGCAGGAGTTGCCATATGTTATCTGAGAATATAGGAATAAATGCAAAGGCCTGCTGGATCAGATCAAGGTCCTATCTTGCCCAGCACTCTGCTCCCACAGTGGCCAATCAGATGCTCATGGGAAGCCCATGAAAGCAGGGCGTGAGGGTAAGAGCACACTCCCGCTCATGGTCTCCAGAAACCAGTATCAAGAGGCACGCTGCCTCCCTTATGGGAGGTAATAGCCATCATGAGCCAGCCGAACACTCAAGGTGATTCCTGGCATTTGGGGTGAGGAAGGAGGATCCCGTATTGTGAGCACAACATCTCCCTGCCACAGAACCATGGGTCTATCTTTCTCCTGCCTCATGGTTTTCATAGAATCATAGAAAAATAGAGTTGGAAAGGGCCTATAAGGCCATTGAGTCCAACCCCCTGCTCAATGCAGGAATCCACCTGAAAGCATCTCTGACAGATGGCTGTCCAGCTGCGCTCTTGGAGGCCTCTAGTGTGAGAGAGCCCACCACCTCCTTAGGACATTGGTTCCATTGTCGTACCGCTCTAACAGTCAGGACATTTTTCCTGATGTCCAGCAGGAATCTGGATGCCTGGGACTTGAGCCCATTATTCCATGTTCTGCACTCTAGGATGATCGAGAAGAGATCCTGGCCTTCCTCCGTGTGACAACCTTTCAAGTATTTGACGAGTGATATCATGTCTGCCCTCCTTTTTCTCTTCTCAAGGCTAAACATGCCCAGTTCTTTCAGTCTCTCCTCATCGGGCTTTGTTTTCCTCAATCTCTCTTCCCTCACTTTATTCCATTTGAGTGGAAAGAGGCACAACTGAGAATCCTACATGCCAAAAAGGAGAGGCGGCGGCGGGGGAAATCATTTTTTGCTTAGAGCAGCAAAACCGAGCTAGCACTGTTACGGAGTGAGAAATGTTATTCACAGCTCATTTGCATACATTGGATTAATCAGCAAACAAAACAACAAAAAAGACGAAGACCCAGGAAGAGTAGAGATAACATATCCCCACCAACTTCCGATTAACGCCCAAGGAAATAATTTAGTCAATTCAGCAGATATCAAGCAGTATGGATATAAACTCCGTATTCCATTTCACGTACAGCATAAGAACATCAGAAGAGCCATGCTGGATCAGACCAAGGGTCCATCTAGCCCAGAACTCTGTTCACACAGCGGCCAACCAGCTGTTCACCAGGGACCCTCAAGCAGGACATGGGTGCAACCTGATAACGGAGGTCACCCATAGCCATCAGGACTAGTAGCCATGCTGCAAAGCGAAGTATTGCCCTCCAGCGCCATCTTTATTTGGGCTCAAAAGTGGGGTTTTGCGTTTTGGGCTTTTGTGTTTAGGGTTTTTTTTTTTTTCAAAAGCAGCCCTGTGTATAGAATACACTGCAACCCTCAAAGCCTGTATACAACTAGAGCCATGATCACTGTGCCAAGATCATCTCTTCAAAAAGATCATCTCTTCAAATAAGAGGCTTATTTCGATTGTCCCGCTGGTAAAACAGGAAGTCCAGATCTATTAAAAAAAAAACAATACCAAGACTTACGTTGAGTCAAAAATGGCAGAGCCAGTAGTGATCGTTAAGAACATGCGAAGAGCCCTGATGCTGGGTCAGACCAAGAGCTCATCTAGTCCAGCACACTGTTCACACAGTGGCTAACCAGCTGTTGACCTGGGACCTATAAGCAGGACACGGGTGCAACAGCACCCTCCCAACCATGTTCCCCAGCAACTGGTGCACACAGGTTTACTGCCTCTGATACTGGAGGTAGCACATAACCACCAGGGCTAGTAGCCCTTAATAGCCTTCTCCATGAATTCGTCCAATCCCCTTTGGAAACCATCCCAATTGTGGGCAGTCACTAATCCTCAGCACCCAGTGAGTGTTGGGAATTCTGTTTGAGACTATTCCACAAGTCTTCACTCCCCAAGGATCCCTGCCAAGAGGGAGCGAGCATTAACAGCTTAAGTTGAGGTTTTAACTGACTTTGTGGCCAGGCTTAAAATTTTAAAATGTTTGAAATATCAGCAGTTTTATGTTTTTAAATTTTGTATATTGACTTTTTAATGTTCACTCTTTTAATTTTTGTAAACCACCCAGAGAGCTTTGGCTATGGAGCGGTATATAAATGTAATAAATAATAGATAATAATAAACCACCGTAAAATTTCAGCCCCCATTGACACACTTAGCTTAATTTCCACATGTGTCAGCTGTTTGAACGATGTGGCAGATGGTGCTACAGATGGGAGAAGAATTTGCACGGCTTGGCAGAGCCTTCTCAGTCTGACGCCTTCCAGAGGTCTTGTACTACAACTCCCATCATTTCCAGCCAGCATGGGCCATGGACCGGCATGGTCTTAGGATGTTCTCAGCAACAGATTTCACCATGCAAGGTTTCACTTCATTTTCACCTAACACACATTTGCTCATCAGGCACAGACATGATGACCTGAGATTATTGTCGGGAGGTTGTTGCTAACAAAAGCTCAGCTAAAGCCATCAGAAAGCTGGCTGGGGTGATTTGAGAAGCCCGGCCTGTCGCAATCCAACAACTCCTACCTCGGGTGGTGGCATTTTCTTCCACACCGGCCGTATGCAACAGGGCCCCCTGGGTTTATTGCTATAGACAAGATGCTTTCCATACGAATTATCTGAAAGCTGGAAAAGCTCTCAATTCCCTGACACTCTCTTACCCAGGTTTCAACATAAAATAAATTTTTTTAAAAAACCAAGCAAACACACAAAACACATTGTTTTCTGCTCTCTTTGCCAGAAGCTTTGCAGTTCCTGCAATCAAATTACCCTAGAAAATCACATTTTCTCCCTAATCCATTCTCCCCTAATAAACCCCCCAGGGGCTCGTTGGTGTTTAAGGCATCCATATAAAAGTCTCCTGCAAAGGAGACCAGAATTCCCAAGTCATCGCTGCTTGGAACACGGCAACTGCTCCAACGTTTCAGCTGTAAAAGGCTGCTCCATAAAGAGCTAATACTCCTCCGCTGCTTTGTTTGTTTGTTTTTGAGACAGGAGCCAGCCAACACAGGTAGGCCCTTTCACATCCTTCGGAAACAGAGAGATATGGAAGAGCCAATGTTCATGGAACGGAGCCGCTTCACCCTTGGCCCCCAGACCAACTCAGAAGCATCTCCGATTCCATTCAGCAAGTTGGGTGCATGGCTCCTCAGCCATTCTGCTTCTGGATACCAGTTGCTGGGAAACGTGACCAGGAGAGTGACATTGCACTCATGTCCTGCTGGCGGACTTCCCATGAGCATAAGAAGAGTCGTGGTGAATCAGACCAAGGGTCCATCTCATCCAGCACTCCATTCACATGGTGGCCAGCTAGCTGCCTGTGGGAAGACCCTACGTAGGACCTGAGTGCAGCAGCACCCATCCACCCACGTTCCCCAGCAACTGGTGTACATAGGCATAACGCCTCCAATACTGGATGGGATATATAGCCATCATGACTAGTAGCCATTGGTAGCCTTCAGTGCCATCTGGTTGGCCACTGTGCAAACAGAACACTGGCCTAGGTTAGGCCTTTGGTCTGCTTCAGTACAGCTTGCTAACACCTGCTCTCTCAATGGCCTGTTCAGACAACGCACTAAACCATGGGTAGACCATTATTCCTTTTGCAGCAAGGGCTTAGTGAGCATGTTTAAACCGTGATTATGCAGCCATCATGGTTAGGAATGGTTCACATGACACACTAAGCCATGGTTCACACAACACGTTAAGCCATAATGGTTAACTCAATATACTTAACCATCATGGTTTAGCGTGTTGTCTGAACAGAGCCTATACTGCCTTTCAGATTTAATTTACATTTTATCCTGCCCTTCCTCCAAGGAGCTCAAGACAGCACACACGCAGATGGTGTCCCCACACTTTTATTCTCTCACCCACCCTTTGAGGCAGATTACACTGAGAGATCATGATCCAGTTAATAAATAACACTAACCCATGGGTTATTTAGCCCATGGGTTGTTGAATTCTGGATTGTTGTGATGTGTGAATGTGGCCGCTCTAACAAACCATGGTTTGTTCTTTCATTCGTTCATTCATTACATTTCTATATTGCCCCATAGCCGAAGTTCCCTGAGTGGTTCACCCCGAACAACCCAGAAAAAGAACCCAGGGTTTGCTGTTGGGTTGAGAACTCTCGGTTGTTTAAAGCATGGATCGTCTGCATTAGAGTGTCAGATTGAACTGGGGAGACCTGAGTTCAAATCCCCACACAGCCATGAGGCTCCCGGAGGGGATTCACCACCCCACAGGCTTTGGGGGGCCCCAGTCTCCTCTGGTCATGCCCACTGATATCATCCAGCCCCCACCTCAAACATCTTCCTCAGTCCTAACTGACCCATGCGCATGCGCACACACAAACAGACAGCCTTTATTTCTGCCTGATCTCAGCGCAAAGAACTTTGGCTAATCCCTCACCAGCTGGTGATGGTTAAATTGATAAGCGCAGAGAAAATGTGCACAAGTTCATCTAACAGGTGTGAGGAGGAGGGGGAAGAATGGCTGTTCACACCCTTGTTTCCTTTTTTAGCACGTACAAGCTGCAATCACAATAATTGCTCGTCAAGAAGACAGCGTTTCGGGGGGGGAAAGTGTCACCATAGCTATTAAGCAGGCTGTGCCATTATTTTATTATATTATTATTATTATTTTAAAAAAGAGTACATAGGCAGTGAAACTTGTGTGTGTGTGTGTGTTTTAAAAAAGATGCCTTTCAAGAAGCAGAAATGCTCCACCAAAGTTCAGCATAGCAGGTCTTGGAATTGGCTTCTCTTTGGCCCGGCATTGCAAGCCGCCACATGGTTCACAACGGTCGCCAAAACGTTTTACTAGCCCACACGTCAACACATATATACTTAAATTTACTCATTGGGGGCATGTTGGTGGCCAACAACTGCCAACTCGCTTTGCATTTACAAAAATAATCTCTCCACCTGATCGCCTGGACGCAGATCTACCTCGCCACAGGTGACCAAGTGCTCAGCTCCATTAAACTGATATACTTAAGGGTGTGACGTAACAGTTGAGAACGTGAACTATGAGTTAGAGGAGGCCGTTACGAATCTAAGCTCTGCAATAAGCTTACTTAAGAATACAGGAACCTTCCTTATGCCAGGTCAGACCATTTGAACACCTAGCTCAGCATGGCAGCAGCATCCCCATCACCTTCCAGGGATTGAACCAGAGACCTTTTGCATGCAAAGCAGTGTATCTACTTGCTGAGTTATGGTCCTTCCCTAATAGGCCCCTAGACAAACCCTCCCCACCTCATGGGAGATGATATGTTTATTTTTTTCTTGCATGTCTGTACCGCCCAATGGCCCAAGCTCTCTGGGCAGATCACAAAAATGAACCACACTGTCTTACTTGCACTGCTGTTATAAGGATGTTATAACCATCCCTTTGTTAAGCATCCTTAGGCATAGGCCAGGGTATGATGCAGCTCAGAGTTTTGAAGCTGATGTTCCCACACATTAATTTTTAACACGCTTTTCATCAATCCTGCATTTGCATGTGAACAAGCAGTTTTGACAAAGGAAAGAGTCACTCTGATTTTTACACACTGCACACCTCTTTCTTTCCCCAAAGCAAGCAAGCCATGTTTGAGGAAGGGAGGGGATGGATTGGTACCGTTCAGAAACCAATTCAATGAACCTCGTTGGGGGGAAGAGAGAAGGATTGAAGAACACAGTTAAAAGTCTTTCTTTCTCAGCAGATTTGCAGTTGAAAAGAGACTCCAAGGGGAGAGAAAAAGAGATTCCCAAAAAGGCACAGAGAAGACAGACAAAGAAAGGCTGGAACACACGAATGGGCCAAGAGATCTCATCTTGGAAGGATGGCAGGAGAAAATGATTCTAAGCCTTCTCCATAGATGGCGGTGTGGTGTCAACCAGCAGAAAAGGAATTCTAGAAAGGCACACACACACAATCGGTTTCAAATAAATCTCTGCTTCGACTTGATGATTCGGATAGCAAGGGGCAGAATAAATACTAAATAGAGACATTTCCAAATTGTCCGCCAGCCACAGAATATCACAGCGTAGCATTTCATGTGCTCACACGCATTCTGTCCTGAACCGCTCCTACCTGTGTTATACTAATCACCTGCAAAAACATCTTATGCCCAGGTGCATACGCTTTTTAAATACAAATGTAAATTACAGCAATCAAATTTTTCTTTTAAGGCATTCCAAATGGGGACAATTCCCTGTGCCAGCAATTCCCATGATCACTCATGGTGAAGCTTTGCTGTTGTTTTAAATGACTGGCCAGCTGCTCAAATCTAACAAATCCAGTCCCAGAAAGTGCCAAATGGAAAACCCAAATCCAATGCAGGAGAAAGAAGTCATCTTGCTTCTTACTGCAAATGACTGCAATCGTCCAAGTCCAAGGCTTTTTAAAAACAAAATTGCGGTCAGAGAGCTCATAAGTATGGCTGGCTGGTTTTATTTCGTGCTGGTGCTACAGCTTTAGGTCCGGTAACAGACCCGAAAGAAACAGGGAAAGATTTGCAAAGAACGCCTGGAAATCCATCACCAGACGACGGATTTTCAGAAAGGTTTGTCCCTCAAAGCTAACAAAGGAAACAGGATTCACAAAAGGATCAGGTCCCATTTACATGGGGTAGTAAGTAAAGATGAACCCCCAAGAAGGCAGCAAGCAAATGCCTTACAAACTGCGGGCCTTACTGGCACAACCAAAACCGCTCATAAGACACTGCAGGCTTTGTTCAAGGATCAATGCTGAAGATGAGTGGAACTGCCCACACATTTCTTTGTTCCAAGCATCGATTGTAAAGCCTGTCTTTCCTCCTTGCGCCCCTCCAAGAGGCTCTCCAACTGGCCCAAATTCACATGCAGCTCAGTCTTCGAGCGTTTGGGATTCAGTGCTTCCCTGGTTCACCGTTGATGTGTGCATGTTGCACTTATGATCTCAATGCGTTTAACACATCCGAGTGACTCAGAATTGCACCCCGGGAAGAAAAATCTCCTGGCACATTATCTCGCTGTAGTCGAAACAGGTTTCCAGCCAAAAGCAGAAGATCTTTCATATCAGTGACTAAGCTTGGGAACACAAAAGCATACACAGGCACCACCAGCTCACAGGGCAGTTCAGAACAAAGAACGAACAAACAGGCATGAATTTAAATCCTTGGGACGGACCCTGAAGTCGGGAATGCTCGCACCATCACTCGCCCAAAACGGGGCCACTCCTCAATGAGAGAGTTTAACCCTTAAAAATTGGGCTTTCATATGCTCAGCGGGAGCTATGCTTTTGCAGGGCAAACAGCACGCTCGGCGAACCACTATCGCAATTCCTGAGACAAAAAGGGCTGCGTTAGCAAGCATAAACCTCTCGCGTTCTCGCAGCCGATTGTCTGTAGACGGGCCACGCAAAAGGAGGAAATCAGGGAACTTGAGTAAAGCCTAAACTCAACGAGGAACAAAATACATCCTCTTGGCCTCTGGAAATCAAGGCAGAAATTAACTTTCACATTTCTCATTTATATCTATAAATAAATATAAAAGGTATAGGCTCTCCCTCCCTAGCATGCTAAACACAAAATATGCTGCTCCTGCTGGAATTGGGGAAGAAGGTACTCCCAGAAGGAACACACACACACACACACCAACTTTCAAAATCAATGAATGAGCCTGCAAAGATCAGCAGAGTCTACCTTCCCCAACCACAGCCAGAATCAACAGAGATCCAGAGGAAGAAATTACAAGACCAGCTAGGCTCTCAAGAAGAGGTTCACCTGCCCCCTCAATTTGCATCACCTTTAACTGTCTTCCTGCTAGATGGGGTTATTTACTAAAATGAAACACTTGAAACTGGCAGACAGTTTTCTGTTCCCGAATGCAGACAGCTGTTTGGACTTTACTGCAATAGGATCAAACACTTTTGGGCCATATTGTGGGGGGGGGGGGGAGAGGGGAATCAGCTCAGTGATAAGATGGTAATTTTTAAAATAAGGAAGAAAGTGATCCATAAGGCTGCCCCCCCCCCCAAAAAAAATTTGAAGAATTTCCCTGATGTCTAAGACATTGAGCCTGCTTGGTAATGTCTTCTAACTCATAATAGTAGAGGAATTTCTCTGCAAATAGAACAGGCCTAGAAGAAGAGACACGTGTCACTTTTTGGCTAAGAGCTGTATATATTTGGTTTTCCATTGTTTGGCTCAGTCTGAGTACTAGCCAGTGGGCAAATTAATCTTGTATTGAGAATTTTTGCTTAACATAAAAGAGCAAAATCGCCGTTTAAGGAAACAAACAGAACCCACATACTTGACACTCCTAAATATTCCACTTTTGTGACTGCCTTTAATTACAGTTTCTCATAACTAAGATCAATAGCCTGGAGAAGAAAATCCAAGAACTTTTAAGTCTCCTGTGTATAAAACGGACCATTGTAATGCGTTAAAATGGTCATAGAGCACCATGAAATTGCTCTTCCAAGAGAAAGTGCTTAAATTTGAAAGGGATGCCTTGGAAATACGGGAAGGCCACTACTGATCTCTAGAAGTGTAAAACGCAAACGGATGGAGTTGAAGAGGTCAACTGTTCTACTGGTTGAAAGGCTCTTTCCAGCAAGACAGGGACCCTTTACCCAGAAAAAAGGTGCCTTTCACCGCCTTCTCACCAACCTAATGAGTCGTTTTCTGACTTTAATGGCTGGGTTTAAGCCAGCAGTATGGCTGGATTCGACCACACGCATCTGTTTTAAGGCTTTAGCCCTAAACGCTCTTTACACACACCCGGGTTTCCTCAAAAACAGACTCCACTGGTTTGAATGGGACTTGCTTCCAGGTAAGCACACCTTGGGACTTGCAAGAGACGTCCTCCTGAAACTCACCGCGACTGTTTCCCAACAGACCGTCGCGTTTCAGTTCTGGCCCTAAACCTGCAGATTCCGTGTTTGTGGGTTTACAGCCGGATCCGTCCTCCCCGCGGCCCGGTTTGCTCAGAGACGACAGGGCTGCCCGGAGATCCACGAACCCTCTCCGCAGGCCAGTGCGCGCAAGAGCGCCGCCGTTGCGCCTTCGCTCCGAAGGGGCGCCGCTGGCTACGTTCCACGGGTCCGCCCTGCCAGGTAAGCTACTCCCGAGGAAGCCCGGCTCCCTTCAACCTACAGCCCCCCCCACCCCGCCAGAGTCCTCCCCTCCCCCCCCCCCCTGCCGCCGCCGCCGCCGCCGCCGGGCCTCACCTGGTGGGTCTGAGCTTGGCGTCCTTCTTGCTGTCCACGACGGCCGGCACACAGTTGGTGAGCTCGGTCCAGTCGGCGTGCAGCCCGCAGCTCCAGCCGGTGGAGAAGCGCGAGAAGAGCCACGTCTCCCGCTTGCCCGGCCGCAGGCAGGTGCACTTCTTCTGGCCCGCCTTGCATTCGCACGGCTGCTCGAGCTGGATGTTACGCACCAGGTGGCGCCCGAAGGTGGTGCCGCCCGTCTTCTGGATGTGCAGGAAGACGATGAGGTCGTCGCCGGCGATGTGGAAGTCCACGCGGCGCAGCAGCTCGGCGGCCGAGAAGTTGAGGCGCGGCACGAAGCGCGCCGGGCTCTCGTCCTCCGCCCGGTACGGGTCGCCGCCGCCGCCGCCGCCGGCCTGGCGCGAGAAGGCAGCCGGCGACGAGGCGGCGCGGCCGGCCAGGCGCTGCCGCAGCTGGCACTCGCTGCCCGGGCACACGTACTGCAGCACCAGCCCGCCGAAGAGCAGCAGCATCAGCAGCGCCAGCAGCACGCGGTGCCAGCGCTCCTCCATGGCCAGGGCGGGCGCATCGCCCCCGGCCCCGGTCACCGCTCGCCGCCGCCGCCGCCGGGCATCGCCAGCGCCGCCTTCGCCGCCTTCCCCGCCGCCGCCGCCGCCGCCGCTACCTCCTCCATGCCGGCCGGGCAGGCCCCGCGTCCCGCCCGCGCCAGAAGCGCCTCGCCAGGGCGCACGGCCCGAGCGCAACGGAGGCAGCAGCGCCGCCGCGGCGTCGCCTGCTCTTGCTGCTGCTGCTGCCGCCGCCGCCGCGTTTCCCCGGCTCCACTGCTGCAGCCGCTGCTGCTCCTCCTCCTCCTGCTGCTGCTGCTGCTGCCACTAGCCCCGCCGCTTGCCGACGCCGCCGCTCGGCCCGCCCGCTGCGGCTCCAGCGCCCGCCCCCGGCCCGCCCCCGGCCCGCCCCTCCACGGCTGCAGTCCCCGCCCCAGGAGCGGCCTCTCCCGCAGAAGCCTTTGTCCTCGCCAACGCGCGCTGCTGGCCGGCCGGCCTCCCAGCCCGGGCTGGCCTCCGCCGTCGCCCTCCCCGAAGGCAAGCCGCGTTTCCCGGTGGAGACGCCCCCGGGCCACGGAATTGGGAGAGCCTTGAGAAGGCCGGCCGGCCGCTGCTTTCCAGCCACACCGACGCCGCGGCCCCCTCGCCAAACCGTTGCTCGCTGCTGAAACCAACAGACCCCCCCCGCCCTCTCTGGGGAAGACCGCTGGCCCTCAGCCCCGCTTCCCTCCCTGCCCTGCGGAGCATTTCCCGGCAGCCCCGCCCCGGCTATCGCCATCTCCCCTCCTTAGCCAGTCTCCCCCCCCCCCCCCCCCAGAGGCGCTCTAAACCCACAGAATCTCTCCCCTCCCTCCCCTGGGGGCTGGTGCTTTAGGTCGGCCTTCCTCAGCCTGGGACCCTCTGCAGGTGCGTTGGGCTGCAACTCCCAGCATCCCCAGGTGGGGATGCTGGGAGCTGTAGTCCAACGCACCTGCAGAGGGAATCCTGGGGATCAGCCCAGGATCCCCCCCCCATGCAACCAGAAATTTGAGTAGGTGAAGAAAATGTGGCCTAAATGATCTCGAAGAGCCCCCTTGGATGAGATTGGGGTCCATCTCATCTAGCGTCCTGCTTCCCATGGAGGCCAGTCAGGTGCACCCCGGGAAGCCTATGAGCAGGGCATGGGCCCTACCCACTAAAGCAGTGGTCCCATGTGCCATGAAACTCAGAAGTATGTTGCTTCTGCATATGGAAGGCCAGCGGTGAGAGCGTTGCGCTGGGACTGGGGGACCTGGGTTCTATTCCCCACCCATCACTCAGCCAGGAAGCTCGCTGGGTGACTTTGGGCCAGTCACTGACTCTCAGCCTAACCTACCTCACAGGGTTGTTGTGAGGATAAAACAGAGAGCGGGGTGTTAAGGAAATGTTCCCCAACTTTCAAATTGAAGAGTCACCAGGAACAGGCAGAGTTCAGTCCAACAGGTTTATTTCAAAACAATGTACGAAAGAGAGAGAAGTGGCACATGGGTAGTACCAAAGCTCTCTGAATCACAAAAGACAAAACTGTTTCATTTATCTCTGTTACAGGCTTTGACGTCACATACCACTCATCCCCTCCCTCCTGTGATGGATACATGCCAATAAATGTTTCAACTAAACAATATCTTAAACCATAATAAAACAATATCCAGGGCATTTGACACCACAATGAAATTTATTGTTTCCTGATAACCTTCGATTACTGTAACCTGGTGTTATTTGGTTTTCTCTAATGGCCAGTAATTTTCCTTGCGAAGAACTGAAAAGGTTTACATTGGGGGTGCCATCTTGTCTGTAAGATTGTGTTTGTGGGCCGTTGGGTCATGTCTAATTTACAGTCTATTCGGAGGAAGAGATTGCGAGGCTTGTTATCGGGAAAGGATGTTTTGGGTTATGTTGTTCTGTGTTTTTCCTCTGAAATGCTAGAATGTGAGGTGTGAACTTTGACTTGATGCAGCGTAAAGTATCTCTGCTTCACTTAAAATGTTTCTTTGAGGCTTGGGAGAAACTAGAGTTCCAGGTTTTGATTTTATATCAATGCCCAGATCAAAAACCTTTATCAGGGGGGAGGAGGAGAGTCCCATACACCGCCTTGGGCTCCTTGGAGGGAATGAAGGATATAAAGGTTACAAATAATCTAGAGAGCTTTCATTCTGAACTGCCCTGGCTAATGAGAACATCAGAAGAGCCCTACTGGATTGGGTTGAGGGGAAACCCACAAGTAAGACGGGAGAGCCATGGCTTCTTTCTTGCTGCTGCTTCTCAGCAACTAGGGTTGAGTGGCATTCCCTGCCTCTTGAGGTTCCCTATAGCCACTGATAGACTTCTATTGCTCTATTAATTTGGCTAATCCCCTTCTAAAGCCACCAGCGACAAAGCATTCTGCCCCATTGATGATCTCAAGTTGCTGGCCCTGAAACACCCCGTATCCCATTAGTTAGACTATAAGAACATCAGAAGAGCTGTGCTGGATCAGACCAAGGTCCCATCTAATCCAACACTCTGTTCACACAGTGGCCAAAGAGCTGTTGCCCAGGAGCCCACAAGCAAGACATGGGCGCAACAGCACCCTCCTGCCCATGTTCCCCAGCAACTGGTGTACTTAGGCCTACTGCTAGTTCCCCTTGACTCACTCAGGATGGTTTCAGAATCAGTTGAGCCATCCCTGTCCTATCCATAATGAGTAAGAATGGAAATTAAACTCCTTCTCTTTTTGAAATCTATATTCCGACCTCCAAAGGAGTGGCTTTATTTCTTTTATAATATTTTCCATGTTCCCAAAAAGCATTCTGAAAATGAGCCGCTAAAATGGAAATGAGGAAGGAAACGTCCAGCTAATTTGCTGCCATTTAGGAGTTCTTTCCCCCCCCCCCAAAAAAAAATGTTTGTGCCATGTTGTGGGATTTTCAAATCTCAAGTAATGCTTCTTTCCTCTCTTAGCTGTTGAGCAATCCAAGAAAGGGGGTGGCTTTCATCTTGGCCTTCGTTTGTTTCGCTTTATGACATAACCGTGATCTATTGCCTTTTTTATTTTATTTTTAGTACACAAAAACATAAGACCTTGCGGGGAACTCCAGATGTGACTGCTAATACGTGAGAATTGAAAATGCGGCTGGAATGATTTCATGTCGAATCAAATTAATATATACCATAAAAGACATGATGCGTACAGGGGACGGCATTCCCCGATGAACCGTTAGCCGGAACGAGCTAAACAAACAGTATCCAGATTTCCACAGCTGAAGGATCATTGCCCATCTTTCTGCATCGAGCCCTAGCGTCATGAGCAATTTGGCTGCAGAAACCAGCTAGGCACATTTCCTTTTTTTTTGTTTTTTGTTTTTAGAGAATGTCTCTTCATCAGGTTTGACCAGTGTGTGTGTGGAGGGGCAGGTATCAAGGAGCCCCATTTGGCGTAGGGACAGGCTACTGTCCCTCCAAGTCGGAGCCCGGTCCCAAATTTTGCAGGGTGATGGCGCATCTTTGGGTGAAGGGCTCCAGGTGTGCCATCGAAGTTGCTGCATTGTGATGCCATGGAAGGGCAGGGGTCAGCCAGGCTAGGCCCAGCGTCAGCACATGGCATAGATGAGTAAACGCAACATCCTGGATGGCCCATCACAGTATCCCCCTTTAAACAAAATCATTTACATTCCAGGCTGGGCCAGGTAGCTACAGCCTGTGTGCTGTCTCCAATTCACCCTGCTGGCCTCTGGAGGCCCCCCCACACACACATTGATTTAAAGCGTTTTTACCCTGCTCTTCCGCTAAAAGGGATCCATAAAAGCAAGTCAGTCCCTGCCTGCAGGCTTACAATCTAAACGATGCGACATGAAAGGATAAAGAGGTGGGGAGGGAGGAGGAAAAACGCAAACTCAGACCCTACTTCTTAAAGTTCTGAAAAGAGACAGCTTAGATGGAAACTCTGCAAGGGGTGAGGAGCCCTATGGAACTGACCTCTCGGCAGAACTGATGGAATGGTCGTGCCTCCCATCTCTCCCCCTGCTGTGGCCTGATGAAACGGTTGCTGCTGACACTTTGGACCCACCACCCTCCACTGCCGATTCTTTTAAACAACCTTTGCATAACCCAGAAACAGCCCATGGGTTCTGCATTGGTTGTTTAAGCCTTGAACAAACTCATCCCCTCCGGGTTCGAGTGCCATGACAAGTCACGGTTGAGACCTGAATATTCACAATTGTCGCAGCATACAACACAACCCACCAGGGTTTAACTAAGCCACGGTGAGTTGTCTGATCATACGGACAGCCCTTGTCCATTTAGCCCAGTATTGACTGACTGGCAGCTGCAGCAAATCAAGCTAGGTGAGCTGGACTAGAAGGTTCATCAGCCAAGCGCTTGATCACACACTTGCTACTGCCCACTTATGGATGTGCGTGCATCCTTTAGATTATGTCGTCCGCCTCCCATGCGCCTCCCACTCCTTCTGCTCATTTTTCCATTGCAAAATAGACCCCTTTTAATCCAACATTTTAAAAAAACAAAACGGAATGTGCCACAGTCTCCTGCTATCTGCAGGAAAAGCAGCATGAGAAAAACAGCCCCTGAATGGGCCACATGGTCTTTGTTTATTTCCTCTTTCACCTCCGGGAAGAAAGAGGAACTAATGAGGGACAAAAGCAAGGGTGGAGAAGCGACGGTAAGGAAATGCGATTTCCCCCATGTGATGACGCTCTAGGGAAGGACCAACCACACCATCACTATTCCAGCTTGCAAGGCAGTTCCAGCTGCAATGGGAACAGGAGTCAGGCTTGCTAGTCTCAGTCCAGTCTGAGGGGGCCTTAGGAAGGTATAGTCTGCTCCAGAGATGGTGGAGAAATCCACAATTGAATCAAATGAGTCTGGCTTTTCCCAAAGCACATGGATTCAAGACTCAAGGATCTTTCCCCCCCTCCTTTTCAGAATTTTGTGCAAATTTGATAATAGAAAAAGACATGAAACGAAAAGTTCTTTGGTCAAAAATACACTTTTTGCCTATAAGCTAAAGCATAACAATGCACATAGGTGTGTGTGATTGCGCACTTGCGGGAATTTTCAGCACTAATGCCATAGTAAGGAAATCCTTGCCCATCACGACAGGAGTTAGCCGAGAAATTATATGGTCCGGTTCAGTTCAAGGGTGATGCGCATCCAGTTTAATATATAAACTAGTGCCGTGCTGAAAATTTCTCCCACCTGTTTTTCGACCATTCTCATTCAATTTGATGGAAAAGAATTGAACAATTCATTTGAAAAGCAATTTAAAGGAAAATAAATTTTGGAGAAATGCTCTTGGGTTGGGTCCAGGATTTCTGTGCTTACTGTATGTATGAGGTGGCCAAGGAATGTAGTACGAATGTCCCGCCTTTCATTGTACAATCTCCTCTGTGCACCTAGATAGATGTATCCACAACCACCCCTCAGAAATTGTATTGATTTGGAAGATCCTGGGGAAGGCGCTAAACCTTAAAGAATGACAACTAGAGCCGAGCCAACATTTCTCAGAAGACAGTTTTTCTCAGACATGTTGCAAAGTTTTTCTTGTCTTACCCTACTAAAAATAAATAGCCATTTGCAGAATTTCCCCAAATTTTCTTCCTCATTTTTAGGTGGGTTTTGCTTTCTCCCTTCCCCCACCCCTACAGAAGAGAGAAGGTCCTCTGGGTAACGGTTGTCAGCCAAGTCTTGGCCAACTGTAGTAAATTCTTCCCAGAGGACTTGAATGTGCAGGGCGGATTGTACTGGGGAAGGAGATCCCGCAGGTAACCTGGACCCAAACCATGTAGGGCTTTAAAGGTAATAACCAACACTTTGTACTTCACCCGGAAACTAATTGGCAGCCAGTGGAGTGATTTTAAAGCTGGTGTGATATGGTCACCCCTAGATGTACCGGTGACCAACCTGGCCGCCATATTTTGAACTAGTTGAAGTTTCCGGACTAGGCACAGAGGTAGCCCTATGTACAGCGCATTGCAGAAGTCGAGCCTCGAAGTTACCAGCGCATGCACTACCGTTTTTAGGTCTTCCAACTCTAGGAAGGGGCGCAGCTGGCGTATCAGCCGAAGCTGATAGTAGGCAGTCCTGGCCGTCACATCTATCTGAGCTGTCATTTGGAGCGACGGATCCAGGAGCACCCCCAAGCTGTGAACACAGCCTTTCATGGGGAGTGTAACCCCATCCAGAACTGGTTGACACACCTCCAAACCCAGGTTGGGGCCTTTGACAGTAAGCACCTCCGTCTTGTCTGGATTCTGCTCCCAGACTGTGGAACGACCTGCCAGGAGAGATCCGCCAACTGACCAGTCTTCAAGAATTTAAGAGAGCTATAAAGACTGATCTCTTCCAGCAGGCCTACCCAGTCGAATTTTAAGACTTTGTTGATTTTAATAATGTATTAATTTTATATGCTTTTAATTAGATTATGTATTGTATATTGTATTTTATATTGTTGGTATTGATGTTGGTCCCCGCCTCGATCTGGAGGGAGAGGCGGGTAAGGAATAAATTATTATTATTATTATTATTATTAATAATAATAATAATAATTAATACAATGCCCCAGAACAATGCTTGGCATGGGACGTTGTGGACGATGCAAAATGGGGGACAGGCGGCCATCACAATTGCTGCTGCTGCTGCCAATTGCAGAGGCATTGCAACCCCCAACCCTCAAAAAACTACAACTCTTGCCAGGGGTGAGCCCCACCTGTAAGAAATTGCAGGAGAATTTATCCTCGGTGAAATTGTCTCCCCAGTTTCTCTGCCCACAGATAGGGTGGAGAATTCCAAGAGGTCCAATTCTGAGTTATGCCTTCCAGGGCTGAGCTGGGGTCAATATGGAATCTGTTGCTTTGGCTCCAATATTGCGGATCCAAATATGGGCTTGACGTTGGCAGCGAAGATGCTTTTCTTCCTCCATCAGGGCCACCGGGAGTTATTAGAAAGTAAGACATCAGGACTCGGTGACCCACGGGGACTTGTCAGCAATGCAATAACGTGAGAGGAGATGACTAATAACCCCTCGTGATGCGACAATCCACGGCTGAATGGCTAACGCAGGCAGATTGAAAAGAAGGGGAGAACGAGGAGAGCAGGCATCAGACAGCGGGCTTGATTCACTCCAACAATATCTGTTATATAGGCATGACATGCAAAGGATGCTGCCAGATTGGAAGAAAAGGACAGCCTAAACTACCTCCGTTATCTGTCAAGGACAAGCGCAATCTTCCCGGTATAATGAGGTCGCACACTGTGCTAAAAGGTTCGCTCGCCGGCTACTCCTGTCATTGCTGTCTCTTTTCCCTCGAACCCATCATCTCTTTGTCTCGGAAACAAAGTAATGTCTCCATCCATCACTTTCCGAGTTCTGGTGCTTGACGTTGAGTGCTCCTCGATTCTGCAAATTAATGTACAAAACATTATTATTATTATATTATTATTATGATTATGATGATGATTATTATCTCTTTTTCGCTCGTGACGGTTTTTCTAGACGGACATGACGAGCTTTGCCAAGTCATGCTGTCTTTTATTGATTCAGGAATTTATTATTATTTTTATAATTATTATTGAAATAATAATGTTCTTTTCTTTAGGCATATGAATGGAAGGGATTTTGATGGGGCCAGGAGACCTCAACAGAAGAGGGCAAAATTCAGAAGGAAAGTTGAAAACCCTGCTCTTGGTAGTTTTTCTTCCTCTCTCCGAATGCTAGGACTTGGGGTCTTTCAATGAAGTAGATCCGGGACAAATCGCTTCTTCACACAACGCACAATTAATCTGTGGAACTCACTGCCACATGACGTGGAGGCTGCTGCGTGAGATGTTTTCATGGAGGGTTTTGAATGTCCACAGCTGCTGGCCACCACAACCTAAAATGGCACCTCTGTGTTCGGAAGCAGCATACCGGTTTTTATTTTCTATTTTATTTATTTATTGCATTCCTATGCCGCCCAATAGCTGAAGTTGCTGAAAAGCGATAGTGGAACAAAGCTGTTGCCTTTGTGGCCTGCTTGTGGGCTTCCCGTCAGAGCATCTGGTTGCTGGCCTGATCCAGCAGGGCTCTTATGGATTTATTATTAAGTGCATAATCTTACAGGAGTTTGGAGCCGTCCACCTATCCTGTGCCCTGCCAGCAAAAGCCAAGTAGGGCGAGAGGAGGACGGAGGTGATTCCATCTCTGTTCCCTTGTTTAAAATACAAAAAGCATGTAGAAATGCCTCGAGGCTGTCTACCTGACTTACCTTTCTGTTGTCAAGGAAAGGCCATAGGATCCTGCAAATCCTGGGTACCTCTCTCCTTTTCCCACCCACCGGCACATGCCCTTTTCTCCCTCTCTGACGTCTCTCCCTCCCAGTCTTCTCTTACAAAGCTTTTCCTCAAAATAGAAGCTTTCTGCAGAAGCTAGAATTGGGCAGTGGTAGAAAGGGAGGGAAGATTAATGATCAGATCTCCATCTTCATACTCTATCTACGGGCAAAGTGTTCCGCAGCATCCTATGGCAACCCAGGGGACCATAGGTTTGCTCCCTATTTTATTTTCCAATTTAGGGAGCAATCCTATGCATGTTTAGACAGAAAAAAGTCCTGCAACTCCCAGCATTCCCCAGCCAGCTATGCTTTTTTGGGGGGGATGTCTAAACATGCATAGGATTGCACCCTAAATTGCAAAAATAAAAAATAAAAATGCATTGTATTTTTAAAAAGCATTTATTGATGACTTTATCCTCACAATAATGGCAGCCCTGTTAGGAGTACACGGAAGTGTTGCCTTTTTCTATTTTAAAGGGAAACTCGGAAGAGGTGGACGGAATGGATTGACAAGTTCTTTACCAAGTACTAAATATATGCCTCTGCTGGGCTAAACAAAGTAGTGTGTAGAGAGGATGAAACTGACAAGGGTATTTGCAAGGGGAAAATTTGGTTCTGCAGGGCTACATAGTGGACAGGCGGACCTGCGATCATGCGTACTTGCACAAGATATCATATATATATATATATATATATATATATATATATATATAATCTCATTACGGCCCTTGTTTGCAGAGATGTAGAGGCCTGAGGGTCAGGGGATGAGATCCAATTTGTACAATTCGCCATCATTAAAAAAGAAAAGAAAAAAGGAATCTGCATATTGGATCAAATCGGTATAAACTGAGTTGACCCCATTAATGGGGGGGGGGGATGAAATGAAATCTTGCAGGACGAAATGGGGAAAATCCATTGAGTTTACAGCCTCCAAACCAAATTCTCAAACGTCCCTAGATGTGACCCTCTGTGCCTATCATAAGAAGAACCCAGTTGGATCAAAAGTCCATCTAATCCTCATCTTCTTTCTCATCATTGGTACCAGTTGCTTGCTTGAGAGGCAAGGACCCAAGGAGCAAGCAGTCAGTGGCATCTCCTCCTCCTCACCACCACCATTGTCTGATCCAGAGGATTGGGGGCAGTTGAACAAAGTGGGCTGCAATGGTGGAGAGGCGGATCAAGTCCAGGAAGCTCTTGTCAGTAGGTCCCTGCGGTTGTGTGAGCCTTCGGCAGATTCGCAAGCATGCCTACGCTTGACTCTCTGGCCCTGATGCGGTGTCAGCACTATTTACATTTTGGACATAGATTTCTGCTCTCCGTAGGAGGTCCTGATGATGGGACGGCATTTGGATGTGTTCCGAGCACCTGAACTCCAGTCAAAGCTCGAATAAAGGAGACGGCCTCATCAGTCGCAGTTCTTAACGGTAGGATGAAATTGGCTGCCAGAATGCTGACACATCATATTCTCTCTTCTGATGAGGACAGCTTGGGACAGCTCCAGGAAGCGGGATGTACAATGGCGGGGGCAGGGGGATGGAAGTTTCTTTCTCGTTCCCCCCCAACATGCCCGTTATGTTGTAGAAATTCAAGGCTGCTTTCACCTGCATACCTGCCAATCCTTTGGTCTGGTACAAGCACACGGACGGTTTTATTAATATCATGTTGCTCTATGGCCAGAGAACAACTAGGCATCGCAGATGATGATTAGGGCCTGAAAAAGCCTGAAACACCAGATTAGCAGGAACAGGAATGATGCAGGACCAGTCTAGATGGTGCCAAGAGCGGGCCTTTTCATATCCAGACCGACCTGCTTATGGCGAGATATTTATTTATCGGTTCTGTTTTTAATGCATCCCAGAGCAGGCGTTCTCTGGGCTGATTACAAAAATCCGAAAGAATAAAAATGCAACTGTGAAGGTTTGAAGCCTACTGAGGCAACATATTAAAGTCAGGCCTTAGAAGCCTGGGGGTTTTCTGTTGGGAAGAGGTATCCCTAAGACAAGTCATTTTTATTCCTACAGTTCAGGTTCATTACCTGGTTAAGTTTCATTTCCTCAAAGTGAGAACTTTTCTTTCTGTTTTGGGGAAAGTGGGTATAAAAGAGTGAGAGAGCCAGGAGACAGACCAGAGCCAGAGAAAGACAAGACCATAAGGAAAGAGTGGAAAGAAGCAGCTTAGGGTAAAAGAACTTGCCTCTTTGTGACTTTTATTTTCTTTCAATGCCTTTGTATTGCTCAGCTCTGTTGACTAAATAACTTTAATTGTAATTTGCTTGTTTTGTTTTACTAGTAAACTGTTGTGTTAAGCCACAAGTGTCTGGAATGTCACTCACCCCACATCTACAGCCTAAACCACATGTTACTGGTAAGGGGAAGTTCAAAAGAAGGAAGGTGGGACTCTTAAAGAGCATAAATCCTTACAGAGTTGTTCAGGGAGTCCAGGTCGCAGAATAAACCCTGACAACAATACAAAGCAATTAACAGTGCAGAAATAAATATAAAATAAAATAGCCATGAAATTGAAACTCTGAAATGCCTGGGAGAAATGAACGGCCTTTGCATGGAACCAGAAAGATAATGCAGACACCAGGTGAGCCGCCTTAGGTAGGGTATGCCAATCGTTTGGTGCCACAACTGAAAAGTCTCAGTCTCTCTCTCTCTCTCTCTCTCTCTCTCTCTCTCTCTCTCTCTTAGCCTCCCACTTAACTTCCTTTGGGAGGGGCACCTTCCTTTCGCAGGCCTTTGAAGATGACCTAAGCACCTCGGCAGGTACATACCGGGGGAGACATTCCTGGTCATTAAAATCGTTAGACGAGCCCTGCTGGTCTCTATCTTAAATTAAGTTCTTCTTAAGTATTTTTAGTAGCCTTTAAAAAATTTTTTTACTTATAATTTGTTCTTACACACACACACACACACACACACACACCATGATCTCTCTTGTGATCCAGCCTGTACTGGCTTAGCATCAGCAACGGTGCAATGCCAGATTGTTCCAGGCTGCTGGGGCCAAAATACTTCTTTTTTAAAAAAGAAAACAATTCCACCTCCAATGAAGTTCAGCCTTTCTTGATGCAACTTTTAATCCCAATCAGCTCCACCTGGCCTACTTTGCGATAAAAATGCTATAGTAGCAAAGTTGCGGCAGATAAGAGCCAGCCTCGCGTAATTGAGGACTGCGTTCAGCAGTAATTTCATCACATCAGAGAAACAAGCTATTAAAATGCTCATAAAATATGAGTTGCCTTCATTTAAGAAGCATTTTTTCAATACTGCGGGGAAAACTCTTTCCTACCAAGGCCAAAATTAAGTAATAACAAGGCTTTGTTTTCCATATCGGCTCGGAGGAAAACTGGTGAGATGTGACACCCAGGTCATTCGGACTCTTGTGTGGGATCTGCCCTATATGCCAGGGGAAGTCAGAGAGGGGACACAGTGGAAGAGACCCCAAACACAGAAGGCTATGTTGAAAATGGTGAACATTTACATTGCTTCATGCAGCTTTAACACTGCAACTCCTATGGTTGCGACCAAGATCAACATAAGTACACAAAAAATTACCAATTGTTTACTCATTCTTACTCTGCAAAATGACATACTGTCCCCGTTCACACATAGTGCTAAGCTAAGATTTGGTTTACCAAATTGTGGCTTGTTTCAACATCCGAACCCACCCCTGGCCACAACAGACCACAATTTGAAACCATGATTACCATGACCACATATGAACGTAATCATCCAAGGAAATGAACTATTGATTTAGAATGAACTATTGAGAATGCTGTTATTATTGGTGACAGGCCCAAAGTCACCCAGTGAGCTTCACGGCCAACTGGGGACTAGAACCCAGGTCTCCCGAGTCATAAGACCTGAAGAAGAGCCTTGCTGGATCAGACCTAGGGTCCATCTAGTCCAGCACGCAGTTCACACAGCGGCCAACCAGCTGTTGAACAGGAACCCCCAAGCAGAATACGGGTGCAACAGCACCCTCCCACCCTTGTTTCCCAGCAACTGGTGTAGATAGACCTAGGCTAGGCTGACCAGATAAAATCCAGGTCAGACCTCATGTAACTTTAACAGTTGTAGAGAAAAGGGATTTCAGCCAGTGTCATTTGTATGCAATTAGTTCCTGGTGAAATTCCCCCTTCATCACAACAGTTAAAGGTGCAGGGGCCCTGCCTTCTTTTGTATATGGTCACTCTAGTATAGTGCATGCACCTTTAACAGTTGTGATGAAGAGGGATTTTCACCAGGAACTAATTGCATATGAATGACTCTGGCTGAAATTCCCTTTTCTCTACAACTGTTAAAGTTACATGAGCTCTGACCTGGATTTTATCTGGTCACCCTAACCTAGGCCAGATCTACACCAAGCAGGATATAATGGTATGAAAGCAGTATATAAAAGATAGGAGTCACACAACTGCTTTATATGGTATTGAAGTGCACTGACAACTGTTGGGGCCCATTGACACATACCATATACTGGCATACCCTGTTTGGTGTGGCTCCTGCCTTTTATATACCGCTTTCATACTGCTATGCCCTTCTTGGTGTAGATCTGGCCTTAATGCCTCTGATCAAGGAGGTAGCTCATAGCCAACAGGACTAGTAGCCATTGATAGCCTTCTCCTACAGACATTTATCCAATCCCCTTTTAAAGCCATTACATCACACTGGCTCCCAATGGAGAATGGAAGCTCCTATAGAACAGGCCACGTTTTACTTTGGGATTAGGAAACCTGAATTAGCAACCTGCCCCATCCCTTTCCTGGATTCCACACATCACTATTTTGCATCCATTTCCGGCATCTGAGCCCTGTAACATATATATATTCAATGAATAATTAAATTCTGGATTTTTCACCCATTGAGCAAATAAATCACGAAGTCCTTCTTGCAGCAACCAGGACCTAGCAAAATTTCCCCCTGTCCTGGGAATATTTAAGAACCACATTCATGTTAAAAACTCTTTGCAGCAGCCAAACGATTAAAGCAGAGAGGTGAGTGGATTTCCACTGATCCTAAATTTGAAGAGGTCAGGTCAGATGGCCCCGAGCTGCATTTTAACAGGCCTGATGTGTCCACATCTAGTATCTATTTGCATCTTCAAAGCAACATGCTGATCTTTGACTTTGCTTCTTTCCTAGCAGCTCCGTTTCCTCCTAGGCCTGGGGAAGCAAAAAACAGCTGCTGATGTTTTAATCAGGTAACAAGGGTAGGGGAACGCTCCCAGCTCCTGCGTATGTGTGTGTGTGTTTTAAAGACACAATGAAAGAGGGGAGAATCGTAACAAGCTGATCTGGAAAATGTACAGACTGGTTTCCCGTTTTGTGCTTAAAAGCATCTCCTAGATAAGAGAAATGAGCTCTTTTCTCATTTCCCCATCTCCTCCCTGCCCCATGCTGCAATAAACATACATCGAGAAGACCCACAAACAGGAGGTGGGGGTCTTCTAGGGGCACAGTGCACACAGTGCTTTCAGGGCACCATCTTGGAGGTACCTTAAATCTCATAATGTAAGTCTGTAAGAGGGAAAGGCCAATCCCCGCGGCTTTTGAAAAACAAAATACGTCCATCCCGCCAAACCCTGGACGAATCTCCCTCTGTTAGGAAAGATGTAGCGGACATGCAAATTGTTAAGGACATAAGAGCCATGCTGGATTAGCTGTCAACCAGGAACCCACAAGCAGGACACAGGTGCAATAGCACCCTCCCGCCCGGTCCACGTGACTCAGCAACTGGTGTATCTAGGCTTACTGCCTAGATACACCTGTTCTTTTGTTTTGTTTTAAGGAACAATACGCTTAATTATAAAGTCCCATTTCACAGCTGAGGAACACTGTTGTCGAGAGACATGCAACTCGGCTTCCATAGGATTGCAACCATAGCGTTGTTGCTCCTAAACAGAACATCAGAAACCCTGGACCAGTGCCAGCTCCAGTTTTTGAGAGCCCCTGGGCAAGAAGACACCCTCAATGGGGCCCCTCCCTCAGGGAACCTACCTCCTCGCTGCCATTGTCACCAGCTGCTCTGACTCCTCATCCCCTTCCTCATCTTTGCTCCCACTTGCTTCCTTGAGAAGCACAGAGCGGTCCAGCAAGTAGGTCGTGGCATCTCCTGCTCCTCACCACCACCACCAGCATCGTCTGGGCCAGAGTGAGAGGCAGGTGAGCGAGGAGGTTGCAATATTGAAGAGGAGGAGGGAGATGTCCATGGGCCCCTGCTGGACAGCGGGCGCTTGGGAGGTGCCCAAACATGCCTACTTTTGATGCTGGACAGTCAACTGCAAATTGCACACGGATCCAACAGCAAATGCCAATTGCCTCTGGCCTGTCACTGGGTTACTCCGCAGCTCTGCAGGGCTGGCAGCATCCTTCGAAATTAACAAAGAGCATAAGGCCTTGGCTAGGCCTTGGAAGTCAATCCCCTAATTGTTCTGCAGCAATCTTCGCTTTCCTTCTGGCCTTCCCCGCCTGCTCTTACGCCAATCGTTTTATCTGGCAGAGCAGGCGAGGGCTGTCGGAGTGGCCTGAGCTGGAGGGCTGGCCCAAGCCTCTTTCCCTGCGGCAAAGCCACTAAAAGGCTTAAACGCCGGCAGGCATCTTGGGAGGTGGGGCAAGAGCACCGCCCGCCCGCCCCGCCTCCCGATCGGCAGATAACGGCACCTTCCCCGCATGTTGTCGGAGTGTAATTAATTACTCCCGGAACATTACGAGGTCTCAGAAACTCCACTGCGAGCGGGGCTGATATTACTCTGGCATCCATTTGAAAGAGATTACTGTTAATTAATTTAACTCATCTGCAAACAGAGCAGTCGGCCGAACCTTCCATTGTGCCATCTGGCGCCCTTTCAAGAAACGCCGGGCTTTCAAAGCACTGTCTAAACAACAACACAAACAAAAACAGACGAAAGCAATCTGCTCAGAAATGCAAGCATTTATTCCCCCCCTCCCAAAAAGTGACATTTAATAAACCTCATGCTGCAGGCAGATGGGCTGCCCCCACCCCCACAGCATACAGATGGGGGCCCTCCGTTTGCACCCCTATTCTTCAATATGGAAACACTACACTCATTGCCATCAGCTTTAGAGCATCATCATATGAGCGTTTTATAGCACACTCATTACTGGGCACTCATGGATTTCCATGGGTCCTTTTCACGACGCCGTCCGTCTCCTATGTGCCTCCCGCTCCTTTTGCTTGTTTTCCCATCCCAATAAAAGACCCAGGAAAATCTGACCTTTTTTTGGCTGTAGCAAAAGGTGCCGCCATTTCCTGCTGTGTGCAGGAGAATCAGCAGGGTAAAAACTAGGGCTGTGCACAGACCCCCCGATCTGGGTTCCAATCTGGGAGGTCCGGATCAGGCCCGATCCGACCCGTGTCAGATCAGACCCGATCTGATCTGCCTCGGATCTGGATCCAGATCCGCTCCAGGTCCATGCAGAGCCCTCCCTCCCGCTCTCCCCGCTCCCTCCCTCCCTCTCCCCAATCGCCATGCTTACCTGCTGCCTCCTCCGCCATTGTCCTGCAGTCATCTTCCATGGCAGGAGATGATGTTACCCACCGCGACCGGCAAATGTGGCAGCCCACAGTGAGGAGGCAGGACGATGCGGGAAGAAATGGAGGTGGCTGCGGGTAAGCAGGGCAATTGGGGGGAGGGAGGGAGGGAGAAAGCAGGGAGAGCGGAAGGGCTCTGCACGGACCCGGAGTGCTCCAAATTCGGGATCCGGCTCCGGATCTGGTCACAGCCCTAGTAAAAACTCCCACTGAATGGGCTACATGGTCGTTGTTTGTTTCTTTCCCTTGTGAAGAAAGAGGAAGCTGCTCGTGCCTATTGTCTTACAGAAAAGCGACATTCGGGATACGCGATTGTCCCCCCCCCCCATCTGATGATGCTCTTAGTCTACGGCTGGGACAAAACGATGACTCAGCATTGTCATTTCCCCCAGAATACCATTCTTTTCAGCTCCACCTGCCCCCAAATAACTAGGGAAACCGGCATCTATTTTTGACCCTGGTGTAGACCTTGGGCTCCAAATCCCACAACCTTCATGTAGGGTCAGCAGGGCAGATCCTGTGGCCCAAGACCAAATCTGGTCCCAATTTGGCCCTCTGGGTTTCTCCAGAAGGCCACACCCCATTTCCATGGACCACTGATGGTTCAATGGTTTCCTGGCTCTTGCGCAGTTTTCCCCCCCTAACCGGAAAGGTTGAAATGGGTCTCTGAAGGCTTAGTTCCTGGTAGTGAGAGCTTTAAGAGAAAACATGCTGGTATTGTGGCCCCACCCACATTTAGCTTTAGCTCCACCCACCACTGGAATGCAGCCACCAAGAGGGTCTTTATAGCACTGCACATGGCCTCCTCCTCAGCTGTGGTCCCTCCTGAGGCTCTGTCTTCCACCTCTGGCGGTAATGAGAAGCATGCCTTATTGGAGGATACCTTGCAGTAGCAATACTTGGATGATCATCAAGGGACAGAGAAGGCAGGGGATGGGCATCCCTATTGGAGGTGCACACAGACAGTTGTGAGTACATGCAGGTATCTCTTGCTGTACCAGGGCAAGAGCCATAAGTAGTGGTAGGGTACATGTTTTGCATGCAGAAGGTCCCAGGTTCAATCCCTGGCATCTCCAGGTAGGGTGAGAAAAGAATTCTGCCTGAAACCGTGGAGAGCTGCTGCCAGTCAGTGTTGACACTACTGGGCTAGATGGACCAAGGTTCTTACTCAATATAGTACAGCTTCCTAGGTTCAGGGCAATTGAGACAGCTACTGGGTTCACACAACACCATAGCCCACATGCAGTGGTTGAGTATGGGTTGAGTGTGGGTTGTTGAACCGTGGCTTGCTGTTGGACCATGGGTTATTGTATTGTCTGAACCCAGCCATGCTAACAAACCATGGCTTGTTAACTAGGAGCAACCCACAGTTCACAAGCCAATAACAAACCATGGGTTGTCAGGGTGGCTTTTTGGAGAAAAATAAGCCACCCTGAGGAAAACACATTGGGTTCAGATAACACAATAACCCATAGTTCAACGACAACCCACACTCAACCCATACTCAACTACTGAGAGTGGGTTATTGTGCTGTGTGAACCCAGTCAATAACTGACTGCTCAATCATCTCCACTCCTTTCCCGAAATCTTCCAGGATTTGAATTACTACCTCTCTGACTCTTCATGGCCCATGAACTCCATTACTCTTTATATTTTGGACACAAGCATTGCCAATGCTCTCCGTTTCCTCAAAACTCTTGGTAAAGTGGCTTTTCGAGGACATTGGTTCAGTTGTGGGGAGGGAACTGAAGACTGGGAGTAGTGTGGAACCTGGCAAAGATTGCATTTTTCTCCTTGCTCCCCGGTTTGGCCCTACCTGGAGTAAAACAACAACCACAACAACCACAACAACAACCACAAATCAGATACCCACAGGGAGAAAAGAGCCGAGCCTTAGCAAAGAAAGCAGCAGCGTTCTCCTTTACCACCACGTTCACAGGAGGAAGAGATCCCCTCTTGCTACACCCAAGCAAGCCCTGCTTCTCCAGAAGAAGTTTCAGGAGCAATAACTCATTTTCAGAACAGTCGATAGCTGCATGCAAGGCCAGTCCCTGAAGCAGCCGATGCGGCTTCATTTGCACATTCATTTGTTCGGTCCTCACGGCGCTACCTTTAAAGCCCTGGCACTTTCCGGGCTGAAGGCCAAGCAAGAGCTTAGCCAGATAGTTGTACACGTAGAAATGGAAAACCTGGCTTGCCGGGCTTTCTGCCTAGCAGGGAGTCCGGGATAGGGGCTTTGGGGTTTGGGCCTAGGCAACGATCCCACACGCCCTCCAGCTATGCAGCATCGATTGGATTAAAAACATACGAACATCAGAAGAGCCCTGCAGGATCAGACCAAAGGTCCATCTAGTCCAACACTCTGTTCACACAGTGGCCAACCAGCTATTCACCAGGGACCAGCACAGCAGGACATGGTGCAACAGCACCCTCCCACCCATGTTCCCCAGCAACTGGTGCACACAGGCTTCCTGCCTCGAATCCTGGAGGTAGCACCTAACCATCAGGGCTAGTAGCCCTTGATAGCCTTCTCCTCCAGGAATTTCTCCAACCCCCTTTTAAAGCCATCCAACTTGGTGGCCATCCCTACATCTTGCTGTACATTGCTATATAACACTGTCACTGGCATGTACCTTACTGTTTTTGTGGCTGGAATATATCATCCAATTGGACCTAGTGGGTTAGAAGAGTAGGCACTGCTGACTTTGTCGCCATTACTGGAGGATAACAACACCATCCCCAGTAGTACAGGAGGGACCCGATCCATACCACCACGCTTGCTGCAGGCTGCATCCCACACCATCTAAACAAATACCATCCAAGCATTTAGGAGCAACCCCTAAAATGAACATTTTCAGTCACCATCAGCCTGATCCTTCAGGCCTGCTTAGAACTGGTGTGGTCAGAGTGTTGGACTGGAGAGACCCGGGTTCAAATCTCAACAGGCATAAAACTTACTGGATGACCCTCGGCCACTCCCCATATCTCAACCCACGCTAGTTGTGAGGATCAAACGCAGGAGGGAGACTCACATCTGCCTATGCTTCCTGGAACCTGTCGGAGAAAAAGCAAGATGTAGATGTAGTAAACAGGATAATAAATCAGTCAGAGGCCATGTGGGATCAAAATGTAGCCATTAGGAACCTTCCCCCTCCCAAATACCGCTGTGTACATTTTAATGTACACAGCGGAGTTGAATGGACAGAGAACAGAAGCCAGTAGAGCGTCGATTTATCTCCTCCACTTTCTTCTCCCAAATTTACAGCTGACGAAGAAACAAAAACGGCCATATTATCTATGGCTCAGTAGATGCCCTCGCTCCAAATGCATCTGGCAATTTTGCAAAAGCGTTTACAGAACCAACAGCTTCGCCGGTGCCTTGTTTTGTGACTTCACTACCCGAATCAGAGATGAGCACTCTTCCACCAAACGCCTTTGAAAGGATGCCTTCCAAGCAGTCCTTCCGTTGGTCATTGGGCCCCTATTAGGAGTGGGTTACGTTCAAGGACGGCGTCAAAGGTAGACATGGTAGGGCACATGCCAAGGGTGCACATCCCCCCAACAAGAGCCCCCTGGAGTTGCTCCTCCTCTTCACCATGGCCACCTGCTCGTTCTCCTGCCTCTCGCTCTGGCCCAGACAACGGCGGTGGTGAGGAGCAGGAGACGCCACGGCCTCTGTGTTCGTTGGTTCTCTGCCTGTCGAGCGAGCAAGTGGGAGCAAAGGAGAGGGCGGATGAGGAGCAAGAGCTGCCGGTAACAGTGGAGTGAGAAGGTAGCTTTACCGAGGCAAGGGCTCGTTGAGGTGTCTTGCCAAAGAATTCTCAAAAACCTGAAGCCGGCACTGCTTCCATTAAATGATGATGATTATGTTTGTTAGTTGCATTTATATGCCGCCCCGTAACCAAAGCTCTCTGGGCGGTTTACAAAGATTAAAAAATGTTCCTCTCCACGGAAATTTTTAGTAAAAGGCGAAAGATTTATACGATCAGAAGAGTTGGTGATATGGCGAACAAAGACAAACAGGCAGAGATTGCGCTAGCCTAGATCTTTGGTTTTCTTCAAAACAGCGGCCTCCGTATTTTTCTTCCTTCTTTCGATGGCTCTTGGTCTAACCGTGCCCAAACAAACTCAAACATCAACAAATAGCGGGTGGAAATTTTGTCGAACCACATTTAGGGGTGGCGATTCTCCCGTATTTTATCAGAAAGAGCCGTTTCTCCCCCTTTATCTCCCTGGAAACACTAAAAGCCCATGATTTATGAAAGGAGACGGCATGCCATTATGATTGATTAAGCAACAAGACGGGTGACCTACTTTATAGGTGCACAGAGATGATGATAATTTAATATTCTGCAGGAATTTGCGAGGATCATTGGCTAAAACAAACAATCCATTCCACCAGACGGCTAAGGCGAGATGCTCAAGTCCATTACCAGAGGCTGAGAAGCATCAGTAATAGAGCTGAAACTAAATTTCATTCAGATTTGAAATTTGGTAAAATCCCGGCATGTGAATATTACTTTAAATTTCACTTGAACCTTTCACCCTGCCTTATATTGAATCTGCCCATTGGCCCATCTAGCGGGGGGCTTCATAGCCCAGCCTGGAGCATACTCACAAAGCGTTGATGATACACTTTCTCCAGGTTCATATGGACTAGAAACACAAAGCCATGATTGAAGCACTACTGATACAGAAGGGACAAGGAAACTATATGCCACTTTGATTTACCCATTTTTTAATTGTTCAGTGCTATTCTTGCTTTTGCACAGTTTTCCACTACTTAGTTAGTAAGTGCTTTAAATTAAAATATATTTGTATTTTAGCCCCACCCTTTTGCCTTTGGCCACACCCACTTTACTGTTGGCTCCACCCACCACTGGAATGCAGCTCTTGAGAGTTTCACCAAAATGGAATTTGGCCTTTGGTCTGCCATCCGTACTCTACAGCCTTTGGGAAGGAATTGCGTTTCCCTCAGCAGCTCCAGCTTCTGCTGAAGCAGCAGCATGGACCGGATTTCCTCTGCCACACCTCCATCTTGTTTAATCCTTCAGCCCCACAATCAACCGTAAAGTCTCCAACCCATTTCATTCCCCATCACGTTGCACAATCTCTGGGTACCTCTTCATGGGCACTTTGCCTAGCGCTGGCTTCAAAATGGCGGCAGTTGGGTTACATGACGCTGCCACCAGTTCAAAGCAATCTAGGGGCAAAGGCCCTGTGCTCCATACTAAAAAAATAGAGCATTTAGCAGAGTGGAAAGGGAAGGGAAGGGGTGGAGCAGTGAGCCATAAGCTCGCCGCACCACCTCTGTTGTTCTTCCCCTCAATTTTATTTTTTTTTAAAAAAAAACCCACTTACCTTAGTGTAGGTGGGCTGTCGCTCTGGCCGCCCCTCCAGCTGATGCTGCGCAGGCGCGGGAGCGGGCGCAAGGGTGACGACGGTGACAGGAAAAGCCGCCATGGCGCCCCTGCCATGAAGACTGGCAGCAGGAGTGCCAATGAGCAGCGTGCTGGCTGCCACCGCCGCTGCACGCCAGAAGACGCACCGTGAAGAGGCGACCTCTGACCCCGAGCAGCATTTCCTACCTCGCCCCACAGAGAAGCAAGCAAACAGCTAACTCTGGTTGCTTTATTATTTCTGCTCATCACATCAGAGTGGGCTATCTGGTGTACACTACAGCAGCTTAAGGAAAACACATAAGAACATCAGAAATGCCCTTCCGGATCAGACCGAGGGTCCATCTAGTCCAGCACTCTGTTTGTACAGTGGCCGACCAGCTGTTGCCCAGGGAGCAACAAAGCAGGACATGAGTGCAACAGCACCCTCCCACCCATGTTCCCCAACAACTGGTGCACACAGGCTTGCTGCCTCAGATACTGGAGGTAGCACATAACCATCAGGGCTAGTAGCCATTGACCGCCTTCTCCTACAGCCTTGAAAGAAATGCTCCACATGGTGGAGGGACACCGTAAGAACGTGTGGCCATCCATTTACACTGCCAATCTCAACTCCTTGGAGAGCAGGGAAGGGAGGCTGTTCTCAAGTTCTCTGGCCTCTGGCTCAGGGAAGGACTCAGGGGGGTCAGGAGGTGTCTTCCAGTAACCCCTCATCAGGTCAGACGATGTGGTGTTAACTGTTTAGTTATTTATATCTTTTAAATGCTGACTGTTATTGCTGCTGCATTTAAAATTAGGGCTGTGACTGGATCCGGAATCCAGAGCAGATCGGGCCGATCCGGGCCAATCTGGGCCCGGATCAGGTTGGGTCGGATCGGATCAGGCCCAATCTGGACCTCCCAGATTGGGATCCAGATCGGATCGGGGGATCCGTGCACAGCCCTATTTAAAATAATGTTTGTAATGTGATTTATTCTTGGGTTTATCGTTGCTGTTGTTTTTGCTTTTATTATGCGCATCGCCCGAGAGCTTTGGCTAAAGGGTGACTCATACATTGAATAAATAAATACATAAATGTACCAGACTCTTCAGACTCAGAGGACACCCCTCTGATGCCATCCTCCAGAGATACAGAACTGGACAATGGTCCTGCAAGAAGTAGATAGATTGCGGGGAGGAGGGGAGTTAACAACAGGTCCAGACCTGCCAACTTTTATAAGGTTTCAGAAGGCCTCTGCATGTTGCTGAGACAACAGGTCTTCTTGAGTGAATTCTAGCCCATAAATGCCATTGTGATCACATATTGAACTGGAAACTGGAGTTGATTGAATTCTCTTGCCACGTCTTTGCATTGGCTGCTTCGCCCATTTATTTATTTATTTATTTACAATATTTCTATACTGTTCCCTATCCGAGGATTTCGGAGCAGTGAACAAATGAGGTAAAAGCATGAAAACGCAATGTGCTCGACTGCTTGGCAAACCTGCTAACCTGGTTCTTAAAGAGTTTAAAGAAAGCTCTGAAGAAGAGACCACACAGTCGCCATATATAAAAGTCAGGCGACTAGACTCCCGTGTATCCAGGGAATATTATTAAATAGTAATCTTCCATTAGACTCAATCATAATAATAATAATACATGGGTGGGTGGCAGCCTACCTCTGAAGAACTGGAGGAACTGGAAGAGACCAAAGAGAGAGAGATGACAGCACTTTTCCATACCTAAAGGGTTGTCACACAGAAGAGGGCTACAAGCTGTCTCCATCATCCAAGACACAAAAGAACGGGCTTAAGTTACAGGCAGGCAGATTTTGGTGGAACATCAGGAAAAATGTCCCGATGGGAAGAGCAGTCAGACAATGGCACCTAGAGGTGGTGTGTTCTCCAAAACCTTGTTAGGTAAGGTAGGTTGAGAGAAGGTGATTGGCCCAGGGTCACTCAGGGAGATTCCTGGTTGAGCAGGGATTTTAATTTGGGTCTCCTCGCTGTAAGTTCAAGCCTCTAACAATTTAATCACACTAGTTCACCAGGAAAAGCTGTTCAGGGGAATGGCCAACGAGACTACATTACACTAGTCCTTTTCCAGCTTCATTGGCTGCCGGTCCAGGTCCGGGCCCGATTCAAAGTGCTGGTATTAACTTTCAAAGCCCTAAATGGCTTGGGGCCAAGTTATCTGAAGGAACAGCTCCTCCCATATGTGCCTGCCCAGACCCTAAGATCATCCTCAGGGGTCCTTCTCCGTGAGCCCCTGCCAAAGGAAATGAGGCAGGTGGCTACCAGGAAGAGGGCCTTCTTTGCTGTGGCACCCCGGCTGTGGAATGAGCTCCCTAGAGAGGTTCGCCTGGCAACTACCTTATACTCTTTTAGATGCCAGGTGAAGACCTTTCTATTTTCTCGGTATTTTAACAGCTTATCAGCTTAATTTTTAACTGTATTTTAAAACTGTATAGATCTCTGCATCGCTGCTTGGTTTTATACTGTTGTTTGTTTTATATTTTAAATGGTTTTCATGGTTTTACGTTTTGTAAACTAAAAATGACCAAAAAAATTAAGGTATACAATATTTAAAAAAACTTAGTTTAGTACATAGTGCAATTAAAATACGGGTACAATTTTGCATCAACAGATATTTATACAATTAGCTCTGTACAGATGAAGGAGGCAGGCCAAACGCGTTTCGACATTTTGTCTTCTTCAGTGGCCTCTGGCACTGGCTCGTAGGTCAAGTTAAATATTTTAAGATGCAAGCATCTAGAAGAGGGGGCTGCCTATCAATATCCTAGGAACAGGATGAGTTGTGTCACTCCCCCAGAATAGCAAAGCCTACAGCCAGTGCTTGCCAAATTTAAACAGCCTCCGTTTCTCAAACAAAGAAGCCACATCCGATCCGAGGCTCCGGTTTCGATTCTGACTCCGATCCAATTTTTTGGGTCCATGCACACCCCAATACACACACACCACCACCACCACCACCACCACCACCACCACCACCACGGTTTATGATCTTCCGAAGTAGTGCTGCTGCTCCATGCTCCATCCCACCCCTCTTTCCCTTAGCACTTCTGGCTAGTGACGGGTAAACCACTTTTAAACAAATAAAAATTAAATTAAAAGGGTTTTGCATCACCACCGGATTGCAAGAGGCAGTCCCTTTTCAAGCACAACAATGTGGAAACGGAGCCACTTTTATTCTGCTCAGTCTTGCTGGAAATACTTTGTGGCTCAACACCAATCCCGTTCTAATTATTAATCTTTACAAATGACCAAAAAAAAAAGAAGTATTCCCTTCATAAAAAATAGCGCTAGGCTGGGACCGGTCCCCGGAGCAATTACTCTCTGGCATGCTATGCCAAGGCCCTATTTGCATTTATTTTGCATCCTGCTGTCGAGTCCTCTTATGTCATTGAGATAAGCGGTCATAAGATATGTGTTTTCCACAGTGACGCCCCCCATTCATCATTTCTTCCTCGCTGCTCAGCGTGATTGCATTTAATTCAAGAAGAAAGGAGCGTCGGCCGGGCCTGCTGAGCATATAAGGTTAAGAAAGCCATGCAAATCGAGCGGATACTTCCCAGAGAAATGGGCCGACGCCGGCACTCTTGCGGCGTGCAGGATAACAGCCGTCCTTATCAGCAGCAGGGAAAGCTGTGCACTTTCTTCCTAATTTCCAAAGGAAGCTCTGAGGATCTCGCCAGCCATTCATCAAGATCAGCGGGCGCAATTCCTCTCCAGGCGTTTGGAGAGGCCCGAAGCAACTCCTCCGCTTAACTTAATAGGGGGAAAAGCCGGGCTGCTTCCATCTCACCAGGATGGTGAGAGGCAGGGAAAGCAGGACGGTGTGCCAACCCCTCCCCTGCAGTCAGGGCCAGACATCGGCATGCGAAGCACATTTCATTAGGGTGTGCACCCAGGGAATTTTATTGTTTTATTTTTAAAGGGGAACATTTATTGAATACCCAGTCAGAAAGGACCTTATTTTTATCCATTTATTTATAAAATATCGAAGGCGCTGATGCCTGACCATGGGAGGGCCATTGCAGGTGATGCGTGGGGGAATGAGGAGACACTCCTCAAGCCCCAGCATTGGTTGGGCTTATTGCTCCTGCTTCTGGGACCAATGGTGCTCTCTTGGGGGCAGCGGTTCTTTGGCGTGATGACAGAGCAGCTGGAGGGCAGCCGGAGGACTGTTACGCTGCATCGGGATCCCCCTCTGGATCCCTACTCAATGTCCCCCGTCTCAATTTGGTGCTTATTGCTTGGGACATTAGAGTGTGCCTGGGCACACCTGGCACACCCCTCGCGCACACCTATGGGGACAGACAATCAAAAGATGACACCTTGTGGCAATTGCTTACACAGCCCTGGGCATTTCCCTTTCTTGATCCTGAGGGTGCAATCGCATGTTCAGCAACTAGGCCAAAGGCTCCAGCTCTTTCTTAAGGATGCATTTGGCCACCAATGCATATACAACCCCACATGTGGGGGTAGGGTTGTTTGGGGGAAGGAATTCTGGTGACACAGCACTAGAAACCAGGCATGGGGTTGCTTTTTAAGGGGTGTGGTTTTGGCTGGTTGTTGTCCCATCTCAATACTTCAGGTGGGTTGCATGCTTTATTTGTTGTTTGCAAGCACCTGCATGGTTATCCAACAGTGACTGGATTCAGACAACACGATAACCCATGGTGGGTTAAATAGTCGATGGTTGGTTATTTAACCCACAATGGATTATCGTGTTGTGTGTGGGGAGTTTTTAAACCAACGGTTGGTTATTTGGCCAAAATAACCAACGCAAATAACCAACGCTAAGCCAAGTTGGCTATTTGAACCACCATGGGTTATCGTGTTGTGCGAAGGGCACTGTTGGTTATTTCCTTGCCCAACATTGGTTATTTCATCAGCCTCAGAGTTGCAAGGCAAGAGTGGCAGCTCCCACTCTAGTCCAGCTGGCAGGATAGATTTTCAGCAGCAATGGCTGATGGGATACTAGCAAGAGGACTGAGAGGGGGAGAGAGGGTGGGGGTGAGTGTTTCAACTCAGCGTGGACTAATACTCAACTCAATGCTGATCCTAATCCATACCATGGTTGATTATTATCATGTTGTGTGGGGAGTACCCCCTAGATAAACAACAGTTGAGTTGATTATTAGCTCACAGTTGACTATCATGTTGTCTGAATTCAGCTTAAAACTGTGCTCATCTATCTATCTATCTATCTATCATCTATCTATATATCTATATATCTCCCATCAGGCCCAATCAGTGTGGCCAATGGTTGGGGTTATGGGAGTTGCCGCAGGATGAGCCCTGGTCTACCATGTTTGGCAGTGATGGCTCTCCAGGGTTTCAGGCAGGAGTAGGGTGACCATATGGAAAGGAGGACTGGTCTCCTGTATCTATAGCAGTTGTATTCAAAGGGGAATTTCATCAGGTGTCCTTTGTATGCATGCAGCATCTGATGAAATTCCCTCTTCATCACAACAGTTTGAGCTGCAGGAGCCCTGCCCTCTTTTGTATCTAGTCACTCTAGTATAGCTCCTGCAACTTTAACTGTTGTGATGAAGAGGGGATTTCACCAGGTGCTGCAGGCATACAAATGGCACCTGCTGAAATTCCCCTTTCAATGCAACTCTTAAAGATACAGGAGCCCAGTCCTCCTTTCCGTATGGTCACCCTAGGCAGGAGGCTTCTTTCCTAGCCCTAACTGGAGATGCCAGGGATTGAACCTGGGACTCATTTTGCATGCCAAGCATGCGCTCTACCACTGAGCTACGGCTCATCTGCTGAGACATCATGGCTCCTTCCCCTCTTACCTTTGAGACGAACTAAACTTTTTTGAGCCTGAATTTCCATAGACAAGTTGACTCATTGAGAAGCATGGTGCAAGCGTGGCTATGTTAGAGCACGCACCAATCGCTGCGACAATACCGTGTCAGAAAACGAACACGGGACGCTATTGCACCATCCCTAGGCAGATATACTATAACAAGCGTTGAGGATCTAGGCTCCAGTTTTATTTATTCCAAAGGGATTGAGCTGGATTAATTGAACGCTGAAAAGGCTTGCGGATTGCAAGGAATCACGTGACAGGCTAGTACTGGCTAGTCCGGTGGGATGTGTGGCCTGGGCGTCTTCTATTTTAAACTGGAAAGAAGACTGAGAAATATGGAATATAATTATAATAATCCAAACTGGAACTTGGCCAAGACATTAGGGCTAATGGCTTTGCTCCATTTCACACCAAGTGCCATGGGATTTTTAATGATCACCGGTGGTCAAGACCTTGGTTTTACATCTCATTTGGAAGATAATAAAGTCGCCCCCCATTTATTCTTTGCTCCTGAGGGATGCGCAGACAAATTGTACGTGTCAGAGGGTGCAATGACTTAGAAATGTAGATTTTCCTCTCTCCCCCCATTAGAAATGAAGCAGGGATGTGGGCACGGGAACGGGAACGTTAGCCCACAAGGCAACTCTCCCCATTTTATACACATCCTATTAGAGCTTCACCTTATCCGTTGGATCCGTGGTGTCTTTAAGTGACATTGCTTAAAGGAAGGTGAACCCTTTCTCATATGAGTTATCCCTGCTGCTGAAATATACTTGAGGAAACGAGTTTATAAAGCTATCTAGGCAATAATTGGCAAGGATACTCCATTCTCCTGTGAAGGTTATACAGAGCGGGTTACAAGAGGGGTCTCCGTTTTAAATTGGGATGGTGAGAATTTAATAGATCTCGCCGTATCAGTCCTACGGCACAAGATCATGATAAACAGGGCAGCCAGGACGTTCAGTTCCTTTTCAGCGACTGAAATAGGGTGGGACAGACCCAGCAAGCTCTTGGGAAATCCGAGGCAGCAAAGCACGACAAAACTGTAGCCATAGATGTTTGGAAATCGTGCGGACTTGAGGCAGCCGACGGCTGTAGGAGGCTCCATGGACCAGAGTGTCACTCTGCCAATGAAGTTTGATGGGCAGTAGGTTTAGGACTGACAAAGGAAAGCCTCCTCTTCGCACAAGGCTCAGTTAAGATATGGAGTTGGCTACCGCAAAATGTAGAAGTCGTCACTGGCGTTGATGCTTTTCAAAAAAGGATTAGACAAATTTGGGGGGGAGGGAATGTTATGGGAGCCCCAACAACTGTTAGCTGGGGAACACTAATTAAGTCTATAGCTACTGCCTTCAGACTCTGCTTTTGGGCCTCCCAGACTTCTGGCCAGCTGTTGTCATAGACCTGACAAAATGGGAAACTCCACAAAGGATGCCCCAGAGCAAAAAAGAAAGAAAAAGAAAGAAAAAACACTAGAGTAAGCCAAAGAGGTGTTCTATTCCCCATAAAAATAAACAATTCCCATGCATTTTGGATCACATGTAGGTCCTTCTTCAGGGAAATTCACTGTTGGTCAGTAGACTTCCTCTTATGTATTTATACTTCCATGTCAGGAGCCCAGGAAGTCCCTTACAAACACAAGGAGTTGCCGTCTATTACTATGTCACTCTATTTATCCATCTAGGTCAGTATTATCTGCTCTGACTGGCAGTGCCCAGACATAGAAGCATCTTTCCCCTCCCCTCATCCTCTTTTATCAGAGATGCCGGGGATTGAACTGCAGTTGCTGTACCACTGCGTCCCGGTCCTTCACCATCGAATATTACCACTAAACCCAATTGGCCAATGTGTTGTGCTTCAGTTTGTGAGATTAAGCAGAAAGGAGGAACAGCTGAGCCTGGGAGTGCTTGGGGAGTGGCCCTTCACGGGAACAGGCAGAAGCCGGCTGAAGGCCAGTGCAGCTGACAGGAATTCCCAATTACCACCATCCCCATAAAAGACATGCCAGAACCCAGAACCGACGCTGGAAGCAACTATTGTTCTTGGTGCTTCGTCTTTGTTGCTTGCATACCAGCTCCTTGATGTTGCCTGGACATATCCTGACCTTGGACCAGACTCTGGCTACTCTTTGGCTTTCGACCACGGACTGTTTATTGACGTTTCCCACCTTCTTATCGAGTTTAACACCAGTGATTTACGACTCAATGAATCTGATGAGCTTCTTTTTCCTCTGCAGGATGTGATGGCTGTTTGAAATTTGATTGCTTGAAGCTATTTCTTCCCCAGACGATTGCTGCCTGGCTTACTTGTTCTAACATTGCTGCCGGCATCTTATAATCCAGAGGTGTAAGGCTGGCTCAAAACATTTTGCTGCCTCAGGGAAATGACACGATGCTAGAACATAAGAACATAAGAAGAGGCCAGCTGGATCAGACCAAAGGTCCACCTAGTCCAGCACTGTCCATACAGGGGCCAACCAGCTACTGGTCAGGAACCCACAAGTAGGACACAGGTGCAACAGCACCCTCCCACCCATGTTCCTCAGCAGCTGGTGTACGTAGGCTTACTGCCTCTGATACTGGAAGTAGCACATAGCCATCAGGACCAGTAGCCCTTCTCCTCCAGGAATTTGTCCAACCCCCTTTTAAAACCATCCAAACTGGAGGCCATCGCTACTTCTTGTGGCAGTGAATTCCATAGTTTCACTCCAGGCTGTATGAAGAAATGCTTCCTTTGATCTGTCCTGAATCTCCCATCTAACAGCTTCATGGGATGACCCCAATGTTATGAGGGAGGGGGGAAAATGTCTCCCTATCCACTTTCTCCATGCCATGATGTCCCTCCATTCCACAAACAGAACTCAACCGGACTGGCAGCTAAGATTTACTTCAACAGTGGCAATGAGGCATGGTACTCCACTGCACTTGAAGGCAGCAGGCTAGTTTAAAGGGTGCAAGGCAGGCTGTACGACACCCACGGATCTGTCTTCCCAACAGAAGGAAATGGCTGGGGAGCTCAAGTGGAACAGCCAGGGGGTGTTACCCTTGCATCTGCTGCCTGAGGAAGCTGCTTCACTCCGCCTTATGGTAGAACCAGCCCTGCAGATATGTATAACCTTCTTGATTTATTTAATTTATTGCATTTATATCCCACCTTTTTTCCTCCAAGGAACCCAAGGTGGTGTACCTAATCTTCCTCCTCTCCTGTGACTGGCCCAAAGTCACCCAGTGAGCTTCCATGGCCGAGTGGGGACTAGAACCCAGATCTCCTGACTCCCAGTCCAACACTCTAGCCACTAAACCATATTGATGATGGATGTTTCAGTTCATTTTTGGTCAGGGTTTATCCAGTTCGCACCTTCTGGGACCAGACATGGAGTCAGACGCAATCTGCAGTCAAAGTCTGTACATGTTGAGCTTGCAATTTGATCCGCAGACCCCTCTCCCCCAAAAATGTGTTCGACAGCATGTGTACATTTGAACAATGTGCATAAAAATGCACCCTTCGGTAAAATGCACACAAATAATTCACTTTAATCAATGGAAGAGGAATGTGTACACTTCAAAGGTGCACACAACTGACGCATGCATTTGGGGCACTATGCGCAGATTTTCAAAGCTCTCAATCCCACTGGACTCAAGTCAGAACAAGGTTTGAGATGGAATTTGGGGAACTTCAGGAAGTTCCCTGCCTCCCAGTTCACACACCTGCGCACATGATGAACGATGTTCGTGCTTGACAAGCCAGCCTTATGTGCCTGGACTAAGTAGATGCTAGTTTAGCAGTTGCGCCACATGCCTGTAATTGCACCATAACATCTAAAGGGAAAGATATGATTGGACTGACTGTTCATAAAACAACCTACAGGATGCTTTAGGGATTTGAACTTTGCAAATTCTAATATGAACTCACCTGATCGGTCCCTGCCCAGCTGATGTGCAACATGGAACATAGCTCGGATGTCACACTTCTCGGGGTGTTGCAGTACCCGGCTCAAAATGGTACCAAGATGCATTTTAGAACGTTCATTTGGATATAAAATAAAATTCAAAATGCATATTTTGAGACACCCCCCCCCCCAGCAAGGTTTCATGTAATTTTTTTAAAAATGCTCTTCTTACTTACCCATCACTAACAAGGGCAGTCAAAACAATGAGTGCAAAGGAGAGGGTCCTCCACCTCTAGAATTGGGTTCCATCAGGCCCCTTCTTTAAAGGTCTTTAGGAGACCGGCCTTTTTGCTGGCCTTCCTATAGTATTCTGAGCTGCTGGTTTTATTGGTAATGTCTGTATTTATGGATCTTTTATCAGCAACCTCTGTTTTTTATGGATTTTTATTGGGTAGCAACTTCTTGACTTTTGGTGTATCCTCTTTGATTGGCTTTAATCTTGCATGCCACCTTGAGAGGGTTTCACCCTTTAAGGCAGCCCAAAAATAATTTTAAATAAATAAAAGAATATTCATGGATGATAGCACCAATGCAGTGAAACCGATTTCTGAGTCGGTATACGTGGATGTGACATGGACCGAAAATAGATGGATCAGTCCATCCATAGAGGGAGTCTACAAGATATCAGCAATGACGTTCTTACCCAGAAGGCTCACGGATATCGTTGGAAAATTGCAGGTTTGTGAGTCCTGCCAGGTTGGTCTCCAGAATGCCTTTCTCCTCTCCAGAGACTCGTATTCTAAGATATTTGTTCCGCTGTCAGAATGTCTTTGTTTCAAGCCAGCCAGAAAACAGAGGAAGCGATCATTGCCTTAGAAAGCCCCAGAGGAAGTTTTGGAGTGTAGGGATTTGGCAGGAGCTGCCCTCTAAGGTCATTAAGCGTCTGGACAAAGCCCCAGATCTAGAGGATGAAGAACTGGCTCAGATATCGACGAGAACGAGTCGTTTTAAGTAAAAGCACTTCGGGTTGCAAACGCCAAGTGCCACGCTGATCAATATTAGAATCAGTTTAATTAATTTGCGTGATCAATAACCCAGGAGATTGAAAAGGCCCAGGGAAGAGAGATTGCAACTTGTCCAGGAGGAAGCGGGAAAGGTATTGCCGGCTTTCTTATTCCTTTAGGTGTTTTGAAAAATCCAGCCTCATCCTAAGGGGCTGAACATGGAAGGAAAGAGTTCGCACTGTAATTCCCATCAAATATTAAGGAACAGGGTCTATCTCTGCACCGTGTCTGCCCCAGTTGGTATCAACTATGCCTCTAGCCCCTAAGGACAGTGTGGTGTAGTGTTAGATTGTTGGACTGGGAGTCGGGAGATCCAGGTTCTAGCCCCCACTTAGCCGTGGAAGCTCACTGGGTGACTTTGGGCCAATCACAAACTCTCAGCCCAACCTACCTCACAGGGTTGTTGTTGTGAGGATAACATGGAGAGGAGGAGGAGGAGGATTATGTACGCCGCCTTGGGTTCCTTGCAGGAAAAAAGGCGGGATATAAATGTAATAAATAAATAGCTTGTCGTTGTCTAATTTCCATGTCAGAGTGAAGTTGCGGAGTAGTGGGTGAGAGTCCAGGAGCCCTGAAAGTTTGGGGTTCAAATACTGACCCAGCCACAGAGTTTTGTTGAGCGGCTGGGCAAGTGATTTCTTTTTTCTTTTTTTAATGTATTCATTATTTTATTTATTACATTACTAATCTGCCCCAATAACCCGTGTTCTTTGGGCGAATTACAAGGGTAGAGGAGGAGGATGATTATGTACGCCACCTTGGGTTCCTTGGAGGAAAAAAGGTGGGCTATAAATGTAATAAAATTAATAAATAAATAGATTTCACCTGCTTAACAAGTTTGTTTGCCATGGTTACTCGAAGACCTTGATGCTATCTAAGAAAGGGGGTCTATAACTGTGGGTTTTTTAGAAATTATTTTGTACTCATATATATTTATATATATATTTACTCCATTTTACTCCATTTTACTCCATTTTATTCTGTAATATGTGTATTGTAATATGTGTATTTTACTCCATTTTACTCCATTTTATTCTGTAATATGTGTATTGTAGGATGCTGATTGTGAGATCGGGCTAAAACCTATTTTAGGTTGCCTCAACAATAAAGAAAGAAAGTGCCATGGCTACAGCGGTCCTGGAGCCACATTTCAGAGGGGGGAGAATTCTCTTGCACTTTCTGTTTCACTCAGGGAAAGCTCTTGGCAGAGGAAACAATAATGATCGACCTGGCAAAGAAAGTTGCTCCTGCATCCAGGAGGAGAATTACAGCCAGCCAGCTGCCCCCAATGCAGAATCGAAGCGTTTCCATGTTCCAGTTAAACTAGCAATTAATTTTCCTGATGAGCTTAAACTAACCTTTTTAGTAAAAGAACAGGGTAAATTTCCCACACAAAATATCTACTCTGACATTTACTAAGTACAATTGTGGGCACCCATCCTGGAAGCCATATAAATGGGGGCTGGTGAACACATTCACACTGCTCCATCCCACGTTTGGTTGGTGGCCTAGCTACAGCCCTATCTGGACAGGGATAACCTGGCTTCAGTTGTCTATGCTCTGGTAATCTCCAAGTTGGATTACTGCAATGCGCTCTACGTGGGGCTGTCTTTGAAGACGGTTTGGAAGCTGCAGCTTGTGCAAAATGCAGCAGCCAGATTGATAACTGGGACCAGAAGATTCGAGCATATAAGACCTTCTCTGGCCCACTTGCGCTGGCTGCCTGTATGCTTCCAAGCCCGATTCAAGGTGCTGGGGACCACAATACCTGACGGAACGCCTCTCCCAACATGAACTTACCCATGCACTATGCTCAACATCTAAGGTCCTCCTCCAGGTGCCTACTCTGAGGGAAGCTTGGAGGATGGCAACAAGGGAGAGTGCCTTCTCAGTGGTGGCCCCCCAATTTTGGAATGATCTCCCCGACGACGCTCGTCTGGCGCCAACATTGTTATCTGTTCAGCACCAGTTCAAGAGTTTTCTCTTCTCCCAGGCATGTAACAGAGCATGCTGAGTTTTTTGTTTGTTTTTTCTCCTTTTGACTCAGAGTAGTTGTTTTAAATGGATATTGTATTTGTACTCTGTTTTTATGGTTTTTAAATTTTGTATATTCGTTTTTAATGTTCAATGCTTTTAATCTTTGTAAACCGCTCAGAGAGCTTCAGCTATGGGGCAGTATATAAATGCAATAAATAAATAAATTAATAATAATAATAATAATTTTGGGTAAGTGTTTGCAGCCACTACGTTTCAGAGAAGGAGCTGCTGGCCTGTGCCCTATTCGTCCCATCTGTCAGGGATGCTTTAAGGTGGATTCGTGCATTGAGCTGCTCTGCTCCAACTCTGCTAGTCTATGATTCTATGATTATTTTTTAAACTTCTCATCAAAATTCAAACGCCTTTTTGAGCACATTTCTCCCAATACCTGCATTTGTGTATGCAACATTGCTTAACATACACATCTTTGCAAGCACTTTCCCTAATACAAAGTGTTTTTAAATGTTATTTCCCCTAATATATGCATTTTTAAAAGATGCATTCTTTGATTGGAGAACTCCATTGCAAAAGGGAGAAAAGTGCGCGTTTCGAAGGACAACTGAATTTCGGTTCACATGGCGTCTGGAAGCGCGAAATTCGGTAAGATCACATTTGAATGCAGACCGAATGAACTTCTACCCTGTCCTAACTTTCATGGCAGGATAAATAGTGAGGTCAAGAGGTAGATACTTCAAGGCCAAAGAAACAGTGGACTCTTAGGTTTTCACGTCTAAGCAGCCATGCCGATATTAATCCCTGCGAACGCATCTGTTTTCTTTGATCCGCTTCCGCCAGACGGTTCTAATGAACATTCTTCACACATTCCTGCCTTGAAAATGACCTCTGTAGGTTCCCCATGCTGGACAAATGGCACCGTGATTAAAAAAAAAAGAAAAGAAAAAGTATCTAATTCCTCCTAATTGCTCTGTCAAAACGTAATTAGGTGATTCGGTGTGTTGTTGTTATAGGCCGAGCTTTGTCAGCCTTGAATGTCGGAGCTATCAGGGAACTAACCTGACCCTTGAAGTAAGTGGGTGAGTTAGTGAGAGGTTTTTAAAGCCGACGGTGAGTTATTTAAGATCAGCATCGGGGTTTTGCAGCGGTGCCGTCAGAGCAGGACTTTTGCCAAGGCCCTACTCAACAGAAAGTAGGTGGACCCCAAATGCTACACATGGTGGATTTCCCCTCCCCAAACTGGGCTCGTGGTTTGCTAGAATGTCTCCCTGCTCCTTTGCTTCACTGCTTCTTTGCTGCTTCTACCCCAGTTGCTGGGGAACATGGGTGGGACAGTGCTGTTGCACTTGTGTCCCGCTTATGGGCTCCCCATGGGTAGCTAGTTGCACCACTGTGTGAACACGATGCTGCACTAGATGGACAGCTGTTATGTATTTATGCACACCTAGGGTTTAATCATCGACCTTTATTCTCACCTCTCTAACTCCCCCTTATTGGAAATGTGAAGACAATGTGAGAAAAAAAACGGGGAAGAGAAGCAGAATCAAAACAAATCAAAATCAATAGTTTTTTTAGGGGGGGGGGAGGGTTCTCAGACCTGGTCCTACAGAGGCCAGTACAGAGACATACGCAGGGATTTCACACAGTCATAGGCTGCAACCCTGTACCTTCTTACTGGGTGCAAACCCCATTGGACTCAAGGGGACTTACCCATTGGGTAGACATGTATAACATTGCTGCCTGTGTATCTTTTAATAGATTAAATCTTCATGGGTGTGTATATAAATAGCTCAGAAGAAGAAAGAAAAAAAATGCACTTTGTTCAAGAGAATGCTTGCCCATGTTGCAGTCGGCGCCATCTTAAAAGAGGTGTTCCTCCCTGCGTGAGAGAGAAGGGTTGATCCTTCTTCTAAGATGGTGCCTGAGATCTTCTAAAGAGGCCCTTCCTACAGTCAATAGTTCAGTCAATACCTGAGGCACATCTGGTGGTGACATGGGCCAGGGCCTTCTTAGTGCCTGCACCCAAGCTTTGGAACTCCCTCAATAGGGCCCTGCCATTTTGTCCCTTGCCGACCCTGCCCCATCCTCATACTATCTACACATTGGGGCCATGTCCAGCAAGGATGCTACGCAGAAGCGCGGCCGGCACACAAGACCCTGCCCTCTCTCCACATGACATTAATTGGATGTCAACATGCAAACAGGGCATGGAAGCTCAGCAGGAGGTGATAATCCTGCTGAAGTGAGGAAAATGTCACCAGCCAAAATGGCCCCAACTACTCAAGTTTTAGCATGGCAGGAGCCCTGTTTCCCTTATTTACATCAAAAGCAGCTTCCCCTGGCCTGTTGCCCAGCAGATGTGTTGGATCACATTGCCCATCATCTGCAGCACATCATGGGGGCACCAACTTGGGGAAGGCGGCCCTTCTACTAATTAGTTTAGTTGTCCTCAACAAAACTGTATCCTCCATGCTTCCTTCTTTGCCACATCTTTAGCCCTCTGCACCATAATAAGGCCACCATGTCATTGATTGCTAGGGAAGGAATTTAGAACATCTGCCTCCTTGGCCCATCAAGATGGGCCTTAAAATGACTTGGTGGAAGGGTTGGCTTGACGCATTTCCTTGGCAACTGCCCAGCCTTACCTCACACAGGTAAGCCTGGGCAGAATACACAGAATCAATGCCAAAGAAGATCAGCTGGGTAGGATCTGACTAGTACTGAGTATAAGTTCTAGTATAAGTATCTTAATCAGAGAATATTCTCATGTGACACATTTTATTGAGGATGACCTCACCTATAGCTTTCTCAGTGCATCAGAGGTCTTCCATAGCCTCTCTTTAATAATAACAACATTTTGGCTGAATGTTGGGATCATAGATTTTTGAGTAGTCCATTGCCAATACTTCTTGAATTTTGATACAACAAATACACAAACAAATAAATTAAAAAAGGGTGTCAAGGAGTGTTGACTCCTGGTTTTCTTCTGCTAAGGACTCGGTCTTAAGGTGGACAGAGATGTTTGTGATGATTCTGTGACATCACTGAAACTCCACCAATGATGGTAGTGGTTTGGGAAAACAGGGATGCAGAGAAGAAATAACCACTGTTTACTCGACAATACATCTTCAATGAGTTTCAGGTGTGCTTGTTAGCTATAGACACCAGGCTTCTTATGGTACTTAGGGTATGTGGGGGGGCATAAATGTACATGCACCTTTGTCAGGCCTTTTGATGTTGTGAGCAGTAGAAACAAAAACGTTTTCCCAAATATTGCCTACTCTAGAAGGATGTATTTTTGTTTCAAAGCCACCCTCGGAGTGGGGGAGTCAGAGTGGGAACTCCATCACACCAGCAATTTAGTGCACTCTCGCCTCGCCATGTCTGGTGTGCGGATTTGCGGCGCAGTACTCCCATGACGCCGTGCCTGTCCTGCTGACACCCCACCTCTTCCCCAGCCTTTCCTAGAACGCTAAAAGTCTGGATTATTTTCCCTAAGTGCATTTAATGTGCCTTTAAGCCTCCGTGTAGTTTCAAAGGAACTGGGGGCTTTAATGGATTGCATCAGGTCCTGGCAGGGAAAAGCCATCTCTCCCAGCAGCCGGCTCCAAGCCTCAATATAAAACCCAAACCTTGCATCTCAGGCTCCAAAGCATTTTTTAAAATCATACAATGCCTGATTGTATGCTTGTACACAATTGTACTCCCTCGATGCCCCCAAAGAGCCAGACTAAAGGGTCGTTCCATTTTTGCCTGGCAGAAAGGCAGTCTGGTTGAAGTGCTCATCTGACTGGAGGGATAAAGAGAAGGGGAGGGGTGGGGTGGAGTGGAGCGGAAGAGCAAAGGAGCAAAGGAGAGAAAGAGCAGCTATTCAGGTGAAAGAGATCATAAGCTTGACATGCCTCTGCATCAAAGGTAAAAAACAACAACAACACGGAGACAAACCAGGGGGGAAAATTAGGTGTGATGGAGGTCTGGGACATTTGGTTGCTCCATTACAGCAACAATACCTTCTGCTGTTTTGCTGCAGGTCTGTAATGGGCAGCTGGAGCTGAATGTTGCCCCTCTGCCCAGGCCATCTTCCATTCCTCCCCCTCTCCCTCCCACAACAACTATGGGAAACTCATGGCCACCATAAGCCACAGTGGAACGGTCTGAACTTGGAAGTGTTCTGTGCGAAGAAAGCAAGGTTGTGCTGGAAAATCTGTTAGTTGACTTTGCTGCTACGCAGATCTTAAAAAGGCTTGAAGGCTGGACTCTGCAGACGGCCTGTGGACGACCGAGCTGCAATCCAATTCCCAAAAGAACGACTGCACCCTCTCTGCTGCAACAGCTCCAAGCCACACCTTGTGCCCAATGTAGCTGCAAGATAAAACCATCGAGCATAAACATCTCATCCATTTTGCTTGGCCGTCTTTGTTCAGAACAAAACTAATGTGCTGAGCTTGGAAGCTTCCAGAGCATTTAAAAATATCTAGATTGGTGGCGGTGGTGGTGGTGGTGGTGTGTGTGTGTGTGTGTGTGTGTGTTTCACCTTAATTTCTCTAGTTGAGTTCTTAGGGTGCAGGGTGCATGTAAGAAGACAGCTGGGAAAAAAGCACCCCCAGGACCAGTCTCTGTAAAGTGCAAAGAATCAGATGCAAGCCTGAAGGCGTTTTCATGCATGCTTTGAAAAACTCACCTGGATGAGCACCTGGATATTATCAGCTGATTCACAGATGAATGAGAACCTCAACTCTCACCACCCCCATGATTTAATAGTATGGGTGCACATCCCAAATGATACTGCTCTGTGGAGGATAGAGTACCAATAATGAGATTTAGGCACACCAAAGGCACAGTGGGCTGAAATCTCCTTAGCTCTATAACTCTCAATCAGATTAGAGGGAGCAGCATAGATCCTGCAGCACCCCTCCTTGGAGACATAGGGCTTTTGTACATGAGACATTTATCGTGATCTCATCATTCCCTACTCACAGTTGTTCACAGGTTCGTAAGATGATGATGTGACCCTCCAGTTTCACTTCTCTATCTAACCAGTCCTTTCGGCAAGTCTTTTGAAGAGTAGGGAAAATGCGGTGTTTCACTGTGAAAGCGAAAGAAAGTGCCATTTCCTCTTGTGCACTTGTGCTATTCCACTACACCACTGTGCACCCTAGAGGTTATGTAGAGGGAAAGCAGGAAGGGAAACACTCCTCGTGTAATGCTCGGATCTCAATTCTGTGATGGAACTAAAAGTAGATACAGCGGATTAAAAGCCACGTGTAGAAAAGATCACAGAGAGGCATCCCCTTGTGACACCGATCATTAAGCACTGGGTTATATAATATTGGATCTTAAATAGAATATATAAAATGTTGACTATCTTAAGCATGCTTTGTTCTCTCCTCCAACAGAGATGATTTCACTCCGGACTCCAAGGCTTCCGTTGTGGTTATTTTAAAAATCTGACTTGTGGCTGTTGGGTTCTTTCCATCGCAACTGTAATCACTCCAACCTCAGCAAATTTGTGGGCTTTTATATTGTAACGTTAAATACCCTTAAGTCGCCATTTGCGGCTCTAGAGTTACAGTTCCTTCCTTGTTTCAAATGCTTCTCGGAGGACGTGAACCATGTCTCATTGTTCCAAACTTGGAGCGACCGCCTGGCCCACTTCTTTCCAATGCCTTCCTCCCGCTCCCCCTCCCCGCTTCGATCCCCTTGCACATTTCATGAAAGCCCTGCTGATCTAGCAAGAACCACAACACCCTTCTTGCGGTTGCAGAGATTTCCTGCCATCCCTGAGCTATAGAAAAATTACGTCGCTGCCAATAAGCCCTAAATCTTTCTCAACTCGTTCTTGGCTGTGCATATTCTCCAAAACAAGAGGAAATGCAACGTCTCGCCCTCTCAAGCTAAGCTTCAGCATTTGAGCGGATCGGATGTTGGACCTGGGTTCAATTCCTGGCTCTGCCATGGACTCAGAACGTGGGCAGGCTGCTTAAGTCAATTGAAATGAGTTGTTTAGCATGTTGTGTGGTGTGTCGGTGGACCAGAGCATGTCTAGAGCAATAAACCTTCCAGTCGTGGAGTGGGCAGCCTCTGCCATAGGTGGCTAAGTAAGGGGTTCAGAGGAGAATTGAATGGCTATTAATGGCTATTAGTCATGATGGCTAGGTGGAACCTTCATAACTTTTTTAAAAAATTACACATTTTCTTGCTGGTTGCTGGGATTGCTGTAAAATGGATTTCTGTTGGTGCTGAAAACTGGGGTTTATTTATTTATTGACAACATTTATAAAGTTCTAAATTTAATCAAAGCTTCAAACCTCTCTCAATGGTATTATCTGCTTGGGATGGAATGTTATATCTGATGTGGCTATCTATTCCCAAGTATAGAAAGGCGTTCTCCCTAGCCAGATTCAATTCCCTTCCTTCTAGGTTACTGGAGAGTCATTACAAAAAAAATCCCTTGGCATAAAAGATGCTGTTCCTGCAGCGATTTAGAGGTAGAGACTATTGCTCATGTTCTATCCTCATGCAAATATTACCAACTGGCAAGAGCTGATTTAATCTGGCCAATCACACAGTCCTACCCAGGTCACTCTATCAAATCCCGTGTAATAATTCTGTTGCAGGGCACAAATAAATCCATAACTAACAGGTGGCAAAGTTCCTAAATTTGGCTATTCTCACCAGATCATCTGCGAATGACTGAGCTAGTGTGAATGAGAATTTCTTCTATACTCATTAACATAAATTACTTAATATTTTTATCCCTAGTAGTCAAGCTGTATTGTTTTAATGATTTGATATGTAACGTACAATTTTAACTGTGTTGATTTGATATACCTTTGGTCTGTTGACTGGAAATCAAGGAGGAGGAGAAGGAGGACCTCCTTAAAACAGATCATGAAAGAGCTCAATATGTACAAACCCTTGCTTTGCTTCTTTCAGAACTTCATTTACAGAACTACCCTTCCAAACCATGCCTACAGCATTATTGGATGGCAAATGTAGACATGTTCCAAGGAACTTACGGTTCGGTATCTGTGGTATGGGAGAGGAAGAGGATATCTCACACGATTTACTGTATTGTCACCTATATAAAAATCCCAGGGAGAGATTCCTGGGGCAGATTCTGGCATCCTTATGGGGGAAAAGTTCCTCTGTGAAAATTTGCTGGTTATTGTCAGATGGCAACCCTTATGTCACACACAAAACAGCTTTGTTTGCTAAAGCCGCCAAACATATCCACGCAATCACTCTGAATGCTATAGCAGTGGACTGTGCAGGCGATTGATTCATTTATTTGATTTCTGTTATTGCATGGTGTTATTCTGTTACTGCACGGTCTATCAAGCTGTTCTCTTTTATTTTTGTAATGGCTATTAGTCAAATACAATAAAATGATTGATTGATTGATTGATTGACATTTATAAAGCGCTCCACATCTCAACAGATTCCGAAGTGGTTCAAAGGAGTTGTTTAGTGTGTTGGGACTCAGCCCTCACCTCTGCCTTGTACTACATCTCCTGGGCAGGTTCCCTGAGCCTATCTACACTCCTGCTTTAAAACGGTTTATAATGGTTTTAAACCGGTTAATAACCGTTGTTAACCGTTTTAAAACTGTTATAAACTGTTTTAAAGCAGGAGTGTAGATAGGCTCCTTGTCCGTTGTGACCAACCATGTGCCTCTTGTGGCAGCCATTTTGTGGTGAGGTCCAGGATAGCTTCTCAAATGGCTAAATGTGACCAGGGGCCCAAAAGGTTGCCTGACCTTGCCCGAACTCACAATTCCGTGGGGACTTGGATTCATCTCTAATACACCCCGCACTGTCACAAAGTTTTGGGGTGGAGAGTTGACCTCTTTTTGGCAGAGAATCCCGATACGAACAAAGCAAGGGTCAATTCCCTGTCCATTGCAGCACCCCCATGCTGGGAAAGCTTTCCCTGTTGAGTTCTGCCTGCCATGAAATGGCAAAAAGCACCAGACCTCTGTCCCCCCCAAAAGAACCAACCCTGTCAAGTCCCGTCTCCAGGCAGAGATCATAGCTAACTATTTATTTATTTATTTTATTACATTTATATACCGCCCCATAGCCGAAGTTCCCTGGGTGGTTTACAAAAATTAAAAACATTGAACATTTAAAAACCAATATACAAAAATTAAAACCATAAAAGCCTATGGATCAAGGAACATTTTTAGACCCCCTTCCCAGAGTGACTGCAAGGAGGTTCTTTCCTTTTTCTTTGCGGCTCAGGGTTGCCGTTGCAACTTTAATGACACCAACTGCTTTGTTTAAGCAATCATCTCTCACACCTGAAGTGAAATGGATTCACTTAAACATTATAGGTTTTCCATCAGGGAGCATTTAGCTCACCGCTTTGCGGCACGGTTGGCATGAACTTCGCTGTATTGGCCAAAGGGAGAGGTCCCAGAGGTCTTTGCAAAATAGCAAGCGGGAACTTGCTAGTGTCAGAACGCTGGATCCAAGTGCATTTTGGGGCCTTAGCTATTCACGAACACTTTCTCACCTTGATTATTTAGCTTGCCATTCAATTTAGAGTTACTTCTGAGGAGACATGCCTAGGATTGTGCTATGAAGATTGTTCCAAGTTGCGATAAAAGCCCCTCAGCCGACCAAAGTTTTCCAGTCTGAACTAGGTTGAGGGAGGCAGGATAAGAGGATAGGAAGCTACAGCACACGAGGAAGACCCATGATAACTGATGGTGGCAGCAGAGGCCGCTAAACCGAGGAGGAACCCAAAAGCACTTTGCAAGGCTCTGGCAGGCTAGGGAGGGGCTGTGGTTTAGTGGTAGAGGGCCTGACCGGCATGCAGAAGGTCCCAGGTTCAAACGCCAGCAGCATCTCCAGATAGGGCTGGAGAACCTCCTACCTGAAGCCCTGGAGAGGCGCAGCTGCCAGTCAGTGTCAACAATGCTGGGCTAGATGGACAAAGCGGTCTGACTCAGTAGCACCTTGGATAGCTCCTTTAGAGTTCTGACTGAAACCTGGAGCGGATTTACTGACACCGGAGCCATCAGCCTCCGCTGGTTCAGAACACCATCCCCCTCATCTTTATGGGAGACACCAAGGCCTTCCTGAGTAGTGATTGATTCCCTGAAAGAAGTTAATGATTTCGGGTAGCCCTGGACTTTGACCTGCACTCAACTGTGCCCCCTTTAGCTATGGCCCTGCTAGTTAAATATCAGCCTGACCATATGTGACACATTTGCGTGAACGCCACAGTGCAAGAGAAAAAGAAACGCCTCCCTTTCTATGGCCTAGAGAAAACCATGAAGGCTGCAATCCTGCATCCACTTCCTTGGGAGTAAGCCCCATGGAAATCAATGAGACTTACTTTTGAGGAGTGTGTATAGGATTGTGCAGGAAATGTTGGATTGCGTGACCATCCCGGGGACTTGAGTCCTGCTCGAGGCCTTAGAAGTTATCGGGTGTCTTTTTTCAGCTACAACCGTTGTAGAGGGTGAGAAATCTCTGTGCGCATTATTAAATCACAGCCTGAAACTTGTCCTTTCCCCAACCAGCCTTGTCAGTTGCGGAGCTAATTAAACTATTAAATTATGCCAGCCAATAAACAGTTGGAATATTTGAGCTGGGCAAAAACTCATGGATACTCACAAATACAAATAAAAAATTCCTCCAGCAGCATGATTGATTCTCTTAAACAAAACACACTATGTATTGGAAGAAATGTTGCGGGAGGGGGGAAATTGCTTTCATCAAGTTTTAAGGGAAGAGTTGTAGAGCCAGGGGGTGGGGGGGGAGAGAATGTAATTAATTACACCCTGAAACATTTTACTGATTGAATCCATGACCCAAACTGTTGTAAGGTCAGCCGGTGATAGATTAGCACAGCCTGGAATATCGCGGATGGGTTTGGTGCCGGCAAGCTCATTATAAAAGATGTCAGGGCATGTAAATCATAAGAAACAATACAGACATCCATCAGAGACAGGCAGATAGCGATTACAGGCGGCAGAGTGGAGCTGGATTATTATGCAAAATTTATTTTCAACGATTAAAATGGGAAGAGATGGCTCAGAATTGCCCTCTGAACAAATGCAGGCTACAAGCGCTCCGGCAGGAAGGGCTCTTGCGGTGTAAATGTTACACAGCCACAACGGGCCATGAAGGGGAAACTGAGGCCTTAACTGTGGGGAGAGACAAAGAGAGAAAGGCAGAGGGATGCGGGCAGCCATCCCAACGTGGTCCTTTGAATACATTTTGTTTCTCGTATTCAAGGGAGAACCATTTCCCTAATATGTGGTCAGGGCAAGATAAGTAGGAATAAAGGGAAATAATTGCCATGCAGGGGCCATTTGTTACAGATCTGATAGGCTCAGGGAGAATAGAACGGCTATCAGCACTTGGCAGCTTCCTGTGTTTTAAAGTGGTGCTCTGAGGGGTTTAGGGAAATATGCTCTGAAAAATACGGGGTGGGGTGTAATCAGACGCCACAAAAACAACACTCGAGGCAACCTGATGCAGATCGGCACTTGTAATGTACCAAAAAGAAAACCATGCCAACTCTCATTTGGCAGAATGACAGGCTCAGTGAGGGCAGCTTTATGTGCAGAAATATCTGCTCCACACAAAGCATCTGGAGTGAGTTGCCAGCGGTTGCAACTACGCCTTCAATTTGTGCAGAGAGTGTAAGGAGTTGATGGCCTCCTCTAGATCCATGGATGTAATGCCATGGGTAGGCATGGTGGGGCACCTGCCCCAGTAGGGGCCCGCAGACAAGAACCCCCTGGATTTGCGCCTTCTCCTCCTCACCAATCCAACCTGCTCGTTCACCTGCCTCGTACCCAGACAACCGTGGCGGTGAGAAGGAGGATCCCAAGGTCCCTTCTATGTCCTGGATCCTTTGAGTCACTCTTTAAGGAACCCTTGTCTCCTTAGGAGTCCCACCTCCCTTCTTTCACCTTTCCCTTCTCAGTAATGTGGGGCTTAGTCTGTAGACGTGGGGTGATTGGCACACGAGGTTTAACACAACAGTTTACTAATATATTAAAACAAGCAAATTACAGTTAAAGATATTACGTTAATTGAGCTGAGTGATACAAGAGCCACGACAAGAAAAGAAAAGCTGCAAAAAATGCAAGTTCTTTTACCCTAAGCTGCACCTAGACTTCTTTAGGCTGCTTCTTTCTGTTCCTCCCTCATGCTCTAATCTTTTCTGGCTTTCTCCTGGCTGGCTTTCGCCCTCTTTTATACCCTCTTCCCCCAAAACTGAAAGTACTGTTTCAGTCTTGAAGAAATGAAAGTTGGTCTGGGAAATGAATTTCAACCAGAGAAATGAAACTACTCCTCTTGGGGATATCCCTCCCAACGGAAACCCCCAGGTCTCTAAGGCCTGACTTTATTGCCTTGCCTCTGTAGGCCTCAAACCTTCACAGAGGAGCAGGAGGTGCCACTGCTGACTTGCTCTCTGCCTGTCGAGCAAGAAAGCGGGAGCAATGATGAGAAAGAAGATGAGGACCTCAAACCAGGGCCTTTCTACTTGCAAAGCAGGTGCTTACATCTTCTACACCATGACCCTTTTCCTTAAGGCCTAGACAAAAGCCATTTTCAGGCATGCTCTCACTCTTCTGCGCACATGTGAAGGAACCACCTCTCCCCATATGTACCTGCCCGGACCCTAAGATCATCCTCAGGGGTCCTTCTCTGTGAGTCCCTGCCAAAGGACGGGAGGCAGGAGGCTACCAGGAGGAGGGCCTTTTCTGCTGTGGCACCCCGGCTGTGGAATGAGCTCCTTAGAGAGGTTCACCTAGCACCTATGTTGTACTCCTTTCAGTGCCAGTTCAAGAGCATTTTATTTCCCAGCATTTTAGCATCCTGGTCCTTTAGCTCCGCTGTTTTAAAGCTGTCTTTTAAATCTCTGCATTGCTGCTAGGTTTTATCCTGGTTGTACTTTTCTCTTGTGGTTTTAAGCTTCCGTATTTTATAGTTTATGCTGGACCTTGTGCTTTTAATTTTTGTGAACAGGCCAGAGAGCTATGGCTATTGGGAAGCATAGAAATGAAATAAATAAATCAACTCATAAACTCTCTGCAGCCCCCAGATTCATTGTATTTTTCAACCTTTGTGAATTCAAAGGTTTTCACATTCAAAAACTACAAGTATGCAGCAAAAACTGCAGCAGGACTGGGCAGCAGCAAGGAGATGAGACAGAGAGCAGAGCTATTCCACCAGCCTGGTTGGAAAAAATCAATTCCTGCCCCTCTTCCCTCCCTGTTCTTTTTCCTTGCGTGTTGTTTCTTTTTAGACTGCAAGCCTGTGGGAAGGGCTTGTTTTGTTTCACTGATTATACTCGAGCCACTGTGGCACCTCTTTGGGCTGAGGAGCGGCGTAAAAATACTTCAGATAAAGAAATAAATAGGCGAAGCAATGAAATATCCACCAGTTGCCCCTGCTTAAGATGTGCAAGTGCCTATTGCTGGCCTGGGTCTGCGTGTGTGTTTTAAAGTTACACAGAACGGTTTTAGTTGTCTACCCAATTTGTACCTGTCACAGCAGCATATCACATCCCAGGTGCGCCTGATTAGAAAACCGTCTTCCTTGCCTCCGAAAGACACGGTATCTGCCATGTTCATGAAAATGAGATGCAAATTATGATAATTAAATGCAACTTAATGCAATATTGATGTAGCGCGCTGGGGGCTTTCTTTAAAGTGTACTTTGCAAGGTGATGTTTGATTAGCAACACGGTTTCTTGAAGGAGGTGTGCTCACGTTTATTTTGTTAAGCTGAAAAGGATCCCAGAACAGCATTCCAATTTATTATGGATCTACAGCAAGGTCTGATGAAGCCTGCATTTCTCAAACTCCCAGTTGCTGAGGGACACTTTCCCCCCCCCAAAATAAAATTGGATAGACCAGCCTTCCCCAACCAGGTGCCTCCGGACAGCAGAGCCCAATCAGCCCCAAACAACAGAGTAAGAAGAATAAAATAAAGAAACAAAGCAATTGGTACAATAAATTAAGGGGGTGGATACTGCTAGGGCAGTCAGAACCAGTTGGGATTCTAGAGGAGCTATTCAAGATGCAGAGCAGAGCAATTTGGGGAGCTCCTTTAGAGCGCTTGCATGCTGGATTTTAATGGCTGGAGTCATGTCTCAGTGGCACATTAGGGTTAGGGTTAATACTCA